>CM001193.1:8496024-9810108 GCA_000218505.1 Schrenkiella parvula | reverse complement strand
TCGACTGACGGAGACGTCAGCGAAAGCAAGGAAGATATAGAGTCTGAGGTGGATGCTGAATATTCGTGTAATTGTGAAACCTCAATAGATCTCATTGAAAGCAATGAAGAGATAGAGTTTGAGATAGGGACTAATGCCATGAATCCAGATATTGAATCAGCTGTTACTCAGATGACTGTGGGTGAATATGCTTCTTTCAATACTATACTATTTGACGCTGCTGAAGCTTTGATTTTGGCTGTTGCAACCGATACTGCAAGAATCCGCTACGTCCTATCAAGTAATGCTTCTAATGCTTACATCTGTTGCAGGTTACCGATAATTTCCTGGAAGGTTTTTTCTTGTTTAAACAAAGCTTTATGGTTACTGCTTTTACAAGTGAACTTAGCTCTAGAAAATTCTGATCTAGCCTAACTTGTAACTACCAAGCTCAGGTTCTGACCAATACGAAAAAGAGGCAAAGTTATTAAGAACCTCACTTATAAGTGTAATTGACCAATAGAGATGAACTTTCCTCTGCCTTTTATGCAGAACGTCCACAATTGAATTACAATATCCTTCTGTTGGGAGTGAAAGGGCCGACAGAAGAGCGTATGGAGGCGGCTTTTTTCAAACCTCCACTTTCAAAACAACGTGTCGAATATGCAGTGAAACATATAAAAGAGTCATCCGCTTCTACTTTGGTATGCTCATTTGGTGTTCTTTTTATCTTACTATGTCTTTTTGCTTTGTGGGGTTCTGAATTCAAGAAATGGTAAATCTGTACAAGCGTGAGATGGCACCTCTATTCTTGTTGCAGGCTGATTTTGGATGCGGTTCTGGTAGTTTATTGGACTCTCTACTTGACTATCCAACTTCGCTGCAAACCATTATTGGCGTTGACATCTCACAGAAGGGTCTTGCCCGTGCTGCTAAGGTATGCAAGATCATACACCACTCTTGACTAGATGAGATTAATGCATTTGCACCAGCCATGAATCTCTACATATTGTGTAATCGAATAGAGATGGTTGATTGACATATGCTTTTTTGTGTATCTTGTGTTTCGATTTCAGATGCTACATTCAAAATTAAACAAGGAAGCTTGCAACGTCAACTCTGCAACACTTTATGATGGATCCATCCTCGAGTTTGACTCCAGGCTACACGACATTGACATTGGCACTTGCTTAGAGGTCCTCGTAATATCAACTCACTAATACTTCAAATTTTGTGCATGTTCATCAAAAGCAATCTGTCTGGTTTTGCATTACAAATAATCTGTTCCGAATGCCTAGGTCATTGAACACATAGAAGAAGATCAAGCCTGTGAATTTGGGGAAAAAGTTCTAAGCTTGTTTCGCCCGAAGCTCCTGATTGTCTCAACACCAAACTACGAGTACAACGCAATTCTCCAGCGGTCTACACCAGAAACACAAGAAGAAAACAAATCTGAGTCACAACTTCCCAAATTCAGGAACCATGACCACAAATTCGAATGGACAAGGGAACAGTTTAACAACTGGGCTACTAAGCTCGCTGAACGCCATAACTACAGCGTCGAGTTTAGCGGTGTTGGTGGATCTGGTGAAGTAGATCCCGGGTTTGCTTCTCAGATCGCTGTGTTTAAACGGGAAGCTTCAGCTGTTGAGATTGTTGCAGAAGGCTCGATGCAGCCTTATAAAGTAATATGGGAATGGAAGAAAGGAAGTGAAGAAAAAAAGACTGATGATCTTTTGATTAGAGAGTATCGAGGATAGAGTATCGCAAGCAAAATGTGATGATGTGTTCATCTATATATAAACTCAAACAGAGCTTGCGTTGTTCTTTTGCCTTGGCTTTTGCAGATTAACTGTAAAAATCGAACCTTTATGTCTGACTCTAGTCTGCTGACCATAATGGCAATTACTATTTTGCCCCAGCCTTTAAATTTGTTCATTATATAAGGTCATTGGAATTATTATCATGTCCTCCTCACTTCTTCTCCGAAGCTGATCTTTGCAAGTAAATGCATTTGGGTTTTTGATCTTGAGTCTTTGCTTTGTGCTCTTGATCTTTTACGAGGACGATTCTCTGAGGATCACGAGAATTTGAATTTTGAGAAAATCTTTTTGGAAGAAATGGAAGTAGTGAATTTTCTCGGATCGACCAAGAAAATGTGTCCCTTCGGAGAGCGTCCTGCTCCACCTGGGGTTTACTGGACTCCGCCGCCGGCGAGAAGAAGAGATTACGAGGCGGAGATGCCGATGTCGGAGAGGAGGAGACCACCGTCGTCAGAGAAACGTGATCCCTTTCACGTCGTTCACAAGGTTCCTTCTGGTGATTCTCCTTACGTCAGAGCCAAACATGCGCAGGTAAATTGATTTTCCCGGAAAAATTTAGTTTGCCCTAATTTAGGTTTCTAATTTAAACTCCTCTTTTAATCTTTTTTAAAAACATTACATTTTATCGTTAATACTAATCTTTCAACTCAATTTCTTCTTGATTCTTTCCAAAAACGTATGTGATTGTGTTATCTAATAACATATGGATGTTGTTATGTGGAAGAACAGTTGGTATCTAAAGATCCGAATCGAGCTGTATCATTGTTTTGGGCTGCAATAAACGCTGGAGATCGAGTTGATAGTGCATTGAAGGACATGGCAGTCGTTATGAAACAGCTTAACCGATCTGATGAAGGAATCGAAGCCATCAAATCATTTCGGTATCTCTGTCCCTTCGAGGCACAAGACTCCATTGATAACTTACTCCTCGAGCTCTACAAAGTAACTAAAACCAAACCCATTAAGTGTTTATGGATGTTTTCTCTAGTGTTGAAACTTTGAAATGGGTTTGGTTTTTTTGCAGAAGTCGGGGAGGATTGAAGAAGAAGCTGAGTTACTTGACCACAAGCTGAAAACACTCGAACAAGGGATGGGATTTGGTGGTAGAACCATGAAAACAAAAAAGGTTCAAGGAAAACATGTCACAATGACGATCGAGCAAGAGAAAGCAAGGTATGAAAATTTTCGTCTATTCTTGTGTTTTTTCTTGATGAGTGTTTTGTATCTTGAACTGACATTTTCAGTTGTTGTTTGAACATTCTAGGATACTAGGAAACTTGGGATGGGTTCATTTACAGCTACATAACTATGGAATTGCAGAGCAGCATTACAGGTTTGGTTCTTGTTACCAAATCCCAAGTATCAATGTTAAATACTGTTTGATCTTGTGAGTCTTTCCTTATATGCAATTGTTATCCATGAACAGGAGAGCTTTGAGTTTGGAACCAGACAAAAACAAACTGTGCAACCTCGCGATCTGCTTGATGCGTATGGGTCGAATTTCAGAAGCTAAATCACTGATAAATGATGTAAGATATTCTTCTGCAGAGAGTGACTGCGGAGATGAACCATTTTCAAAGTCTTATGACAGAGCCGTTGAGATGTTAGCGGAAATAGAATTGAAAAATACAGAAGAAGGTGGTCTTGCGGATGAGTTCTATGCAGGATGTTCATTTGCAAATGGAATAATGAAGGAAAACGAAGCTCCTCGAAGGGCAAACAGGAACTACTTACATGTTTCTTCGTCTCCGGCATCTGTTGGACCAAACTCTGCAGGACTATTTACACAACCACGAGGATGCAAATGGGATCAGAGAAACGGAGTGTGTGAAGAAGAGGCGAGAGGTGCAGCTCGAAAGCTATTGTTTGAGAAACCTATTGGTTCTGAACGTATTATGCTTTTGAAGAGAGGGAAAGAAGAAGAACCCATGAAGGGAAAGAAACTGGATCAGAACATGATACATAATCTCCATGAATTCATCAAAGATACTGCAGATTATATGAAGAGTGGATCTAAGAAAAGCTGGGCAGATATAGCTGAAGAGGAGGAAGAAGAAAGATTGCAGGCAGAGATTTAGGATCTTACTGTATAGATATCAAGTTTTTGGGCAGAGAAATTGTATAGGCTTGACATTGAAATATTTTCATAGACAAAAACAAAGATGCATAGGCATATGGGATTACACTCCAGAACAAATCTTAGTCTTTTTTTTTTGCGAAATAAATTCAATAACAAAACACACAAAGCACAAAAAGAGAGAAAATTCAATTCAAGGAACAAACATAAAAAGGAGATAAAAGAAATGAGTGCCACGACTTACAGCTTGTGTGAAGCCTTACAAAAGTAGTACTAGTAATCAATCATGTTTTCTTAAGCTTCTTCTTCTTCCTCGTCCTCCTCATACTCCTCTTCACCGACTGTAGCATCCTGATATTGCTGGTACTCTGCAACAAGATCGTTCATGTTACTCTCAGCTTCGGTGAACTCCATCTCGTCCATTCCTTCTCCGGTGTACCAATGAAGGAAAGCCTTTCTCCTGAACATAGCAGTGAACTGCTCACTCACACGCCTGAACATTTCCTGGATCGAAGTTGAGTTTCCAATGAAAGTCGATGCCATTTTCAAACCCGTTGGAGCTATATCACAGACGCTTGATTTCACGTTGTTTGGAATCCATTCAACAAAGTATGATGAGTTCTTGTTCTGGACATTCATCATCTGTTCATCAACCTCTTTAGTGCTCATCTTTCCACGGAACACAGCAGAAGCTGTCAAGTAGCGGCCGTGACGAGGATCAGCTGCACACATCATGTTTTTGGCATCCCACATCTGTTGGGTTAGCTCAGGGACACTCAAGGCACTGTACTGTTGAGATCCTCTTGATGTCAATGGTGCAAAACCAACCATGAAGAAGTGGAGCCTTGGGAAAGGGATAAGATTGACAGCGAGCTTTCTAAGGTCGGAGTTCAGTTGACCAGGGAAACGGAGACAGCATGTGACACCACTCATGGTAGCTGAGATGAGGTGGTTAAGGTCACCAACTAAAGAACAACACAAGAAAGAAGAACAATGTCAGGGTTTCCAAGTACAATCACATGAATTATCAGAAAACAAAACGAGAAATGGTTTTGTCAACTCACATGTAGGATTAGCAAGCTTCAAGGTGCGGAAACAGATATCGTAGAGAGCTTCGTTATCCAAAACCATACATTCGTCAGCATTCTCAACAAGCTGGTGAACGGAGAGAGTAGCATTGTAAGGCTCAACTACAGTGTCGGAGACCTTAGGAGAAGGGAAAACCGAAAAGGTCATCATCATACGATCAGGATATTCCTCCCTTATCTTTGAAATAAGAAGAGTTCCCATGCCAGAGCCAGTTCCTCCTCCCAAAGAATGACAGACTTGGAAACCTGTTCAAGAAATAAATTATGCATCAGAGAATGGCGTGTCACGAATTTAAACGAAGTACATCAGAAGCTAACGAAGCATCATAAGCAGCTGATAAACCCAGGCTTCACGTGACTAACAAATTTCAGAAACAATACGCATTGGCAAAGTCAGAGAGATTGTCATTAATCACAGAGAAAACCTCGGACGGAAATGAAAATCGAGGAAAACGAAGAAGTATCTAACAGCAGATCTAGATTCGAGTAAGTACGGGAAGAGGAAAACGTAAGCAGATCAAATACAAACAAAAAAAAGTGAGATTCATAAACTGAAAACCCAGAAAATGAAACGCGGATCTCACCTTGAAGACAATCGCAGTTCTCAGCTTCCTTCCTCACAACATCAAGCACCGAATCAATTAATTCAGCTCCCTCGGTGTAATGACCTTTCGCCCAGTTATTCCCGGCACCAGACTGCCCAAAGACGAAGTTATCCGGCCGGAAAATCTGACCGAACGGCCCGGATCTGAGTGAGTCCATGGTTCCAGGCTCCAGATCCATAAGGACGGCACGTGGGACGTACTTGCCACCGCTGGCTTCGTTGTAATAGACATTGATCCTCTCGAGCTGTAGATCTGAGTCGCCGCAGTACTGACCGGTGTGGTCGATGCCGTGCTCGCCGCAGATGACTTCCCAGAACTTGGCACCGATCTGGTTCCCGCACTGACCTCCTTGAATATGAAGGATTTCTCTCATTTTCAGCAGGTATTTTCTCGCCTTGGGATCGCTTGTCTTTTTCTCGAGAAAATATGAGAAAAATTGGCGACTCCCCTCTGTTTAATTGTTTGATTGAGAGGGGTATAAAAACAAAAGAATCTTTGAATGGGTAGTAATTGCCTATATATAGTTTACCTCCTTTTTTTCTTAAAATTCTGTAATAGTTTGCAGTGTGGTCCTTTGCCTTTTCTTGATCTCTCATTTATACCCTAATATTTTCTATCTCTCTTTTCGATTTGGTTTTCTTTATGTGCTGTATGACAGCGAATCAAAAACAAATATCTTTCCCTAGATATTTTGTTATTTTAATATAAAATTTAAAAGACTCGTGAAAAGATATAAAGGCAAATAGTTTTCTATGTTTTTTTTCAAAGAAACAAAAATTTGCACTTTAGTTATAAATTAGTTTTTATTAAATCCTATTTTCCTCGGATATTGAAATTAAAGACTAAAAAGATTCGATTTTGCGTCATCAGTGGATTTTCCTTTGTTATTTTGAACTAATTAAGCTTTTTACACCATTTTTAGGCATGTACTTATTTAGCAAATCCATCATAATAATCGAAGATTAGCTGATAATAGAAATTCGAAATAAAAGGCTTACAGGCCAATGCCAAGAGTTGCCAACCCATAAAAATGCCTAATATAGATTTTCCGAGTATGAATAGTTTTGATATATTGCAAATATTTCAAGTGAAAAATAATTATATGATATTGCTTATATATTATTAAAGAGTTGCTTCCAAGTTTATAATATGGACCAACAGTTCAAATTTTCTAGCTGTCAGAAAGGTTTTTAACATCTAATTATAGACAACAAAAAAATTATCTATTCTTTAAGAGCAGTTGTTAATAGTAGTAATCAAAAACAAAATTTGTCTATAGTTCTTTTTACAAATTGATGATAATTAATAGTTTTAACGGTTGAAGAAGTTTTTAGAAAAAAAAAATCTTAAAATAGCTAAAAACTGATTAACCATGCCAAATGTTCAAATAAATAATATGAATATTCTGGTTTTCGGTTTAGTTTTAGTTCGAGGTATTTAATTAGTTGGTTTACAAAACATAATTTAACAAAAACTAAAATCTATTTCGGAATGGTCTGAAAATTCGTGGTGGTTTTATCTGACAAATTTATTATTTTTGGTTCGGTTTGGAAAAATAAATAAATGAATAAAATTTCAGAGCTACTTAGAACCGGTCCAACGTCCCGAGAAGTCCTACATTGCATTGTTTTTTGTCAAAGAAAATTCAAAAAAAATCTTCTAAAAATTCATTTTAAAAACCTGAGAACCTAATCAATGGTTTCACACTTTCACTCGCTTGTGTTCTAGACTGGACATGAAGCTACAGTAGCTTAGCTACTAAAGCGGTATTTAATATTTTCAGCGTTTATACTTTTACATATTGCTATAAAAATTTAATATAGATAATTAGTGTTTTGTGAAGTTTAAGTTCATATAAGTTTTATCTAAGATATATAAAATTCAGTAGTTATAATTTGAGTTTAAATTTAGTTTCCTTTTTAACCATTTCGGTTTCAAAGTTTAAAAATGTACGTTATTGGTTATTGATATTTTTGTTCGATTTTAATTTGGTTCAGTTAAAATTGCGAGATCTTAAAATCTACCTAGTACTGTGTGGTACAGTTGTACACTACATATATAGAAAACGAGAATAACAAAAAATTAACCAAGTTATTAAAAAATATATATATATAAATATAAATAAATTGTCAAGGCACGCGTCGTCCTGTAATATCTTTTTAGCGGTTTCTTCATCATATAGCTCGCCTTGTCTCTCTCTTTCTTTCAATCGCCCTCACTTTCTGCGCAAAGAAAAGCCTTCTTCTCCATTTATTGTTTTTCTCTTCCTTTTCTTTCTCCATGTCTTATTAATGGTTTTGATCTTCCAACCAGATCTTCTCTATCTCTTCGACAAACCCTTTCTTCTGGGTTCTTCGAAGAGGTAAAATTTAAAGGTCTTTCCTTTATTACATTGTTCGTTTCAATTATCTTCGTCATGCCTTTGCCTTGGAAAAGATCGAAATCGGGTCGGATCTCCAGATTCGTATCGGACCTCCAACAATCTCCGAAACGCGGTGGATCCCTCGTCGTCGAGACTGGATTCCCAACTTCTCTAATCGATCTCTTCGTTAAGAATCGCGATCGTCTGAAGAAATCTTCTTCTAAACGCAACAACAAAGCCCAGACACAAACCGCTCCTAATCATTCTCATCCGACACGACGGCGTGTTTCATCTCCGCCTCCTCCTTCTCTGCCTTTGCAGCGGCGTAGGTCGCTTCCTCTGAACCTTGATTCAGCGTCGGTTACGGAGGATCCCGCGGCGAGAAGGATCGACGAGAGTTTCTTAGCCGCGGAGAATAGAAACGACGGTGACACCAGCGACGACGGCGGAAACAGCGGTAATAGCGGCGGAGGAGGAGGAGGATGCGTTTTGATGGTGGTTGTGATCAAAGTTTTCGTGGTGGCTGTGCTCGCCTTGAGCACGAAAAAGCTAGCCGTGGGGATCACTCTCTCCGCCTTCTCCCTCCTCTTCCTCGAGCTCGCGGTGGCGCGTGTCTTCACGCTCCTCAATCTCTGCCCCGACGCGCAGGTTCGACTAAGTTCGTTGATGCGGAAGCTCATAGGGAAGCGGCGACAAGAGAAGCCAGAAGAATCACCTTCACCATCGTCATCGACGCACGACAGAAGAAACAATGTCTCTTTCGAAATAGTCGAAGAATCTAAGAATCGCAGCGAGGTAACCGTAGCTCAATCAGAGAGGAATCCCAATTCGTCGACGACATTGCGACCGGTGGATAAGGGGAAACCTGTGGCGGAGGGGAGAGAAGTGCAGACGATTAGAGATGTGGTGTTTGCGAAGGAGAAGAGTAAAAGCGCGAAGCTGAAATCGAAGATTGTGAAGAAGATTGTGCCGAAGAAGTTGAGGAGTTATAAGAAGAAGAAGAAGATGAAGATGAAAGAAAAAGAAGAAGCGGAAAGGGTAGTTGTAGAGGTAGTTGAAGAAGAAGAAGAAGAAGAGTCTGTGACAGAAGTGTCCAGTTTGTATTCAGAGGATAGAATCGAGAGCGAAATATCTGAGAGAGATGAGATTGGCTCAAATCCGCCATTGCTGGAGAGCTGTGAAGAGATTGAAGAAGGAGAAGAAGAAGAAAAATCTGGATCAAAAGGAGATCTAACGAAAGCGATTGTTCTGATAGTGATTGCTCTTGCTGGATTATTAAGCGGGAAAGTCTTAGCTATTGGTCAGACACTCTCTTGCTGTCTGATTCTGAGTTTTGTCTGCGGCAAATCTCAAACCAGTCTCTGAACACACAGGAAAAAAAAAAGGATCAGACTTTGGAAATTTTCTTTTGTTGTTGTGTGTTTCCGTGGCAGTGGTGGGACCCAATGATCGCCGTTAGTTATTAACGGTGACGGTGTTGCGGGAGGGTCGTTGGGTGGTTGGCAGTTCGAAGCTACAATTGTTTGCTTATGAAACTGTAATTTTTTTTAAAAAAAAAGCTTTTTAACGGAGGATATTTGTTGTTATATAATGGTCAAAGTTGTTGTTTACTGTGAAGGAAAAAAAATTAATTGTTATTATAAAAAAATTGTCGTTGTTAATAATGAAAGGTAGAGCATTAACGTTTGTGTCGGCCAAAAAAACAAAGCACTAACTTGTGAAAGAGTTTTTTTTTTATTCTCGTTTTTTTGGTTAACGAGTTTTGAAAGTTTACGTGGCGATATTGACGGAGACACATAATGACATGACCACATTACTTAGTCGACCATTTATTCGATTTTATTGAGCATTTGATACATCCAAAGATAATATTGGATTTGGTAATGGCGTAATGGATAGGATGTCTCCTTCACGAATTAATCGTGCGGCTTTAGCATTTCTTTGATCTTTCGCAGTTGCTAAGATCAACTTTTATGATATTGGATCTAATCATTTTAGAAAGTAGAAACTTGAAAAAAAAGAGTGTAGAAACATTGACATTTATCTTTAAGTAATTTTCAAAATGGTATAACATTTTTTACTATACAAATTTAGTTTTATTCTCTTTTTTTAATCAAGAAAATCTCAAACCAAAAAACCAGACTATTTTTGTAGATCCATAGAAATTTGGTTTTTTTTTGCCAATGAAAACGTTTATAGATGATCAAAAATAATTAAAGTCGTATGTTGAATTTAACACTGCCAAACAAAAAATTTAACTAATCTTTATCTACTAAATCACCTCAATTTGATGTACAAGTTTATATATATCTAAAAACCGAAAAAATATATGTTACAATTTCATGATTATTCAACTACTTTGAGAAAGACAAAACATGTTATAGATAATAAAACAAAACAAAACAAAAATCCACTAAAAAGTTATAGACATAGTCGATCTATATTTTCTCAATAAGTGTCTCAACGTTTGTATTAATATTATTACATTTTCCAATCTTATTCAGATTCCAAATACCATATTCTTGGGAATTAAAAAATGGAATAGAAGAGAGAAATAGCATGACTAAGTTGTGAAAGAAGAAATATGGAGATTAAGAAGATTTGGTTATTCTATATGGAATCGTATCTGTAAAACATATCATAAAATATGTAATGCCGTATGAAGGAACTTCACTGATTGAAAATCTCGTCCTAGTTCAAAGTACATTACGAATGTATACTATAATCTTGTATATTGGAAAGCCTGATTGCTAGCTAGCTATATCGATATCATGTCTAGCACTAACATGTGTGGTCATGTCTATTAGTTTATGTAGTATATACATAGACTTGCTAGTTGAGTAGCTCCCAACACTTATAATGTGTCTATTTTTTTAATACAAAATGTGTATCTATATACTTTTTTTAATACAAAAAACAACACATCCTGTCCAATTTATATTGGTAATGTGTCTTGCAGCTTTTTATTGTATAGTTTAATCAGTGAACATTTACTCTTTTCTACATTTATATTAATTTGTTAAATCTCTAACTTTGCTTGATTATGAGAAGAGATTATATATGTTTAGAATTCATGATTAGCCAAAAGATATATGATCCCTTGGTATTTATGCTTCTTATAACAATAGTACAAAGTTTACATCTTAATTTTAAATCGTTGTATAATCATCATATCATCATCATCATCATTATCGAATCAATGTATCATTCATATTTTACTTTATTTAACCTGAAAATTTACTATTACAAAAATCAACCAAGTCTCTAATTCAACGAAGTTAAGAAGAACGCAAGATATAAATAAAATGTTTAATCATTGAAATTTAGTCACACGTGTAGTAGTGTGGATCAATCATGAATCAACGATGCAACAAATTGCGCCCACATAAATCATGATTTGTTAATATACATGTTATTGGTGAGATATACTTAAGTAAAAATACATATTCATAAAGTCCATATAAATATAATATATATGAATCATATGATGGTTTGTAGTTTCTATTATAGTGATGAGAACACATTAGCGTTTGAGAATAATTAATATAATATGGTATCACCGTATCCGATATTTAATGTGTTTATTCTCTTATCACTACGTTGAAAATATTATGAATGACTTAAGAGTGTTTCTTGTTATATATCATAGAAGCAAAGGCAAAGCCGGTCGTGGTAATTATATGACTAGAGATAAATATAATAAATTATGGCCTATTATTATTGATTTGTTCTAAAAGAGAAGAACTAAATAAAAAAGTCTACTAAACGAGTCAATCTTCTAACTTTTACTATGCACATGATCAGTTCTGCATCAAAGTACAAATAAGCAAAGAGGAAGTTCTTCTTCGTTGTGCATAAGGTCTTAGGCAATTGTTACTTTTTAAAAAGAGTTTTCTCTGTGTGGATCAATTAGCTAGCTGGGGTTTATAATCTTGACATTTTGATAGTGTTCTTCGATAGTTATTGTATAAACGCTTCTTGGTTCTTATTTTGTTGACATCAACATGATCTTATGTCATTATCAATTTGAAAGAGAGTGATCCTCATGGAACTTTGTTACAAGGGATAGAAGGATATAAAAAGTACGATACAAAATCTAGTCTTTGAGTACTTTTTTTCACAAGCCAATCCGCCGTTTTATTATAACTTCTGTAAACCCATCTAATATCTACATTATCAAACTTTAATTGCCACTATCTGATCTCACAATCCAATTATACAATCTAAAGTTTCTTTAGTTACCTTTTATCAATGCAAGGATTGTGCTATTATATTGATAAAAAATAAAAGAAATTTCGCATTCGTAATTTTGAAATTTGTAACAATTCAGAAATAAAAATCAATACTTCCACTAATCATGATTTATTTGGTTTTTTTTGTCAACAATTTATTTGGTTTATTCACATATATATTTTTCCGAATAAAAGAATCTTATGAAAATAAGTATTTTTCAATAAAATTATATGTTGTTTAAAAAAAAGAAATTTGGGTATTCCTATTTTATCGACATTATTAACCATTGAAAGATTTAATACCCAAATGACTGCCTTATAAACCAATGGGCATGCGTTGTATTTTACTATTATGGAAACTCTATTTTTAGTAAATCTAATAATGGGAATTAACAAAATTAGACAAAAAAGTAACCATTTAATATTTATTTTTTCTATATATATTTATTATACAATGTGTGAACTAAAAACGAAAACTGCTTCATTTTATATACAATAAAAAACTATTTTATTATAAAATGTTTGCAAAATAACAGCATAAAAATATTATTCCATGCAATATCTTCCTTAAAATGAGCATTTTTGTCAATTCTTCCCTAGTATTTGTTGCCAACCTAATTTGCCGATTTAAAAGAAATAAAAAAATATATATAACCTTAAATACCAAAGATATAAAAAGGCTAAGAAAAAAAAACACAAATAAAATAGAAAACTTGGGCCGAACATTATCAAGAGAAGAAGCATAAACCCATCGTTGTGTGACAGAGTGTTGTTGTTCCCCCCTCATCGGAGAGTAAGCGAGTCTCTTACGCAGAGAGGCTTGTTTTTCCTCTAAGGTAAAGAAAGCCTCTCAGATCTTATTCTCATTCTCATTCTCATCAATTTTCTTCTCTAGATTTCTCTATTTTTTCTTCTATATTTCTTCCTCGATTTAGATCGTTTCTGCTCTTTTTTTGATTTTCGTGCAAAAAGTTCGGGACTTTGTTCGTAATTTCCGAAGAATGCTGGCTTTTTTTCTCCTCTAGATTTCTTCATCTCTCCTCCGATTCTCATCTCCTTTGACGAGTTTATTGCTTTTCCTTGAGATTTCCGAGGAAATCTGACGTTTTGATTTGATTTCTCCTTCTGAAAGTTTTGTTCTTTAACACATTGTCAAGTTTACCTTCGTTGATTGGCTCTGTCTCTAGGTATGGTGATGAGAATCTTCAAATTACACAAACTTTTTGTTTGATCATTCATTGACTCAGATGTGATTCTTATTTGTGTTCCCTTCTGCAAATCGAGCTTTAGATTTGTATTTCTCAAATCCTCATATGCCATTGTATAGAGTAGCTGGGAATTTTTGCTTGCGGTTGAAACTGCACCTGGTGTGGGTCTGAAATCTAGTTTTTGGAAATGGTTTACAGAACTATGCTCTATGTTCTTATCAGATGAAGGTTTTGCGTATTTTTTCAGTCAATATTTGTATTTGAATGAGTGCAGTTACAATTTGACATCACAATAAGATTAATATGTTTTCGTTTTTGGAATCAATTTGATTGCGAATTCTTCTTTGACTTATCAACTAAATCTATTAACATAATTTTGGTTTACCTTCGACGATAGACTGTTCATCCTCTATGTTTGTTCTCAACAGTACTGCAATCTTTTCAAATCATGGAACCTATTAAGAAAAGCTTAGATTTCTTTGTACATGTATGCAAATTTAAGATTTTCACTTTTCATAAATACGAGTCTATCCATCGGTTCTTCTTGCATCAGAAAGATCATGTATTTACATTTTTTCCTTTTGGTTCTCCAGCCAGCAGTCCCAATAGAGTGGTAAAGATGGTCGCAGAACGCTTCACAGTCGATTTGGATAAGCCACTTGTCTTTCAGGTGATGCGCTCTATCACTTCTTTGCGGCATAGCCTTTTTTTGCATTCATCATATTAGATCGACAAGAGAAAACAACAAAGGGGGACATTCTTTGTCAACCTTCAAAGCTATTTGGTAGAATCTTTCGTAATTGCAATGCATCAATATACTTGATAAAAATAAACTTCTTTTTCTCTTCAGGTTGGTCATCTTGGCGAAGAATATCAGGAATGGATTCATCAACCTATTGTATGCGTAGAGGGTCCTCGTTTTTTCCAAAGTGATTTTTGGGAGGTAACAACTCTTGCTTTTTAGATTCATCTTCTTATATGTTATGCTCTATGTTTTATTAAATATACTTTGGGATATTTGAGCAGTTCTTGACTCGAACGGTTTGGTGGGCAATCCCAACAATTTGGCTTCCAGTTGTTTGCTATGTTCTTTCAATTTCCGCGAGGAAGGGACTTACGTTTCCCCAGATTGGTTTAATAGTTGCCTTTGGCATACTCACATGGACACTGCTCGAGTACACTCTTCACCGTTTCCTTTTCCACATCAAAACCAAGAGTTACTGGTTAGTTCAATATCCGTGATTATGCAACATTAAAAAAACCAAGTTTCTTCACGAAACTGATTGTTTTTTTCTTATTAAGGGCAAACACTGCACACTATCTTCTTCATGGATGCCATCATAAGCACCCACAAGACGGTCTTCGTCTTGTTTTCCCTCCGACTGCAACAGCTATTCTCTTGGTTCCAGTAAGTATCTATGCTTGATTCAAATCTGAAATCTTTTTCATTCATTCTTGATTTCAAAATGGGAACTTCTATCGATGTTCTTGATTTTTCCTTGTGTTAGCTATGGAAGTTGCTCCATCTCTTAACTACTCCTGCCATAGCTCCTGCTATACTTGGAGGCATTTTGTTTGGCTATGTGATGTATGATGTTACTCATTACTATCTACACCACGGTCAACCTAAAGAACCAACATTTAAACATCTTAAGGTGAGAAATCCCATATAAAAAAAACTATTTTTGTCGCATTCAAGCTTATTTCTCTAAATTTCTGATGACTTTTGGTATACGCTTCCACAGAAATACCACCTGAATCATCACTTCAGAATTCAGAACAAAGGATATGGGATCACTTCATCTCTCTGGGACAAAGTCTTTGGAACACTTCCCGGTATAAAGGCTGCCGAGAAGAAGAGCTAAACCGGATTTCTGTTTGCCATTATCAAAGTGTCGAAATACTCACTGATCTTGTGTATTCTGATTCATCAGGTGATATAATGACTATTAACTGCTGTATACGATTTATCACCATATCTGAACATATCTAGTGGTGTCTATACCGATTCTCAGCTTATTTCTTTTGGTTAGGTTCTATTAGTTTTCAAATAAATTTTCTGTTTATTAATTATTTGAAAGCATAGGTTTTTAAAAGAAACTAAAAATATAATTCTTTACGGTTTGGTCATAGAAAATTGAAATCAAATCGGTTTATTTTCTATTCAGTTTGGTCTTTGAATCGACTGTTATTGGGTACATATCTACTACAAAGAAGACATTCACATTTGAAACATAAAGTTACTCTATCTAGGAAAAAATATACATAACGATACATCTGTTAAATCTGGTTTTGTGAAAGTAATCTCATCCACCTAACATGCTTGTTCATCTCCTCGACTTCATTCACTTTCCATTTCACCATATACTGTATGTTATAAAGATTGCCTCTCCTGTGTGGATATGGAGACTCAGCTTCTGAAATCTTGTTTATTTTCCCACCCAATGGCTCTAGGATCATCAATGGAGTTTCTTTCTCGAGAAACCTTTTGGTGACTTCTTCGAAAACGTTTTCAGGAACTGGTTTTTGAACAAAATCTGATTTTGCTTTGAAGTAAAGATCCTCGTATCTTTGGTCCCTGTCGAGCATGATCTCTAATGGCTGTCCTGATTTCCAATTGAAGAACATTATCGATTCGATCCAACTCATTTCTGAGCAGTCTTCAGCTCGTAATCCAAGTTCCGGAAACTTCTGGTTCATCAGAGGGATCAGTCTATCGATTCCACCAAGAAACAGAGTTTGAAATGTAGTTTTGACGCTTCTCTGATTCCCTTCTTGAGTATTGTCAATTATGACTCTGATGAATAAATCTTCGTCTAGCTCGGCTCCTATGTATTGCCATCGATGAACAAGCTTGTTCATGCTGGCTCCCATTGGATGCTGACTTATGAAACAAGTTACCTTCTCAGGAACCCTAGCAAGCTTAACCTTCCATGACAAGACAACACCAAAACTCGCTGCTCCACCGCCTCTAAGCGCCCAAAACAAATCCTCTCCCATTGCTTTCCGGTCGAGAATTCTCCCGTTTACGTCCATGAAACGCGCGTCCACAACGTTGTCAGACGCTAAACCGTGTTTTCTCATAAGTGTACCGAATCCTCCGCCGCTAATATGCCCACCAACTCCAACACTCGGACATATCCCTGCGGCGAAGGCATGGATCTTGCTGGTTTTTGCGATTTTGTAGTAGAGTTCGCCGAGTGTTGCTCCCGATTGGATCCACGCGGTTTCTTCCGTGAGGTTGATGTTGATCGATCTGAGGTTAACGAGGTCAATGATTATGAACGGTGATTGTGAGAGGTAAGAGAGACCTTCGTAATCATGACCACCACTCAAGGTTCTTACTTGCACTCCAAGTTTCTTGCTGCATAGAATTGTTTTTTGATTTGGGATTCGGATTTCGGTTTGAGGATCAGAATCGGCTTCAGGCTTGTGAAATTCAAGTTGAGGAAACGAGAATTTGGAGATGAAGATTCGGAAAAGTCGGTGAAGATTCCGGAATCTGATGTGCGGTCGTTGAGAAATTTAGGGTTTTTGAAGATTGAATTGCAGTGATTTGTCGACAAGCAAACTTGAAACTGTTTTTTTGTCGGCGCAGAATTGACACATGTAGCTAAGAAGAAAAGAAACAGAGACAGAGCTAGTAGCTGTCTCATAGTTCTTTTTTTGTTTTGTTCTTGCGTCTGAAGTCTTAGACAAAGGAGAAGTAGTTTTCTCGATCTTTGTCTGGTTTAGAAAGTTTCTGAAGATTTGTTGAGAAACTGGATGTGTTGCAAAGAAGAAGGTTGGGGAAGACTATATATATTTTCAATTTTGAGGGTGTTATGTTTGAATAGAATATTTTAATGAACGTCGTTAGAAATATAATATGATTATTTTTACGAGTAAGCTAAAACAAAGACGTTATCTAAATAAAAAAAGAAGACATTTCAAAGTTGATTGCGAATACTGATAACCATATATGGGAACTACGCGTTCAGACAAAAATATTGCAATCTTCAAACGTGAGTTAATTATTAATAATGTTGGGCATTATAATTATTACGTGTACACATCCATGGTTACAATAGAATGCAAATTAATAAAAAGGGAGTGTTCGATTTAGAGTTGAGATAATTTGAATTTTAATAAATTTGTATATGATTTATGTTGAATTAGAAATATTGCTACAATTTGTTATCAACATCTTTTTGCTATTCCACCTAATACCATATGTTCTAGATTTTTGTATTTTTAACTAAAAACATTCATCAAAACATCCTAAGATTTGGTATTTAAAATATATCCAATAACAATAGAAAAAAAATGAACTTAGCAAGCTAGATTTAACATTGATTTTAAAATAATTTTTATAAATTTATGTGTTTAATATGAATTATTTCAAATTGTAGATTGAATATACTCTAAAAATCTGAAATAGCTTATAACTCTAATTTAAAACTAGTGATTGGTGTTTTGTCAACAGTCATGGTGTAGCTGGACATGGTCACCTAGATACCATATAAACGAATTAAACTAGCAATTTACAGCCTTTTTGGATGATTTGTTTTGGATAACAAGATCTTCCAAATTAACAATGAAATTAGACTTAAGTTGAAAATATACGTGAATACCACAAATTTTGATTTCAAAATACATTTTGTTTTCTTGATAAAACCTTCATAATCGTTTACACACGAGACTGTATTCATGGACCAAAATAATATAAAAAGCGGCTAATGTGAAACCAAGGAAAAGTAAACGTCCAATAGTCTTGAATTGAATTCAATAGAACATAACACTATATTTAATTCATTAATACAATTCTATCTATATTAAGAGACTATTTATAATGTTAAAGAAAGAAATGAAGCGTTAACGTCGTCAGGCTTGATGTCAACTCTACGGCATACTCAAAACGTGACAACGTTCTTACTTTCTGGAAGTCGTATCTTTGGTGATTTCTTGAATGATTAGTCTTTGATTTGAGTGATTTATTGGATTCGTCCTCGTTGTACTTGAGTACTTCGCTCACAACCACATGTACCGAATCCTAACCAAAGATTTATACCTCTCTGGATATATATATATCCTAAAAGAAAAGTACAATACGGGAGAAATCGTTGAAGATGGTTGCGCACTTTTATCATATTTTTTTGGACAAATTTGACGAAATATACGTCAACGCGTTATAAAAACAGGATTGGTAGAGAAAGAAAAATTCTGAAAAAAAAAGAAAAGACTTCGCCGATTTTGAAAAAGAAAAACCTCGCCGACTACGAGAGAGAAAAATAAAGAAAACTAACCTAAAACATGTATATATATAAATAAACTGACCTACAAGATTTTTTTGCGGATTGTCGTTACATGTATATATATAAATAAACTGACCTATATGTATTACATAGATGGCTCATAAAAAAGGTGACAAATTCTCAAAACAAAGTTGATACATTAGTTTTGAAAGAAAATATGTATGAAATAATTTTTTCTTTTGCATGTAGAATTTGAAACATTAATTTACGTAATGGAATGCATCGCATACCAACAATTGAATGTTATTTTTGCAATTCATTGTTTGGAATTATTGAAAATTGTGTTCAATCCTCAAGATTGACGACTTTTATAACACATCTCGAAAAGTTACAATGGTGTCGAGGTTTCTTTACTAATATGACTATTGTCTCACGCGAAACAAACATAAAAATGGATACACTTGCATGAAATGTTATGATTCAATCATTTTTTACCATTCATATGAATTTTGTAAATCCAATTTTGTTGTTCGAATCAATTTAGGTTCTTGTAATATCGTTGCCCAAAAAGAAAAAAGCACCACCTTTATAATACCCTTATAAGGCTTCTAAAGGTTTGACGTTTCATAATAATAATTGTAACTAGTTTCAAACAATATAAAACATTGGTTACAAAATAAAATTGTCTACCAAGTACGAAATTGTTCTTTTTATTATAAAGAAAGAAACATTGAGCGGAATAAATATTTTAACCGCTTCAGAACTAGTAAAAATAGTGGCAGAAAAATAACAGAAAACTCGGAATCATAGCTAGGTGTCATGTGGTTCTATGTAAAAAAGATTATGATTGATAGAGAGGTTGAATTCAAAGTTAATAAAATTGATTTGAGACAAAATATTCTCTTCAAGCGGTTTCGAACTTTGGTGGAAGACCAAATAAAAGCCTCATCTGCGTATAACAAACGAGACCAAACATAAATTTCAGTTTCTCCAATCCAACTGGATCATTGTGCATTATTCCAAAATCTAGTTACTATGGAAAATCAACACTCTTTATTTTCTAAACGATTCAAGAAACATGAAACAGGCAGGACGGTTACTAGATATGAGCATTCAGAACTCATAACGGACTAAGAGCTACATAAGTCAACCCGCATCGGCTATAAATAAAGGGCTCGTTTCTTTTCAAAGGATGGTGGTTTTCTTCGGAAAATTAGATTTCTGCTTTGTAATCCCTTTCATTTCCGGATACGTACTGTTCCATTTATCAAAGACCTTCAAACCGCGATATCATTTCTCTTTTAACCGAACTACTACTCAAACAATTGGTGTAATCTCGACTGTTAGTGGGGACATATCTACTACAAGAAGACATCCACAGTTGAAACATAAAATTACACTATCTATAAAAAAAAATACATAACAATACATCTGTTAAATCTGGTTTTTCCAAACGGGTAACGTAATAAAACTTGTGTATTATTTGGACACTGCTAATTACTTTGTGTATTTTTTTGGCAAATTGTCCTAAAGTTATGTATTTTTAAGGGTTTTTCCTTTAAACATACTTATATCAAAAGTTGATTAACTTTTTTTCCATATTTTTGTTTTTTTTATGTTGATTTAATTTTGAAATTTACATTTTAACCTTTCGTTTGAAGTTGATTATTTTATTTGATGTTAAAAACAAATAACTTACTGATTTGTTCGTCTCTACTTTTCTCTTCTTTATAAAATCATTGTTATTTTTTCTTTTTTATTCTTTTTTAGTATCTTTTAATGATGCGTCTTAAAACAAATCCATATAATATATATATTTTGAAATCAAATCAAATACAATAATGGTTTTCGGTTTGAAACTGAATTAATCGAAAACTGATGATATATAAACTAAATCAAACCATAGTAGATATTGTTTTTTATGGTAGTTAATTTTTATAAACCGAAAAACAGAAAAAGTAAACAAACCGAACCGAAACCGGATATCCGAATTGAACACCCCTACATGTCATACAACTACACGTTCCTAACTTTGCTCTAATCATCTAATCAAGAATCAATCTCCTACAAGTCAACAACAAAACATTTAAGTAAGGGCAAACTTCAATAGTGACAATAAAATGTAAAAGTGTGATTGGAACTCAATAATAAAACTCAAATGAAATGAGTGTGAAGTTTACTCGAACGCAGGTCACAAATCGAACGAGAACTACCGGACAAATTTGACGACAACAATGGAGAACAATCTCATACACAAGCGAGCGAAAACTCCTAAAAAAACATGTCCAAAATTTATAGACACAAGAACGATTCGAACTCGGTAATTAAGAAATGGTAAGAGTGAAGTCCCAAATAAGTTCGTTATCTTGTTAGAGCCACCCACTGAGAGCAA
This sequence comes from Schrenkiella parvula, assembly GCA_000218505.1. Taxonomy (NCBI): domain Eukaryota; kingdom Viridiplantae; phylum Streptophyta; class Magnoliopsida; order Brassicales; family Brassicaceae; genus Schrenkiella; species Schrenkiella parvula. The sequence goes on along the minus strand of CM001193.1, from coordinate 9,789,108 downwards.
GCCACTCCTTCCATTGACATTTCACGAGTCGCACGACTCGGTGTGAGCGACTCAGCTGGTAATTGACCAAAATACCCCTATCACTTATTTAACACTCATCCCGAAGATGAATCTGAGTCTTCAGCTGCAGATTCACGGCGCGTTCTTCAAAGCCCCGTCGTGTTCTTATTGGGCTTCTTCTTCTTCTTCCACGTCCCTCTCTCTTCCTCGTGATTTCATTTCTCCTCCATTTCTTCACCGAAGACTCAAATCCATCACAAGAAGAAGCTACTCTCGCTCTCGTGGGATTCGAAGAAGACGGAGTGGTTCCTCGGCGATGCCTTGTTCTTCTTCTGAGACTCTTACGGCTTCTCGCGTCGGTTTTGGCGGAGGAGCAGGAGGAGGAGGCGGTGTCGTGGGTGCTGGAGCTGATAATGCTTCTGTAACTAATTTTAAGCTGAACGAATCAACCTTCCTTGCTTCCCTCATGCCTAAGAAAGAAATCCGTGCCGATCGCTTCGTCGAAGCTCATCCTGAGTACGATGGTCGCGGCGTCATTATCGCTATCTTTGGTAGCTTCTTCTTGTTCTGTATTATCTGTTCTTTGCTTGTTTGATTTTCGTCTGCTTGAAATTGTTAATCGTCTGTTTTGTTTGTTTATGGAGAAAATTTGAATGAGGCTTATGTTTAGATAGGTAGTTTATACTGGATCAGACAGTAGGAAGATTTTGGTTCCCAAGACATTGTTCTGATTTGTCTTTCTAACTTTGCAAGTACAATTCTGAAATGAGAAACTGACCAAATATGAAATTTCATCTTTTCTAGATTCAGGTTTTGATCCTTCTGCTGCTGGCTTGCATGTAACATCTGATGGAAAACCCAAGGTTCTGGACGTCATTGACTGGTATATTTCCTAATTTATGCATCCGGTGTTCTTTGTTCATTTCAGTGACTGTGACCTGATAGTATCTTTTTTCTTATTATTCAGCACTGGTAGCGGCGATATAGATACATCCACAGTGGTGAAAGCCAATGAAGATGGTCTCATTCGTGGAGCATCAGGTTGGTGATTTGATCTAGGATGGATAGTTAGGTTTCTGCATGATAAATTTCTTGCTCATGTTGTTTCTTGTCCATTCTCTAGCTATGACATAAGTTGTTGATCATTTCTTTTGTTTGAACAAAATTGTTACAGGGGTACCTTTGGTTGTCAATTCTTCATGGAAAAACCCCACTGGAGAGTGGCGTGTAGGTTGCAAATTGGTTTACCAGCTATTTACAGATGACTTAACTTCTCGTGTGAAGGTAGCCATTAGAGTTGTGACCTTTTTTTTTGGGTCTGTTGGATTGTTTATATCTAAAATCTTACACCAAATTCTTACGTAACTGATTTGCAATCCCATTGTCTAAGACTTCTCTCTGTTTTTGGTCACACAGAAAGAGAGAAGGAAATCCTGGGATGAAAAGAATCAGGAAGAAATTGCAAAGGCTGTAAAGAATCTGTATGATTTCGATCAGGTGCTAAGGAGATGCTGAATCTGGTTTGCTGTATTGTGAATGTCGTGCTATTCAAATTATATTGTGACCTCTTTTTTTCATTCTTGCCTCCAGAAGCATAGGAAGGTGGATGATGCGAAACTGAAGAAGACACGTGAAGACCTCCAAAGCAGAGTTGATTTCCTAAAGAAACAAGCTGATGTAAGTATAGAGAGTTTCCTTTACTAGTTTTATTCTGTATACTTGTTCGCTCTTTTCTTGAATCTGTGCTGTAAATGCATTGTTTTCCTGTAGAAATATGAAGACAAAGGGCCAGTTATTGATGCTCTTGTGTGGCACGATGGAGAAGTATGGAGGGTTGCACTTGATACACAGAGTCTTGAAGAAGATCCAGATTGCGGGAAACTAGCAGACTTTACCCCCCTGACTAATTACCGGCAAGTCTTCCTTTAAAGATCTATCCCATAATAAAATTTAGAAATTTTCCGCTTGGGAGTTCACGAGTTTTACTTTTTTAATCTCAATCTAATATGTAATTCAGAATTGAGCGGAAGTATGGCGTGTTTAGCCGACTAGATGCTTGCTCCTTTGTTGCTAATGTGTATGATGAGGGAAAGGTCCTAAGCATTGTAACCGACAGTTCTCCACATGGCACTCATGTTGCTGGGATAGCTACTGCACACCACCCCGAGGTACTAACACATCTATATAAGTTATTTATATTGATAATTTGTTGCAATCAATTAACTCTCATTCTGTGTATGTTAGGAGCACTTGGTAAATGGTGTGGCACCTGGTGCACAGATAATATCTTGCAAAATTGGAGACTCGCGGTTAGGGTCAATGGAGACCGGAACTGGCTTGACACGGGCATTGATAGCTGCCCTGGAGGTAAGAATTCATTTTAACTGAAGTAGTATACCATTAGCCGAAAAAATCATTTGTAACTTCCTAAAGTTATATCCTTTAAAGTTTGAACAAAACAAGTGGTATCTTATATCGTGAACTACTTTACGTTATCAGCTTGTATGGAAAATTTTCATATCTGTGTGGACTGTTACATGTGACTGCTTTGCATTGACACAAGTCATTACATTTTTCGTATATGCTGACTTCTGTTATTATGTTACAGCATAATTGTGATCTTGTCAACATGAGCTATGGAGAGCCAGCATTACTTCCAGACTATGGACGCTTTGTTGATCTTGTTACTGAAGTATCATTCAAACTCTTTGTCTTTGTTAGGCAGCACTTAGTTGGTTGTGTTTTATGCTTTTAATCTTGCGTTTCTTTACATTCTGGTATGTTTTAGGCTGTGAACAAGAGACGCCTAGTATTTGTAAGTAGTGCTGGCAACAGTGGCCCAGCATTGACAACAGTTGGTGCACCTGGTGGAACAACTTCCAGTATCATTGGTGTTGGTGCATATGTTTCTCCTGCAATGGCAGCTGGTGCCCATTCGGTGGTGGAACCTCCCGGTGAGGGGCTTGAGTACACTTGGTAATATCACTTTTTTTCCATTCTTTTGATTTATTCTATTGCCAGTTGTAGCCAGCATGATAGTTATTGTTATATTGTAGGTCAAGCCGGGGGCCAACCTCTGATGGGGATCTTGGTGTCTGCATAAGTGCACCTGGTGGGGCTGTCGCTCCTGTTCCTACATGGACGCTTCAAAGACGCATGCTCATGAACGGAACGTCAATGTCATCTCCTTCTGCTTGTGGAGCAATTGCCTTACTTCTAAGTGCTATGAAGGTTTCTTCTCCAGCATTATTTTTTCTTTTTGGCACATCTGTTTCCTTTTCCTTTTTTTCAGCGATCTTTCAGCCGCTGAAATTCTTTCATGCTTCTGCAGGCTGAGGGCATCCCAGTTAGCCCGTACAGTGTAAGAAGGGCCCTTGAGAACACATCAACTCCTGTAGGTGATCTACCTGAAGATAAATTAACTACTGGACAAGGCCTAATGCAAGTTGATAAGTAAGGTTCTATACCGTGTAATTAATTTGACACCATATTTTAAATAGTTAGTTCTGATTTGTTTTGTTATGACAGGGCGTATGAATACTTGAAACAGTTTAAGGATTGTCCATGCGTATTTTATCAGATAAAGGTTAATCTCTCGGGAAAAACAAGTATGTAAACAAAGAATTTGAATTTTTTTTAAGTTTTCAAGGTAGAAGCTTATTGGAAACTTGCTTGCTGAAACCTATCCCATACTCTCATTAAAGATAAATAGGACAACTGAATGTGTTGATTTCCATCATATGTTTTGCAAAAGCATCTTAGTGGTAATATCTATGTGTAGCTGCTAATCTAAAAGGCCTTCCTGCTTTTGGCGGGGGAAAGTTTCCTCAAAAATTTTATTTTTATTCGATAAAACATGAATCTTTCTTTTAAGAAGGTTATGAACTTTATAAACACAGCTCCAACATCACGGGGCATCTACCTGCGGGAGGCTATTGCTTGCAGACAGTCTACTGAGGTGAGCTGTTGCTATATCACAGGAATATCTTAGTATGCATAGTAATCTGCTCAAATGCATGCTAACTTACATTCTATATAAAAAGTCATTATCGTCATATGACATTCCATTTTTATCCATTTCCTGGAACATTATGTTCTGGGATGCGCCGTCATGGAGTCAGAAATTTCCCTTCGCAAACTATCTCCTAGGGGATAATATATTTCACTTTATGTCTCCTGTCTGTTATGTGAAACAAGCGTAGTTTTGACTTAACAGTGGACAGTACAAGTTGAGCCGAAGTTCCATGAAGGCGCAAGTAATTTAAAGGAACTTGTCCCTTTTGAAGAATGCCTTGAGTTGCATTCCACAGATGAAGGAGTTGTACGGGTTCCTGATTATCTCCTTCTCACTCATAACGGACGTAGCTTCAAGTTAGTGTTTTCCAATTCTATATCCAGCTGCTTATTTTCAGTTTGTTTTTCATGCCACATTATTTCTGTAGTAAGGTTATGTCATCTCTTTCAGCGTTGTAGTGGACCCCACAAATCTTGGGGATGGTGTGCATTATTTTGAAGTTTATGGGATTGATTGCAAAGCTCCACAGCGTGGTCCTCTTTTCAGAATCCCAGTCACAATAATAATTCCCAAGACTGTGGCAAATCGACCTCCAGTTATTTCATTTCAACAAATGTCTTTCATCTCAGGTTATCGTTTGTGAACTTTGTAATGTGTGATTTATACAACAAACAAGACCTCTTAAATGGCTGCGAATTTTGATATTTGATATTTTCTTTCTCAATAATTCCAACTGTAGGCCACATTGAACGAAGATATATCGAGGTACCACGTGGAGCAACATGGGCTGAGGCTACAATAAGAACTTCAGGGTTTGATACTACACGCAGATTCTATATCGATACCCTTCAGGTAGTACACATTTAAGCATAATTCACGTCTTTATGCTTCTGGTTCTAATCGTTACTTGATTTACAGCTTTGCCCGTTGCGAAGGCCTATCAAGTGGGAGAACGCAGCAACTTTCGCATCTCCCTCTGTTAAAAGCTTTGCATTTCCTGTGGTTAGTGGTCAAACGATGGAACTAGCTCTAGCTCAATTCTGGTCTAGTGGCCTTGGAAGTCGTGAACCAACTATCGTTGACTTTGAGGTAGGAACTGAGAATTATATATATATATCTGTGTGTGTGTGTGTGCATAATGAATGCTAAATGCTCGTGTTTTGTTTTGTCTTTTGTGTCGTCATGTGTCAGGTAATAAACTCTATTATTATTTTAGATCTTCTTCCCCCGTATTTTTTATTCGTACTGGTTTCCTGACTTTCCTCTGAGTTCATCATGCTAGTATATCTTTTGGCCGATTTTGATGCGTTGTTTATTTCTTCCTGCTATTTGGCTCCCTTACCAATTTTAGTCTCTCTTTAGTTGGATGTTAGGTCTCTGGTTTAGCAATAATCACCCCTGCACATGCACTCTCGTTTAGGAATGGTTTTGGAAATGAATTTCAGGTGAATAGGTATAAAATGTGTTATTGACCAGTCTTCACGCTGTCACACTAATGTTATGAACAAAGTTCTGTGTTCAAGACGGTCAGGCCTACTAACTATATTGAGTACATTGTGACTTGTTAGACATGAGTTGATGCAAGTTATATGTGTATTCTAGATTGAATTCCATGGAATTGGTGTCAATAAAGAAGAATTGATACTTGATGGAAGTGAAGCACCAATAAAAGTTGAAGCTGAAGCACTATTGGCATCTGAAAAGCTCGTTCCCGTAGCTGTTCTGAACAAGGTACATTGTGTGTGAAGATGAATTCTTCTCCTTTTTCTGTAATTGTTCGTAGAATTGCTTATGGATGCTGTTTTGTTTTAACTGAAGATACGAGTTCCATATCAACCTGTTGATGCACAACTCAAGACTCTATCAACTGGGCGCGATAGACTACCCTCGGGCAAACAGATACTAGCATTGACATTAACGTGGGTTATGCTTCTGCTTTCTTAGTGTCGTTGGCTGCTTATTTAATTATCAAAATTGTTACAATAATTCTCATCCTTGTGGTTCTGCAGCTACAAGTTCAAATTAGAAGATGCAGCTGAAGTGAAACCGTATATACCCTTATTGAACAATCGCGTATATGACACTAAATTTGAGTCCCAATTTTATATGATCTCTGATGCCAACAAGGTACTCTTCGAACTGCCACCTAAAAGGCTGGGTAGTACAAGTATAGATTAGCTTGTAAATTCTCATTGGCATTGTCAACTAATAACCTGATGCAACAAAGTTTATGAATCCCTAGTTCGGTTATGTACTGCCAAAACGCGTTTCTGCTTTCGTATGTAGCAAATTTTGTTATTTCTTACTTTTAGAGTATTTTCTTACTTAACATGTTGTCCTGATATTTTTCAGCGTGTATTTGCAATGGGTGATGTTTATCCAGAGTCTTCTAAACTTCCCAAGGGAGAATATAAACTTCAGCTGTATCTAAGGTTTGTGCTACATCTTTGATGGTTGCAGTTTGTTTTAAAATTTGAAAAGTTGAGTTTGTACACACGAAATCTCCAGCCAGAACCGATCTTCTCAATGTGACTAATTTGACAGAATCCTGTAAACGATATATTATCAAGGTTGACAACTTTGTTTCACAGAGCATACCTACGTATTTAGTCTCCTATTCTAAAAGCTAATTGCTTTCACCAGGCATGAAAATGTGCAGTTGCTGGAAAAGTTGAAGCAGCTCATTGTGTTTATTGAAAGAAATATTGGGGTAAGATTTTGATTATGATTTACTTTATTTTGAAAAGCTAGATGCAATCATTTTCAGGAGAAAAAATTCCGAAACAAAGTTGGAGTTAAATCTTTGCGTGTTTTCTGATGTTATATATTTTTACCTTTTTTGCAACATTAGTATTCCTGGAGAGTTAATTTTTTCCATCTATTTGCTGGTGATGTAGGAGGTTCGCCTGAACGTACATTCTGAACCAGACGGTTCAGTCACAGGAAATGGTGCCTTTAAATCCTCTGTTCTAATGCCAGGGTACTCTTTTAGCTCACTTACTAGTTTAAAGTTTTCTGACTACTGCTACTTTGGTTGTTCCTTGATTGTGTTTCTCACCTCATTTATCACCTGCAGGGTGAAGGAAGCGTTTTATCTGGGCCCACCAACAAAGGATAAGCTACCAAAGGTTTAGTAGATTGTTGACAAAGTATAATTAATGTTCTGATGCATCATATCCCTCTCAAATGTACACTTTTAATTTCACCTGCAGAATGCTTCCCAAGGATCTGTGTTGGTGGGAGAAATCTCATATGGGAAATTGTCATTTGATGATAAAGAAGGGAAGAATCCAAAGGATAATCCTGTATCTTATCCGATATCGTATGTGGTTCCACCAAATAAGGTATCTAAAAAACTACCATTTCTTGTGTGGTTTGCCCACAGTCTAGTGATACTTGATGCAGTGGCTTACAGGAACTCATATTTTGTGTTTAGCCTTATCTATTTTCTTTCTTGTGTTCCAGTTTTTCTGATTTTTGTTTTGTTATTTTGTTCTTTATTCAATAGCCTGAGGAAGATAAGAAGGCAGTTTCTTCTACAAATAGCTGTAAATCAGTATCCGAACGCTTGGAACAAGAGGTATTCTTTGCAGAAGCATGTTTCATATGGACTCTTGCTGAACTTTATGGTCGAATGTGCTATTATGCAATTGAATCAAGTACTTGTTTTGTGAATATTGAGAGGTGGGTTTTCTTTTCTACACTATTTTACGAAATCATTTTCTTGTAATCAGGTTCGTGACACAAAGATCAAATTTCTGGGGAACCTAAAACAAGAAGCTGAGGAAGAGCGTTCAGAGTGGAAAAAGTTGTGTGCGTGTCTCAAGGTTTGCCAGCTAAATGCTTTTCTTCTTTTCGTGTTGATTAATAATTTGTGCCACTTAAATTGGGAAGTTTTGAAAAAAGTATCCAAATCTGAAATGATTAACTTGAGCATATGTTTCTTGGCAGTCTGAATATCCAGACTATACTCCATTGCTTGCTAAGATCTTGGAAGGTTTGCTATCTCGATCTGAAGCTGGGGACAAAATCAGCCACCACGAAGAGGTAAAATTTCAAATAATTTACTAATCTCAAAATTGTTGCACTACTTTCTCTACTTATATATTAAACATAGTCTTCAAATTATAAACACACAATTATTTTCAAATTACTAATCTCTTCTCTTGTTTAGCAGATTGTAGATGCTGCAAACGAAGTAGTACGCAGTATTGACGTAGACGAGTTAGCAAGATTCTTGCTACACAAAAGTGAACCCGAAGATGAGGAGGCAGAGGTGTGATCTCTTATTGATTGCGGTTTCTTACAAAATTGGTTTGTCATAATATTCTTAAATAGCTACTTGCTTTGTTTACGACTCTGATAACCTACTGTTCTATTTTTAGAATTTGAAGAAAAAAATGGAGATGATCCGTGACCAATTGGCAGAAGCTCTATACCAGAAAGGGTTAGCCATGGCGAGAATCGAGAACTTGAAGGCAAGACCAAATATTTATCTGGCTATAGTTGCTGATTATGTATATGAAAGTACGGATGGTATCATTAGCATTGTGTTAGCTAATATTGTGAAATAACACGCTACTCATTTGTTTGCAGGGTGAGAAGGAGAAGGAAGATGAAGGAGAAGTAGAAAGTAGCCAGAAGGACAGATTCGAAGAGAATTATAAAGAACTGACAAAATGGGTAGACGTGAAATCATCTAAATTCTGTACTCTCACTGTTCTAAGAGAGAAACGGCTCTCACGACTCGGGACCGCATTGAAGGTAAACACATTTCTCTAATCTTTACGATAATCTGAAATCTTTGACCCACATGACTGTAAAAATTACTTGATAATGATTTACAGGTACTTGATGACTTGATCCAAGACGAGAAGGAGACTGCGACTAAGAAACTGTACGAACTGAAACTGGATTTACTGGAGGAATTGGGTTGGAGCCATTTGGTTACGTATGAGAAGCAATGGATGCAAGTTCGTTTCCCTAAAAGCTTACCTCTCTTTTAGTTATTGATGCTAAAGTTACTCTTGTTCAATAAAAAGCTTTGTTCTGAAACCCAAACTACTGTTTCAGTTTCTTTTTCTATATTGATATATTTCACTTGTGGATTGATCATATTATTGATCAATTTGGTATTTCTGTCAATGTACAAGTCTTTATAATCAGATTTTATTTGTATTCATTATAAATTTTTAATTTATTTTCTATTTTAAAAATTGACAAGAAAAAAAAGGGTTGGTTACAAAATATTCTATTTATTTAGAGTTTGATAAAAGAGAAAATTGGTGTGATAACCAAAAGTGAAGTAAAAATTTGTGAGCTAACAATTGGTGGTGTTCAGTAGCCGAAAGTGCCTCTATGACATGATGTATTTCAGATTGCGCACAACACACCACATAAAATCTGCCACAAATTTGAGATTTTGTGGAATTTTACAGTTGTAACCGATTTTTTTTTGTCAATAAAATAATAATTTATTTACAAAAATGCACACAATGTCTTTTAGTTTATTTTACCATAATTTACTAGTTTATTTTTGGTTTTCCAGTGGTGTTCAGTTACAATAATATACTAGTACCATTTAAAACCATCGTAATCAAATTAACCCATTTCATAGATTAACTTTGTTGTTATACAGTAGATAAACTCCTTCGAAAGTCCATTGAACCATCTTTGTTGAATTCATGATTCAGTATCATTATTAATCTTTGAAATCTGAACCATACCTAATTAACTATAACTTTTTCTTTTGTTACTTGCATTAAAACAAAAACCGGAAAAAAAATCCTTTAATGCTTAAAACTGAAAACGCAAGTCGCCAAGTCCGTGACATGTGAACTGTATACAGACACGAATCTACTGCAAAACCATTTAAAAGTAAACAATATAGAAAAAGAAACACAAAGTTTGACTTGTAAGCTTGACTCAACGATTCAGTTTTAAGATTGTCCAAGACTTTTAAGACAAGTCCTAAGAACACGGTGGCTCCTCCGGCTCATGATCATATCAAGTTCCACCGTCGTTCGTTCTCCTTCGCAATCGCAACTCAATTATTTTGGTCTATAGTCAACATCATCATTCATCACATGATCCAAAATTTACTCACGAGAATCATCAACTGTTTAACTACTCCAAACCAAACCCAAATTTTCACAATCTGTGCCATTAATTTCAAAACTAGGTAGCTAAATTCAACAACAAACGGTTTTGATTTTCTGTTTTTTCCATCAATACCAACCCCTTTTATAAGCTTTTCACTTAATAAAAACAGAAAAATAATCTTATCATATAGAGTTCAGGGAACACAATATAAAATATTCCAAAACATATATTATATTCTCCTTCACTAAACACTATTGGTTTAATACAAAACCAAACCTTTTCATTTATTATATTTTTTAAAAAAGCAAAGGTAAATCTTTTATCACTATGCCTTGCTCGGCAAGGTAGGTATACTCTGTTCATTCCTGAAGAAATTTTCTGGATCAACCACGGTTTTAATCTTCACTAATCGGTCGAAATTCTCACCAAAATACTTCCTTCCGTACACTTCTCCTTCCTTGTAACTATCCGGCCCGTGATCGTTCACCCCGATGTCAACATCTCTGTAATTCAAGTAAGCATTTCTAGGGTTCTTGCTCACAAACCCTGTCATGAAACTGTAAAGCACTCTAGCCTGATTCAAGAACCCCTTCTCTATCTCCGCAGACGATTCTTTCCAGTTCACAGAGTACTGAATCTTAAAAAGCTTCTTTCGGTGCGGAAACGGTGTCGCATCCTCACCGACCTCGGCTATTTTCCCGCCGTATGGATTGAAAACAAGCCCTATTTTTCCCAACTCGATCATTTTCTTGAACAGAGACTCAATCCCATTTCTAGGAATCTCAGTCGCGACGTAATCTGATTTCCTCTTCCCGAAGCTAGCTGAATCGAGATCCCGATCTAGAAACACTTTAGGATCGGTCTGAGTGGCGTTTTCATCGTTATCCCACCATAAAGCAGACTGAATCCAAGTCATCTCCTTGCAATTCTCCTTCTTTAGAGACAATTCAGGAAACTCCTTAGTAAGCAGCGAAACGACGTCGTCAGCTTTACCTAAGAACAGAGCAACAACAGAGGCTCTCACCGTCTTCACCTTCTTCCTCGTCACGGGTTGAATCAACATTCTCATAAACAGATTTGGGTCTGTTTTAGGACCCACGGATTGCCATTTGTGTACCATATCCACGGCTCCTGAATCCATATACTGCTCCACTCGGAAAACAGTCACGGTTTCTGGTACCGGAACGAGCTTGATCTTGTATCCCAAAACGACGCCGAAGCTAGCTCCTCCTCCGCCGCGAATCGCCCAGAAAAGATCTTCACCCATTGATTTCCGGTCTAAAATCCGACCGTTTACGTCGACGATCTTCGCATCGTCGACGTAATCCACCGATAACCCGTATTTCCTCACCATATTACCGTACCCTGCGCCGCTCAGATGCCCGCCTACACCAACCGTGGGACAAACTCCGGCGGGAAATCCATGGATTTTGCTTTTCTCCCAAATCCGGTAGTAAACTTCGCCGAGAGTAGCTCCGGCGGAGATCCACGCCGTTTGATCCGCGATATCGACGGATACGTCGCGGAGATTCGACATGTCGAGGATGAAAAAGGGCTTATCGGAGATGTACGAGAGACCATCGTAATCATGACCGCCACTTCGGATTTTAAGGACGAAATTTAGGGTCTTCGAGCAGATGACGGCGGCGCTGACGTGGCTATCGGAGCGAGGAGTGACGATGATTGTTGGTTTGGGAGTAGATGAAGTGTTGAATCTCGCATTTCGGATGTAAGCACAAAGAACAGAGGAGTAAGAAGGGTTTGTCTGAGAGAAGACATTTTCAGTGATTTGGTTTTGCGGGGATTTTGTCTTGTCGGAGAAACATTGAACGAAGGACTCGTAGACGGAATCAAAAGACGGAGGCGCAGCGAATGAGAAGAAAGGCAGAGACAAGAAGAAGACAGAAACAAAGGCTTTTGTCGTAATCATTGTTGGAAATGAGATTCTTTTGTGATTCGTTTGCCTCTTCTCTGTAATAGGTACTTTATAGCCGCAAGACAGAAGAGATATGTCCTTCTTTTTTTTTTAGTTGTAGTAATCATGTTAAGTCTTAATATCTTTATTTATTTGGTATATTATACGTAATCCCAAGGAAATAGATTTTAAATACTATTACTTTGATCCACTGAATATAAAGATAATTTTATTTTTATTTGAGTTGGTAATTTTAATTTACTATATGTTAGCTATTTTTGATTCAGTCAAACTTTGTTTTAGTCAATGGTCGTCGCATTAGTCGATCTCGGTGGCAAAATTCTAGAATTAAGTAATCAATAATCGTATTTATTGTATATATTTAAAATTTTAGTGTGATTGAATTTGGTTATACTAAATTATAAGTTATTTATGTATATATATTGGTTTTACTTAGTTGGTGAAATCAAATCAAATTATTACATTTTCCATTTCTTATGTTAACTCTGATATGTGTTGACTTCTTTATAGTAACTCTTAATTGTATTTATGTATATTACAAATTTGTAATATATATAAACATATTTGCATATGACAATTCAACATTAAATACTGGTAGAATGTAAAATCTTTAAATATCTTCAGTAACTAAAGTCAATTATGTATACAACTTAATACACTTTCTAAAACGGATAACAATTTCGAAGGTATATACTTAAAATAGCAATTGCACATTTTGAAGAGATATATGGCTATCTCATCAGCTATCACTATACGTAAAACTAGATGCTAATATATCTAAACCAGCTTCTCACTATTCACTTACGTTTCATACATTGTATGCTCTGTTTCTGACACAAAATCTCGAATTTTTTTAAAACTCTCACCACTTCAGATAACTTCTGAATGGAGTGATGCTCTGTTCATCTTATCAGAATACTCTAGATGACCTGTAAGACCACAGTAGCAACTACGGTGGCTCCTCCAGCTCGAGACCATCGTCTCGCCGTCCCTGGCTCAGGCACCACCGTTCCCTTCGCAACTGCGATCAAATCGGGTCTAAAAGTCAACACTATCATTCATTAGACAATGTTGCAAGTCACAAGAGAACACTGTTCAGAATCACCATTAACTACTCCAATCCAAACATTAAACATCACCATTTTCGCCATAAATTTCAAAAGCAGGTAGCTAAATTTCTACAATCTACCGGCTTCAGATTTGGTTTCCGTCACCAGAAATTTTGACTTATTACTTGTCTCTCTCATATTCAACCAATCTAGGGAAGCTTTATTGTAGAGTTCCGTGAAACAGAGAAACAATACAATATCCAATATCTAAAACCATACATTCTATATTGCTTCACCAAAGCATTACAATAAAGTACACCAATCTTTATATATCAAATGATAAATATATCTATTATGCCTTACTTGGCAAGGTAGGTATACTCTGTTCATTCCTGAAAAAGTTCCCGGGATCCACCGCGGTTTTAATCTTCACTAATCGATCAAAGTTCTTTCCAAAATACTTCCTTCCATAGACCTCTCCTTCCTTGTAGCTATTCGCCCCGTGATCGTTCACCCCGATGTCAACGTCTCTGTAGTTCAAGTAAGCATTTCTAGGGTTTTTGCTCACAAATCCTGTCATGAAACTGTGAAGCACTTTAGCCTGATTCAAGTAACCCTTCTCTATCTCCGCAGACGATTCTTTCCAGTTCACAGAGTACTGAATCTTGAAAAGCTTCTTTCGGTGCGGGAACGGTGTTGCGTCCTCCGCGATCTCCGCCATTTTCCCACCGTAAGGATTGAAAACCAATCCTATTTTCCCCAATTCGATCATCTTCTTGAACAGAGACTCTATCCCATTTCTAGGAATCTCAGTCGCGATGTAATCGGATTTCCTCTTTCCGAAGCTAGACGAATCAAGATTCCGATCTAGAAACACTTTCGGATCAGTCTGAGTAGCGTTAACGTGATTATCCCACCATAAAGCAGACTGTAACCAAGTCATTTCCGTACAATTTTCCTTCTTTAGAGCCAGTTCAGGAAACTCCTTACGAAGCAGCGAAACGACGTCGTCTGCTCTGCCTAGAAACAGAGCCACTACAGAAGCTCTCACTGTCTTCACCTTCTTCCTCGTCACGGGCTGAATCAACATCCTCATGAACAGATTCGGGTCTGTTTTCGGACCCACGGATTGCCATTTGTGAACCATATCCACCGCTCCGGCATCCATATACTGCTCCACCCGGAAAACCGTCACGGTCGATGGTACGGGAACGAGCTTGATCTTGTAACCCAAAACGACGCCGAAGCTTCCTCCTCCTCCGCCGGAAATCGCCCAGAAAAGATCTTTACCCATCGATTTTCGATCCAAAATCCGACCTTTTACATCGACGATCTTCGCATCGATTAAGTTATCGACTGATAACCCGAATTTCCTCAGCATGTTACCATATCCTCCGCCGCTCAGATGCCCTCCGACACCAACCGTCGGACAAACTCCGGCGGGGAATCCATGGATTTTGCTTTTCTCCCAGATTCGGTAATAAACCTCGCCGAGAGTCGCTCCAGCGGAGATCCAAGCCGAATTCGTGGCGATATCGACGGAGACGTCGCGGAGATTCGACATGTCGAGGATGAAAAAGGGTTTGTCGGAGATGTATGAGAGACCATCGTAGTCGTGACCGCCGCTTCGGATTTTGAGGACGAAATTTAGGGTCTTCGAGCAGAGGACGGCGGCGCTGACGTGGCTATCGGAGCGAGGAGTGACGATGATTGTGGGTTTGGGAGTAGAGGAAGTGTTGAATCTCGCATTGCGGATGTAAGCACGGAGGACGGAGGAGTAAGAAGGATTGCTCTGAGAGAAAACTTCTTTGGCGATTTGGGCTTGCGGAGATTTCGTCTTCTTCGAGAAACATTTGAGGAATGATTTGTAGACAGAGTTCGAGGATTGAGAGGATGAGCAGAGAGGTAGAGAGAGGAAGAGGAGGAAGAAAATGACAGAGACAAAGGTTCGTCGTGTCGTGAGCATTGTGAAATGGAGAGATTCTTATTGGGTCTCGTGTTGCTTTGTTTCTCTGCACTACTTATCCGGTTTATTTATAACCGCCGAGAGAAGATATGTTAACAAGTTTTGGAAAGTGTTTTAATTTCTCTTTTAATTCGTTAAAAACAAAAAGCAAAGTATGGAATTAAGGTTAGGAATGGAAAAAAATGTAAAAAATATATTTTTGCTTTGCAAAACAATTATTTTTATATTTAATTAATCAAAAATTAAAATTTGAAACTTGAAACTTAAAACTTGCAGAAATTTGAATTCTTCTTGCGTTTAATGCGTTTTAAAAAGGCTTAGAGTGACAAATAAAATAGATCTTCGGAGACTTTTTAATCTTTGGTCAAAAACTATGAGTGTTTAAAATCCATCATTAAGTAGCCACTTCTTGGTTACTATACTATTGTATATTTGTAATCAAGCAACTATCTTTTTTTTCTGTTCTTTATGGGTGGTATACTAATCATTGTATACGCATAGGATAGAAAATGTCGTTTGTATTCTTTTTGAAAGTTATCAAACACCAATCAAAATGAAGTTTAATAAAATAGTCTAAAAGCATTGACCATAATGAAACAAGATAAGTTTCAAATATAATAAACTAGAAAGCAAACATGATTTTGTAAACACAATGGTATTACATTACAGATATTCGATACTAAAAGAAAAATAAAAAGAGGAAATTATTATTAAAAAAACGTTGCTTTTATTATATTGAGCCGTTTGTTTCCTTTAATTTCCTTTTCCTTTCTGGTTTTAAAGTCAATATTCAACGTCGGTGATAAAAATTCAATTGGCTTAGTGGGATTGTGGATGAATGAAGAAAAGTCCAAAGAGAAGACTATACACAACGTGCCCGTTAAGATATATGTCATTTGTTTATATCATACGAATCATTTGCCATCGATAATTTATCTATTCGATAAAAATAACTTACAAAGTTGAAAGTTACAAGTCCTTACAAACATACATGTTATGTAACTTTCTAGAATCATTTTCTTAAATAAGCAGTATTATTTTTATTATTTTTTTGTCTCTATTTATGTTTTCCTTTCTAGCAACAAAAATTATCATGTGAATGGATCGAGATATTGACTAGACATTTTGAAATGGCAATTAAGAATTTTCATTAACCATCAAAATCAGAGATGGGAGGCATTAAACTGTTTTGACTATTACTCATATGAATTACATTGTTAATGGTAGTTTTGTACACACGTTTAATTTTCGTCTTTGATGTTTCTGACTTTCAAGTCTTCTTACGTTAAGAAAAAAAGCCCTCTTCTGTTAAGAATTTTAAAAGATTCAATCGACAGATAGATATATTATTTTTCTTTAGTAACAATATAGTAGAATCATTCTGTTTTCAAGGAAAATTATATTTTATTAGATAAGACTAAGATGTACATTTTGTTGATTAGTCTATGATATTTGGGATGCAAACGATACAACCCTTTTTGTAACTAAAATTATATTATTGAAACAAATGATTTATCATGAGACCATGTTAAAACACGTCAAACATAAATACTAAAGGCCTAAACCCTGTGAAATTAAGAAGTTTCAATTGAAAATTAATACAAAGAAAAATGATAGTAATTAACGAAAAGATCCAGTGTGATAATTGGTAAAGCAACAAAAAAAGTGATTTGTATTGTTATCTCATGTTGTTGAAAAAAATGAAAATGAAAGGGTTCTTATTTTTTGTGGCTTACATTGAAAAACGTTGTGAGTAATGATGTAACGCGTTCACAATTTTATTCCATTATAACGTGTTTTTCTTCGTCTCTCGTTTACTTCTTTTAGGACGAAAAGTAAGTCTCTTTTTTTTGTCATTTTAAAATGTTTTTGTTTTACTTCATATTATAAATAGTCAGTTTTAAAATTGTTTTTGTATAATGCTCTCAGTAGTGGATCAATTAAGTGTCGGCTGGTTGATTTTTGTTTCAAATTAAATTTCGTTTTAGATTTGTAATTCATAATTTTAAACAAATTTATAGTCTTATATATTACTTTAGTACATTATTAAGAAAGATAAATTTTAATATGTATAGTTTTTAATATGTCGTGCATTAATAAAATGTATAGTAAATATTTAATATAATATTTAATATAAGAGAAAAAATGATAATTATAATGAATTAGAGGGAATACATCATTTTAAACCAATGAAATTGAAATTTCTCAAGAAGAATTAGGGTATATATATATTTTTCATTTTGTTTAGAGAACAAACATTAACCTTATCCTGATCACGTTACTTCCCATACGGCCACTACGATTGCTTCCAATATCAATGTCTCTTGTTCTCTCAATCGGTTTTACTTGCAAGTAACCGTAACATCGTATTGGAAGTAATCTGATTAGATTGAGGTTAATGTTTGTTCTCTAAAACTCGACAAGCTTCCCCTGCTACAATGGAAACGGCGTGGAAATTTCTGAAAAATGCCCTGTTATGTAACGGCGCATTTTTACTATAAAAAAATTATTTATATCCACGATTAAATTACGGTTAATTTTATAGTTGGTTTTTCTAGCTATAATTAGCTACGAACCATCCACAATTTTTAAAAATTGAAAATCATGACTATTACGTAGGTTTTCTTTTCGCTCAGTGTCCCTGGCTGTTCCGTTATAAGTTTTTTTTTGACCTAGACTTGTTTGCTTGCTCTTGAAGACAACTCTCTTGAGTGTTTTCTAGCAAATTCCTTAAGGATATCTCGTTCCACACGTTAATGTCTTTGGATGAACTAAGACCGTTTCTGATTTCTCCACGAGATGAATGAATGATGAACATGTTACATGCTTACATGTTACGGATCCAAGTCTATTAGTATATCTCTACGAGATGAATGATGATATACTACATAACCAACACAAACACTCAACACTTTATGACTGTATGCACTCTGTTTTTCCTGACACAAAATCTCAAATCTTTCATCTTTTCTTAACATTCGATTCTTTCACATAGCTTCAACAGAACTAAAAGGAGGAATGCTCTGTTCATCACAGAAGAAATCAAAAGGATCAACACTCGTCTTCACTCTAACCAATCTCTCGAAGTTATTCTTAAAATACTTCACTCCCCAACTCTTCCCTTCCTCGTACTTACTCCTCTTAGCTCCAACATACATCCCCAAATCAAGATCTCTTAGGTTTATATAAGCTCCTCTCGGAGATCTCGCCACAAACTCACTCATCTCACCGTAAACTCTCTCGACCCATCTCGTATACTTCTCTTTCTCTTCTCCTCTCCAGTAATTCAAGTACTGAATCTCGTACATGTTCCCTTTACGATGCGGAAACGGCGTCTCGTAGTCTGCGATTTCACTCATTTTACCACCGAACGGAGTGAAGATTAGCTGAGCAAGCTCTGCTTCCGGTTCTTGCAATCTTCTCCACATCTTCGAAATCGCAATCTTGGGTATTAGTTCTTGAACGAAATCGGATTTAGCCTTGAAAGCTAGCGACGCGCGCGTGCGTTTTCTAAGAACATCGATCGGTTCTTCTCCTACCTCTGCGAACCAAACTACAGACTCGATCCAGCTCATCTCTTTACAGTCTTCTTTCTCCAAACCCAACTCCGGAAATTCCCGGTTTACTAATTCCAACAAATTCGTAACCGAACCGAGATACAGTCCCGGAAACGAAGCTCGAACCATGTTCTTGTATCTCTGCAACATAACTCGCACGAATAAATCACCAGAGACTTTGTCGGAGACGAATTGCCAACGATGGATGATCTTCAAAGCACTCTGTTCTGAGAATCTCGTGACGTTAAAGACGGTTACTGTCGACGGAACATCGACTAAACCGATCTTCCATGAAAGCACGACGCAGAAGCTCGAGCCACCACCTCCACGAATCGCCCAGAAGAAATCTTCACCCATCTCTCGCCTCTCGAGAATCCTCCCTCGCGAGTCGACCACACGCGCGTCTATCACGTGATCGGCTGCTAAACCGTGTTTTCTCAGAAGAGTTCCGTAACCTCCACCGCTGAAATGTCCCCCGACGCCGACGGTGGGGCAAATTCCGGCGGGAAACGCTAAAGTTGGATTCTTTTTACCGATTTCGTAGTATAATTCACCGATGGTGGCTCCGGTTTGGATCCAAACCGACCGGTTATCAATGTCAATTGTGATAGACCGGAGGTTTCTTAAATCGATGATGACGAAGGGTTTGTGGGTGACGTATGAGAGGCCTTCGTAGTCATGTCCTCCGCTTCGGGTTCTGATGTGGATGCTGTACCGGCGTGCACATTTAACCGCCGATTGAACATCTGAAGGTTGAACCGGAGTTAGGATTAAAACCGGTTTAGGTGTATTAGGAGCGGCGAATCTCGGGTTTTGTATAGATGAAGATAAGACGGAGGAGAAAGAGGTGTCGTTTGGTGTGTGTATGACTTCTGAGACGATGTTCGAGTCGTTTAACCGGAGAGATAGACATTGGAGAAAACCGGCGTGATTAGACCGGTTAGCTGAAACCGAGTGAGGACTTGATAGAAGTAAGAAGATGGTAGTGAAGAAGAATATTGTAGAGCTAAAGAAGCTTTGGAGTTTCATTGTGTTTGTTTTCTTCTCCAACAATGGAGTTTTGTTTTGGGTAGAATGAGTGAATAAAGAGTGATGAAGTAGGTTTTATTAGGCAGAAGTATAATATTTCTTTTTACTATTTTTAATTAGTTCTTGAAAGAAAATTGAAATTGAAAATATAAAAGTTTGGTAGAGGTATGGATGTGGATAGATAAGAATTACACGTTTTCAATCCAAAAAATATAGATGTGTGTGATGATTAAATGGCATTTGTCATACACAATCAGAGGGAGCTGAATCATTGAATGGTACTATTTTGGATTGATGTGAAAAAATTGGTTTTGTTTTGTAGTGAAACTTGATGTGAATTGTCAAGTTCCATCTAATTATTGGTTAGGTGTGTAATGTGAAATTATATCTGCTTTTGTGTAAGGAATTAACAGTTTATAAATATTAACAGCGATATAAACAAATGAAAAGAGTTTACATTTGCATGCTAAAAAAAGTATTCTGTGTTATCAAAATGTAAAAATGTTATTTTAAAACCTTTTTTCATATAAACACAAATCCAAAATGCATAATTTACGTACGTAACTAACAACTTAAAACTAACTCAATATGGTTTGATTCAGTTTGATAGGTTTTGTTGTCTGTTTGGATTTTGTATGACGGTTACGTGGGTTGGCTCTAGCTCTATAAATCTCAACCATAAAATTTAAAATCTCATTGAACTTGATTTGTATAATCTGAAAAATTATTTGCTTTTTTTAAAACATTTTTAATATCATTTTCCCACCCAAGATTTATACAAATATAGTGTTTATGCGTTTTTCTTTTTCTCAGTATTAGTGTCGTGGTAAGACTATATATGACGAACATAAAATATGAGTAAAGTTTGTGACCATATAATGATATTATGAAACGTGGATTTTTTTAATAAGATCCCCAAGAGAAATGGATATAGATGGAAATAAGGGGAGATTCAATATTTATGATTATTAATAGACATCAATAGTAATAACAATAACGGGGGTCACAAAATATAGTGACGTTGATGGCTTACCAAACTTATTATTAGTGTGGCCTACGACGAAACTATAGGTTATAACAATGCATCATCAATTATTTTTTCACCATGACAAACCAAGAGTATTGCAAACTTTTTTACTTTTTTTGGGGTTAATATGCTTACGTAGCTTAGCAAAAAGAGTTACATTATTCGAAGAGGAGGAATACTCTGCTCGTACCTGAAGAAACTATCAGGATCATACTTAGCTTTAACATTCATCAATCTCTTCAAGTTCCCCAAAAAATACTTCGATCCATAGATCTTAGCTTCTGCAACATTTGTCACTCCGCTCGGATTGCTTCCAACACCGATGTCTCTATAATTCAAAAACGCCTCTCTCGGGTTGCTTAACACGTACGGTTCTGCCACGTCGTAAAGTTCTTTCATCAAACCGAGTTTAGCGTCTGTGGCGTTAGCGTCAGTCCAAAACGAAAAATATTGAATCTTGAACAAGGTTCCTTTCCGGTGAGGAAACGCGGTGGCATTCGCCGGAATCCGGTCCATCACTCCGCCGTAAGGGTTCCATTCCATATACACATTGTTGAATCTCAACATTGTTTTTCCAAATTTTCTTGACGTAATCTGATTTGCTCTTGAAGAATGCTCTTGGCGGATCCGATGGCCTTTTCAGAAGAACGTTTGTCGGTGTCCCGACCGGATAGTCCGCCCAAAACGTTGTCGTATTGATCCAGCTCATTTCGTAGCAATCTTCACGTTTTAGCTCTAATTCAGGCAAGTTCTTGTTTATAATCGTCATTAGTGTTTTTGCCGAGCCTAAGAACTGAGCGTAGAACTTAACCGCAATGGTTCTATCGCCGGTTTTTGCTCCTTTTGCGATTTGGGGCATTGCTCTCAAGAAAAGTTCTTTAGGCAATTTGCTAGAGACAAGCTGCCATTTGTACAGAACATCAGTGGCACCTTGCTCTACTGTTTTGTTAACTTTAAACACTGTTAAAGTCTTTGGGACCTCAACGAGGTTGATTTTCCACGAGAGGATAACGCCAAAGCTTGCACCGCCACCGCCGCGAATCGCCCAAAACAGATCTTCTCCCATGGAGGCTCGATTCAAGATATTGCCATTGACATCAACTAATTGAGCATCAACGACATGATCGACCGAGATTCCGTACTTACGAATTAGATTTCATATCCTCCGCCGCTGATGTGTCCTCTCGCTCCTAAAATGGGGCAAACGCCAGACGCAAACGCTAGTGTTTTACTCGCTTCAGCGATTTTGGTGTAGATCTCTCCCAAGGTGGCACCAGCTTGAACCCAAGCTTCCTTTCTGGACACGTCAACTGTAATAGACCTGAGATTGTGCATATCCAGGACAACAAACGGCACAGACGAGATGTACGAAAGACCCTTGTAGTCGTGACCGACACTTCGGATTCGGATCTGGACTCTGTTGGACTTAGCACAGACCACGGTTGCCTGAACATGGGATTCAGTTTTTTGCGGCAACAATGGCTATTAGTTTTGTGTCGTTAGGGTTTGAGTACCTTTTGTTTTTCGTGTAGGAGACGTAAGATGACACGAATGTGGAGTTATCGGGGATATAAAGAGCTCCGGCGATCGGATTCTCTGGAGTGGTTCGACAGTGAAGGCATCCCAGGAAGTTTACAATCATTTGTTTCGTTACTTTTGCATCTGAAACAGAAACAAGTAGAACAAGAAACAAAACAAAACGTAGTTCTTTCATTTGTTTGTTTCGAGAACTCGAGAAAAAGAAGTCAAGTAATTTTTTTTTTTTGTATTCGTTGGCATTTCAATTTATAGATATAATAAAATTATACAGAAAAAACTAATTAGAAAGTTGAATAATTCTGGTAATATGGGTTGACTTTAAATACCTACAATATTTGGAAATTGGATTAATGAGAGAGATCAGGGTTGAATACGTATAGCTAATAAAGTATATGCTATATTAAAGCGGAAGTCAAAAAAAAAACCTTTAATATGATGCCATTAGATAATCTTTGTAAATGTCCACGTTGGCCTAAACTATTTAAAGTAAATTTCTTAACATAAATCTAATGCATATCTTTATTTTACAAATATCTTACATTTTACAATAGAAGTTTTTTTTGGAATATAGGAAAAAAATTGTATAGAGTAGAATGAAAATCTAAACATATTTTCAACAGATTACTTTTTATTTCCATTTATTATTTTTTCTTATTTGAAAAAATCTTTTAACACATATCGCCTTGGGGAAAACCGCTACAAAACAGTTGTGTCAAAAAAAAGGAGAACAGTTTCTTGTTCTGACTGGGTCTCTCGCTCCGCGAAGCTTCTCTCTCTCCGGTAAGCTTCATCTATTTTCCTCTTCCAGCGATTTTTGATACATATCTCCGTTCTCATAGATACTTCACCTAGCTCTGTCTTGAGTTTCGTCGACCTGGCTTGAATCGTTCTCAACGTAGAAACCCTAATTAACCTCGTGGTCCTAGTGCTGTGGCATAGATATTTTAAACCTCTGTTAGTTACTTATGCATTGATGTATCAAACATAAACCTAAATAATATGTAACTACTTGGTTTGTTAAGTCCATGGAAATATCAATCCCGGTGCAGAAAACCGTTGTGCTCAAGCCATTCATTAGGTAACTCTCTCTCTCTATACCATAGAACTTTGTGTTTCTATCTAATCATACACATAGCGAAATACACGTTTTAAATTTTGTCCGACATCTTCATATATATGCTTTTGCGTTTTTTCGTTTGTTGCTTTGCATGAAATTGTTTAGGCTGGTGAGGCTTGTAGCAAAGACTTTCTATGATAATTATACTACGAAAAGCGATAATCAGCAACACAAATCTGTAAAGAGTGACAACAAAGGGATTGCCATTGTGGTGTTCGCTGCGCTTACGAGGTTAGTATGCATCTCTTCAATTTAGTATGCATTTTTTGAGTGTCACACATCTCCCTGTCACCTTTAGGGTTTAAGAAGAATGGTAGACTAACTTGTAAAACTTTATTATGCGCTGTTTAAGGTTGATATTGCTTAGATTGGTTATTTTGAACCGGTTACATTTTCACTGACATTTGTTTTGTTCTATGTCTGCTAGGCATCAATGGGTTAGAGAAGAAGACTTGGCAAAAGAATTGAAATGGCCAGCTAACTCCAAGCAGCTTCGAAAACTATTAAGATACTTTGAAGAACAAAAATTGGTCACGCGTTACCACAGGAAAGAGGTATTATGCAGAAACTATATGTTCTCTCAGATTGATGATGTCTATCACTTTAGTGCACAATATGGTTCTTGCAACGCTTTTTGTAACTTAACAACTCTTTTAGTCTTATCGTAAATTAGCAAATTGTCAAAAAATATCTAGAGTATAAAGATGATTGAAAGAACATGATAGGTTGGGTACTTATTTTCCAAGTTTTACGTTCTTCTATTTTCTTTTAGTACGTGTTGATGATGCTCAATCATTCTTGTAAATCTTTTATTTGCCTTTTGCAACTTTCTGGTTGCTCGTTTTTTGTTTCCTCTGCACTTCTTTCCTTACTCTGCTGTTTTATTGATTCACAATCTTTTCAATAGTCTGCAAAGGTTTCAAAGATGTATAGTGATGCAGTGGCTGCTACAACTGATGGCCGAGCAAAGGACAAAGTTAAGCTCCACACGCACTATTATTGCTGTCTCGATTATCAACAAGTATGTTTCATTCCCCTAATACTTGCTTTTCTGTTCTTTTTCACTTTGCTGTTTAGTTTAGTTTTTTTCTCTTTGTTTTAGCAAACTACTATATAGCTCTTCTTCTTTATTACAGATATATACTATCGTTCGTTATAAGCTGCACCGGATTGAAAAAATGGTTAGAGATGAACTAGAAGATAAGAATACAATTCAGGAGTATAGCTGTCCTAAATGCCAGAGGAAGTAAAGTCCACTACACTTTTATGTTACAAAATCTTTACGCTGATGAGTTGTGTGATGTTCTGAATGGATTTTCATTTATGATTTAGATATAATGCACTTGATGCCCTGAGATTAATATCTATGGAAGACGATTCTTTTCATTGTGAAAAGTGCAATGGTGAACTTGTTTCCGAAGTAGTAGATGGAGGCGACAATGAAAGGAGATGGGGGCGGGAAAAACTAAAAGATTGGCTTCAGATAATAAAGGTCTGTGTATACACCTCTGTTCAATAATAGATCAATATTCATTCTAGAAAATTTGACAAAACAGACTTAAGCTGTGCATCGTGATTGGTTCTGCTTGATTGGTGTTTTCTTTATCCTGGCGTTAGTTATGTAGTTTGTAGCTTTGACACAATTGGAAATAAAATGCAGGTTCGTCTGGAACCTCTGATGGATCAAATGAACAGAGTTAAAGACTTACCGTTTCCTGAATTTGAAAATTTTCCGGCATGGGAGGCTCGTGCAGCTAAGACTGCTCGTGAAAATGGTGACCTTAACCCCAATGATCCTTCAACGCCGATGACATTTCTCGGAGAGACACAGGTGATTAGTTACAGTACTTGTCAATGTATATATACAGAAGTTAGAAATGTTATTGTGGAAGTTGGTTTCTTAAATCTTACAACCATATGGTTATAGGTTGAGGTTAACCTTGGTGAAGGAAAAGAAGATGTCAAATCTGCAGGTCGAGATTCTAGTGTGAAACCCTTCCCCCAGTGGTTGATCAAGAAAGGGATGAATCTGACCGATGAATAAAGAGGAAAGATGAGACAAGAGCTAGCTGAAAAGCGGAATCAGCATGAATCTGTTGGCGAATTAAACCCTGACATTCAACTGGCTACTACATCCTCAAATCGTCAGGTTGGTATGAAGTCCAAACGTGAAGAGCAAGATGAAGATTATGTTGAATGGAGAGAAAAGGCTCCTGTTGCAGGTTAGTTTGAGTCTTCTTACGTCCTTTACAGTTCGCTTAATGACTAGTTGGTCATATGAAACAACGCCATAGTTAGTTAGAAGGAACCTTGTTTTGTTTTTTCAAGTATAAAACCGAAATAGGGCGTTTGCATCTGCTCCAAATACAGAAAAAGGACAGTGTTCTTTTAATAAGCAGAGCTTCAACAATAGAAACTTGTTAAGACATCCTCATACTATATCAGTGGATCCATTATGATAAAGAGAGAGTTTAGGTCTCATGCGTACATGAATGATTTATAAAGACTATACATGTGATGCTGAGCTTGGTTACTTTCAATCCAACTTAATTTGCAGCAAATGGAAACTACAAGGGGAACTTGAATGTGGAAGAAGCAGAAGAAGACGACGACGACGACATCGGGTGGGAAGAAGACTAAAAGCAAATGGATCAACAACCATTGATCATAGAATTAAGCTAGAATGTGAATTGTCAAGTATCTCGTCTACATCTTATTATTCTACTTTGTCAAATCAGACAAAAGGTTAAAAGAAAATGGTTAGACGACATAAAAGTCTGCCGGAAATTTCCCCCAAAAGTTACAAGATAAATAGAAATCTTGGGACTATGAAGGTACCACTTGTACCTTCATACACTTGATCTCGAGACGTGTGACCTAAGCTACGAACATGAGCGATATATACTTGAACAAGAACAAATTCCTAAAAGATCATGCAGGAATCCAAACAAGTAGAAAAGAGCAACAAGTTGTATGAAAGCCTACAAACTTCTTAAGCTTATCTGCATGCAGGACAACTGAAACTTGCAGCACAATAGGGTTTAGTAGAAACTAATGACCTAACATTCATGGAGCGGTTGGTTGCAGCCACTAATTCCTTGGCATTCACAAGAATTATTTTGGTTAATTGTTAGTGAAATAAAGGTGAGTTTGGAACATTCATTACAACTTTCAAAGGTGAGTTTGGTGAATATACAGAATGGATATCAACAAAACAAGTGGAAAAGAGGAACGAATCTATTGTGATTCTTTCACAAATTAAGCATGAGTAGCCCCAAAGTCTTAATTGATCCTTGAATAAAAACAGACTAACATACGCAGTACAATACGTTTACATGAGCTTTAATGCTTGCACACATAACTTTTACTTTATTTTCTTGGTTAGAAGTAAATAAGTTACATTACACGAACAGGAGGAATACTCTGCTCGTACTTAAAAAAATTATCAGGATCATACTTAGCTTTAACATTCATCAATCTCTTCAAATTTCCCAAGAAATACTTCGATCCATAGATCTTAGCTTCAGCAACACTAGTCGCTCCGCTCGGATTGCTTCCAACGTCGAAGTCTCTGTAATTCAAAAACGCTTCTCTAGGGTTGCTTGACACGTACGGCTCTGTCACGTCGTAAAGTTCTTTCATCAAACCGAGATTAGCGTCTGTCGCGTTCACGTCAAACCATAAGGCAAAATACTGTATCTTGAACAAGTTTCCTTTCCGATGAGGAAACGCGGTGGCATTCGCCGGAATCCGGTCCATCACTCCGCCGTAAGGGTTCCATTGCATAAACGC
The DNA here is from genome assembly GCA_000218505.1 of Schrenkiella parvula. Lineage (NCBI taxonomy): Eukaryota > Viridiplantae > Streptophyta > Magnoliopsida > Brassicales > Brassicaceae > Schrenkiella > Schrenkiella parvula. The sequence continues at coordinate 9,761,979 of CM001193.1, read as the reverse complement.
ATTGTTGAATTTCAACATTGTTTCCCAAATCTTCTTCATTCCTTCTTTTGGGATCGGTTTCTTGACGTAATCGGATTTGCTCTTGAAGAATGCTCCTGGTGGATCCGATGGCCTTTTCAGAAGAACGGTTGTCGGTGTCCCGACCGGATAATCGGCCCAAAACGTTGTTGTATTGATCCAGCTCATTTCGTAGCAATCTTCACGTTTTAGCTCCAATTCAGGCAAGTTCTTGTTTATAATCGCCATTAGTGTTTTTGCCGAGCCTAAGAACTGAGCGTAGAACTTAATAGCAATGGTTTTATTGCCGGTTTTCGCTTCTTTTGCGATTATAGGCATTGCTCTCAAGAAAAGCTCTTGAGGTAATTTGCTAGAGACAAGCTGCCAATTGTACAGAACATCAGTGGCTCCTTGTTCTAGTGTTTTGTTCACTTTAAACACCGTTACGATCTCTGGGACCTCGACAAGGTTGATTTTCCAGGAGAGGATAACGCCAAAGCTCGCACCGCCACCGCCGCGGATCGCCCAAAACAGATCTTCTCCCATAGAAGCTCTGTTCAAGATCTTGCCGTGGACATCAACTAACTGAGCATCAACGACATGATCCACCGAGAGTCCGTATTTTCTTATCAGATTTCCGTACCCTCCACCGCTGATATGTCCTCCCGCTCCTAAAGTGGGGCAAACGCCAGCGGCAAACGCTAGTGTTTTGCTCGCTTCAGCGATTTTGGTGTAGATCTCTCCCAATGTAGCACCAGCTTGAACCCAAGCTTTCTTGCTGGGCACGTCTATGGTAATAGACCTGAGATTGTGCATATCCAGAATAACAAACGGCACAGAAGAGATGTACGAAAGACCCTCGTAGTCGTGACCGCCGCTTCGGATTCGGATCTGGACGCTGTTGGACTTAGCACAGACCACGGTTGCCTGAACATGGGATGAAGTTTTTGCGGCAACAATGGCTATTAGTTTTGTGTCGTTAGGGTTTGAGTACCTTTTGTTTCTCGTGTAGGAGACGTAAGACGAGGCGAAGGAGGAGTTATCGGGAGTATAGAGGGCTTCTGTGATCGGATTCTCCGAACTGGTCCGATCATGAAGGCATTGGATGAAGTTTCCGATATTTGGTTTCGTTACTTTTGCATCTGAAACAGAAACAAGCAGAACAAGTAACACAACATAAACTACGTTCATTTTTGTTTCTTGCTGGTTTAAGAACTCCTGAAAAATGAGAGTCCAAGTCATTTGTTTTACGTATTTATTGGCATTTCGATTTATAGAATAAAACTCAGCAGAGAAAATTAATTCAAAAGTCTAATTTTGTTCAAAGGGTTTTACATTTTAATAAAGCTACGAGATATGGGAACTGGATTAATGAGGGAAATTTGAATACATTGATAGTGGAAACGTAAAGTGAGGTGAAACTTCATTTTTTTATGAGAATGAGTTATGATTTAATTTTGTCATTAATATGTATTGTAAATCTAGAATACATTCATTTGTTGTCAAAACAAAACAACATTCATGTCATGCTTACGGAGAATTATGAAAAAAAAATTGAATTTTTAGACTAGGCCATATCCTCTTCTTTTTCTTTTGTGGCGAAACACTAAATCTTCTAAAGTTAAATTAAGTTGAATAATTTATAAAAATAAAGTTATCAGAATTAAACAAGTATAAGAATTTTTTTTTGAGAAAAATTTAGTTTGGCATCAATTCGTTGTTTTATTACTAGATTACCACTAATTTTATTTTAATTACTGATTTATTTTTGATATCTATTATGCATTTAAATCATTTTTTATCAAAAATGATATTTATAAAAATGCAATTATAATAAATTTTTTTACGATTTTTCCATAAAATTTATTTATTATATCAACTGAAAATGGGGTAATAGATTTGTTTGTTATTCATAGATTTGTTTTTTTAACCACATATTTTCTTATTTACATAATCCGTGTCTTACATATTTGTTTCAAAAATTTGTTTTCTTTTGGTCATAGATTTACTTAATTCTGGCATATTAAATTAGTACCAACTGATTTGTTTCTCTTTGTCCACATCTTTATTAAATTTTGACGGATTTAATATGTTTTTCACCAATTTGTTTTTTTGTTACATATTTAATTAGTTTCCCACATATTTACATATATTTTCTTTGTGACCACAAATTTACTTAAATATAACAGATTTATTAGTTTCTTACATTTTTTTGTCACAAATTTAAGTAAATATAATATCCCTAATTAGTTGACTACATATTTATTTATCTTTGGCGACATATTTATTTTCTTTTGGCGATATATTTGTTTTCATTTGACTATATATTTGTTTTCCTTTGGCTACAGATTTGTATCTTTTAACAACATATTTATTTTTTTTGGCGACACATTTACTTACTTGTTTATAACTAAAACGAATCAATCCTTCGTTAGTAAACCGAATCTAACTGGACGGTACGTTTTAAAAATTATTATTCTATCCTAATCAATGCCACATATTAAAAGCTTCTCCATAAAAAGAACAATTTGATCACTATTTGCTAGCTACATTCCCTTAGATGGTATCTCACCATGTGCCCAAGAAGACTCAAAGCGTATCTCAACCGCAGGATATGAACCACGTACATTTTACATCAACAAGAGTGCAGATTTAACTAATTCGTTCGTCGTTCAACTCAAGAACCAACATTCCTGAAGCGGTTGCAACATTTGTCAGAACAATGTAACTAACAATGGTCGATGGTATTGTGGGTGCAAATGATAAATTTTTAAAATAAAACGTATTTTCGAAACAACCATATTTACATGTAACGATATCTACATGAACTAATCAAATATATTATGCTGCTTCTTTAAAAAATTTAACACAAAATGTCCCAATTTTTTTATTAATCATTGAATAATATCACAAAACATACAATCCAAATGTAAGTAATATTATGAAAATTGCATGAGCTGAGCTTCATGCTCACATAATTTATCAAACAGAAAATCACATAAAAAAAAAGTTACATAGCACGAAGAGGAGGAATACTCTGCTCGTACCTGAAGAAATTATCAGGATCACACTTAGCTTTAACATCCATCAATTTCTTCAAATTCCCCAAGAAATACTTTGATCCATAGATCTTAGCTTCTTCAATACTTGTCTCTCCACTCGGATTGCTTCCAACATCGATGTCTCTGTAATTCAAAAACGCCTCTCTCGGGTTGCTTGACACGTACGGTTCCGCCACATCGTAAAGTTCTTTCATCAAACCAAGATTAACATTTGTTTCGTTTGCGTCAGTCCATAATGCAAAGTACTGAATCTTGAACAAGTTTCCTTTCCTGTGAGGAAACGCGGTGGCATTCGCCGGAATCTGGTCCATCACTCCGCCGTAGGGGTTCCATTGCATCCACACATTGTTGAATTTCAACATTGTTTTCCAAATCTTCTCCATTCCTTCTTTTGGAATTGGTTTTTTGACGTAATCCGATTTGCCCTTGTAAAATGCTCCTGGTGGACCGGATGGTCTTTCCAGAAGAATGCTCGTCGGTGTCTCAACCGGATAATTCATCCAAAACATCGTCGTATTAAGCCAGCTCATTTCGTAGCAATCTTCACGTTTTAGCCCTAACTCAGGCAAGTTCTTGTTTATGATCTCCATTAGTGTTTCTGCTGAGCCTAAAAACTGAGCGTAGAACTTAACCGCGATGGTTTTATCGCCAGATTTCGCTCCGTTTGTGATATCAGGCATTGCTCTCAAGAAAAGCTCTTGAGGTAATGTGCTAGAGACAAGCTGCCAGTTATACAAAACATCAGTGGCTCCTTGTTCCAGTGTTTTGTTAACTTTGAACACTGTCAAAACCTCCGGGACCGCAACGAGATTGATTTTCCAGGAAAGGATAACTCCAAAGCTCGCACCGCCACCGCCTCGGATTGCCCAAAATAGATCTTCTCCCATGGATGCTCTGTTCAAGATCTTGCCGTTGGCATCAACTAACTGAGCATCAACGACATGATCCACCGAGAGTCCGTATTTTCGAATCAGATTTCCGTACCCTCCACCGCTGATATGTCCTCCCGCTCCTACAGTAGGGCAAACGCCAGCTGGAAATGCTAGCGTTTTGCTTGCTTCAGCGATTTTGGTGTAGAGCTCTCCCAAGGTCGCCCCAGCTTGAACCCAAGCTTTCTTGAGGGATACGTCAATGGTAATAGACCGAAGATTGTGCATATCGAGAACGACAAAAGGTATAGACGAGATGTAGGAAAGGCCTTCCAAGTCGTGACCGCCGCTACGGATTCGGATCTGGATTCCGTTGGACTTTGCGCAGACCACGGTTGCCTGAACATGAGATTCATGTTTTGCAGCAACAATGGCTATTAGGTTTGTATCGTTGGGGTTTGAGTATCTTTTGTTTTTCGTGTAGGACACGTAAGATGAGACGAAGGTGGAGTTATCGTGGGTATAGATGGCATCGGTGATGGGATTATCTGGACTTGTCCGATAACGAAGACATCTAAGGAAGTTTTCAATGTTTGGTTTCGTTACTATTGCATCTGAAACCGAGACAAGAAGAACAAGAAACAGAAGAGAAATTACTTCCTTCATATTTCTTTTTGTTTGGTTTCGTTACTATTGCTTTATGTAGCTAATGGGATTTCGATTTATATAACAAAACTCCGCAGAGGAAATTAATTCGAAAGATGAATTATTTGTCATACGGGTGAAGTTTGAATAAATCTAAGAGACTATGGAAACTGCACTATATATTGAGAAACTGTTGAATACCGAATATATCGAGAAAACGTTGAATACCGAATTTCAATATTCTCAAATTTCAATAGTTTCTTTCTTTCTATACATTTTTCCCTTACATAGTGCAGTTTCTCAATTTGTTGAAATTTTATTCCTTATAAAAAAATCAAAACCCTAAAAAAAAGTACTTTTGTGTGAAATTAGTAGTGATAATCCAAGTTTAATAGGGATTACTTCTTTTGCCATGGCAAATAAATTTGTCGCCAAAAGAAAAAAATATCATGGTAAAGGCAAATAAATATATCGCCAAAGAGAAATAAATCAATCGCCAAAGGAAAATAAATCTATAGAAAACTAATTAAGTCTGTCATTGTTAGGCAAATTTATAACCAAAGAAAAATAAATCTGTGAAAAAACTAATTAATTCTGTCATATTTAGGTAAATCTATGGTCAATAGAAAATAAATCTGTGAAAAACTAATTAAGTTTGTCATAGTTATGTAAATTTGTGGCCAAAATTAATAAATCTATGGACAATTAATTAAGTCTGTCATATTTAAGTAAATATGTGGTAAAAAATAATTATGTAGTAAACTAATTAAATCTGTCATATTTAGGTAAATTTGTGGCTAATAAAAAACAAATATGTAAGCTTTAATTAAATATGTAAGAATTAAATAAGTCTATGGTTAAACAAAAAAAAATTTCAAAACAAATCTGTGAAAAACTGATTAAATCTGTCAAAAATAAGAAAATCTATGGTCAAAAGGAAACAAATCTATGAAATAAAAGTCTATTGCTTCATATTTTATCGGTATAATAAATTTGTTTTATTGCAAAATCGTAATTTTTAGGTTTTTTGCCGTATTAGTTTTTAATAATAAAATATTTAAGGGCATAATAAATATCAAAACCAAATCAGTAATTGAAATAAAATTAGAGCTAATTCTAGTAATAAAACAATAAATTAGTGCCAACCTCATTTTTTTCCCTAAAAATTAATGTTAACATGTTTCTTTTAAAAATTATCTGATCCGAGGAATACAACTTTAATTAACAAATAAAGCCTATATATACATAGATTCTTACACATTTAGTATTTTTTAATCGACAAATTGCAAGTTTCAGATGTTTTCATGATCCGAGGATTAACACTTTAACTATATATATAAGTATATATTTTTGTTTTCTCTAATTTTACTCGGCCATGATTGGTAAGCGATGTTGCTTTATGCTGGTGCTTCAAATTTTTGGTTGTAAAGATGTTGGTTTTAAAGACTGTGACGGTTACTTTAGATATTTCTAAAAATTTGATTTGTAACAAAAGCAACAGAGACGGACTACTTTATATATTAATAATATTTTTTGCATAAATTAAATTTATGTTGATGTTATTAATAAAACTGACCTAAATTTGATTAAACGTTAATTCTAATCTTTAACAAATATTTAAGACTAATAATAGTAATTTATGACTTTTTATTAAACTATGGAATTTTTAATTTATTATTATACATATTTTCTAAATTGTGCAAACATTTATTTTGATAAAAAAAGTTAAACAAACAATTTGAAGAAATAGATTTATAAAATGGTTTAAACTAAAATGATGAGAGAATACATTTTAAGAGAAAAAGATGAAATATAAATTCGAAAAGCTTGAAAAACTGACTTTAGAAAAAGATGAAAAAACAAAATTAAGATGTGGCTTTCAAAACTTCTAAATTTTCTAAAATTCTAAAAACATGATTGAATTTCTTTTTGCTGTCATAATTTTATAAAACTCTAAAATCTTTAAAGCATGGACCTTATGAATATCTTTTTTTTTCTTTAACAATATTTGAATTCAGCTTCCAAGCACACACGATCACCACCAAAAGGAAGAAAAGGGGCTTCCCACTCTGTTTCAAAATAACCGCCAACACCCTCAAGTAACACATAAACTAACTCTCTCTGCTTCTCTCTCACACACACACACACAAAAATAACTTTTCTTCTCTCGCAAAACTCTCCAATGGCGTCTCCTCTCTGCATCTTCTTCCTCACTTTGCTTTCACACTTTCTTCCTCTCTCAGTTCTCTCAGCCACAGTAGTCGAAGATCTCGCTAATCTCACTCCACCTCCAGACTTCAACAACACCATTACCACAAACTGTCTTCGTGATCCATTGCTCCGTTACTGCAACAACACTTCTTCTTCTCCCATGGACATTGTCGAGATCTTCCGCTCCACAATCGTTGCAAGCCATCTCTGCAACGAGTCCAAAAACCCTAATTGCGTGGAATCGTTTCCCAGAATCAGAATCCACGGCCGTCCTAAAACTGCTGCTCTCTATCTCTCTTTCGATTTCTTCTGGAAGTACTGTCCTTTAACCGTCGTCGCGATAGAGCTTGTGAATAACTCTCTCAAGAGTGAGTTTCCGACAAACGTTCTGTCTTGTGCTCAGATTCGCACTCTTGATCTGAGTTACAACCAATTCACAGGTTTTGTTCCTGTTCAAAATCTGTCCGGATTACCAAACTTGACCCATTTGAATCTCTCGTATAACCAATTCTCGGATGATAAAATCTCCGATTCCGAGTTCTTCAAACGGTTTAACGCCTCGAGTTTCATACAATCCGGTGTTCTCCCTGATGTCAAGCGTTACAAGATGAAAGTATTGGTCTTGTTGATTGTGTTTCCGATAATGGTGATCTTGCTCTGTTTTTGCTTAGGGTGGATATGTCTTAAAAGACCTGATTACTTACCAAAAACGTGCCGGCGAAGCCACAAGTTCACATCCGCGATGCTCGATGCAGCAACCGATGAGTTTTCCGATCAAAAGCTTGTTAGCAAGAGCAATGGAGTGGATATCTACAAAGGAACTTTAAGAGACGGCACAGAAGCAAAGATCGAGGTTTATACAGAGAAGGTTTCGAAAGAGAAAAGGCGTGAGTTCGCAGAGGAATGCGAGGCGGTGTTCAAGCTAAGACACAAGAATTTGGTAAGAGTTTTGGGTTGGTGTAATAGCAGAAACATGAGAGCTTTGGTTACTGAATGGACCAATGGAGAAAACGTTGAGACTTGGCTAAACTCTTCATTGGCTTCTTCATGGAGAAGAAAATTAAGAGTGGTTATGGGAGTTGTAGAAGGCATTTTTTATCTATCGGAACAATGGCCTGAGATTACATTTGATCTTCGCACAAGCAGTGTTTTACTATCTAATGATGATCAAGAACCACTGATCTCTCAATTCAAGATTGGAGATGGAAACAACTCATCAACAAGTAAGACTCTTTCTTTCTTCTTGAATATATGAAATTTTCTTAAAGGTTTAAAAAGCTAAGTGTGTGTTATTGTTACCATTTTTTTCAGATATATTCAACTTTGGATTGTTTCTTTTGGAGATGATTACAAATTTAAGACCTGACGAGGAACAAGAAGATTCAGAGAGGAGGTATTTTGAGTATATAAGAGTTCATTATCCAGATAATTTAGAGAGAGTGATTGATGAGAAGATGAAGATTGAAGAGAGAACATTGGAGAAAGTCAAGCAAGCGATTACACTTGGACTCATGTGCACTGATAAACCACCACTGAAGCAACCAAGCTTGACGCAGATTTATGACATGGTGGTTTCTTTATGAGTCAAGCTCAAGACATCATTAACATAGTGTTTAGGTTTAGGGTTGTTGAAGAATTAAGCTTTCACTGTTTTTGTTTTGATTTTTCAATATTTTTGTTTTTGGTTTATAAGGATTTAAAGACATATTTTTGTGTTTACTTCTTTATGAAATTGAAATTTATATGCATATATTTGCAGAAAAATGAGCAGTTAACGAGAAGAAATGAATATTAGTAAATGGGTTCTCTCGACCCGACCCGGAAAGTGTGAACGGGTCACGAAACCCACTATTCTTGTTTGCAAATGGAACGTTCCAATTAAAATCGGTAACTACTACGACGTGACCTGTCTCGTCTCCAATGAAAAAGCCGACGACGGTTACCAAATTATATGCTTCTGTATTATCAACTTGAAGCAATTTCAGTTTATATAATAATAATCTACAAAGTAATGAATTAATCTCATCTCTCATGTAATGAATGACACAAATGTCCTTCATTGCGATTTGAAACTGAAATTTGGATTATATTTATGATAAATAACTATAACGAAATAAAACGGTTTTTTCCCAGGAAAAAAAGCAAACATTTGTAAATCTGCAGTATTCTAATGAATATGGAATCCAAAATTTACATTTTTATTTTTCGTTCGTGATGTCAACATGATTTCGACAGAACACAAAAAGCCGAACTTTTAATGTGAATTTAAATGTCTTCTTATGGGTTATAATGTTCGAAGTTCGTACATGGCGGGCCAGAAAAAGTCAACGCCGGCAAAAACGGACTTCTTCCCTTAAATTTTCAATTCCCAATTGTGTCGCTTCTATAATTAGACTTCGATTTCTTATCTCAGATTATAATTCCAATACCAAGAAGAAGAAGAAGTGTAACGAAGAAGAAGAAGATAATGGAGAGCAACGGCGAGAATAAGAAAGTTGCGAGTAAATCGTCATCGTTCAGGCTTCGAAGCCCAAGCCTAAACGCTCTTCGTCTCCAACGAATTTTCGACTTATTCGACAGAAACGGCGACGGATTCATCACCGTCGAGGAGCTAAGCCAAGCTCTATCCCGTCTCGGCCTTAACGCAGATCTCTCCGACCTCAAATCCACCGTCGAATCCTACATCCAGCCTGGAAACACCGGTCTCAACTTCGACGATTTCTCTGCCCTCCACAAGACGCTTGACGACTCCTTCTTCGGTGGAGCGGTGGAAAACGACGATGAGTCTTCGCCGGAATCCGCCGCCGCTGACGAATCGGATCTCGCGGAGGCGTTCAAGGTGTTCGACGAGAACGGCGACGGGTTCATCTCCGCCAGGGAGTTGCAGACGGTTCTGAAGAAGCTTGGGTTGCCTGAAGGAGGAGAGATGGAGAGAGTGGAGAAGATGATCGTCTCCGTTGACCGGAATCATGATGGTCGCGTTGACTTTTTCGAATTCAAGAACATGATGCGCACCGTCGTCATCCCTTCTTCTTGATTTTTAATTAAAACAAACAATCTTCCCCAGAAGATTATTAATTACTCTTTTTTCTGTTTTCTCAATCGAATTTATCTAATGTAATATCAAATTTTCAGATAGATTTATCTATGTAATATGATCGGATTCAATTTTATAAATTGTTTTCATTTGGATTCTAGTTTCATTATATTTCTATTTGTACACAAAACACTTGTTGTTTGTTATATAGACCATTGAGCTCAGAAGCAGAGCTCTAGAGAGAGAGAATGGGTAGTGGAAGCAATCGGTACTTAGCGAATCTTCTGCGTTTCTGCAAAGATAAAAGATGTAAACTTTCCGGGAAAATCATTCATGGTTTCGTTGTTCGTACTGGATTCAACAGCGATACTTATCTCTGTAACCGCTTATTGGATTTATACTGCGAGTGTGGTGATGGAGGTTATGCACGAAAGCTGTTCTACGAAATGCCTGTGAAAGATGTTTATTCGTGGAACGCTTTTCTGACGTTTAGTTGTAAAGTTGGGAATTTGGGGGAAGCGTGTGAGGTTTTTGATGTAATGCCTGAGAGAGATGTAGTGTCGTGGAACAACATGATTAGCGTATTGGTGCGAAAAGGGTTCGAGGAGAAGGCTTTGGTTGTTTATCGGAGGATGGTTTCTCAAGGGTTTTTGCCTTCTCGGTTCACGCTAGCTAGCGTTTTGAGCGCTTGTAGCAAGCTTTTGGATGGTGTTACCGGTATAAGATGTCATGGGATTGCTGTTAAAACAGGTCTTGACAAGAACATTTTTGTTGGGAATGCGTTGTTGTCTATGTATGCTAAGTGTGGGCTTATGGTGGATCATGGTGTTAGGGTCTTTGAATGTCTCTCCGAGCCTAATGAAGTCTCTTTTACGGCCGTAATCAACGGGCTAGCTCGGGAAAATAAAGTGTTGGAGGCAGTTCACATGTTCCGATTGATGTTCGAGAAAGGTGTCCAAGTGGATTCTGTTTGCTTATCTAATATTCTCAGCATCTCTGGTCCAAGAGAAGAATGTGATAACCCGAGTGAAATCTCATGCAATGTGCTCGGAAAACAGATCCATAGTCTCGCGTTAAGACTTGGGCTCACAGGAGATCTTCATCTAAACAATTCGTTGCTCGAAATATACGCAAAGAATGGAGACATGAATGGTGCAGAGCTGATTTTTGCTGAGATGCTTGAAGTGAATGTTGTCTCTTGGAACATAATGATAGCTGGGTTCGGTGAGGAGTATCGAAGTGACAAATCAATTGAATATCTAAAGAGAATGAGAGAGTCTGGATTTGAACAGAATGAAGTTACGTGCATTAGTGTTCTTGGAGCGTCCTTCCGTTCAGGGGATTTCGAAACCGGTCAGAGAATATTCAGTTGCATGCCGTACCCAAGTGTTACCGCATGGAATGCTTTGCTGTCTGGCTACTCCAAGAATGAAAACTATGGGGAAGCAGTGACCCATTTCAGACAAATGCAGTTTCAGAACCTGAAACCTGACAGAACCACTTTGAGTGTAATACTAAGTTCTTGCGCGAGACTAAGATTTCTGGAAGAAGGGAAACAGATCCATGGGGTAGCGATAAGGACCAATATTTCTAAGAACAGTTATATAATTAGCGGTCTTATTGCAATGTACTCGGAATGTGAGAAAATGGAGATCTCTGAATGTATCTTTGATGACTGTATAAACGAATTGGATGTAGCTTGTTGGAACTCGATGATGGCAGGTTTTAGTCGCAACTCGCTGGACACAAAAGCTTTAATGCTCTTCAGAAGAATGCATCAGACCGATGTGGTGTTTCCTAATGAAACTTCATACGCTACTGTATTAGGTTGCTGTTCCAGGTTATGTAGCTTACTCCATGGAAGACAGTTTCATGGCCAGGTAGTCAAGAGAGGATATGTAAGTGATTCCTTTGTTGAAACCGCTCTTACCGATATGTACTGTAAGTGCGGTGAAATAGATTTAGCTCGGCAATTATTTTATTCTGTGTTGATTAAAAGCACGGTTCTTTGGAACGCGATGATACACGGGTATGCTCATAATGGACGAGGCGATGAAGCTGTTGGTCTCTACAGAGAGATGATTTCATCGGGAGAGAAGCCCGACGGGATAACCTTTGTCTCTGTCTTAACTGCTTGTAGCCACTCAGGACTGGTGGATACCGGGCTTGAGATACTCGGTTCGATGCAGAGAGAGCATGGTATTGAACCAGAGCTGGATCATTACATCTGTATAGTTGATTGTCTTGGAAGAGCTGGCCGGCTTGAAGATGCAGAGACGCTTGCAGAAGCTACACCATACAAAGATAGCTCTGTTCTATGGGAGATTCTACTTAGTTCATGTAGAGTCCATGGCGATGTGAGCCTGGCTAGAAAAATTGCAGAGAAACTCATAATTCTGGATCCTCAGAACTCAGCAGCTTATGTGCTGCTAAGCAACACATATACTTCTGCAAGACAGTGGGATGAATCTGCAATTCTTCAAGAACTGATGAACAAGAGCAGAGTTCATAAGACTCCAGGTCGTAGCTGGACCACAGAGAGCAATGATTTTATTCGGTAATGTTACAATAGCGTGTAAAGGTAAACACAATGTAGATTAGAGATTGGACCATCACATTAATAGTCGAGCGTCTAAGCAAGAATAAAGCAATCTTTTCAAGAAAAAGAAGATTGGACCATTACATTTATTATTAAATCCTCAGAAAGCTCTCAGCTTACTGGACACTCACTTCAGGTTATACGATGTTACTCGAAAGAATTGCTCTCAAACCAAGAACAGGATAAAAAGGCCAACAAGAATTCAATAGAATTTGAAAGAACTACCATTCAGAAGGAGAAAACAATAGAAATCAAGCCATCACCAAGGTATCTCCTGGCCATCCCAAGCAAAAAACTTGCCGTTGTCTTGTTTCTTCGCATTGTTGATGATGTGCAATAGTTTCTCAACAGAGTACTCTTTTGTGAAAAGCTTTCCTTCAGGAACATTCCTTTGGAACGGTCGAGAGAGATCAGTGTCCACTGTCCCTGGATGCAGTAGAATGCATGCTACAGGATCCTTCCTCCTACCCAACTCAACCGATACGTTTTTGGTCACTGCAAAACCAACAGTTGGAAACATAAATTAATGGTTTTGTTTTCTCAGGTCATACCAATAAGGTCAAGAATTTCCCAAATAACAAACTGCAGTACGTTGGTTGAGTGCGGTTTTCGAAGCCCTGTAAGAGTGCCAACCACCAAGTCTATTATCTCCAATTGATCCAACTCGGGCGCTTAAATTGGCAACAACAGCAACTTCCCTCTCGGTTCCACTTCCTCCACCAGCCTTAAGGAGAGGCCACATATGCTACAACAAAGCCAAAGACAAAATCTTTGTTATTCATTGAGTTTATATCCATACATTACTTAGATTTGCTCTCCAGCCATTTCTCTCACTCTTTAGACACAATCAAGAGAATTTGGAATGCTTACCTTCATTACTAAAATTGGACCAACCGCATTAACCTCATATGCAAGCATCAATGATGATTTTTCAACCTTGTTCAATGTTGTTTCTGTACTGAGATCAAAAGGCAAAAAATAAAAATCGGGACATAAGAACAGTTCTTTTTTTCGCAGGCTTCATTGGTTACCCCTGAAACTAACGTCTTTTCAACATGTTGTAAAACCAATGCGATTGATTAGTCGTCAAATGAGAGATTACTCATACCTGGCTGCAGTACACCAGGAATTGAAAGTATGCCAGTTGCATTTATAAGTAGGTTGAGAGAACCATATCTTTCTCTCACAGATTCCGCTGACTCCTAATAAACCGTTCCAGAAAAGGTGTAGAAAGAAGCAAGAACAATTAGCAAATTTTACACAAGTAACACAACAAATCAGCCACAAGAATCACTTTGAAGAACGAAAGGAGACAAATTGTGGAAAGAGTCAATAACCTCAATGGTAGTTTCATCTGTAACATCAAGCTTTTGGATGAAAAGCCTCTCAGAGAAAGTGTTCTTCAAATCAAAGAGTTTCGTTGCTTCTTTTGGATTTCGGCAAGTAGCAACAACATACCCTTTCTTATTGTTCTCCAGCAACTGTCTTACCTACAAAAAGAGAACAACATACCCTTTCTTCAAATCAAAGACATCACTATATCGAAGCAAGAGTTTTTGTCTTTTTATGGTGATCGATTGCAGAGACTCATTTTCAGGAATTATTATCTGGAAAATTTGTACCGGCAGGTAAATTTCATTCTTCAGGGGGAAAATGAAGGATAATGATCGATTGAGAATAAGACTCACAAATTCGAGGCCGATGCCTCTGGAAGCTCCTTGGACCATGGAAACTCCACCTTCCCAATTGCGAAAAGAAGAAGACGATGACGTGGCAAAACTAGCTACTCTCATCCTCCTCAGAGCCGCCGACAACGACGGCGAAACTAGCCACGCGCCACCGCTCTTCACTAGAGTGTTCATTGTGAAAGAGAAACAATTGGTGAATACTTTTCTTCGGATGTGTGATTAAGATAAAAAGGATGGATCATCAATGCAACCAACTTTACAACGCCATCGACACGGGAACTTTACTGCCATTTCCACAATGATGGGAATAAAAATCCAAACTTTATTCCAATTTTTGACAGTCCAGTATTTTAGGGAAAAAAATCAGAAATTTAGAAATCCAAAATAGCAGAAATAATCTTTCACAGTTCAGTGATCATGGCGAGTTAATATTAACCAAGGATTATTAATACTTAAACCCATTTTATGTGAAATAATGAGTTTCACCACATTGTATAAACCTCCTTACAAGCACTCTATATAGAAACTATAAATCTTAATCTTCCACCAAGTCACAATAACTTCAAGCTGCACCTTCAAGACTAGGGCAAGGAATGTCACTAATCAAGTAATCATCCTGAACTTGCAGGAACAGGAAACAAAGAGGGATCACTTTTATGGGGCCGCAAAATTCGAGCCAACAACTTCAGATTTCTCCAGACCATTGGTTTGTACGTTTCGACCTAAGATTCTCCACCCAATGCTCATGAGGTGCTTCACTGTGTCACCCTTGAATCCAAGTACTGTACAGAGACTTCCAAGCTTCAGCAACCATAATTCTAAACCCAAAAGGCACTTTCGTGTCATCATCGATTCATGAGAAAAGCTCCGAAACTTGCATGGTTGGGTATAGTAAACCATACGCCCAAGGAACAATGTATTCAGACTACTACCACCGTCCCAAGGAGCTTACGTTGGAAAAAGAATATCCTTTTAGTCACCTGTGCAGCTGAATCATTTATCCCTAACTTTAGTTATCGAGTATTCTGCAACCTTTTGCTCTTAGTTTCGACTCCAGACCGAAAAACTTGATCCCTGAAAGCAACAAATCAGCTGTTTTCTTCTTTGTCTGCTCAATTAATATTTCGTCATAGACTACCATTTCAGCCTCTGTCATAACTTTCCGCTTATTCAGCTCCTCAAAGACTTCTCTTGCTGCTTTTATTGTTCCATGCTTAGACATACCAGAGATAATCGCACAGTATATAACTTCACTGATACAGACACCTTCCTGGTTCATCTCATCCAGTACTTCCATAACCTTCTCGGCGTTACCCCCCTTGCATACATGACAAATCCTAAGAGCGTACTTAAACTCCATAGGACCACTTTCAACGTTTCCAAGGCATTCACGAACTAATATCATCACCGCATCAATTTCTCCAATTTGGCTGAGTCCTCTAGCAAGAGACAGATAAGCAGCTATGGAAGGAACACATGACATCTCAGTGATTTTTTCATGACATGAACAAGCCTCGTGGACTTCACCTTTCTCCACAAAACAGCTAATTGCAATACTGTACGATGAAGAATCTGGTTCCAACCCAAAATCCCTCATTTCATAGAAAAGTGACAAAGACTTTTGAATATTTCCCATCTTGTAAAGAGCTTCCATAAGAATGTTGTACACAGAGACACTGCCATGACCTTTACTCTTTAGTACATCAAAGACATCTAAAGCCAGCGGTCTCTTTTCTTCTTCTGCACACAACAATCCGAAAAATTGTGAAAGGTAATCTGCAATAGGGTATCCTAATTCCCCAATTCGTTCTAGGAAAATCGAAAAATCACTCAGCCTCTTCATTGTCACATAGGCAACCATAATGGGACTTAGAGTCTCAAAATCTGGTTCTAGTTCTTCCTTCATTGCAATTTGGAAGAGCTTGAATGCTTTATCAACCTGATCTACAGTACATAACCCTTTAATAACTGCATTGTATATCCCTAGATCAGCTATGTACCCAGAATCCACCAGATCTTTCCATAGATCGAGCGCAGACCTGACCTTCCCATCTGCTACAAATCCTTCAATTAAAACCCCGTAGATCTCCCTATCAATCAAAATCTTCTTTTCCTTCATCTCCACAAAAAATCCATAGCCTCTTTCAACTCTCCCGTCTTTACACAGACCCGTAACAAGTGTTCCATATGCCATTACATCCGGTTTTACCTCATCTCGTTTCATTTCATCCCAAACTCGTAAACTTGCATCCATGTTCCCCTCAGAAACCAGAGTCTTGATCATTGCCGTGTAAGCAAAAACGTCAGGTTTACACAAATTGGCTCTCATTCTCTGCAGAATCTCGAGCATTTCCTCCATTCTACCTGCTTTGCATAATCCTTTTACCAAGATCATGAAAGTAGTACTTTCCTCCACCAACCCATCTTCTTTAAAATCCTCATAAACGGCTAAAGCTAAATCAAAGTAGCCATTTTTCATCAAAGCATCCATTATCCTATTGTACAAGAAAACCCTAGGCTTAAATCCAAACTTCTTCATCTTCTCGTAAACGTAATAAACCCTTAAACCCCTCTTATTATCCGCGTGCATTCTGATCAGAATCTCGAACTGTTTCTCCGAAGGAGGCCTTCCATGAGAATCCATCATCTCAGGTAACTGATCAGCAGCACGGAACTTCCCAGCTCGATTAAGGCAATACGCAAAAGCGTTGTAAGCCGCGAAATCGTGTTTATACCCTTTCTGCTTACCAGCCCAATGGAAGAACTTCGCCGCAACCGCAGCATCATTACCTACTTTCAAAACCTCGGCGACGATACTCGGCGTGACGCGGCGGAGTTTGTTTAGTTCCGATACCACGGAGGGACCCCAATGGTTCCGATTCTTGCGGAAAGCGTCGAGGACGAACCTCGCGATCGGAGATAGACGCTCAGACGCGGCGGAAATTATCGTGGAAGGAGGCGACGAAGAAGGTCTTTCCGAAGGGAGACGAGATTCCAGGTCCCATTTGCGGAGATCGAAGGGAGTCCGATCGGCGACGGCGTTGGAATGCGATTGGGGTGAATCTCTGGAGAGAGATTGGCGGTTGGAGAAGAGACCACCGTGGACGACGGGACGATTCTGCGACGGCTTACGGTGGCCGTAGAAGAAATTGGGTTTAAGAGATTTCCCAGGGAAGTTGGGAGGTTTTGGTGATTTCATGGTGATTTATTTGCTCTCTAATTTCTCTGCTCTCACTTGAATTAGTAGTATCTTGAATGTCTAAGACGACGCCGTTTCATAACTCACTTCACTCAAATTCGGTCGGAGTGGAAACTCGCTTTTTTCCAATTTGGTACGGTTTGTAAAAATCAGGTTTGGTTTTATTATAATTTTTTTTTGTCAACTTCCTCCATTAAATAAATCAACTTTGGTCCGGTGGATCCGGTCTCAACAATGACTCGATCTTCTGGACTGGTGTAACTTACGTAGGATGATAATGTTCCTCTAGCCTTTGCTTTTTTGGCTAAGTTGTGGACAACAGGGTTTTATTATAAATTAACCTACCAAACATCAAATTTTTTAAATCCGTATAAATATAACATTACACCATAAATAAAATATATTTCTCATACATTATATAACTGTTGAATGTAGTTTTTTTTTAAACGTTAAACAAAAGAACGATTGATATACACAAAACGGTAAACATTTTATAAAGACAATAAAATAGTTTTTGCATCTAAAAGGTTTGTTAACAAGTACAGTGAATGCATAATTGGATACATGGTTGAATATATATGCTGACCGACCCCTCAACGGAAAAACATTAGAGCTACACGTCCAAAAGAAAGAAACAAAACAGTTAAAAACCAAGACTAAAACATACAAACTAGCTCTACCAATACCAAAATCCATCTGTAAGAAATTGTAGAAAACAAATTTCTAAATGGCCTAGAATCAACCAGATTTATATATAAACAACTAAAATAATAGCGTCTAAGAAAACAAATGAATATTGTATATATTTCTCATTTTCGTAATTAATAACTACCAAAACAATAATTATTTCGTAAAATTTTTACAAATATCTACAAAATTAATGATCTATTTTGCACGATTATAAAAAAAACAAAGAAATTTGAATAACTATACAAGCTTATATCAATAAAACCCTAAAATACTACTTTTCAAGCTTAAAAGCGATCTCAATTCTATAAAAGATTAAATGTATAAAGGCATTGCAAAAAAACTTTTAGGGCATACGTTAGAAAGTTATATGTGACCACTACAAAAAAAGGGTTGTATGTGACATAATGACTAAAACAATTCACTGGTTGATTCTGAAATTAAGGTTAGGCGAAGCAACTTTTAGGTTTTGTTACCCATCCAGTCTCTTTTTGTTTGTTTTTTTATATATATATATAGCTAAGACATAAGATAAGACTATCGAAATTGACAATTGGAACGGAAAATGATAGTCAACCAAAATTTGGTCGCTTTAGGAAACTTTTAATTATTTTCAACAAGGAAGAAAAAATATATAATTGACCATTTTGATAACTCACAGTCAATTACAGAGTGTTTTTTTAAAGTAGATTGTTAATCATACAATCGTTTCTAAATATGGTATAATTGAGAGTATATTCAGAATATGTAAAAGACTTTATAAACACCATTGCACCATTGACTTGAGTGAACCCAAACAACATTTTTAAAAATAAAAATACGTTTATTTTTAAAATAAAAATATTTAAAATCAACAATTTACATAAATTATTATTACTGTTATCACTTGAAATATACTTCATTCATTTTAGTTTATATATCGTTTAAGAAATATCTTTATTAGATTGTTGGAATTCAAAATTATTCATTACTTTTATTAATTTAAGTAAAGATAAAAGAGATGATTCAATGTGAAAAATTGCATTGGAATCATAAAACGACACATATTTGTAACAATTAATTCTCTCTGCAATGAAATATAATTTAAAACAGAAATATATATATTATGAAATTATTAAGTACTATATATGTATGCAAAGTCGTAGATAACATGTCTTAGAAAATTATTCGTTTAGGTTCGATTCGTTGGCTAATCACGTTAAAAGGTTAGGCAGTCATTACAACTAGGCAGCAAGAAACTTTATCACCATCGATTATTTGTTTTCCAATAGTATTAATTAAATAGTAGAAAATGAGGATTTTTACAGCAAAATGATTGCTTATAACAATCATTGCAATCGCACCATAATAAAAGACCTAATTGAAATATCCATGAAAGGAACAAACTCATTTGTGTCGACATTCATTCGAACAACGACATTGTTTTTGTTTGACCTTTTTTTGAATTACAGTGACATTTTCTCTCCATGGTTAGACCCCCAAAAAGAAAAGGAAATAAAGTTTGGTTTCCAACATTATTTTCATGTTTTGATTGTGAATTTATCTTCTAAAATTCGTGTAGATGTTATGTCGAAATTTATTTTCACAAGTTTTTATACTTGTTGAGACTTGAGGAGGACGAAAACAGTAAACTGTTGAAGAAGTAACAAAAGTCAACCTCTTGTATATAGCCTAAGTTGTAATGAAACATGTACAAAATTATTAATTTTTGATACACACCATTTTAATTTTTTAAAAATTTCATCAACTTTGATAAGTTTACTAAAAACTCCCATCAACTTTCATTTTTGAAAAATTAAAACCAATATCTTAACAACAGGATTTAGTTTAGCGACAAAAAAACAACAACAATATTTAGTTTACCACATTTGGTTTTTAAAATAATGTAGACAAATAGATATTTTAACCGAAATGAACCAGTTACACTGATTTTGTGCGGATTTGAAACCTAGTTTTATCAAAACTAAAATAGTCAAACCCAATTTAAAAAAAAAATAGAATTAATCATTTTACTAAACCGAAGTGTCTGCTCGTATTATATACAAAGTGATTAAACATATAAGAAAAAGCTAAGGTTAAAATCTTTTTTAGAAAAACTATGGGAGTTGTAAAATAGATTTGACCAAAATTAAGGGATGTTTAATTAAATTCCCTTATATTGCTTTGATGTTTCCCAAAGAAAAAAAAAAGAAAAGAAGTAAAAAAAAGGTAAGACCTTAATTAAAAGAAGGGGAGGAGAGAGTGGTGACCAGGTCGTAGTTGTGCTTTCGTTTTGCATTGCACGTTTCTTTCCTCACTTTCTTCTTCTTCCATCCGCTTCTCCCTACTTTCTCTCTCTCTCTCTGAGTCTCTCTTACGTTCTTCCTCCTTCTTCTCTCTCTCTCTCCCTCCCTTTTAATAACGTCGCGCGTTTCGCCTTTTCAACACATCAATACCATTTCTTCTTCCTCTCACTCCATTTTCTCGCAAATTCTCAGGTACTCTCTCTCTCTCGATCTCTGTCCTTTCCCCCCCGACAAATACGACGTCTTTGTCTCTTCATTTGCTCCGTAATTACGCAAATTCTCAACCTGATTTTGAACTGGTTTCTGCATTTTCCCCCTTTTCGTACAAAATCGGTTCCTGATCAAAATTGTTGAATCGATTGAAATTGAGTTTTTAAACGTTTATCAATTCTGGGTTTCTTCTGATCCGTAGTTTCTGAGATGGGTTTGGTCATTAGACCTCGAAATTCGATCAAAGCCGACGACTTTTCTCAGACTCTTTTTGCATTTTTTTGGTTTTTTTCTCTGTTTCCGTTCTTTCTGTGACAAACATGCTCTCTGTCTATGAACTTTTCTCTTTCCAATTAAATTTATAAATTAATATAAAATCAAACTTGAGATATGTTAAATCACAAAACAAATTGATCTTATTTCCCATAATTGTATACAACTTTTGTCTGTCTTTTTCTTTGTTTTTGATTCTTTCATCCAGGTCCCACTTCCAACAAATATTTATTTATTTTCTTCAATATGCTTTTGACTTGTATTCATCTGTTTGTATATTATTTTCTTCTTACTCCAAACAGCAATCTGCAGCAGCATGAGCTTCATGTTTGCTGCCTATTGAGTTCGTTTACGGTGTTTTTGTCTCAATACCAACAACATAAGACCTTTCTGGTGCTTTTTAACTTCAGATTCTTCTGAATCTCCAAATGCTAAGTTTCTCTAGAGCCAGAAGTCAAGGAAGAAACACAAGACCTCTTACAGGAGGTTAGTCTAGAATCAATTTTACCATTTTGACGACATGGAATCTTCAAAAATGTGTAGATACCCAAAAGGAACAATCTTTTCTTCAATTTTGAACATTCAGGGATGGATTATTTGGAACCCAAAAGAAAGAACAATGTCATGGGGAGGATTATCTTGGTAGTTTCTCTTACAGCTTTATGCATTATTATGCTCAAGCACGCACCGAGTTTCACATCCCCAACCGCGGTAACTCCACAATCCTATTTGCTAGAATCTTTGATCTGCTACTCTTAATTTTGGTTCTTAAATGGTTCTTTTTGTACTCTCAACTCTTAAGGTCTTTGGTGTAATTTTGTTGTTCTTCACAGTTCTCTCGCAACGAGGAAGGAGTGACACATGTATTAGTCACCGGTGGCGCTGGATATATTGGATCACATGCTGCATTGAGGCTGCTAAAGGATTCATACCGTGTTACCATAGTGGTAAAGTTTCTTTCTTTGGTTGTATTTGGCAATCCATTGGGAAATAGTCAAACTGCAATGTTTGGTTTTGTAAAACTTTTATTTCTGTCTCACAAACAGGACAATCTTTCTCGTGGGAATCTTGGTGCTGTCAAGGTTTTACAGGGATTGTTCCCAGAAGCCGGGAGGCTTCAATTTATTTATGCCGACTTAGGAGATGCCAAAGCTGTAATCCTTCATATCTCTAAGAGTCTTTTGAGTGTATTTCCTGGTATCTTATATGAAGTATCGGTTTTGTTTTCTTAATCGAGAAAATTTTCAGGTCGATAAAATCTTCACAGAGAATGCGTTTGATGCTGTTATGCATTTTGCCGCGGTAGCTTATGTTGGAGAGAGCACCCTAGATCCTCTAAAGTACAATCTCTAGCCACTGTTTTGTTCATAACATCTCTGCAAGATTTGAGTTCTTATGGCTAGTCTCATGTAAAGTTCCTGATAAAAAAACCTGATTTTCATTCTGTAGGTATTACCACAATATTACATCAAACACATTAGTAGTTCTTGAAGCTGTGGCTAGACATAAGGTGAAGAAGTTAATATACTCAAGCACATGTGCCACTTATGGAGAACCTGACAAGATGCCAATCACTGAAATTACTCCACAGGTACATAAACAGTTCCGGAAACCCTCTCTTTCGCATGATTATGTCTCATCACATTTGGCAATTATCGGTTTCAGGTCCCCATTAACCCTTATGGAAAAGCTAAGAAGATGGCTGAAGATATGATCCTTGATTTCTCTAAGAACTCTGACATGGCGGTCATGGTCCTGAGGTTAGTGTTCTGTTTTTTCTTGAAGCCTTAGAGTCTCTGATTCTGAGCTGATTTCATCAACGAACAATGTCTGATCATCTTTATGACTTTCACAGATACTTTAACGTGATCGGTTCAGACCCAGAAGGTAGATTAGGAGAAGCTCCAAAGCCCGAGCTACGCGAACACGGACGCATCTCAGGTGCTTGTTTTGATGCAGCTCGTGGCGTGATTCCTGGCCTACAGGTAAAAGAACACTCATGTCTCAAATTCTCTATGCTTCTTCTTTAATCAACTCTTATGAATTCAAATCCGGTTTATCTTGGAACAGGTCAAAGGAACAGACTACAAAACAGGAGATGGAACCTGTGTCCGTGACTACATAGACGTTACTGACCTCGTAGATGCTCACGTAAAGGCTCTCGAGAAAGCTAAGCCTCGAAATGTCGGAATCTACAATGTAGGTACCGGAAAAGGAAGATCGGTAAAGGAGTTTGTGGAAGCTTGTAAGAAAGCTACAGGAGTAGATATCAAAGTAGATTTCTTGCCTCGACGACCTGGAGATTACGCAGAGGTTTACAGTGATCCAGCAAAGATTCTGAGAGATCTTAATTGGTCTGCTCGTTTCACTAATCTTCAACAAAGTCTTGAAGTTGCTTGGAAGTGGCAAAAGACCCATCCTCATGGATATGCTTCTTCTTAAAGACCAAAAAACAAAACAAAAGAGAATTTTAATTTTAACATTTTTGCATTAATTTTTTTTTTTTGTGGAGAGATTAGCTTATAGAAACGAATTGATTTATTACAGACTTAGTACAATAATTAATATTATGGTTTCTTGATACAATTTTTGTAAGAGTTAATCAGTGTGACTCAAAGGAATAAAGTATTAAATAGATGAAATAAATACTGTTTTTATATATTGATGTTAAGCCCAGTCTCTTATGTTTAGGCCCATTATAAAATTAAGCCCATAAGCAAGTAAAGAGTGCATTCTCTTTATAAACCCTAAAAATTTCACATTTCGCGACTCTCACTCACAGCCAAAACCCAATTTTGGCCTTTCGATTCATTTTGGAAACCCTAAACTCGATCTGCTCGTCTCGAATCCTCCGGCGTACTCGAATCGCCGGACGAATCTCAGCTTAAACGCGGCGGGGTTTTATTGATTAATCGGCAAATATGTCGATGTCGAAGAGTTCTAAGATGCTTCAGTTCATAAACTACAGGATGCGAGTGACGATCCAAGACGGAAGGCAGCTGGTCGGGAAGTTCATGGCCTTCGACCGCCACATGAACCTCGTTCTCGGAGACTGCGAGGAGTTTCGCAAGCTTCCACCAGCGAAAGGAAAGAAGATCAACGAAGAGAGAGAAGATCGCCGTACGCTGGGTTTGGTGTTGCTTAGAGGTGAAGAGGTTATCTCCATGACAGTCGAAGGACCACCTCCTCCTGAAGAATCTCGTGCTAAGGCTGGCTCAGCAGCTGCTGTTGCTGGTCCAGGAATCGGCCGTGCCGCCGGACGTGGAGTGCCAACAGGTCCACTCGTTCAAGCTCAGCCTGGGCTTTCTGGTCCGGTTCGTGGAGTCGGTGGACCAGCTCCGGGAATGATGCAACCACAGATCTCTCGTCCGCCGCAGCTTTCGGCTCCTCCGATTATTCGACCTCCTGGACAGATGCTTCCGCCGCCTCCAGCCTTTGGTGGTCAAGGTCCTCCGCCAATGGGAAGAGGTCTTCCTCAAGGTCCTCCTCCGCCTTACGGTATGAGGCCGCAGTTTTCTGGACCACCGCCTCCGTATGGGCAAAGGCCGATGGTTCCTCCGCCTGGTGGTATGATGAGAGGAGGCCCTCCACCACCTCATGGGATGCAAGGACCGCCTCCCCCTCGCCCTGGAATGCCTCCTCCTCCTGGAGGTTTTGCTCCACCGCGTCCCGGCATGCCACCACCGCCTAATCCCCATAATCAGCAGCAGTGATTAGGTTAGCGATGAATGCCTCTTGTCTCGGTTTTCTCTGGTTGTTTTTCGCTGTTTCGTGAGATTGTGAAGGCATTGTTAAGCTGTTTGATTGGACTTCCTCAGGTTTACAGTATCGTGCTTTCATGTCGCCTTTCATAACGTAGCCGCAATCTCCGATCTATCTTTAGCTTTGAAAAGTTTGTTGATTTGTTGACGAGTGAGTGTATTTGTCTTATCTTCTTGTGTTTCTTTTAGGAGAGATTCCATTAAACCTAGTTATCAACATCTTATTTTCGCCTGAACATTTCTATTCAATTTAAACATCAACCTCTGTATCGTTATACGTTGCTATCACTTCTAAGTCGAGAAACTAGCCATAATAGATTTCTGATGACCTGATCACATAATGAGTGTCGTTGCCTTGTATTGGCTTTGCTTGTCTTCTTGTGTTTTGCTTAAGAAAGATTCCAATAAAGCTGGTTATAATCACCTTATCTGCGCCTGAAAAATTATTTTCAATGTGAACATGTATAACTCTGGGATTGTTACACATTGCTAAACCCTTTGAAGTCTAAGCAGAAACTTTATTGCGCCAATTAGAGAAATTTGTCCCCTTCGTAGAAACTAATCAGACCAAATTTTGGATGACCTCGAGTGCCATTAGTGATCACATCCAGTCTTCTTTGAAGAAAGGCTAAATCGGTTCCAACTAATACTCTGGTACTTGTTGATGGATTGTTTTAGGTCAAAGTTTAAACCTTGTTTAGGGAGCTGTGGATGAAACATATTCAGCTTTTGTGGATGAAGAATTTGTGGATGCATCAAAAGATGAGGAGTGTGGAATATTCGCAATACCCTTGTGTCAGGCTTATGAATTTTGGATATAATGTCACTATCTGTTTGAAAGCTCTTAACTAAAGAAACTCTCGATTTGGACTTGTAGGGTTCATCTTTCAATGTTACTCTTGGAGGATCGATCAAGTTTATTAGCTGATAAATCGAATTGTTCAACTTTTATTCTCCCTAAGAGCTTGCTATTAGTGATGTTTGATTTGCATGCCTGGTACCTATTGACACTACTACTACTTCATTAGCAGAGGGCTTTGAAAAATATTATTTCTTATTCGGTTTACTATCGGGTTCAGTTGGCGTTTCGATAGTTGAAAATGAGTAAAACTATATAGTTGAAATCTAACCCAAAATCGGTTTTATTCAGTTTGGTTGTGTTTAATATTTCGCATAAGTATGTTAAAATTTGATAAATAACAAATACATTGATGAATGATTAAGATTGAATGGGGTAAAGTAAAACGTTTGTTTCTAAACACTACAAGTGAACCCTAACAATTCGGTTTGGTTGGTTTGGTCTGCATCGTAAACCTGACAAGTGGATCCGAGGAACAACCAAGATTTGATGTAACCCAGTCCATGCTACATTTTAGGGAAATCGGCTAATTCATATCCGAACTATGCTCCACGGTCCCGATCAAGACATATGTTACTAAGCTGTGCAAAAACATACCCCAATTTCTTAAAAATTCAAAATCAGTACATGCAACCTGACTAACGGAATTTTTTCCCATGTATGTTTTAGCCTAATTGTTTGAGTACATGTATTGATTTTGAAATTTTAAGAAATTGGGGTATATTTTTGCACAGCTTAGTAACATGTGTCTTGATCGGGACCATGAAGCATAGTTCGGATATGAATTAGCCGATTCCCCTACATTTTAGGAATGAAAAATGTTTTTGACTCATAGGAATGACGATTTATTCATTATTACGGCATTTGTAGAATTATTCACAAGAAACAAAAGTTGGTCTCATTCTTACAAGAATTGTGCCGTTAACGGACCAAGAAAAGGTAGGAAAAGCATTGAAAAGTAAGAATTAACGGTGTGACCCATTAACACTCCTAATGATTCTTCACGTTTGCCCCACCATTGCTAAATCTCAGCTTTAAAAGTTTAAAACATTATACCAATATAAGAAAAGCTGCTTAGACTTTAATCATATAATACTATATAGTCGTTACTTGTTATTTAATTTAATTTGTTTTATAGAGAATTCAAGTTCTATATTCTATATAGACTATATTAGTTTTTATGGATTCTGATAAGGTCTCATAGTAACAAAAGTTGCTGCATATTTATCATTACACTTGTTTTCTTTTAAAAATTCAGTGAAATATGCGGAAATGAAATAAATTTAATACGAAATTAAAGTAAGCAAACAAACGAAAAAGAAGATAAATAAAAAATCCAACCCGACAAGTTCCAACAGCTAAATTTTGCAAAACTCTGTTTTTTTCAATAACACTGTGCTCGTCCTTTTCTTTGCTTCTTCTTCTGGGACCCTGTACTGTAGTATACTTAAAACGTTCAAAAAATATTCACAGAATCCAAGAAAAAAAGGTTTCGGATTCTCGTGACTTTTGGGTATTTCTTTCTTTTGAAAATATCATATCTTGTGTGTGTATAATAATAAGTATAAATATAAGCACACTACTCTTTCACCTTCTCCAACACGAAAATAAAAAAGATAAAAGGCTGCTCCTTTTTCTGCAACTTCCACTTATCCACCATGTTTGCTTCATGAGTTCTTTTTCTTCTTTTGCAGCTTTCTTTCCTTTCTCTTCTTATTTAAACAATTGGTGGGTATCGTTGTGTTTTAATCAGTGATTGAGAGATGAGAAGAGTTTTGATGGTGAATGTTGGGGTCTTTCTTCTGTTTTGTTTTGGTTTTTTGTCGAACACCTTGGGACAAGATGATTCTGATATAAACTCTACTACGGCTGTTTACATTGTTACTCTAAGACAAGCTCCTAGTCTTCATCTTTTCCAAGAAGAAGAAGTGAAAAGAGTCAGAGATAAGCACCACCAAGGATCCAAACATGGAGACACTTCAAAGTTTACTAGACCAAAATTCCCACCAAGGTATTTGAATTTTACTTTGGAATCTTGAAATTCAGGTTTTGGTTAATGAATCAATCACTGAACTAGAAAAATATCACTTATAGGTACATGCATTGTGTGATTCTCTAAACTATCATGCTTTTGAACAGCACTGGAAAATGAGTTATTGTGTATAAAGGTTCACTCTTTTGTTTTGTAGAATCCTTTTTTGGTATTCATTTAGGTTCTGTTGTTATAGGAACATCTCAAAGTCACGTTATTGGAGATCAAGGAGGTCATCAATTGCTCAAGCTCATGATTCTTTGCTGAGAAATGCATTGAAGGGAGAGAAGTATATAAAGCTTTATAGCTTCCATTATCTCATCAATGGGTTTGCTGTGTTTGTTAGCTCACAACAGGTATATAATCTTGACCATAGCATATATCTCTATGAGCTTATACTCTGTTTGTTATCTTTATGTATTTTTCTCTCTTAATTGTTTGTAAAAAGGCTGAGAAGCTTTCAAGGAGCAGGGAAGTAGCAAACATAGTGTTGGATTTTTCTGTTAGGACGGCGACAACTTATACACCTCAGTTCATGGGTCTACCAAAAGGTGCATGGGTCAAAGAAGGTGGATATGAAACTGCTGGAGAAGGAATTGTTATCGGGTTTATCGACACTGGCATCGACCCAACTCATCCTAGTTTCAATAGCACTGACAGTTCCCAGCGTCAGTATCCAATCCCTAATCATTTCTCAGGTGTTTGTGAAGTCACACCGGATTTTCCATCGGGATCATGTAATAGGAAGCTTGTTGGAGCTCGCCATTTCGCTCAGTCAGCTATTACTAGAGGGATTTTCAACTCATCTGAGGACTACGCTTCCCCATTTGACGGGGATGGACATGGCACGTATGTAGTACTTGTTGGTAGTGTTGAATCATTTTGCATCTTTTCTTATATTTACTGCAGCTAAAGGTTGTTGTCTTGATTATACACAGGCACACAGCTTCCATTGCAGCAGGTAACCATGGGATCTCAGCAGTAGTGTCTGGCCATAACTTTGGAACTGCTAGTGGAATTGCTCCTCGTGCGCAGTAAGTATATGGACATAAACCAAATACCAGTTGAAAATGGATTTGCATAGAACATCTTCAATGATTTATCTTGCATTGAATGTACTAATTATCTTTTTTGTGATGTACCAGCATTTCTGTTTACAAGGCATTGTATAAGAGTTTTGGGGGATTTGCTGCAGATGTTGTTGCTGCTATAGATCAGGTAAAGCATTTATCTTTTTCTTTCCATTTACTGTTACTAATAGTCTCTTAGAATTTATCTATCTTTCCGTGACACTTTTTAGTGGTTTATGAATTTGGTTAGGCAGCTCAAGATGGAGTTGACATATTAAGTCTATCCATCACACCTAATCGACGTCCTCCTGGTGTTGCCACGTTCTTTAACCCTCTAGATATGGCTATGCTATCCGCTGTTAGGGCCGGTATATTCGTAGTGCAAGCTGCAGGAAACACAGGTCCTTCTCCTAAAAGCATGTCCTCCTTCAGTCCATGGATTTTCACAGTTGGTGCTGCTACTCACGATCGGGTTTACTCTAATTCGATCATCCTAGGCAACAATGAAACCATTCCAGGCGTAGGACTTGCATGTAAGCTTTTATTTCATGTCAAATCATCAGCTAGTTTGTAATGGTGTAGCTTTGAATTTATGTTTTGTTTTCTTCTTCTAGTTCCCACAGACGAAGGAAAGATGTACAAAATGATCTCTGCTGTTGATGCATTGAAGAAGAGAAGCTCTGTGGTAGACAAAGACATGTATGTAGGTGAATGCCAAGACTATGACAGCTTCGATAAGGATCTTGTGCGTGGGAATCTCCTCATATGTAGCTACTCTATCCGTTTCGTGCTTGGGCTTTCCACTATTAAACAAGCTTTAGCTGTTTCCAAGAATCTATCTGCAAAAGGTGTTGTGTTCTACATGGACCCATATGTTCTTGGTTTTCAGATTAATCCTACACCGATGGATATGCCCGGCATCATAATTCCCTCGCCAGAAGATTCCAAGGTGAGTATATAGCTAAGCATATCACGTCTTCTCTTGAATCTTGTAGGATAGCAATCTAATAAAGATATGTAATTCATCAGGTTTTACTCAAGTACTATAACTCCACTCTTGAAAGAGATGGAACCACCAAGGAGATTGTTAGGTTTGGGGCTGTTGCAGCCATTGCAGGTGGACAAAATGGTAACTTCAGTAACAGAGCTCCCAAGATTATGTACTACTCAGCAAGAGGACCTGATCCAGAAGACAGCTTTCTTAACAACGCCGACATTCTGAAACCCAATATTGTAGCTCCTGGAAATTCCATTTGGGGTGCTTGGAGTTCCGCTGCCACTGATTCCACTGAGTTTAAAGGTTTATAAACATCTCCAAAGCATATCATTGTTAAAGTTAATGACTTTCTCATTTGAACTCTTGTGGTCTTTTTTGCTCTTTTTAGGAGAGAGTTTCGCGATGATGTCTGGTACGAGCATGGCCGCTCCTCATGTAGCTGGGGTGGCTGCATTAATCAAGCAGAAATTCAGAAAACTTAGTCCTTCAGCCATTGCATCTGCACTATCAACAACCTCTGTTCTATTCGACAATAAAGGCGAGGCAATAATGGCTCAGCGTGCTTATGCTAATCCTGATCAAAACATGTCTCCTGCAACACCATTTGATATGGGGAATGGCTTTGTGAATGCAACTGCAGCTTTGGATCCTGGACTAATCTTTGATACTAGTGAGTTAAAAATTGCGGTTTTCCACATTTTCATATAACCAAATTTAGACCATTTTTAACAGTGCTTTCTTTCTCTTTCTCTTGATGCAGGTTTTGAAGACTATATGTCATTTCTTTGTGGAATCAATGGATCAGCTCCAGTGGTATTCAACTACACAGGTCAGAATTGTTTGCGTAGAAATGCAACAATCAGCGGTTCTGACCTCAATTTGCCATCCATCACACTCTCGAGGCTTAATAACACGCGAACTGTACAAAGGTTATTGACAAACATCACTGGAAATGAGACGTATAGTGTCGGTTTGATTCCTCCTTTTGGTGTTTTGATGAAGGCATCTCCTACTCAATTCTCTATAGCCAATGGAGAGACAAAGCTACTTAGTGTAATCTTCAAGGCAAAGAAGAACAGCTCTATAGCCAGTTTTGGGACAATCAAGCTGTTTGGAAACATGGGACACGTTGTTCGTATTCCTGTGTCTGTCATAGTCAAAATCGCCTCAAAACGATGAACCTCAGAAACGGTAATACACAGAGCTTGGTAGATAGCATAAATTGTATTCATTTCATTTCCATGTAAAATGTCACATAGCATTTATAGTACATGGTACATTTTTATTTGATACAATATGTAAAACTAGAGGATAAAGATTCAATAATAAACACAATAAGGTTGTAGTAGAACATATATAATCTTCATTCATCACGGGTTGCTTCCATCGCTGTTACCTTTGTTTGGGGAAGAAGGCACCTTCTCAGATTCCTCTTCCTCAGCTCCAGTAGACGGTGTTGCAGGAACATAAGGATTTGCAGGCGTAACCATTGGGAAAGGAGCATACTTGTGGAATGGCCAACCTTGGAATGGGAATCTATACCTGAAAAAACCCGCTATTGCAGAGTTTGTTGCAGGCTCATCATCAATCTTGGCCATGGAGGATGATGAGTCAACCTTGATGGGTCCAGAGACAAGCATTGCTGGAGGATGAATATGCGATTTCTTAAGCTTCTTCTCTATTGCGGCTGGTGCTGCGACCGCCTTTTTCGGGCTGCTGCGAGAGCAGAGCACAAGTGGGGAAGTGAGGAAGGTGAGAAAGATTAGGCAGAGATAAACTCTCGAGATTGACATTGTAGCTGACTTGATTTGTGTTCTTTGACCTTTGAAGTGGTTGGTTTGATGTGGAAGTTGCTTGTGATGGTGTTTGTTTGATGATGTTTGAAGTCAATGGTGTTGTAATTTATAGAGTGGAGATTGTAGTTAGGGATGAGTTAGGAGAATGTGTTGGAGATTCATGTTGGATTTCTACTTCTTACCTAAATATCAATTTTCAGAATCATGCTTATTGTCATGATGAGCTTGAAGAAGATGAACAAGAGAAGGTGAGATATAAGTTGTTTTTGGTATAAAGTTTATATTTTTGTTAACAAAGTTGTTACTTTTCATCTAAATTATGAGAATTAGAATCTCACAAAGAAGAGAAATCTGGAAAAAGTGTAATATTAACATTTTAAAAGTAAGTTCTTTTGGTTTGTTTGTTTGAATAAGAATATTCTTAGTGTAAAAAAAGAAAAAAAAGAAATTTTAATTTTAATTGAGATCTGGAAGATAAAGTCCAATTATTTACAACTAAAAATAGAAGATCTTTTGCAAAAACCCCCCTTTGATCAGATAGTGGAGCGATTCTAAATTTGCAGATCGTTCTCCAAGTTTGCTAAATCGCCGGGAGTTTTACTGAATTTGAGTCAGTCATGTCTTCAGATCCTGAAAAATTGATGTCTAAAGCCGACAAAATGTATGTTTTCTTCCTCTTTCGCTCCATATATGTGAATGTCTCTGTACGAGGTTAATGATCGGTGCAATTAAAATTTCGAATTGGTTTCTAGGAAGTTTTTGGTTAATAGAGATCATGGTGTTCTTAAGATATGAGGGCTTTCTTTCTTAAGAGTGATCGATAAACTTCTCGTGATCCATTCTTATGATTCGATCGAGGTTTTTGCGGGAAAAGAGAAGAAACTAGCGTCTCTTGTTTTGCTGCAAAGGAACAGCTGAATCTGAGCTTGCTTTAAATCTAAGAACACTTCTTTGTTTAATAGAGTCAAGGACACTCCTAATTTTAAAATGAAAATAGGTCTTTGAGAGTTTGCAGCTGCCCTGTAGATGCAAAATTTCTTGGCTTTAAAATTTGATTATGAGAATGCAATGTAAAGTCTTCCCAGTTTGACAAGGATTGAGAAATCATTTTTGGATTGGTTTGATATGGAACATCGTCTTTGATTTTTAAATGGTGTTGTTTTGTTGTCACATCTTTAAAATTCAGTGATCTACTTCTGCTGTTAACCCATCCTTCTAAAGCATCTTTGGTCATTCGTTTTCTCACAGGACAAAGCTCACACTTACTAGATGGAGTGCTGATTGGAAAGGTGCTACTGAGTTGTATGAGCAGGCAGGTTGGTACAAGTGTGTAGTTTCCTCTATAGTGGAATCTAAGTTTTAGCTCTCTTTTTGTTTTTTTATCCCAGAAATGCTAATTTCTAAAAGCTTGGAGAGTAGAGATGTTATAAGCGTAGCAAATTCATTTCATGCCCAAGTGAAAACTGATTTTGTTCTTCTCTTTTTACTCTTTTTCATCAATAAAACAACAGCAAATGGCTTTCGGGCATCAAACAAATATGAGAAAGCTAAAGTGGCTCTTGAGAAAGCTTCAAAAGGACAAGAGATGCAATCTTCGTATCCAGAATTTACCCTTTAATATCATTATCTGTTGCTAATACTTTAGATGCTGTATGAACATATCATCCTATTTAGTGTTGTTATCCTTAATAGTAAATAGTCCCTGGGATGCTGCAAAGCATTTGGAGTCTGCTGCTGCACTGGCACAGAAGCTGAGTATCTGGAATGAAGTTGCTGACTTTTATAGAAAGGCATCTGAGCTGTATGTTGAGTGTGGAAGGGCACAACCCGCATCCGATGCTCTTGGAAAGGCTGCCCGGTAATTTTATGTTGACGTCTTTTATAATCAAGAAATTAGATTTCGTGATTTGCATTGTGTATGTGATTTGAATCTGATGTCTTCTATGTGTTTCTGAGTGTGATTTCTCGAGCTTGCTCCTATTTTGATCTTCAATAGTTTTATTCTTCAGTGCTTTGGAAGAAGTCAAACCTGATGATGCCATCCAACTATACACTGATGCTTGTGAAATTCTTGAAGAGGATGGGAGGGACCAAATGGCCTTCGATCTGTACCGTGCTTGCGCTAATGTTTACATAAAGCTCGAGAAGTAAGTTCTTGCTTACTTAAAAGCACATCCCAGATTAAAGTTTCCATTGCACATGGATATGTTATTAATAATTTGTGAAAAATAAGCTTTTTTATGCTTCAGATAATAGCTGTATCATTAAATTTTTCTTATCTATCTGATACAGAAATTGATTCGCTTACATTTTAAATCTTATGTAGGTTCACAGATGCTGCAACCTTTTTCTTAAGATTGGGTGTGGCAGCTGACAATTGCGACGCCACAAATAGCCAGTGTAAGGTATGGGTATGGGATGATCTGGTTCCATCTTTCTTTTTAACCCTTCGCATTAGTCTGAGTTAACTGATTTGTTCTCAACACCATTTATTTCAGGCATATCTTAGTGCAATCATTGTATATCTGTATGGTCATGACCTGAAGCAGGCAGAAAAATGCTACAACGACTGTTCTCAGTGAGTATACTCTTCCCTCTTTATGCAGCCACTCAGTAGTTCGATGACTAGTAATATCTGGACCATGTATGTTACCGCAAACAAGAAACATGAACACTTTAGTCAAATTTGGAAATGTGATATCAATTCCTGTGTCTGAAATTCTTTTCCTTTTCGTGTGTAGGATTGATGCTTTTCTGAAAAGTGATCAGAACCGAACCGCTAGTAGACTGCTCACAGCTTATAGTGAAGGCGACATTGAAGAAATCAAGAAAGTGGCGAGTTCAAGCACTGTCTCGAATTTGGATCATGCGGTAATCCATATAAACCATCTGCCTAATCCTAATCATAATCTTGTCTCTCTATTTCTGAATGGATTCGTTCTGCATTTCTTGGTTATTGCTAAAACCAGAAATCACAAAAAATTTCATTCAACGACTGGAATCTAACGGAGAAGTATATGATTGCAGATTATCAAGTTGGCTAGGAAGCTACCCACTGGAGATGTTACTGCAGTTCAGATGAACACTAATGAAGATCTCGACGAGGATGATCTGACTTAAAGATTCTCCTATTTGTACAGATTCAGATTTCTCCACTTTGCTTTTGAAGCCAAAGTTCTTAAAAAAACAAAAATTCACTTTAGTCCAAACCCTCTTTGTGTGAACGATTTGATTATTAAGGCTGGTTAATTTCTTCATTTGACAATAAAGTTGATACAGTTATTTCTCAATTCCAATCTGGTTTTCCACTGAAATCGTCTACTAATCATAAAAGCATTTTCCTTTGCTTCAATTAAACTGGTCCAAGAAATAAAGAACAATGGACATAGCAAATGCAGTACAATCAATAATCCTAAACCCTTTTTTGTAGAAAAAGGAAAGACATAAACAAAGTAACCTTTTTGTATTACCTCTCTAGATTTCTCTTTACTGATACAACAGAATGACTGAAGCCTGAACACATACCAAAGGAACAACAACACAATCAACTTCAAAGGGTGTGCGTGCCTGCTTGCTCATTATCAAGGCCTCTTCTCCATCTTATCCACCAGAGAAGAGAGCTCTTCCTGGATCTCAGTGTTGCGTGTCTCACCACACAGAAGTCCATGCATCATTGCTAGCTCTTCCGGTGTCGCCTTCTTCAACAGTCCACGCAGAAGCCTTGTGTCCCGGTCAATAGTGGGATCTGAAGCCCCTCCTTTCTCTGTATCATCATTTTCTTCCTTTGTTAGTTCAACACCAAACACTTTCGCAGTTTTTTGGTTCCAATACTCCTCCAATTGATGCTTTGGATCAAGAGCCTCAAGGACCTGTGCACAATGTTAACTTTTAGTCAAGAACGCTGGCAGAGAAAATGAAAAAAATATATATGTGAATTTGGTCATGCAAACGAGTAAGGAAGATGCTAAAGGGGAATGAAACAAAAGATTGGAGCTTCTCATTCAACAGACAGAAAAAAGGATGAATCTTTTTTCCAGAAGAAGATTAAGAACATAGTTTTATGGCTAAGTATGAGAAATTAGTTGTGGAGTATGAGAAATTAATTGTGAAGAATGAGAAATTAATTGTGACACCTGAATAACGTGCGGGGAGAGAAATCCAAACATTTCAAGCCCATTTATACTCTCCAAAGGCTGTAAAGAGGTCAAGGACCTAGCTGGTTGATCACATCTCTTGATGATTTCCAGTTTGAGCCTTTGTATCACCATCTGCCAGCACTTCTCAGCTGATACATTTGAAAAATTCTCGCTGGGACAATCTTCTAGTGAAACCTGAAAAATATATAAAAATAGATCAGCAAGATTCAGCAGTGTCGTCTCTTACCACCCTCATTGGTTCAAAGAGATTTTAGTCAATATTGTTGAAACCACAGCATGATAAGGGTACCCTACCCTGAACAGTGGACCAGCAAGCCCTGCATCCAGAACCTCTGAGATGTAGTTAGTTAGTTTTGTTGGATCAAGCACGCTTAAGAACTTAACACGGCTCTTGAATCCTGTATAACTCAATCAAAAGCAAAAGTCTAAGAAGGCATAAACAATTAACGTACAAACTACAAAGCTTGGCCAAAATCCTCAATTCATCTCACCTTTTGGGTATATGGCTTGCTTACTGCACCACAGCTTTTTAACAACGAGAGATCCAGACTTCAAAAGCTCAACAGAGTAACTTAACCTATTGGTTGACGAGTTTTGGTCCTTCTCTTCGAAACAACCATCAACTTTCTTCACCGACTCACTACACCCTACATCTGAAACTGAATGTGGGTTTTGAGATTCAACCGAAATCTTCTTCTCATCAAACTTACCAATCTCACCATGTTTTACATCAGTGACAGCTGACTTATTAGTGACGCTATGTACATCTTCATCACCATCTTGTTTCAACTGAACTTCCTTGTTTATGACTAGATCACTTTGTAAGCCTTCAGAGCCTAACTGAAGATTGTTTTGTTCTCGGTGCTGTGCTTTTGATGAATCACGACTCTTTGAACAGGAGGTACCCTTAAGGTCCGAGGCTTCTTTTCGTCTCAGATGCTGTAAAGGATTCTGGTCACGGCCTTTACGTGCCCAAGCTTCTATGGCATCGGGATCCCCTTCTAGAGCTCTAACTAGTGCTCGTAACTCAACCAACGTGTGGCGAAGAAGGACAAATCTCTTCTGGCTTTCACATGAACACAGATCCTTAGCGTGGGTAAGACATGCAAATCGGTTGGGGGAACACTTGCAGCTTGAAGCAGACATATGCAAATCATAGAAACACAAGAAGCACTCCCGTTCTCTCTTAATGTCAAAATCACCCTCCATCTTTAGCAAGCTAAAACTATCCCCAAGGTGGTTTAGTCTTTCTTCCTCCATATCCACCCGCTTCTGCTAACCTTAGCTATGTTAGTACCATTAACGGTGCTTGATTCAATATTATCTACAATCAGGTGGACTAGTCCTCAATTACTTCAGGGAATACTTGTCAATCTATGAAAAGGTAACATATTGCCTATGCTTGTTTGAGTATTTACCTGTACATGTATACCAATGTAAGCACAAGAAAAAGAAAGAGAATCAGAATCACCTTGACTGCCTTCGTAAGCAATCCATCCTCACTACAAACCCTTTTCCATCTCGCAATCACAGGAGTCTTCTTCCTTGAAACTGCCAGCTCCCAGAGGGAGTAGATAGCTTCCAGAGCTGCTCCAAGAAGCAGCTTGTCATGTGACAATGAGCTCTTTCGCCGCTGCTTGCTATAGCATTCCACTGCATTCTGTCCATGAACTAGCCAATCAACTGGTGCAACATTTACTGCTTCTGCACAGTTGAAACCACAATTAAACCCAGAGTGATAGGCCTTAGGGAAGGTTAGAATGAATTCTCCACTGCGCTGGACAGCTCGATAGACAGGCACTCCTTCCTCTTTTAAGATACTTGGAGATAACTGAGTGACCTGATAAAAAGGCAGGTGCGGAATGACATACATGTTATCTTAACCAAAAGACAGCTCTCGCCAGATCATTTCCAAAATTACCGAAGTAAGGAGTTCTAATTTATCAGCAAACCTTAAAATGACAAATAAATTGGGAGAAACGTTTTACCAGTTGATGTAGCAAGTCAGGCTGTTCTTCAAACAAATCTGGAAGACGCTTTTTCATTGCGTTCTCAAAGGACGCAGCATGGTTTCCAGGGATCCCATACCAAACTTTTGGATCACCCGTGTGTAAGTAGTTCAAGGAATAAAGGTGGTGATCTTCGACATGCTATTTCAAACAAAGTAAGGGACAGATTGCAGATAATTAGTACATAGATTGAAAGCACAGGAAAGATGCATCAATTCCCTAATTTTGGTCCCAAAGGAGTTACTTCCCGTAAGTGATGTTATTAACAAGAGCCTATCCTACAGAAAATTGTAACTTACCCAACAAAAAGTTGAAAAGCACATTCCAACATACAGCCATGGCACAATAACTCCTGAGATATCGCAGCTCTCAAAAGATAAAACAGATCCGGGGAGACGGGATAAATTATTTAGGTTCCAACCACTTTTAGAGTATTGGTCTTCTTCTAAACTTTTAGTAGACCCCGGTGAAAGCTTCGGGAACCCACTTCCAAATTTCTTTGTTTCCAAGTCAGCTCCATAGTATACCTGTTGTTATAGACCCAAAAACAAGAGTAGCAAGTTAGAAGAATTCACGCAAAAGAAAATGGTGAAACCAAGAACACAGAAATAGTACACCTGCTATCATACTGCTTCCTATACATACCTCTACTTCATCAGTCGCTTGCTCCACTATCCGCCAATATTCACCTTCGATGTCCTTAACCTTAGGTTTAAATTTCTTATTTTCAGACGCTCTGGAAGCATCTTCTACCTGAAAATAAGATTCCTTAAAGTATTCATCATACTTCTGAAATTCTTCCAAGGTAAAATCTGGCCCAGTCTGAAAACCAAATTTTCCTTCAGCATCGTTAGAGGAATCAGTATCACAGCCTGAATCTCTTCTTCTTCTTGAGTATCCAAATTTAGATATTTTTCTCCGCTTTCGCTTCTTGATTTTGCTAGACTTTTTAATTGGTTCTCTATTTTGAAGCAAGTCAATCAGCTGAATCCGGGTGGGAAATTTAGATTTCCCCCATATTTGTTTTTCCTTCAGAGGGCAGGGAGGTTTCCACACAACAGGTGGCACAATTCTACATATGCCAAATGATTCTGCTCTACCGCGCAACTTTTCTATGTAAGCAAGTGGATCTTCAAAGTCCTAAACATGAAAGCATCAAACGGATGAAAATTTTATTAGAGATAACAATTAAATTAACAAGACAGAGCCAAAACTGCAGCTAGAATTAATTAAGAAAAAACCTCATTAGTGGGGTAAAATATCGGAGCATCATCAACCGAGGGCCTGCAAGCTTCTGATGGATTCCACTTAGCAGACACCTCAAGAAAAACAAAAAAACAATTACATTCAGGAATCAGGCTCATCTATTCCTCGAAAAAATTGACAGGAAACAAAACAAACATACAGAAACTGAAATAAGCTCATAATCTATCCAGATGAGATTGCTAAATAATCAAGGACCAAGTATTTGGATTGCTAAATATAAAGCAAAAAATCACAAGAGCCACTCTCAGTAACTCAGAACATGAGATTTGCGATGTAAGATACTGATAAAAAAAACATCAAATTTGATAGAAATCAGAATTGGCTGGATTTAGGCTCAAACCGGTATAGCAAAAACATAAGCATCCATCATATTTTGCCTAAACCAATACTTGCTAGAAGCACAGTAAACTGAAGACAGATATTAATCATATTTGCTTACTTTCGGACTAGGAGGACTCGAGTCAGGTTCAAGGCTACTGTCCCTTTTGATTGATTGTTTCTCAGAATCAACCTGCAGATTACACAAGTCAACATTCAGAAACTGCAATAGTACTACAGAAAGAGGGAAATGATCTCCCAGATCAAATCTAGCAGAACATGAAAATTAGAGGTAACAAGAAACAAAGCAGCAAAGGAATAGAAGAGAACCTCCATAGCCATAGACTCTGCTGCAGATGCAACCCTGATAAATTAGGGTTTACAAAGCCCAATACTTTTCAAACGGCGACCTAAGAAAGAAAAGATCTGTTAAAAGAATAACCCTCACTAGAAATGCAGTGCCGTTTTCAAAACCCTAGAAACCCAGAAAGCATAACGAATGTCTAAAGAGAAAAAAGCAAAACAGAATCTGAAAGTAGCCCAGTTACAAGTATGGCTCAAAGGATCGAGCTTTACACAACCCAACTCAAATTTTTACATTTGGCTGAGAAATTCTTCACGTAATTAACCGCTAATCTGGTTAAAAACCTACTCTATGCCCAAACGAGTAATAAAAATTCCTAAAAGCCCACAAAGAAAACTCTACGCCATTAAAGGAGGAAGAAGATGAGTGTACCTTCGCGAAGGGGCCAAGAATCCGAACAAGATTTCTCAAGAGTGACAAATTGAGTTGAACTTTATTTTGTAACGTATATAACTAATAAACCTTTGGTTAGATATCTGTGAAAAAGAGGGTTTTGTTTTTCTTTTATTTCCTTCTTTTAGACAACAAATAGAGCAAGAGTTTATTAGGGCAACGATTACCAAAAGAGCAATCTTGGAGTCCGATCTAAGAAATATTTATAAAGGGTAAAAAAGAAGCCGCCAAATGAAGATTTTTATCATTTTATGTAACGACCAACAAAAAAAAACGATCTTTAATTTATTTATATAACTTTTGAATATGTGTAAAAACTGCGTATCAAATTTCACTTAATTATTTCAATTACCTTAGCAAGGAAAATTACTGAAAGTTGAACCCAAAAAAAAAACAAATGTTAGAAAAATTTTTAGAATGCTTTTTTTATTATAGGCTTTCGTATCTCTCACTTACTTTTTGGAAATAGCATTTCAATCTCTATGATTAATTTCACATTTACTATAGACATAATAATGAGTGTCTTTCAAGTTTCAATTGTACAAAATAAAGTTGTATGGGAACTGATTCATATAACCATTTTTTTGTCAACATCCATAGAACCAATATTGATTTATTTTCTACGGGTTGATATAACCTCATTTTTTTGATAAATGGAATAAGTAATTAAGAAAGAAAGTACTATAATTATCCAGAGTTGCAATTAATATTTTCTTATATTTTTTCTCATTGTTTTACTCTATTTTTTCTTATATTCTTTGTAAAAAATGTCATTTATTAAATCGAGAGAAAAGAGAGAAATGAAAAGTCGTATGTGTACATGTACATGAAAGTGACAAAACAGAGCATTGCACTAGACAATCTTGATAAGTAACTTAAGAATTGAGAGACAACACACAAAGTAAGCCACATAAATATACTATTGCTGAATTTTGGCGGCGATGTTTTAACTTGTGACGGCGATATAAGACGGAGATGCGGCCGCGGCAGTAGAGAATCTGTTAGAATTGACTAAGAGGCGGGAAATGGAGACGGCAGAGATTAAGAGCATAAGAATGACTCCAGCGAAACCGGCGACGAGTGCTCCTCCACCGTGATGGCAGTAAGTGGCGAACCTGTCGCAGATTTTGTTCCACTTGGCGTGCTTGTTCCCGTTCTTCCCCAGCTCCGCCATGAACGCCGCCGCGTTTGCAGCGGCAGATACCAGAGTTGCGTTTAGCTTTTTGATTCCAAACGTTTTTTTATAGCAATCATGAAGAAGTTAATACATATATTAAAGTTTTTAAACCGGAATAAATCGGACTAGTTCAATCCAGAATAGTCATGTTACCATGTCGAGAATGGCGACGGAGAGGAGACGGAACCCTTTGTATTCCACTTTCCGGTTGAAAATCTGAAGAATAATCATCAACAAGTTGTGGAAGCTCACCATTACATTAGCTATGACAAAGAAGCTGCATATATACATTTTTCACCAAGAATCAGTATGTTGTTAATAACTCAAAACGTTTTGCTTTCTCTATATGTATCGAAGTATCGATCTTAATAAGGTTTTGTGAGCTTACACGAAAGCTGGTGTTTGCTGAAACTTTGCGGTTAAAGTGACTTTGATAGGAATAGTACCGATGGTGGCCACAACCAAGGTCTTTGTCTCTTTGTTCAGTGACATTACAATGGCTGCAGCTAAAGTGGCCATGAATGCAAATATTCTCAGGCCCAAGAGTAGCTTCCAGCTTCTCGTGATCCCACCACCAGATAGCAGAATCTTCTCTCGAGCCATTGTTTGATGCAGTGAGTGATCAAGAGAAGTGAAGAATCTGTGTTAAATGTGAAAAAGTATAATTTATATATGAAAAGAGTTCTTGTCTTGTTGGGACAAAACCTCTAAACGTTTTTGGAGCATACTGGTTAGGTTTTGTTTGTTGTGAAAAGATTACTACTACAAAACATAAGAAATAGAGTTCCAGATTACAAGGCTTGCTTTAAGAGCAGTCTTATCTAATCTACCAAAGCTAAGATCACTTTCTTGACCTCTTCTAGTTTCATGAAGCAAACTTATTTCACGGAAGAAACAGATTTCAAACCCATATCTTAATGTTTGGTTGGTGTATCATTATATTAATACATACATTAACAATGCCACACAGGGCCAGTGGAGTTTACAAGTCTACAAATAGGAATGCCAGATTATTGGACCAAAAACCTTTGTGTTCATCAACTGTGGAAAACGACAACCCAAAAAAAAACCAAACAAGAGATTCTGAAGAAGCCTTTTTCTTGGTTAAAAAGGAGTCAGAAGATATATAAACAGACACTCTTTCCGCGTATGTAATATGCACAAACCAGACGCAGGGATAGACGTAATTGACTTGATCTTTTTTCAGATCATTCATTCTTGGTTATTTTTTGTCGGTTGTCACTCCAACCACAACGTTGCTCACCTGCAATTTGTGTGTTTCAGTCATTTTGTCAAAAACTTCTTCTAATGTGTGAATAAGAAGAACAAAGCTACATGAGAAGCTTTGCGAACACAAGAGATACTAATACTCACCAACTTTCCACTTTCATCAACGGACATTGGGTTTTCCACAACGACAGTTTGGGTCTGAGACGGTGGTGTTGACTGCTGGAAAAGGTGAAAGCGATGAACAGAGTAAGTACTAGTTCCATAAGAATCTACAGAATTATTACAAGAACCATAATTTGATAACTCACAGTGGATGTAGAGGGCATTGTCCCCGGGGAGGGTGTTCCATTTGGCCGGTTAGTTGGGAGAGGCATCCTTCCATTGCCCATCTGCGGATGAAAAAGAAAATCAGAAATCAAATGCAGAGAGAGAGATCTTCTGTACTTAACTCTAGCAAGTGAAAGGAGTACTCACATTAACGTTAGTAACGAATTGGCAAATAGCGCATTTAACAGATGATGCACCGTAAGGATACATGAGGGTCGTCCGACAGTTCCCGCAATTGATATGCGCAACCTGATTGGACGGTTGGGGTGCTGTCGATTATATATAAAAGTGAAGCACAGTTTCAGCAGGCGAACAAAATTAACACTAGAAAGTCCAAGAAGCAAGAGAAATATGATGAAAGAAAAGCAGTCACCAATGTTGTTCTTAAGCTGCAATGGCTGAGTGAACATCGTACATGCAAATGGCAAATAACTTAGAGACTATTTAAAGGTAAGAATCTAATGG
Source organism: Schrenkiella parvula (assembly GCA_000218505.1). NCBI lineage: Eukaryota > Viridiplantae > Streptophyta > Magnoliopsida > Brassicales > Brassicaceae > Schrenkiella > Schrenkiella parvula. The sequence goes on along the minus strand of CM001193.1, from coordinate 9,718,996 downwards.
TGGAAGCAGTAATGTTGCTATATTCCACGAACAAGTAGTTATGGAGGCCACAGAGATCATCTAAAGCATTCGTATTTTAAGTACTTCCGCTACTCTATAAATCTCAAGTATTTCAGATTTTCCATACATCTTCGGTAAAAGTGAAAACAAGTTATGCAAGCATATCAACAGAACAATGCTGATCAGACAAAATCGTGTGAAAGACAGATTCTAGATAAGTAGATACCTGGCACAAGGTTCACAGTCTGACAGCAAGAGCATCTTACGCTACTTGCCCCACGCGTATACATAAGCATTGTTCGACAACCACCACATACAATGTGAGCCATGTCCATCCCTGCATGAGCTGTGTTAGTCCAACCAAGTCATGAAGCACAATAATGAAAAGCATAGGTCTCAAACTAAATCTGTTAAGACTTGCTACTCATTTCTTATTGAAAGACTCTAAACCATCTACAATTCCACAAATTACAGGACGAAGATATTGATACCATGAGGAGAAGGATGAGGAGGAAGATGAGGAACCATGTTGATAGTGTTACACAATGCACAACGAACGTTCGTTGCTCCTCTAGGATAGAGCAATGTATTTCTACAGCCATGACACACGAGCTGGTCCTGCATATCTGTTTTTTTTCTATTCACGAATCAATCACAATTGGTTCACAAGAACATAAACTATTGCAACAAGACAGAACAAAACGCTTAACATTTCTCAATACTCAATTCAAACAATATACATAAGCATGCGTCATTACATCGAAGCAAATGAGGGAGATCAAGAAACCTAAAACAAAAAGGGACTCACCTGATTTGATAAAAAAAAGGAGCTGGCTTTAACCGAAACCCAAATCCAATTCAAAGCCAAAAACTTTTCTGCATCCATTATCAAATAAGAGATTTTGTATGAATCAAACGAACAAACAAAACAGTGGTGGGATTACAAATTCTAGAAAAATTGAAAAGGTAAAAGGAAAAAAATTTGTTCTTGATCCTACCGATTGGAAGATGGAAGAGGGATCGATTGCAAAACCCGCGAACTCTAAAGCGATATGCGAAGAGAGGCCAATCCAAATTGAGAAATGGACAATAGATTTTCGATTTTTCCCTATTCTTTCTCTTTACCCGGATTTATCTCTCTATTATATTTTTCGTAATTTACAACTTTTGTTTAATCGATTTTTGTATTATTATTAATTTTTACTTGACGCGTTAGGACACCTTAATAAGCTCAAAAGCGTGGTCTGACTCTGAATTGTAATAATGCGGTTTTAAAACGCGCTGTATATACTTATATAATCTGGTTATTCCAAACGGCGGTTCAAACGTAGCGATTGGCTTCTACTAATTATAAAATATGGTTGTTTTAGATGGTCAAGCTTAACGTCAATCAATTATCTGAATAGTCTAATATCTTAATGTTATGAAAATATCAAATTGAAGGATTTATGTTGCTTTCATATACTAGAGAACAAAAATCATCTTTGTAATTAAAGAGTTTTCTCTTAATCTAACGTGTTTACCTAAACAAAACAAAAACAAATTTATGTTGAATACTATTCAAACATCCATTTAGTCTAAATTCAGGAAAGGAAAATGATGCCATTAATCCAAATAGTAATAATGCAATTAATGTTACCATTAAACTTTTTTTTACCATTATTTATTCTATTACTGTATTTGTTTAAGGAGTACAAGAACATTTTTATTGGTAGAATTTCATCAAGTTTCTTATTATTAGTAAAATAAAATAAAAATTATAAATAAATAAAAAATGGAGAAACAAAAAATTATAAAAAATTCGATAAATATGTTATTTTGTGAATGCTTCAATTTTTTAACGTAAGTTACAGAACTTAATTATATTACTATCATATAGATAATATACTAATGAAATAACATTTACCGATAATAATGCTCTAAAAAGCTATTTTCTAGCATAACTGAAAAATAAAAATTAGAAGTTAATTATTGTTTTAGTTAAAACCTTGAAAAATAATAATTTACAATAAAAAAAGTCTTACCTTTATCTTGAAATTTTTTGTTGAATTGTCTCCAAAAAATGTTTGAAGTCCATGGAAAAAACTTTTTGGTTCATTCAATTCACAACTGTTATTGTCGCTAATGTATTGTAACAAATTATATCTGTCCAGAGTGATGGTGCTATATTCAACATTATTTTGTTATTATGTTGTAACTAGTAAATTTCTTCTGTGTTCTATCTCATTTGAAAATCAATAAAAATATTTTTCAGACGAAAAAAGAATAGAATGTGTTCGTAGAGAAAAAAATTTGTTTTACTCATGTGGTGGTTTGGTTGTTAGATTTTTCATGACAAGGGGCGTCCATTTGTATCAATTCAGATCCCATCACCGGAACGATGGATTAGACTATAAATAGTAACACATTTTTTTTTGAAATGTTTGGTATTTACACTAATATATTTCTAAATGCCTTGAAGGAAAATATCACGTGAGAAAAAAACATGGACATCATGTTAGGAAAAGCTATGTTCCTCTTCGTTTGCCTTATCTTATCATGTTTCTTTATCATCTCCACCACAAGATCTAGACGGAGATCTCTTCCGGCAGCCGCGACGCCACCAGGACCTCCACGACTACCCATCATCGGAAACATTAACCTTGTCGGAAAGAATCCACACCACTCATTCGCTGACCTCTCAAAAACTTATGGACCAGTCATGAGTCTTAAGCTTGGATGTTTGAACACAGTGGTCGTAACGTCACCAGAAGCCGCAAGAGATGTTTTAAGAACATACGACCAAATATTTTCTAGCCGTGGCTCCAATAACTCGATACAGTCCATCAATCACCAAGAGCTTTCCCTTGTCTGGCTTCCTACGTCCTCGACTCATTGGAGGTATGATTAATATCGCTTTTCCATATTTATTTATTATTTTTTTTCGGCTCAGTCGCTTATTTATTTTTCTATGGTTTTAGAATTTCTGATAGGTGCTCCGAATGATTATAATTATTATTGAAAAAATTTCAACATGGTTCCTATGATTTTTCAGTCCCGATAATTACTCTTGTTGTTATTTCATAGCTTTAATCACGTGTATTTATTAAATTTTACTTTTAACAAACTCACTTTTATTACTGATTACAAATAGAAAGGAGATAGATGTGTATCTGTATGACTGTATATATGCATACTAATAAATCAATTTCAAGCCTTACATATATCAATCACAAAATTCTAATGCATATAGATTCGCTATGTATAGATCGTCATTTCACAAAGTTTGTTGACTAATGGATGGTTATCTTGTCTATATATGTTTATTTCTTGTTTTATTTTTAGACTTGTTTATTTCTTCTCGCCGCAGCGTATGGAAGCCACCAAAGCTATAAGGATGAAAAAGGTGAAAGATCTTGTAAGCTTCATGAGTGAAAGCAGCGAGAGAGGAGAAGATGTTGATATTTCTCGTGCATCTTTCATCACAACTCTCAATATCATATCGACCACTTTGTTTTCGGTCGATCTCGGTAGCTACGACCCATTGAAAAATCTAAATGGGTTTCAAGAAACGGTGATTGGTGTCATGGAAGCTGTCGGAAATCCAGACGCTGCTAACTACTTTCCATTTCTGCGGTTTCTTGATCTGCAAGGTAATAGCAAGAAGATGAAAGACGTTTCAGAGAGGTTGTTTAGGGTTTTCCGTGGGATCATCGATGCTAAAATAGCAGGAAAATCATTGCGGAATAACCCTAAAGATGTCACAGACAGCGATCTCGTGGATGCGCTTCTCCATCTTACCGAAGGAGATGAAGCAGAGCTCAACACTAAGGAAATTGAGCACTTTCTCTTGGTAAGTCTTACCATATTGCATACATACGAATTAAATTAAAATAGACATAAGCATATATTTAAACAATAATGGATCATATCATGTACATACGTATCAGGACTTGTTCACGGCAGGCACGGATACAAGCTCGAGTACCGTAGAGTGGGCAATGACAGAGTTACTTCGTAGTCCTAAAACGATGGCGAAAGCTCAGGCGGAGATTGATCATGTGATAGGCCAAAAGGGATGTGTTGAAGAGTGTGACATATCAGAATTGCCATATTTTCAAGCAGTTGTGAAGGAGACTTTCAGGTTACACCCGGCTGCTCCTCTACTCGTTCCTCGAAAAGCAGAATCGAATGTGGAGGTTCTTGGGTTCATGGTGCCTAAAAATACTCAGGTTTTGGTGAACGTGTGGGCCATAGGACGAGACCCGAGCGTGTGGGAGAATCCGACCCGGTTCGAGCCAGAGAGGTTTTTGGGGAAAGAGACTGATGTGAAAGGTAGAGATTATGAACTTACACCGTTTGGAGCGGGACGGAGAATTTGTCCGGGATTGCCTTTGGCTGTGAAGACTATATCTCTCATGCTTGCTTCTCTTCTTTATTCCTTTGACTGGAAGCTACCAAACGGCGTCAGTTCTGAAGACTTGGACATGGACGAGACCTTTGGTCTCACATTGCATAAGACCAACCCGTTACATGCCATTCCCGTCAAGAAACGTCCCATTAAGTAGCCATTATAGTATATATGTTTTCATAAGTACGAATATAGTTTCACAAGTCGTGTGATTTTAAATAAGCGCAAATCATCTTAAACGCTCTGCTCTCGATTGGAGAATCTTCTTTTCTCTTACGGTGGCATGGGTTGAAGAAGTCAAAGGCATGCATATTGATTGACTTTTGTTTTTTTTTCTTTTGGCTACGGACCATATGAATTTTCATAATAAAAAAAATCATTGGTATTTTTGCTCTACGCCTTTTTTGTTGCACCTATGTAATTAATACACTAATTGCTCCCATCAGTTTTATGATTAGGAAGGACATTGGCAACACAATATCTTCTTCTTGTTATTGAAACCAATCTTTGACTAAGTCTATAAGTTAAATAAGAATTCTACTTTTGGTTTGGGTTTCTTTAAACGAACCGGTTCCCATCAGAGATGTCTGAAAAACAGTTTGGATCAAAAGAGTAAAATAATAATGATTTCGAAGAAAGGGACAATAAGTTTTTTCGATATTCGTAACTGATTTTCTTCCGCTGTAAGTCACTTGGTTTCAAGATATCTTTGCTAATCAATAAAGAAGAATGTACGTATACAACTTCAAATTCAAGGGCAGTGAAATGGACTTCATGCCTTCATGGGATATCCGTTTGGGATCCCCCAATATAGAAAAAACTATTTTTGTAGCATAAATGAAATATTGAAAGAAAGAAAATATTTCTTCCGTTCAGAGATATTAGTTTTTAATTTAAAGCGTGGTGATTAGAAAACAATAGAAATTATACTTTTGTTGCGACCAAAAAAGAAGTATATTTTTTCTATTTCAACATAATATATCTATTAATTAAAATAATTCAGCTAGTAAAAAATACAGTACAAATATAAATTGTTACAAATAGCAAATAAAATTAAAATTTTACATAGAAATTTGAGAAGAAAAAAACTCAAAAAAAACTTATAAAGTGGAATTGACGGAACATGTGAAAGGGAAATAAAAATGGGAAAGGTGTTGTGATTAGAAAATAAATATATTGTCTCAGAGATTGAGTTGCTTAGCTCAAAAACATTTTGCTATTTTATAACACGACCGTTTACAATGAGCCAATTTAGGTATAAGTATCGCTAGTGATTTAGTCACCGGTCGTTTGAATTTTCAAAAATGATGGTCTTTACTTTTAGTATAAAAATCCCATTTCAAGAAATGTTATAACTTTATTATAAAAAAAAATTTCTGTTTAAATTTGCAATGGTAAGTAATCTTTACATATGTAAATAACTCCTTATAAAAAATAATGATCCAGTTCTGGATAGGATATAACAAACATTGGTTTGGACTGAACCAGTGTTCCAGTCGACAAATCTTGCGAATGTCCTGAATACCAAACATGTCATTCTGTCACTGGACTAGCGAGGACGTAAAGAGATAAAGACCTGCCTTTTTGTCATTTGGGTTATATTATACTAATTCATCTGGAGAACATATTATAAAGTGGATGGCTTTTATTGGAATTATGTATAAATTAATGGATTATGAGTTTTAATTTTTAAAAAGTATGTGAGTTTTGTCCTATATCAAAAGTTATGAGAAATTTTGAACAATATATAAGTGATATGGGTTAATCTACTTATTATCAATTGATTTTGAATTAGAAGTACATAAATCTTAACATGATATCAGAAACCGATTCACACACTTTTGTAATCCGGCTCAAAGGGGTCTGTGCTCTTGAACCCGAAATTGATGATAATGAGATTAATAGATAAAAAAACCATTATCTCGAAGAAGAATACTGAGATTAATTATCAATTAGTTTTGAGTTAAAAGTCTAGTAATTTTAACAGCTTTGAAAGAAGCTCCGAAAACAAAGCCCATATATGTTTTTGGAATCTAACCGATAAAATACAATGTAGCCTGTTGTCAAAAAAAAATACATGTAGCCTCACTTTAGTATCCTAATGATCATTTTGAGAAATTAACCGTGGACGAGAAAGACTTGGTCAATAAGGACCTACTTAGATTATTTTATTTTTTTAACTTATATAAAGTAGTAATACGTTTAACTTTAATTGAATATAATGATTTTATGCATTGTCGACGAAATCGTAACTAATATAACTTTAGTATATATAATGAGAATATGTATGCATATATCTATATAGTATATGGCCGTGAGAGGTATATTTGATTGGAGGAAATAGATCAAATGTAAGTGGATGATGTATAACTTGGAATAATATGATTTATGTTTTAGACTTTAGAGTAGTGGGTTTCGAATTAAATACCACCACAAACAGAAAAAAAGGGGGAAAAGTATGAATAGGAAAACAATAAGTGATATACGTACGTCGAACCAGTTTTAGATTCTCGAAGAAGACAAGACACGAAAAGGACTTTGGTAATGATTTCATCATTCAAGTGACTCGAGTTAATTAATTATTGCAATTCCCAAAACATTATATATATAGAAATAGAAGTAAAGGCTGGATACGATCAGAAGCATACATTTGCTGAGAGTTGAGACAGAAGATACATATGTCCATAAGTGGGAGAGATCCTCTTGTAGTGGGAAGAGTTGTTGGAGATGTTCTTGATCCTTTCACGAGATTGATCTCTATTAGGGTTACTTATGGCCAAAGAGAGGTTACTAATGGCTTGGATCTAAAGCCGTCTCAAGTTCTGAACAAACCAAAGGTCGAGATTGGAGGAAAAGACCTCAGAAACTTCTACACCTTGGTTCTTCTTCTTTCTTCTCTCTTCACTAAAATTTTACATATATCTTGGGGCGTATACACGTTTAGTGAACTCCTCAGTTACGGTTATGATCTTTTTTTGTTTTGTCAACTCAAGTAGTGTATATAGTTTGATTCTTACCCTCTCATCTACGTAATAATCCCAACTTAAGTGTAAATAGTTTCATAATTCTTTTCTTTCTTAACCGTTGGATTTTATGTACTTGTTCCTCCGGTTAGTTTGATTTTGCACTCGATTTTTAATAATATTATACTTTTGGAATGGCGTAAATATCTTGATTAAAATATGCATAAATTTCAAGAATTGGGTCGGGTATGTAAATATCTTAATTGAACAGAAAACGACTGTTTGAACATGGATGTATGATTAAGCCAATATAGAGATACTCCTGTTTTTTTTCCTTCTATATACGGACATGTAACTACAACCTTTTTCTAATTTAAGCTGATTCTTTCTTTTTCTCTTTCTTATTTTTTTGGGGTTAGTTTTAAGATTCTAGTGCTTCCTTTAAAAAAAAAAGAATATCTTGCTTTGGTGATTGCTTTGATATTTCATAATTTATCTTCTTATACGGTATAGTGTTGACGGGTTTAATGAAGGTTATGGTGGATCCAGATGTTCCAAGTCCAAGCAACCCTCACCTCCGAGAATATCTCCATTGGTTTGTATATATCATCACTCTGGTCATTATATTTAACTTTACTTAAGAGATATATAGCCTCACACTTCTTTCGAATTTAATATCTCCACTCACATAAATATGTATATAGGAGACTTCGAAATTTAGAATTCCACTCATTTGTCAAGTGACACACAAAAGACGATATTTTACTTATAATTAGAAGGGACACATAGAATCAAACTTTAAGAGAACAATTTGTCAATTTAGATTAGATGTATTGCGTATATATTCAATTAAATACACATCAACCAATTACATAGAAGGAGATTCTATTCTATACAAGGACGTGTCTTGGAGTCAAATCTAGTTTCTGCTTGAGAGTGTCATGTTTTATCATAGTTAGCACGCACAACAACATATGATACTTTTTAACTTTCCATATGCTTTTCTCCAACAAACAAAAAAACATTATATACGAAACTTAAAGAAAAACTTTAATGCATGCGTTGTTCAAGTAGCATGTAGTTTAATTACTAGCTAGTTGCACCATATATATCTGAAATATTCTAAATGGGTATATCCGTTACAGGTTGGTGACTGACATACCTGCCACAACCGGAACGGCCTTTGGTGAGTCAAATCAACTCTATACATTCACTACGTGCACATATAGATAGATTAAACTCATACATGTACATATGCATGCAATACATCAACAATTTTTTTAGACTATCTTCTCAAACCTAGAATATTGGTCTAGACTATTTTGTCTCTGTACCGTTTCATTAACTTGATGATTGATTTCTTTTCTTTTCCAAGGTAACGAGATAGTGTGCTATGAGAATCCACGTCCCACGTCAGGAATTCATCGTATGGTGCTGATATTGTTCAGGCAACTCGGAAGACAAACGGTTTATGCACCGGGGTGGCGGCAACAGTTCAATACTCGTGAGTTCGCTGAGATGTACAATCTTGGTCACCCTGTGGCTGCTTCTTTCTTCAACTGTCAGAGAGAGAATGGCTGTGGAGGAAGACGAATGTAGATGTGCCTATACTTCCTCTTCCTTTACGAATTCACGTCACTGTGATAAGAGTTATCAAAAGATAGCAGCAAAAGGAAGTGATGCATGCTTACATCTATTATCTATTACATGTAATAATTGCGAGGGATGGAAGAGAATGTATATAAAGTACTTTGTGTGTACGAAATAAGTCAGAGGGAGGGGAAAAAAAATGTGTTATGTGTGATGTGACATATTATAGAAAGAGAAGTAAAATAAAAAGTAATGGATAAAAAGAACGTTGACCAGAAAAAGAAAGTAAGATAAGAATAACAATGCATTTTAAGGACATTAAGAGGATTTTCGCCGACAGAATAAATGAGGATTATGTTCTAATTAAGCTTTTTTGGTTGGCCTTTGTTGGTTCTCTGGAGCCTCTTTTGATGGATAAATTACCCATAATTAATACACAAAAAGAGAGGATTTTCATATTTGTAAGTAGGTTTGTGCATTTTGGACTCGACTATACAAGTTTACCTGGATGTTAATCTGAGTAATTTTCTCATATATATATGCTGAAAAAAATTTCATATATTCACACCTGAAAAAAACATAATAAATTTTTAAAAATATCAATCAACGAGAAAACATTCGAAATGAGTTTTAAACATATGTAATAAGTAATTTACAAATAAAAATATGGATATTTCAGTTATTATTCGTTTCTTAGGTATTATTCAAACCAAATCGATATTCGAAAACCGAAAATTTTTAAAGTTAAAACTCATTTGGGTATTTGATTGGAACCGGTTTTTTCTGGTCGGTTTTATTTCAGTTTTTCGGATCTGGTTATTATGCCCATGGTTACTTTACATGATAATTTTTTTTATATCCTTCCTTAATACTTTTACTTGATCTATATACACTATTCTTGTCCGATTATTTACTCGAAATGAGAATATCTATTTTGTAGTGTAACGGACTAACGGCTAAGTTCCGGAGTGCCGTTGCGTTGATGACTAAAAAAACATTTATACTCGGAAAAGAAAGAATGAGAGGAGAAAATAAAGGACACACTTTTTCTTCACTCTTCTCTCTCTCTCTCTCTCCGCAGATCAACTTCAGTTCCCTCTGGAATGTAATTAGGGTTTTGTCACCACAAGCACAAGGATTAGGGATTTGATTCAGAGAAGACAATAACCATGAACCTTTTTAAGAAGAAGACCACTCCCAAAGGTAAAGCTTTGATTTTCCCATTTGATCTTCCACTGAAGCTTAAACTCAATTTTTCGGCTATAGACTTTGTAATTGTGTCTAGGGTCCTAGAAGGATTCTGCAAAAATGTCACAATCTAATTTACTGACCTCAAACCTGACCGTATGGAGTCAAAAATCTTCTGGGTTCAAAAATGTCACCTTTAAATCTACCAACTTTTGCTTAAATCTGACGTTGTAGTGTGAATAATTTTCTGGGTTTTTTATTTTCGTAGTAAAGCGTTTACTTTGTCGAGTGAATTTGTGTTCTTGCTACACTAGTATTTTACCTGATTACAGTGCATCTTTCAAAGTAATTGAATCTTCTGTCTCTATTGGAAAAACATTTCTTATGCAGATGCACTCCGCACCAGCAAGAGAGAAATGGCTGTGGCTACACGTGGTATGTGTTCTTCTCTGTTGAAAATTTTCCTCTATTAGCAGATTATATCGTAGAGCTGTGATAGATATATCCTATAAGTACTGTTTTACACTTAATAGAGCTGTTGTTGTAGAGTCTCTTAGGTAATCTTGTCTTTGTAGAGTCTAGCTTACGGGAATGTTCCATGTTCTTGCTTGTTCTCTCGGATATTAGTGGATCCATTAGATCAGCTTTCTAAAAGAGGCAAGAATCAGTGCTTGCTTAGTTTTTTTTCCCCTGAGTTGGACTAGAGTATTATGCGATGCTAGCTGAGTTTGTTTCTTTGGATAACTTTATAGATTTATTCAATCTTTCTTAACACGGATTCTTTAATTCATCTAATTGCGAAATTTTCAAGCACAAAGCTAAGTGTATATGTCTTGTCATTTAGTATTTTCCCAATGTAATTGCAGGTATTGAACGCGAGATCACATCTCTTCAACTGGAGGTAGAGGACATCTGCTGGGTGTTTCTTTTTCTTTCTTCTTCCAACTTTTCTTCTTTGATTTTATTCGCTGTTATGCTGTTATATTAGTAATTCTGACTGTTCTACCGAATATGACGATTAGGAGAAGAGGCTTGTGGCAGAAATCAAGAAAACAGCCAAAACAGGAAATGAGGTAAAGTCTTTCCAGCAGAATCAAAGTTTTTTCCTCATGTTGTGAGAAATGGACCTTCTTAACGAAAAACTATTTTTAGGTGCTAACTTGTTAATCTTGCAGACGATTTAATTGGTATTTCTCAGTTTCTTTTCTAGTGTTTGCTAGCTTGTTGGTTTATTTTGGCTATATAAACTTCCTCAAGACTTCTCTTCTACATTGTTAAGTTTGTTTTGTCTAAAACATACATTGTCATAGGCGGCTACGAAGATCTTAGCTCGACAACTTGTTCGACTACGACAACAGATCACCAATTTGCAGGGAAGCCGTGCTCAGATCCGGGGTGTAACCACTCATACACAGGTTAGTGTACTTAATTTCCCCTACTAGCTTCACATACTTCAATACCATAGTTAACTTATTGGATGTTTTCTTTGCTGGTTTGTTAATATATAGGCTTTGTATGCAAGCACCTCAATTTCATCTGGCATGAAAGGTGCAACCACAGCTATGGTTGCAATGAACAAGGTAATGATCCCACTTTGCTTCATTTCCTTCGTTGATGGATTCTGTTGACTTCTTTTTAACATATCGTCATCTGTTGTTTCACATTTTCAGCAAATGGCACCAACGAAACAAGCTAAAGTGATCAAGGAATTCCAGAAGCAGTCTGCACAACTGGACATGACGGTAAACAATATCTCTATTCATTTTTAAGAGCACAATACCTTTTTAAGTCCTGGTGCAATCATTAAGACTGGCTGTGTCATGTTTGTTTTGTGTTTGCAGATAGAAATGATGTCAGAGGCAATTGATGAAACACTTGACAAAGACGAAGCTGAAGAAGAAACTGAAGATCTCACTAACCAGGTTAGTTACTGAAATTTCAATCACAAGGTTTACTCACACCTGTCGTTAGTTCTCTCCAAGCTTCCTCTATCTAACTCATTCCTTTATATTGCTTCGTTCTTATAGGTGCTAGATGAGATTGGTGTTGGTGTTGCATCTCAGGTTGGCTTTTTTGCATAGCTAAATTTTTTTGCATAGAAAATATTCTCATTTCTCAGGGTGGTTTAAAACTAAAAACTCTGTTTCTTGCTTCTTTCCAAACAGTTATCTTCAGCTCCAAAAGGCCGGATTGCAACAAAAAGCGCTGCCCCCACCACAGTCAATAACAAGAGCGAAAAGAACTAGTATGTACATAACATTCGAGTTCAAATTATTTACTTTGATCTAATAAGATTCTTTGGAATAGATAATTCATTCATTTCATACATTTTCAACTCTTCTTACAGCTCGGAATCTACTGAAGTAGATGATTTAGAGAGGAGATTGGCTTCGCTACGACGAATCTGAGAGACATGAAACTTCCTACTTGTAGGTATGATCATCATGCATCAAAAGAAAACAGCTTACTATTATGAAAAATCTGTATAATATCTACTGATGTAACAAACTGAGTTCAAGGTTAAATCAAACACTTTATCTTTTACATCAACCTTGCAAATAAATCTCATCCAGAACAGTTGTGCCTCTGACGTTGAGGTGTCTTTTTGGCTCTTTCTTTATCTTCACGGGTCTAAATTAAAAAAGTCTCGCACCAAAAGAGAGAGAGAGATCAAATTAAGAAAGAAAGAATTTATAAACAAGTCATCATTCAAGAATCAAGTTGGAGGATGATGACACAAGATATTCCTCGTGTCCACCCACAATACTTATCATGCCACTTTCTAATAAGAATTTTTCTTAGTTTCATAATAATTTCATTTGACTAAACCTATCTCTAACCTTCTATATATACGTACAAATATAGATTTGTATTGGTCGCATTCCATGAGCTCCATCTATCCTCTTCTCCATTATCTCTTCACATTTCAACTTTCCTCGGTTTGTTATTTTCGAATATTAATGTAATTTTACATTCTGTGATTCTCGAAATTGGAGACGTTTTTGTCATTCACGGGTATGTAAGAGATGTTGATGTAATCTCCCCATTGTTTGAACAGTGGTTTCAAACTAAGCGCAAGTGGATTCAATGAAATTTCACAATCTGGATAGGTCTTCTTCTCAAATGCAAGAATCAAGAAATATATGACATTTTGATTTCAAGTTCTTATGGAAAATGGACAAAAAAAAACTCAAAAGAGTTTATTGCGAATCAAGAGGGAAACAAAAAGAAGCAAATAGACATAGATGCTCACTATGTGAAACTCTCTAAAAACCCAATTTTTAATTTTGATAATAATCATTCGATGATAGACTGAATAACTCCAGCACCAACAGTCTTACCTCCTTCTCTGATAGCAAACCTCATCCCTTGTTCACAAGCAACAGGCACAATAAGCTCAACAACAATCTTCACTCGATCACCGGGCATAACCATCTTCGACTCTTCATCTTTGTCGTTCATGATCTTCGTCACTTTACCGGTAACATCGGTCGTCCTCATGTAGAACTGAGGCCTGTAACCTGCAAAGAACGGAGAATGCCTTCCACCTTCTTCTTTCTTCAACACATACACGATTGCTTCAAACTTGGTATGCGGAGTAATCGATCCAGGCTTAGCCAAAACCATACCTCTCTGAATGTCAGCCTTTTGGATACCCCTAAGCAACAATCCTACATTGTCTCCAGCTAGAGCCTCATCTAGAATCTTCTGAAACATTTCAACCCCAGTGACTGTGTAGTTCCTAGTTTCCCTTAAACCCACTAAATCTACAGTCTCTCCTACCTTAACTGTGCCTCTCTCGACACGCCCTGTGGCTACTGTACCACGTCCGGTGATAGAGAAAACATCTTCAACAGCTAACAAGAATGGCAATTCGGTTTGTCTCTGAGGGATTGGGATGTAACTATCAACCGCATCCATGAGCTCGTAAATTTTATCTACCCATTTGTTATCACCTCTTTTCACACTGGGGTTCTCAGTGAGTTTCTCTACAGCTAAAAGTGCAGAGCCAGAGATAATCGGAATATCATCACCGTTAAATTCATACGACGAGAGAAGGTCACGCACCTCAAGCTCAACGAGCTCTAGCAACTCCGCGTCGTCTACTTGGTCCTCTTTGTTGAGGAAGACGACCATGTCGGGAACACCAACCTGCTTAGCGAGAAGGATGTGCTCTTTCGTCTGCGGCATAGGACCATCGGCGCCGGAGACAACGAGGATAGCTCCGTCCATCTGTGCAGCTCCGGTAATCATGTTCTTGACGTAATCGGCGTGACCAGGGCAGTCAACGTGAGCGTAGTGACGATTCTCGGTCTCGTACTCCACCGTGGCGGTATTGATTGTGATACCACGAGCTCTCTCCTCCGGCGCGGCGTCAATCTCGTCGTACTTCTTCGCGACGCTGTTTCCCACGGAAGCGAGAGCCATCGTAAGAGCTGCAGTTAAAGTGGTCTTCCCATGGTCAACGTGACCAATTGTTCCGATGTTCAAGTGAGGCTTCTTTCTCTCGAACTTCCCACGAGCAGCGCGTAAGGTGAACGAGCGGCGGGTGGATTGAGAAGCGGAGGTAGCGGCGGAGAGGCTAGCCAATGAGTATGAAGGGAGGAAGGAGGAAGCGAGATTTAGGGTTTTGAGCTTACCAGAGGTGGAAATGGCGGAAACAGCGGCGGGACAGAGAGTAGGGGAAGGTGAAGAGTAGGAACGGATAACTCTAGAGGAGGAAGAGCAAGCGGCGGGAGCCGATATCGCCATGGAAGACGAATTGGAGCAGCGGAGAGAAATCGAGAAGCTAGGGTTTGAAAATTGGTGGATTGTTGGAGAAGAAGATTTGGGGATAGAGTGAGCTTCTATAGTGTTATCTCTTCACAAGAAAATATAAAAAAATATGAAGGGCTCATATTTAATCCTATCCGTTGCAACTTCTTTGTCCTCAAGTTCACAGCAACCACAAATCGTGCCGTTTTAATTTCCCATAAGAGCAAACCGTGTCTTTTTTACAGCCATAAACGGGAAGACAACGAATGTTAGGGAACCAAACTACTTGTTGTTTTGTTATCACACCGTCTCTAGACTCTCTACAACCTGAACAAATTCTTATGGACTTTGGGCACTAAACGGCAAGTAAGTGAAACTCGAGTTTTGTCTCTGTGAAGAATCCTGTCACCATTTTTTCTTGAATCTTCACTAGTATTCTCCGAGTAAGCCAAAGCTTCAGCTTCATTCACGACCTGACAGGAAAAAACCACAGCAAAATCACTGTCTTTTTCGCTAATGTCATGACCATTTTAGAAAGGCTCATATGAAAAAAGAGCTTTGTGTTGGACCTGGTTGTAGCATTGTGTTGGACTATCGGTAATGCCGTGGAGGAAATCTGAAAACAAGACAGGATAATACGAATTTAACCGGCTGTTCCAAATTACTCTTCTCTCCTATATGTAGTTAAGATATGGGTTTCAAGTTTACAGAGACTTTACCTGAGTATGCTTCATCTTTGAAAATCAGTAAACTTCGAGGCATCATCAAAACAGAGAACGAGTGTTGATTATCTCTCTCCCGCATACAACTCTCTGCATCGGGACTTCGGTCTCTAGAAACGTCATCATCGCCTGATCTTAATCTCAAATGCGGACTGAAGTCCATAAGAACAGGTGAGCCTAGAGATAGGATAGCTACAACAGGAAAATAAGCGGGTCCATCTTGGTGCGGCTGTAGAAAAAAACAACCATGGAAGTAACAAAACTTGCTCATGAACTTTAGCAGAAAACCATTCAAGCAAGAAAATTTTAACAACTGAATAAGAAAGGAACCACTGAGAAGACGGATGACGTACCATTATCCCTTGGTCAGGATGGTATTCATTGATGAGGACATGATTTATAGCAGAAGGGAAAAGACCCGAGCTTTCATGAATTTTCGCAGTAATCTTAGTCAGCCAAGAAGGCACTGAAACAAAGCGAAAGATATATATATATACTCTTTTGAATTGAGATTATCAAAAAAATAATTGGACGTTTTTATAATTCTCACTTACAGTCTTGTGGAACAAGACCCTTTTCATGGACCATACCACCTGCAGAATAAACCAAAGCTCAAGACTTTGTTTGTTTCTTCAACAATCACACAAACAATGTAATGGAAACAAAGTATGAGGAAAATGTCAAAAAAGTCTCCTCACACACCCCAGTTCTGTAATCTTCTGTTCTTTAATGTCTTCCACCCGGAACTAGATGCTCCATATATCTACAGCAGGACAGAAAATGGGTACTTATGTTAAGAGAGGAGCAAAACAATCAAGATGTCAAAGATACGGAAAGAAGTTTACATGATTGAGGAGCTGAGTTTGCTCTTCGTCAGTTATGAAACCGGGAATGTAGAATACTGTTGGGGTAAGACCTACCCTGAAGCTCTCTAACTCCATGGCTGTGTCAAGAATCAAACTTGGTTTTGGAAATTTTTCTTAAACAAATTAGAAACAGTTCCAATTGAATCTTCAATCGAGGAAGACACATCTATTGTTTTAAACCAAGCGCTAGCGCAAGCGGAGCGTTCCAATAACATATCCAAACTGTATATACTCGCAAAGTTTCCTCTGAGCTATGACCGGAGCAAAATCAATCACACTTTGGAGGAAACCGATTCTATTCAACTAATATACTCACAAAATCAATCAGATTCTACTTAGCCCATTTATGACCAAAAGAAGAGAATGATCATAAAAATGGCAAAAGGATAAATGAAACTAACCGGAAAACGCAATAGGAAACAGAGATGTCGATAAACCCTAAAAAGAGAAGAGACAAAAGTGTTGCTTTCACTTGAGAGGAAGAATCTGAAAATACAAAAAAAAAAATCCAAGCTTTTTCTTCGATCGAGCCATCGTATCATATACCCCTCTTTCTCAAATTAAAATCCAAAAAGACATTCTAAAATTAAATATTTTTATTGATTTTTTTATTCGAAAAACAAGCATTTTACCCTTTTATCTAACTAAATATATCTAATTACTAAATATACCTGGATTTTATCCACACATCCAATTTAATTGGGTAAGACCCGATTTTTTAAATCAATATAAATTTTGTGAAACGCCTTCTCTCTCAAATTTTTTGTTTTCTAACTTTCTCAACTCTCTCTTCTCCTTCGAGAATTCCTTCTCTTTCGAGTGCTCTTTCTCCTTCTCCTTCTCATTCCTCTTTGCGACGAACCCCTTCGCGACTCCTTCTCTTCTCTTCCTCTTCGAACTCGCGACTCTTTCTGGGAGCTCTTGTTCGAAAACAAAGAATGATATATGTTGAAGTTTTTCTCTATTCAGTTCGTAATATTGGTATTACTAGTAAAACTATATTCTTTTTAATTTTATTTTTCAGTTCGTAATTCTGGTATTACTAGTAAAACTATGTTCTTTTTAATTTTATTTAAATTGTAAATTCGTAATACTGGTATTACTAGTAAAACTACTCATTGTAATTTTAAATAAATTGTCAAATTTTGAACACTGGTTATTACAAAATCATAAAAAAACACATTTCCAACATCCACAAGATGGAGGTTTTAAACATCACGACCAACAAGAGTCGCAACCAGTGTTCAAAAAATCGGCATAGGCGCCGCCTAGGCGCCCGGCTAGGCGGTCAGATATACACAGCCGAAACGATTTTACTAAAATTGGTAGAAAAAATCGGAAATCCGGTTTAGGCGGTCTGGTTCGGCAAAAATCGGCCAAATCGGCCAAATCGCTCAATTTCCAGTTTAGAAGTCGGTTTCGAATTTTTAATTAATTTATGGGTTTTTTAAATATGACTTCAATTTGTTGGGTTTAAACGTTGTTATAAGAAATTTTTCTTTACGTTAATTTGAAATTTAAATTTAGAGTAACTTAATAAGTCTAGAAAGAATAATTTCGTCTTTCAACATTTTATTAAACTGTTCAGGAGTATATAGATTATAAAAGGATATAAGAGATTAATTTTTTTTAAAAGGGGCTTTTCATATGTTTTCTCTCTTCGATCTTCCTCGTTTGGTTTTCAATTTTGTTTCTTTTTCTTTTTGTCTCAGCGGAATATATAAATATAAAGATGATTAATACTCTTTGGTGATGGGCATAGGCCCATTAGAAACTCCTATAAATAGAAATGTTGGGCAACCAATTTATCAGACGAAGCAGAGAGCAAAACTTTCTCCAAAGAGATAACGTACGCAAGTGATTGATAAAACCCTAACTAGTTGCTTCCGTTCTAAGATTTGTTGGAAACATAGATAATTTATCATAATGTTTAAAGTTGCCTAACCTATATTTATGGAAAATCCTATCAAGTGGAAACCCTAATTTTTTTAGGGTCGCTCAGAATTGGCCTTGTATATATATTACTCAAACCTCGAATTCTAACTTTTGTTGATTAAAGTTATGTGTGTGTCCATGATCTTCTTCAAAACTTATGATGATGTCGATTTGAAGTTGGAACGTGTTCTCTGTATACGTTGATCAAAACATGTGATTCCGGTTTTGTTTACACAATTCTTGGTTTTGATTTCTGATGAAATTTCAGTAGTTTCTTCAATTTTTGTTCACGACTTGAACAAATTACAGTAACTCTGCATTTCAGAATATTGACGGCTGGGATTAAGTTTTTCTCTGTACACTTTTGAGACGATGGCTCTAAATCAGCAGCTAGAGAAGTTCAATAAACAGCAAGAGAGATGCCAATCTATGCTCTCGAGCATCGCTTCTTCAAGACCGAGGCCGTACGTGCCTGCAGCAATCACTCAGAAGAAGCCTCTTGTCAAGTTTTCACAAGATACTAAGCGACTTCAACACATTTTGAACATAAGAAATAGTTGTGCTACTGCTCAAATCAAGATCGTCATTGATCATTTGTTCAAGGTTTGTGTCTCCCCTCCCTCTTTTTGTTGTAAACAAATTCATTAATGTATAGTTAATGACGTTGATTTGTCTTTGCAGACAAGGAAAGCCTTTACGGCAGAGCAAATAAAGGAAGCGTGTTATGTCGATATGCATGCCAACAAGGCTGTTTTTGATAGTTTGAGTAACAAGAATCAGAAAGTGCATTATGATGGAAGAAGGTTCTCTTACAAGGTATAAACTAAAACATTTCGATTTTCGAGGTTGGTTGATTTAGTTTCTTCTTGTTTTCTCTTTTGAAAAAAAGTTTCATCTTTGTGTGCACAATTCTGCTCTTGCCGTCACAGCCTACGCACGATGTCAGTGACAAGAGCCAGCTTCTTTCCTTGGTGAATAAACACCCTTTTGGCATTGATGTGGCTGATCTCAAAGACGCTTACCCGCATGTCATGGAGGATTTGCAGGTATATATGTATTGTTGTAATTGGCGACACAATGTTGTGTTTAAGTCAGAAACTTAAAAGCTTTTCTCTTAAGCGGTGTCAAAATATGTTGAGTTTTCAGGATTGTCTTTGTGTTTTTTTTGCAGGCTCTGAAAGCTTCAGGAGACATCATCTGGTTGATATCAAGCACTAATTCAAAAGAAGGCATTGTGTACCCAGACGATTTCAAGTGTCCAATTCAGGTTGATGACGACTTTAAAGCTCTGTTCAGGGACATAGACGTCCCGAGCAACATGCTGGACGTGGAGAAGGAGCTTCGGAAGAACGGTTTGAAGCCGGCCACAGACACTGCAGCGAGGAGAGCTGCTGAACAAACCTACGGCATATCAATCGATAAACCGAAGCATAAGAAGAGGAAACAAGAGATCAGCAAGAGAACCAGAGTCACCAATGTCCACCTTCCTGAGCTCTTGCAGAGCTTTAGTGCCAGCAGTTCCTGGAACTGAACCTCATAAATGGATGATAATGTGATTCAAACTTCAAACTGAGCCTGAATTTTCTTATGATCTTGAGTTTACAATTGTTTTCATGTATAATAATCTCTATTCCATGGTTGTCGTGTATTCTTACATAAATAAGCAGATTCTTATATCAAACAGTCATACATATTTCAGCTAATAAGCAACACTAGTTAGAAATTTAGAATTCAAATCCAATGTGACTTGGTCTTTGTTCAAGATGTAGCTAGCTAAGCAAAGATAATCTAATGGCTGAAAAAAAATCATAAGTAGTTGGATAGTTTAAATCATTCAGCATTTTTTCTTACAAGCCCTTGAAAACATATCCCTGATGTTCTTTGATCCAGTCTCTACCTTTGCTTGCTTTGTCTGTTTTGCAGATTTCCCTGGCTTCTTATTTGCTTTCTCCTAATAAATGTAGACCAATAGACTTTTAAGTCTAACAAGAAAAAGAAAGGCAAAGTTATGAAACTTATTGTCTACAGGTTTTGCAATGAAGCATACACACCTGTAATGAATTTGAGTATTCCATTTTATTCTCATTTGCATTTGGAAGATTCTCCGTATTTGCTTCTTTCATCGTTGGGTCAACAAACTCGAGTCTGCAAGATAAACCAGACATAATGAAAGCTTTTGTACAGAAGTTTTGATTCTCCTTTCCTCAGTGATCGAGGGATTTAAGATTTTTGGCCGAAAAAAAACGTACCCAAGATGATCATAGAGAAGCTTCAACCAAGACTCTGTATTCAGGTACTCCCCCACAATTGAAACTGCATCCACCACTGTACATATTGTAGGAGATATCAGTGAAAAGCCATATCTCATTACCTCTCGAAAGGTTAAGTTCAAAGAGGACATACACGAACAACTTCATTGAGATGCACCATTCTGGAATCAAAACACAAGTGAAATGATTTCTGTTCTACAACTTACATGTTTGTTTCTCATCCTGAGCTGCATAGTTCTTGTCCAATTCCGGTAGAGTCTTCTTTAAACAGTGCACCTGCGTTTATTAAAGTGCAGGCACCTTAAATATATGAATAAAACAGATACGAGCTAACCTGCATTATCTTTCCCTTAAATCCATAAAGAGAGACAAGATGTATAGAATGTGAAACAAAACCAGTTAATGTGCAGCATTGAAACAAGCTTTTCTATAGATGCTGCAAATTCAGAATTTTCACCAGGCAGTATCCAAGAAAAGACATATAAAGCATTAAACATGCGTCATTCCTGAATTATATGCGGTGCAAGAAACAAAGTGTTTCAGACACATGTATCGCTTTCAAATGGCAAAGGTATCAAGAAACTTTCAACTGGATCATTGAAAAGGCTGTATAAAAAATTATCTCCTGACAAGAGCATACCTTACAAGTTAACCAAGCTAAAACTTTCGAGTTATCAAGCCGATAAAACTTCATAGATCCAACCTCTGCAAGAAGAGATGAAGCAGGTATAAGGAAACTGAACAACTAGACATCACCAAGCAATATAAGAGTGATGAGAAGCATTTGGATTACATGTATATAAAAAAGAATTACAAAGTTCTAGAAGCAATCGACATTGTGGTTCAGTTAAGTGTGTGAAATCATGTTTTCTGAAACAATAGAGCAGCAATTTACCTTGAATTTGACAAACGATTTCCATACACTTCTCTGCAAGTGACAACAGATGTTGATAACCAGGATATTCTTCCACAAATAAAATCTCATCCAGTTGCCTGAACTTTCCAGGATCTTCACCTTTCTACAGATCGACAATTAACGTTTCCAAGAAACAGAAATCAGACAGGAAATACTAGTGAATTGAAAAGAGCCAAGGAGCATAGAGTGAGTGACCTTCATTCTTGCTTCGTTGAAAATAGGCAACAAGATGAAAACAGGATCAACCAGAGTGGCCATATATAAGGTTCCATCTGTAGCAAGAAAACAAACAGTCATGAACATATTATAATAACTTAAAATCACTAGGAAATAAGCATTTATCTACACACTAAATAATCATCAAAATTTAACAGTGGAATTACCTTGAGAAATGTAATCTCCCAGGAACCAAGAACCATAGGATTGCTTAAACCATTGAATTTCTTGAAGCCTCCCATTATTGAAAAGGTAGCTTGTTCCATTTTCTGCCATATAAGCGAAGATATCAAATCACATATGATGTTATTAACTGACGTTTTGCCCTACAACAGTCTGCATCCCATTACCTGATTTTGGATGGCGAAGTGTTAATAGTTCTCCGGGTTTGTTTCCGCCACAACCTGAATCTTCACATATAAAACGAACAAACGGTCATCTCATTGTTGTCAAAAAAACAAAACTTTCATTTCATCTAAAGCATCAAGAATTTCCAACTA
Source organism: Schrenkiella parvula (assembly GCA_000218505.1). Lineage (NCBI taxonomy): Eukaryota > Viridiplantae > Streptophyta > Magnoliopsida > Brassicales > Brassicaceae > Schrenkiella > Schrenkiella parvula. Next base: position 9,696,685 of record CM001193.1, on the reverse strand, counting down.
GCAATGCCAAAGAAGGACTCAAATGAGAGCGTAAAGGATTAATTTATTTGGAAAAGTCAGCAACATCCTTTAATTCTGAGAACATATCTATCTAATGAACAAGAGTCTAAGTAATCTTAGAGAATAAAACTAATGGCTCGTCCTTTACTTATTTTCAATCATTAATAAACACTGACAAACATTTTCCAAAGAGATTCCTACACCGCCAATGCATAATCTAAGTCATTTAGGTTAGCAATAATACAAAATCTGTAGTAGAAGAGAGAAACCTGGGGCAATGAGAACTCGTGTTTTCTCGGCTCCTTCCCACCAAACAGTAGAACTCATCTTCAGAATCTTATCTTTCAAATTCACTTAAGACGATACTCTTCTCTAAAACCAAAGCAAACTCCTTCCAAATCTCCCAAGAAAAACGAGAGCTAGGCGAGAAAACACTGAAGATTGCGAAAAACCTTAACAGCAATTAGATGCTATTATTACTGGGATGAAGGCAAAAAGGCTCGTAACTAGTGGTAAATGATTCAGGACGAAATTTTTCAAAGACATTTCATCGAACAGTTGGTGTACATTATTATTAATTTCTAAAGACAATACTCAAAGCCTAAAAGATTCGCATCAGACAGAGAAACGACAGGTCGAGATCAAAATTCACCGGATTGGCGCCATAACAGAAGTAGCGCGCGCATTTAAAATGGGCCTGGGCTTTTAACACGAAAGGTCAAGTCCATTAACTTATAAAAAAACATATTTGCAAACAGGCACCTAACTTTTACAGGTATTAGCCAGAAAAGTCCTTTATTAGTTTTTGGTGACAGTACAACGCAAGCAATTGAAGAAGCTTCAATGGAGTCTCACACAATCTTGACTATAGAATAATAGATAACTAGCTATATAAACCATTCGAATAGCAGAAGAAAAAGAAAAGATTTAGATTGTAGGCATCTAAGGATTACAAAATTTCACAAAAGGAAGACTTGACAAAGTGAAAACTGGAAGAAGAATATTGACGATAACTAATTATAATATAACCATTCAAATAACATAGAAACTACATTAACATACAGAGAAATCAAACTATGTACCGGAAAAACATCGGTACTTCTCCGGAAATGTTTAAACCATAATAACCCAAAAACAAAACAAAACAAACAAATAAAAAAGCTACTGATTGATACTAACTACTACATAAGAATCCAAGAAACACAGCAACAGAGAGTCATCAACCCCATGACCCTCAAAATATTACCCATTACAAAAGAAAGGTAAATATATTCTAGTGCTGCTTCTGTTTAGTGTTCTTCTTCTTCTTCTTCTTCATAATCTTAAGTAAACCATCTCATAAAGAAAAGCCATTCTTCAAACTGTACAAAATCAGAGCCTTCTCTCTCCCTCCACATGTGAAGAAATCCACGTTAAAAAATCCGGATAAAACAGCTTTTGTAGAGAGAAGTCATCGTTGATGCAGACACGTTCATGAGTAGACACGATCGCATATACTGTATACAACATTGACTGGCTTTTTCGCTGCGCCTTTCCAGTAAACTCTCTCGAGTTTTCCATTAGATTGAGGACGTGAGACGACGGTTTCCTGGCAGCTTTGTTGCAGTAGAATGTCTAGTTCTCCACAAGCTGCTCCAATTAGTCCTGCAAATTTTGATTCAACGAAAAAGGTTTGGTTTTTGAGTATGCATTACACGAAGAAAGAAACCGAGAGCTTTTGGAGTTTGTTTTGTTTCTTTTTACCTTGAAACAGAGGAGATGGTTTTCCGGGTCTTGATTTGTACTCGGGATGGAACTGAGCTCCAACGTAAAACGGATGGTTAGGCAGCTCAACGATCTGTATTATGAGATGTAAAGAATTATAACAAAGAAGATGAAGATTTTTATGTGGTGTAAGGGGTTTATCTATCGGGTTTTACCTCCATTCGCTGACCCGTCTCGTCTTTTCCTGTGAATGTGAGTCCAGAGCTCTCAAAACGTGGAACCATGGCTGGATTCACCTGTTAGGTTACATTTTTCTTTAGCTTAAGCTGTCAAAGAGATAAGTTTTTACTATAATCTTAAAGTTGCTTAAATACCTCATATCTGTGTCGGTGTCTTTCATCAACAAAACTTCTGTTCCCATATCTGAAACATTCCGAAGAGTAAGACATCAGTTAAACACTAAGATGCATCAGGTTAAGACGTTTTAGAATGGGAAAAGAATCTCGCGCTTACAGTTTGGCTGATTTGGAGTCCTTAGTATGGAAATAAGTTCTTCTGGAGCCTAACCTCATGGTGCCTCCCATGTGCGTTTTCGAGCCCTGCTTCAAACAAAAATTACACGAAATTTTGAACTAAGTAGAGTGAAATAATAGAAACTCAAAACAGAAAAAATGTGGAAGGAAACAAACCTCCGGCATGAAAATAACACAAGGGTTCTTGGTGTTGGGATCGAGTTCAGTGCTGTTTGCATCTGGCAAACCAAGTACTGTTCTTGCATACTCGATCACGGCGAGTTGCATCCCTAGACAGATACCGAGGTATGGAACTCTGTTTTCTCTAGCGTATTTAGCTGCCAGAATCTTTCCTTCAACACCTCTATTGCCAAAACCTCCCGGCACAAGAATACCATCAGCACCCTGAAGACAAATTACATAGACCTGATCAACGAAAAGTCCATCTTGACACCAGAAATTAGGAATCATTCGAGGCAAATGAAAAAATGTTCAGACCTTGAGTAACTTCCAGGCAGCCTTACATGCATCTGGATTCTGCAAAGATGAATCATTTTTCCTCAGTTTCTACGGTTTCATAACTTGTATAAGTGAATAGAGCTGAGTGTAAAGTGTGAACATACCTCCTTTTTTGTCCCTTGTTCAAGATCACTCGCTGAAATCCAATCTATGACAAGTTTCTTGCGCCTAGCCACAGAAGCGTGCAAGAGAGCCTGCTCATCAAACACGAGAATTTCCTTATCAAATATCGCAAATGAAGCACAATTTTGGAACAAACGAGATATTATTGAAGATGGCTTCTGAGGAGTTTGGTCGTAAAAAGGCTTTCGGATTTATGGTTTATAGGAAAGATACCTTATTGATGGAAAGATACGAATCCAAGAGCTCAATGTACTTCCCAACCACAGCAATTCTGACCTGAAAACCCAAGACATAATGAAGTCAGTCTCTAGCTGAAAAACAGTGAGATAAACTAAGCCGGAATTATCATGGTAGAACCAGGAACACACCGGAGCATGCAACTTGTCGCTCATTTTGGCCATCAACGACCATTCCTCTAGTGCAGGCTCCTTTGCAACTCTGTATATGGAAATATCACACATTGAGATTCCCACAAGAATCAACATTTGAATGAATTAACCAATCTATACAAGAATATGAGTACGCGAGACACACCCTTTAAGGTTCAGAACACCCAAAATCGCCTCATGTGCCTTTTGTTCCTGCTCAAACAAGTTAAAATGTAAAGACATTGGTGATGACTGATGAGGACAATCTGTTTACCGAAACTTTGAAACTATGGAAGAACGAGAAAGCTACTCACTTTGAGAAGCAATGGAATGTGCCAAATGTTGGGGCAATCATAGAGAGTGACAACGTTTTCCATCTGCAAATGAATAATATCTTATTTAACAATGTTTGTATGTACAAATAGAAAGACTAAGTCTTGTCTTGCAAATATTACATACCCGAACATGGCAAAACTGAGAGAGTTTGGCCTTCACATTATCTTCAAGTGGCTACAAAATAAAGTTTCAATGTAAGGACTTAGAGCCGAGATTGAAGAAGAAAAGTTACCAAAATAAAAGCATTTACAAGGATGAAACCTTTGTGCTTCGGCAAGCCAAGATATTAGGGCTCAAGCCAAGGCCTCTTAAGTCTCGAACGCTGTGTTGCGTTGGTTTAGTCTTCTGTAAGCAATAAGGAAATGTTAGTACCACAGGTCCAAAGAAAAAGCTGGCCAGCAGATTAAACGGAATTTCAAGACTCAAGAAACTTGCCTGTTCACCAACAACATTCAATACAGGCACAAGACTGACATGGACCAAGCAAAAATTCTCAGAGCCTGAAAAAAGAGCCACATAAGTCGATCTTGACATCTTACGTAAACTTTCACTGTTATACCTCATTGAACAACATACACGCAAACCATTACTTACCTACACGATACGAGAACTGTCCAAGAGCTTCAATAAAAGGCATGGACTCTATATCTCCTGCAGAATTTAAAGAGTAGCTCCATGTTTTAAAATTAACTGAAAAAAACAACTGAGTTAAAAGTCTCTATATATGAAGAAAAATAGAATTAAAAGTACCTATTGTTCCTCCAAGTTCTATGACGCAAACATCAGCTGGACCTGACTGTCCATCCACTGGAATCCTAGCCGCACGTTCAATCCATTCTTGAATAGCATCAGTAATATGAGGAACAACCTACAAAACCCCACAAAGGAATTTCAAAAATCTTCATCTCTCTCTCTGCCTCAGGGTACTTTCATCAAGCACAGGGTCTACGTATGTCAGCTTGTTTTTTTCTTTTAATTACCTGCACAGTCTTCCCAAGATAATCTCCTCTCCTCTCTTTCTCAAGCACATGCTGTTCACAAATGTCAACGTCTAAGTCCAAAAATCAAAATCAAACATTCCAACTGATTTTTGTTCATAAACATCACAAAGACACAAACCTTATAAACCTTTCCGGTAGTTATGTTGTTTTCACGGGTCAGCTTGATATCCATAAACCTCTCATAGTTCCCAAGATCAAGATCAACCTTTTATTTAACCAACAAAAAAAAAGTTTTTTTTTTAAAAGGTTGTTGACCTAACTAATTGAATGACATTTCCATTCAAAGAAACAGAGCAATTGGTAAAGAAGATTCATTAAATGTTGTAGTACCTCGCCACCATCGTCCAAGACGTAAACTTCACCATGCTCAATAGGTGACATGGTCCCAGCATCGATGTTTAAGTAAGGATCTGCAAAATTTCACAAAACCCCACCTTGAAATCAGCCATTAAGTACAGTAACTAACCCCAAAAGAAAACTCAAGAAAGTGTTTAACTTTTCTGAGAAAAGTCATGAGAATTTCAACAGGGGTTAACAGTGAAGATAGAAAAGATTAAATCTTGGATATTCCAAGATATTCCTAACTTTTTGTTTGTACACTTTTCTACACGCGTGAGAGGTAGAGGAAAAAAAAACTCCTTTTTCATGTTTGTTGTACGACTGGGGCCAAAAAATCAAATCTGAAACTTTCTCTTTTTCTTTTCTCAAGTTTGTTGGAGAAAAATCAAAAGCAAAAGTGAAGAAAAGAAACGAACTTTGCGTGAGAGAACCAAAAAAAAGGCGACATGTTCGTTTTACATGAAAGAATTGACAAATTTGTTCTAATAAGGAGAGAACAAAGAAAACAGACCGATTTTAATGGCGGTGACTCGGAATCCACAGGATTTGAGGATGAGACCGATGCTACTTGCCGTGACTCCTTTTCCGAGTCCACTCACTACTCCTCCTGAAACCACCACATACTTCATCTTCTTCCTTGACCACTTCGCCTAAAATATGATTTTTCTCAAGTCAGTTTCCTGAAAAAAGAGAAAAATGTGTACCTTTCTAAGTAAGACTGTAAGAGAAAGAGCTAAAATATGAAACAGCGCATAGAAACAGAGGAGAAGCAGAGAGGAAAGCATACAGCTTTTGAGTTTTGTCTCCATAAATAACTGTCTTATTTAAAAATTATTGTTGTGAGAAATCAGACATATTTCATCTCCATGTCTTGATTGTTTATGCTATTCAGAATCTAGAATCTGTCCCAAGTAACTAGCAAAAGCAGAGGAAGGCTGAGAAAGTGTGTTTTTGTATAAAACAAGCAGGTTTTAGTTGTTTATAATAGAGAGGAGCAAGAAAGAAACAGAACAACTAAAAACAAGAATCTGAGTTCTTCATTTTTTTTTATATTACAAACTGAAAGTATAGTGAAATTAGAAGTGAAAGAAAAGATTAAGGAGAGGAGATATTAGACTTACCTAATTTTATAAAACGAGAATTGAAAGTAGAGATTTTTGTCAAAATATGAAGTGAGTTGAATGAGAGATGGTGAAGGTGTATTTATAGCAGTGTTCCACTTTGAAGAAAAGTTGTTCCTGTCATATTTAATAACTAAATTCTTAAACTAAATGTATTTCTCCCTCTATCTCTATCTCTCTCTCTCTTCTTTTTTTCTATTTTTGATTTGTATTTTGTAGTTATAATTTTATTTTTCATCGTACACAAAAGAAAAAGACGAAATCTTTTGCAAAGTGTTAACACTGGAAACTAAACTCTTTTTGTTGTAAAATGATAAATTGTTTACTATTTTAAGAATTTCGATAGAAATTATAAAGACAACTTAAAAGATAAAAAACTGAAAACTACAAAGAATGAGTAAATGAATAAGTTATAATAAAAAAAACATATTAATATTTGGCAAGTTAGGCATACGTTCGCAGCATACTCAAAAAAATTTCGCTGAAAATACATTGATTTCGAACATCTAAATTCGGACATCTGCATTATTACTAATTTACTACAGTTCCAAAGAACTTGAGTACTTATCTTTGCTGACACGAACAACTCTCAGTCAAGGCCATACCTCAAATCTCACAGGTAAGAGTACTTTCAGTTTCTCTGGGTACTAACACAAAAACGAAACTGTTTCAACGGAGCACTCTACATCCGATGGCACGAGCCTATTCGAACTGCCAGAGAAGCTGCCTCCGACCGCCATTCTCAAACTTTTGAAGGTACAAAAACCATTTTCCACAAATGCATAATAGTCACCAAAAGCGGAATCAAAAAGAAAAAGAAATTAAGCTATCAACTTCCTTCCATTTGAAACTATCTTGATTAGGTTTAAGTTTTTTCTTTTCTTAGCTGAATTGTCTATAATGCATAGATTTTTCATATCAAATCGTTTTTCTTTCTCGTAGAATTTGTTAAAATACAACCACGTTTTTTTAGTTTTAAGATATAGTGGTAATTATAATTTTGTTTTGTCCATGGAGTTGTTGTAATCCCCTCCCCAAAACTCTTGATAATCAAGTTAGTTATCTAGCAATATCAGATAAAGTTGTATAAGAACTTATAAATTATATAAGAAAATGAAAAAGTAATGTTCAAATGATTTTAGAAAAAAAGAGATAATAATCATTGGTTGAAAACCAGTTAGCAATAATAGATTGCTATGTGTCATTAATATATAATGCAACTAAGATATTTTACAATGTCTCTTCAAAATGAAATGTATCAATAGTTCATCGTCTCGGAAATACCATCACGAAACACAATTAGTATTTCATAAGAAAAACATAATAACTAGATAGTTGTTAGCAGAAAATACTGACCTAAATAAAGTTTTCGTATAAAACACTAAAAACCTTTTTTACTAAATTAATATTTTTTTATTTTAGTTATATTTTTAACATCACTATGTAAAAATATGAAAACGCGAAAATTTGATAATATTATGAATGATAAACATAATAGCAAAATCACGTTTTTGAAACTTGAAAACATAAATAAGTGGTATACCATCCATTAACAAACAGATTGGCAATAAGTACATTAACGTATATCTTATATATGCTATACTAGATATTTTTTTCTTCTAAAGATCGTGAGATTTCAAAGCATTCGATGTATAATTTTATATAGTATCTGAAATCAGTTTTTACATATTTTAATTTTAAAAATATTTTTTTTCTAAAATGGTTTAAATCGGGACACATGGAAACATAAAATATACTGAAGTGTTAATATTTATTTATGATATCAAATATTTTAACATAAGTTATATTAGGTGTAAGTTTATTATAATAATTCTGAAAAATAATCTTATTTTTTCGTGTCTGATCCTACGGATACGGGACTTAGAGCCCTGTGAACCGCAATTTCAGCAACGGTATTAACTAATGCATGCGCTCGCTCAGTTTTTTATTCATGTGGGTCTTGCACAGTCATCGCCTAGTAATTAAGTAACGATATTTTAACTATGTATCAAACTGATAAAATCTACACTAAAAAAGAATGCATGCATGAAGATGGTTTGTTTTCATAATGTATTAGTTTTTAAACTTACCAGAAATATGTATTAGCATTTTAACAAATATACACTTTAGATTATAGGTTATATATAAAAAATTCATTGCGCAAAAAGAACATATATTAATGAAACTATTGTTATATATATTATGTTCGGTCTTAATGCATCGATTTAGCCAGTTGAGTTTTAATTTTTTGGTTTCCAAAAGTTTGTGTATGTCAAAGATAATAGATAAATATCTGATGCATTAAGGGATTCTCCATATAATTTATGATAATATTTTTTTTTCAAAAACAATGATAAACAGTTTCATTATTGCATTTGTTATTGGAATAGGAAACAACCTCTTGCAGTAGCTTCCAAGTTCATTTATCATGAAACCCACGAGTTGTAGTTATCATTCAACTTGAAATCCTTTGATAGTGTAATTTTTATACATTTTTATAAATTAGTGAATGGATACTTTACTCTATATATATATGTGTGATGAGGAGATTTCTGAAGGAATATTCAATGATGGATTTACGAAGAAATATATATACTGAACTTATCCCACAAAAAAAAGACTATGTAGGTTTGATAATTTTTATTTCTAACGAATTTTTCAATCTTTAATCCATAAAATAATTATACTATGCATTTTTTAAGGGTAAAAGCATCCTGAATCTTTTTTTCTTCATCTTCTTATAGAGTTAACAAACCCTACATAAATGTGATGTAATATTCATGATCTATACTTGTATGTAGACTAGGCCTTAAATTAATTAACTTAATTCGCGTTAAATTACTCAATAACCACTATATATATGTATATTTTATTTATTTTTGCCGACACTCAACGAACAGTATATTACTCCAATGAATTTGTCACCTTGGATCCTCGGAAGTTACTTAAGGATATTATTTTTCACGGAAATTGTTTTTTGATGTACTTTAGTTTAACATATATGAAAGATGTGACAAAATATGTCACATGCACAATAAATATTTTCGTTTGAAAGGAGACACTTAAAATGGTTTAATATTCTATCCTCGTCCTGAAATAATTGTATTGACGAAATGAGAAAAAGTTACAATGAAAACTAGGAACTATGTATAGAGTACAGTGTGTTAACGATATAAACGAATACCACTTAAAACATTTAGTGAATTTTAAATATGGGTATGATTGGTATTGTTTTATTCTATTACGTTTAACTGGTAATTTTGTAATTTTTTTGTTAGTAGTAAAATAATGCTATTACTAATAGTAAAGTACAAAAAATAATTGGGAAATACAAATGAAAGAAAAAATGTTTACAAATATTAATAGAAATGTGTATGAAGAAACAGTTATAATTTACCACCACTGTAAAAGATATATCATTTTAAAAATTATTGTAATATCCGTTTTATAAAAAAAGCTTGGTCTATGAAAATAGCTTAAAATATCACAAAAACGAATAATTTTGATTTCTGGTACATAAAATATAGAAAAAAGTTATATGATGATCTGAAAATATATTAACAATTTTTTCGAATTTTATAAAATAACGCATTGATCGTTGGATAAAGATGTGATCCATGGATTGAAGGTTTAAAAAGGTGTAGGGGCATACATGTTGACGATTGGGATATTAGAAGTGATATCAAAAAGCTGAACTCATACGAAGAATCATGCAGGCTCATATCACTGGGGGGATAGTCTTGGTATACAATGAGGATGTCTAAGAATAGGGATGATCATAATACTTTGATCTTTGAAAAATGGTGGTCTGTGAAGGTTTTTAGAAAAATTGGTTTAACTATCTAAATTATAGAAATGTATTTATATATTTTCTAACTCGTCCTAACATAACTATACAAGTAATCAATATTTTAGAAGTGTATCATTTACGTAGAAGTGATTTTCGGTATTTCGTATATGAGGAAAAATACATGGAAAAAATGGCGATAATTTAAATGGTTAGTAAAAAAACATTTTCAAATTTTATGAAATATCGCACGAAATGTAACACAAAAATAATACAATATGCTGAAAAACATATAAAAACCATATACGGTGATGATGGTGGAGACCTCGTATTGAAAACAGTATAATCATCTTTTTGTATCGTTGTTTCTTACTATTCTCTCTTACCTCTTATGAGTTCGATTGGTGATGGAACTTTGATAGCCAAAAATAACTAAAATAGTTAAAACTTAAATATGGAAAAAAACCGTATACAAAAGATTAGGTTCTGTTAGTTGTCATCATTTTATGATTTGTAACTATTAAAACGATACAACCATTACCAAAAAGATGATTAAAAAGAGTATCAATCAAACTATTTGGTTATTAAGATTGCATTTTTTCAACTGAATACATATATTAACACAATAGCAAAACTAACACTAAACGTTAAGTTACATAACTATTTTTTGATCATTTTGATATTATCACTATTTTGATGCTAAAATCTTTCTACCCAACCAATCGGACCTTTTGGACGAATAAGAACGAATGCATTAAATAGCATAGAATATATAATAACCAGCGTCAGTTATGGTAACTGGGAGATCTAAAATGGATCATATGGGTCCACATGCATCTGATCTTGTTGTGCTTATCAAGGAAATTTGATTACAAAAGTAAATGCCTACCAAATTTTATTTAGAATTTAAATAACTGCTTGCAACTATTATTATTTCTTTTGTCTAAGTGATTAGTACAAAAGTAAATTTTACTCTCCCTTTTTTAGCATATATGATTTTTTTTGTTAAAGACTCGTGCTTTTACTAAAATATATTTTAACTATAAAAAATGATTACCAGGCACGTATTATACGTGAGGGTTTGGGTTTGTTAGATTACCCACTTCATATATCAAAACAGTGCTGTGTTATAAAATAAAACAAAAAGCATGTCGGTCATTCGAATGCTGAGAAAATTTCACCGATCAACATTTGTATTAATGTATTTGTTCCGCTCATTCTTTTCATTCTGTTTGTTTTATACTTATGGTACGTGTTCTGTTTGTTCTTTTAAAATTTGAATTTTTGACATTGTTTGTTTCACTTGTCAGTCACCATTTAAATTGTTACCGCAATTAGCTGAAACTGTATTTATATATATATATATATGTATTAGTAAAATCCTCTTTCGAAGGCTATAAGGAAGTTATTACTCGATTCTATAGAATATTGTTTTCTTTCGAATATTGATATGATCATAGTACTTGAAAAAAAAATACATTACACCACTAACTTAATGTAGATGTTTTTCACCTATATATCACACTCTTGGCAGACAATAAGATTGGTTATATAAGTTTAATCAGATGTCCTATTAGCTTAAAGCTGATTCTTTTGACAGGAACATTTTTAAAAAGAAATAAAAATGTATGAATTAAGATTATCAAAGTGGACCGACATATAAGTACGTAGTAAATAAATTTAGTGGAACGAAAGAACAGTAAAAGATATGTGCGTAATTACATACAACAAGAGACGTGTCTTTAGTCTTATAGTTTTACATGTGACCAAAAAAAAATGTCTTTAGTTTTTTTGAGAAAACAAAACTATAAGTCTTGTAGTTTTACGTTGCCGTTTTTATGATTAGTAATAGCCTAAGCGATACATTTTCTTACTGCTGTGATATAAGAATATCAATCATATTGAAAGATATATGTTTTTGTTTTATGAGTGTTGTGGATATATTATACTATATCAAAATTTGGAAACAGTGAGGTTTACAGTGTATATATACATTAACCATTCCCTAACAGTATATATAATTTTCAAATACTTATAACGTAGCAGTAATATTAACTACAAACAACGTTATTGAATGAGATTCACTCAACTTGGACAACAACATGAGATTTTGGCCCCTACAGCGAAATTAATAAGACCCTACGTCCCTACCAACAGGACTAACTAATATTTTTCACATCATATCTCGGTAATAAAAGAAATCTCAAATGGCATAAAAAATTCTAAAATAGCCAAAGTGCTTCTAAATTAAAATATTAACGAGTCCCCTAGATACTTTTCGTATTTTATTTAGATCGATGTGCAAAAAAGTCCAAATGTATACTTTAATGTTTTCTGCATAGTAGTGAAAGTTACATCGTCATATACTTTGACTTTGCTATGAGTGAATTTGTTCGGATAAGACGTTAATCGTTTTTATATAAAATGTTAGGTCCATAAATTAATAAAATAGTAAAATATTTTTGGGCAATAACTCAATAATATATATTAAGTTGAATTCGAATTCAGACGATAACATTAGATAATACTAACACAACCTGATAAATAATAAATCATAGTCACTATTAAATTATTAACGAAAAAAAGTAATTAAACATTATCTTAATTGATACAAACAGTAATTATTTTATATTCAATTAACCAAGAAAAATAAGATTCTCAAAATTTTTCTTCTAAAATTTGTTCAATTAACTCTATATTTTTAATTATTTATAATTTCTAAAGTTTTTTAAGTCTTTGTACACTAATTTTTTTTATAAATTAATAATATTAATGATAATATTTTATTAAATCAAAAATAATAATTTATATAAAAAATTAATTGAAACGAAAATATTATTTAAAACCAAATTTTTGTATTGACTTATTACGTATTAATTTATAAAAATTATAATAAAAAGTAATTTAGTGTGAACTGTGTCATGGGAGTGTTTGTTTTTCTTAATGAAATGGCACATTGATAATAGCTGTAAAAGCCATTATATCACAATAAACCCATATATCATTAATAAAGAATATTGAGATACAAAAGAATTTTGTTTTTCCAGATACGTGTGTTTTAATATCGGTTCTGATTTTTAAAGATTTTTCAAAAAACAATCTTCAACAGAGAACTACATTAGTCAAATTTGAAAACATATTCTAAAGACTCACCAAATTAATTGCTTACTAAAAGGAGTAAACAGTGAATGGTTTCTAAAAAAAATATTAATGAGTTGACAAAAAGAAACCAATGAATAAAACAAAAAAATAAAAAAGTAAAAACAGTCGGCACAATACTTCCGAAACCACTTTGAGATAATATATAGGTTATTATAGAAACCTTGAATAAGATAAAACTGTTTTTATAAGAAAAAAAATTCAAGTAACGAAGTATGAACACGAAACTTCCTTTTTCTAACAAGAAGCAAAGAATAATTCTCCAAAATTTCCGACCAGAAAAATACAATAAGATAAGGGAAACAAAAATGGATAATGATAATTTTAAGAATAACCCACCGAAAGTGAGTAAAAAAGGAAGAAAGTAGAAGAAAGGAAAAAGAAATATATATATATATATATTAATCTTTTTCTTTTATTTTAATAACATCTAATATGAATTCTAACAAAAAAAAGTGAACTAAATAAAGAAAAGTCATGAGTCAAAGATTAAGAAAGAGAAACCTTCGTTATGAGGATGCGTCAGCAACGACCAACTAACTTACCTTCCCACACACTTTATGGTCTCTTCGGTTTAATTTTTGTCTTTCTATTTATGTCACTCTCTTCTCACTCTTTATTAGCTTTTACTTATTGTCTAGCTGCTACTAACTCTCTACATCTAAACACAATTTAAAGCCTAATTTTAGGTTCGTTTTATTTAATTTTGTTTTTCAACTTTTATTTAAAAACTAATTTAATTTATTGTTTTTATGAGCATTTGTACTATGCAGTATATTTTTTATTGATTGATTTTATTTTAGTCAGATATTAAATGATCATCTTTTTTTAAGATGTAACAAAAAGACCACAATAATTGTATAATAGAACAAAATGAATAAATTAGTAAAACATTTCATTCTAATAAATATAATAAGGAGAGACTGCAAAAATTATGAAATCAAAATGAAGTTGTCAAGTAACGGATTCTAAGTAGTATTATTTTTTTTAAAACCGCAAATCAAGTTATTTTAGATACGAATTTGCATCATAGATATGTTAAATGCCAAAACAATCATGTTTTCTTCTAATCTCAAAGTTAACCTGGATTTTGGTATGGTTTCTCCAATTATATATTGTGTTGTGTCATATGACTCACATCCACATGGCCTTTGAGAGCTACATTGCGAGGCTAACTACATACACGTGGATATATAGATCTCTATATTTTTCCAATATATAATATAGAAAAATTTGCTACAATAACCTAAAAATATTATAAATAGCCAATATAACCTATCCATTTTTAAAATTTTTTGCAAAAAGTAAATTCTAATATTGCCTTTGGAAACTTTTAATTATATTTGACAGACTTTAAATTCTATCTAGCAAATTTTAAATACAATTTTGCAAATTTTAAATTATATCTCATAAACTTGTGTTAATCTACAAATATCCATCTGATGTTCAATAAATCCGTGCATTTTTGCAAATCTTAAAATTCTATATCGTATATTTATGTTTACTATGCAGACATTCGATATACTTGACAAGTATTTCTGTTTTGGATGGGCTTCAATAGTAAATCTACCAGATTTACATATACTTTGTGATGAATCAGCATATCAACATTAAATCTATGCGCTTTTTTTGTAGATCTCAAAAGTCTGTTAGGCAGACTTATTTTTAGTTTAAATACATTTGACAGTCCTATGTCTAGAATAGATTTGTAAACACGGTTGGTTTATTCTCTTTAAATTTAAAATCGTTTTATTGAATTCTTTTCTATTTCGTCTATGTCTTTCAAGTATGCGTATTTTTGACAGACATAAAAAAAATCGGCAGATTTACTTTAGTTTACATACATTCGGTTAGCTTGCGTCAAGCCTACACATTTTTGACAGTTTTCAAAAGTATATATAGTAGACTGATATTATACGTTTTTCTAGACTTCAAAATTTTTTTGGTAGACTGGTTGTAGTAGGTGTATAATTTTTACAGATTTCAAAAATTTATTCAGCAGATTTATGCTGCACAAATTTGGTAGGCTAATATTTAGTCGCACTTTTTGTAGATTTATAAAGTCTAGAAGTTTATCTCACGAACTCATATTCATCGGTAGAATTATTACGAACTTTGACAAATTTCAAAAGTTTTTGACAGAATTATTTTTAGTTTTCAGATATGAACAAGATTCGTATTAAGTTCTGTGCAGTTTTAGTAGATTTTAAAAGTTAAAAAATCATTTTTGTTGAAAAAATGGCATAATATTCCAAAAAATTAATGTATCACTTAACCAAAAAATTGCATTAAAATAAAAAATTATTAGATTTTATTCAACAATATTATATCAAAAACAAAAGTGTAATTTTTGCAGTTTTATTTGTTAATTATCAAATTTAAATAAAAATTTTCTTACGATATTTTTGTTTTATTTCGGAAACTTATTCGGTTCTTTGCTATTTGAAATATTTTAAGAAGTTTTATTTGTTAATTATCAAATTTAAATAAAAATTTTCTTAAAATATTTTTCTTTTATTTCAGAAACTTATTCGGTTCTTTGTTATTTAAAATATTTTTAAAATAGTACCGTTCGAATATTTATAACTATTTGGTTCCTTCCTTTGAATGATTTTTCACAGACTAGTGGAAAGCAAACATAACATGCATAACTAATACAAACAAATTAATCTTCGAACGACAAGTGATTATTTTCTCAGAAGCTATTCAACATTCAAACTTTAAAAAGACCCCGTCTTATCTTAGAATCCAATATACAATCAAATAGAAGGTTTGTTATGAATTGAGTTATAGAATAGTACATGGGTCGTCTGCTTGTTGTAGACTAGGCCTGTTCGTTTGCTCACCCAGGTGATCCACCTGAGTGAAGGTGAGAATTGATGTTCGTTTGGTGCGTTTTAACGCATCACTCAGATAGATCATCTCGGTATATCCTAATACTAATATATCAAAAAGTTTGTACAATAATATTATTAATAATATTTATTTTTAGCCGAAAAATTAACTTTTATTATAGCCAAAACACAATCTTACTAACATACATCATTTCATAAATTTCACCCATATTTCAACTCATACTTTCACATATTATTGAAATAAACAAAATAAATCTTTTTTTCTTAAACGTTCTAGATAAAAATGAAATACTTGATAACAAACAAAATATAAAAGAAGAAAGACGAGAAAAGCTCGCAAAGGTGTAAATATGTCTTGGTCATGGGTCGAATCAGGGCACGATGTAGTAGCAACCAAACGACCGAGCCACATCCCCACATGTCTTCTCTTAACTATTAAGTTTGTTTGGTAATATTTAGTTTTTGTACAAGTGTGCTTTGTAATTAGGAACACCGACGTAAAAAAAGAAAATAATAATAATGAAAATTGGAACGCCATGAAAAAAATTATCAAAGTGAACGTTGCTTTCATTTCACAAGTTTTTGTTTTATAGTCTTACATTTTACTTAACATTTTTTTCTAATAACGTGTAAAGGAGTTTTGATCCAATAAAAAATAAAGCCGTAAGGCAATTGATAAACGACACGGTGCGTTTTGAGTACCACATGAGTTGGGCTAAGAAGCAAGCCCAAAGTTATTTTGAATAGCTTACCTTCCTTTTCTCGCTGGTCCACGTGGACGCGTTTTCATGGTTCTTCTATCACTTTTGGTGTTTTGTTTTTATATGTTCTTGTCAATTAATTTGGTGTATCTGTGAAAATTATAAACATATACATAAATAAAAAGGTCTAAGTTTATTTCTAAAATATTTTCATTAGTCATATACAATAATCTATTTTCTTGACAAAAAAATACTGTAATCTTTTTTTTGCTTGTCACCAAACCATATACTATAAACTATACCTTTGGTCTCTATATATAATTTAAAACTTACAAATAAAGCTAAAAAAAACTTTCAAATTAAAATATATTAACAAAAATTTGAACTGTTTGATATGTTGGATTCACACCGTAAGACATCAGTTAGTGTACCAAACGTAATATCTAACTCGACTTTGTTTTCAACACATAAATATATATTTTTTTTTGTTACTATATATATTTTTGGTTTATTGCAAGACCCTTTTTTGAAATTTCTAATATTTAATTTTTCTAATTTTTGGTAAAGGAGAAAAAATAAGAAATGCTAGGAGCCTAAAATTAATAAGAAGAATAATAGTCGCAAAGTATAGAGCGTGGACTAAGAATGTTATCTATTGCTCTTTGGGCCACCTTTAAGGTTGCGGTTGGTGATTCATAATTTCGGATTATTCTAATCATAGTCATGTTTACAATTAAAACTTTTTAATTAAAAAACTAAAAGGACATTAGAAAAGAATTATTATAATATCATCAACCGTGGGATTTTTTTACCTCAGTGCCTCATCATCATATCAAATCAAATAAAAAATTATTCTAAAGAATATGATCTAATGATAATCAAAATTTAACTTTAAAAAGCAGGTCAAAATTTATTAAACCCGAGTATTATAGTAGAACATTGAATCCAAATATCTTATTTTCTCATTTCAAAGTTAAAGTGTGTGCCAAGTGCCAATTACGACCTTACTTGAGATAGTGTCTTGTAATTTTTTTCAGTCAAGCTAAAAGTTTAGGCTTTTGAGTTTACGGTTCTATTTGGGCTTTATATTGCTATTAGATCATTAATTTTCACTTAGACCAATTCAAAAGTTTAAAGTGAATTTGAGACTAGTCTAGTAAAAATTGAAATAGATGTCACAAATTTGGGCTTTTGAGTTTACGGTTCTTTTTGGGCTTTTGATGTTTCTATTAGATCTTAAATTTTCGCTTGAGAAATTCAACACTTTTAAATGAATTTGAGAAGGTGTACAGAACGACCAAAATGAGATTCATTATAAAAATTGTGAACCATCTCATCAAATAGGAGGTGTTTATCTAACTTATCTAGATTCTATACAACTATATCTACAGTGAATGAGATCAAACAAGAACAATCCCAACATGATCCAAAGTTTCCATGATTCCTGTTCGGTTTCTGTAACCCGCGAATCCGAGTGCAGTTGCATCAACTCCATATGTTCAAGGCACCCGAGCTACTCTTGGCCTCGAATCAAAGAGCAATCATGTCGTAAGCATTTGAGAAATGTAGAGCACGGGCATTTACTATCGACTCAGAGGTAAACTGATGATGAAGATTCTGAAGAAGGCCAGGATGGAGAGGAGACTACCTCCAAAAAGACATACTTGAAGAGCTTTCTTCTTCTTCCTTGGGCTTAACCAAGTGAAATACTGAAGACTGGACTCTAGAATTGATTCACCATCAAGGTAATATACCTAGCAAAAAAATCTATTAAGATCACGAAAACAAGATTATACTTTTTTTGCGATTTGGTGTCGGAGTGGAAGTAGAACTTACAGGTAAGCTGTTCAGAAGAACTAGTGCAAGAGAGACTTGGAATGTGCAGGTCAAACTCCTTTCTAGGATATCCGGGAATTTACCGAGAAAGTTAGATAGCCAACGAGGTTGGTACGCGGTTAAATGAACTGAACGTGACATGGTGACCAGATCACCAACAAAAACAAACGTCCCAAGACAATTCGAGCTGTTGAAATCCAGACCAAGTCTAGAACAATCCTGAGACGAAGTCCTTTTATAGGTGATCTCTGTCCATGATACGCCTGGAGATTGCATTGCTTGTAAACACGACTCACCCTGAACCATCAAATCGCCAAATGCATAGAAAGTCATAAAACGCAATGCTATAAGTACAATCAATGTTTTGAGTGCATTCTCAAGCAATAATCACCTGTGAACATACGCAGCCACTTTTAATATCAGTGTCAGATGTTGTCACCCATCCATCACCGCATTTGTTAAGCTTGACGATATCCTTTGCATCCAAACAAACGGAAACCTCTTTCGAAGCCGCATCTGAGCATGACATAGTTAGAAATGGAGTGAGATCACCAGGACAAACATATTGGTTATCAACCAATTTTCCCATGAATCCTTCTTCAATCATAGAGCTAGGGACACAGTAACCCTTCCCGTGATGAAACCTTCCTGAGCCTCCAATATTCAAGGAAGCATTCGATGTCTCACTATTTTCCTTATCCAAAATCGCTGCCAGTTCAAGCCATTCGCTAGGTTTATGGACCCGTATCCCATCCAAGGACACAATAACATCTCCAGGAGACAAGTAACCAAACAACGCCGACTTAGAAGGCACATCCACAACCTACAGAAGAAGCTGAAATATTAGAGTATGTACAAGAGATTAACAAAGTTAATAACAAAAACCCACAGGCAAGAGAAACAAAAACCCACCACGAGGTTTTCACCATGTTTGTAGAACGGAGACAGCATCACAGGCAAGAGAAACAAAGCTGACGCGCAGAGTGCACAGAACTGCGAAAAGGAATTTAAATCAAGATCAAGGGCTCTCTTAATGCAAAAACAAAGAAAGACACAAAAAAGAAGAGAATATCTGAAGGGAGGAGAAAGAAGGTAAACCAACCACTGCATTATGCCAAATACCAGCACAGTAAACACGAAGAGCGTTAAAGCTTGGAAGTGATTGCAAGAGATCATGATCGAAAGCTACAAGACCTCCTGGAAATATAGCTGCAATGAAAACTGCAATGTATTCCATCTGTATTCCTTCACTGCCGCTCAATCAGAAGAAGCCTATAATTAAGCAACTCATATAAACTGAGAGTAAAGCTTCAAGAGCCTATTGAAGCATTAACAATGAGAAAAAAGGTGAGAGCTTTATAAAGCGATATTTCTAGAAACTGACCTTGCAGCAGCAAGAGCATGCCCAAGCTCATGAACTGAAACAGTAATAACAGTAGAAACAAATACGTAGACGATGCCGGAAAGTGATACACGCTGCAAAAAAAAAGTAATTAGCTTTCATTTCGAATTTTCGAGAGCAGATTTTTGGCTAAGTGAGCTCACCGTGTAAGGAGAGAATCCGAATAAGGCGGAAGCGAGGCGCTTGGAGAGTGGTTTAGGGTGGAATTGGAGAAGAAGGAAGAGTGTAACGAGGAGAAGAGAGGCGATACCGAATCCGAGTCCGATGGAGAACCAGATTTTCATCACGCCGGAGAATCGCCGTCCGAGGCGGAAGATGGGTTCGTTGAACATCGAGATCTTGAGATCGCAGTAGCAACACGAGGCTTCGTTTTCCGTATTTTCGCGGTGTCGCAGAGGGAGGACGGAGCCATCATCGTTCTCGCCGCTGCCGGCGCCGGCATGGCGGTTTCTTCCGAATCTCATTCTGAATCTTCTCACTCGCCGTCCTGAGATTTCCATCGGTCTTGTTAAGATTTGAATCTTTTTTCAGGCCGATGATGGTTTAAGTTACAGCCAATGAGTTGATAAACCCTCTCTGGTTAGGATTCGACCGGGTTAGACCGGAAAGGTCCGGCTATTGACGTAAGGAAGACAGAATCAAGAGGACGGTGGTGGTTCGTTCGTTTTCTTTTATTTTTGATAAAGAATGTTCTGATTTCAGCTCAATGGTTATTCTAATATATCTTTCAAGATGGAAAAAAAAAGATTTATGAAGAAGATGCATCTCACCTTTTTTTTTGTACACGAACCGAAACAAAAAAAAAAACTTTCGGAAACCGAAAAAAGATAAAAAAAGAAAAGAAGGAAAAATAGGATAAAGATTAAAACGAAAGAAAAAAGAAATTAAAATAGGGGAACTTGTCGATAGCTCGCTCCACTGGTTCTTGTTGGCCCAATTCGCACGTGCATCACAAGCAAGCCACACGTGCATCCTCTTCAAAAGAGAGAAATCGAAAAAAAAAGAAAAAAAGCAGAATTTACTCGGACGAGTCGGTGTCCAAATTCTCCAAACCTTTCAATCCTCTCCGTTTCGGCTGCTGCATATACACATTATGTAATAAACTCAATTAAACAGTTTTCATTCCCATTAAAAAACCTCACTTAATCATTTACATTTCTATGTTAACTTACGCTTAAAGTTTGCATAAGCGAAACCTAAACAACTATATTGATCACATAAACAAACAAAAGATAAAATAGTTTTTTTGACTAAGTTAAAATACAGAGAAAAAACCCACTTGAGTTTTATTTTTTAAAATTATATCGTAAGTATTACTAATGCAAACACTTTATAAAATAGTGTTCTTGTCTCTTTTCCTTAGAAAATGAGGAAAAACAGTTCATTATTATTCTTCATTAGGTGGAATAGTAGGTCCCATGTCTTGTCCATTTTCTTCATTTATACATATTATGTTATTAATTTAATAAATACGGTCCAACCAGTTTTGTCTATAACACACACCACCTTCTCTCTGCCCACACATAAAATAATATGTAAAATATAAATATACCTAAACCCATCTAACACAAACACTTTCCATCTTTTTCTTCTTCTATTATAATCTTTACTTATTTAATAATTCTCTTTTGTCATTATCACAAAACCAAGAACTAAAAAAGGGTTAGTAAAGTTAATTTACCTTCTTCACATTTTTCTTCTCCCTAACTTCATAACGGTTCTTGGTCAAATCAGATAACCACATCCCTGGAAAACAATACTGTCCACAACACACAAATTAACAACAAAATTTTCAATTTTTATTTACAATTTTTTAAATTTTTAATGAAAGTTACCTGAAGGGATTTATCAACGTTCTTAGCTCGTTTCCTGGGTCGATGAGGGAGCTTTGTACCTTTCATAACCAAAAAATCTTCTTCCTTCTCTTTCCTAGACAAGGCAATGTAGATCCTTGGCCACTCTATCACTTCCACTTGCGTTGTTGCTTTCTCTCTCTCTCCATTCTTGTTGTTTGTCTCCACCAGCTCTGGATGACCCTGAGCCGTTGATTCTGATCTGTTCACTCTTTGATGTTGTTGATTATGATTGTGACTATGATCCAACCCGTTTTGTCTCGGGTTCTGATGATGATGATGATCTCTGCCGCTTGATCTCTTCTCGATTTGGTCAGGAGACGGTGGAGATCGCTTCGAGCCGCCCGATCTGGACACCATACGGCCGTTGCTGTTCCTTGTTGGTGCTGATCCGTTGGCTGATCGATCTTCTAGATTCCTGGGCATGATGATGATGATGAACAACTTAAATCCTCAGGTGATTTTATTTTCTTACAAAAAAATAAAAATAAAGTTCCACACTTCCAAAGAGTTATATATGAAATGAAGAAAGCTTTTTTTTTTTTGCTTTTGTCTTAAATATGTACTACACCATTACATATTTAAGAATCAGAATCAAAACGCAGACCAAAACAAAACAAAAATTGAAGATTTTTATCTTATAGGGGACCAAACTGAAAAATGAAATAAGCAGAAATCTAAAATCGATTAATATCGCGATTTCAAAAGAGTAGCCATATTTTGTAGATTGGGTCAAAGAAAGGCAACAAAAATTACGAGATCTTCTAGTTTTCTTAAAAAAGATTTAGATTGAAAAATCGTTTTATATTTCACCCAAAAGCTAAACAAAGCGAAAAACCTAGAAACAAACAGAGACTTGGGGAAACGCAAAAGACATAAACTCTCTCTGCTTCTTTGTGTTTCCAAGGGTATTACTGTAACTTCCTATAAAGAGTTTTTCGATCACCAACTTTGTTAAATGCTTTTAACAGAAGATGAACCAAAGCGTTTGGATCTCAAAAATTATAAAACCAAATAACTAAATAAAATTAAACACGGAAATTCAAAATAGATAAAAATGAAAAACCTAGAAATAGTATTGATCACATAACATGGACGAACAAACTTACCAAAAAAGTAACATAAATAATTACTTTTACATTAACAAAATCTAAAGAAGTTTTTTAAGTAACAAATCTGTAAAAAAGGACAAATCGAAGCAATTGTTACATTTAAGGTAAATAATATGTATCAAAAATAGGAAATTCACGGAGTGAGAGAAATTATGAAGAAGATTTAGGCTAAACCTGGAAAGGAAGAGTTCCTTGCCGCCGACGAAACCGTTTCTAAGGTTATTACTCCGGCCAGAGACAATCGGCGGAGGTGGTGGTGGCGGTGGCATAGACGTATTTACCGATCTTCTCAAGAGTTTGTTCGACTGAATCTTACCTTGTCCTGAGGAAGACGAAGAATCATCGGCGGTTGTGGTGGTGGAGGATCGGATCTCGGCTCT
This sequence comes from Schrenkiella parvula, assembly GCA_000218505.1. Lineage (NCBI taxonomy): Eukaryota > Viridiplantae > Streptophyta > Magnoliopsida > Brassicales > Brassicaceae > Schrenkiella > Schrenkiella parvula. Next base: position 9,673,577 of record CM001193.1, on the reverse strand, counting down.
GGAGATTCTCGATCGCTTTCGCTGTCCCCACTGCAACAGCACATCTCCGCCACGGCGGCTAGGGCTAGGATCTTGTTGTTGTTGGGTGGATCTGAATCGGAACCCTTTGGGAACTCCGTCTAGTGATGAGCTGATGGTGGTGGTTGTGCATGATCCGCCGTTAAATCCTCTTCCGGCGATCGAGGTCGTTGTAATGGTGGTGGTGGTGTCTTCGTTTGATGCTCTTGAAGGTGAAGGTCTCAAGTACGGTTTCTTTCCTCCATTTGTAAGGGGAAGACAATCTGGGCTTACTCTCTGATACCTGAATCAAATACAAAAATCAGATCAAACATTAACAACATAACGAAATGTAAAGTGAGATTCAGCTTTGAGAAAATTGCGAAATGTGTTTGTGTTCTATGCGAGTTTTTCTAAGTGAAATTTTCTTAAATTTCTTCCGAGCTTTTTTTTAATGGTGGTTACTGCAAATCAGAGCTCTGAGAATTTTGATTGAAGATCTTTGGTGTTCGAAAGCCCAGAAATTTTCTTTACAAATTTGGTTATTGGGTTCGTATAGTGATCAAATTGAAAACTGCTGCATCCAAAGAAGCGAAATCCGGAGAAGGTTTGACATTAAGAGTCATAACACCTTAAATCTGAAGCTTTTCAAATCAAACCCAGATCCATTGAAACCATTAGAAAGTTAGAAACTCAGAAAAGAAAACCAAATGGTCCGCGTATACGGAAGAAGAACAGAGAGAAAATGAAAAAATGGAGAAGAAGAGGAAGAAGAGCAGAGAAGAGAAGAGAGAAACCTCATCATTATACCCAAGTGAAAACCCGATTCGAATTCTTGTAATGGTTCCGATCTGTGACTATTTTCAGAAATCTAGGATTCGTTCGAATTTTCTTCCACACCTAAAGGAGGGATAACGAAACACAGCCTCCTCGTGCTTCTACTTTCTCGTACCGATCACCGGAGAATCAAAAGGCCTATATAAGAAAGAGAATGAAATGAAGAGGAAAATATTCGTGTGGAGAAAGTGAGAAGAAAAGAGAAGAGAAGAGAAGAGAGAAGAAGAAACGGAGGCTCTGCGTTAATAGTGAGGAGGAGGAGGAGGAAGAAGAAGGCGGAAGGGAAGGAGAGAAAGATAGTGGGTGCGATATTGTGGCAAAACTTGTTTTATTCCTTTTAATTTTCCGATCGACTCCTTCAAATTTTTGTAGACTTCCAATTGATACCTCATAGTTTCTTTCACTTCACACAGTAAGTCTATTCCTTACGTTACAACACCTGGCCCATTAAAAGGCCCACTAAACAGAAAAACGTGTGATCAAAAACGTCTCCGTACCGCTTTGACACTAGACCCAATTTTGACCGTGACGCTTTTACAATAACGTCGAAGAACATAAACTGAGATTGCTTCTTATAAGATTCGATAAAGGGCAATAGCAAAGGTGGAAAAGAAATCGTAACTGAAAAAACCGAAATGTTTATACCAAAATCGAGTAATTTTTTTGTTTATACACTGTAACCAAAATTGAAACCAATTCAACCAGTACTTAACCGAATGGACCAGTACAAGTGATTTTATTTGATTCATACAAAACCAAAAACTGAAGACCAGAAACCAAACAATAAACCAGATTAAACTTCTAGGCAAAGGGATCGGTATCCAAAGATTGATCTTTTGTATTTAAAAAAAAAGGCTGTCGCAAAGTTCAGAACATCAAAGAACAATATAATCGACCAGAGAAGTCAAAGAAGCCTCCTTTCTAATGGGACTGATAGGCAAATCTCTCCAGCTTAAAACCGCATACCCTTATCCGTGCGCCACATAAGTTAAAACTCCTGAGCTTTGGGCTAAGAAATGTTCTCTTTCGGCTCTTGTTCTGTGTCTACCGGAAAAGGCGTGGAACCGCTCTTTTAGGCACTTTGCCTTCGAGCTTCAGTCTCCGATAGGACTCTCTGATATGGCAAGGTCTAATAGGTCCTGATTCATTCCTTTCCCCCATAACAACTCGAGCTGCACACATTGGTTCAATCAAGCGAGTGAGCTTTTACATATTCTATGTTGGCACCGTAAGTAAAATTGAACATTTCTCGTCGGTCTTACCTGTTTCCACGAGTTCACCAACAAACATCTTTGCGATACCACACGTAACGATTATTATTGGCATACTGATCTTCTGGCTCCCTGTGACTCCCTGTAGTAACTGCATCAAAGAAACAAACAACAAATAACACAGACACCAAGCTATATGGTTCATGTTTGACTGAAACAAACTAAAGAGAATCATGATTTCGATTTTCAATTGTGTTCAACAACAAATAATATATATCTGTATACATTACCTTCCTCATGCTTCCTTTTTGCAGTGCAGATCTTCTGAAAGATTCATATCTGCTCATCTGATCCTCAGTGAACTGCGACAAAATGACCCTGAAGAGTGAAGAGTTTCGACAAACAAACAATCATCATGCTCAAATTTTTGGTAAGCTGATAACAAGCAAGAAACAAGAAAATTAATAGAACACTCACTGCATTTTGGCCATCTTAGCAGGATCAGCAGTAGTTGGGTACTTGGTTAGCTCAGCTTCCATATTCTCTTCCTCTTCTTCTTCATCCTCATCTTTGTTCTTAGCTTCAGCAACAACGGAGGTTTTAGACTTCTTGAGCTGACGGCGAACACCCGCATCTCTCTCCTCTTCTTCCGGAGCCTGGTCGATTTCGATTCGACCCTCGTCACTACCTCCGCCTCCTCCTCCGCCGCCACTAACAGGTGATTCCGGCGGCGAATCCTCTTGCTCCTCCTCGATTGCTGATTCAAACGGATCCTTCGAATGCTTCATTCCTTCTAAAAACCTAAACGAGAATCACAATTAATCGAATCTCAAACTCCAAATTCAGCATTTTCCACAGCGACACACTAAAAAAAATGAAGAAATCAACTAGGGTTTCGAACCTTTGAGGAATTCTTAGGAGATAGTCAGATCCAATTTCAAGAGGCACGAATCAATCGACCGTTGTTCGCAACTGGGAAGCTCCAAAAATTTCCGAGACGGAGATGCTTCGACTGTTGGGTTTATATAGTAGGAGTGCTCTCTAGTCGGTTTAATCTAATCATATGATGAATCGAAACCAGAAATCTGAAGTGGGTGTGATTGTTTAACCGAACCATATGGTTTAGACCCGTAATAAATATACTTTACTTCCACTGAATCAAATCAATTTGCCTCTGAACTAGCCCAGGGCATTTTAACCAGATCCAACAGTCGAACCAGAACCAACTCGAAAACCCGGGTTTGTTTGGAATTGGCTCCTTAAAAATAACCAAATGAGTTTTAAGATTGAATAATTTTGGATATCGATTCATTTTCTTTTTCCTTATTTCTAACTTCCAATATTAATATAATAAAGTATTTCAGCTTACAAAAAATAATTAATTTTAATTATAATTACTATAAATACTTTTTATTTACTTCACTAAATAATTAATACAAATAGTAAAAAACTAACATAGATTACATTTTTTAAAGGACATAAATTACATTTAACATTTCAGAGTACATATGTATTTGGTTTAATGTTATAAGAAATTACTAACCAATAGAAAAAAAGAATCTATAGAACCTATTATGAACACAACGCAAATATCTTAATAAATATATTGTATTTAATATAAAAAAGTTATGTAAACTCTCACATCATTCACAGTTGTTTGAACTTTAATAAGTTCTGCATGAATGGATATATTGTCACGAAGTTATAACCCTAACCTCCTTTCTGTTTTCCTTAATCTTGATATAAACTCTTATCACCACCAAACCATCATTACATTTCTAAAAAAAAACCTCTATAAAACACATACAACATAACAAAAAATATTTAACTTAATATATATAATCACTGGATTTAGAAAGTATTGGGCTGTTTAGCTTGAGAAATCATCTGGACAACCTCTCTCATGGTCGGTCTCTCAACACTATGTTCTTGAACACATAGCAGTGCCACAAAGAACAGTTCCATGGCTTCTCCCAATGGCACATTGCTCAATCTCTGGTCAATGATCTTCACCACACCTTGTCTGTTACAATTTGTCTGAATCTTTGACCATTGCACAATGTCTATCCCTTCTTCTCCAAACTTATCTACTGGTTTTCTACCCGTTATTAGCTCCAATAGCACTACTCCGAAGCTGTACACATCGCTCTTCTCGTCTATTCTCAGTGTATATGCGTATTCTGCTTGATAAAAATCGGGCATATAGGTTTAGATCAAACAAACCGACCAGTAACCTAAATGCATGTTATGCAGGAAACAAGTATTGGGATTGAGAGTCAGTCATGTACCTGGAGCGATGTAACCGTACGAGCCTGCGATCGATGACATACACTCTGAAGCTCCATTGTCTTGCATCATAAACTTAGCGAGGCCAAAATCAGCGACATGAGCTTCAAAATCAGGACCCAAGAGTATGTTGTTTGATTTCACATCGCGGTGGATTATAAGCGGCGAGCAATCGTGGTGAAGATAACACAAGCCCTTAGCCGCTTCCAACGCTATCTGCAACCGCGTTTCCCATTTCAAAAACACTCCAGCTTTCCCGTGCAAGACTTCTCCGAGACTACCATTTGGCATATACTCGTAAACAAGGAGATTCACGTCTTTGTTTGAACAGAATGCGAGCAATCTCACTATGTTCCTGTGTCTGATCATACCTAATGTCTGAATCTCTGCTGATAAGCCGTTGTCGTGAGATGATCCTTTGCTTATGGTTAAGAGCTTCTTGACCGCAACTTCTTCTCCGTTTGGCATTAAGCCTTTGTAGACAATCCCTGCACCGCCTTTACCGATCACATTGTTCTCTTTAACGCATTCTAGAATGTGTTCGCTTCTGAATCCAAGCTTCTGAAACCCTATTAGCTTCCATAGATTCGAGGTATTCCTTTTCATTCTCCGATTCTTGACCACAGCTAAAACGACGAACACCAAGAAGAACCCTAGTAGGCCTAACCCGAATAACAGCTTGAACTTTGCAGAGATTTCCCCATGGGAATTTGCATTTTTCTGGTTAAGAATCTGAGATTGAGATTGGTTTTGGGAACCGTTGCACGGGTTGGAAGAGTATCCACAGAGAAAAGTGTTTCCGAGGAATGACGTGTTGTTGAAGTAAAAGAATTGCCCTGAAGTTGGTACTGAACCGGAGAAGTTGTTGTGTGAGAAATCTGCTGATGTTAAGCTCTTCATGTATCCGAGTTCGACAGGGAGGCTTTGGTTTAACGAATTCCGAGAAACATTCAGATAGTTTAGAATCCGAATCTGTGAAATCTGAACAGGAATCGGACCTGAGATCTGGTTATGACTCAAATCTAAGTACGTCAATGACTGACAATCACCAAACTCAGGAGGAAACTTGCCTGAGAAGTTGTTTCTGCTCATGTCAACCTTGAGAAGACGCTTCAAACTTCCGATTTCACCTGGGATTGGTCCCGTGAACCGGTTCGCACCAAGAAGAAGAATCTGAAGGTTTCTGAGGTTTCTGATTGAACTAGGGATCGGTCCGGATAACCGATTGTTAGACAGATTGATCTGAGTGAGGTTCGATAATCCTGCATTTCCCGCCTCTTCTTCTGGGATTTCTCCGGTCAGAAAATTGTTTTGAAGCTCGAGAAGCGATACATGTGGCAGATAAATCAAACCCTTTGGCAATTTACCTGTCAGAAAGTTCTGACCGAGACGGAATCTCCAGAGCCGTTCGCACTGGCCAAGATCTTCAGGGAGAGGACCGAACAAGAAGTTGTTGAAGAGAATGAGAATCTTTAGGTTTCTTCCGAAACAGAGTGATTCAGGGATCAAACCTGTGAGCTTATTGGTAGACAAATCGATCTCGATCAACTGGCCGTTTGATCCGAGTTTCGCAGGAATCTTTCCGGTGAAATTGTTGTGCCAAAGCTTGAGAATTTGCAGATCAGGAAGCTGAGATACGAACTCAGGAATCTCGCCGTGTAATCTGTTGAAGAAGAGGTTAAACAACTGAAGCTTTTGAAGTCCAGATAGCTCCAGAGGAATCTCTCCTTCTAGAAAGTTGTTGGAGAGATCTAGAATCTTGAGGCTTGTCATGTTCCCTAACTTTCGAGGAACAGAGCCTGTAAGCTCATTGGTCTGAAGAAACAGAATCTCCAAGTTGTTGAGATTCCCCAACTCTGCAGGAATTGATCCTTTCAAGCTGCAATTCGCTAAATCCAAATGAACAAGATTGATCAACTTCCCTAATTCCGCAGGTATCCCGCCGTCGAAGCCGTTGTAGTAACCCAAGTATAGCTTTTCCAGAGTCGTGATGTTCCCTAACTCGTTAGGGATTCTCCCACTGAGGTCATTTCCAGATAAAGAAAGATACTTGAGACGCAAGAAACCGCCATAGCTTCTAGGGATCTCACCGTCAAAGTAGTTTCCTCCGAGATCTAAGTAATCGAGCCGAGTGAGTTTGGTTAGAGACAGAGGAAGTGATCCGTTGAAGTTGTTGTTGTAAGCGTCAAGAGTCACGAGCTGAGTCATTTGACCGAACTCAAGTGGCTCAAGCTCTCCTTCAAAGGAGTTATTTGAGATGTTAAAGACCTCTAGGCTAGAGAGCTTATGGATCTCTTTAGGAATCTCTCCTGAGAAACTGTTTGAAGCGACCGAGAGAAAAACGAGAGACGACGGAAGACGGGAGATTTCAGACGAGAGAATGCCGGAGATGTTGAGATTAGAGATGTCGAGACGAGTAATGGACTGATTCAAGTTGTCACAAGAAACGCCAGTCCAAGAACAGAGAGAATTGAAATTTGGAATGTTCCATGAATCAAGAGAAGGATCATAAGAATCAAAGCTCTGCTTTAGAGAGACAAGGACTTTGGCTTGTCTAATTAGTGAGAGATTAAGAGACGAAATCGAAGAAGAGCAGAGGAGAGGAGAGAAGAACAGAGAGATTGAAGACAAGATTAGGAAGAAAGTGAAAATCTTGTCTGCCATTGTAACATCAGAAAAAAATAAAAATTTCTCCGACACGAATCTGAAGTTCAGAGAAGAGAACGGGAAGAAGGGTCTTCGAAGAAATTGCAAAACCCTAGAGAAATCGATCGAAGGAGATCATCATCATTAGACATCATCATGCTTTTACTGTTTTTTAAATGTTTTGGGGCTCACTATGTTCTGGACTTGCTGCTTATAGTGAGTGGCTTAATAAGTGAAGAGGATATCATCATTTCAAGCCTTCATTTTTTTTTTGAATATACTAAATTGTAAAAATTACAATTGGAAAATTTAAAAGGAAAGTGAAAAAGAAATTGCAGTATCCAATGCATTCTTCGTCTTTTGGATTGAGCTTTTAGGTTTTTTTTTTTTGTAAATGAGTCTTTTGCTTTTGAAAAAAGCAAAAGCAATATATATACTTTCACAAAAGATGAGAACACACATCATCGCTTTTTCTTTAATGGAGAAAATTATAAATATTAAAAATTAGTGCCTCTTGCCTTCTTTTTACCTTCTCTTTATCTTTTGATTTGATTTATTTTTATTTTTATTGCATTTCCTAATTATTAGGATTATTTGATTTAGGTTTCATATATATCAGACATAGTCACATAGACCACTAGGTTTTAATAAAAAAAAGTTTTTTAAAAACTTGATTGTATGAGATTATGAATCCTTGAATTTTAAAAACCAAAAATCAAATAAAAATTTTGGTCATGCAACCCTAATCTTACCTTAGTCCGAAATGGAAAGCACTATCAACCACAAGTTGATAATGGAATTTTAAATTTTATATTGTTTACGTGATTAACATGTCCAAACAGTCCAATAAAGGCGAAAAGTATTAACCAATCATAGAAAATTTATCTCTATATAACAATATACCAATTTAAAAAAAAAGAACATCGAAAGGGTTTTATGAAAACCCTAGAAATCATAAAATAGGAAAACAAATAAGAAACACACAATATAACACGTTGCTAATATCAAGTATTATTTTCAATTTAGATTCCAACTGTCTTATCATTTTGGTCAAACTCATGAATCAATTTTTGTTTTAGTTTGGGTGGAATTCACAACTATAAATGATATAATTACCTTCTATTATGAAATAAAACATCGTACCTTTATGTCATTCTAATGTTTTATGTTCATTAACTAAAAATCAAAATCTAATCCATCAGATTTTGTCATTGTAATGTTTCAAGAGGCCATGCATTTGTTGTCTTTGTCCAACCACTAAACTAATGCAAACCAAAGTAACTAGAATCTTTGGTAATTGTGCTGCTCTTTTTGTTTTTTGTTGTTTTTAGAAGAAATTAATAACTTCTCTGTCAAGGATTCTGTTTCTGTACCCAATGTTTCTTCAGCTAAAACTCCTCGAAATTTTCACACCATGAACCTGCAAAAAGATATATATATATATATATATATGTATGTACATGCCAATCTGCAATTATTATCAAATTATTTCGTAAACTCCTTTTTACGATTATTTTTTCCCCTTTTCTAATTTTTTTTTGAAAAAGACGCATCAGATTTCTAAGATAAACACTATAGCAGCAACTTACTAGTTACTATGGTGTATGATCTAAACAGAAACTGTTTATATGTAAGAAGAACACAAACTAATTAAGAGTTTCATTCATTTAGTGGGCTATTCAAGTATCCTCACTATAGTTTTAATCATAGTTGACAGCTGCTTTTTATTTTTTGGTTATAGGGTTTTCATTAACTAAGTAAAAAAAAGATAACAAGTTTATGATCCTATCGAATCATATAGTTGAAGGGAATACACATTTATATTCATATAAGGTGAAATGTTGCAAGAAACTATACAGTAATAAGGGTTTAAACTTCGAAAATACTTGGCGTGGAAAAGTGTGATAAAGAATAACTTAGTTCATTTGTTTATTAGTTAAAATCTAAACCAAATCTATCCATCTTTTGCTATTTCATGGGCTCTTTTTAGTTTATTCGATTTTGTTTTCGGTTTTTAGATTATTGAGATGCCTAAAACATTTGAGAAGAACAAAAGAGGAGGCCCTCCCCATTAACTTTGCTGGCTTAAAGTGAAAAAGAAAAGCCAAAGACAGCTGATTATCAGTTTTGAGCATGCTACTTTTCTTTCTTTTTTCTAAAATGAACGTCTCAATCTTTTACTTTTAATTTTCTTCAAGCATATGAAAACTTTCAAAATGAAATTCAAGAAAGAAAATACAAAGAATAGTTAGTTCAACGAAGAGACCATTGACATTGTTCGTCTAGTAATATGAATATAAAACCCTAAACCATTGTTTCTATTTACTGATTGTTGAGAACTAGACTAATCAAACTCTTGCATTATTGGTTTTAGACTACGTACGAACATTTTTTTTATTTTATTTCTTTGGCTAGGTCCGACTTACTCCTTTTGACCATGCAGGTTACTACACCGCGATAAATTGTCAAAAATATGTCGTAACTGTGACATATTTGACTGGTCGTCCAAACTAGTAGAATCGGAGCAGAGCTAGTTCATATGAATCGACTTAAAACTAATATTAATCCATGGATCTTTAGCTTACCATAAGATCATTATATTGATGGAAAACGCATGCACAACCACCGATAAAGAGCCGAATCCATCATTTTCTATTCATATGTTCTCAGGTTATTTGACGTTGAAGGAACCAAAGTTTTCACAAAGATTAAAGAAGTACATCTACATCTTTCTAGAGACTACATTTCTACAATTTTTGTTGTGCATGTAATTTAGAGAAACGAGAGTTAGTGGCTTCTTCTTTCTTTTTCTTTTTTTTCCAAACTGCAAAACTTTTTTGGTAAATGGCTATGGTTCGACTTTATTTCAATTTCAAAACTTTCTTAGTAAATGGCTTTGGGTTTTGAATTGAGACTTTATGGAGTGGCTACTTTTTTTTTGATTGCTAACTTTATTTGTAAATGACAACGGTTTCAACTTTAATCTTGTATTTTTCTCTTGGTATTTCTGTTATTTTTTGTTTTGAGATTTTTTGGCGTTCATTTTCGCTTTCTTAAAGCAAAAACCTTTAATAAGAAGAAAAATTTACCAACATTTCTAAGTAGTAAATAAGGAGTTACCAACATTTTTCTTTACAATAAAATACTTCGGAAATTATTTTTAAAATATATATTTCCTTACGTTAATAAGAAATGTTGATGTTTGATCATCAGTTTGACAAAAAAAAACAAGAAGTTAATTTCTTGAAGAATTGTTCGTCTTAAAGACTCTAAGTCATAGAGAGACTTTGGTTTCAGCTTGGTCCGAGATCGCTCACTTGACAATCACTATATCTCTAGTTAACCGATTATAGTATTTAAACCGGATGATTGAAGCCTGGTAGACTCGGTTAAGGCTTCGAATGGTTATGATCTACGGAGTGGAGCGCACGGAACGTATCAAAACTATAGACTATATACTATATAATACAAATATACATTATGTTTTGCTTTATGGAACATAGCCATCATAATCGCGTGTTGTTGCAAGATGATTTCGAGAGAGAAAATACTTCAAACTCATGATATATGTCATCTGTATCAACTGATTCAAATTGGAGTCTTGGTAAGTAACAGAACAATTAACTGTTGTGTGTGTTAATTGAATTAGTTCATGATTAGGCTCACAAGTGATAATCTCAATTCATTTCTGCTGGGATGAAACAAAGGAATCTCTTTGGTTCACAGAAAGAAATTTGAAATTGTAAAAAGCTTTTAGATGATCATGTCAATTCATCACTTTTTGGTGTAGTCTCTTCTTTCTTGTTCTTTCACTTATCATTGTGTTTCTTTTGTTCTGCGGAAATAATGTTGCTCCACTGTTGTATAAGTCTATGCTATGCCATGGCAGGTCCGTTCTGTTTATGACAAGTCCTCAAAAATTGTTATACACTGTAGACATTTTAAATGATAAAGAAAAACTCGCATTTATATAGACCACAAAGCTGGTCTGGTTTTCAATATAGAATTTCATATATTTTATGAAAAAATTGAGTTAGCTCGCAAGCACCTCAATTACATAAGTGGAAAGTGTCATGTATATGATTGCTTATACTCTTCTGATCTTACCACATACGAATATGAAACTTGAAGCCACATGGAGTTGATTAGGCATGCAGATACGAAAACCTAAAGTTTCCTTAGTGTCACCTTACATAACGAAATCCAAAATATGGACCAAGAGCAACCTCTGCTTCTGCTTCAGGACCAAGAATAAGACAGTGTTTCTTCTGCTTCTGCTTCTGCTTCAAGATGGACCAAATATATACGGTGAGGAATCAGCCTCTGCTTGGTCCATAGGCGAAATGGACAGACCAAAACCAGTTTGAAAGTTGCTTCATAATTTGTTAGTTTGTGATTTTCTGTTGAAAGAGAAAGACATGTGACGCCTAAGACAGTTTTTGTTTGAAGATCAAACCGAACAAAAGGCTTCTCTGTATCAAATTTCAGAGGGACAGGGGAAAGTAGACGACTAGTTAATATCAAGTCCAAAATAAACTATAGAACGCAAGTTTCAAAACTCTTTGATCATTAAGATGTATTTGGATGGTCGACAAGCTAACCGGTTATTTTGGTTTACACCGGTTCCGCTCCCGGTTATGTTAGTAATAAAGTCTCGATGAGAACATGCATTTCGACTTAATTATATTCAACTAATAGCGTAAAAAAGGATTGGATTTGGAAAAAATAAAATAAAGAAGGGATTGAATTGGTCAAGTCAAAAACATTAAATTCTAAAATAGAAAATGATTTGATTTCTTATTAGGCCTACCGTGGGTATAGTGGTATATTACGCAACTCTTTTAAAGAAAAGAGAGAGTAGATTCTAGAGAAGATAGTGTGATTAAGAGATACGTTGCTTACCACTTCATTTTAATTAACACAATTAAAACTTTTTTGATGCATATTATATGTTTCTTGGTCTTCAGTTTAGGTTCCTTATTACTTGCACGTATCAACAATCTAAAATAAATCCGATGTGCTCTCATCTTTCTGCTAGACAAATCAAATTTCACACATCCCAATCCGTTTCTTTCATAAAGTATTTCAAAATTTACTAACAAATTTTTTTAATCGCAATTTTCCGTAATAGTTGAAAACTAAAAAAAGAAATATAAAATTTATACAAAACGGATATGTGCAAATCGATCCACGGACTAATTTTAGAAGCGACGTGTTCTCATTTCCTTTCATTCTAATTTTGTCTAACGTAATCTTATTTTTCTTATGAAATTTCTTAATGTTCCATGAACCTTGACAGTAATATAATTGACGAGAAAACACTAAGATAACGTTATATTGATGTTGCATGAACCCTATTCAACAAGTAATTTAATTGGATTGGAAGATATACCAGATTGATTTAATCGGATAAGCTAATTGGTTGAAACATACAAATAATTGTATACAAAAAAAACATCCACAAATATTGTATACAAAAAAAAACATCCACAAATATTGTTACAAATTCACATGAATGTAAATAAAAAACACATTAAAGACTTCCCAAAAAAAAACAGAGATTTATCCACACAAAGACAAACAAAATAAAATAAAATAAAAAGAATGAAAAATAAGGTTTTTTTTTTGTTCCTTTCAGTTTCTTCCTTTCATTTTTGTTACGTACAGAGATGTTTTAATACAAGAGAAGAGCATCATACCATCTTGAAAACAAATCAAGGCTTTGGTGGCTCAGCCGCTGGCGCCGCCGTCGTCGTTTCTGGTGCCTTAACCGGAGTTTCAACCACCGTTGGAGCCGGAGTTGGAGCAGCTTCTTCCTTTTTCACTTCTTCCTCAGACTTCTTCTCCTCAACGACCGAGGTTGTAACGGTCTCTTCTTTCTTGGTCTCTTCAACAATCTCCTTCTCCTTCTCACCACTTGTTTCTTCAGTTTTAGCCGGTTCTTCGGTTTTGGCTGGCTCCTCGGTTTTGGCCGGTTCTTCGGTTTTAGCCGGTTCTTCGGTTTTCACTTCCTCTATCGGTACTTCCCGTGTCTTTACCTCCTCGGGAAGGAACACACATACCTTCTCGAATATGAACGTGACTGGTCCAGAGACGTAGCCAGCTCCGAAGCTAGCCGCAGCGTCTTTCACAGCCGTTGATCCGGGGAATCCTGAATTTACGTTTCATATATAAACACAAAGATAAGTAGATTTTCACTACCTTCATCTACTAGAAGATAGTAAGAAGAAACGTGATACAATTAATCAAAACAGATTTTCTATAAAGATGATTAGGTTTCGAATTAGTAAAACATGACGAATCATACGACACCACTATAGTTATTCAATATAATATGAAAATGTTAATATTATGTTATTTCAAATTATTAGAGATATAGACAACTAGGAGATATGTACATATCTTACTATATATCTTTGAACCTACGAAATGACAAAAAAAAAAGTGAAATTAAAAACGAGAGATACATGCGTATACGAATATAAGACATGATAAGAATCAAAAGTTTCTGCCAGCAAATATTTGAGTAAAAAATCAATAGTTTCTATATATAAGCCAAAAAAGATAAAAATAAGACAAGCAAATATCGTTGTCGGGGTATTTATAATAGGCACATGATAACAAAGCGTAATTGAATCATTACCGATATCGACAAGCGCCTCGAGATACTTGAGCACAGCCGCTGAGTTTTTCTTCAAACCAGCCTCCTTTGGGTCTCTAACCAAAGCCTGTACGTTTTAAATTTTAGTTTAATGACACAATTATAGTAACTATATATGGACTTAAAAACATATTTGAAAAATTAGAGAATTATAAATAAAATGAAGATAAGGACCTTGACTTCGGCAGACGTGGCTTCATAGGTTTCCACGACCTTTGGTTGGAGTTCTGTCTTTTTCTCCTCAATTTCTTTGTTGATTGTTTCCTATTATACGTGCCCATATTAGTAATCACATAAATATCAATTTCCCTAATAAATAACACCAATAAATATCTCATGGTTGGATGATTATTGTATGCAAATAATGCTTCCAATTGATGATACGTATGCTTATTGTCGTTATTTTTTTTTTACTATCAAACAAAAACTACTGAATAAACAAACACCTACTATACAGCAAATAAATTTCTATGTGCATAATAGAATATTATAGTTATGGGACCTATATGTAATTAATTAAATATTAATTAGGTGAATAATTATATGTACCTTAGACTCATCAAAGGTCTTGCAAGCTTCAGCAGCAGCAGCCTTCTTAGCACTATTCTTCTCGAACATCTTCTTGAACTTTGGAACAACCTTCGAATTCCAGTAACCCATTTTTTCTTATTTAATTTGAATTAACGTTCTCAACTCCAACGATTCTGTCAAAGAAATAGAATGATAATCAATGTTAGGCACATATTCTTTTGGAACAAAAAAATAAATATGAAAACTCAAACTTATATATATCTTATAATAAGCCCATGTTACTTATCTTATCTGTCATGTATCTATAGTACAACTCTACTGGTGAAAAAAAGGTACATATCTAATGTTCTACAAACGACAAAAACCAAGAACACACACAAACAACAAATGTACATATTTTTGCAACAGTATTTCTTCAATCAAATCTAAATTAATCCTGAAGATATGTTTATGGTAATAGTGTTTTTGATTGACACCCTCCCTAGAGACTATATATAAGAGTAAATCTATTGGTGAGATCCATATATGAGTCTCTAAACATTATTTAGTAATTTTTTCTTAAAAGACTGTCTCTTAAATCTCTTAAATAAGAAACTTCTCTATAATTTCTATAACTTTAAGTCATTTATTTTATTTTCTTTTTAATTTAAGAAACTCTTTAAAAACTTCTAAAAAGGATTAATGGAGTTGCTCTAATTGCCTTGTCCAAAAAGATTCTTATGCTTATCTTATTTATATTTTTTTTTTCTTTTTTGAACCAAAACCTAAACTAATGAGGCAAGAGAGAGTTTCACTATGGAAAGATGAACTTCTCATATTTTGACGTAGAAAGATTGAAAACAAAACATGAACCATATATATAGAATAGATCATGTCTCTATATAATTACTAACTTTGTTTCTATACAGGATCTGAGGAAAATATCGAACAAAACCCTAGTAATAAAACAGAGTTCGTTAACATGAATTAAAAAATCGTATATTTCACATATGCAAACACGTATGTGTAAACAAAACATGAAGTTTTTTATATTTTGTTATGAGTTTTGATAAAAGAGACTTACTTGAGATGATAAATCTCTTTGTAGATCTTCCTCTTCGTCTCGATCTCTTCTCCTTTTTCTCTGAAACACACGAAACTGATTAATTGTCTCTCTGAGTTTAAGAAACCCTTTCGAGTCATATAGACAGGTTTCTCTTCAAATCACCCCTTATTTTCCTCCTTAATTACGATTATTGCCCCTCCCCTCTTTTCTCGTATGACCCCTCTTGCCTCGTTGGCGTCTTAACCGTTTTCTGTTAATCTCTTTCGCGGACAAAATTTCGGTTAACGCCATCTCACTCAATTAAACCGGACAAATATCTGTTTAATACATCATCTATCCATAGTTTGATTTGAGTGCTGAACACAAAACCGGAAAACATTCAGTACCGAATGTAAACCGGTTTTTCTCACTGTGATTTTACTTCAGATTTTGTTTCGATAACCGGAAAAGGGTAAATAAAGACAGCCAGTACAAGTAATAAAAATGGAATAACGGTCAAACAGAAGAGATAACCGAAGAGAGAGGTAGGGGTACATAAGTAATTTCACGACGAAAATTAGCCAGCTGGCAGTCACATCAATCATAGTTGGCAAAAATAAAAGTAGGACCCGCACCAATCGGAGATGGTGATCTGTAGGTGTAACATATACGCCTCTTATCTCATAATATTCAAAATTTAATATTATAATGTATTGTATTATTCTGTTTAACGCATAAAAACGTATACTTATTCTGTTTTAATTAAATCATTGATGTAAATGTCACTACTTTGAGTTGGATTATGATTATCCTCAAACTCTGAAAATGTAGTTTGGATTTTTTTTTTAATTTGTTTAATATTTATATTGGTGAAGCGTGTAAGGTGTTAATTAATCCGGTTCATGTAAATGCGTTTAAATTTGGTTCAACTGAACCAAAACCATACCGATACAATAAACCAAAACATCTCTTTCTAGTTTAATTTTTGTTTATCTTATTGATTAAATCATTTGAAAAAAAAACTCACTGAAAAGAAACACACAGTCTTTTTATGAACCAAACCCTTCATGAAGGATATATCTTTCTCGTAAAACCATACTTCGACCAACATCAAATTACTCGTAGCAAACTGGAACGTATTATACTTGATATTTCTATTCTTGAATTTGAACCATGTCGATATATAATTTATTTTTCTATATTTAGACCTTTTTATTATTCAAAAGTAAAAAAAAAATTGAAACATAAATCCAAATTCTTCGAAGATTCATTAAGGATACTTTTCTAGTAAACCCATACTTTGACCAAGTATACCGAAGTGTGCAAAACTCAAAACGTGACCGATACAAAAATCTATGGATATGAAAGTAGTTTTCTTTTGGATTTATTTATATTCAATCATTGTGTTGCTATACTAGAATTCTAGAAGGATAAATTTTTTTTTAATGTTCATATCCTTTTAATGAAGGTTTTTTGTTTTGTTTAATTTTAAAACCAAATTTTAACTAAAATCTAATTCATACCAAACCAAAATGTTTATTAAAAGTAAAGCGAAAAGCCTTAGTTTTTTTCTGTTAACGTGAAAAACCTGACTTATATTTTAAAACTATGGGTTTCTTATTTGGTCTTCGAACCCAATACACAAAATAATTAAACGTACTGAATAAAGAAAAGAAAAACAATTCACATGGCCTAGCTGTTTGAAAGAAATTAGGCTGTCTAAAAACAAAATTAAATATAGTGAAAATGATTAGAGATAATCAATTATAGAACAAAACAGACATCCCACTCTCAATATCTATAACAAACTATGAAATCTCCAACACAACATGGCTTACACTCATAATTCTTAATTCACTTCCATGTATTTAAATAAGAAAAAAAATAACGAACCTCGACAATATATAATTTTCGATCATTTTATTTTTGGTTCTGTACCCGTCAAGTTGCTTTTACAATAAGCCCATATTTTAAAAAATCAGGAAATGATTCGCATATGTTCTGATTAATCTAAAAGCATATTATAAATATATATTTTTTTGTAAGAGACCTTTTCCCTCGTCAAAGTAAAAAATAACAAAATCTAGTTTACTATGTATATATTGTTTATAACAACACACGTAATATAGTGTGGCCATGATGACAGTATACATGCACATGGGTTGCCTTCAATATCTGTTGTCTTCGATGAACAAAACAATGGACAACCATCCATTATAAAAGATCCTATAATATATCATTCATTTCATCATTTTCTCATATTTACACACATATATAACACATACATAGACATACTTGTGTGTGTGTCTATTCTTTTGTCATCTCCATTTACTAATGTAAATATTTATTCTGGTTGGACAATGTGTCTAAATTTTTGTTCAAAATGAATGAGATGTGTAGATATTTCTTGGTTTTACAGAAAATGTTATCTTCATGTTTTAAAGAGATACAATTATGATAATATTTCAAAAGAAACATGAATATTTCTATCTATTTTCTTATTATTCCTTTTCAAGTTATTATTTTATAAAACTTAATTGTCTTTAATTTTAAATTGTAAAACAGCATATTCTTATAGTGACAGAAGAAAAATTATACAATAACATTCACTGTTTTAGTCAGAATAAAAATTATTTTTCTTAGTATGAAGTGATTACTCAGTGGAAAAAAAACACGAATTATCTACAAGGTCAAGACAACGAACAAAAATGAGATTAGAGAGATTGAAACTTATGAACTAAGAAGAAAGCTATTCATCAATTGTCTTTTAATTATGGCAATCTATCAAATTTTATGTTTGAATCAAGAAAATGATGTTCTTTCATCAGGTCTATGCCAAGGGATTCGATAAATCATACGAAAGATTTGTTTAGTCCTAACAATCATCAGGTTGTAGATTCCTCTATCGGTCTATCCACAAGTTGAACATCTTCATGCTCTTTCTCTATTTCTGGTTTTAACGATCATACAATAGACCAATTGTCTTACTGTGTTTGAGAATATCAGTTATATGTTTCAAGTTTCAAGACGCAACCTGGTCTAGTGCGGTTTTGGATTTTCCTTTGAACACTTTTACTAGTTTTATTTTCTAAATAGAAATATAGAAATGAAACATATGTTATCATACGAATCAATAGAAATAAAACTCTGATTTTTGCAATCAGTGTTTGGTTATTCTCGAACGTGGGATTGTTCAGGCCCATAGACTCTTATCAAATATTGTGGGCGTTAAAGGGGCCCATATTAATTCAATTCAGGTCGCAATTGGACTATTAAGTTGCCTAGAAGTGTGAATTTTTGTATTTATTTAATTCAGGTCAAAATTTAATAAAGACATTGGATTTTATTAAACGTAGGTGGAAAGAAATGGGTCATTTGGCCAATAAAAAGGTTTTTTAGAAAAAAAAATCTTAATAAAAACAAGTGGTTTTGTCCCATACAAAAAACTAGAGAAAAAAACACTTTATACATAAAAAGGATAATTTATTAAGTTTAGAATTGTGTTGGAGAAAGGAACTTCCACACGCGCAAGGTTAGGTTCGGCTCGGTTCGGATTACGTGGACGTGACTCTTGACTCTTGACTCTTGACTCTTGACTCTTGACTCTTGACTCTTGACTCTTGGCTCTTGATCATTAGTAAACCAGTAATATGTATCATATCCCAAGACCAATATCCAGCCAATGATCAAACCGAGAAACTAACTACAGTACCATAGAGACAGAACAACGCATACATCTTTTAGCTATGGACTTCCATATCAAGGTGCAACACCCAAAATTTGTGAAAGCATGTTTAGGAATATTACCCTTATACCACACAACACTCGTCCAAGGCAGAGGTTGTGTTCTAGGTCGGAGCTCTTCCCAAGTTTAGGCTGAGGAGAGTTGTCATTGGTAGAGCCATAACCAGTAGTATGTATCATATACCAGGACCAATATTGAGCCAATGATCACACCATAAACTAGCTAGATAACCATCAGCCACAGAACAACGCATAAATCTTGTAGCTATGGGGCGGAGTGTAAGAATGGACTTCCATATCCATGAAGCGTTTGCATCTTTGTTTTAAAGCAAAATGATGTATACTGTCTTCGATATGATCGCATATATTATTACAGCAAAATGCTATGTCTTTGAATCTTTGTTATTTCTACTAAGTCGTTTTCATTATTTATCTATTTCTTTTATTAGGACATTATTATATGTCATAAAGTCTTTGTGTTACATGTGATCTTAATCCATTATTATTACTTAAAGTACAGAGTGCAGAGGAAGACCAGATGCATTATTACTATAGAAAAAGAACACATTAGTGACCAATCAATAGATATACAGACATTAAATCTTCATAGAAGCTGATTATATTTCGTACATTAGTGCTTGTTCTTTATCTTAACGGCTTATGTACTGATACAAGTAACTACCCTCCAATTGCTTTGATAATATTATATAACTAGGTAGTTCGTGCAGGCAGATCTATCTTTTTGATCTTGTCGTGATCTTTGGCATGGTCTCATGTCAACGATATTGGAGTTTTTTAGCCAATGTAACTTCCCATTTTATAGAAGATGAAGTCAACAACACTTTGTGTTATATTATATAATCGTACGTGCGAGTCATAACTAAACTAGTCACCGACGTGCAGTCCATTCTGCTCCGTATTTAAAATCAATGTGTTATAGCCTTTTTGCCGATATTGTCTTTTCAAATTAATCCTCATTCAATTTCAGGCCAAAGATCATAAAAAATGGCGACAGAAGTTCTCAGCTCCAAGGACGATAGTAGTCAAGAGGATTGGCATGACTTTGAGGTTCAAGGCCGTGGAGACGAGCCAAAGGTTCTGATCAAGAAGATGAGTATGCAATCCGATTCGGAGAGGCAGATCTCTGTTGACCCGAAATCACTATTGTCGAGGAAAGAGAGCTTTGAGACGATAACCTCTCGGCCGAGAGACATAGACGATGTCTCATTGTCTCATCCGTCGGATCATCATCAAATGAAGACGAAGTTTATGAGCTGCAGCCTCCCGAACTCGGCATCTACGTCACCTAGACACAACTCGAGTCATAACTGGAAGAACAGAACCACGGAGCAAGTTCTTGACCTAATGCTTGTTCAAGACGCGGCTGCTGCGTTTCAAAGAAGCAAATCTTGCGGCGAAGGACGTGCTTTCACTCCATCGCTCGATTTCGACATGCTATTGCATAAACCGAGACATGAACAGCATCATAATCATCAACACCATCATCATCATCATCATGGCTACTCTTCCTCTAACTCCAAGAATTTCTCTCACAAGAGTAGCGGAAACAACTCTTTCTTCTCGAAAACAGAGTCTAACAAAAGCAACAGAAGCAATATCAATACCGCGAATGCTAAAAGCATTAATTCGCTCGAAGATGGATTCAAATGCAGCACTTTGTGTATCTACCTACCCGGTTTCAGCAAAGGAAAACCGATGAGATCATCTCGAAAAGTTGATTCTTCGTTCACTAGAACCACCACGATGACTTCTACTCAATCGATGGCAAGAACCGCTTCCATTAGAGACACTACGGTGCTCTCGGCTCGTGCCTCGCTAGAGCGGTTCGAGTGCGGCTCGTGGACTTCCTCGGCTATGATTTACGATGACAATGCGGATCTCGGTGGCCATTTTTTCGACTTGCCTTCTGAATTGATCAAAGGCGGTCCCGGTGGAAATGATCAAGACGATCCTGTTTCGGCGGCTTTCGTGTTCGACAAGGAACCTAATTTGGAGAAAGAAATCAAAGGGGTTCTAAAGACTTCCGGTTCAAAATCAAGAAGATCTATGGAGTCTCCACGTCATGTTCGGTTCTCAACTTCGTCACCGGTCTCTTTTCCGACGTCTCCGACACATTCAATCACGCCACGGTTGCTACAAGCCACCGAGGATTTTAGTAGTTTCTTGGAAGCTCAAACAGTGTGAATAAGAAATGGGAGGGATTAACTATTCTTTTTTTTTAATTTAATTTTCTTTCATTGATTAATCGAATGAAGTTAACTACATATTTAACCTTCTCTTGCTGAATTTTTTTTATAGCAATTGCATTCGAGAAAATTTAAAAAAATTTATATTGTAAAGATTTAAGTAACGAACACACGAGAGGGAAAGTTAAAATATTTTATTATTTACTTTAATCTATGGGATGGATACAATTTAAATGATTTGTAATTTCCAATATTATATTATTTAAGCTATTTAACAGCACAAAGACAGAGAAGTGATTATGTCATTCTGCTGGATTATATGATTGATAAAAATATTTCTTGAAATTATATAATTCGTTTATAATCAAAACCATCGAAAATCATGGATAATATAATTAATTTGTGAAACGATGTTTTATATTTTTAATTAATATATTACGTTTGGTTTACACTTTTTATGTTAAAAAAACTTGCAAAATTTGGATTGCATCACTTTAATCGTATTGACCATATCAACCACATTTTAATTTAGAGTGATTGCAATCGTCATAAATCGACAACAAAATTGCGTTATTAGATTTACTGTTTTATAGGAGTAAATTAATAAATAAACTCTGTGTGTTTCAGAGAATATTGCAGCTTGCAGAGATCATGCAGCCTCGGCTACTTTCTATTAATAATCTCCGTAACATCATCATATTAAATTTATAACCACAAAAGACCATCGAACATTTAATTGGACCATTGTTTTGACATGATACTTGACAAAACATATACACATACGTATACTGCATACATTTATTGATAACCCGTTAGTACCATCAACAATTACTACATTTTTATTTTACGATAAAACAAGAAACCAATACATTTTTTTTCCGAAAAAACAAAATAGGTTTTGAAAATATTGATTAGAAATTAGGAAATGGTAGGGTTCTTGAATGTGATATATTTATCTTACATTATCATTTTGTACCGTACCGTCGGTGAGCATCCTTATCAATCCTAAAATCGTGTGATATGATTTTTGTGTTTTTATTTTATGTATTTTTTGTTTAAATTCTTTGTTGTAATTACCTTATTTTAAAATGTATATCTATGTTTATAATGAAGTTCAAAGTCGTATCTATATGTATATATAAATTTATTTCATCAGCCTTTCCATGGTTCCTAACAACAAAGGTTAAAACTATCTTTATTTTTATAATAATCAATTTCAACCTTTATCATGTCGTTGAGGGAAAAAAAATCTACCAAAAGTGATTACGATGTTAATCTATTTCAAATTGAATCGTTATAAGAAAATAATTGTGTAGGTCCATGATTTAACACAGCAAAAAAAAAAAATCATTATTAGGAGAATAGTCGTATGATTATGATTTATGGAACACTTGTAATCTAGTGCAAGGAACGACCACTTTCTAGCCTCTGTGATTTGCGAGATTCTAACAACCACGAAACGTGGGTCCCGCATATTCCTTGTTTGTGGGACCCTTACGTTTATGCTCATTCGGTGTCGTCAACAAAAGCCTAAACGCACGTTCCTGACCTCTAAAAAGCAAAAAGCTATCTTCTTTTTCTCCATAATTAATTAATACTACAAACAAATTACTATATTTAATATTAATTAAAAAAAACAAAAATTGTGTCCAGAAACATAACAACTTATCAACGTATTGATTATGAATTCATAAATCGTATGCTTTTTTAACAGTCGGTGATTAAAATATCTTTATATCACACTGCTGAGAAATTGGCTAAATTCCCAATTTTGTTAAAATTTTTATTCTGATTAATAATGTGATATCGATTTCGCGTTTATTCTCACTAATTTATATACTCAAACAGACGTTGATTTTTAGTTTTTTTTCCTATCAATACAGAATATATATATACCAAAGACTTTATAAACCCATTTTACCCAAATTATGATACAATAAAAGAATCACCCCAAAAGAAAACAATAAAGTAAACATCTACCCCCAACTTCATAACTTCTATTTCTTTCTAAAGACGAATGAATACACTCACTATCGATTTTTTGAAGTACTTTTATTGCCGTGTCCTAAGCAGCCGGTCACCGATCGTTCTTATCTCGAATGTCTTCACAGCGAGGCCAACGTCACGGATTGTAGTGTCGAGCACATAAGGATTGTTCTCGAAGACGACTCGAGAATCGTTAAAAAGCTGACGGCAAGGCTCACGGCGTTGAGAGATCGAACCGTGGTAGTGGAAGTAACGGATTTTGCTCTCGACCCTGTGGTATGTTTTGCCTTGTAGGTTCTGAGACATGTGCACGCCCGTTGCAAATACATTACTCGGCTGGACCGCGTACTTCCGGTCTCGTCTTGGAACCTTCTTGACGTCCCTATATGCCATTTTCTCAAATCCCCATTTCCTGCAAACATAAAAGAAGTTAACATCTAGTGATCTGATCAGTCTCAGTCCCTAACATGAACCAAAATGTTCCCTCCGAACATGAACATTAGAGATGAACTAATCTTGATAAAACAAACGACAATGACTCGGACTGATCTGAAAAGGAGAGAAACTAACAAGTGATGATTAAGATTAAGGAGTAAAACATTTAACCGTACCACAACTAATGATCAAAATCGGAATTCAAATTGCGAACAAAAAGCCGGATCGAATTAGACACAAATGCTAATTAATCCAAAATTCGACACGGTTAATAATTGTTAACTTGAGGAATCATTAGAATGTTTGGAACATTTCTCATTGTTATCATGTGATGTGAAAGAGAAGCAAAGATCTGGACCGACATGGGAGACTAATACGGAATGCTCAAAGACTTTTGCAGGCAAAGTGTTGACAGAATCAGATGCTTGTTCTCTATATTATATTCCAAAAGCCAATCAAAAGCTCGTGACTTTATTCTAAGTTACTCAACACATCACACATGGGTTTCGGTTAAAGTTTCAATCATTAAAAATCGACAAAATCACAAGAAAAAAAAAGACCAGATTAATCTAACCACGTTTTCTTGTTAGAAATCAAAATCTAATTACTAACTTAATTTGAGATTATGATTTTTTACCTGTAAGTTCTCGCCGGACCATCGCCGGAATAACAGAGCTTGCTGCTCATCGGCATTTGCTCAATAGTAAACTGAGAATATTCCTCCAAAGATTCCATCACCGATGAGATCGTTTTCTCCGGCGGAACATATATAAACTCATCGACATCGAAGAAGAACATCCACTTGGACATGAATCTATACCTATGTAAGCAATCATTCACGACCATGAACTGATTATGATAATACCCATCGAACCGTTCTTGATCCCTGATGTCGTGCACCGTCACCCTCCCGAGCTCAATCCACGGCCGTAAAACCTCGAACACCTCCTCGTGAATCCCTCCGGCGTCGTGGAGGACGAAATGCGACCGTTCGCCGAAGAACCTCGCGTGGTACGCGATCCATTCTCTCACTCGCTGCGGGCTTAGGTTCCCGTAGAGAGACGAGCCGCAATAGAGGTAATCGTACTTCTTCTTCTTCTTCGTGGAGCTGTAGAGCTCGAAGTCGACGGAGTTTGGTGATTCCGTGAGGACTGGGATCGAGTCGGTGAGATTCCGGTCTGGATCTCCGGTGGTGGCGTGGAGGATGAGATTTCCGCCGGAGTTTTCGGGATTCACCGCGGAGGTTGATGCGAAAGTGCAGTTTACGACGACGGTCGTGTAGATCCGTCCGTATCCCCAATCGGTGAGGATTTTAACTCCGTCTGTTGAAACCGGGTCCTGAGTCGGGTCGAGAGGGACCCACTCGCAGCGGTAAGAAGGACGGCCGTACACGTGGAGGGGTTTCGAAGATAAGCCGATGACGGCGAAAGAGTTAACGCCGCCTCTGTAAGCGCTCATCGATACGAAGTTATAAGCTGCAGAGCCATAACCAGTAAACGTCCGTTTAACAACGCCGTTATCCAACACTCTATCTAGCTCCGGCGTCAGTTTCGTCGTCTTCTCCGGTAACACTTCCACTATGGTGGCGTTGATGGTGGTGGTGTTAACGGGAACGGCGGAGGAAAAGCGTGAGATGCAGAAGCGAAAATCGGAGGCGGAGAGTGAAAATGAAGAAGGTATGAAAGGTAAGAGAGTAGCTAAAGTGAATATAACAAGTAACGCCATGAAAATGAGCTTGAGCTCGGCGGAGAAGTTCCATAAGACGCCGACAAGAAGCTTCTTCTCCTTGTTAGGGTTTTGCTCTTTCTCTTTAACCACAGCCATTAGTCTTTTCTTCTTCACCAGTGGATCTGAGTCTCGAATCAGAGAGGAAGATGAAAAAAAAAAGGAAGAAGAAGAAGATGAATAGACTCTTTCTCTCAACGTCTCTCTCTCTTTTTCTCTTTCAACGAGTCGGCGAGTCGAGTCGCTTTCTAATTATAACTCTGTGTATTTTGTATATACACACCTGTTCTTCTTTGTCTTGTTACCTGCGGCTGCCTGAATAATTAAAAAAAAAATCGGCAAAATGCAATTTCTCTGATATTTCCCGAATTATATTTATTTTTAGTAAGAAATGTTTTTTTAATGAAACTTGGGTTAATGAAAACATTCTTATAAAAGATTACTAGAATTAGACAAAACACTGAACCCATCACTTAGAGCAGCAAAAACATTCCTACGCATCGACATTTTAGCTAGGACTGTTTAATTCGTGAATTTCGGTTTTCTTAAGCTAAAGAAAATTAAATCAAAATTATACCGGATTTGGTATATTTGGTGTGGTTTAGTGCGACTTTAATTCAATTTTTTTTTTTGATAAATAAATTGCATTTTAGTTATAATTTTTTTTAAAGAAACATTAAGTCGATTTCTTTATTGTTAATTCAGCTCTTAAATCAGATTTCTTCGTTTGGGTCGGTCGAATATATAAATATTATTTTCTTACGACATAAATTGTATTTCCTTTTTTTCCTTTTGTCGACCATTAATTGTATTTCCAATAAAGTATCTTTGATGGTATCTCCGAATAATCTTATTTCCTATTTTTGTATTATTTTGACTTGCAGACTTCACAAAGGAAACCGTATAGTGAAGGGAAGGAAATGTGAAAAAGAAAGAAAAAAAAAGATTTCGAGAGTGTGTTTTGTAATTCTTTTCTTCTTCTATTAGTCAGAAAAAAGAAAAATATATTGTTTGTAATACTAAACTCCAAATTGATCTATTATTCACAACAAAAATATATTGTTTGTAATACTTATTATTAGCGGCCAATATATGTCCAACAAGCATTGAAAAGCTAATGGTATACAGCTTTCTAAAATCATTTGAGTCGTTTTTTCTCGTTTTTAATTACCACTATTATATAGTTTTGATTAAAATCAGTTGAAGTTTCTTAATTTGGTTCGAATTTTTCAGGGTGACAATTAAGACAAAAAAGAAATGAATTACGACTGCTTTTTTTTTATTTGTTATTACCATATTTTGTATACTTAACTTTTCAGCAACGCCGTTTCGTTATACAATTCCAACATCTGTGGGGAACGTGGCATTGTTTCTAGTATCCACGTGTCCTTTCCGCCAGGTTGACCTTTTTGCTTGGCTTTTCCCCAACTTGGACAGCGAAAATTCAGTAATCAAACACTCCCTATTTTTAATAAGAGATCATTGTATTATTTCATAATTTGCAGAACATGTTCTCATATCCATTAAAATAACACATCCTTAAAAAATAAATTTACTAAACTATTCTAAGTTAAGACTTAGTTGATCAGAAATGGTTATGTATGGCAGGAGTTGAATACTCATTGGGTTTTCAGATGATAGAGCCACAATGTGGGCTTTAAATAAGAAATAGGCCGAGAACATTATCATAGAAGCCCCCAAGTTACTCAAACCTCTTTTTATTTTTCTTTGATATATTACTATGGTTTAGTATGAGTTCTACGTTTTTATATAAATTTTTTAAAATTTATATTATTTAGTCATCTTTATTATCCAAATTTTATATAATATAGATAGATAAAAAAAATCTAGATCCTAATATTATCAGATTCAAAATTTGGATCCAAGCAGTTATACCAATTATCTCCGTCCTAAACCGGTATTTTTTATATGTAATGTTGTCTCTACATATAATATGTGTAATTCTTAATTAGATTTTGAAGAACATATATTTTAAAGTTTTGGATTTACTTGCATGTTTATCACTGATTCTACTCTTTTTTTTGTTTCTTTAGATAATTATGGTTCTGTTATGTTTCTAATATGCATATCTTCCATTGATAACTCATATTCCCTTGATCTGAGTTAGTATATGAAAGCCACGAAGTAAGCCAAGCAGCGTCTAGGCTTTAGCTTAATTCGTTGTTCGCATGATTGCTAATATATCACTAATTACGATCTCAGTGTGGATCTATTTAAATCGAAATAAGATCAGCCTAGTTGAAGCGTATTGGTCTAATTGGTCGAAAGATATTAAAAATAAAATATTAAAATTTCGATATTGTTTTTTAAAAATTATAGGCTTTGTAAAAAGTTTTCGCCATGTACATTTTCTAATTATCCCGCGCACAAGCCATATAATGATTATATCGGAACTTGTTTACAATCTCAATATAGCGAACACAACAAGGCAAAAAAAAGCTCTTATCATGTATAATCAGATGTGTCACATTCCAAACTAATGGAGAAATTAAATAATGTTCTGATTTTTTTGAATCCTAAGAATCAAGAAAAGCTCTCACAACGTCGACGATTGGAGCCATACAAATCGGACATTTCTTACTGCTCCATTGCAATTCATGAGCACATTTCAAACACGTGCACATATGTCCACACCTGCATACACACAAAAACAAAAACTAAGACCGCCACTTATTATTTCAGCGTTTGCGATTTGAAATCGCGATATGGCAAACACACGTACCTATACAGGAGCGAGTCAACAGGCATCTCAGAGCAAACGCAACACTTGCGTTTTAACGGATTCTTCGTGCCTACTCGTTGTTCTGCAGGGGAGCCTAAAAGATTGTTTCATCAGTTTGATTTGTAGAAACGAAGAATTTTTAAAACGTTTAATGTGGATGATAGTAAAACTGACCAGAACGAGAAAGATCTTGGGTTACAGATTTCTGGAAATGAAGTTGCATATCGACACAAGATTTAACGGAATTTCGTAATTCGAGTATTTCTCGTTGAAGCTGTTCCATTTGTCCCCTGAGATCACTTATCATCTGCATTTCCTGTGTCTGTTAAGTATCTTAGTTTACTTCATCAACACGTAAGCTAATTTGTCAAAAAAAAAGAACAAGATGAAAACTCACAGATTGATTTGTGGGGACTGAAGGCTCAGGTAGAGCCAAAGACGTTGCCGGTTCGTGATCCTTGTCAATGTCTTGATCCCTGAAACTCCACGACATCATCAATGTACTACTCCTCGCAGATGATTGGCTGCAGCCATCGCTTGCAGCTTCAAGATTTCCCTTCTCTGGTTCTTCCACTGTTTCATTATCTTCTTGGTTCCTTGCTGACTGCTCTTCAAGCCACTCTTCTTCTTCTTCTTCATCTTCATCTTCTTCTTCTTCTTCTTGATTGATTGGTACGCCTAAGTGACTTTGCACGCGAGTGATCATTAAATTATCGATCTTTTGTCGCAAATCGCTCGTCAAAAAGTCTGAAACTGTTCGGCTGAGCAGAAATGCGGAGATACATTACAATCTGAAGAAGTTAAATGAACGTTTTAAAGGAATTTGATCAATGGTCACAGATGTATACCTCTCAATAAGGTTGCGAATGTCTTTTTTCTCTGATTCAGTGTTGAGAACTTCAAGATACCTTTCTTTTCTTAACTCTTCCCAGTAACTTCGAGGCCGTGATATCTCGTAAATCCAATCAGACATATTTTCTCCGTTATAATGATCATAATCTCCATACTCATCTTCTACTTCATCTTCTTCCTCTTCCATTTCATTTTCATCCCAATCATTTACAAACTCTAGTGGTGCTTCTTTCATGTTTTCTCTTTTCTCTTCGCGTTCTTCCTTTTTGGTTTTTTCATCCTCTGATTCTTTAATGCCATTTACGTCATTTGCATTACGCATAGTAGACATTTCCTCATTCTGTTGTGAAGACTTCTTCTCTTTAACCTTCTCTCTATAGTCTTCACTCGCAGATTCTTCTTTATTTTCTTGAAAATTGTTTCTATCAATCTCTTTAGTTGACTTCGCTTCTGGATTTCGCAGAATAATCATTTCTTCAACCTGTGGTGAAACACTTATCTCTTTACCTCTCCTTCGAGAGCCATGACATGCAGATTCTTGTGCTGGTATAACTTCTTGACAATTCATGGTTTTCACCTCAATAGTATCTTTGGGCCTAGATCCTACAGAAGATAAGTCTTCCTCTTTCTTTCTTCTTCCTTTCTCTTCAGATTCACAACGCATTTTCTCTCTACTACTCTCTTTTTTATCCTTCATTTCCTGTGTACCAACAACTTTCTCGACTGTTTCCTTTGTAGTAGTAATACTTCTCTCCGCAGTTTCGACATTAATGATTCTCCTTGAAGCTTCTTGCAACATTTCATTTCTCTCGGTATCAGCTTTGCCTTCTGTTTTACCTGTACCTTTCTCCATAACTCTTCTCCTATTCTTTTTCTCCTTGGAGTTCCACAGATTCACCTTCTCAGCTATTCCCATCAATGTGTTTCCTTCTACACTTTCCTCCATTTCTCGCCTCTCGCCTCTTCCTTCTCTACTTTCCTTCTCAGTAAGTTTCTTTAAACCATTTTCATTGTTTCTAGTTTCACTTAAATCACTTTTGGCCGTTGTCTCCTGCAAAACCTTTTCCTCTTCTTGTGCAATAACTTTTTGAGAATCCTCAATCTCTCTGGATTTAGTTTCTACAGAAACACAATCTTCCTTTTTCTTTCTTCTTACTACTTTCTCAGCAAACTCACATCGCGGCACTGTTTCCCTTGAAGTAGTGATGCTTCTTTCCGCATTTTCAACATTAATGATTCTTCTTGTAGCTTCTTCCAGTACAGCATTTTTCTCAACTCTCTCACTATTAGCTTTGCTCTCAGTTTTACCTATATCCATCCCTCTTCTCTGATTCGTTTTCTTCTCTGAGTTCCATAGATTCACCTTCTCAGCTATTCCAACCAAAGCGTTCCCTTCTACATTTTCCTTAGCAATAGCTTTTTCCTTTGTTTCTCCTTTTTCGCCTCTCCCTTCTGTAGTTTCTTTCTGAAGTGTTTCTCCTGCTGATTTCTTTAAACCACTCTTATCCTCTGCACTTTCACTCAAAACAGCTTTCTTCGCGGTTTCCTTCGTTAATTCCCGCCTCTCGCCTTCTCTAGCATCAGGTTTCTCCTTTGTTTCTCGCTTCTCGCCTCTCCTTTCTGCATTTTCCTTCTTAGTAGTTTCTCCTGTAGGTTTCTTTAAACCAATCTTACTTTCTACAATTACACTCAAGACAGCTTTCTTCGCGGTTTCCACTGCAGAAATCACTTCTTGAGCCTCCTTTACATCACTTTTCTCCATTGTTTCCTCCACAAGTTTCTTCTCCGTGGCCTTGTGAGGATCTTTATCCATAATCCGACCTCGAGAAGACACTGAACTAGAGGGAGCTCCAGTCTCAATGTTCTCAGAATTTGTTTTATATTTCTCCCTGCATTTCATGAACTTAATAGCTCAACATCTTCCTAAGAACTGCAATACAAATAATAAACTTTAGCTACCTACCTGAGAAGATGCATCACACCAGACCCTCGTGGCGACCGGTTTAAATCAGATCCTGCTGCCGATGACTTAGACCGATGTCTATCTTGAATCGCAATGCACCTTTCATAACATCGAATCCTAAGCGTCGACTAAACACAACAAAACAGAAAGCAATAAAATCATCATTTGCCCTAATTAAAGCCTTAAGTTTCTAACACCAGTCTTCATGTGAAACAAAGCGCAATTATATATACCTGAATCCGTCCCCGATGCGTGAACTTCGAAACACTGTGGCGTTCCAATAAAGAAGCCAGCTCCTTTTCTCGATCACGCGTCATCTGAACCAATAAATCCGCAAATGCTTGCCTCCCTCTTATTCTTGGGGAACAAGCAACCTGAGGAAAGCATCTCACTTCTGTTGCCTGAACTTCTTTACTATTGTCGTTGCTGCTGCTTCCACTATCGTTATTAACCGTTGTTTCTGGGTCGTTGCTTAGTTTCCGGATGATATCCATTACTCTTACTCCTTCTCTCTCTTTCTCTCCGGAATCTGGAGGTGGAGGAGCAGATTGTGAATCAGACTCAATCTCTTCTTCCTCCTCCTCATTGTTACCTTCCTCGATCGGTTGAATCAAAATCAGTTCTTTTACAGATTCCTCGTTGAGAGACTCCGAATTCTCTATAACGTTTGATCCGGAAGAACTCGTTCTGCTATCGATTTGGGATTGGTTTTGGTTCGAGCTCGATGGTTGCTGAGTTGTCCTCGCCTCCCATATCTGAACCAGAGAAGAAGCCGCTCTGGTTTCTTTTCTCGACGAAACATTATCGGGTTGACCCGGATTGTAGAAATTCGGATTGGAGTCGGGTCCTAAAGAAGACGACGAGGGGACTTCGTGCCGAGATTCCTCTGTTTTGGAGAGCCGGTGATCTGAAACAGAGGGTTTGCTGGAAGAATAATCCGAAACCGCTTTGGCGGATTCATCGCTATTCTCACAAGAGACGCTACAGTTTTCGAGATGATCTCTGACAAAAACATTGAGATTCTTCTCGAAGCCAACGTGTATGTTTCGGACATTGTTGTTGTTGTTGTTCTTCTTCTTCTTGTCTCCTCGGATGCATCTCTCGTGAGGATTCAGTACGCCATTAAAAGTCTGGCATGAGGACATTTCTACCTCAGAGGACACCATTTCCATTCAAAACCCAAAATCAAAAACACAAATCCTATTTATTCGGATCTTTCTCTGTAATTTGTTTTTTTTTAAATTGTTCTTTACCTCTTGACCCCTTCTCGGGAAGAAGAACAAGAGCATTGAAACAGATGAAACCCCATTCGAACAAAAACACGAAGCTTTGATTGAGAAGAGGAAAGGTAAGAGACAAAACAGGGGAAAACGAAGAGACGGAGCTCAAAACAGATCAATGGTGAAAAAAAAGGCGAGAAGGAAAGATAAAAGTCTTGCTGTTCTTCTCTGTTCTTTTTTTTTTAAGACTTGATGTTGTTATCATCCACGAATATTATCTAGGTAAATAATACTCGTATTACCTTTTGGAGAAAGAGAGGAAAAAAAAACACCAAATATAGATGAGTCAATTCTTATTGTATATAACTAAAAAAAAAAGGTTTTTAGAGAGACAGTGTCAAAGAAAGAGGGAGAGCATAATTATGGCATTCTCTAAATGGGTGTTGACTCGTTTAATTGATACATGAATATATCTTTTTTCTTTATTTTTACAAATTTACTGGTAATATCAGAGGGACTTCACTTGAACATTTTTAGTTAATTAGTGAATTTAGTTGTTACATGAATCTGGATATACTTCAGTGGTCAGTGTTATTGGATTATGTTTTAAAATTTATTGTTATCTAAAAGTTTTGTTTTCCATGATACATTCAGATTATTAGATAAACCATTTTGTTTTTATAAATTTATGAGTAATATCAGATACATTTCCATTTATTGTATATGGTAATTACTCAAACGAATAAATTTATAGTCTTTGACTCGTGTAATTTCCATGTATATATATATATAAATATATGACTACGTTTTCTTAGATATATATATATATATGTATCTCTTCTTCTTTTTTGAAGGGTTTTGCTAAAATCAAATAATTATGTGTCATTTTAAAATTTTTTGATAATTCTTATCTATGGTTATTATTTTATAGTTTTTGACTAATGTCATTGAAGATTAACCAGATAATTTTGACGTAATTACACGTTGAGTCAAACTCTCTTCCAATTTTAAAAAAAACAAACTAAATTTGGATAAATAATTTTTTTGGCGGTAATCAGTAACTATTCAAAAACATGTGTGGTTATCGCTCAAATATATAAGATGATTCACCTTAGGTTTTACATTTTGTAGTTTTCTTTTATCATTAAACACTTGTAAGTATTTCTTTCTTTCTGTTTCAATTTACTAACATTTTTTAATATTTGTCTGATAAATTTTGAAAATTTTCATGTATTTGACGCATATTTTTTTGAATATTTTAAACTAACTGTTGATAATCTATGTTTAAATTATAAATAACTTTTTCTATTAAAATAAACTATTAAACTTGAAATAATATCTATATCTAACTTTAAAAATTAACAAATATATTATAAAAATATTACAAAATTTGGAATTTTTAAAATTTTATATTCAATAGATTAGTTTAAGTATATTTGACCTAAGATTTATTTCTTACTATGACTATAAATCTAAGATTTATTTCTTACTATGACTATAAATCTAAGATTTATTTCTTAATATGATTATAATTATAGAATTTTTTAAGATAGGTGTTCGGTTGTTACCGTTTGTGAGATTTCTTTTTGAGATGGAATTAATACAAACCACTAATCTTTATTGGATACTATAAACTTAATATTTATTTCTTGATATACTATAATATGTAAATTTTTTCTTAAGATACATGCCCGGTTGTGATTTTTTTAAAACTGTATTAATACAAATACTAGACTTTATCAGATACGTTTAAATTATACATACTAAATACTATATTATATGTTTTAATTGGATAAATTTAAAATATACAAACTTAAATTGATATGAAATTTGGCTCTTACTCAGCTCTTTCTACCAAGACTTTCACCATTTACTTGCTTGCTTGCTTAGATAAATGAATGAATGATAAACTTGTTAGTTGAGGTTGATAAACTGTATATTGATTTGGATTAATGAAGATAGATGTTGAGATTTTTTTTTGAAGTCTAAGGTCTTTTGGGCTCTAATCTGCACAGATGCAGATAAGGACAATCATTTTTTTGTTATAGAGACGAAGCCCATTTGAACCCAAACGAAAGACAATCACACACACACACTAAAGTGTATGTGGGCCCAAAGGTAGTGCAGCTAAGTCCTGAGTAGTCACTAAACCGGAGATCGGAGACTCGTCGACTTTTTTAAAACAAAAAACAAATTTCAGAAGATCGAAAGAAGAGAGACGATGCCTCTTAGTGCGACAATGGTCGGAGCTTTGCTGGGTCTTGGTACCCAGATGTATTCCAACGCTCTCCGCAAGCTCCCATATATGCGCCGTAAGTCCACGAATCCAAATCCAACAACCCTAATTTTGGGTTTTCTTTCTCCATTTCGTTGCGTCAGATTGTTGATAAGGTGCGATTCCGATTGGATTTTCTGTTAATTGATTTTTTTTGGGTGAAATTGGATGTTGAAATATGTTAGATCCGTGGGAGCATGTTGTGGGTATGGGACTTGGTGCTGTGTTCGCGAACCAGCTTGTGAAATGGGATGTGAAGCTTAAGGAAGATCTCGATGTGATGCTCAATAAGGCCAGAGCTGCGAATGAGCGCCGTTACTTTGGTATGACTCGTCTCTTCCTCTTTTTTTTTTCTCCTTAAGCTTCTTAAATTTTGCGTTGTTTTTGATTTAAGTCTTTGTCTTTACGGATTTGCTTGTTCATTCAACGTTTTGATTTATGTTTGGCTATGATTCCGTTAGTATAATCACAGGGTTATCACCCGCAAACACTTGAATATTAGGCTACATCGTTTCCTTTTTAATGGGTTGGTTGTTCTCTGTTTAGCTCAAGGTTTAATCTTTTGGAAGTTTAATCAGTTTAGTCATGCACGGTTATGAAAGTTAGGTAATTTGAGCAACATAATGTTTTTATTATAACAAGCTCTCAATAAGAGTGGAAAGATAGATACTTTCGATTATTTCTTTGGTTCAGAATGAGATAGGCTGCAACTTGCAAGTAATACTATTGCATTATGGGATACACAGAAACTAGATTCGAATTGGAAGGGTATCACAGTTGTCTTATGTAGATGTGTCTAGTTTTAGTTAGAGCTCGACGGAAGTTTTTGTTAAGCATCTTGACAACACGTTTGACGTATGTTAAGTTCAAGGACTTTCTTGTTTAGATTCATGTCGAAATTTCTACTTGTTGATTGTAAGGGTGGCAGAATTTGGTGTATTACGTTTCTTGTTTTGTTGGATTGAATAGATTTGCATACTTAGAGATTTGACCATATGACTTGGAATATTCAAAATTTTCTTTTGTTTTTGTTGTAATGCAGATGAAGATCGGGATTAGTTATTGAGTGATCTTTGAAGTCTTCAAGAAAGATATATCTTCCTCTGGAGTCATCCCAAGTGCTTGAATTGTTTGGTCTTCCCTGTAAAAGCTTTTCTTCTCCTTTTTCTTAGAGCTGGTTCTCTTTTGCTTCGGCACTGGAGTTCTTTTCATTCAGTGTTTTTGGTTATGAACCTAAAGATTTGTGTTTTCACAATCTAAATCATTTGGATCTGTTTGTACCTGGCTAATAATTTCGAATGAGAAACCTTTCAATGCTTTTACGTTTCACAGTTACATCTTCTTTTGCTAGATTGCAATATTTTTTTTAAAAAAACTCAGGTTTATAATTTGGCTCAAGATGCATATGAAAGCAATCCACGCTAAATCTCATGACTTGCTAGAAGCCGATACATATATCCAATTGTGCAGGCGATACAAGAAGTATTTGTGGAACAGCTACTCTATACAAATGCAGATAAATACAGAGTTTCAGGAAAAAAATATTTCAAGTTTGCAGTTTCATGTCTTCAAAGTCATTTGCATGCATCAGTTTACAGCTTCTTATAACCGGCCGTCCTATTGTTGAAGACATGGAGAAGGCTATCACATGCTTGTCTAGAAGATGGTCTCTCTTGGGGAGAAGTTTTTGTGCACTGTAGTGCAATCTCAAGCACCTGATAAACCGCATCTTCTTCAAATGGCATTAGTGGCTTAAGCTTTGGATCTATGAGCTTCTCTCTTGCGGAACCAGCTATCTCAATATGTGTTTCAACCCATCTCACCATATCCATCTCTGCGCCAAACACTGACTCAGTTGGCATTTTCCCGGACACAATCTCCATCAACACTATCCCCATACTGTAAACATCGCTCTTCTCAGTCGCCTTCAACGAGTAAGCATACTCTACAAACACAAATCTCAATGCATTAGATTTTTAAACAGTGCATATGTAAAAGCAAGGAGACTTGAAAAGAAGATAAGTACCTGGAGCAATGTAGCCGTAAGAGCCAGCAAACCAGGTATTTGATTCTGTGTTGGTATCGTAGTTCTCAGTTAAGACCTTGGCAAGCCCAAAATCTCCTAAATGTGCTTCCATGTTGGAATCAAGGAGCACATTACTGGATTTAATATCACGGTGGACGATTGGAGGAACACAGTCATGATGTAGGTATTCTACTCCTTGAGCCAATCCTACTGCTATCCTCAATCTTGCTTCCCAGTCTAAAAGCTTCTTCTTTTTGTCGAATCTCAGGTTTCTCATCATGAAACCAATCCCATACGCTTCCGTTTTTCATGTACTCATATATCAACAGATTCAATCCTTCTGACTTGCTGCTGCAGTAACCCATTAGCTTAACGAGATGCCTATGTCTAATTCTTCCAAGGGTCTTAACTTCTCTGCTGAAGCTCTTGTTCGACATGAGGTCATCTTTCCAGAGAATCTTCTTCACAGCAACGGTCTCACCGTTCTCAAGCTCCGCCTTGTAAATCTTCCCAGAGCCTCCCGATCCAATCATGAACTCCTCGCTTAGATTATGCGTGGCTTCCATAATGTCCTCCCACCTGATATCTGACTTTGACGCTCCTGTTCGAAAGAGAGGCTTGTGTGTAGCTTGTGAAGAAGAGCTTGACGATGAGTACACGGTGCTTCCGTCCCGGACTTTCTTGAAAAAATCATGCCTTTGTTTGAAGAAGAGAGCGATTACAAGTATCATCAAAGCAATCGCTGCCAAAGCTGAGATTGCTGATATTGTAACAACTGATCTGGCACTAAGACCCTGTTGCTTGTTGGTTCCTCCAGCTCTCTTGCAATAACTAAGAGGGCTTCCACAGAGACCGGTGTTGCCTACAAAGGAGTCAGCTGGCCATCTTGAGAACTGTTTCTTGAGTTTGCCTTCGAGGTTATTGAAAGAGAAGTTGAGATAGCCTAAACTCTTCATATCCCCTACCGCTCCAGGAACTTCCCCGGTCAGCTGATTGTGCGACAGATCAAGGCTTTCCAGCTTTGTTAACGTCCCAATCGTAGAAGGAATATCTCCGGTAAAGTTATTGTAGCTGAGGTCTAGAGCACTTTGAAGATCCTGAAGCTGTCCAATCTCAACCGGGATTTCTCCTATTAAGCTGTTTCTTGATAACCGAAGCTCGTATAGCTTGCGAAGCTTGCCCATAGCTTGAGGAAGCGAACCTGAAAACTGGTTCTGATCGAGGTTAAGTACATTGAGAGCTCCCAAGTTACCAATCTCTTGCGGGATCGACCTGTTAAGGGAATTACCGTCAAGTGATAACACAAGCAGCTTTGTACAATTGAACAGCTCAGTAGGTAAAGGCCCATCAAACTGATTAGAAGAAAGCTTGAGCTCTCCTAGCTGAGAAAGCTTTCCAAGCCATGGAGGTATAGGCCCTGAAAGAAAATTGTTATTGAGATCGATGTGCGTCAGTTTCTTGCACAAGACGAGCTGCAATGGAATGGTTCCTGTGAGAGAATTGCTTGAGATATCCAACAGCGACAACTCGCGGATTTTCCCTAACGTCCAAGGGATTCTTCCTGTGAATTGATTCTTCCCTAACCTGAGACGATCAAGATTTGGAGAGTTTCCTAGCTGGAGAGGGATCTCATCTTCAAACTCGTTGTTGGTGACATCGAATGAGATAATCGAGCTCGAACCACACAACGGAAGGATCGTACCATTGAGCTTGTTGTGAGACAGATTGATTCTGGTGAGGTTCTTCAGATTGATAAGTGAATCAGGAATGCTTCCTTGGAGAGAGTTGTTGTAAAGCATGAACTGTTCCAATCCCTTTAAGAACCCGAAGGACGAAGGAATCGATCCCGTTAGCTGATTGTCTGCCAAATCCAAGATTTTCAGTTGGTGACAGTTACCCAAAGTGGCGGGAAGTCCACCAACGAACTCGTTCTGTCTCAAGTGAAGCAGGCTAAGCTCCTTTAATCTTCCTACTGAAGGAGGAATCTCCCCTTCGAAATGATTCCCAAACAGATCAATCATCTTTAAGCTTGTGCAGTTTCCAATCTCTCTAGGGATTTCCCCAGAGAAACGATTCTCATAAAGAAATAGAACCTCTAGTTTCTTGAGCGAGGTGATCTCCTTCGGTAACTTGTCTTCCAAGTTATTGTGATACAAGACAAGCCATTGAAGATTGGTGAAGTTTGATATTGAAGGAGATAACTTACCCTCCAAGGTGTTGTTATGGAGATAAAGATCCGTGAGTTCTACTAGCTGGAACATTTCCTCAGGGATTGATCCAGAGAGCGAATTGTTCGACAAATCGAGCTGTTTAAGCGATTGACATTTGCTTAATTCCACAGGAATTTCACCTGAAAGCTGAGTTCCAGACAGAACCAATTGCTCCAAGTTTGTGTTGTTCGAACATATACTCTTTGGCAAAGAACCAGAGAAACGGTTGTTAGCTAAAGCCAGATCAAGAAGCTGACTCATGTTCCAGAGCTCTTCAGGTATCTCTCCGGTGAGATTATTCGCCGATAAATCAAGGGTTTGAAGATTTCCCAGATTAGCCAAAGTCTTGGGAATAAGACCTTGAAGCTGGTTCCCCATCAAGTTAAGGTACTCGAGCTGGCTCAGTTTACCGAGTTGACTCGGTATCTCTCCGGAGAGACTGTTGCTCGCCAGGTTGAGTATCTGGAGATTCTCGAGGCGTCCCAGCTCCGCCGGTATCGTCCCGTTGACCCTGTTCTCCGCCGCAGTGAACACTGTGAGATCGGAGCAGCTTCCTAAATCCGCTGGAATTGGTCCTTCGAGACTGTTATCCTGAAGTATCAGTGATCGAACCCGGACGAGCCGACCGAGTTGACTCGGTATGGTACCGGTGAGTCTGCAAGAGGCGAGTGCGAGCATCTGGAGATTGGCGAGGTTCCCCAACGTCTCCGGGATTGTTCCGACGAGCTCGTTGTCTCCGATCCTGAGTGAGTGGAGGTTGACGAGTGAGCCGAGTTGACTCGGGATCTCGCCGGTGAGTTGGTTAGAAAAGAGAAACAGAGACTCCAAGGAAGAAAGGTTGGAGAGAGCAGTTGGGATGGGACCCGTAAGATTGTTGGAAGATAGATCGAGGTGGATTAGGTTGTCAAACCGGCCAAACGAAGGAGAAATCGAACCGGTTAATCCTAAACCGGAGAGGTTTAAAGCGACGACACGAAATAAACCGGTATCGTCGCAGGTGACACCGGTCCAAGAACAGTAATTGATGTTACCAGAGCTCCATTGTTGGAGAATATCGTCTTCCTCTGGGTTCGTAACGAAAGATTTCTTCACCTGGAGAAGATTCAGAAGATCGTCGGTTGGACCGGTTTGACCCGAAATCGAACCGAGTAAAGAACAGAGCACGAGCAGGACAAGAAGAAGAGTATGAAGAGACTGCATGTTTTGTCTCCCTCTCTTGCCTTCTTCTTCTTCTGTGATTTATCGAGGAGACAATGGCTTTTTATTACAATTGCATAGAGTTTTTTATGGCATTTGTTTGATTCTTGTTGCAGAGACTGAGCAAGGAGAAAGAAGATTGGTCATCAAAACGGTGCATAGGGAGAGAACAAAAGCTTTGGGAGTTAATGTGATTCGCTCGAGTTTCTTCTCTCTCTTCTTTTCTCTTTCACTGTTTTATTGAGATATAGAGAGAGAGAAAGATTTAACGAAGAGATTGGGCAATGTGAGAGAGAGAAAGATAAATAGGTCAGAGGAGAGATGAATGAAATGGGAAGGCTCGTAGATAAATGTTTCGGCTTTTATAAATGGCGACAAAGGTCAACGCTCATACCATTTTTGTATATATATTACATGTATAACATACTCTTGTGTGTACATGCTTGTCCATGTAGACATGCTATTATAGTATGTTACAATGAAACTGTGCGTTAAAACTTTGACAAATTAACGTCATTCCATTTCATAGTAATAATTTATCGAACGAAAACATGATTATTACTCTGAATATTTAGAGTATCGACTCTACACGATATCCTTTTTCTTCTCATTTATTGTCAAGAAAGGTAATCAATTGATTATATCAAAACCAGTTTTCGTGAGAAGTTATAGTTTGTGTTACTTTTTCAAGAAGTTTAGTTGTTTGAGTAATGTAAATGAAATAAAGGAACAATTAATTTTTTTAAGAAATGGTGATGCATGGCTTTGACCTTGGCCAAGGAAAAAGAGTGGTTGAGATAATGACTTGGTTTGAATTATATTTTTTGTATCTTTTTTGCTTTGGCTAAGTGTGTTAGCTTCTCATCACTTCAACCTTTTCATGATAAAGAGAGCAGTTGTGTTTCCATTTTTATCTTTATATGTTTATGAATGTGCATTAATATACGTCATTACATGATATATCTATTATACCAAGTCAAACACAATTTATTATTATCTTGTTGCAACATATCAAACTATATATGCTAGTTATGTTTTTCTCATTGCCTTAATGTTTTTTTTTCTTTTTTTTGTTGATAATTTGAGTTAGTTGTACATATAGTCTTGTCGTAGTTTCGGAATCTAGCTTGAATTTGAATCACTCCTATGTCCCATCTATATATAAATCAAATGGAATAACACATCAAGAACTATAAGTCATTTTCAAATGTAGTTATTATATATAAACTTTGGTTGACTGTGATAATGCAAGATCGAATCAAGTTTACGTACAACAACTTGTTCGATAATTGAATGGGGGAAAAACATATAATTAAAACTTGAATATTCTATTGAAAGAGATTCTAAATCCAAAAGAATGAGACAAAGGAATTATCTTCGATCCACCACAAAGGTCAAGATTCTTAATCTTATATTATTTTTCTATTGTTTTGTTGATTATGCTTAATTTGGTCTTAAATTCAAAGTAATATATTAAGTAATTTGGTTATACATGGCAAGAATTTTGAAACTCATAATAGTGGTTTTACTTCAAGGATAAGATATTTAAAATATTGAAGATGTAATAAGATAAGATAAATGATTAAGAACCATATTAGTCAATGTATCATATAAATAGCCAAGGATGTGATCTGTATTGCTTATTGTTCTGTATAACTCAGGGTAGGTTTGTTTGGTTAGGACCGTAATTTTTTTTTTGTGTGTGAAGAGTAATGCTAAACAAAGAGTAGAAGAAAAGCAATATGATTTGATTTATTAGTCTAATCACAAGGTTAATCAAGCTAAGTAATTAATAATCCATTCAAATTAAGACTAATTACCACATACTTTTTAAATAGCAACATTAAATTTGAATTACTCTAAAACATTCGAGACTAATCACACTTAGGAACCAGAAACATAAATATGAATTCACCGTTAGACAAAAGAGAATTAATCAGCCAATGGTTAAGGGTTAATTTGATCTTAAACTAGTCCCACCAAATTGTTTTTTCTTGTAACCACCAATTCTAGATCAGAAAAAGCCAACACATGGTTCCAAAGCGTTTGTTGGCTAATCAAACCCATTAAAAACAGCAAATAAAAGAGGTTATTATTGGTTTGCGATTAAAACAAACACACACATTTAGTCTAACTGTTCCATACATATGCGTAAGCTTACAACTAAACAAAAAGTAAACCTTCCAGTTCCAGGGTGCAGTTTCATAGTAGCACAAGTGGAGTGAGGACTAAGTATGAATCTCAGCGCTAAACCTGAAAGAGAAAGATCAAAACAGTAACCGTTCTTGATAGATGTCGAGTGCCTTGATTATCTTTCCAATGAACATCTTCCTGTGCATTCTATACTTAACTGCTGTCACAAATGTTGTCCTTGCTTCCGACATTGAATCTGTAGCAAAACCAAGAGGGCAAGCTAAAGTTTTGATCTTTATGGGATAATTTACTCAATGTGTATATATCTTTTAATGGTTATAATACCTAGCAATTTCTGGTCTTGTTCTGAAGTTGTGGGATATTCCGCAAGCATCTTTCGACACTCATCTTGCAACTCTTTAACCGCTTTTCTCTCTACACTTGGGATTGGAGGAAGATCTATGTCTGACCAAGTGGGCAATGTTCTTGCTGCAGCTAGAACTGCTCCATCAACAAAAGAATCACCTCCAGATAACTCGCCTGCCACATTGTGTCAACAAGATAAATAACATTGTTGCTCATTTTTTCCAATAAATCGAAAACGAAAGAAAAACGAACTTACTATCATGGTAATACTCTTCGGGAAGACCGAAAATATTGAAGACTGATAAAAAGGTATTCAAATGGATACGAGAATCACCAGAGAACGGTATAGCATTCCATGGATTCTGCAGCAGACATAAAACAATGCATAAACAAGAAAACATTGCAAAGTAACCATGTTCTGGCTAAAACAAATGTGGTGCAGTCAAACTCAAAAGCATTACCACAGGAGTTGAAAAGCCGTATCTTTCCATAAGCATGTGGTTTTTCTGACCTGGCATGTAGTTAATCGTCATCTGCGAAAAGCATTATAAGAAAATGCAAAACATTTATCAACTTGAAATCTGCAATTAATAAAGCAGGGAAGTGAACCTGGCATGCTTATGGAACATTTGAGTCCTTTACCTCTTCGCCTTTCTTAATTGCTTGACCAGCATTTGACATAACCTCAAGCATGCGATCTTTAGGACGCCAATGTAGAAAACAGTTTGGTTCGAAGGAATGGTTTAGCATGTCTGCAGAGAAGATGATTAAACCGCTGATATATATAAACTTCCACGATTACAACTGTGAGATTGTAGTAAATCTTCCTTACCAGCATAAGGAATCATCATATTTAAGTCTTGAACCAAAGCACCGATCCTAGTTTTCATACTGATGCATCGTGTCTGTGCGATACTAACCGCCCATATAAATCTTTCTGGATCTTCAGCAAGCCTTTTGATTTTGAGAGGAACACCTGAATGCTGAGTTTGAATACAATTTGTCAATGAACCAAAAAAAAACAGCCATAACAGAATGTCGAGATATGTTACCCAATTTTTTTCCCAGAATTCTAGGACGCGTTTCTGTTGTTCTCTAATAGTTGAAACAAGATCAGGATCTTGAAGCTCCGCAAGGTCTTTCTATAGCAATCAAGGATCAGGTAAAGACACTTGTAACAACGAGAAGTAAGTGATGAGTGTCAAATGATAATATCAACCCACCTCTGTAGCTAGAAGCAAGCTGCTGCACTCATCAGCAGCAGGGAGAAAGTCGCTGTAGAGTCGCCAGAAATGATCTTCCCGATCAAAAGAGAATAAAAGAAGACACGCTAACCTGAGATCCCAATCTATCTGTAATATTAAAACACATAAATTGCATTACAGAATAATCATGAAACCAAAACAATATGCAAAGTTGTTAACAAGGAAAAGACTTTGAGAAAGATGACATCTTTTCGAGTGAATGATATTGATATTACAGATGCGTTATTACCTCAGGATCAGTTGAGTTTATAATATCGAAAATCGGATGACCAATTGGAACAATGTCAGGGAAAAACATCCAAGGGTGCTTCTGTCTAATGGTTATCATCAATTCATGAGGAATCTCCATTATCACCTGCCAAGAGGAAAAAAACAATTAAATGAAAGAATCTTAAGAGAAGAAAAACAAAAAAAGTTGTGAACTTTAAAACTACGAAGACTGACTCTAGCACGACGACGAGGCTCAATATCCTTAGAAGCATAGACACCAAAGCC
Organism: Schrenkiella parvula; assembly: GCA_000218505.1. Lineage (NCBI taxonomy): Eukaryota > Viridiplantae > Streptophyta > Magnoliopsida > Brassicales > Brassicaceae > Schrenkiella > Schrenkiella parvula. The sequence continues at coordinate 9,629,542 of CM001193.1, read as the reverse complement.
ATCTGGGCCTTCCTTAAACTCAACTCCATAAGCTCTCACACTTCGAACATAACCAATTTTGTAGAAATCCGGATCTGCTGGCTCCAGCTAGTGAACAAGCAAAAGAGAAACCCATAAAGTCAAGCTCACAGATGAGGAAATGCACAGAATTTTCTAAATTTACTACCTTTTCGAACTCATATAAACCCTAAACACTCTTTTTCCTGAATTTTAAGGATAGATTCAAAATCCTTACTTCAGACGAAGAGGATTCCTCAGAAGCAGGAGACTGAAACAGAGGAAAAGGTTGTGTCTCGAGAGAAGCAACCTTGATGGGTCGTACACCATTTGGTCTCTCTCTTACGAAATTGCATCTGGGTCTTGGTGCTGAGACAATTCCGTTGCAGAAACCCTTTGTTCGGACAGAAAATATGAGTACTCAGAAAATTGTAGAATAAGGACACAAACACAATACATAGAGTACTCATACTACGCATATAGTGATTAAAGAACCTGAGGTTTGGAGATAAAGGTGTTGATCAGGTAGTGAAGAGAGACGGAAGAAGCCATTATTCCTCAACTGAAATAGCTCCAGCAAAGAAATGGGTTTAGGAGAGGGAGAGACAAAGATCGTTATCCTTGTTTTCAAGTTTCTGTTATAAGAAGATATAGTAAATGTTCAGTAACCTGTAACAATCAAGCTTTCATAGCTCAGTTGGTTAGAGCACCCGTTTAGTAAGCGGGAGGTCTTGAGTTCAACTCTCAATGAAAGCAAAGTAAATTCATAGTTTAATTTTGTCGTCTTTTGTTATTTTGAGGATATATAAAACGTCTTTTGTCATCTTTCTGTCATATAGAAAACTTCTTAATCTTTCAAACAGCTACATAAAACCCATCACCAGTAAGCTTTCATAGCTCAGTTGGTTAGAGCACCCGTTTAGTAAGCGGGAGGTCTTGAGTTCAACTCTCAATGAAAGCATTCTTATATATTTTTTTTCTGTTCTCTTTGATTGCATTATATATCCCTCAAAGTCAAACCTTAGTATTTTAATTAGTAGTTACAGAAAACATCCCAACATTTTGGAAAGTTTCTTTACACCCAAATGTGTCAATCAATACAAAAGCAGACTTAATTTTTTACCATGAAAAATATAGATAACTCTATCTCTATATCTCACCGTTTTTCTTGATTATTTAGTTTTCAAAGTAAATCATATATACATCAAATGATCTCAAACATTTCTTTGTGCAAGGAACTATGAATCTGTTCCTGAAATCTATAAAGACAGGCTTGGTTCCTTTGGTCATCATAATATTATATTAGACTGTAGAGTTGTGTGTGAAAGGCTCAGCTTCTGATGGAACTTCACGAGCTCGTTGGCTCTCAAGTGGCATATACTGTGACATTATTGTCATAATCTCCGAGTCCATGTAAGACTGAGTGCCAAAAACCGCAAAGAAGAGTTAGTTGATAAATCCTAAAACGTTCAGTTTAAGAATGGTTTTGTGGAATCAAGAAGAGTACCCTGAACCGGTATTTGTAGAAGAGATAACCAGCTAAACCTGCTACCGCGACGATAGCTAGTATCAAGAGTGTAAGCCACCATGCTGTTTGGGATCCAGATCTCTCTGCAATCATATATGGTTTAAGAAGATTGTAAATTACTCTTTTTGTTATGAAATTTTGACTGGTGACTGATAACTTTTACCTATACAAATATCTTGATCGTTAATGTAAAGCCGGTCACCAGAACAACTACATTTGTATCCTCCCCATGAGTTCTTGCATTTGCATCCGCTACATTGACACACCGAACTCTCTTTACATTCGTTGATATCTGCAATATAGCCATAACACAAGATTACAGAACTGGTGAATGATTTGGTTTTACGAGATTAGAATCGATAAGTTAAGATTTAGGACAGAATATAGTTCTTGAGAAGCCTTACCCTTACAGGTGATTCCGTCGCCTTGGAACCCTTCAGGACATTTGCAGCCAGCAGACATAGAATCCTGATTGGTTCATAAGTAGTTTGTAAATAAATAACACATATATGATTGAATTGGTAAAAGAACTTTAAAGATTTGATTTGTAATAAGAGAATCACTAAACTGAGCAAGCAGAGAAAGTTAAGTCATTTCTTGTTTCAGACCAGCAACCTCCATTGTTAATAGTACACCTCGCAGGCCCATAAGCTGCAAAACTCAATCACAAACCGGAAATTCAGAGAAAAACCAAGAAACCGGTCTTAACTGTTACAGTTATGCTGTGTGAAGAGTGAATAACTTACGTATACATGAAGTGTAACCGTCGCCTTTATATTGGACACCTTTTACAACCGGACACTCGCAGATTCTTCCTCTGAAAGTGTCCTATTTAAAAAGAAAAATCAAGACATTATAGGACTTTGAGAAACATTTCAAATTATAGCGATGAGATGTGATGTGCTAAGCTCCGTTTTAAGACATACTTTACAAGCAGTTGTGTTTGCTTTTGTATCCTGCCAGCAACCACCATTATTGTCAAGACATTCATTTGTCTCTAGACCTGTGTTTAAGCAAATGGGAGGATCAGATGTTTCGTTGAATCCAGCGCATATCGCCTTTAGAACAGCGGTTCTCTCCAATCTCCCTTCACAAGCACAGACAATAACAACATAAGTTTCAGTACCTTCAGAAATTGCAGTATCTTGAAAAGTTAAAGAAGCAATCTAAACCTCGATATTGGGCGTTATTGATGACTAATGTTGGCAATATAGTAATATCTCCTCGCTCTCCTTGGCCAATCTTTGAAGTTATATACACTACCATTAGCAACCAAACTTGATGAATCCATTGAATAAGGAAAGGGCACAAAAATCAACCTGAACTACTTGCTCGGTTTTCAGAACTTGGTTCTCCGTATCAGCCTCAGGGTCACCCATACATTTCTTAATCTTCTCGGCTGGTAAGTCTGAGACAATTCTTGAGAATTCATAACAGGAAAATAAAGAAAGAAAGAAAAGAAAGATTAAATGCTTTTTCTTAAAAGAACTCTTACTCAGAGATTTGATGACATTTTCAGCACATTCTATGCTATATTTCTTCTCCTTCATCGAACATCGAGCATGAAAATCAGTAACATAATCCCACCAAACCCAAGCCCGGCTACTCTCATTCGCAACTCTATGCACACAAAGCTGTCTCAGATTCTCAAACACAACATCTTTCCCTTCATACCCTTCTCTGAAATTATGCTCAGGGTCAGGAGCACAATACCTCCCATGGTTTATACACTGAGACTTACACTGTGGACTGTTTATAAACTGAAAAGGGCAAAACCAAGTGATGTAATGCGGCGTAAACGCGGTATAACCGCCTTTCTCGAGTATCTGAGCATGACCCTTAAAGTTCTTAACAAAATCCATCTGTTCATCACACCGTGCACCACACTCGTCGTTGCTATTAGTCCATAGCTCATATTCTACTCTCTGATCAGGATGAGGCACAGATTCTCTCCAATCTAGCTTCAAGACTATGTCTTTACCGTTCTTAATCCCTTGTCGTAAGCTATCTCCGAATGATTTTTCGATTAGAACCGATGGGATTGTTAGCTTCTCTATAAACCCATCCGCGTCTCTGCTCTCTTCAGGTGAATCCATTGTCAACAATGGCTCGTCCACATTATCCGCGACAAGAACTGCCGCGGCTCCTGCTTGCTGCGCGTTCCAAGCCTTTAAGGCAAAGTAGCAACCTGAAATATCCATTAATGGAGCAAAGAAAACATTAATGAGATAAAACATCAACACAAGACCTGAAAAATAACAAATCACGGGGACTTGAGAGTTTAAAGTTAAATCTTTCAACTCAAATTCGAATTTGCAGTACAACCCATAAGTCCTGTTGGCTTGTACGGTTAACATGAGAGACTAAAGTTTAAATCTTTACACTCAAATTTAAATTTTTGGCATGACCCAGAAGTCAGAGCAAACCGTATTCCGATGCACATCAATCAAAGTTTCGATCAAGTCGTAGAACAAAGTCATGTTCTTTCTAGTTTATTCAAAAACCTCAGTCAAATGAAAAAAAAAACAGAGGTTTTAACTTTTCAGATATTTTTGATTTTTATTACCTCCACGATCGAGAAGGAGAATAGTGGGACGAGGAAACTTAGGCTTGAAGGTTTTACCAAAAGCAGAGCAACCATCGGTTTTACTATCCGGGTAAACCACTGACCCGATAAGAAACCCGCCGTAATCGGGTAAACCGAAATTCGCGATGGAGCCGTCGCGCTTCGACCTCATCTCCTCCGGATTCAGCACGCTTATGCTCTCTTTCTCCACGACGAACCTCGCGTCCACGACGACCATGGCGATGATGGTCAACGCAGCGAGGAGAGAGGTCAACGCTCTCCCGTTGACTAAATCCATCTCTGAAAAAACCATCAAGGATACGATAACGATTGGTTTTGGTCGACGGATCAACCTTGCTCGTGTTTTCTCGGATAATCAAAAACAGAGGAAATTAAAAATCCGAAGCTTTGTGTGTAACTGTTTCTTATTGAAGATGGTAGCATACTACTGTAGTTTATATAAATATAAGAAAGACAAACATAAATTTTTAAAAATATGTAAGAGAATTAGAAGATGTTAGACTTTTTTTTAATGGTTTTTTCGATAATGGTGGATGATAAAGTAGGAGACTCGATCAGCGCCTCGACCCTCAAGTTTGAAATAATAAACATTGTGTGTGACGATAGACAAGAGATATTTAAATTTAAAAATATTAAATAGGAAAAAAAACTCAAATTGTATTTTGACTTAATAAGCTTATTGGCTCTCTCTTTTCCTAAGAATTATTCAAATTTTTTAAAAAAAGTTTATTGTATTATGCCGGGTTTGAATCCCAATAGTTTATTTAAAAAAGAAAAAGAAATCATGCTAAATTTAAATTCGGATGATGATTTAAGAATTGACATTTTATGTGAATTTTTACATAAAAAATAGTAGGTGAATTCAATGACAATAATGAAATAATTATACTTTCTTCGTTTCAAAATAAATTCTATTTTAATATTTTGCACATAAATTAAGAAAACAAAGAAAAGTTCTTTTATATCCTTTTTAATAAATTTTTATATAAATATATGTCAAACAATAGTTGATTTTTATATTTTTCGTTTTAATTTAGTCAAATACCACTAAATGATAATGAATGTATTTTTAAAATCAAAGTATTTTAATTTGAGGTTAATGAATAAAAATGTTGTCCAAATTTATATTAAAATTCTAAAGTGACAATATTCTGTAACAAATAAAAAATATCAAAATGACACCTATTATGAAATGCAGAAAATATTATCTATTTTGATTAAAAATAATAAAGTAGTTAATTTGCGGTTGATTTGAAACATGGCCAAATAAACAGGGATATTGAATATAGCGGATTTTAAATAGACTGGATTTCAATTAGGACTGATTCAAAGAGATAAGAGAGGTATCATACGACTCTAAAATATCATAAATATATAATGTATAAAGTATAGTGTGAGTAATAGTAATATATCTTACGAATATCCTAGACCATTTGTATTCAGAGAATGGATTGTTGGTTCTTGGAGATGTCATTGGTGCAGCCAAAAAACTTCATACTTCCTACTGAAAGATGCATTCGGCTTGATGTAGCATGGGTATTATAGTAGTAAATTTGGAGAAAGCCTTTCCTAAGATGATATAAATCATTGAGCTTTGACATTGAGTTTCTGATTCTTGTAAGTTATCCATGGCTACAAGAAGGATATGCCTCATGTGGAGTATGGGGACATTCGGCCAAAGAGTGTGAGCAGATGAGAATGGGATCTGTGGCCATATTGAACAAGAAGGATGAGACGAAGAAAGATGATAAGAAGGTAGAGAAAGAAAATCAAGTTCCAAAACCTTTGAGTGAGAAACATAGTAATGAAGCAAATGAGATGTTGATGATGAGCTCTTATCACATAAACCTCAAAAGAATTATTTACTAATTTTCTGTGTCTATTGCTTTTGTTGCTCTATAGTTTTTGGAAGAAAATTTCATTATTTGTGTATTACAAACTTTTCATTTATTTAAATAAGAATGTTTTATATTGTTTTTCTTTAATTAACTCAAAAATATTCATGAATGAATTAGATGTTAAAAAAATTATAACATTTTTTGGACAAAATATTTTTTACTCAACATTTTAAAAAAAAAATCTGAATTTTTAGTAAAAATGCAGTGAATAATATTTTTGATATATTTTTTCAATAAAAATCAGAATATTATTTTTGTTAATAGATAACTGCTCACTGCATTTTTATTTTCGTAATTTAATTTATTTAATAAATGACAGTTTTTTGGTTGATAGATAATTAAAATTGTTACAAATTAAATTACAGAAAATAGAGTTATTTTTGCAAATGGATTTTAGTGATACACTTTTTATTGGCGAAGAACAGAGAGAAGCTGGCAGAAACCGAAGTGTTTGGTTTTTCATATTTGCATCTTCAATTGAAGAAAAGCAAATCAACAAAACTCTCAATTGATCGAACTCGTATTCGATTCTCTCTTTCAAGGACGCAACAGAGAGGCGTAAGAGATTGCATGATTCGTCTCTCTCTCTCTCTCTCGCGACAACATCAAACATTCGAATCCCCAAATAAGGGTTTAAGCAAAAACCCTCCGAGTTCATGCCCAAATGCCCATTCCCAATCCGTGTCAGCTTCGTCAGCTACTTCCTCAACGAAAGTCGAATCCTTTCGAGCAACCCAGTTAAGCTCTCTATTCGTCTTCTTCGCTTCTCTTCTTCTGTTTCAGTTTCTCCGAAGCAATCCATGGAAACCGAGCAACACGCGGAGAGTCCATCGGAGGCTCCAATCTCGGAGAAGATGTTTAAATCAGCTCCAAAAATGGGTTCTTACAAATTAGGTGACTCCACTTTGTCTTCGATGATTGAGAATTACGCCAATTCTGGTGATTTTGCGTCAATAGAGAATCTTTTGAGTCGAATTAGATTAGAGAACAGAACGATTAGAGAGCATAGCTTTATAGTTATATTCAGGGCTTATGGAAAAGCACATTTACCTGAGAAAGCTGTAGACTTGTTTCATAGAATGGTCGATGAGTTTCAGTGTAAACGTACAGTTAAGTCCTTTAACTCTGTGCTGAATGTTATTATAAACGAAGGTTTGTATCACCGGGGATTGGAGTTTCATGATTACGTTGTGAATTCAAACATGAACATGAACGTTTCTCCTAATGGGTTGAGTTTTAACCTGGTCATTAAGGCTCTCTGCAAGTTGGGGTTTGTGGACCGGGCGATTGAGGTCTTCAGGGCAATGCCTGAGAGAAAGTGTTTGCCTGATGGGTATACGTATTGTACATTGATGGATGGATTGTGTAAGGAGGAAAGGATCGATGAAGCAGTTTTACTGTTGGACGAGATGCAGAGCGAAGGCTGCTCACCTAGTCCAGTTACATATAACGTGTTGATTGATGGATTATGCAAGAAAGGGGATTTGACTCGGGTGACAAAGCTTGTGGATAATATGTTTCTCAAGGGATGTGTTCCTAATGAGGTGACTTATAATACGCTTATTCACGGTCTCTGTCTCAAGGGTAAGTTGGATAAAGCTGTGAGTCTCTTAGAGCGGATGGTGTCGAGCAAATGTATTCCAAATGATGTAACATATGGAACACTCATTAATGGATTGGTTAAGCAACGACGAACAATGGACGCGGTTAGGTTGCTGATCTCTATGGAAGAAAGAGGGTATTGTTTGAAGCAGCATGTTTATTCGGTTCTTATAAGTGGACTGTTTAAAGAGGGACGAGCCGAGGAGGCTATGAACTTGTGGAAGAAAATGGCGGAGAAAGGTTGTAAACCCAACATTGTTGTGTACAGTGCCCTTGTAGATGGTTTATGCCGCGAAGGGAAACCCGACGAAGCTAAAGAAATACTTAACGAAATGACAAGTAATGGCTGCTTGCCCAATGCGTATACGTACAGCTCTCTGATGAGAGGATATTTCAAAGCTGGTCTTAGTGAAGAAGCGATTCAAGTGTGGAGAGAGATGGATAAAACCAAATGCTCTCAAAATGAGGTTTGTTATAGTGTTCTAATTGATGGTCTTTGTGGGGTTGGGAAGATCAAGGAGGCTATGATGGTTTGGTCAAAGATGCTCACTGTGGGGACCAAACCTGATACGGTAGCTTATAGTTCAATGATTAAAGGTCTTTGTGGTATTGGCTCGATGGATGCGGCATTAAGACTCTACCATGAGATGCTATGCCAAGAGGAACCCAAGTCACAACCTGATGTTGTTACTTACAATATACTCCTGGATGGCTTATGTATCCAGAAGGATGTCTCCAGAGCAGTTGATCTCTTAAATTCTATGTTGGATAGAGGTTGTGATCCCGATGTTATTACATGTAACACCTTTTTGAAAACTTTGAGTGAGAAGTCAGATTCTTGTGAAGAAGGGAGGAGTTTTCTAGAGGAGCTTGTTGTGAGGCTGTTAAAGCGCCAGAGAGTATCAGGGGCTTGTAAGATTGTGGAAGTAATGCTGAGTAAGTATCTGACACCAAAGGCTTCAACTTGGGCGATGATTGTTCCGGAGATTTGTAAACCGAAGAAGATCAATGCCGCCATTGATAAATGCTGGAGGAACCTGTGTACTTGAATTAGTACTGAGCATCTTTGTTGCAGACCGCAAGTTCCTCAAAAACCCTCCATGGTTGGAACTTTTTCGCTTCTGGTGTTGTGGAAAACCAGGGATGGTCGAGAAAAGAAACAGGTAGATGGATCATCTATGTTTTGTAATCTGACTTCGCTAAACATGTTACTTGATTTATGCGTGGCTGATACACATTAGCTCAAGTTAATATGAAAAGCCCTTTTGCTATGGAATCCCCATTTCTACAGTATTTAAGTTTCCGACATGTTTGATTCAAGATCTTTGTTCTGTTCTTCTCTCGTTTGAGTACTATTTCTTTTGCAGCGTAAAGCAAAAGGAAAGATCTTCGAAGTCTGTTTGGTCAATTCAAATTTCGAGCTCCTTGGGAAAGAGAAGAAGTCTGTGAACATGATCAGTGACGCTCCATAAGCGAAGCCTTCAGATTTTGCTTTTTTTTTTTTAAACAATTGTTTGTTTGACAAAAAAATGTTTTAAGTGGCTTTTAAAGATTTTATAAATATGTATATTTCTTACATGCACTTGACCATGTATTGGAAGCTAAATTTGTAGATCAAAGGAGTAAAACGCATGCTTTCCCAATTCCAAAAGATCATTTATCACAGTCACCATTTTTTCAGATAAATCTTTTGATTAACCAACAACATTAGCAAGAACAATATATATCTGCATTTTCTTCTAGTTTTCCTACTGAATTTGAAAACTTCTCCTGCTTTACAAGTTTCTACGTCCTAAACAAATCCTATTTTAAAAATGAATTGCATCAAACAAAATCAGGCTTTTAAAGTAAAAAAAAGAAAAAATTTTCAGCACCAAAAACTCTCAACTCATTAATGTTATCTCACCATGAAAACCTGCAAAAAAAAAATGAAAATCAATCTAAAGCCAAATTCAAATAAAGTACGCAATGAAAACTAACAAACAAACGTGAAATTTATCAGGAAGCACGAAAGGAGAAGCAGAGTTTGTGATACACAAGAACCAAAACTGAGGAAGAGAAGAGAAGAAATGGGTATTATGTGTTTTGCTTCATGAGTGCAGAAGTCGTTGGTGGGATTAAAAGCCAATAGCTTGGCAATATTAACAGATGTCAAAACTCTTGGCTTTAATTCCACACGACGACTCCTACACTATTCTCTTTAACACATCGAGAGCCTCACGAATCCGTTGTACATGAAGAAATTGTTTTCTAACTGAAGGCCAAGAATATGTATATATATACTATATACTACATATAAACACGTAAAAGTTGTGTGTGTTTTATATGTAGAAGCATCACAATAACAAAACAATGAATGTATGTACGTGTAAGATATACATAAGCATGTAGAATGTGGGTATTATACATAAGCACATAAATTTTGTGTGTTTACGTGTAAAAACTGAAGGCAGGTAGGTATAAAGCAGAAACGCATAAAGATTGTGTCTTTTATGTGTGGTTAAGTGTAAACGAGTCACGCCATCAATATGACAAACACATGCAGAGGATGAAAGAAAAAATAAGTTGAAAATGCAGCTAGCTTGTATTTTAAATTTCTTTTAACAATAAATAAACCCTTAAACCTCAACTTTGGAAGGTTTAATGAGAATCTTAATGAGTTTTCGTATCTTTTTTTGGTTTATACTGTTTCAAGCTCATGCAGTGATAAATCAGTCAAAAGATATCCAGCTCTTGATAGAAGGAAATCTCCTAAAGAAATTCTGAGGAAGAAGGTATATCGAAAACCCTAATCCTAGGATGTCTCTGATGTAGAACGCAAGAAACTTGAGCACGAACTTCATGGAGACGAAACAAATTATTCCACAGCCAACCAAACAGAGACACTGCTTTTGGATCTCTCCAAGTAGACAAGCTCTTCACTCTCTCAACACAATCATCATCCTCTCCGCGATCCTACGCAACCTATCATACATCACCAGATTTCGCGCTTGGAAAGGCATCAAACTCGTCGTCTAGGAACCATTCGATTCAAGGTTTTGAGGACTGGCTTGGGAACTCAATGGTCGCTCGTGGCAAATTTGTTGGTTTCCTCGTGTTCAAGAGTTACAAAAGGCGATCTTGCTTGCTCGATTCTCTGTTGTTTGTGCCTTCTCCCGCCAAGTCGTTCTCCTTCGGTTGGTTTTTGCTTGGCTTGTGGCCTACTGTTTGTTAACTCAAAAAACAAAGGTTACAAATTTTAGGTTTTTATAATTGTGACAATTTGCATATTTAAATGTCATTTGCCTTAGTTACAAGTTACAACAACATGGCAATTCTATGCGTTCAACCATACATACGAGAGTTCTATGCATTCAACCCAAATACGTGGAGTCACCGTTGCCTTTGATGAAACTGTTCAAGTGTTATCTCAAAGAACAATGAATGAACTGTTGCTTTTAGATCAGATCTGAAGCTCGGTTAGCAAATTCACAGTTTAATATGCGGTGGCTAAAATAGAAAAAGTATCTTTCAATCTAATGAATAATGATCCCATCCGTTTCATCGCCAAGTACTGAAAGCTTTTTCATTTTCCAAATGTATGATTTGAGCTTAAAAGACATTACCATCAAAGAAAAACAGTGGAAGAAACAAAGCCATGAACTATAAGCAACAATGTTCATGCATTTATACTAAATCGGATTTAATTCTATACATATGCATATTCCCACAGAGTACACAGACAAATAACAACAAATGACACTGTACATTCATGGAGTCTTCTATGAGACAATACTTCACTTTGTGTCTAATATTTTTCTTTCCTTTTTCTTTCAAAAAAAAAGTTACATTTGAGACTCTAGAAACTCAAAGATGGCTAAACCGGCTGCAGCAACATCGTCATCCAACACATGCTCTGCCGGAGAATGACTTATGCCTCCACGACACCGGACAAATAACATCCCCACCTGCCGGAAAAACAATAACCTCCCTTTAAAATTAGTGTCCTAACCAAGAGACAAACCCCACAATGACTACACAACCTAAAACATTGAGATCTCTTTTGAAAAACCTGTGATTGAACTGATGTCTTATAAGTGTCGCAAGAGAAGTCTAACTCACTGTTTGTGAGGATGATGAAATAAAATTTTTAACTCGATTACCTTAGTTAAGTGAGACATAGCCATAGCATCATGTCCTGCTCCGCTCATTAGCACAGGGACCTCATCTTGAATCTCTCCTGTGATCTTCTTAAGGGCAATCTGAGCTGCTGATTTCAACATTAAACTCAAATGCGAGTCTGATATTACTGCGTCTGCATCGTGCTGAAATGATGATAAACCAGGGAACGAATTAGTTGGTAAGAAGAAGACACCAGGGCGTATAATTCAAGGGGAACAGATTTGGATACAACACTCTTTACCTTTCGTTCAATGGAGCACAAAAGCGATCTTTTGTCACATATCTGGTACATCCTAGTTGATAAGTCATGGAGAATAGCCTTGCGTCCTACATCATCTATGGTACGTAAATCCACAGTGAAAGTTACCTGAATTCATCTCCATGTTATCATTTAGAGTTCATTCACAACAGCAATTAAGTAAATAAACACGTAAGAGCGAAAGGAGACTACTTTCTTTCTCTTACCTGGCCTGGGATGACATTGCTAGCACTTGGCCACGTCGAGATTTCTCCAACAGTACAAACAAGTGAATTGGCAAGGGATTCTATAGTGTCCTCGTTGCATTGGCCGTCACAAGATAAGTAATCTTTAGGGTTTTTGCAAACACTCTCCATTAGTATAATGAGTTCTGCGGCACCAGTCATAGGGTCCTGACGCAGTGACATTGGAACTGTTCCAGCATGTCCTTGAGAGCCTTTTACAGTAACCTGTAGAATTCTGTCCATTTGGGTTTCAAATAGCCTTCTCAAAGATTTTAAAACACGAAGTTTAGTTATGAATACGTTACCTTGAGTCTCGTCTGCCCTGCGATTCCTTTTACTACTCCTAGAGGATAACCAACCCATTCAAGCACAGGTCCTTGCTCAATGTGAACCTGCCGGATAATTTTCAGTCAATAACCAATACCAGTCTGTATGTTTAACTCCATCAAGAAGACAAAACAAGACCGTGTTAAATTAGTTTGCGAGAGGAAAGGAGATCAAGAATGCTTTACCTCTACATAGCCCCAGACAGATGCAGGATCATACTTCAGCTGCACAAGATTTTCCTCTGTTATGTCTATGGAATTCTCTTTTAAAGCATCTTGCACAGATTTACCACTGAGCGAATGAATATGCAAAAAGTGAGTACGTATACTCAATCTACAAAGAGAGAAGAAGATAAAGGTCCTCGAGTAAAACCTTTTATCAGTAACTTCCAGCCGAGAAACTGGCATGATACCAGCCAGAGCAGCACTGCCTAGGAAAGTAGATTGAAATCTCACACCTTCCTCATCACTAAACGCAATCACCTGATACGTTCATTTTGTGAATGTATACAGCATAAGTTTCTTATTTTATGCGTCCTAAGTATAAATCAATATATAACTGGACGAACCTCAACAGGCCGCTTTAGTTCTCCCAATTTCCCATTTACTTTCAGAACCTTCAATGCTGAAATTGCAGAAATTATGCCTAATGAGCCATCGTATTTACCAGCATCAATAACAGTGTCCTGGTTGGACAAGCAAGATCAATTGTCAGCATTATCATCTCACTCAAGATCACACAACAGGTAACAAGAAAATGGCAAACAGACTTGTGAATTACCATATGGGAACCAATTAGAAGAGCCTGCGTGCTTCCATTCTTTGGATCCACACGACCATGTAGATTTCCCATGTAATCAACCCATCTGCAAAAATCCAATTTTTCATCTACCCAAGCAAATTTTTTTAGATAAGTACATAAGCAAAAGACAGTAGATTTAAAACTAACGTAGATAAACCGGCATCTTCCATCCATCCACGGATCAGGTTTATTGCCCTTATGGATGCTGGACTCATAAAAGTCCTCTCTAGGTGGGCAACTGCATCACTCACCTGGAAAAATCAAGAAAGTTAAACCAGAAAACTAAGATATGTGTCAAAATGATACTCCAGGAGACTTTATTAACTGGTAAGATAAACAGTAAAACCTAAGTACGATCTCCTGAGTGTTAAGCAATCTCAAACCAAGATTTACTCATCTAAAGATAACACTAGCTGGATTCCTCTGTATAAGAAAACTTAAGAAAAGTTTCATTCGATTCAAGCCAGGAAAGACTTATAAAAGAATTTGATTAAAATAAGAGCAACACTGAGAGACAAGGATACAATCAATCTAGTTTACCAATCATGTTGGTCAAACGAGAAAACAAACATTCGAAGACATATGTCGTAAGAGGGTATATATTATAAAGATTTGACATCAGATTACAGATTGAAGAGTACAAGCTTGAAAACAGATGATAAGTGAAAGCTAAGCAAAAGGGTCGTCACCAAATGGTAATTTAGAATTGTCATAAACATTCTTTTTACCTCTCCTAGCTCCTGTAACCTTGCCACAGATTCGTCCCTTAGGATCGCGTGATGCAGATCGTGCTTCGTCACTTCCGTTTCACCTATTCCTTTTTCGACAAATATACCAAATAAAATCAGAAACAGAACAAAGAGATGGTGATGAGTCATCGACATGAACAGAGCACCATCATGAATGATCGCATAATTACAGATGATTGGAGGAACATAAGCATAAACCCATAATCGCAAATTTGAAAAAAGTCGAATCTTTTAGATGAATTTTGTATAAAAAGAACACCTTTTCACGGAAGTTTAATCGTCTTGAAATGTAGAAGAAATTTGAAACAATAACACTAGCTAGACAGAATCTTAGCGACTGAGAGAATATTCACACGGAGACGGAGGCGACAAAGAGATAGAGATTTACCAAGGGAGATTTGGGAAGAAGACGACGACGAAGCAGATGAAGAAGACGACGAGGATGAAGAGGAGAGAGCGAGAGGAGATAACAGAGAAATCACGAGGCACCAGAAGATCACAAGCGAAGGATGATGATGATGATGATGATGATGATGATGATGATGGTGATGGAAGCCAGTGTGATACACATTGGAGAGGAAAGGATAAGATCTAGAGGAGGAAGAAGGAAGGGAATGATGAGGAACCGCCATGGCCGCTGCTTTGAAGAGCTTTAACGACGAGAAGAAAACGATACGATAAAAGCAAAGACAGCCACGGAACGGAACCACAGACCACAGACTCTGAAGAGGATCGTCGTTATTATATATACGACGACGATGGCTTCCATGGTGGCTGGTGGGACCCGCTAGTCCAACTTGGACACCAGACGGGGGGCCATGTAAAGTCATGACGTGGTAATTGTCAGTGGAATCTTGTGGAGACGGTCACATGTGGTGAAGGAATCATGTGGTCTTGAAATTAACAAAACAAATGTTGTATTCTTTGCATAAATATAAGATTGTTCTGAAAACATGTACACTAATGTCGAGTAAAAGCATACAAATCAGAGTTTAAAAAAAATCTAGCCAAAACATCCTTAAACCATTTCAAGCGTATTTGAAAATTTTTAAATAAAGATAAGCTTCTCTATAGTGTAAACTTCTATTTTAATCTTTACAAAAATAATATTCTACTGTTTTTATTTTATTTTAATATTAATATTTTTATTTATAGAATTTATAAACCAACTCTTATTATTTTATTATTTCCAAGACTTTCATAAATTTATGATATGAATCTCATCTTGGATCATAACAAATATAATATATAAAGATTTTAGAAAAGAAATTATAATTAACAAAAAACATTATTTGTTTTAGTCATTATTATAAATATTTAAAATTTATAGAAATATTTTGAAAAATGTAACTTCAAAATAGAAGAAAAATAACATTTTGAAAATATAAAGAAAAAATAACATTTTTAAAAATACAAAGAAAAGTATAATTTTTTTGTTGTAGAGTAAGAAATCAAAGTGGATTAGAGATATTTTTTTATATAATAGCATTGGAGTGGACAATATAGGTGAGTTGAAATTGTTGTTATGAAAAATAACTTGATAGTATGAAACAATTTTTTTTGTTCAATGAAACAAGTCTAGTGGTTTGTATAAATACCAGTTAATTAGTGAATCATCACCTGAATCAAAATCTACATCTTGCTTCTTATGAACAACAAATACTATTTTATATAATGAAACAATAACGTATACGACCATTTTGACAGCTTTTAGAACACATAATAAAATAAGGGCAGTAGTATTGAGATGCATATATAAACCAAACACAATGAAGTGTATAAATTTTCGTTTCTATCATAAATTATTATGGTAACGTATCAGATATAATTCGTCGTATCTTTTTTTTTATCAACAAAAACTCGTACAATTAAGATAATTCAAGAGTCCATGAAGGACGAGAGAAACCTATATGACTAGTGAGAACTTGTTGATGTCGCACGCTTCGAGCCAGATTATCTGCCGGATTGTTGTTTGCCTTTGGTATCAATGTGATGTTAATGGTGATGAAGTAATCCTTACATCGCTGAAACTCCTCCAGATGAAAGTCGAAGGCAGGCCATTCTAGTGGGTACGTCACCATTCTCACCAATTCCGAGCAGTCTGTCGCAAAGGTTACCACCTTTTGATCTGCTACATGCATGCATTTCATAGCCCATATGAGCGTCTCCATTTCTGCATGCAGTGGTGATAAACTAGGCCGAATGTTCCTCGATCCCAGCCACACCGGTGCCCCGTTGTTGGTGGTATTCCATCCTTGTCCTGAAAACATGTCTCTTTTTTTCCATGCACCATCTATGAAACACCAAAGACCGACCTGTGAAGGCGGAAAAACCCCTCGCGTTCCTTCCGAAGACCGCTGTTAGACAGCGCCCTCCATCTGGTCCGAATGAGCCTCCTTCCAGAGTAATGTTCCTGCTTCTACATGTTTTAATAGTTCCCGAGGGTCCCCATGAATATTGTTGAAGATTTTGTCCTTTCGGCTCTTCCAAATATACCATATTATCCATGGAAATAGATTGTTGCTATTGTTCTGGGGAAACCGCCAAAACAGATAGTCCAAATTTGTGAAGATCGAATCTGTAGGGACATTTGATGATGGGATATTTGAGAGTGCCCAAATCTATAAGGTTGGCGGGCATTTAAATAGAGCATGATTGATGGTTTCATCCGCTGCTCTATATCTCGCACAGATCTGATCACAATTTATTTCTCTATCCCGTAAGTTTTTTTACGACCGATAAGCATCCCGAAATCGCTTATCTCTTATGTCTTTTCCGCGATTGTATCATTTCTTTTTTTATATTCATTTGGAAATTATATGACCTGTCGTTAAACTAATAATCTATTTAGTTAAAAATGTTTAGTGATTAGTGAAGTGTGATGCATTTTTCGTTTTAACTATAAAGCAAAGAAAAAATAAAGGGATCCGAATCCACCATCTGACGAAGATTCTAGCATCCGACCACTACTATCCCACGTGATCGACGCACGTGACACCCTCTCGGTTTATTTATTTTTATTTTTGTGTCTCGGTTATATTGTGTGGATGCTTCAGTAAAAGTTTATTATTTATAATTACTTACCCAATCATGAAGTGATTACTTATATTAATAGCTCATGTGGTACGTAACTTAGTTTCTGTCAATGTGGATAAAATAAAGGAGGAGATTAGGTTGAACGCATACGTCAAAATTCTTATACGTCCGTGTTAGTAAAGTTTTTTTTAAATCTGAGTAATATAATATTATTGGTTTACAATTTTTTATTGATTAATATAATTCATATTGTTTACAACGATAAAGTGTACTATTCTTTGTTACCAATCATATAAAATAGCAGTAAAAGTTAGCAGTATGTTAGAAACGGTATCATTATTATTTTGTATAGTTATAATATAATCTCTAAATTAATATTTGATAAATTAATAACTCAATAAATTAATAAATTTATTTTGTTTTTAAATGAAATTTTAATCTAATTAATATTTAATATCTCTTTAATTTTAACATTATTACTTTATAATATAAAAGTTTTGCAGTATTTTGTATTATATTTATATTTCTTGTAACAAAAGAACATTAAATATTTCAATATGAAAAATATTTTTTTAAAACAACATATAATCCTTTATCAATTTTTGTTAACCACTATAAAATTCTTATCATTTTATCATTTTATGTAAGCAATGGAATCCAGATTTTTTTTGTGGTTGTTTACTTAATTAATATTATTAACTTACGCCAGCACATAATCCATTTTGTTAGTTTGAATAATCATCCTTGATACGTTTGTTAATTGTCTAACTTTAAGAAAAAAATTAGAAATTTCCCGACTTTAATAATTGCATGTCTAGTCATGCACACTAACATTCGTTAAATTAAAAAATAAAGCTAAAATGCCATATAATTTTGTCCACGAACATGTTTGTTGTTGATACGACAAATCCAATTTGCTTACAACAAATGCATTTTTAGTTTACTATATAAAACTATTTCAAAATTTTGCATCGTTGTACAGACCTAGGTTAGTCTTAGCTTACTCATCAGGTGTGTAAGTTTGATCGTGATTATTATAACGATTGAAATGTAGAAAAAATAAATGAGAACCGCTCTGAGTTTTAAAATGCTATAAACAAGAAATAACTGCACATGTGCAGTTAAAAAAAAAGTGTTTTGAACACAAAAAAAGGAATTAATTACCCCTTAATCAATCTTACCGACTAGATTAGTTTCTTCTCCACTTAACTAGGAAACAGCATTTACCACAACATAACAAACAAAATGAAACATGGACTCAGCATTCTCATAAACAAAATTTAAATATTTTTCTCCTTTTTAAACTTCAGCTCTTGTATTATAAACAACAAACTATATTTTAATATGAAGTCTTTTTTTATATAAGGATGATATTGTAGTCAAATTCATAAAACGATAGTTATGTGTTTTATATTTTTTATGGAGCTGAAAATGTATATTGATTATGGAGCTGAAAATTAAACGATCAAACAAAGAAAGTAGGAGCATAAAGAAGAAGATATCGATGGTGTTTTAAGATTTTTTATTTTCTTTAACAAATAATAAATTTATGTGTTTTTTTTGTTGGAGATTTCTTTGTTTTTTTTTCTTTGTATCTGTTGCTATTGTTTATATTTTGTTACTCTATTCCTAAGATTTTTTTTTTTTAATCTGCCTTTTTTTCGCCGAACATTAATTGATCTAACCTATTAATGAGTGAATGTAATAATGTTGTGAGTCAATATTTGGTGTTTGTATCCGCTAAAATTCGTATTGACTGTGTTTGATTGTATTATTGCAACCAAAAAACCGAAAGATATTGGACCCAATAGAGGTAGGCCCAACTAAATCGAAACTATCAAGAATGTATCGAAGACCGGCTCCATTCCTAGCCCTTATTGGTAATTTTTTAAACCGGAACCAAACCGGACTCGGCAGCCAAAAATTGAAAAGACGGAGACTTATTATTATGTTCTGTAAATTCGCGAGGAGAGAAGAAGAAGAGGCTTCACCGAGTACTAGTAGTATGGCGTGAAAATTCTTCATCTTTCGTTTGCTAGATTATATCTATCAGTCTCCGTCTCTTCTCCGGTTTCTTCTTCTAAAACCTATAAGAACAGTTCGTTACACGAAAGAAAATCCGAGCAACAAAAAGTGTTAACCATGGAGAAGGTTTCAGCAGCTTGCGCCATGGATTGGAGCATCAAGCTCGAGAAAGCCCTTCGTTCTACAAACCCAGGTGCTTCAAATCCTCAATACTTTCTATTTTCAGTTATGTAGTGCTTGGAAAAATTTGATTCTTTAGCTCCACTTGTTGATGCACATTAAGCAGGCCATGCTCTAAATTACAGATATTTAGGACTAAAAAGAAGGTTGCTTTAAATTTATTTGCGAATGTACATTCCTATTATCTTCTCTAGGACTATGAAAGTTAAAGTTTTGTTCTTTTTTGGGTTACTATTTCAGTTAGAGCTGTTGAAGCCATCTTGGAGACTGGTGAGAAGCTTGAGCAGTGGAGCAAAGAAACAGAACCTGCATTTTCCGTTTACAATTTATTTGGTTTGATTCCTGAAGAAGATAGGCTCTTTTCCAATACTATCCTACTGAGGCTAGTTGACGCGTTTTGTTTTGGAGATAAGCTCGTTAAGTTTGCTGTTGTTCGGGTTTTTATGTCTATGTTCAAGCTAAGCCAAGGGAAGAATAAAAGTGAACGTGAAACTTGGTTTTTGTCAAAAGCTAGGGTGCATAACCACTTGGAAATGCTTAAACGAGTGAAGAATGTTTATGACAAGGGTGATACTAAGGCAAAAGCTTTGGCTTTGATTCTATTTGGTTGTTGGAGAGATTTCGCTAGCGAATATGCTCCAGTACGATACCTGATTTTCACCAGTATGGTTTCTTCACATGATCTGGAGGTAACCATAGATCAGTTTAGCTCTTTTTTGTTAATGATTTTTTGCTAGAAATTTTTTCTGTTGTTACAAAGGCTAGCAATTTGATACAAAACATGAGTAGTGTTTATGATGCACTATGGTGGAGTTATATTTATTCACGCATTTGGCATCTTGTTCCTTGGCTAGTGTATTCTACTAGGGATATGGCTTCATTTGCACTTGTATAGTTATGCATTGTCTTACACAATGTTTTAGATTAAGATGAACAACTTGACATATGGAGACGGTTTTCTTAACTTCACTGCAAGATCATGTGTAAATTAGAGGGTTTCTAATAAGTTAGTTTTGAAAGATTTAGTGACTCTGTTGTGTTTAAGTTTGAAGAAAATTTAGTGACTCTGTTGTGTCCAAGTTTGAAGAAAATCTTCAACTGGATTACCAACTCTAATGCCATTGGAGCTTGGTAGTTAAATTATTCTTTGCTGTAGAAACTGAACTCTTCTAATCCACTTTCTGCTTGCAGGTAAGATCATCTCTATTTGCTGCAGGTTGCTTTTGTGAAGTAGCAGATGACTTTGCGTTAGTTGTTTTAAGGATGTTACATGACATGGTGAAGTTCCCGGAATTAATGCCAAAGACCAGGTTAGCTGCTGTGCGAGTTTTTGCAAAAATGGGATGCTCACATGCAATTGCTAATAGAGCATTCAAGGTTCTTTGTCTAAATCTTATTCCATCTGCTTCTGATTCTCAAAGATTTTCATGTAAAAGTATGCCGTCAAGAATTTTCTGGTAAATACTTGATGAAACCGGAATTTAAGTTCGACGTTGTTACCATCTTGAGATTTTAAAACTGTATTAGACTGGAGTATCTATTCTCATGATGAAAGTCTGATAATGTAAGGACTATCATAGTTCATTCATTGAAGCCATCTGTGTTACTGCAGATCTGTATGAAGCTAGTGCTGGAGTCCTCAAACGAGGACAATGTGGTTCCATTCCTGGTTTCCCTGACTAAGCTTGCTTCAAGATCTACTCATCTTGCTTCTGAACTGGTATGTTCTTTTTCGCTTCTTTCTTTTTTTCCTACAGACACTTCATGATTTAAGAATTTTACACTCGATGTGTTGGCCTTTTTGAAAATTAACTTTGTAGCTATAGAAAGCTAAAAAGATGAAATGAAATCTTATTAGACCAACAAGATACTTATGGTCTTCGTCTCCTGATTTCTAATCCTGACACTCTTTTTCCGAGAGTTTCACTGGATGGTTGATGAGAAGCGAAAATAGTTTGCACTTTGGCTTGGTTCTCTGGAAAAGTAAACTAACCTTTTTTGATTCTTTTTTAAAAGAAAAAGTCTAATGTTATCGAATGTGGGTGCAGGCAGAGGTTATCATGCCATTTCTTGGTGAAGAGAAGACCTCTCATGTTCGAGCTGCAGTACTAAGATGTCTACACTTTCTCATTAAAAGAGGGATGTGCTTCTCTCTTGTCCATGAAAGCGAAACTGCAAATTTTTCCAGCTTACTTAAACAAGAAGAGCTTTCGCAGGATATGCAATTTAAAGCTCTTCACATTTTTCAGAAGGTGGTTCATAAGCCAGATTTTAATTTCTTTTGTCTCAAATTGAATATACTTACGTATCTTTGATGTGAATGCAGATACTTGTCTACAAACTATGCGTGGCTGATGCATCTGAATTACATCAGCTCATTGCTATTGTTGAGAATGCATCTCATTCTCAGATCTTCTCAAGCAACTATATAGCTATCAGTATTTTGGTGAATATCTGGAAAGAAATAGTCCGGGCAGCAGAATTAAGATCAATTGATGTTTCTTCAACATCTCTTCCACTGCAGCTCATTGTATTAATCATGGACAGGGTTACCTTACTGGCACGATTGTCTGATCCTTTTCAAGTTGACGATGCACTAGTTGGTGAGGTTCAAGACCTCTTCAATGTTCTCCACCTATTAGTTGGAAAACATTCTGACGTGAGGCTCCTAGTGCTTGACAAAGTCAGTTTATTCCTAGATTATATTGTGAACTTAACTGATGGCCTAAGAAAGTCACATGGAGCTCATGAACTGCTGCTTGGTGTTATCAATTATAAAAGCAGAAGAGGGGCGGCTGTGAGGTCAGAGCTTCTAGCATCAGTGCACAAGTTCCTGATAATGTTCTTGGAGAATCTCGAGGGTGAGTGTTCTGTTTTGTCTCAAGTTTATGAAAAAGTGAAGCATATCACTGAGTGTGTACGTTCATGCAGCTTCTTTGATTGCCACACACAAATGATATTTACTCTGCTATTACATTCTCCAGTTCTTTGGGGATTCCCTGTGAATGAGATAGGAACCAATAATGATGCAGATGGAAATTCAGGCATCTCACTTGTTGCTGATATATCTAACTATGGAATCGTTTCCCTTGAATGTTCGACTCAGATTTTAACGGAGAGGAATTACTGGCCTGCTTACAGAGCTGGGGTTTACGCAGCATGTTTGGGTGCATGGGTCACATCTGCTTTGATTTTTGACAAGCTTAAGACCAACGTCCAGTCTGATATTAACAGTTTTTGGTTAAAGTCGTTAACCTATTTATCTCATGCTGGAGGCAAATTCCAACTGCTTCTCATGCCAAGTAATAGTTTCAAGTTAGTCTATTGGCTGAGAAGTAGTGGTTATTTACCAGAACTCTCCAAAGATGCATCCGGAGAGTTTGCCTACTGCATAGCTCTTCATGAAGCATATATGAATTTGCAATCGTCTCTGGGAATGTTGGGAAATATAATGGCATCGAGTGAAGTGTTCTGTTTCCAAACGTGGTTCTTGGTTCTAACGACTCGGGTACTGGAAACTGTGATTGATCTCGTCGAATGCCTCGGGTTGATTAACCAAGATATCTGCAACAAGAAGCCGGTGGATGAAAAGATCGTGACTGATTGCAATTGTCTGCAACAGCTTCCTCGTATCTCTATTCAGCTTCAAAAGTTGGCGAAGGAATTTGATATGTTAACGACATGTTTTATTGACATAGATGATAGCAGCTCTAGCATTATCACAACTCTCTCATTGAGCTGTTCAGTTCTGGCTTTTGCTGCTGGAATTGTTCTTTTCCTTCCAGGTTTTTCTTTTCATGAAACTTTGGTTCCTTTCACTTCACAAAGTGGTGTATGCTCACGGCTTGTACAAGATTTAGTTCGACGGCTGTGGAAAGTGGACCCTGAAATCTGCGAAAAGCTTAACATACTCGTGAAGGAAAATGAATCACTAAACTGTTTCCACCTGCAACCTAGGACTCAGGTGTTCAGAGCTTGTGGCAAGGTGAAGATGCTTCTCTCTATTTGCAGAGATGTTCTTGCATGCATTTGTGGATTGCAGAATCGGTCAAATCCAATGCACGCAGAGGACATTGTGTCGGAGATTACTAAGAGTTGCAGGAATCTACTTTCACAAGCAGTTATGAGATGGATGCAGATTCCTTTTGGCATTCCAAAGTATTTCTTTAATATAAGGTATTCTCGTATTGCTGACTTATAGATGGCTCTAATTAACCCAACTCTTAATAAGTACAATTCTACTGTAAATTGAATGCTCCATTGTCTTGATCACCAGACCTTTATTGAATATCGGATTAAGTAATGAAAGGAGTGAACATACATATCTATCTTTTAACTTGTCTTTGTACTGTTGAGTGAATCAAGGATTAAGGATATTTCCAAACTTAATTGATTCTTCACTGTTTTTGTGCTGTATAATCTCGGCTAATATGTTTTCAATTTGACTTAAATTTCAGGCCTTGTGTTGGTGCCGAACTATTTGCTCTTAGTTCAGACAGCAGCAATAGTACTCCTGATACAATTTCAGTGAACAAGGGTTTCAACTGTCACTGGATCTTTGTCTTCAGTTGAAAAACATACAACAACTGAGAGCCCCTCTTCGACTTACCAAACTGTATTGCCTCCTTTATTCTAAACTAGCTTATTATCACACCCCGACTCAACACGGTGAAACCAAGAGAAACCAAAAGACTGATTCCCCTTGGAGAGATGAAGATCTGGTAGAAATGGCTAACAAGCTGTTTCATCATGCTGTTATAAAGTCTGGTAAGAAGCCGGAAGTTTCAGGTCGATTTGATTCGAACAACAATGGTGTTTCTACGGTTGTGCAATTCGACCCAAATGAGAGAGGACAAGGGTTTTCGAGCTGCTTGCTAGATGTTTCGCGTTTCCCAGTTGGTTCTTATCATATTAAATGGCTAAGCTGTTGCATTGATCAGCATGGTTCTTACTGGAATCTTCTACCTCTCAATGGCAAACATGTGTTTACCGTTAAGAAAGCTCCATGACTAGAGAATCTTAAACCAAGTGTGTCACACACCCTAGTTTTGATATGGTGGAAGATTAAAGATCAAAGGAGGATCTAGCTTAAGACTAATCCTGAGACTTCCAGCTGCGGTGTGAGTAGAGTAATCCATTGGAATCGTTCAGTCCCAGGTCTTGTCAATGTTCATGCCTAAGGATTTTGGACATGGACGATGTAGTGAATGGTTTTGCTTCTGAGAATATTACAAAAGCTGCGCTGCACTAAGAGAGATCTATTAGGACACTGGACACCATAAACTTCCAAATGTGTCATTATCAAGAAGTTGGGTAACTAAACAATGATCTTAAATTATAGTTATTAGCTTGTAACGCTATTAATCAGGTTAGAGATAGTGTTTTGTCCGGGTGAACCAATTTCGTTTTTGTTGTTGTTCTTGATAATATTACGTAATTCGATTGTAGACTGGCCTCCATGATAAATAAATAATGAAATCAGGAGTTTAAATTTTTGTTTGCTTTAACGTTTGGGGTCCCAGGAAAAGCTAAATTCAATCATCCAACGTAACGTGATAATTGACATCGATGTGCCATCAATACTTCTTGAAAATATCAAGGATCAAACTGTAAAAAAATAGACACAAGCCATCTATAAACAAAATTATGAAATCTAGCTAATGTTGAAAAGAAAAAAAAATTATATATATATAGAAATGGACCTTGAGAATCAAAGTTATGAAGGGGTAAAAAAATATACACTTCCTAATTTTCTTTATTTTTTTGTGGATTTACAAATTTAAAGAAGCGATGGTCGAAGTTACAAATGTTGTGACTCCTCGTCCATTTGTCGTCTACAATCGATTTAGCCAGAGTTATAGATTCTTATCTAACCAACAACAATACTCATTTCACAGAGATTCTCACAGAGATCGCACAAGTGGAACTGTTGCCTGAATCTGGAGGAACTGAGCCAAAAGAAGCACCTATTCGCCTGCAAAGAGAATCGCTGTACGAGACATTCTCTTGTTGTAGAGACATCCCCAAAACATAAAAGGTGTGAATATTCAAGAAGACGAGGGACCAAGTTCAAGGTTTAACCAAAAAGGTAGGCAGAAGACAATAATGGCAAGAAGGTTTAGAAAATACGCTTCTTGCCATGTTAAAGGCAACGTTTTAGCTAATAACAAAGATTTTGTATTAAAATGTAAAGACATTTTCTATGTCATAATAACAAAAAGTGGTGATTAGCTAATAATTAACGCTTTGTATTAAAAGCAAAATTATTGTTACGTTGGTGACCAAAATTTCGTAGTATTTTTTGAAAAGTATAAAATAAAATATAGGAATAGTATTTTGGAGAATTGCTAAACTTTTTGTTGCTGTTGTTTTTATTATTCTGTTCGATCACGTATCATCTAATAAGATATTTTGGTTTATTTAAAACAAACTCTTTGAAGATAATGGATGATATTAAAAATTTATGATCCATGTTTTTTAATTCAAAGTTATAACGATGTCAATTCCATACAATCAATATAATTATACAAATGTTTTTCGAAACATGAAATTAGTTTTTCTAATAATTAAATTATGACTCATTAAATATTAATAAAACCCTAATAATACAATAGAATTACTTATAAAGTTTGAAATTAAAAGAAACAACTTGGAAAAAGTAGATAACAAAGAAATAAGCATAATATAAGTATAATATAAACATAAATTTTTTTAAAAAAACATAGAAAGTGACAAAATTGAGATTAATAATTCAAATTTTCAAAGTTGACAAAAATGATAATTTATAAATTCAAAACAAATTATTATCAATTACACCAAATAATAAAATAATATGATAAATTTCATAAATATCAATATATTTCGATAGTATACAATTAAATGACTTATATCATAGACACGATTTATTTTTTGAAACAGATCAAACATGATCACTTGTTACATATTTGTCGAAAGTAATAATAAATTGTGTTTTTTTATGGTAAAATAAAGATCACTGAACTTTCTTGAGAAACTTATAAAATAATTTTATTTTATTAATTTCTTTTATTTTGTAAAATTCAGTTATTCTAAGTTTTACACTAAGATGATCATGGCGTTGATTAGGAGAGTTTTCAGGGACTATTGAGTTGAAGAAATTTGATTTTAAAGACTTTCTAACAATATGAAGTCTCTACAGCTTTCACAGATTTGCAGCCAAATCACTCCTATATACAGACTTAAATACTCAACCAAATGACAATTATATTTTTTCGGTCAATAAAAACCAATTTAGAGGAGAGAAATTTAGTTAATCAAAATATGAATTTAATTTCATTTAGTGAGGAAAATCAGAGAAACTTAATTAGTTGGCATATGAAGATTATTGTCAAGGACTACCAAAACCAGGGGAAGAATGAACCAAAAAACAGATTAAAAAGAGATGAACTTGTTTGATAACAACAACAACAACAAAGATGCTTTGAGAAATGAAATTTTGTGTGTGAATTAAAGAAGAGGAAGAAGCCAACATCAAGTGTAAGTTGTCATACTGCATTAAGCACTGATTTGTTTTAGTTTTACTGTGAACATTATATCTTTCTTCTAAAAATTAGATTTGAGGCTAGAAAAAATATTTAATAGATCTGACTATGTTCTTTCGTTCTAATGAGGTGAAAATTATTAGTTGCCAACTATCAATGCACATTAAATTATGAGTTCCACTTTTAACAATGTTTGTTGCTGTGCATGATACATTTTATAGCTTTATGAACTTTATTTTGCTTATGACA
This sequence comes from Schrenkiella parvula, assembly GCA_000218505.1. Classification (NCBI taxonomy): domain Eukaryota; kingdom Viridiplantae; phylum Streptophyta; class Magnoliopsida; order Brassicales; family Brassicaceae; genus Schrenkiella; species Schrenkiella parvula. The sequence goes on along the minus strand of CM001193.1, from coordinate 9,602,399 downwards.
AAAACATCGACCTCAATTAAGTTTTTTGTGTTCATTACTAATTAACACAAATGTTAATATGGGGGGAAACGTTACCGTATGTCATTACCGTTGAGCTTTGGTTTGCAATTAATTAACTTGGTGTAACCTATACTTTACTTTGCATCCATTTTCTTATGTTTTGATTACAAATTAACTATTTTTAATTGACCTTTAGATACATATAAATAGGTAGATTTGGGAACCTAATTGTTTTACCACCTAACATGACCCTAGACTAAATTTGCAATTTTGCTATGAAAATAAAAGGCCAATTTCATATTTCTCGTGAGTATATATAATCTCAACATGTCACTAGATAAAGTTTTTTGATTTCATCTCTCTCTCTTTTACATTTTTTTAGTATGAAGCCTTTTTAGTTTAGAACAAATAAACCTCTTTTTCTTTTCAAATGTGTATTTATATAAATACGTGTTTTGTCTTCGTAGATACATCACACATACATTCTCTATTTTGAATTTATTTGTATTTTCTCTTCTTTCTTATATCTTTCTTTTCAATAGCCGATCTGTCTGATTTGCAATATCCATCCTTATTTTTATAACTTTTTTTTGTTTATAAATGTAGTAATAGAAAATACATTATTAATCTTTGTTTCGGCTCTGTTTCACATCCTCAGGCCTCAAACACAACCCCATCGGATCCCAAAACAGTATTTGGGATTTGAACAATAGAGAAACTCACGATCGAGATCGATTAGAGGTAACGTTTACTGTTTTGCATTATACTTTTTATGTTACAATCAATTTTCTGATACTTTATTAGAGGAGAGTAAGGATTGTTCTTGTGCCAATGTTATAATATAAGAAAAAAACAATTTACATATTAAAATATTATTTTCCATGAAGAAGGTGTAATTGCAGATGACCAAACACAAAATATCTTGTTTTATCCTCCATAGTTCTTAAATAGCATTAGTTATCAAAATAATAAGTTAAAAGCACCCATTATACATATATATATATATATGGTATTTAACTTAATACATTTTCAATAGTTATTTAATCTTCTTATGATATTATACCATTTTTGAGGAAAATTTATAAGTTTCAAATCTAGAAAGAGGAGAAAGAAAGAGTGAATGAATATTTATATCTTCAGTAGGAAAAATTCTACCAAAAACCTATCCACCACTCAAACCTCCCCAACCAAAACCACATGACTTGGTTTACTCTTTTACATAAAAAAATCTAATCTCATAATGCATGAATCTATACCTTTATACACTTTTGTAGATCTTCTTCTATTTTCCGCAAACTAATTAGCATATCTATCTCTTACTTCTCTCCATAAGAAAAACAAATAAATTAATCACGTAATAATATCACAAATATGTATTGATATTATATCAAAGAGGGCTGGTTTCACAGTAAGTCATATCATAAAATTTAGTGTTTATATAAAAGTATTAAGATCTGGAGTTTCAAGATTATGAACAATTAAAACGTTATTGCGTAATTAACCGGTAGAAACATAGAGAGGAAAAAGGGAATCAAAAAAATGTAAAAGGGTGCAAAATGTGTGACTCCCAATAAATAAATAAAAGACAAAAGTTTTTATAATGTTTCATTGGTAACCTTAGTTAGGCCTTTCTCTTTCCATGTGCTAACAACATACATATATATATAAATGTCTCACAAGCAATACCATCAGCCATTCTCTTCTTTGGCTCATTGGATCATTATAGGAGGCAACCATGGAGATAAGGAAAACTCAAGTGGCCATGCCGGTTTTGTTGGCGATAACGACTCTAATGGTTAGTCAAGTGGTCTTCGCGAGTAAACACTCAGACTTAAGGACCCTTCACGAACGGCATATGGCGGAAATGCAAGCTGTTAAAGCGTCATTGGTTCGTCGAAACCTACCGGCTATGGTATCTCCTCCTCCTACCCCTCCTCAGGTATAATATAAACTTCTCTTATCATGATGATCATATCATGTGATTGAGCTTGTATCAAAAGATTGTGTCTTTATAGGTTTTTGGTTTAATTAGTTGAAACGATACTTATATGGTGTAGGCAGTACCTGGTCCACGAGTGTATCATGTGATATCATATGGTGCCGATCCCACAGGGAAATCAGATAGTACGAATGCGATACTAAAAGCTATGGAAGATGCGTTTGAAGGTCCAAATAATGGAGTTTTGATGGAAGATATAAATGATCTTGGAGGAGCAAGAATCGATCTTGAAGGTGGAAGCTACTTAATCAGCCGTCCGCTCCGGTTTCCTTCAGCCGGCGGCGGAAACCTCCTTGTAAGTATCTCTTAATTACTTTTCGATCTCAATCTTTGTCAAAACTATATTAAAGTTATCAAAATGCAAGGTTACAAGTAGAGTTAGGTTTCTTCCGTACGTGTGAATGAATATAACGACAAAAGTCATGTTCATATAAATATATTGTCTTCATGGCCCGTCTATGTGACGTGATGTGACACATCATCCATATCTTAGGTAAATATCAACAGAAACCTTAGTTTAAACGTAAACTTGATTAAAGATGCTGGTAGATTTGGTGAACCAAACGAAAATTTCTTAAATGATCATTATTTTCCTTTCACGAGAATAGGATGATTCTTTTCTTTCTCTGCATGTTTCTCTCATAATTTCAAACATTATGACTTTTTTGTTATTTCTCAACAAAAAAGTATCTTTCTATTTGAAATTAATTTTATGAGATTTACTTCCTTTTACCGTATTCCTTTGCATTAAATTATCAAAAATTATGTTTTATATTCCATTTCTAAATTATCAAAAGTCGTTTTTATTTAAAAGAAATCTCAACTTGAAAAATCCTCGCATTCTACATTTTCTTTCTACATGTTCTCTGGCTATTTAATTTCGCTATACCATTGGACATATATATTTTAAAAATATATATTGAAATGAATTGATATAAATTATTTGTTTTATTGACTTGTGCAACACGTCAGATCAGCGGAGGGACATTAAGGGCATCAGATGATTTTCCAGTCGATAAGTACTTAATCGAACTCAACGACGAGACGTCGAAGTTGCAATACATCTTCGAATACATAACTCTCAGAGATCTTCTCATCGACTGCAACTATCGCGGCGGAGCAATCGCCGTCATCAATTCTCTCCGGACAAGCATCGACAACTGTTACATCACACGATTCGGAAACACGAACGGTATCCTCGTCCAAAAAGGACACGAGACTTATATTCGAAACTCGTTTCTTGGTCAACACATAACTGCCGGTGGAGACAGAGGAGAGAGAAACTTTTCCGGCACCGCCGTGAATTTGGTTGGTAACGATAACGCCGTCACGGACACCGTTATATTCTCCGCCGCGATTGGGGTAATGATATCGGGACAGGCGAACATTTTGTCTGGTGTGCATTGTTATAACAAAGCAACCGGTTTTGGAGGAACCGGGATTTATTTGAAAGTACCCGGTTTGACTCAGAACCGAATTGTGAATTCGTACTTGGATTATACCGGTATCGTCGCGGAAGACCCGGTTCAGCTACAGATTTCTGGGACGTTTTTCTTGGGCGATGCGTTTATATTGTTGAAATCGATAAACGGTGTGGTTCGTGGGGTTAATATCGTTGACAATATGTTTTCCGGGTCGGGTACTGGGGTCCAGATTGTGCAATTGGATCAGACGAATAAGGCGTTTCAGAATGTTAACCAGGTGGTCGTTGACCGGAACAGTGTAAACGGAATGGCAACGATATCGACGGTGGCTAAAGTATCGGTCGACGGAAACGGAACGTCTTGGACCGTCGATTTTAACCCGGTTTTGTTGTTCCCGAATTTAATCAACCACGTACAGTACACGCTCGTAGCGCGTGAAAGTGGTGCGTTTCCTGTTCACGCGCTAAGGAACGTTTCGGGTAATCGAGTGGTCATTGAGACAAGCGCACCTGTTACTGCAAAAGTTTATGTAACAGTGGATCAATGAATTAGAAATGTTGTGTTTTTGCCGTAATAATGGTTAAATAATTATAAATTTATGATGTTGGTGGTTTTTGATATTTTGTAATTTTTTTCCTATCAGGAAAAATTATATTTTTCACTATTATTAGTAAATAAAAAAAACTCGAAAATTGTGATTGCAGTTGAAGAGTTGGTGGCAGACATTTACTAGTTTCTTTTTCTTTTACCAAGACATTTACTAGTTTCCCTGAGATAAAATTTCAATGCGATCATTTACTAATATAATTACTTCTGAAATTATGTTTTTGACCAATAATAACACTTTGCTCCATTTTTCTTTACATAATAATTAAAAATCAAATAAAGCAGCCAAATGTAATTAGTTGTCTATAAAGTCGATAACAAAAGAAGAAATATATCTTAAGGAGTCTTCGAGGCTCTGCATCTATTAATTTATTCCATAAATTATATTAATTTAAATTCCCACCTTCAATTTTCATTTTCGATAATCACTTCAAGTATTCGACATAAAACTCTGCAAGTTTTTTTTGCATATAAAAAGAAGTTAATTACTTTATTAACACAGAGAGTGGGTGGAAATAAAAGTAGTATTCTCTTCTAAGTAATGAATAATTTTGGAAGAAAGCAGACTTTATGACGAATAAAGACTAATATGGGTTGTAAACAAAGTCTAATAATGATTTATTTTCTCATAAAATCATTAATGCTGCAAAAACTAGCAGAACATGAAATTTGCATAATAAAAACTGACTAATTTTAAATTTTAAACCTTAAATGACATTTTATTATTATGAAACTGATAGGAGGATGCAATAATAAGGCATGAATTAAGACAACAAATTTTATGATTAATAAGAAATTAAATTGAAATAATTATTTTCTTATTTGGCCAGTTATCAATCAAAATTCTTACAACTTTAAGAACTTCAGCTGTCTATCAATAACATGCTTTGATCTTTCTTTTCGAGACTTTTCGCATTTCCTTATGAATAAAGCAAAAAACACCTAATATGATTCCGTTTAATAAATCGGAATTCGAGTCGGTTCATTGGAATAATAAAGCAAAAATTAACAACATAAACGATAACCTTTAATACACACATATACACACACACAAGCTCATATCTGCCTGCATCTTCTTTATAAATCATTCCTCAGAGTTACTCTCTTTCATTGTCTCTCTCTCTATCTCTCAAGAAGAAGGCAAAAATCAAGAAGAAGCAGATGAGACATTATCGCTTTGTTTGCTTGTTACTGAGTCTCATCACTCTTTCAATTCAGTTTGATGAGACACTATCCTTAAGAAGAGACATGACAAAGCTTCTTGAAATCCAAGACAAGATCCAAGAAAGACTCGCAATCACTCCCTCTCTCCCACCATTGTCTTCTCCTTCTTCTCCATTTCCCAAAATGGTAAGCATCTCCCACGTTCAGTAACTATCTATACGCACGTGTGTTTGTGTAATTTGTGAGCGTGTGAGTTTGGTTTGGTGCAGGTGGGCAGAGTGATATACCCAATTAGCTACGGAGCTGATCCAACAGGTGGACAAGACAGTAGTGACGCAATACTTGAAGCTTTAACCGATGCTTTTCAGTTACACATTGAGCTTCATATGTTGCCACGTGTTGCTGATCTAGGAGGTGTTGTTATCGATCTCCAAGGTGGCAGTTACAAGATCGGAAAACCTCTCAGGTTCCCTTCCTCCGGTGTCGGAAATCTCCAAGTCAGTCCCTTCGATAAAATTTGCAGTCTTTGCTTGTAAAACTTACAATGTCAACAAATTAGACCAAAAAGTTTGAATATTTACACATTACTTCATTCAACAACTTGGACTTTTCGTTAAAGAAGCTCGCAAGATAAAGTTTGAATCTTTATCCATTTCTTTTGGTGTAATTTAGGTAAAAGGCGGGACTTTCCGAGCATCGGAAGAGTTTCCTGGTGATCGGCATTTGGTCGAACTCGTGGCATCAAACTCCGGGAAACCAATGAAAACGTCGCCGGAGGATACGTTCTCCGACCAGAAAGACCAGAGTTCCGGGATCTTCTTTGAGGATGTGACCTTCAAAGACGTTCTGTTCGACTCAAGCTTCCGAGGTGGGGGTATATTGATAGTTGACTCTGCTCGTATACGTATTACTGGTTGCTACTTCCTCCATTTCACAACACAGGGGATTAGAGTCCAGGGAGGTCACGAGACATACATTTCAAACACCTTCTTAGGTCAACATTCAACGGTAGGTGGAGACAAACAAGAAAGAGAGTTTTCTGGGACAGGAATTGATATCTCCAGTAACGATAATGCCATAACTGACGTTGTGATTTTCTCGGCTGGGATCGGTATCTCGTTGAACGGTGGTGCAAACATGATTACTGGCGTGCATTGCTACAATAAAGCTACATGGTTTGGTGGAATCGGCATTCTAGTGAAGTCGCATTTAACGAGGATAGACAATTGTTATCTTGATTACACAGGTATAGTCATTGAAGATCCTGTTCACGTTCATGTCACAAACGCTCTGTTCTTAGGAGATGCAAACATCGTGTTGAGATCGCTACATGGGAAGATCTCCGGTGTAAGCATCGTCAACAACATGTTTAGCGGTACTCCTAAAAACAACTTCCCGATCGTCAAGCTAGAAGGAGAGTTTCATGAGATTGATCAAGTTGTGATTGATCAGAACAACGCGGAAGGGATGACGTTGAAATCAACAACCGGGAAGGTTAAGGTTTCAGGGAATGGGACAAGATGGGTCGCTGATTTTTCCCCCGTTTTGGTATTCCCTAACCGGATAAACCATTACCAACATTCGTTTTTCTCTCAATCCGGACAGATTCCTGCAAATGCAGTGACCAATGTTTCCAACAATGTGGTAGTTGTAGAAACTGATAGAGCTGTAACTGGTACTGTGTCAGTAATTGTTTACCAGTAAAACAACATTCTTCATATTGATCATTGTCCTGATGATACAGTTGACACATCATTTTCTCAATAATCATATATAACATGAGCTGGTTTGCGCAAGATCAGACCGTGGTGCTCCTAACAAACTGACAATCAATACCAGCAATCAGCGACCTCATTATTGGCCGGTTCTTCTGGCACGTGGAGCTTCTCAGGGGGACCAGAAGTCCTTGGGTGTTGTTGGAAATCACGCTTCCCGGGTTTCGCAATGTCTATATAGATCATCCTGCCATTGTACATCTGCAACAGGATTGGAACATTTTGGTTAACATCGAGTCATAAAAATGTGAACTTGCTGAATTCATTCAAGCTGTGTTATCAAGAAGCTTATACCCTACGGTCCATCGTCTCTAGGGCTAGAAACGCATCATCTTGAGACATGAATTGAATAAAGGCATAACCTTTTGATCTCTTCATTGCCTCATCTTTGACAAGCTTAACTGTTTTGAAAGACAAGAGTGAACTTCTATCAACTAACTACAATTTATAAAGCTAATCTTAAATCCAAAGCTGGACTTAGACAAAGCAAGAAACAGAGTAATTATACAAACATATCAACTTAACACACCTTCAGCTATCTCGCCAAAAGCTGAAAATTCCTTTTGCAGAAAATCTTCACTTGTAGAAAACGGTAAATCTGCAGATTACAAAGCAGAGATACATAAATAGATCACCAACTTCAATTTCACGATGATTGTTAAGTGGCCAGCACAAGAACTGATTTCTAAATTCTCCAGAACCTATCACATGTTACAGCCACAGTCTTGACTCAAAATCCTACACTTATCAATTAATATTTCCGTCCTACATTAAGAAATTTCTTTAACAAAACCATATTCTAATTTTAGCGATAAGCGAATTAGAATCTGAACCAAAGGATAGTTTAAATACTCATGAAAGGCATAAACTTACTTCTGACCATAATTTTGCTGGCGAGAGGGTAATTAGATAGCGAAGCTTGAATCTTCGGAAGTACAGGTTTTCTGTAACTTGATAGAGAAGTAGAACAAGCCACAAAGGAAGGAAAAGCGATCGCCGCCGACCACATAGTTTCACGGCCGCCGGAGAGAGACGGAGAAGAATGAAACAATCGTGAAGATATTTTAGGACAGTATTTTGAGGACTTTCTAAAAAGACGACGACGTTTATAAGCTCTTTTGATTCGCGCTTAAAGCCCACTAAGACCTAAGATTTGGCCCAATAATGTTCTTAGAATATTGAAATTAAAACAAGAGGGTGTATCGCATAATATTTGGAACTTATTTTGATAATCTGAAAAGAATTGGAAATGGAAGGGCATAGAGGGTAATTAATATTTATATACTAATTGTAAAACCCCCACAAAAACCCTAATTTCGTCACTCTAAGTTTCCAGAAATTCCGAAGAGACTCTTCAGCATTTATCTCTCTCCATCTTCGGCAGCGATGGCTATGTTCTCTCACCGTCTCCGACGAGCCTTAGTCACGACGACTTCATCTTTTAACCGATCAATCTCTCTGTCTCCGGCTTCCGTTGCTCCAACCGCCGACTTCACATCAGTGTCGACGGTGGTACAGAGATCCGTTTTGAGGGGTTTCACGGAAGTGACTCGAGCTCCGGTTAGACTATATTCGGGGAGGCAGTACAAGCTTTACAAAGAAGGCGATGAAATCACGGAAGATACTGTTCTGTTCGAAGGATGTGATTACAATCACTGGCTTATCACCATGGATTTCCCAAAGGATAATCCTTTGTCTCCTGAGGACATGGTCTCCACCTACGAGAAAACTTGCGCCGCAGGGCTTGGTATCAGGTTCGTTATTTAATTCTTCTTTTTTCAAAGTCTGCGTCTTTGAAATTTCAGTGATTCATGTTCTCATTTGGCACCAGAAATGCTACAAAAAAATTCATGAATTTGTATGTGTATGCTTTCATGTTTTCCGTTCCTTTGATCATTTAGGATATGGAATTAGAAATATAACACATTAGATGGATTTGTCTGTCTTATTGGTGATATACTGATTTCGTTGAAAATGAGTTTTGTTTGAGTTTTTGTATTTTTTTGCTCATGCCTTAGTTAGAAATTGAGACGAGAGATCCATTGATCTGCAGCTTTGCGTAACATCTTTTGGCATTTATATTGACTTTTTTTCGGGGGTGTTTATGGTTGAGTAAGCTTGGAAGAGGCCAAGAAGAAGATCTATGCTTGTAGCACAACGACTTACCAAGGCTTTCAAGCAATTATGACTGAACAAGAATCCGAACAGTTCAAGGGTAAAGTTCAAAATAACTTTATTTTTCCTTTGAAGAAACTATTTCACTAGAAATCTCACTTGTTCGGCATTGTAAACAGATCTACCCGGAGTGGTGTTCATATTGCCAGATTCCTACATTGATCCCGTGAACAAAGAGTATGGAGGTAAGTTGGAGATTTACCAATTTCGTCTCATTTTGGTTATCTATAGAAATTGACTCGTATAACTCGACAAAATTTATGTTTTCTTGTTTTATTAGGAGACAAATACGAGAACGGAGTGATCACACATAGGCCACCGCCAATTCAGCATAACAGAAGAACCCGTGATAGGTTCAGTAATAGATCTGACCGTCAAGGCGGAGGAGGAGGTGGTCCTCAAAACTTTCAAAGAACCACACATTATGGTCAGCAACCGCCAATGCAAGGTGGTGGAGGAGGCTATGGTGGTCCTCAGCAGAACTATACAGCTCCAGGACAAGGAACTCAAGCTCCTCCTCCACCATTTCAGGGAGGTTACAACCAAGGCCCGGCACGACCTCCACCACCTCCATATCAGGCGGGTTACAATCAAGGCCAGGGATCTCCAGTGCCTCCATACCAAGGACCATCTGGCGGTTACGGTCAAGGTGGACCTGGGAACTACAGCCAAGGGCCACAAGGAGGTTACATCCAAGGAGGACCTAGGAATTACAGTCCACAGGGGAATGGAAACTTTGGTCCTGCACCGGGATCTGGAAATCCCAGTCCCGGATATGGTCTTGGATATTCTGGACCTGGACAAGAGCAGAATCAAACATTTCCACAGGCAGATCAGAGGAATGCAGCTGGAGACTGGAACAACAATAATCCAGCAGGCCAAGCGGGATCTGACCAAGTATGTGCTTAACCGTAAATGAATCTTGCATTCTAGTACACTCCATTTTCCACATAATTGTTACTGATGTGGTCCTTTGTTTCAATTTCCACAGGGAAGAAGATACTAGACAGAGACATGATACTTGCTACTGTGAATTGAGCTGAAGAAGGAGAGAACGACAAGTGGTTACGCCCTTTTTTTTTATCAAGTTTTAGAGTAAATAGTTTGTTAGTCATCTTTTTTACTTTGTAAGACAAGAATTACCCCCTTTCTCCTAAGCTTGTGGAACGTTATTGGTTGCATCAGTTACTTGAAACACTTTTGCAAAACATTCTTTTAAGATCCAATCTGCCTATTTTACTTGAGATTTTTTGTAACATAAGAGCAATTTTGTTTCGAGTCTATATTGACCAAAGATCAAAAGGAAACTCTGATGAGGCTAAAATTAGATAGAAATTAATAATTTTGTAAACACTGGAGCTCTTTACATGGAGATAATGTTTCTAATAAGGCTACGAGACGGTTAATTCTTGTCTCTTCTTGACTGGTGGCAATTTTGATAATACCCAGGTAGGAGACTCATTTAGCCAAAGTGCTTCACCTGTCTCCTTGTGCTTGAAGTCAGGAGCTTTCGCATTTCTCTACACCCAAACAAAAACGATATTGGGACAATAATCAAACGACTGATGACAAAAATAAAATAAACAGAGCAAACAATATACTACCTTGTCAATTCTATTGTCCCACCATTTATCCGGATTCTGAACCAGCTCCTTCCAAGATTCTTCTCCTACACCACCCAGGCCAGATTTTGATTTAGAAAAACTTACAATGGCATATAAATGCACATGTCTCTTTGTAGTTTCATATAAACATGGAAAACAATGGGAACTTTACCTTTAAGTTGTTTCACTCCTCTGCCTTTAGGGACAAGAACATCAAACTCAAGTCCTTCAAGTTTCGGCAATACCCAATCAGGAGCCTTATTGAGCCACAATGAGAGACTGCTGTCCTTGTTTTTAAAATCAGGATGTCTTGGTTTTACCTATGCAGGAAAAACTGAAAGTCAAAAACTAGTAGAAAATCTAGCGAGCACCATATAAAAATAACGGGAATAAGATGAGGATGAATTGTTAGGCACAAGGGCCATTATACCAGTCCGTTGGCTTTATTTTCGCGGTGATCCCACCATTCTTTAGGATTTTCAATGAGGTAATTCCAAGAATCAGAAGCTTCATCCATAACTATATTCTTCTTAGCTCTAGCTAGAGAGTCAAAACATTATCAAACCATTAGCCAGAGAGTTGAAACAATGGTATGCCAGAGAGAGTTCACAAGCAAAAACACATTTTTGTATGAGACCCATTACAAGAGATTGAAAAACTAGCTTTCCCAGACCTAACATATGCACCAGTTAAAAACAACAATACCCATCATGGATTTCAGAAAGAAATGAGAATTTTGTACCATGACACTGGAAATGAGTTTAGTGGAATATGTTATATGAGACATACCAGGCCGCTTCTTAATGCCACTTTCTTCCTTTTCAGATGATGATATAACTACAGGCGGAGAAGCAGGCTGCACAAAGTTGAGATTCTCTACCAAGACCTGTTGTGATAACCACCTTAGGTTTAAAACAATGGTTCTGTGGGGAACTATGCATATAGATACATGGGGAAAACAAAAATACAAGAAAGGGATAACGTGTCGAAATGATACTTTTGTTTTTTGTTCACAAGTTATTAAGCTTTTCATGTCTTTCAAACATTTTCCATCTACTAAAATCTTAACAAGTAGTGTTTTAAGGCTCACCTGGACATTTGATTGAGCATAAGTCATATTTGGAGGAGGGGAATCTATGAAAAGCTTTCCGGAAACATGGATAAGATCGTCTTTTTTTATATATCGATTTGCGGTTTTCGCTAGATCACCTTCAAATATTATCGGAATCCTGACAAGCAAATCCAAAACCTTATTTTTAAATAACAATCACATTCAAAGCTACAAAACTCTCTTATCTTTTAGCTTATCTCGATTATAAAGCCACTCTAGGCTAAAATGGAGAAAGAAGAAGTACCAGAAAACAGATGAATCTGAACCGGACCTCTGGGAGATAACAGTTCCTGCCCAAAATTTGCCGTCAGAAGAAGCCTCGAACTGAACAGGTTGATCAACAAACCCTATCAGATTGACCCAATTCGCTACTTCCGTCTGGTAAGCTATCACATTTGGCCGAGCCAATTCGTTCTCCTTCTTATCCGTGACCGGCGGAAGCTCCGGCGCCACCACCTCCGGTGTTTTCGCCGGTGCCTTGGCTCTTTGTTTTTTTCCGCCACCGCCGGTTTTCCCGGAGACAGCCGAAGTGTAGAAACGGATTTGCTGAGAGCTAACTCGCTTTCCAGTTGGGATTTCCGATGTTCTCGGATGAAAAAACGGCGAGCATTCGATTCTAGTCAAGGATTTGGAAATCAAATTCATCTTTTCATAACAATGAGAAAACAATCCAAGAAGGGATTTGACAGAATTGCGATAGCAAGAGAAACCCTAATTATTCTGAAGGGTTTAAGGAAGGAAACAAATTGAAGAAAAGGGGGAAAAATGTGAGACGACTGGATAGTGATTACTGTCGTTTAGTTGGCGCGGAATAACTGTATCGTAATTATTCGGTTTATCTGGGCCTTTCTACGAGCCTTTATTGGACTTCGATATATGAATGTTCAATGTTATGTTCTTCATCTTTATTTATTTATTTATTATTTTATTTTTTACATCTAAGGTTTCTATTGAATTTAAAAAAGAATGATTATACAATAATCCAAAATAAAAAAGCAGAGTAATATCCTTGAAATTAAAATCAATGAAAAATATAACATATGATAAACTCCACAAATTTTAACTCATTTACAAAAAACAATTATCTCGATATACTTATCGATAATCTTTTTTTAATAACTAAAATAAATAAATTTTCACAATTAAGAAATAAATCTCTATAATTCGATAAAATATAATTATTAGATGATTTTCGCGGTAGCAATACATTCCAATGCGCCTATTTTATGTTTAAATAATGACCAAAATCAGATAAAAAATTATCTATGACAAACTTCTTCTAATTTAGAAGCTGAACACCAAATTGAGCTAAAATAGAATTTAGTTGTTTGTTTTTTTCTCTGAAAAGAAAATAAATAATAATCTTTCAAGTTGTTACGAAAAAGATGATTTCCAATTGATGCAGTCTAGTTACGAACTTGCTTTCAAACGTTTGCGAAAACATGTTTCTATTCAATAATTTTTGGGTTTTATATAAACTAAAAAAGTAGCTTTTAAGTTTTTTTTTTGGATCCCTTTCTTTTTTCATGGAAAATTTGTTTGTTTTTAAAATGAATATTAACTTGATATCGTACACCAAAAAAATGAAAAATTATGGGCCACGATGTCTATTTCATGCCTCTATCTTTTTTTCTCCGGTTTAAGATTGAGGCTTAAGGAGGGTGTATTAGTCTAGTTAGTTAACATTTTGCTAGTTAATCAGTCTGTTGATTAGATTACTCAATTAACTTAGTTAAGATGCTGACGGCATATATATTGTATAGTTTAGTGTTCATTAATGAGAGCATTAGTTAATCTTAAACTTTTACCTTTTTCTCTCTTAATCGAACTATGTTTGATAATGTAAACTTAAAGCTAATATTGGAATATTGCATTTCTAGAAAATAATAAGCCAAACGCCATGCACGTAAAACACGTACGTAGACTAATTTGATTTTCAATCGCCCTTTCATACACTGACAAATAGAGATAAACGTCTCACCTTTCACGCTATAGCTGTTTTGTTCAAAAATTATAAATGACAATCAATTTTTTTATTAGGTGATTCAATAACTATATTTTAACTAAGATTATATAGACTTGGTCATTGTTTTTTGCTTGTATTTATTTCTTAATTCGTCTCTTTGCTTGTTGAGGAAGTTAATTGTCCTTACTTAATGCTCAAGCGTCACTTTATCTTTTATTAATTTAACAATGGCTATCAGAATATCGTTCGTTACATGATACAAATGTATATTATATAATATCTTTATATGTGGACTTGATACACACCAAAGGTTTCAATTCATAATTCCTCGGACCATTAGCTTATGCTTACAGGACAAATCTAATACGTCAACTTGTTTGATCGAGTCAGCTGCTATTAGAGGTTTCTTCAATTCCGACCATTCTCCGAATTTTTGTTGTTGTTCTTCTAATGGATTTTCGACGATATGATATACCATTTCATTAACAATATTGAAAAGAAAAATGATTTCAGTTCAAAAAATAAAATTCTATAGTCGGTATATTCAATTTAAGTTACTCAAACGGACGAATGAATTATAATTGATACGGCACCTATTATACGTATAACATTTAGTTGTTATTTTAAAGCAAGTAAAGAACCCTAATCAGTTTAAGCATGTGTGTGAAATGTGAAAGAAATTTACAATAATTGATGTAAAGTTGACTTTGTGATATATATCCAAAGGACTGGTCATAAACTTTGACCATGAATTAAGATTTATGACCATCTCTATATCATTTGAAAACAAAGTTGAGTAATTTTTTTTATTGTGGATACATTGTTCAATTTGATGATGCTTTTGGCCTTTCCTTTGATTCTTTCTCTCTGTCGGCTTTCACTGAGGAAATTACAACATAAATAAACAACTCGTTTATGTTTGTAAAATTTCCTTTCTCAAAAATGTTTGTATAAATTTTCACCAATATAAAATTTAAAAAAGAATTGAAAATTTACGCGTTTTCAGATATGAGTATATGACTAAGTCTCCGACATCATCTTACATCTTTACTTATTTTAATTTTGTTATTCACTCTTCCACGTATAATTATGATATTATTTCTTACTACATCAGTAGTTCACACACGCATATTATCATATTTGAACCTAGGTTATAACACAACAACAAACTAGTATAAATCAGTATCATTAAGATTTCAAAGTCTTAAAAAATGATTTTGTTTTACTGTTTTAGGAACTTAAGCACATACGAAAAATATTTTCTTGTTCTTAGGAAAAAGACTAGTATATTGATGACAGAAAACATAAAAATTGTTTGAAATATGTAAAAATTATGTTTGATATATAGATAAAGTAAAATAGAATTCCGAGAAATATACTTAATTCATCTACTTAATTAAGTATCTTATATCAATAGCTACTGGAGACTAACAGTTAACAAAGCTAACATATTGAAGTAATTTTTTTTTTTTAAGTCAGACAAAACTACAACACATGAAAAAAACACACAACCACATTGACATCTTAAGTTAACTTGAGTTAAGTATACGCGTTAATTAAATACGTAATTTTGTGTATTTAAACGCCGACATAGACCTATAGACGTTCAATCTTTTTAGATGACTAGGTCAATCACCATACCAAAACAATTTCAAGTTTCCAACTAATTAATCGAATTAAGAGAATAGAGATTAAGAGAATTCACGTACACAATTTACAACATCTACTGGAATATATAACAAAATACTTATTCAACAAAAATTATTAGAAAATGCTCACTGGACTTGTAAAGCAATATTCCCAAATACTTATTCCCCTAAGTAACATCATCATGCACGATCATGATTATCATCATCTTCATACTAATTTAATGACTGAAAACAAGCTATATTATAAATCAAGATCTCTCATCATAAACTCTTCCAACGTTGCCGTCTCTTGGTGAAAATCATGATAACAATAATCCATATAATCCAAACTATCATCATAACTAATATCTCCGGAAAATTCCCTTAAAAGATCATGATCTTGATCAATCACTGAGTTACTATCCTCAACCAACTGATACGGCGTCGTTGCTACCACACCTGACCAAGTCACGTGAGGCTGCTCGTTACTCACCTGCCGGTTAAGTGCATGATCATGATTGTTATTACTCCGATCTCGGGAGATCGGAAAGATAGCCTCTTTAGAGATTGCAGTTGGAGATGCAAAATCCAGAGTCACCGGACCCTTTCTGCGGTTGGATTCACCATCCGCAGAACGTCCGGTGAATTTCTGAACTAGAGCTCGGAAATTGCTAGGGTTTGCGTTTAGGAGAGTCGTTGGTATGGCTCTCCTCGAAGCCCTAGATCTCCTTCCAGCTGTTTCCTGCGCCGCCGCACCACCACCGTCTCCGAGGGAAGATCCCGATAGAGATGTCATATTAATGGCATTGAAGCGTGGATTAAGCTCTTGAACTTGGTGTGGTTCATAGTGTTGTAACCACTGACCTGCTCTAGAGTTGTTGTTGTTCATCGTTTTTTGTTTTACTTTTTCTTTAGTATAGCGTGTACTCATTGCTTACGCTTTAGGATTAAGGTTGAGGTTACTTATATATGCGGAGGAGATAGATGTAACTCTCTTGATGGTCGTACTACGGAAAAAACAAAAAACTAGAAATGGTCGTTGACATTGACTTGTACCTTGAAGTTTTTAAATATGTTTTGTAGTTAAATAACTCAATAAAATAAGTTGGGCAGTGTGTAAATCATTTTGAGTGTTGAGGAAGTATTAAGTATAAACTAGTATTTTAATTTAAATACTTGTATAATGTTCTCTTTATTAGATGTATATAGTTTATATCAGAAGTTTTATGATCCGAATTAATAGCCAAATTTTATGTTAAGTTTCAAAATAATTTTCATAAGAGCGTTAGCTTGTATATATTGTTGTATAATATTTTAGGTGGATGGAGATGGAGCGGTAAAAATGGTGATAACATGAAGCATCATGATCTTACTTGTAGGAAGACTTTGACTTTGATGATTTCCTGTCTCTTCGGTTCTCTCGATCATTTACCCGGTCAATGCATCTTTGTATATGGAGTATTCTTTTAGAAAATAATATTTTTCTTACGATTATGATATTAAATTTGTATGATGAAAGAAAAGTAACCAAAAAAGTTAAACAAAACAAAAAGTAGCCTACTCCATTTAGACTCACATTTTACAAGTTTTTGGTACGTTCTGTAAAATTTATCATCACTCTATTTATAATGTATTTAGGATACTTATTATCCGTTGTTCTCATTGAATAAAATTATACTTAAAAATCATCTATTTATATTTCCACATTTATTTTGACTAAATTTTAGAATACGTTTTGGAGAGTTACACATGTAAAAGTTTTGCATTTGGAGAATGTGATGATTTTTAAGCATCGATACAATTGGTAGAAATTAGTTTTGTTTTATGAAAATTTTTGTTAGTGCTGATAAAATTTTAAGTTCTTAATCGACCAATAATTCCTATTTCCTAAAGGACTCAAGCTTTTAAAATGAAAAGGTGAACATTTTTAGAATGATTGGGCTTGGATATTCACTAAAAATTAGTTATTTTTGCTGGATCGATTTTTTAAATATAATATATATATATATTATATGTAGTAATTTATGTTTACACTTTTTTCAGTTTTGTCTAAAAATATTAATTCAGTAAAAAAATTTTTTTTACCGAATTAATAAATGTTTCAAACTTGAGATAATAAAAAATGAAGCAAACTCACAAATTTTTCAATTTAGAAAAATTGTTATTAACGATAGTCGATATATATGGCGTCAGCAATGACCAGAAGCTGATAACGTCGTTACAAATTAAAAAATATAATTAAACTTGAGTATTCAATAACGATTTTATTGTTGTGTATCTTTCATATGTGGCTATTTTATTAGAAGAAATTTACGCATAACCGCATAAGTATTGTCACTTTTAATAAAACCATAAAATACATTTAATTACTGTTAAAGAGCTGTCACTAGTTCGTCAATTAGGAGGTGGGTTTATTTGATGAAGCTTCCTTACTTAATATTAAAATTCACAAATATAAATACTATATATTACATGTAAAATATAATATAAAGGAAAGAAGACGAAGGATGGACCAATTCTAAATACTCGGTTTAAGTTACTTTAATGCCTAAAAGTTAAAATTTGAAAACATTAAAATTATATTTTAGATTGGATTTTAGGATTTAAAGAAAGTATCAAATACTCATCCTCCTAAAAACACAATCCAAATACCAATTTTTTTATTATACGAGGACATTCATCCATTGCATGCAAGTACCTAAAACCATGAATACTCTTCATTCATGACTAATTGGTACAAATCGATTACGACTTCTATTAAATGTACGGACCAGACTAGGTACTTCATCACATGATTCATCAATCACAGAGTATGAGAAAAAAAAATGCCAAACACAAAAAGTATAGAGATAGCTAATAAAGATGCCTTGAAGAGTCAATAGTAAGTTGGTCAAACCTCTTGACCAGAAATCACAACTCTCAGTTCTCATCAATGTTCGAGGAACTACGACTAAGTCGTCGACATGTAACTTATATTATCTTTTTACGAGTAAAACCTCCAAGAAGATCCTTCATTTGAATTCAAACTTATAAAAAAGTTTCTTCCACTTTTCATCTTTGTTTATGGACAGCAAAAATATCATATGAGTACTTAAATATGATAAGTCCAAGCTACTTCTTAAATATAATATACGATTTAAAATTTTTTTGGAAAATTTTGTGTTTTGCAATATAGAAAAATTGCTATACTTTTGATATACAAAACATTTTTTCACTGGCATGTATTTTAATAGTATGTATTAGTGTGGTTGTTGTGTCACAATCCGAGTTCAAAAATAACACATGGATATTGTAAAAAGTAAAAGAAAAAAAGATATTTCTAAATTTTTGTTAAACATTATCAAAATTAATTAAAAGGTTATAGATTTTCTTCGAAACTATACACTAATTAACCACGAAATTTGTGCTTAAGTATATGTCGTCTAATCATCTTCAAAGTGAAGTTGTACGTCTTACAAAATTTCGTTGTAAACATCAATCTTTGAACCTTTCTTTGGTTCTTTTGTTTCAGTGTAGTCTACGGGGATTAGTAATTTGGATGATGTTGCTTTGACTTATGAGATCTAGACTTTGACGATTTTATATTTATATGATCGAGTATTCCGTATTGATGATTGGATCGTCTTATTTATGTTTTATTTAAATCTGGAATAGAGAGAAGATAAGACTAAAACTAAATGATAATTATCCAAAACAAAACAATTATTATAATTAATACTAAATATAATTTTAAATAATATAAATATAATAATTAGTAACTTTTCTTACATGTTAAAAAATAAGAAATTATGATTAATTTTGTAAGAAGTATTAGATATGTCCAATTTTTTATTATTATAAAATATATATATTTAATTGTATATAATATTATTTCGCATATAACTTATTCTGAATGATATTTAAGATTTATGTTCTCCTTCTGTTGTATTCCATTCTCAAATAAAAGTCAAAATTTTATATACAATAAGTATACTTCCATGTAAAATAAAAATTCTATATATAACGACACACATTAACATTCAATTAAGATATATTTAGATCCAATGTTAATACTATGAACATACTCTAATATATCTTAATGTTTATACTTCCGAATGTTAATGTTGGCAGTACTTTTTAAGATATATTTTTTTAATGTGAATGTTAATGTCGGGAGTATACACATTAAAAGTAACAGTGTTGGATCTTCCTATGAACATACTCTAATATATCTTAAAAAAATAACTTTCAAATATAAATTCTTTGTGTTGTTAAGAATATAAATATGATTAGAAAATAAAATGTTTAGGTATTACAAATGTCTTAATAAATTATCTAATCTATCTAAATTGGTCTTATAGTCAAAAAAAAAAGTAGTGACAAAAAAATTTTAAAATCAACTAAATATATTTTATGTAAAACCGGTAAAAGAATTTACATTATCTACGTACGTCCTTCATGTATGTTAAAACAGTTTGACAAAGCTTCGTGTCTCAAACTAGATTGTTCCTTCACAAAAACTTCAACATAATAGCTACTCAACTTCATATATGAGATCAAACTGAGGGTATGCATGCAGACTAATTCAGAGGAAAAAAATCTTAGCTTTCTATAGATATGCTAGTTTCAATTCTGCTGCTTAAAAGGAAGAGTGAGTCAGTGAGAAAGATTCTTATTGGATTGTTGATGTTTCGAAGAATCGCAATGTTGCTGAGGATGATGTCCAAAACTTGACTGTCCCTAACAAACATGAATAAACACAAACTCCCTTATAGTTCCTTTTTGAAAAAGAGAAGCACATGCAAATTTGAGACAGCTTCAAAAGGTCTAGTTCAAGTCTTTTACCATGTCCTGAAGTCTTTCATACATAACTTCTGGTCTGAAACTTAACTGTTCCTGCCATAATATTAAACATAAATTTAAACTCAAAAACTCACATATGAGATAGCATTTGGGGTAATGCAGACTGATTTAGAGAAAAACTTACAGTTCCATAAAGCCTTTCTTGAGTTATAGATTGTCCCTGCAATTAGATGTGATAAAAGATCTTCAGCAGTTTATCTCAGAGATTCTCTTACCAAACACCAAAGAAACAATCAGGAACATACATACCAGCGAGTGTATGTTTTGATGGGCAGTACAATATGCATTGCGATTTGAGGCCATCATGTCGATTTGCCCCTGTCGATCACACAGAGTAACTAACGATGTTAGTTTGAAGTTTGTAGCACTAAAGGAAATTTCTCGTGTACCATTTCATGTGACATTTGCTGAGCGCTGAGGTAGTCGTCGAGAATCGAGTACTGGTTTCTCTGCTCTTGCAAGGCAGTTGCTTTCCAGACTTCATGTAATGAATGTTCCTTGACATAGAGAAAGTCAGGTTAGGCCAAATACTTGTCTTATGAGACAAGATCAGGAGATTAGTTGTCTAAATCCATGAAACCGGCGTAGAAGAAAAGAAAAACCTGTCCTGTGTCGGCCACATTCTCATCGAATGAGTTGTTGTTATGTTCTTCATGTCTTGAAGGATCTTGAGCTACCTCCAAGTCTGACTCTTCCATATTGTGGATCAAGTTACTTGTGTCCTCACAATTTCTAAAAGCTTCACTCATCACATTAATCACGGCACTATAGCTCTCTTCGGATAAAGATGCTTCCTCACTCAATTTAAAAGAGCGGATACAAAGATCCATATATCGTTGAGCCTTAGTTGAATCTTCATCGACCTGATCAGATTCTACTGCTTCTCTTATTTTTGCATCTTTTGTCCAACGCTTCAACACATACTGAGAAGGAATAGTAAGTTCTCCAGACATCTGAAGAACAATCATCGTGTGCCTACATAGAAAGCCTTTGAGCTCAAACAATCGACAAGAACAGACAACTTCAGAAGATTCAGAGTTCCACATCACAACGAAAGCCCGGTTCTGTTCATAGTCTTGAACCCTGAAAGTCCTCTTGTTACCCCCATCTTCTTCGCTTTCTTTCTTCGGATGACAAGCAACACCTCCCAGCACCTCAACCTGAAACTTCTTGAACATCTCACGTGTGTATATTTTCACCATTTGCTTCCCAAATGGTGAAGGTGACTTGAGTCCAGGTTGTTTATACAATGTCTCGATCTCTGCTTTCTCTTCCTCTTCGTATCTCTCTTGTATCATCGTCTTGTATTGATCAAGAAATGCTTTCAACGTAATTTTCCTTTGAATATATTTATCAAAAACAGAGTTCACGCTATCCAATCTCTGAGCTGTACACATTCCCGCTAGAGAAACACCTTTCATATATACAGGAACCCAATATTCCCTATCTTCATACAACGAAAGAAGCCACGCATTATCTCTCATACGAAACCTATCCATTACCTCCCACCAGTTCTTTTCAAATTCAACACTCTTGCAAGAACCGTAAATAGCCTCATTTATCTCATCCACAAAGCTTTTCCCTTGTCTCATAACATGACCAAGCTTCTCTGGCATCTGACCAAGAGTATCCCACATATAAAAACAATGTCTAGAAGATGGTAAAGCCTCGGAAACAGCTTCCTTGAGCATTTGGTCATGTTTGGTAAGTATAACTCTGGGTTGGCACCCATGCATCGCTTTTAACCATGCCCGAAAAAGCCAAACAAATCCAGATCTAGACTCATCAGTTAATAATAATCCAGAACCAAGCAACAGGGACTGTCCGTGGTGGTTCACCCCAATAAAAGCGACAAGAGGCAGTTTATACTCGTTCTTGATGAATGTAGTGTCAATAGATACAACATCACAGAAACAAGTGTAATCCAATCTGCCTTTTGCGTCAACCCAAAAGACGTTTCTTAGACTCTGCTCGTTGCTGAGATCAATGGCATAAAAAAAGAAAGGATTCTCAACTTGCATATCCGTAAAGAAGTTAAGTAGTCTTTCAACATCCCCATCCTCTAAAGCCAGTGGCTTTCTGCTTTTCATCTCTTTCACAATAGCACCGCTTTGTTTCTTGAGTTTTTCCTGCCCAACTGATTCCCTTATGGAACTGGCTTGACCAGGGAATTTTTCGTGGTTATGTTCTTTTATCAAAGTGCGAATAACCCACCGCCCATCTTGCCTTCTCTTGACATGTAAGCATGCTTTACAGTCGGTTTTCGACGATGAACGGTTTATTCTACCTCTTTTTCTTGCTTGACATCCTTCTGTGCTTAAACCGTTATCTATATCTTCTCCTTCCTCTGTTTTCTTGCTTCCATATCGAGTACAAACAAACTTGGCATCGATAAACTTCCCAGTCATTCTTGAACGACGACTAGCTTTTATAATGGTGTTAAACCCAACAGATTTAGCATATTCTTTGTAGAACTCAAATGCTTCTTCTTTCGATTCAAATTCTATTCCTTCATTGATCCCTAAGTTTATCATTTGATCACTACACTCCCCTGAAGGCATTTCGAGATCAATCCCCATTAATGAAGCTTTGTTTCACTTTTAAAACCAAATTTATTGTAACAAATCAACCCTGTGAAACACAATTGGTCAGTTTATCACAAGTTGCAATCTTTACGAGGATTACCATAAAAATTTCCACTGGACCAAGATATTCTGATATCAATGGAGCAATTAAAACTTAGAATCAGCAAAATCAGATCACTAAAACCCTCAAAAGGTAAGCACAACAACTTCAGATATGGAAACGAATCATCTACACAAGAAAAGTCAAAACTTTTAAAATCCATCATCAGCACAAAGTCAGTTTGAATCATCTGACCCAGTAGTTAACAGATTGAGATAAAACAATCAACTCAGGATTCAAACAAAACCCAGAAACGACATTTAAGCAACTCAGATCTATACACTAACTAAGGTACGAAACAAAAGAAAATCAGAAACTAATTTACTAAAGTGCAAAGATGGTATATTTTGGGGAAAAGGAAAAAATTACATGATGAAGAAGACAGTGATGACAGGAGGCGAGTATAGACTCAATCTTCATTTCAGCAGAGTTTTGATCTAAGTGCAAAAAACCGTCGTCGTCGCCGTCCTACTCGCTTTTGTATACTCGCGGTTATGTTGCCTTATTAGCTCACCACTTTTCCGGTTCTCGCAGACTAAACCAGATCAATTGTCGATAACCGATTTCTTTTGTCAAAAACCGTTTCTTATGCCAAGAAAAATCTTGAGCCACACAGTTCTTGTTTGGCCCTAATTATCTTGGATTTTAGGTTCTACTTCACCTTTGCAGATGGAAAAAACGGAAATTGGAGGAAAAAATGGCTGATTTTCTGGGAGAACTTTAACAGAAATATCCACAGGTTTCGTATTTTATTGATTTCCATAAGAAATTCAGATAATTCTTGAAGATTTATACTTGTGGTAGTGAGTTTTCTCAGGAAAGTATGCGTCTTGGAATGTTGATTGAGCTTGTTTTTTCATAAAGCTGCAATTTTTTTGCCCGTCGTGAACCAAGAACAATAGAAATCTTTGGAATTTGGATATTTGCTTAGCTACTTGTTACACCTCGTTAGTGGAACGGGAATTATATAGTGTATACTTTGTTTCAGAAGTGACACTCAGGTAGATTTAGGAATCTGATGCTGCAAATTTTGATTTTTCATGTCCTGTTTCCTGATTAGATGGTGGAATATTGTGTGATCAAGATTGCTTAAAGAGATGGGTTTGGCGGTTTGTGTTGGTAATGCACCTCGTGTATCTATGGAACTGAGATGGGTAAGAAGAAGCAAAGGTGATAATGCTGCATCGGCATTGCCTCCGATACCTATTTATATCTCCACTCTGAAGAAAGACATAAATCTAGAGGAACTGAGACATTTGTATTCACATTGTAACCACTCTTGCAACCGGTTGTCCGAGAATGGCAGAAATGTCGAAAAGAGTGTTGATATGAAAAAGCTGCGTACAGCTATCTCCCGCAGCGATGTTGTTGTCTCTGTATTTTGCAAACCTCATCACGCGGACGTTCTTGAAAAGAGCACCTGCGATAATGATGATGCTGCTGTTTCGTATTCAGAAGAAGAAAGTTTGTCTTCTTCTTTGTATCCTTCAGACGTTAGGATAAAAAACAAGGATGAGAGTTCTCTGGGAGATTTGTTTCAGGATGTGTTGCCTCTCACTCCTGCAAATGGCCAGCTTGTTGGATTCGGTCGTGCCTATTCTGATTATGGCTTGACCGCTTCTATCCACGATCTAATGGTACTTTATCTATTGCACAAGTTTAACAGGTTGCTTAGTGAATTTACTTCATCACAGGTCTACTCGAGCTGTAATACCTTCTGTTTGGTGCTAAGATGTGTAATTTGGTCTCAGTGTCTTCCAGGTTTTACCTTCACTACAACGGATGGGGATTGGTAAACTGATTGTTAACAGAATTACCAGGTTTGATGGGACTTTTGTACTATGATCTTGCTTTACTTAAAACCCTTAACCTTCTCCCACAGGTTACTTCTTGAAATATCATATTGCCTCATTCATTGAAAATACTGTTTCAATAGGCTTCTCACAAGCAGAGACATCTACGACATAGCCGCTCTCTGCTTCGAGCATGAAAGGTACCGCCTTGCCTCTGACATAACTAATACCCATCCTTAGCAGCTTGTGAGTTCTTGATTGTATCTTTTTCACCAATAAAGAACATACTGATGATAACCTTGAAAATAGATCTTTTCTTACCAAGGATTTGGTGATGGTACCTTAGTGATGACAGTTTTGAATCTAAATGTGAATTTGAGAGTCCTTATGCATGTCGATGGATGATAAAGAAACTCTTTTCTGTCTTAGGCCATTCTTCAAAGCCTGTGGGTTTGCAGATGACAGGATGGGTTCCACAACGATGTTGTTTACGAAGAGCTTTGAAGCGTAAACCAAAGCAAGAAGGCCGTTAGATCTTTACAAACCGCAAGTCATAACAAGTTGAATAATATCTAAAATCTTTCCTGCAACTCTCTCTGATGATCAAAGAAAAAAGCCAAAGATTCAGTGTCTTTCTTGCATTTGAATTTGCTATCTAGTGGCCACTCTTTTTTTCTCTCTTTTCGTGTAAGGCAACTAATATACTCAAAAGGTTCAATGCCTAAATTTTCACCTTGTAAATTTGCAAAGAGAAATTTCTATTATTTCAAATCCAAAAAAATATATAATATATATCATTATTCCGTTTTGAAAGGTGGAAATATACACATCAATTGAATTCAAATTATTTTGTGTTCTTTCTCACTTACGAAACTTTAAGTGATAACTTTGATAATTAGTTTTCTCAAAGTATAATATATCATTAATATATTATATAATTAAATTTATAAATAGTAAACAGTTTTTGGAAAATACTTTTCATGTCAGATCACACAGCAACTGTTTTTTGGTAAAAAGTCATATAATAACTTGCAACATCTTTTATTAATTTCCAATTTTCTCTTGTAACTTATGTACGCTTTTTTTTCCCTTCTGAGGAAATACGCAGAGACAATCTAAAGAAAGTGATGAATTATTGAATGGCAACAAAAATTGTCTTGTAAGTAAATGTGTTTGTATGAATGTCTGTTTGATTCGATAATAAATGCATCCACAAGGTATACTATTATACATGTGTGTGTTGACTTTTACAGGCCTTTTTTTATCAACAACTTTTTTAGCTCTCATACGTATGATTTTCACTTTTTATAACGATTGTTCGAAATAATAAATGTTTCTGCTCTCTTGGAACGTTATTTATTAAAAGATATATAAGAAAAAAAAGTAAATTAATTAGGATCACGGATTTCTGTTAGATTCTTCTGTTTTCACGGTTGTTCTTTAAATTTTAAAATAATTGTAGTCTCTTCGAATAGTACAAGACACTATCCTATATAATTTTATGAGACTTCGCTTAACATAATATTTTTTTATTAACATGCATATGTGTTTATGATTCAAATGATGGGCCGTGCTAAACTGCTGATCATGTGCTTTACTCAAGAAGACTATATATGTAAATACTTTTTGTTAATAATGTCTTGATGAGAATTGAGGACTATATTTTATATTTGCTTTATTTACCTTTTGGTCCGAATATATCAAAGTTATACTTATTTCAAAATACTATGTGGATACTAATCTCGTCACGCTTTATATATAGGAGCACAATATATTAACATATACCCCTTTATGTTAAAACCTTATATTATAGTTTGAGACCTTATAAGAGTAAAAATGAACTTATAAGAGTAAAAATGTGTTGATTTCTTTTTGTATTTTTGATATTGGATATTACAGTTGATATTTAATAAAAATTAAAATACAGAATTACCTACTGTTTTTTTAGATAAAATGTTATATTTTATACTATTTTATGATTTACGACATTAGTTATAGAAAAAGTTAACCAGACGAATAAAAATTATAAACAGAGATCAAATTACAAAAAAAAAAAATAAGAAACGGACAAAATCTGATAAGCTAGACATATGTTGTAACATATCCAAGAGATCCGATGAAAGAACACCGATATTGAACATCTAAGTTCGTAAATTTGCATTGTTCCCGTAATTCCAAAAAACTTGAATTCTAGCCAATCTTTAAACTTCGTAAGTAGCAGATGTCTATAACTTATTTGAAAACTAACACAAAACAAAACTGTTTAAGGACCATGCTAACATCTAGTGGCACGAAAACTTCTTTAGACAGCCCAAAAATTGCATCCAACCACTATTCTCGAAGTTCAAAGCAACAGGAATCATCTTTCACGGATGAAATACTTACTGTTTTGTAAACCATAATGCAATAATGATTTTGAATTATGATTTTCGTTGTTGTTATCATGACTTAAATCGGTCTCATGTGTAGGGACGCACGTTTCTTATATGTCACAAAGTGGACCTGCGTGGGAGTAGGTTTATGGCATTTGAAATTTTCGTATAGAATTATAAAATTTGAACAAAACTACAAAGGGGATTGTTTTTGGATAAAAAGTTCATACATAAATTAACCATTTCGCGTAATGTGTATTTTAGTTATCTTTAATATACAATTTGTATCTATAGATCCACAGTGGATTAAATCGAAGATTGACTATATAAAGTCACTATTATCTTTATTATACGCGATCGGCAAACGTCGCCGCTGATTCTCTTGCAAAACGTGGTTTCAACGATCTGGTTTAGTTGGAGCTAACTCTAGTTCGGTTTAATTTGATATGATAATTTCGACCAAATTATAAAGAAAAGAATATTTATTATACAATATTTATCTACAGATATACAGTAGACTAAATCGACGATTAACTATGAATTCACTATCAAGTTAGTATGAACGACTGACATGTTATCAAGAACCAAAAAAAAACTAGTTACATTTTTCTTTGTTAAACAAAAAGCTACTTCCATTCATATTATATTACATCAAGTTAAATCAAAGTAGATTTTTAAAATATACACTAATGGGCGTACATTTCTATGCAAGACTGTACGCACACATATAAAATATATGATATGTGTGTACCGTTGTCACATGGGCCGGTTACTTTTCTTTTTCTTTTTCTTTGTTCTCTAAACCTTAAATTTCCATTTGTGCGTAATATTTTAAGAGATTAATAATGAATTAACTAACAAACTAACCATCAAAAACAATGGGCCAATGCAACTGATAAATAAAAAGTAGAGACAAAGGACGAGAATGCAGAAGAAGGCGAAGAAGACGAACTCTTGACTCAGCTTCATGTGTTTGATTCCTAGCCATGTGCACTACCTACCCTAATTTATTGAGTATTCAGTATATACACATTCAAAACTTCTTTTGAACAGATAGCATGCATGCTCTTGTAAATACATGTAACCATATTTATATATTATAGGTTTATGGATGATGTTTAATTAAGCTTCAATACTGTCATTGTAGTCGCCAAGTCAATAAACTAAGAAAAATGAACTAAAAAAATTGACATCTCATTAACAAAAAATAGTTAACATCTAGTTTTGATCTATATATAGAAAACATTGTAAAATGTCTACTACCAATTATTTCTAGTAGTTCTTCCTTTTCTTATTTGTTATAGCTGTAATTATAGATGAAATTAAAGACGATGCAATTAGTGTGTTGTGCAAGAAAAATTTTAAATCTCAAGATAATTGATCTAGAAAAACAAAAATATGAAAAATAAATAACACTTGAAAAGACGCAAGTATTGGCTAAGACATAACTGTAGCTTTCATACTTTAGAGCTAATTGAATTAGAAACAAACTACAGACCAACTATAAAAATTAAATGTGTACTGAGTTTTCTCATTCACACTTTTAATATCTAAATTTGCTAAAAACACGAAGCAATAAGATTTTCTTTTGCTTGGGTCAGAAAAGAGTATATTGTCTTTATCGTAAATTATAATAACATATTATATGTATATATTCATAATTTAGATTTTATGCGTATATATACATATGCTTGACAAAATATATATATATACTCACTTATATATATAGACATACATACGCTTGTCAGATTATACTTAGATTCTCTTCATCACAACACTCAACAATACTCTCACTCTCTCTCCACTTTCCGACAAGTCACATAAATGACAGTTTCCCGGTATATACTCGACGGCAAGATCGCCGCCTCAACCACCGTAACTAAGAAGACCGATGTCCCAACTCCGGGGCCAAACTGCTGCGTCACGTGCCTTGCGAGACTCATCAGAAAACTGAAGAGAAAGGGGAGGTTACTGCTGTCGGCGACTGCGGCTCAGAGACAAGGGAGCTCGTTACAATGTCAGTACGATCCAATGAGCTATTCACTAAACTTTGACGGTGGCGCGTGTGGTACACTTTCGGATGACGAAGATTATTATTTCCGGTTCTATGCGTTTTCTTCAAGATACGTTACTAATAATACTATGAAGAAGAGATCACCATTTCCTCGTGAAACCCTCTCTATCTCTTCACATGAATTCGTGTAATTTTATTTGTCATTTGACCCTTATTTTTTTCTCTACAAAATACTAGTTCAGTAAATTTTGTATTTCGTATTTTAGTTTGTAGATTTGAATCTAAGTTTATTTTTTATTAATTAAAGTGTAATTATATAAAACTATTATAAGAAATTTAATTATGTTTTAGGGTTATTATTCCCTTTCAGAAAAACAACAAATTAAGGATTCTTTAAAAAAAAAACAAAACACAACAATTTCAAAGAAATCCAATAATATACCACACGCAGAAACCGCACGTTAGCGTCACTCATTTCATTTTGGTGGCTTATAGTTTCTGAACACGCCAATATCAATTAATTTTTCCCAAACCTATAATTAAATTCATCCAACACATTATACATATATAATATTTTTAACGGAATGAATATGAAAATTTTGATAGTTGATTTCATAAACTGTAATAAACTATTTTTGAAACTTGATCTTAAATTTAGTGTAGAATGTTTTAAAATATGTCGACCAACCATCAAGTGGACCAAACCAATAATCTATTTGATTTTTTTTTAATTATTATAAGTGATGATTTTCCATTTACCACAAGTGAATCTATAATATTTTGGAGCACTTGGATACAACGAATTATAGTCTAGATACTTAACAACGGACAAATTCTATCTATAAAAAAATATAATTATTGTATCATATCTATAATAGACAACTTTACATCAATATATAGAACCACAATAATAAGTTCAACCTACATTAAGTTAAATCATAATTTTTATAAATTAATTTGCAATTAATAATTTACATTTTATTATACTTTAAACATTATACATTGTAGAAAAATATCTACTAACCAATTTATATACTAGATCAAGCAAATTTCGACAAATCAATTAATTTATCAGTTTACTAAAAATGATTCATCTGTATTGTTCTACACATATACTTACGTACATATATACCTCACGTTATATATAAAAAAATTTGGCACAATTATTGCAACGTTATGTTCATGGAACAACAAAAGAAGCCAACCATGTACAAGAAAAATATGTTTTATAACTAAATTTTTGTTAACTTTTTATTTGCTTTTTTATATGATAATATTTATTCAAAACGTTTTTTTTGTTTGTCGACATCCAATACTGTAGAAACTTCTATTTTTCACGATCTGAAACATTTTATTCTTCATTGCTTCTGGCCACCATTGATCTACGCATGCTCTATCTACATATTACCGATTTACACTAGATGATAAACACTAACTCTGCTAACTGAACTACTAAAGATATAACAGTGGTTGGAATCTAAAAATATAAAATAAAAACATAGATTAGTAGAAAAATACATAAAAAGTGGGAATCCGTGTAAACGATATTGGAAGGCGATGCATGTTTGTTAGTGACTCGAGACAAATTCGCCGAAGCCTATCTTAATAGTCATCTTCTACATGTAGCTAGCTAGGGTTTCTTCTTTTGACTACTTGACATAAGTTTTTAATTATACGGTAACGACATTCGCATGTTACATCGCATGAAACGGCGAGCCAGTACTCTATACAGAAGAGAAACTTGAAGAAAAAAAAATCATTAACATTAAAAGTTTCTTTATTCATTAGCCACAATGCCCCTAAATTATGATAAACTAA
Source organism: Schrenkiella parvula (assembly GCA_000218505.1). NCBI lineage: Eukaryota > Viridiplantae > Streptophyta > Magnoliopsida > Brassicales > Brassicaceae > Schrenkiella > Schrenkiella parvula. The sequence continues at coordinate 9,571,423 of CM001193.1, read as the reverse complement.
AGTGTATTCGGTTTACATACAGACAATACTGACTTGTTAGATAACTCAATAACTTAATACTAATTCTCTATACGAATGCTGGGGAATGAGAGATATGAAAAGGGCCTAAGGACTTGGTTTGGTACGAGATCATCATCCAAAATTCAAGTATAACTTTTTTGAAAGATATTTAGATAGCTAATTTTTTTTCTTCTTTAAATAAACATATGAGAAATTGCACTTAATGTTTTGGTTGAATAAAATTTTTCATTTATTAAAAAAAAAATTTGTTCGAATAAAAAATGGGTTCTTCATTATCTTTATACAAACTGAAATGTACACCAAAAGATTACTGAAAATACTTACTTAATACATAGCACATATTAAGCTTTTTATTCACCACCTTCAAAAAGGCTTCAAGCAAACCCTTTTCATCTAGCTTTGGGTTGGCTTATCTAAACGTGTTTAATTGATGGCTTCAATAGCCAGTTGAAGAGTTGCCTATTAATGAAATTTTTATCTAAATCAAAATCAGAATCGTGATTATGATTTCTAGCTTGTTACCATTTAATAAAAAATAAAAGGATATATTTAGCAAATCTTCCTATACAAAATGGCTGAAATCTTTTTGGGCCGCACATATATTTGTGGATCCCATTTTGGGCCTCTGACTGACTTTATGTGAAAGTGATTGCTCTGATTCTGAAAATCGCTTTTTTTTTTAACAAAAATCAAAGTAAGGGTCTTCTCTTTCAGAAAGTGTAAGAATCTTTTTAGATTTATTTTTCCTCATATTGAATTTTTTTAGAAAAATATTCAGATTGAATTGATGAAAGTGATTCCTCAGATTTATTTTAGAAACATGTCTTGCAGTACAAAAGATTTCTTCTGTACAAATTATGACACAAGATCCATTTTCACAGTTCTATTTTTTACTAAATAACAAATCCTCCACCCAATGTTCATTTAAAATCAAAATCAGTTCACAAACACTTCATTGGAACACTCCAAGTCGTATTCTTAACTTGTTCAGATAAAGACAAATACTTTCTCCAGTCGTCAAGAACGAGATTAAGATCATGAAGCTTCTTCTCTAATCCAATACAACAATTAGCATGCATCGTACACACCAAGTTTATGTCTCTGCTCGTCTGACAAAACCCACCAAAGTAAACTGTATCAAAGAATCTCATCTGGATTCCAATCTCTGAGACCAAAGCCTCATGTTTGATCTTGTTGAACACATCTTGGCCATGTAACTCTGGATAATCAAGACGAGATTTGTACCAAAACTTGTAGAACTCGATGCTTCTATGGTTTGATTTTACATATGTGAAGCCTCCGTTTACCCAATTGTCTGAGTCATAAGGATCACCGAAGAATCGATCACACGCCATCTGAAAATCTCCATCAAGGTATAGCCGAGGAAATGGATCTCGAAGCCACATTATATCCGCATCCTAAATATATATAGCCAAAATTTCAAAACTTTAGTGATAAAATTTTTTCACAAAACGGTTATAAGATTTTCGGAACCCCCTACAAAATAAAATGATAATTTTTAAAAATATATATATTTATGAACTTAAATATCATAACATTAATGATGAATATTAATTCAAAAAACATATCTAATAATAATACAACGCATTTTCTTTCGCACCAATAACTTAATAAGCAGAATAGTAATTTAATCTATTTTCTCTTTATTTCTCTTATAATATTTGCTATTTTCTCTATAAAAAAGTCATAGTTATTCATTTTTTTTACAGTTGGGCTCTTAAAGCCACCATTTATTTGCATCATGGGCACATGCCCAGATCCAGCTCACAAGTGACAATCAGCTCGGGTCTTCATCATTAATTTATTCATTTAATATTCTTTACAAGTTGAGCCTTATTTAATGTTAATTGGTATATCTTTTCTAAGTGTATATTTTTTTTATTTTGTAACTGGCCTTGTTCAAGAATCAGTTATCTTAGTTTTAGACAATATTATATAGGTATATATTGTTTTATGGTCGATCTTTAAAACATAGATAAAAGTTTGCTGATTTTGTTATGGGTCATATATATCATCTGCTAATGCAAATGTAAGTACCTCAGACGATTTTGGATTCTCTTAGTCTAGTAATCTTTTTTTTGTAATTATTGTTTTAGTAATTTATCAAATTTTCAGTATTATATTAGTAATTATTTCCTATTTATATAATAAAATTGATTATAAAAAATGAAATTTTGAGATGGATGACGAAGTTGAGTACCGTGAATATGAAATTAAATCCCATTTCAAGCACTTGTGTGAGAAGTTCTATTCTTCGCCACATCATTTTGAGGTAATCAGGAGTAGCAAAGAGTTTCTCACCGGAGAAGTCAGTCCCTGAGGTCTCTAAATAGTAGCAATTAGGGTGAAGTTGTGAGCAACGATCAAATGCCTTGGTATCCAAGCAAATCACAACCACGTGTTGAAGTAACTTCTGTGTTCCTTGTCCCATACGAAAACTCTCAAGAAACAAATCGAACAGAGTTTGGCTCTGCCCATGCTTGGTTCAATGTTGTTACAATCACTGTTCGATTCTCTGTTGAAGCATTCTCCAGAACTTCCCTAAAACTGATTGATTTTGATCTCTGAAAGAAACCAGAAACAAAATTTCTGATTAAAAGATTCGGGGAAATTTGAAAAGTGATCAAACCAAATTCAGACAAAGCACAGATTGAGACATATGCATAAGTATTAAATAACTCACTGTTTGCGGAGAAGACAAAGAGGTGTGATCGAGCAGAGGACGAGGAGTGGTAAGATTGTTGACATTGAGCTCTTGACGAAGAGGATAAGCTGTTTTGTAAAGAAGAATACATGAAGCAGCTAAACCTAGAAACAAGACCAAGATTCGTTTCACTTGTTTTTCTCCGATCGCAGATCCAAATTCCAGAAACTTTGAAGGAGAAGATGAGGAAGACGAAGAAGAAGAAGAGGAAGACGAAGAGTTCATGTGTTCTTGAAGGGGTTAAAGCGTTTCTTCCGTTTCTTCTCTATGTTTGTTTTGTCTGTTTATAATAACTCTTTTTTGTCATCTGTCGGTTCTTATTATTAACTACAAAATGGTTAAGGCAAACATCATCACTGGCACTTTCGTAAAGTGACATAATCGGGAAGAAATTTTAAATTGTGAAATTTGCTAATTTACTAATAGATGATGTGAAAATGTGGAACAATAAATAATCACAGAGAAATATGAATGAGCCGAGAGAGGAATGATTTGGTGGATGAGAAACGGGCACGAGAATATATTATACTTTTTTTATAGTTTTGTTTTTGGTATATTATCAAATTTCTAGTGCATCAAGACTCTGTATAAAGATCAAACTCTCTTATTCAGTTATAGTCCCTCTCCTTTCTTTATGAATTTATAAACCCAAACCCACAATACAAAGTTACACACACTACTAATAATATACTATAATTTTAGAAACAAAAAAAAATAAAAGTAAAACCATTATATATTTTTACATCCTTTTATTCATCGACATGATCTTAAACACTATATGAAAAGTTAGTATTTCAGTTACCGATTGGTCATGGCTGCTGTTTATATTTTTTTTACTTTCGTTTAATTATTTCAAAAAGCGAATGAGTCAATTATTATTAAACAATGATTTAACTAGGGACAGAAGTTGATAGCTTACTAGCTAATAATACATATATGTGGGCTAAGGCCACCAAACTAATGATATACTTGTCAATAAGTATATATCAACTGATTTAAACTTCATATATATATATATATACTATATTATTACTATATATATATATATATATATATATATATATATATATATATATATCAGTTAACTGATAAGACAAGTCCAATTATACGACCAAATATTTTGATTTTTTAGTTATGAGCTTTCAGATACGAAATTGTAGATAAAAATCTTCAATTTTTATCTGGCTAAAAGTTGTTCAACTTTGATCAGTATAACATATACATATGTTATTAGGTTTTTTCCTCATATTAACTTATATTTTTCTTATGAAAAAATTTGAACTGAAATTAGTTTTTATCAATATACAAATTTCATGATAATAAATACAAGGGCCAATGTTTTCATTTACACAATTGTCCGCCTGCGAATCAAAGACTATGACCGTACCGTGATGTGAGCCATTCATAATTTTTTTACAACGGGGATTATAAGTACCATATAATCCAGAATTGGTATCGTAATTACGATAATTATTTAATGAGTAATTTTATTATTTCCTAATAATAGAATCCCATTGCAAAAATCTCAAATAATTCAAAACCGGCCTTGCCACAATTTTTGAAAGACTAAGAACGAATGAGTCAACAACCTATATAAGTTTTTTGCCGACACAACTAAGATTTATTAAATATAATAACTGTCTGCGGCAATACTTTTTTCTTATGTTTTTGTATCAAATACTTTAGTCTAGTGGTTCTCATTAATGACAAATGAACTTTTATTTGTACTAAAGTACACTGCGATTAATCATATATAACTCTCCCACACTCAAGAAACAAGAACCAAAGTTAAACTTCAATAACCATTGACATGATCTTAACGAAACTAGCTTCATAAATCTACGACTACGTTCACAACCTTTAATAACCACACCTAGGTGGAATATTCCATTTAGTCTCGGACACGGTCGTCTTCAAGGATACATATCGTTTCCAATCTTCAAGAGCAGCCTTGAGATTATTCACTTTGTTGTCCAAACCAATACAACAATTAGCATGCATTGTGTTGACCACGTTGATGTCCCGGCTCGGCTGGCAAAACCCTCCAAAGTAAACCGTGTCGAAAAACCTCATGTTGATTCCAAGTTTCACGATGAAATTATTGTTTTTTATGAGGTTGAACACATCTTGATCGTGTTTTCCTGGGAACTTTCGACTAGATTTGATCCAGTATTTGTAAAACATTAGGGTTTTGTTGTTTGCCTTGACGTATGTGAATCCGGAGTTCACGTGATTGTTTTTGTCTGATGGCTTTCCATTGTAATCGTCGCACGTTATCTGAAAATCGGCGTCTGGGAAAAACCGGGGAAATGGATCTCGAAGCCACAAAATATCTGCATCCTATATACAACAAAACTAATCATTTATACATTTCAAAATCATATTATATAATGTCAACAATCGAGCAAGAAAAGTATAAGGAGAAAAAAAGCTGGTTTAAAATCTACTATAATTATTGCAACCTTTTTGTTGTGGTGCTAATAAAATTATAATATGATAGACAACCACGATTATGTAAAACAAAGTACTGTTACCTTAAGATATTTAACATCGAGAACTATATATCGTTGACAATAAGACATCTTTATATGTACGCAAGCAAACAGAAACCTTACGATCTTTCTTTGTTTGTTTTGGTGTTAAAAACGTTACAATCTTGAATACTGATTACTTAATATTTATATTGCAGTGGTTCATTAAAATCTGAGTTAGTATCAAGGAAAATTAAACGTAATAATTGGAAGTCAGAGGTATACTAAAAACAAAAGGAAGAATCTTATAGTCAAATCTAAAACCCTCAAGAAAAAGTAAAATCTAGCAAAAGGAAAATATTGGATTCAAATTCTATTTATAATTGAAAATTGTGTTCTAGATCTGCATAGTTGATATTTATACATAAATATCTCACAAATTAACAATTCATGTTTTTCATGTAATCAAATCTCTTTGTATTCTTTATAAAATTAGAAATGTTATGTCATCTCTTAAAACGTCCCACAAAATCTTGAAAATTTAGATTTTAGTATACTTAGATCAAATACTAATATTTTGTTTTTAGTAGATCATTTGTCTTACTATATCATCAATAATGTTATTATTATTTAAACTATATAATTAAAAATAGTTGAAAATTCTCGCAAATGGTGTGGCAACTTATCTAATTCAATGTATAGAGAAAATTAGCATACCTATAAGAAAAAAACATATACTAACTAGTTATATAGAAAATAAGAGAAGAAAATGATATTATAATGTACCGTGAAGATGAAGTTGTATCCTAAACCAAGAACTTGCCTAAGAAGATCCATTCGCCGCCAAATGAGTTTCAAGTAACCAGGCGTCATAAACCGGTTTGGACCAGAGAGTTGGTCGGAATCTGTGGCGTTAATCAAGTAGCAATGAGGATGAACCTCTACGCACCGATCGTATGCCTTGTTATCCAAGCAAACTGCGATCACGTGTTTCAATAGTGTCTCCGTTCCTATCCCGGCTTTAAAACTCTCACGAAACACGTCGAAAGTTGAGTTTGGTTCTGCCCATGCTTGGTTTAACGCCGTGATGATCACCGTGTTATCTTCCATAGCTGCGTTCATCAGTACTCTCTCTAGCTCTGAACCCGGTTTGCTCTTTTGTACCTGAAAATATAGTTAAGATTAACATATCAACAAAATCATACGACGGTAGTGTAATTTTCATTTATTTTTGTTGTTCAAGATTAGACTTATTTGTACAAAGTTTTGACTTCACTAACAAGTTATCCACAAACAATAAAGAAATATACATAAATGTTAACTTCCCTAATTACAATAAGAAAAATATGTTCAAATCATCTCGTAATCTTCTAGCAAAATAAGGCTTCTAACAAAACTATACATCAAATACCTTGCATAACTTTCGTAACTGATATTAATAATGAATTATATTGATGTACCTAATATATGTAACATACTCACCGTTTCTAAGGAAGTCTCGTTTGTGATGTTTGAAGAATAACAATCGGTCTTCCATGGAGACACCATGTTGAGTGGATTATTTGCAGATTTGTAGAATAATAAGCAAGAAAGTGTCACGGTCGTGATCAACAACACGACTTTAATTACGTCTCTCCCTCCGAACAAACCATTGGAATATATCACTGGCTTAGATTTACCGTCGTCGATGCTAACTCCGGAGAACTCGTAGCCCAAGGAAGAAGACTCGCCTTTCGTGCTCTTCATTGTTTTAACTATGAATCGTTTTTTTTTCTTGGTTGTCTTCGTGCGTTTCCTTTATATTTTTTTTCTTTTTTTGCGAAAGTGTTTCCTCTATGCCTCACCATATCTCCATTTAATAGTCTTGATTTTTTATTCTTCAAATGTTCTCTTCCATTTACTTAATTATATAAGTTACTTGTAAGGACTTTTATAACGATTCTTGTGATTTGTAACTTATGAAGATATTTTTCTTTCTCACACGAGAAACTTCCTTTGAATGATAGCTAAAGTCTATGCCATCACCAAACCGGGATCATTTCTGTTTACCGGTTTGATTTAGTTGCGTCTCGAAATGAATAAGCCCTTCATGTTAACTAAGAAATATTTATTCTACCAAATATGAAAAAATTAAGTTTCATTGGGAAGAAATAGGACTGAATCATGAAATAACTCATCAGAGGATTTGGTTCACTCCATATATATGGTGAAAATGATGGTATAAAATTTGGTTTTTTGATGAGAAGTTTCTTACAAGCAATATAATAAGAAATCATATCAAAACAAAATTAGAAATTAGTCATTTTGGTATAATATCTTAAAAGTACAATGAAATTAGAAGTTATGTTACCATATGGAGTGAACAAATTTGGCATAATGTGCTACACCGGTTTTAGCTGTAGACATTAAATCGGTTAGGCATTGACGGTTTGAACCGTCCGGTTTAAGTGCTCAAGCAAAATAGAAAACCTTATTGAGGGAATTGGTAATTTACGTGTTTAGCGTTGAATATGTCAATAATTTGCTACGACGTCATATAAGAAAATCCTCAAATAAAATTGCAATTTCTATATACTCGTTCCTATTGGTCATCTGGTCAGATGTAGTGTTGAATTTCAATTTGTACATCTAAATTGAATTTTCGTAGGAAAAAGTTGAAAGTTTATATTAATGTTGGACCTCTCGGAAATAAGATTATGTAATTTGGAAAAAAAAAGTTTATCTATTATGGAGTTCCAAGCTTAAAAGCTTAATATATGGATCTTGATTCGAAGTGACTGGATCATGATCATTGCCTGGTTTTGCAAAATATCACAACAAGTATATGATTAGTAAGTCCACAGTGCCAATCTTGAATCGCTGATTCTTGCGATTGCGTCAGGACTTCTAATAAGATTCATCTTTATAAAGAACCCATAACAGTTTATATGGTCTAGTCTTAAAATTGGTATCATTTATTCCCCTTAATTTATCTGTAGTTATTTTACAAAAAGAAAAAAAACTAAACATAAAAGACTTGTCCAACGTTCAAAAGGGTTTCATGAGGAACATGTAAGATAACACTATTCTCCCTACAAATCTTAGCAAGAAACGCATAAACATAATCAATCGCTATCTTCTTCGGAAGCCATGATCCTTTTCTTGCTTTAACCACAGTGTTCCCCATGATATGAACAACCCCTGACTCTTTACAAGTCTTCAGAAACTCTAACTCATCCTCCTCTTCTTCTTCCACCGTGTTGTTCTGACTGAAACCCATCCCGTTATTATGCGGTGAATCAGCCGGAATTATCGTGTCTAAACTCGATACCGTGTAGTCCACCATCGATGAGAACAAATCCATGTTGTTGTTATTGTTGTTGTTGTTGTTGTTGTTGTAGCTGTCATGGTGGATGTTGTTGCTGTTATGGATCAGTCCATCGCTGGACTGTTGTGTATGATTGACAGAATACGTGCTGCTGTAGTTGCTTGAGTTTGAAGCTGGCTCCATCATAGTTTCGATTCGGATGAACGAGAAGAGCTTATTTAACAGTTTGTTTTCGAAATCATCGTCTTTCCTGTGTAGATCTTTGTAACCATACCTATAACATTCTATCAGGTCAATTGTCTAAAGAATGTGAATTTATGCTAAGGTCCCACGAACCAGCCCAAGGGCTGAAAAGGCACTCGGTTCAAATGGGTCTGGCTCAAAACCTGCTTAGCTGTGCCGGTCTAGCCAATCAAACAACCTTATTAAAGAACAGAGAAGAAGAAAGGACAGTACCTGGCTACGCAGCGGAACATTCGGAATGTCTTCGGTCCGATTCTCTTCACAAGAAACCTCTCTTCTTCAGGGACGGTGTAAACAGGAAGGTACTTGACACAGACAAAGACAACGACAGAGTGAATCGCGGGGAGGTTAGTGATGAAATGAGAGAAGATGTGAGGGACACCGCTCGCTAATTCCGTGTAGACTAACCCGATCCCAGGGACACGAACAAGCCCAAGACTGGGACCGAGTCCTAGTATCCAACTCATGGAAACTTTGCTGTGCACTTCAAACTCATATTTCTTGACTGTTGCGTAATGCCAAACCGACATTACTAGAAGAGAGATCGCTCCTATGATGAGTGGAACCCATCCTCCTTCATTAATCTTTAAGATCACAGCCGAGAAATACGACAATTCCACAACGAGCGAGAGAACAGCGAATATAAGGACAAGGATCCAATGGCACCGCCACACGAGAAACATGATCAGCACCATTAGTAATGTGGTCACAAGCATCACGACCACAACCGCAGTTCCTAATTTCACCAAGATATACCAAAACAGTCAGATGAAAAGCAGCAGTTATCAACGCTTTATGATTATCTTTATCATAAATGGAACCAAAAGTATTTTTTTATACATTAACTAAAAATCTTCTTTTAAAGTTCATACGATTGTAATTTTTATGCAAAATCGAACAAAATCTTTCCAAACAGAACCAAACAAATGACATTCAGTTCAATTCGGTTATGAATGCTCAAAATCTAATGCAAATGGGGACCTCTACATCTTACCGTATGCATTTCCGATTTGGCTCTGATTCTTGAAACTAGCAGTGACGGCTATGCAACCAATCATGAGTATCCAGTTAACATCAGGGCAATAGATCTGACCAAGGAACTTCTTGGAAGTATGAACAATTTTAACTCGAGGAAAACATCCATGAGACACGGCCTGCTTGATTATCGAATAAGTCCCTGAGATCGTAGCTTGGCTCCCAACGATTGCAGCTCCTGTCGCGACTATAAACATTGGCCAATATACACTTTCTGTGAAGTAAAAGCAAAAGAGAATTTTCAGTATTTTGTAAGAGCACACTATGTATGACTTCAAGATTAGTAAAGCTTTAAAAAAGGTTTAGGACAAACCTGGAATAGATGCGTAGAAGGCGTCTTTATAATGTTCTTTGTTGTTCACAAGATATGCAGCTTGTCCGCAGTATGCTAGAAGAAGACAAGGGAATACAAAAAGTGCAAAGGCGAGCTGTATCGCTAGTAATGGGAAATAAGCAATGTCTGCGTATAGTGCCTCCGTGCCTGCAATTTTTAAGAGGAAACATATAGAGATGGCTCTATAAAAAAGCTCTTGGAGATTTAAAGGTACAGTATTACCTGTTATGCTGAGAAGAATGCCACCGAGCGAAATCCAACCATCTCGTCCTCGTCTTTTAAAGTACAAGTATACATATGTTGGCGAAAACGCTTTTAAAACGCTTGTGTCGTGTTTGCAGATGTTGTATATTCCAGTGGCTCCAATGAAGAGGAACCAAATAAGGACTATAGGCGCAAAGAGCCATCCGACCTTGTCTGTACCATAGTGTTGCATACTGAACAGTCCAATTAAAATGACAATAGCCACAAGGACAACAATGTCTGCAAAACAAAAGGAACATAGCAATGAGCAAAAACTAAACTGATTGGAAACTTTAATTCACATAAGATGCGGTGAATGCTACCGCCGCTCATTTTTGGATTGATGACTTTGATCCCACCAGTAGCTGAAAGAACTGCAAAAAGAAGGTTTTGTAAACTAAAAGTTTCAGTAAACCTATCAACTTACACGAAGAAAGAAAGCAAAGAAGCTAGTTACCAGAGATGGCTGGGGTTAAGATACCATCACCGATCATCATACAAGTCCCGAGAAGAACAACGACCAGAAGAGCTCTCTTCCTCGAATGTTTACTCTCCAGCCACTTCTTTGTTTTAGCAGCAAAAGACCCTTCAGGGAATAAAGTTCGACTATAGGTCGTGAGATCCTCATCGCTGCGATGCTGATTCGGGATTAGCTTCACTTTAGCATGTCTACAAAGCAATGAGTATATCGCTAAAGTCCCACCTGCACACAAACGTAGATCGATCCGAAATTAGTATAAACTAAAAACGTTCGGTTCAAAACGCCGACCAAGCCCGATTATAAACCTTACCTTGACCATTGTCATTAGCTTTGCAGACAATGAACACATACTTGATGAGAGGTACAAGCAAAAGAGAGTAAATGATCAAAGAAAGAGCTCCTATTACATCTTCACTATCATTAATTCCATTAGGGAATGTATTGTAGAACACATACAAAGGAGAAGTCCCTAAATCGCCGTAAACTATCCCTAGACTTTGGAATGATAGTCTCAGTAGCATCAACATCGATAAGCCCTGATAAAAAAAATGCAAAATTTTAAAAAACCTAAACTTTCTCCATTTCTCAGATCAATGTAACGAAAATGAATCAGAATAATCATCAATCATACTCCTAAACGAGTTCTATAGACAAAGTATTTACCTTTTCTCTATACATGTTGTTGAGCTTATTAGCTTCTTCATCCATGGGTTGATCAAGTTTCTGCTCTAATTCCCACATAGCTCCTATGTGTCTTTCTTCAATCGTGTTTTCTCCTTCTGTTACAGATGCTTCTACCCTTTCCGCCATTTTTGTAGGAACACACAACTCGAATTGTCCCCTAACTTGATTTCACCTCTAATTTCTTCTTATCAGAACCAGTCGGAGCCTAGAAATCGATAACCATTTGGAGCAATTTCGCCTGAGATGACACCAAAATTGAAACTTTTATTTTTATTTTTGCTGAGTATAAGAAGGGACTCGAGTTTACTATTACAGAGCAAACTAAAGTCTTATCAACTCTGGTTCTGAGGGAATTGGATAAAGCCTACAGCAAAAAGAAAAAAAAAACCTCAAATTTTGTGAAGAAAGTGTCCCTTCGGTTTATTAAAATTCTTCCACTAAAAAAAAGAGAACCAGTCAATCAAAATGACAATCTGAATTAAAAAATACCCAAAAAAGAATCTTTAACAACTATGAAGATTACGCGAAACGAACACGGTTTTGAAAGAAAAATGTTTTTTTTTCTCTTCTTTAGTTCTCTGTTTCAGATATTAACAACAGACAGTGACCAAAGAAAAAGATAAACAAGAAAAAGAGAGATACAGACAAAAAGATTGAAACGCTGACAAAACTGAAGACGAGTGGCAAAGAGAGAGACGAGCAGTTAAACTCTCTTACTTTTTCTCTCTCTCTCTCTTTCGTCTTTATTTTGTTCTTTTTTTGGTATATACTTTTTTTTTTGAATTGTTGGCATATACTTCAATTTCAGATTGTGACATATAAGGACATTATCCAACTTTTGGTTAAAAACAAACGAGAAAGAAAATATAGAGGAGAATACAATTTAAATTTCATATTTATTACCAAAGCAATCATAATGTAATGCAACTGTATGGATATGTTTGTTTATTTTTCCTGACGTAGCCGCACAACTTTTAAATACATGTACCAGAAAACAAAATCTTTTTTTCTTTTGTTGTACGAACGAAAGTGATAGCTTTGTAATAGAAATTTGATAAAACAATACCTAATACAAAATATGGTATGGTAAATTCTGTGATATTTTAAGATTAATGGTAGAAAATATAAATTAATGGGTTTGAGGTTTGCGCATAATTTAACAAAGATTAAGGCCAAAAAGACTCGTAATAGTATTATAATTAGTTTACCTATATATTTATCATTGAATACGTGAAAAATATAGGTTATTTATACTACCTAGATATATGCATATCTCCACACAAGAGAACGTGCATGAGATTACGCATATAAATCATTTTATGTGAAACTTTCAAATAAATGAGATTAAAACTATCAGTTTCTTTATATATATATATACTAATTTAAGAACCGTCGGCCGAAGACTCACTTTAAAGAAAATGTCATCTTGATCGGATCTGCTAATTATAATTTCTCTTCCTTTTATAAAAACTGATAATAATAATAACAGTACAGTACATCTTTATTCTTCACATGACTGAAACAATTATAAACGAGAAGAGTACATATAGAATAAATGGTTTAAAATAGTATAGAATAAGTGTGAATCATTCATTGTTAGTCGATTTTAATTAAGGTTTTGATATGAAAAGGTATAGCTCTTCATAGATCAATTGTAACTTGTAAGATGTTAGGGTACTTAATTAGTGGTATATGATAAAATATGAAATGAATAATTCCATTTGACTATAACAACTTGTGAAGCTTACATAGAACATTTTAATTTATGGCACATCATATAAATATATATTCTGAAAAAAACATAAAAAATATATATATATGTATTTTTCAAAATATATGGCTTGTGTGCACGCACGTACGTTTGACCAAAATATGTGAAACTCACAGTTTGTTTGTTTTTCTTTTTAGACAAAATTAGAAATTCATTCATTGTGAAAAGACATAATCTCAATACAAAGTTGGGGTTAACCAAGTCACTGGATTAGTACAGTCACCAAAGAAACAACTATTAAAGGCGCCATTCTTATCAAGAAAATATGCAACAACATTACCATTCCGTTTAAGGGCCTCTTCCTTTGTTCATCTAGGTGATCCACCTGGGTGAAGGTGAGAATTGATGTTTGTTTAGTGCATTTTAATGCATCATTCACATGGATCACCTGTGTGATTTTTTAAAAATGGTGCATCTAGGTGAGTCTAGATTGGGTGAGTCTAAACGGTGCATTTGGGTGAGCCATCTGGGTGAGTCTAGCTGGGTGATTTTGTTTTTCAAATTTTTTATCTCAAGAATTAAATTAATATGATAAATACTATGGTAAAAATATGATTAATATCAAAAATATGATTATATTATAAAAGCATGTTCATTTTAGTCATTTAATTTAAGAAATGCATCTGAACGCAGATGTAAGTTCACAAAATTGTCTTAAACGAACGCATCTGCATCCAGGTGAACCATCTAAATGCACATTAACAAATAAAAACGAACAGCATTAAGGTGGTTCATCTGGATAGATCACCCAGATAGATCACCCAACTCGATGAGCTGACACGACGAGAAATAATGAAGTTTTCGACTCCAAAAACTAATACCCGGTGGTCAAGTCTAATAGAAAAAAATTACTGTAAAAAAAAATCTTTAAAATTTTTCTTCCATTACTGTCTTTTTTTTTCCTGGGTCAAAAGTGTTCACAATATTTCTAAACTCAAAATTATTATTAGTAGTCTTATTACTATGAAAAGTATAATAACCTTTATTGAGTTTCTGGAAATACTATGAAGAATTTGACTCCAAGAATAAATATTAAAATTGCAAATAATAATATTGAGTCTTTTGGTACTTCTCGTTTTAAATCAATATTGCACCATCTGACCGAAAACAACAATCAATAATGCATAATAGTTGATTATCTGAAAACATTATTCTATCACGTCAATTTTCAGTTTTAAAGGTACGTTGGAATATTTTGATGGTTGAAATTGAAAATATGAGTTTACACAATATCGTACTGAAAAGAAATAAAAAACGTTATCCTACTTAAAAATAGTTGACAGAAAATATAAGAAACTAAAAACTGTCTTTCAGCCCACAGTTATGACAGGTGACGCATATTCCACTCGAGATCCATAATTTATTTTATTTATATGATTGGGACAAATGTCGGTACATATCATCCAAAGTGCCTAACCAAACCCAATTGTACAATTAATTTTTCGTTAATATGGCACAAGGTCGGGTGAAATATACCATGCTTTTTTTGTACCAAGTTAATAGTTTCTTCTGTTCAAAAAAGGTTTATGTTATACATGAGCTTCTAGTTTCTATGGCTTTAGACCAAGGCCTTTACATCAAATATTACATCTACATATAACATATAAAGAAGGCTCTCTTTGAAACCACATCATATGATTATATATCCGTAACCAAGTTATACATAAGATGTGTAAGAACCAGCTTGCTGCAGATTTCTCTGTATTTCATAAGCAGTTCCATGAAATGATCATAACACCGGACAGCGAAAACAAGTAGTTTTTCCTTTAATCCAATTTTGCTTCAAACAAATCAAACAAGGACCATCCAGATAGGGATCACAGATCAGAATCCTCAAGATTATATATCTCGTAAGCATATTATAATAAACGAAACAGAGATTGTCATCCTGAAACTAGTTAGCTCTATCGAACAAAAAACGACAAGGGTCTTGAGCCATTCATAGACTAAGTACAGGTAACACAAAACTCTGTAAAAACTAGTTTCTTCCTCCAGTAAATTGGATATGCAAGTAAGAGAAGAAAAAGGAAAAACGCTTTGTGAAAAAGAAAATTACAAACATTACAAACTTACAAAACATTTATAAATAGCAAAAAGCTTGATTCATCAGTTCTGTCAAATATCAAAGTTCTCCATTTGAATGTTGCTCTTAAGAGGCACGTATTCACCGAGATACCCACCGAGATGATCGTTCAACGCGGATTTATCAATCTCCTGGTGGTGAAAGCTCTTGCAAACATAGTAAAACACACTCTGGACAAGCAACCCAATCAGATTCACTATCACAAGAACACCAACCAAGAACCCGCCAGCGACTATCCTAGTGAAGATTCCGTTATCTTCTCCGCCACGAACCACCAATGCACCAAAAACTCCAGCAATGAATCCACAGAGAGCAAGATAGATGAAAACCATTGAACAAGCCATAAAGGTTTTGCCTTTAAGCAACTGGTAGCTCTTCTTCATCGCGGCCAAACCGTAGATGGGCTCAAGAACAGAGACTACACTAGCTAAATGCCACAAAGCTGTCATGTAAACATGAACGACTAAGAACAGAACGAAGATCACTAGCAACGAGAAGAGAGCTAAAACTACATTCTGCAAATCTATTGCTACGATTAACGCGACCAAAAAGATCAAGAACACGGTGTTGTACGCGAGCATCAAGAGGGAAACCCAAAGGAAAGTGATGAACAGTCGCTTGAGGACGAGAGGAATCGCCGACAATGTGGAGGAGAAGGAAACGGGTTTTCCGGTGTAGAGAGAAATGTTCTGTTTTACATCCAACTAACCAAAAGCAGATCATTGTCTTTGTCTGAAGACCCCATTTAAGCTGTGGGTCCTAAAGGATCGACTCGTTTTCAAATCGTAGCCTCTGTATAAAGACTAAATTTTAAGCTGCAGGTTCTGTTTTACTTCCAATAGATCATAGTCTTTGTCCATATACCTGACCACATTTAGGCCGTGGATCATAAAGGATCCGTCTTCAAGTCTTAGGCTGTGTCTAAAGACTAAATTTTAAGCCACATCTTCTGTTTTACTTCCAAAGAAGCTAAGACTGGATCCATACAGACACATATCTTATTATCTAAAACTTTTTTAAGGCCATTGGTGCTCAAGGATTTGTTTTCAAATTTTTGTCTTTGTCTAAAGACTATATTTAAGCCGTGATTTCTGGTTCCCTTTTGACAAACCGAAAATCAGTTCTTTATTAAGCCATAAGTCGTGGGTTATATAACATATAGGTATCTTAATCTTTACTGGCATCTTAGTCTTTCTCTGAAGAAACTTTAAGCCGTGGGCTATAACATAATACATATTGGCATCTTCTTCTTTCTTTGAAGACATTTTAAGCCGTGGGTTCTATTCTCCTTTAATTCAAAGGAAAACCAATCCATTAGAGAAAGACTTTATTCAAGCTGCAGGTTATTAAAGATCGATTTTTGGAATCTTAGTCTCTGTCTAAAGTCTAATATATGAGCTGTGGTTTATCTTTTCCTTCCAACCAACAGAAAACCGGATCCATATAGGGTCGTTTTTCGAATCTCAGCCTCTGTCTAATGACTAAACATTTAAGCCATGGGTACAATTTCCTTTTAAGCCGTGGGTTCAATGTACTTATCAAATGAATCAAATCCTACTCATAGCCTTTTGTCTATAGACTTCACTATAAGCCGTGGGTACAATTTTCATTCCAACTAACCAAAAACAGATCCAGTGTTTGTCTAAAGACTCTTTTCAATGTAAGCCGTGGGTCGTATATGATCTGTTTTCGGATTTTAGCTTATGTCTAAAGACTAAATGTAAAGCCGTGGGTATAGTTTATGTCTCATTGAATCAAAATCCGACCCATTGTCTTGTCTTAAGACTTCATTCAAGCCGTGGGTATAGTATACTTATCAAACGAATCAAATCCGACTTGTAGTCTTTTGTCTATAGACATCTTTATAAGCCGTGGGTATAGTTTTCCTTCCAACCAACCAAAAACAGTCTCTTTCTAAAGACTAAATATAAGGCTGTGTGTCTTACATAGTCTCTGTCAAATGAATCAAAATCAGACCCATGGCTTGTCTTAAGACTTCGTATAAGCCGCGGGTACAATTTCCTTTTAAGTCGTGGGTACAATATACTTATCAATGAATCAAATCCGACTCATAGTGTTTTTTCATATACTTCAATATAAACTGTGGGTACAATTTTCAGTTCCAACTAACCAAAAACAGATCCAGTCTTTGTCTAAAGACTTTTCGATTTAAGCCGTGGGTTGGTCGTAAAAGATCACTTTTTAGAGTTTTTGGCCTCTGTCTAAAGACTAAATTTAAAGTTGTGGGTACAGTTTATGTCTCAATGAATCAAAATCCAACCCATTGACTTGTCTTAAGACTTCATTCAAGCCGTGGGTACAATATACTTATCAAATGAATCAAAATTCGACTCATAGTCTTTTGTCTATAGACATCATTATAAGCCGTGGGTACTGTGTTCCTCGAACCAACCAAAACCAGAAACAGTCTCTGTCTAAAGACTATATATAAAGCAGTGGGTCTTACATAGTCTGTCAAATGAATCAAAATCGGACCCATAGTCTTGTCTTAAGACTTCGTATAAGCCGTGGGTACAATTTCCTTTTAAGCCGTGGGTACAGTATACCTATCAATGAATCAAATCCGACTCATAGTCTTTTGTCTATAGACTTCAATATAAGCCGTGGGTATAATTTTCATTCCAACGAACCAAAAACAGATCCAGTCTTTGTCTAAAGACTTTTCGATTTAAGCCGTGGGTCGTAAAGAATCTGTTTTCGGATTTTAGCCGCTGTCTAAAGACTAAATTTAAAGCCGTGGGTACAGTTTATGTCTCAAAGAATCAAAATCCAACCAATCGTCTTGTCTTAAGACTTCATTCAAGCCGTGGGTACAATATACTAATCAAATGAATCAAAATTCAGCTCATATTCTTTAGTCTAGAGACATCATAAGCTGTGGGTATAGTGTTCATTCCAACCAACCAAAAAAAAGAAACAGTCTAAAGACTTTTCAATTTAAGCCGTGGCTTGGTCCGTAAAAGACCAGTTTTTTAGAGTTTTTAGCCTTTTTTCTAAAGACTCTAAAGCCGTGGGTCTTATATTCCATCATCAATCCCCTAGCATCACAATCATAGCCATGCACTACCATACCAACCAATACTGATCCAATCCATAAAGTTTTGCTAAGCCGATGATTGAGTAAATTTCTTATATACCCAAGATAGAATCTGACAGACCACTATTAGTTGAGTGGTTGCGCATGATTCCTCTTGGGAGTAGAAGTAAAACAAAACGATAAAGTAGTAAAAACGAATCTGAATTTCAAGAAACCTAAGTCAGTATCAATGTCAATCATAGATGGAAAAGTTACCTTGACGAGTCGTAATAAGAAACCCCAAATAGATCGCTACGGTGCAAATCACCTTAAACCGATCATGATAGCTTCAGACAGAACCATGTATCCAAATTCCAAGCCGCTACAAAACAAAAACGAAAAAGGAAAAGAAACCCAACTTATTGCAAAGAAACTCAAACGAATCGAAAAGATTTCACGCGAAATCATTAAGCATACAAGCAGTTTGTGAAAACCCTAAAAGAAACGAAGTAAATACACAAATGAGTCATAGAAGAAACTATACAAAAATCTTAGAGAGTTTTGAAACCTTTGTTATTGTTATTACGAAATTACAAGTCGCCGGCGAAGAATCGTCCATCGATCGAGAGAAACGCGATCAAGAGAGAAAAGTTGGGAGAAACAAAATTGTAAGAAACAAAAAATTGTGCCTTTGATGACTGATTTATTAAGAAATAAAGCGTGTCCCTGTCTTCTAACGCCTCAATTTCAAAATAATCAGGCTTTTTGTCGGTCTATTAAAATAAATGGGCCGGTTATTTGTATTAGGCCCAATACAAAAAGACGCAATTTGTTTTCTAACAGCTACGAATGACTTTTTGAAGAAACCTTTTATTGGGCCTAATACACTACAAAATCTATAGTGAGCTTTTTTCTAACAGCCATGAATGACTAAAAAATAAACAAATATAAAAAAATAGAAATTACAAAATCAAGAAAGAGAACAGTACAGTTAAAAACAACTTGTTTATACTTCTATATAGCGATGATAGAGTTTAAAACAAAGTTTATCCGAAATTTGGTAAAATAGAGTAGGTTATGTTCATGCGAATTTATGATTAACATTATAATCGCAATAAATTATTTTATAACAGTAAAAAAAGAACCGAACATACTGAAAATCATCAATGTTTATCTGATCATCTAACACAACTTGACCATATATTATACTGAAAGCTAGAAAAAAAATGTACATTAGTGATACCAAACCCGTTCTTTAATATATTCTTAATCCATAAAAGAGCAAGAAAATGAGCTTATTATCTCTAATTATCAGTTGAAGAAGATGTATATTACTTGAACATTCTTCATGAGCATTGTAGGCTTCTTTTTGGTTTTCCTTGCATTTTTCAACGTTTTCGTTACATACATTACTATTACAGTATATGACTGTTATGTTTACATGATTTCAAGAAAATAATAGCTGCCCAAAGTTCCATGGTACAGATTCGTTTAGAACCCAGTTTGATTTCCATTTTTTTCATTTTAATGGTGTTGGAAAATATTTTTGACATGGTTTATTAAAAAGAAGTGAAATTTTTCTATAAAAATCACACAAAATCTAAAAGCACAAGCCAGATGATTTTGCTAATAAAAAAAGATTAAAGAAATTAAAACCTATGTAATACGATTCCTTAATCATTTGGGAAATAAAGAAGTTTTCGTATATTTTTTCTGTTTCTAGATTTAAACAAATTATATCCTTTAATTGATGTCGGAAAATGAATAATTTCACACTCTCTCTCTTTCTGTAAAAGAAGATCGCCGTTAAATTCCGACGGTCGACGGAGGAGATTTTGGCGATGCTGAGATCACGACGCTCGCGATCCCGTCACGGTGCACAGGCTTGCGCCGTTATGTCCGCCGTTCTCCTTCTCGCTTCTGTCTCTCTTCTCTACACGCGTCTCTCACTCTTCTCCTCACACTCGCCGAATCACCTCCGCTCCAGCTCCGCTGAAGACGCAGCGTTGTTCCCGGATTCTCTACTCGTCTCAGATTCCGATGTGGTGGAAACCGGCGGAGGAAGAGGATCTACTACCTCAAACGAGGATAGAATCGACGAGCACGACGATGCGATCGAGGACGACCGAAATGACGACGTATCAAATGAGGAGGACGATAATCAGGACGCGGAGCAAGAGCAAGAAGTGGATCCTAATCGGAATAAAGCTTCGTCTTCTGGGTTTTACTTCGATCACGTTAATGGAGTCAACAGAAGAGCTTTCAACAAACGATCCATCGACGAATGGGATTACGATTACACAGGTTTCAGTATCGGATCAGGAATTGGCAATGATGATAATTCCGGTGAAAAGAGTAAAGCTGTGTTTGGATCTGACGATATTCCTCTAGACGAATCGATTAGAAGGAAGATTGTGGAGGTTTCGAGTGTGGAAGACGCGTTGCTGCTGAAATCGGGTAACAGGGTATCGCCACTGAGAGAAGGTTGGGGAGATTGGTTTGATAAGAAAGGAGATTTCTTGAGGAGAGATAGGATGTTTAAATCGAATATCGAGACGTTGAATCCATTGAATAACCCGATGTTGCAGGATCCTGATGGGGTTGGGATCACAGGATTGACGAAAGGGGATAAGATTATGCAGAAATGGAGGTTGAGTGAGATTAAGAGAAACCCTTTCATGGCGAAGAAGCCATTGAGTGTTGCAGAGAAGAAAGAACCAAATGAGTTTAGTGAAAGTAGAAAAGGTATTAGGTTGCAGAATAGTGTTGATGAGAGAAATGGTGAGATTAAGAGTGGTGAACGTAAGACATTAGATGATGATAAGAAAATCGAGACAAAGGAACAAAAGAATGTGGAATTTGAGGGGGAGCATGATGAGTATAGAGAACATTATTATGCAGATGGAACTAGATGGGGATATTACCCTGGATTGGAACCCAGTTTGTCGTTTTCGGGTTTTATGGATTCGTTTCTCAGAAACGAGAAATGCTCTATGAGAGTGTTTATGGTGTGGAATTCACCTGGATGGATGTTTAGTGTTAGGCATCAAAGAGGGCTTGAGAGCTTACTTTCTCAGCATCGAGATGCTTGTGTTGTAGTTTTCTCAGAGACCATCGAGCTTGATTTCTTCCGAAACAGCTTTGTGAAAGACGGGTTAGTGAGTGACACGAATCACGATTGCTTCCGCCTCTATACTCATCCATTTACTAATAGTTTGATTGATTGATTCCTCTGTGTTTTTTTCTGCAGTTATAAAGTTGCTGTTGCAATGCCCAACCTCGATGAGTTGCTGCAGGATACTCCTACTCACGTATTTGCTTCTGTATGGTTCGATTGGAGAAAAACGAAGTTTTATCCTACTCACTACAGTGAACTCGTCCGGCTAGCCACCCTTTACAAGTAAATCTTGATCACTCTCTATTCTTGTATTAATCAATTAGTCACTTTCTTCACTTCATAAAGAGCACATTTGTGCAGATATGGCGGGGTTTATCTCGATTCTGATGTGATAGTTTTGGGTTCATTATTATCACTGAGAAATACTCTCGGTGTGGAGGATCAAGCAGCGGGTGAATCACTGAATGGTGCTGTTATGTCTTTTGAAAAGAAAAGGTTCATAAACATAATCTTTGCTTTGCTACATTAGAACATCGATTCTCGTCTTAGCAACCTCCAATGTTTCTGTCAGATATCTTAACTTTTAATGTCTCTCTGCAGCCCATTCTTACTAGAGTGTTTGAACGAGTACTATCTAACATACGATGACAAGTGTGTGCGATGCAACGGAGCTGATCTTTTGACTCGGGTGGCTAAACGGTTTCTAAATGGGAAGAATCGGCGTATGACTCAACAGAAGCTAAACATTCGACCGTTCTCGGTTTTCTTCCCAATCAGCTCACAACAGATAACAAGGTAAAGCTCTCTCTCTACTAGTTTAGGTCGAAGACTTCATCATTTTGTTCTACAAGTTCCATGATTGAGCAAAGCTTTTAACTTTAAACTTGTGTTGATTTTGGTGGAGCAGTTATTTTGCATATCCTGTAAGAGAGGATGAGAAATTGCATCAAGACGAATTGTTCAAGAAGATCATTAATAAGTCCTTAACGTTCCATTTTTGGAACAGCGTAACTTCCTCTCTGATCCCTGAACCAGAGAGCCTTGTTGCTAGGTTTCTTGACCATAGTTGTATCCAATGCTCCGATGTACTATAAAACTCTTTTTTTGGTAAAACCATTTAATATATAAAAGATTAGATTTTTGTCAAGACATAACATACGTCTCTATCTCTAAACTCTAAACTCTATGCCACAGTTGGTAGAAGAAGAGGACGAGCCATCAAAGCTTCGATGGCATCTCTTTTCGCTAGGTCGAACAGATTCCTTCTTAGACCTTGTGAGATACCCAATTCTCTCTGCTCTCTTTTCTTCTTCAGATTGATCTCTTCCGACCACGAATCCGGTGATTTTTCTCCTCCTTCTCCTTCTCCGTCATCTTCACCTTCTCAATCTTTCGTCAAATCGATCTGTTCGTTGGTCTGTAATTCTTATCTCCGTCAAACCCATGTCATTTTATCCCCACACCGCGTCAATCTCGATCTCGACGCCAATTCTCTTACCCACGAGCAAGCGATCACTGTGGTGGCTTCCCTCGCGAGCGAAGCTGGTTCGATGGTGGCTCTCTGTTTCTTCTATTGGTCAGTGGGTTTCGAAAAGTTCCGACATTTCATGAGACTGTACCTCGTTACCGCTGATTCTTTGATTAGCAATGGAAATTTGGAGAAAGCTCATGAGGTCATGCGATGTATGTTGAGAAATTTCTCGGAGATCGGGAGGTTAAACGAGGCTGTTGGCATGGTTATGGATATGCAGAATCAAGGGTTGTCTCCAAGCCCGATAACTTTGAATTGCGTTATTGAGATTGCAATAGGGTCCGGTTTGATAGAATATGCAGAGAACGTGTTTGACGAAATGTCTGTGAGAGGAGTTTGTCCGGATTCTACTTCCTACAAGTTGATGGTTATTGGTTGTTTTAGAGAAGGTAAGATTCAAGAAGCTGATAGGTGGCTAAACGGAATGATCCAAAGAGGATTCATTCCCGATAACGCTACATGTACTTTGATTCTTAGTGCCTTGTGTGAGAATGGTTTAGTCAACAGAGCAATCTGGTATTTCCATAAGATGGTTGATTTAGGGCTGAAGCCAAACTTGATCAATTTTACGTCTTTGATTGATGGGTTATGCAAGAAGGGTAGTATCAAGCAGGCTTTTGAGATGTTAGAGGAAATGGTTAGAATTGGTTGGAAGCCAAATGTGTATACTCACACGGCTTTGATTGATGGGCTATGTAAAAGAGGATGGACTGAGAAAGCGTTTAGGCTGTTCCTGAAACTCGTTCGTAGTGATAATTACAAACCCAATGTGCATACTTATACTTCAATGATCGGTGGGTATTGCAAAGAAGATAAGTTGAACCGGGCAGAGATGTTGTTTAGCAGAATGAAAGAGCAGGGGTTGTTTCCTAACGTGAACACGTATACAACACTCATCGATGGTCACTGTAAAGCTGGAAATTTTGATAGAGCTTACGAGTTGATGAATTTGATGGGTGATGAAGGTTTTAGGCCGAATATTTATACGTATAACACAGTTGTAGACAGTCTCTGTAAGAAATCAAGAGCATCTGAGGCATATGAGTTGTTGAATAAAGCATTTTCTTGTGGACTAGAAGCTGATGGAGTTACTTACACTATTCTTATTCAAGAACAGTGTAAGCAAAGTGACATTAAGCAAGCTCTTGCATTTTTCTGTCGGATGAATAAGACTGGTTTTGAAGCTGATATGCGTCTGAACAACATATTGATAGCTGCATTTTGTAGGCAAAAGCAAATGAAAGAAAGTGAGAAGGTTTTTGGGTATGTGGTGAGTCTTCGGTTAGTTCCAACAAAGGAGACTTATACGTCCATGGTTAGCGGGTATTGTAAGGAAGGTGACATCGATCTGGCTTTAAAATATTTTCATAACATGAAGAGGCATGGTTGTGTTCCTGATAGCTTCACCTATGGTTCACTAATCAGCGGTCTCTGCAAGAAGTCCATGGTAGATGAGGCTTGTAAGCTTTACGAAGCGATGATTGACAAAGGTATATCTCCTTCTGAGGTAACTCGGGTCACATTGGCGTACGAGTACTGTAAGAGGAACGATTCAGCCAACGCAATGATACTGCTGGAACCGTTAGATAAGAGGCTCTGGATCAGAACGGTAAGGACACTAGTGAGAAAGTTGTGTTGCGAGAAGAAAGTCGGAGTGGCAGCTCTGTTCTATCAGAAATTATTGGAGAAAGATGGTAGCGCTGATCGTGTTACCTTAGCTGCTTTCACTACGGCTTGCTCCGAGTCTGGTAAAAACAATCTTGTAGCTGATTTGACAGAGAGAATCTCCAGAGGAGTAGGCTAGAAGTGATTATATCTCCCTCAGTTGCTTTGATCTCTCTGTTTCAATAGCGAATCCACATTGTGGATCAAGAAACCGTGGAATGTACGTTGAGGCAAGGACATGGAATATTATTGTTGCATTCTAATCAATTCATACCGGAGTTATCGCCTGTTATTGGATTGGAAAGACATGAGAGTTCGATTTCAACTACTATCACCAAGAAATGGGTGTGAATCTACCTATCAAGATACTTGATAGTGAAGTACAAAACCTCTCTTCTTCCGTCTGTGGCCATTTCAGCCTTAAATGGTCGACTTTAAGCTTCGCTGTTGGCTATATTTTTCTTCTTCAGATGTTTGATCCTGTTCGTTGAAGGCTAAATTCTTACGGATGTAAAATTACAATAGTTTTGACCAGAAAGACGTGGGTTTTTTAAAAGATGTCAACTTTGTACAGAGACCTATTAGTCTGACACGAATTAAGTAGAAAGATTGTGAACTTGTTTGTTTTTTTGTAATGCAAAGGTGTGTGCTTTTTTCTAGAATTGTATTGTTCTCCGGAACCATCCAAAATTATCGCAGGTGACTCGGTTAGCTGGCGTGACAAAAGCAGTGACACACGCCGTCGCCAAAATTGACTCTCTAGCCTTTTGGATTATGTATATAAATTGGATTAGATGAACCGTAAATAACACTGAAGGCTAGAAGCTAGTTGATGTCTTACTCCACGATAATCAGCAAGAACAGCTTCCTCTCTCTCGCTACAAAGTTCACTTCTCGTGGATCTCGTCTTCAGGTACACATCATCTCTATTCAGTTTCCTTTTTTCCCAAATTCCGATTTCTCCGTGTTTTAGTCTTATAAGTTTTCTGGGTGTTTGTATTTTTGAATGTTGTCTCGATGATGCATCAAATTCTGAGAATTTCTAAATTTATCTGCGGAAAAAAGCTGATTTGGAGCTAAAAGTTTCCAGTTTTGATCCGTTTTTGGGTCCATATTATGATGTTTCTATTTTTGTTCATGAACCTCTGTTTTTCAAACTGAAATTTGATCCTACGCTTTTGATTTTTCATCAGTGTAAATTACCAATGGCTCGATCTGCGGTTGATGAGACATTAGATTCCGGAGCTTTTCAAAGAACTGCATCAACATTCCGTAACTTCGTTTCGAGAGATTCCAATTCCCAGTTTCCAGCTGAATCTGGTAGATACCATCTTTACATATCGTATGCTTGTCCATGGGCTTCGAGATGCCTCTCATACTTAAAGATCAAAGGACTTGACGATGCAATAAGCTTTTCGGTTCGTTGATTCAACCCGTTTACACTGCTTATGTGCATGTTTAATCATATACCATTTCGTGACCGTATTGATCGAAATGTTCTTTGTTTGATTTCCATCAGTCTGTAAAACCCATTTGGGGAAGAACCAAGGAACCCGATGAGCATATGGGATGGGTGTTCCCGGATTCAGACACCGAGGTTCAAGGAGCTGAGCCTGACCATCTTAATGGTGCTAAAAGTGTAAGAGAACTCTATGAGATTGCTAGCCCAAATTACACCGGGAAGTATACTGTTCCTGTAAGTCTTTCTGCTTCTAAATGTTTTTCTTTGAAGTATTCATTAAGTCAGAACTAGATGGTGTGAGTTTTGGTTTTTATGACAGGTTTTATGGGATAAGAAGCTCAAGACTGTTGTGAACAACGAGAGCACGGAAATAATCAGGATGTTCAACACCGAGTTCAATCATATTGCTGGAAATCCTGATCTCGATCTTTACCCTTCTCATCTCCAATCTATAATCGATGAAACTAATGAATGGATTTACAATGGGATAAATAACGGAGTCTATAGATGCGGATTTGCAAAGAAACAAGGACCTTACGAGGAGGTAAATGCAAGAAACCGTACATAGCTATTACCATATATGCCAATTGATCCCAGGAGGATGCTAATCTAAAAGCTTTTGGTTCTTCTTTATAGGCAGTCAAGCAAGTGTTTGAAGCATTAGATAGATGCGAGGAGATTCTTGAAGAACATCGGTACATCTGCGGAAACACTAAGACTGAAACAGATATCCGATTGTTTGTCACGCTTATAAGATTTGACGAGGTAATTGATTCATGTTCCTACTTTCATTACTGTGCATGGAAACCAAAACACAATAAGCGTTGTGATGTTGAAACGTTTGATTTAGGTTTATGCAGTCCACTTCAAATGCAACAAGAAACTCGTAAGGGAGTATCCCAATCTGTTCAACTACACAAAAGACATTTTCCAAATCCCTGGAATGAGTAACACCGTGAACATGAATCACATCAAGCAGCATTACTACGGAAGCCACCCTTCGATTAATCCTTTTGGGATCATCCCTCATGGACCAAACATAGATTACTCTTCGCCTCATGATCGACACAGATTCTCGAAATGAAAATGTCTCTTCAAAGATGAAACTTTTCACACGTTGAGTTCTGTCTTCAGAAAGTTTTAGAACCATCTTTACCAAATAAGCATAAGTTGTGTGTTCTTTAGCATTGTAAGTGATGTAATGGAATAAGATAAGAGCTTTCTGTTTTATATGTGCAATGAGCAATCTCCATAGTTAACAATGTTATAATATGCTCATGTGACCATGTCCATAAATAAACCATAATAACTTGCGTATTTGAGAACAAATTTAACTTTCCTTGGGGCTAAGTATCGAAATATATTTTGACGACAAGTGAGTTAGATAATATTTTTATATTATTGATTTTCTTTTTTTTTGGGAGTCTCAATTATTTCAATTCTCAATCATGCGTTATCCATTTGAGAAAAAAGTAGTATATTTTAATTCATGATTGGTATGATTATAACAATTTTTTCTCCCTCCTTAACTTGTACGGCTTATTTTCTCTAAAGTTTGTTTATTTTCACCCAATTTTCTTCAATCCCAAAAATTTCTCACCAACCCTAATTTCCCCAAATTGGGTACTTTGGATTTCTTCATCTCACCTTGAATTCACTTCGCTATCGATTCAATTATGGCTTTATTGTTGGAAGAGATCATTCGATCAGTAGAGGCCTTTCTGAAGCTCAAAAATTCGAACCAAAAACCCTATGTTGACCCGAATCTCGACCCGGTTCTTCTCGTTCCGGGTATCGCTGGCTCGATTCTTAACGCCGTTGATCACGAGAGCGGCAAAGAAGAGCGTGTTTGGGTCAGGATCTTCGGTGCCGATCACGAGTTTCGGACAAAGATGTGGTCTCGATTCGATCCTTCAACTGGTAAAAGTGTTTTCCTTTTTTTCTCGTATTGATCAGTCGTGTTAGCGTGTGATTGATTTTTCCAGAAACTAGCTCATGCACACTGCAAATTAGTTCAAATTAAGACTGTAAATTTTGAATTCTCTAAAGGGATCGTTTTTTTAGAAAAGTCATCAGCTTTTGCTTGTTTAAGCTCTGAGCACGTTTCATCTGAAACAGGTAAAACTATCACTCTCGACCCAAATACGAGTATTGTGGTTCCTCAAGACAGAGCTGGGCTACTTGCAATTGATGTCTTGGACCCAGATATGGTAATGTTAATGATCTCTAGCTGTTCGGTTCATGAGCTTATCGATCAATTGTTGTTTTATTGAGCTTTATTGTTTCATTGGGATCAATCTAAAACTTTGTGTAGATTGTTGGCCGCGAGTCAGTGTTCTATTTCCATGAGATGATTGTTGAGATGCTCGGATGGGGATTCGAAGAAGGGAAAACCCTTTTTGGTTTTGGTTATGATTTCCGCCAAAGCAACAGGTAAAAAACAGGTACATTTCTTCTGATTATGATTAAGGCGTTGGCATAAACTTTGATCGGTGTATTGACTATTTTTATGTTTTGCAATGGTCTATAGACTGCCGGAAATTATGGACTTATTTGCTAAAAAGTTGGAATCAGTTTACAAAGCTTCAGGAGAAAAAAAGATCAATGTTATTAGTCATTCTATGGGAGGACTGTTGGTGAAATGTTTCATGAGTCTGCAAAGTGATGTATGTAAATCCTCTTTTTTCTTTTTAATTCGTAAATCATCTCTCATGTTATCTTTACATCTCAATCTGAATATTTTTGGTGAGAATTCTACTTTCATCAGATATTCGAGAAGTATGTACAGAATTGGATTGCTATTGCTGCTCCATTTCAAGGTAAGCTCTCGGACTGGTAGTGCTTATGATTGTACTCAAGACAAGTACCAGACTGATTGGTGTCCTTTATTGATTCAGGTGCTCCTGGATATATCACATCAACTTTACTGAATGGAATGTCATTTGTCAATGGCTGGGAACAGAACTTTTTCGTCTCAAAATGGAGCATGCATCAACTGGTAAATGATCAGTTAACAATTGTCCCTTTTGGTTTATATCTTGTTTGTTTGATATCTTCTAGGGATTGACTAATACAATTTTCCCTTGCTTCTTCTGTTGTTTTAGCTTATTGAGTGTCCATCCATATACGAGTTGATGTGTTGTCCGTATTTCAAATGGGAACTCCCTCCTGTTTTAGAGCTGTGGAGAGAGAAACAGAGCAATGATGAACTTGGAACCTCTGTTTTTCTTGAATCTTACCGTAGTCTGGAAAGCCTTGAAGTTTTCACAAAATCTCTTTCTGATAATAAAGTAAGTTACACTACCACTACCTTTCATTAAATGATGATATTGTGGACGCACAGACGTTGCATCAACTGATCCTATACTCCATACAATTTTTCAGGCTGATTATTGTGGAGAGTCGATCGATCTTCCTTTTAACTGGAAGATCATGGAGTGGGCTCATGAAACCAAGAGAGTATTACACTCTGCCAAGCTTCCTCCTAAAGTTAAATTCTATAACATATATGGGACCAATTTAGGAACACCTCATAGTGTTTGGTAATTTTTCTTTATTTGAGGTCTCAGTTTGAGTGTTTATTCTTGCAACTTGGTCTGCCTTTTCTAAATTCGATATATATACTCATTTGCAGCTATGGGAATGAGAAGATGCCTGTCAAAGATCTAACTAACTTAAGATACTTCCAGGTAACACATTTTTCATCCTTTTCAGGTATTAGCTATTATTCTAATAGGCAAGAGGTTAGCTTTTTCTCATGTTCTGATCTTAGATCTTTTCTTGTAATCTCAGCCAACGTATATATGCGTTGACGGTGATGGCACAGTCCCGGTGGAATCTTCCATGGTATGGTGCATGATTGTGTTTCTCAGAATATCTACAGAAGCATAGGAAATTTTGAATTTGATCGGTTAGGTTAAATCATTTCTCTATGCAACGGTTCCTTTGGTTGTTTCTTTCTAGGCGGATGGGCTTGATGCAGTAGCTAGAGTTGGAGTCCCCGGTGAGCACCGAGGAATTCTCAACGACCACCGTGTCTTCCGGATGCTTAAACAATGGCTAAATGTAGGAGAGCCCGATCCATTCTACAACGCAATAAACGACTACGTCATCCTTCCCACCACATTCGAAATGGAGGAACACCACAAGAACGGAGTCGAGGTTGCATCCGTGAAAGAATCGTGGGACATCATATCAGACGACAACAACAATAACGGCACAGCTGCGTCAACCGTGAGCGCTATATCAGTCTCTCGACCCGGGGATGATCAAAACCCTAAAGCTGAAGCTCGTGCAACTTTAACAGTCCATCCACAAAGCGATGGTAAACAACATGTCGAGCTCAATGCTGTAAGTGTCTCTGTTGATGCATAAAACGCGTCTTACCTTTGTAATGTGTCAAGTGTCTGTACATAGCAAACGAATCCCATGCCTCGTGTACATAAATCATAATAATAATAATAAATGTCGTGTTCGATTTGTTGTTTAAGCGTACAAGATTCAATCTTTTTTTTTAATTCTTTTGGTCTAACATCACCTTTCACAATCAAACCGGGTTCCACAGTCCACCGTTAATCTCATTCCGGTGATGTCCTGAACTCACCACTGTTTACTCCCTAACAGATTCATTTTCTCTTGCCGTTCTTTGGTTTCTCCGGTCGGTAGAACCAGTTGGATATTTTTGTCAAAAGATAGATTTGTTTGTCTGCTAAAGTATACGTTTTGTTTCTTCAGTTCACTATTTTCATATTTCAAAATCAAGTTTCTCCCTGGCATGGATTTAATGTTACATATACGTATCTGGAATGTGTTACTTTTAGCTTCTACAGAATCAACTCGTGAATAATGTTAGGTGTTAATAAGTTACTATGATCTACTTTAAGTCTAAATAACACATTAGTTGAAACTGTATGATGCTGTTGGAATCATTGTTCATGAGTTGGCTCTTTGCTTCCACATAATTTCAAATGGTTGTATCACTGCTATCTAATATTATCTCTGTTTCTCTTTGTTTGGTTTTGTCTCTCCATAACAATAACTTTCGTGTTTGATTCATTGTTTAAGCTCACAAGATTCAATCATGTGTTTTTAATTCTTGGGTTTGATAGCAACACCTTTCACAATCAGACCGGACTTCCACAATCCGCCTTTAACCTCATACATTAAGAACTCGATCTTTCCGGAGATATATTCCGGCGATGTCTTGAACTCACCGGCCTGAATCTCCACCCACTGGTTTCTTCCTAACAGATTCATAGTCTCTTGCCGCTCTTTGGTTTCTCCGGTCGGTAAAACCAGTTTGAAGTTAACCGGAATTTCCCATCCTTGAGCAGGATCTATTAGCTTAACCACAAACACAACCTCGTACAAACTGTTGGGAGTTAGATTCTCTGTCTCAAATCTTCCAACCACTTCTAACCAAGCTACCCATTCCAGCTTTGCAACCTCAATTCTTGCATCACTGTAAAACAAATATACAGATTCAAATGAAATCTTAAACTACACAATTTTGTAAGAGAAAAATTTCAAACCTGGATGTTTGGTCTAGATCAGAAACCCAACTCCAATTATAATTTGTTTGAGACTCAGCCAATGAAATCGAAAGATCTCTTGCGTACCACATGAAGCAGTTCTTCTTAGCTTTACCCTCTATCCAGTACTTCTGAATAACATATTACATCATCAATAAAATCTAATTAATGTAAACTCACATCACATCATTACCATACGTAACACATACATATATAAAGTTAGTAAGTCTTTCTCTCTATTGAATCAAGCCAATGAAAATAAAAGGAAAGTCCAAGAAAAAAAGATTAACAACCTGTTTCTTGTGATTCAAGAAAACGCCATCGAAGAGCTCAGTGTATAACTTGGCAGGAGACGACGACATCGTGTCCGGAGGAAGAGCAAAGTCTGCATTTTTTAGTATGGCTTCGTAATTATGTGGTGGCTTTGACTTTGAGAGGATTGACAATATTATTCCCATTGCTTGATCTCGGCCGTTCTTGATTATTTCTTTCGTGTCTTCAAATATGTTTTCTAGCTTCTTCTTGTTTAGTTAATTTTTGTTCTTAATAACTATTGCATTCATGTCTTTATAGGCTCATATATAGACAGTACCTCACCTGAATGATCCCTATAACTAAATTACTCATTCGATTAAGTTATTTCTTATTTTATTACTGTTAGTATTTTTTTTTTTTACAATATTCTTGATCTGAGATGCATCCGAGTTATAATAAATATATCTTTTTATCCATGTGTGTAATTACTATTTATTACTTTCCTCTAACTTCAAATTATATCTAAATTATGTCAAAATATCAAACAATAGTTCAACTACCTAGGTTTACATAAATTAAACAAAATTATACATCGCAAACCAAAATTTTGATTGATATATATTCCATTTCTTTTATTAATTGTTAAAAATGTTTGATTTTTTAGATTCCTTTTATTTATACATTAGCTTTATTCTTCGATTATCGCCACGAAAATGGAACTTGGAATAACTCTTCAGAAAAAGTGAGCCAGTGCCACTTAGAGAAAAAGAAAAAACTCTCTTTAATCTCCCATCACTTGTTTAGATTTTAACTTTTTGTCGATATGATCTAACTAGTTTAATTAAGGTACATAATTTTTGTTTTACTCTTTAATTTGGAAAACAAATTCTTGTCAACTCGTTATAACGTTGTAGATGAATTTGCTTCCCCCTTTAACTCTTATTACTCGTAGATAAGTTGTTACATCAATATGATTTTCATTAATTTCTTACGAATCAAGATTCGGAACAATGATTCATTAACTTTAGTTGCATTTTGTTTGTCTTTTAATCGTGCCTAAGTCGTCAGGTATCTTTACAAGGCTCAACCATTTTATATTCAGAGCTCATCTTGAAACTAACAAAAATTTCTTAATTAGAGTTTTGCTCGTATACCACTCTTTCGTGGATTCAAAGACTCGTTCGTATATTGTATCACTCATCTCTCATTTAGTTGGTTCTCCGACGAGAAGCCCTTAGTCCATTCATTTGACTAGCGTTCTGCACGTTTCAATCGATCATGTAATCCATCTGATCGCTCACGGCCAGTCTCATCCCTATCGCATCTGACGAGTAAGGACTCAATACTCACCCTCACTCAAGGCATCCGATCGCATATAGTAGGATTTAGAATGATCCAAAATATATATCTTTAATATCTGTTAATAATATTATAAATTAAGATTTTTGTAGGTATCTAGCTTATGATGAATTCTTGTGAGAATAAATATTGAATCTTTTCCATCTATCTACTAAAACCTTTTTTTTGTCTTTTTGTAATAGTTTAGCGAAAAATCTACTCAAGTTAAGTATTTCCACTATTGAAACATTTGATTATTTCCTTATTCCACTGTCCATTTGATATATCTATACTTTCTTATGGTCTCATACATAATAAATTTTTCATTGATCAGATCATTTATTAAATACATACACTGAAATCATAAACTCGAATTTAATCTTAATTTAAAGTTTACAACATCAACTCACGGTTTTGGTTTTATTCAACACAACCATCAAAGTACTTATTTAAATTAGTAATACGATAGATCAACCTTATCATATACACACACACACGTTCCATATATATACATATATGGTATGATGTGAAATATATATAGAGAAAAGGTCCATTGGTGCATATGGATATTTAAATGTTTTTATATGCCATATTAGTTATTATATTTGGGACGAATTGCAACACCTTTGAGGAAGAGCCCTTTCTTCCAAATGCCAGCCGCATGCTCATACATTGAGAAAGTAATCTCTCCGGCGGAATTATTTTCCGGCTTGAACTCGCCGACTCTAATATCGACCCATTGATACCTTGGTTGGTTCCTTATACTCACTTTCTGCTCCTGTGGTTTGTCCTTACCGTTAGGCAAGACTAGCTTCAAGTTCACCGGCGTTTCCCATCCATAGGCTGGATCCTCTAGCTTCACTATAAAGACCACCTCGTACGTTATCCCGGGAGTGAGATTCTTCGTGTCGAATTTTCCCGTGATGTCGAGCCAACACACGTTTTTCAGTTCCGCAGCTTCTGTCTCGCTTTTAAAATTCATCAAAGAGAAGAAATTAGTGCGGTTTGTGTTAGAAATATTACAAAATACCATAAATACAAGTTCTCTACCATGATTTTGGAAAACAAATACGAAAATACCACAAAGCTTGGTTTAGAAAAGTTCCTAAAGTTGTCATATAAAGGAAAGTTCATGAATCATTTAATTTGTTTTTATAAATGTGCTAAACCAAAAACATTGTGGATTTGTTTGAAATTTTAGGATTTTTGTGGTAATTTTGGGAAAACCAAATTGGTTTTTTTTTATTTTCAAATCTCCTTAATACATACTTAAAAGGTCTGTAACATAGTTTTAATAAAAACATTGATCATGTATAGTTGTACTATTGATTTTGTGGGTTCAAACGTATCTTACTTTGGTGACTCCTTGTCGGTAAACCATGTCCAATAGTTGGAGTCATCAGACCAAGTGATAGAGAGGTTCCTTGGAAAAAGCATGAAGCAGTTACTGTTTTTCTCATCCACCCAATATTTGATCTGTTTGATATCACCACAACAAAATGAATTAATGGTCCATATTAATATTAAGATCCATGGTCCCGTTTTCATTTCCTTAAAACATAAATTACCATTTGGATATTGTTATTATAGTGACCTAATTCTTCTATCCATTGTTATTCTAGTGACCTAATTCTTCTTTAGAGAGAGGGAAAAAAAGAGAGAGTAGTAACCTGTTTCTTGGGTTTCAAGAAAACACCAGATCGTAGCTGTTGAGAGGAGGGAGAGAGTGGAGTATGGGCGTCTTTGAGAATGGTCTCATAGTTGTGTGGAGTATCAAACGACGAATCAACCCTTATCATCCTTTCCTGATTGCCAGACATCTTCTTCGTATATGTCTTTGAGCAAATTTTTTTTGTGACAAAACTATGAAATATACTTATTTTTGTAAATGTGTTAACTCAGTTATTTACAGATTGAGAAATAAATTCAGCTAAATATATAGCTCTATGGAAAGGGGTTTGAAGAACTTATTCTATTTTTGTCATACTTTATTTCATTTGTCTCTTTTGTTTTATGATTTTAATTTTGATATAGCCGGATATACCAGAACCATAATTAATCAAACTATTCTCATACCATGATTAATTTTTTTCATTACACAGTGAATATATTCTAACATTTTAATCTATCAAAATCTAGAATGTTATATTTGCATTTTGGTTTAGGAATATATACTACTTGGTCCAACATCAGTGCTTAAAAATAAAAACCACAAGTGACAGCTTGGAGCACCAATGCTGTAAATCAATTATTTAAAATATGAACTCTACTCCTAAGTCAAACAAGTGAACAGTAGCTAGAGTTACCCAACCAGTTTTGAGTATTTTGGTTTGGTTTAACTTTGGATTTTTTTTTATTTGTGTGAGAAAGACATGTGTGTCCACGACATGTGTGTTCATTTAGTTATGAACACATGTTCCATATGAAATGGACAGTGTTGAATGTCAACCTTTGTTCACAATACGGTGTCCATGAAAAATGATCCTTGTAAATATGTACATAAAACATAGTATCTTGTGATAGCGTTGACATTGTTTTATAGACAGATAATATACAGGGATAAATTATAATGGACATGTTTTTGTGGATAAACTATTATGGACAGACACAACCTCGATTCTCGCTGACATTGATGATGAAGAATTCAATATACAACTGTATCGCTACCATGTACATATATAAACAACAGCCGACCACTACGTGGACACGACTACATGGACAAGTTTTTGATGCTTGTCCACCACCATCCACGTGTTCTCAGCCGGGGTGGACAAGACACAAGTTAGTTTTGGACATCTAATCACGTAATTGAATTGAACATGTGGTCATTACATTTTAGACACGTTAAAATCACCATCAGCAAATATTTTAAACTCGTTATGATGGATATGTTTTAATGGACAACATATCATGGACATGTTTAAGGTTTATATTTAAATTATTTTTGTTTCCAATATAAGTATTCGTTTGTTAGAAGGTATTATAGGATTTCGAGTTTGGTAAAATGACATAGGAGAAGAAGAAGAAAGTTACGACAGATCTGAAAAAAATAAGGAAAAAAAGACAACTTAATTAAAGGGTTTATTAATCTTTTCTCATTAAAAAATGTCTTTGTGAAACTAAGACTTAAAAAATGCTCTAATGTGTAAACTTCTCTTTATATAATCCAAAAGTAAAACTGTCACTTTGATACAATTTCAACTTTGGAACAGTATGGACTCACACACAATTATACAAGCTAATGAAAAAAAAAAATCTACACACTACCAATAAACTTTTGGATATAGTAATATCGTCAAAAATAAAATTGTAAGAAAATATAAACGAAGATCGATATTACATCTACGATTTAACCCAAAAGAAGAAGAGAGAATTTCAACTTTGTATTATTATTCTTGTCTCCACTAGTTTGGATGCACCTCTCGTAATCCTAATCCTGTGAAATTTCATCCACTTCCCCACAGCAATATATGCGTCTTCAGTTTAAAGATTCTTGTTATATATATAAATGACAGATGCAGATCTGTTGTTGTCGTCGAAACCTAACTTTGAATAGTGATTATGAAACGGCATCAAACCTAACTTTGAATAGTGATTGTGAAACGGCATAATTTGGCTGATGACCTTTATCAGCCAACAAACAAACAGGACATGCATAATATTCCTCACTTATTAGAGCGAAAGAAGTTGCAAAGCTTATGAGCCATTTTTATTACTCTTAAATGAACAGCTCACCCGAGAGTTTGCTGAAAAACCTGTATATTTAAAGTTAATTCGGTGAATAAACTCTACTCCGAATTTACTTTTTGGTAAAACTTAAAATCTTGTTTCGAACAATATGTTAATTAATATTTTAACATAATTTTGGGAATATATTTGTTTGTATTGTTGTTTTTTGGTGTGTCATATCTATGTGTTGATGTCTATATGTGATGTATAAACATGTTTTGTTTGATAATTTTTCCTATTAGTTATAGAAGTCTAATTGTTTAATTTTAGTTATATATCTTGAATATATCATCTTGAATC
The DNA here is from genome assembly GCA_000218505.1 of Schrenkiella parvula. NCBI lineage: Eukaryota > Viridiplantae > Streptophyta > Magnoliopsida > Brassicales > Brassicaceae > Schrenkiella > Schrenkiella parvula. The sequence goes on along the minus strand of CM001193.1, from coordinate 9,534,059 downwards.
TAAATATTAAAATAATGAATATTACATTTAATCAACTATAATTTTCTAAAGTTTTGACAAATTACTTTTTATATTTCTAAAATTTTTAATATAGGAAATTCACAAAATTATTTTGAAGTTATAAAAGTTACACATAACTTAAATAAAATTATTTAAACACTTTTTGATAAATATATATATATTCAAATTCTATAGTCCATTCAATTTCGTTATACATAACAAAATCTACGAACCACAAGAATAAAAAGAAAAAGAAAATAATCTTACATTGCTATATATATATATATATTTACATTTAATAAAATAAGAGAGAATTTAAACTCTGTATTTATTCTTGTTTCCACTAGTTTTGTCTGCATCTATCGTAATCCTAATCCTATTAGATACTCCATCCACTTTGGACTTCTCCAGAGCAAGAATGTGTGTGCCTTCTTCGTTTTTATTTCTTATTTAAGAAAAGACACAATGATTCTATGCTTCGCGCGGGCACCACTTCTAGGTACACCCTTCATTAGCTCCGTCCATTTCACTTTCACATCTCCACCATCTATCAGAATCTCCGCATCTCGTTCTTGCGTGTCGTCATCGTCGTCGTCAGTAGCAGCATCTAGAAGAGCAGTATCTCTGTCGATTATCGCCGTCGCGAATTTCTTCATCTCCTCCGGTTACTTCTCTTCTCCGGCACTAGCTGAATTCTCTGAAATCCCTGATTCCGGCGGAGTTAAGGGGCTCGACCTCCGAATCGGCGACGGTGATGTCCCCACTGAAGGAGATCAGGTATGCGTCTTGTAAATAGTGATTTAAGCAATTTGATTTTGCAAAGTTTTGATTCTTACTTCTCTTTTTTTTACTGGGAAGTATTAGATTGCAATACATTACTATGGGAGATTGGCTGCGAAGCAAGGATGGAGATTTGATTCAACATATGATCATAAAGACAGTAATGGAGACTCTGTTCCTTTCACATTCATCCTTGGTTCTACCAATGTAATATATCTTATTTATCTCTATTTGCGACATGGGTCTTTGGAAAATTATCTGAATTCGAATGTTCAAAGTTGTGGCCTTTGAAATAGTTGCTCATTGAGTCTAGATGTAACATTGAGCTTGTTCTTCGACGAGAAAGAGAGTCTGATTTGTGTTTGTTCTTGAAAAACTAATTGGTGTGAGGTACTTGAAGCTGATAGGAGGTTTTATGAGGATTCACGTTACTCTTTTGATCTCTGCTTCATCACTGACCAATGCTGATTTCAGTCTGATGATACATTGTGATGTGCAGGTTATTCCGGGGATCGAAACCGCCGTGAGGTCGATGAGAGTAGGCGGGATTCGTCGGGTGATTATACCTCCGTCTCAAGGCTACCAGAATACATCACAAGAACCTCTCCCACCAAACGTATGTACTACTCTTCACTCGCATCAACTTTTTCGTATAATGATTCAATCTGAAAGTCAACTGACATTGTTAGGACTCCCGCATTAATTAGCTTTGGGCCTAGATAGTGCGTTGGTGCACCACACACTCAAGCTAGTTTATCTCTTGAACATAAAGACTCACACATGGAGATGATAAGAGTTTAGGCCACATCAACATGTGTATTAAGTGATTAGATAGGAGAGGGTATCAAGTGAGTAAGAGATTGGTTTGGGCATGGCAGAGTTTGAGGGTATGCTCTAGAATTCATCCACCCTAGGGTTCTACACTTGGTTCTTTGATTCTCTGTTTATTTACTTTCAATTCAGTGTGATAATTAGGAAGTTCAGGCTCAATAGACTTTCATCGCTCTGAAGTCTGCGATGCGTAATGTTAATCGTATTGGCAAGTGGGACTAGAATTAGTATATATCCGTTTTAAGATGAAAAGTTTTAGAGAACCAATCAAGAGATTATAAGATTGCTTGCAGGATATTATCAGGACTTGTTTAAAAATTATTTGTTTCTTTCTATTGTGTGTGTGTGTGTGTGTGTGTGTGTTGTTGTTTCTTTCTATTATGTGTGTGTGTGTGTGTGTGTGTGTGTTTTCAGTTCTTCGACAGACAAAGACTCTTCACGACCATCTTTAATCCAACACGTCTCGCGAATGGAGAAGGTTCTACTCTTGGAACCCTCGTTTTCGACATTGAACTTGTCAGCACCAGACACCTTACCCGATGAGTCAACTGGCATTCATAGTATTCACTGGTTTCTTGTCAAACCATATAATATTCAATGTAATTGAAGTTAAACAAATTATTTCGTAAGCATGTAAATAGTCTATAAGATACTTGAGTAGAAAATTCAAGTTTGATATTTATGAAGTTGATTATGTGTCGCTTGGTCCTCGCTTTCGCATTCGTAGTAACACTTGTGTGTTGAAGAAAACGCAAATTTTGTCCCTAGACTTTTCTAGAAACTACATAGCCAAATTTTGGTGGAAAAATATCAAAAACGTTTTTAAATTTGTTTTAATTTTTTAAATTATGATGATAAATATTAGTGTTGACTGTAATATTTTTGAATTTATTGTGTGTTTATAAATCTTCAGACAAAAAGGAAAACATATATAATATAGTAATAACAAGAGAACTAATATTTTCTTAAATAGTTTTGTTATGATTGCATCCAAATCGCTTTGCATTCAAAAACATTGGATAAATGGATCGCACCCGAATAGCATTACTATTCATAAATTTAATCACATAGCACCCAAATTGTATCACTCCTACATTCAAATCGGAGTCATACCTAGACCGAGTACCATTCGGAGCACTGTCAATAGGATCGGAGACAGTTATCAAGTGATTAAGAGATTGGTTTGTGAGAGTTTGGTATGCTCTAGAAAGCACCCTAGGATTCTACACTTGGCTCTTTGATGCTCTGTTTGTTTAAATTCAGTTCAGATTGAAATTAACAAGTTTACAATTTTAAACTTATCATCAAGAGATACCTCTGATATGCCAGATGTATCATATTGTTAGGAATTACAATGATTATGTGGGGCTAGCTAGTATCTCGTAAGACCCAATGATTCCATCACTCTCAAGCTAGCTTTTGGGGAAAGTCTATCCAAAGATCATTCATATATGAAACCTTTGTGATACATGTATATCACACTTGTAAATCTCTAGAACTGTTTTGTATATATATTATAATTTGGAATTTCAGACCCAATAGACTAGAATTAGTATTAATCCGTTTAGTACGGAGACCCAATTACACAACCGATGCTCGACGAAATGGTTTCTTCAGAAACTATATATTGTTAAGAGATCACAAGATTGTTTGCAGAAACATATTATCAAGATTGGTTTCTAAAATCTTTGTTTCTTTCTTGTTGTGTGTGTGTGTGTTTTGCAATTCTTTGACAGACGCAGACTCTTGACAACCATCTTTAATCCAACACGTCTCGAAAATGGAGAAGGTTCGACACTTGGCTCTTGTTTTCGACATCGAACTTGTCACCACCAGACGCCTTAACCGATGAGTCAGACCGCCATTATTGTACTCATTGGTTTCTTGCGAGACAAGAAATGATATAATATACAAAGAAATTTAAACAAAATCTTTCGTAAGCCTCTTTGACTATTCTATAGGATACGTGAGTGAAAAAGTCAACTTTGATACCAATGAAGATGATTTATGTGTCGCTTGGTCCTAGCTTTCGCTTTCATATTACACTTGTGTGTGGGGAAAGAAAAAAAACGAAATTTTGTCCCAAGACTTTTCGTTTTCTTGATATTTTGATCATAGATTTTTAAAAGTTGAATTAAGTGGTTTTTTCCAATAAATAGACAACAAACCACACACTCTGTTTTCCACAGAAACTCGGCAATGTCTTCCTCAAAACTCAACTCGCTCCTTCACCTTGTCTCCATCACTTTCTTCTTCTCTCTCCTCCTTCCTTCCTCCTCTGCACAAACCGTCGTGAAAGCTTCTTACTGGTTTCCGGCGAGTGAATTTCCGGTCACCGACATTGACTCATCTCTCTTCACTCACCTTTTTTGCGCTTTCGCTGATCTCAACTCTCAAACCAATCAAGTCACCGTCTCCTCTGCGAACCAACAGAAATTCTCCACCTTTACACAAACTGTCCAACGGAGAAACCCTTCTGTAAAAACCCTTTTGTCTATCGGCGGTGGAACCGCTGATAAATCCGCGTTTGCGTCCATGGCAAGTAACCCCAATTCTCGAAAATCATTCATTGATTCTTCCATTAGACTCGCTAGATCGTACGGCTTCCACGGTCTCGATCTAGATTGGGAGTATCCGAGCAGCGCGACGGAGATGAGCAACTTCGGAACGCTACTTCGAGAATGGCGATCAGCGGTTGCAGCCGAAGCCAGTAGCAGCGGTAGACAGCGTTTGCTTTTGGCAGCTGCGGTTTTCTACTCCAACAACTACTATTCGGTACTATACCCGGTTCAAGCCGTTGCAGACAGCCTGGATTGGGTTAATCTTATGGCCTATGATTTTTATGGACCGGGTTGGTCTAGAGTAACCGGTCCACCAGCCGCTCTGTATGATCCTTCAAACGCAGGTACAACAAGAACTAAACCAAAATTCCTCAAATCATATAAGACTTTGTTTTTCTCCTTTTCCACGAATCAAATTGAAGCACTGTTTGCAAAAATGAATACTCATCCCCAGTATAAACAGGTATTACTATACAAAATCTAAGTCCCTGTATATGTGGACTTATATTTTGATATTTTATAACAAGTAATAAAGAAACTAAAAACTAAAATATGAAATATAAAATATAAAATCATATCATTTATTAGAAAATAGAATTAAATTAAATATGCCCGACATGAAGTCAGTTTTTACAGTTATATATATATATATATATATATTGTAGTTTACTAGTTATATATATATATATATATATATTGAGTTTTTTTAATAAATCAATTGGTTATCAATTAAAATTCACACATATTTTCAAATATTAAGATTTTCTTATTCTTACTTAAATTAAATTAAATTTTAATTATTCAGTAACTAATACTGCTTTTTAAAAAAAACCCTGATAAACTGATTATCTTATCCAATTTATATTAGATTTAGTTTTTATTATATTTAACTTTTTCTAATCGTAAAATAATATTATATATTTTCAAAATAGGATCCATTGACGCACATTAATGTTAACTACTAAAATTTGAGACATAATTTTTATATAATAAAATACAATTACTAGTTTAAACTTATTTTACAGCCTATGTTTTTAATATATCAAAAAAAACTCATTATTTTTTGTTCTACAATTGGTTTGGTTGCACTAAATTTGGTTTTGTTATCGTATACGAAAACATTATTTACCAATTAGGAGTTTAAAATTTTCAAGTTTATTTTTGGTTGTGTTTATATGTTATTAAAACCGGTTTGTAATACTAGGTCCAAGCGGCGACGCTGGAGTAAGAGCATGGACTCAAGCTGGACTTCCGGCGAAGAAAGCAGTCTTGGGATTTCCATACTACGGTTACGCATGGCGTCTCTCAAACGCCAACAGTCACAGCTATTACGCAACCACCACCGGAGCCGCGATATCACCTGATGGTTCGATCGGATACGGTCAGATAAGAAAGTTTATAGTGGATAACAGAGCAACAACGGTTTATAATTCCACAGTGGTCGGAGATTACTGTTACGCCGGGACGACTTGGATCGGGTATGATGATAATCAGAGCATCGTGACCAAAGTGAGATACGCTAAGCAGAGAGGTTTGCTTGGTTACTTCTCGTGGCATGTAGGAGCTGATGATAACTCTGGTCTATCTCGTGCAGGTTCGTTACGTTTTCTCCCAATTTATAAAGTATTCTTTATTTTTATTTTTATTATATGAATCATAATGGTAATATTTGCATTTTGGGGTTTTACAGCGTCACGGGCATGGGATACTAACGCGGCAACGACCAAAACTATACAGATGTTTTAAGAATTCTAATGTTCCAATAACGATAAGTGAAGATGTTTTTTTTTCAGTGACTACATAGAAAAATAAACGTTATTTGCTTATACAATGTCAACGAAAAAAGGGAGTATAAGATAATAAGACAATAAAAGTAAAAATAAAAAATAAAAAACAAGAACCATCAGTTTATTAATGCTTCTTTTATAAAAAAAAATGCGTCAAAAACATTTCCGGGACCTTATGTCCTCTGTTTAGACCAAACAGTCTCATAAACTTATTGTGAATTTTCAAAGCTTGATGGGTTGTACATGATGGTCAAACTGGTATTGATGATCTTAAGATAACGATTGGATTAATGAGTTTCTTTACATTAATTATGTGTTTATGGTGATATAGTTAAACACCTATGACCAATAGGATGTGAACAATTTACAAGGATTGGATCTATCTAACAGTTCAGATGTTTGGATTCTATAAAACCGCGCAAAATATTTCGATTGCTCGTTTTATTAAATAACAAATCGTTTATTACCGTATTAAAAAAAAAACAAAAAAAGACATCAAATCGAACAAACGTAGTTGCTATTGTACATGTTTACCACAAAAACTACAAAGATCAGCTACGAACTAAGCAAGTCTAGAAATAACCAAGCAAAAAGTTATGGATTTCGTAGCTGATACTTTTAGTAAGATAAGCAAAACTGATCACTTTCGGATATTTTTTTAACCTGTTAAGACGGTGCACCAAGATACGATGCGAGCCTTAATATGTCGCTGAATATACCACCGGCCGTGACTTGAGCACCAGCACCAGGTCCTCGGACAATAAGTGGATGATCCTTGTACCTTGTCGTTGTGAATGCTATTATATTGTCTGAACCTGCCATCTGTGCAAATGGATGTTCTTTCTTGTATCTTCGAAGCTCCACTGTTCCCTTTTGGTTTACTGCGTCCACCACCCCAACATATCTCAGCACCTGCATCAGAGTTTACATAAGTTTATGGTTGATATGATCAAACCTGATCAAAGGAAAAGATCCCTAGCCGGATTTAGGAGCATCGAATTGAAAAACAATATTGTCACGGATCTTACTTCCCCAGAGTTCTCAGCTTCTAGCCTTTCTTTTGTAAGGTCCTCGTCGTACTGTGGGAGTTTCTCCATGAATTCTTCAGCAGACGCGCATCCCTGAAAATGGACAGAGACGAATATTAGATGGTGTGTATTGAATTTTCATCTGATTTTGGATGTTAATGAGATATAGATAAAGATGGTTTACTTTTAGAGGTTCTGGGACGAGACTTCTAATGGGAAGGTCAGCGAGGTCCAATTTAAGTCCAGATTCTCGAGCGAGGATTATCACCTAAATGAAAGGACGAGTTTTAGTTCCATGAGAGAGACGATCATCAGCTGTGTCAATTTGATACTCTGTTGTTGTACAGAGAATCGTACCTTTCTTGCAACATCAGTTCCAGATAGATCATCTCTTGGATCAGGCTCAGTGAAACCTGCGTTCTTTGCTTCAGTCACAACCTCGCTGAAACTACGATCTCCAACAAAGTTGTTGAAAAGATAACTCAAAGTGCCACTGGAACAAGAAACAAAGACAAGTCATCAGAATCAGCGCCAGATGGGAACTCAGAGTCAAAATGTGGCAGAACTGCTAATTTAAAAGACCTGCAAATGCCCTCTATGCGTAGTATCTTGTCTCCTGTTTCAAGGAGACCACGTAACGTGCTGATAATTGGAAGACCAGCTCCAACAGTGGCTTCGTAGAAGTAATGAGTGTAGGATTTCCTTTGAAGATCTCTCAGTTTCAAGTACTGAGCAAACAAAAAAAGAAACATCAGTGGAGTAGAAAACCAACATAAGACGGGGAACATTGACTTGCTCTAGCAAAAAGAAAGATAATTGATGAGAAGTATATATATCACCTGATCAAGGGGGCCTGAGTTAGCTTTTTTATTTGGGGTAATGACATGGATTCCCTTCCGTAACCAATCATAGTAATGGCTGGCAATAGCAGAGTCTGCTGTACAATCAACCAATACAGTGTTTGGGATAAAGTGATTTCCATGCACTTGTTGAGTGAATTTATCCAAATTGGCCTCTGTTCCCTTCTCGTTTAGAAGTTCTCTCCATCTTGACAAATCAATACCACTGCAATAAACAACATAGGTACAAGTCATGTGATGGTAAAACAGCTGAAAATCATCCGCAGTTTGAAATTGAGTTCACCTCATCAGAAGAAAATGTCAGCTTAACAAGCATTGATTTTAAACTTATTAATACGAAAATAATAGAGAAGAAAGGCAAAAAGGCAGTTCATGGATGGTGTTAACTGATAGATAAAACACAAGATAACAATCAAGGGAAAGCAATGGCCAGATATGCAAAACAGGAAACTACGGAAATAATCTACGTTGCATATGGATTCTTATCAAGAGTTCAGGGTTGTTGTCTCTCTAAAGAAAAGTATAATATGCAGTCATGCAATCAAGAAGTATGTCTTTTTGATGTCAGATTCAAGAGCTGTACAGAAGAAGTCATTCTTACATCTCACTTAATAGCATAGTTTTTGAACCAGTGATACCCAAAACTCGCAGATCAATGTTAAACTCTTGTTTGAGAACACCAGCCTGGAAAACATATTTCAATGCTTAATCAGCTTCTTAAAGGACAAATAGTCCCAGAAGGAAGGTAACATAACATTCTGTAAACTATTAAAAAAATAGAAAAACATTAAGAAATTCACCTGGTCCCTCAGCTGATCAAGTAATGTAGCACCAATCAAGCCTGGTCCTATGATTCCCACTGCTAATGTCGTTCTTGATAAGAAAAACCTCGAGTGTACGGCTCTCAATGCCTTTACGCTATCTTCACGTTTAATAACAACAGTAACGTTGTATTCAGAACAACCTTGAGATATAGCACGGACATTAATATTAGCCTGCAAATGAGATACAGAAACAAGTCAAACAACCAACCATGAGGGAGAAATTTAGCAAGAAAAACATAGTATAAAAGATGTACAAGCCGTTTTCTGGCTACAATATTGTATAATATAATCACCTTCGCCAGAGCACTGAAAAGTGTACAACTAACTCCAGGTGTACTAGCCATTTTCTGGCCGACTGCAGCCAAGATGCTACAATTTGGTATCACCTCAATCTGAGTAGAAAAGAATGTTATTTTTCAAAATAATGAAACTTGCCAAGAAAACTTGCCAATATGCCTGATTAGATTACGCAGGGAAGACCTGTGTTATCTACAGAGGAAACCAAAACAGAGATAAGAGAGGGACCTGGGAAAGACGTCCAGCTTGTAAAGCTTCACTAAATCTTGATCGCAGTGCCTCAGAAACAGCGTTTACTTCCTTCTCAGGCACAGCAAAGCATACAGAATGCTCACTGCTAGCCTGAACGACGAATATCTCAATGGTATAAGCATCTGCCTATATAATTAAGAAAATTGGTATACCACTAAGGTAGAGTTTGAAAGTAGGGCACCTGTGATATCATAATCACATTAGCTCCAACATCTTTTACGGCGCCAAAAATGTCACTTGCAGTACCAGGTACACCAGCCATTCCAGTACTATCAAAATGAAATGGAAGAGGGCAGCGGTGAATTTAGCATGTCAGTTACAATTAGCATAAAGAAAAATCACACATCCACGACAAAGGAAGCTTACCCTTCAACATTTATGAGGGCCAAATTGTCAATGGTTGCAAAACCTTTGACAGGAGTTGTCAGTTTAAGGTCATAATCATCTTCAGGAGGTTGACAGATTACTGTTCCAGGTGCAGAAAGATTGAAAATATTTCTTATCACAATCGGAATATTATACCGCATCACAGGAATGATGGTGCGAGGATGTAAAACATTTGCTCCAAAATAAGACTGCATGAAGTTAAAATGTTTTGATCAGAAATTTGTACTTGGCACGATGAAGCTCCATAATCTAGGATAACAAGAACGCTAGGTTTACCATTTCCCAGGCCTCTTGATAAGAAAGTGTCTTGAGTATTACTGCCTCATTAACTGCAGAACAAAAATTCTTATCATAATCTAATCTTGCGAATAAAAAAAGGAATTAGAGGCAAAAAAGATTAGGACAGAACCTTTACGAGGATCTGCACTGTATACACCATCAACATCAGTCCAAATTGTTACTTGACGAGCCCTCAAAAGAGCACCTATGATCGCCGCAGAGAAATCACTCCCATCTCTTTTCAAAGTTGTTGGAATGTTCTGTGGAGTGCTAGCAATGAATCCAGTCGCAATAATTATTTTTGAAGGATTCAAGGAGAACCACTTTTCAAGTCTCTTCTCGGATTCACCAAAATCAGGATCGACCTGATTAGAGCTGGTAGGATTAACAATGAGCACGTCTCTTGTGTCCATCCACTTGCACTCAAGACCAGTCTACAGTCAAAAGAATAGAGAGATTATTAAGCGTACAACCTCAGTTATTTCACATACAATTATCAAACGCATCATTCAAACCTTTCTGACAACAAATGATAACATCTGAGCAGACCAAAGTTCCCCATGTCCTGCAACAAAATCTGAAAATGACTCTGATGCATGGCCAGCTGCAAATGAAAGATGTCAGTTCTCCCTTCGAAATCAGACTAAAAGGAACAAGCAAACACAAATACAAGAACATCACGAGAAAGAAACCAAAACGATGTACCTATGTATATCGCACGAAGCATTGCTTTAAGATTACTAATATCATCATGCAAATGCGACAAGAAACTAGCGAGATCATCCCCATCGAGAAGGTCACGAGCTGTCAACCTATGCTTTTCCAGGACAGCTTCCAAAGCAGATAGATAAGAGTCATCTCGTGACTGTGCCTTGCGGAGTAAGTCGTACATCATATCTGTCACCTTCGACATCGCCGAGACAACCACCAGTTTCCTCTCCGAGTTATCGTTGATTATAACCTCTGCAACATTCCTAATCCTCTGAGAGTTTCCCACACACGTCCCACCAAACTTGTGAACACTCCACATTTCACCCTTTGGAATCTGAACTTGATCCACGGGGTTCTCGGTCGATACACCTGCAACTGCAACCAAAATGAGCAAACAACTTTGACTGCAATTCCAACATTCACTAAGCTCATCTAGCCAGATGAAACAACAAACCAACCAGTAGTCGCTGTAGCCGATAGATGAAAATCCGGAAGCTCACAACGAATCAAACCGCCGCCACCAATGGTCCGCCGAAACCTGGGCAATACAACACTTGTAGCAGAGACGAGCCGCTGCCGGATATAAGGAGGTTTCGGGACAAGGACGAAGCATTGCGGCGCAAAACATCCGAATCTAATCGGATTACTACTTGCCGGAGAAACAGCAAATGACGGCTTCAGAGACGTCATAGTCTATCGCATATACCTGCTAACGAATCACAGAGTTACAGGATTCCAATACAATGAAGATCCAAACCATTCGATATAACTTAAATCTAAAATCCGATAAGAAACAGAGAAATCAATCCTCCAGCATTCCACTAAGAACCACTACTTAGCTACAATGCAGCAGTGAGGTGCTAAAACCCTAAAATTTGATTTCGCAGAAAACAAGAAAGGAAAGAGAAGAACACTAACGAAGTGATGATTTTCCGGCGACGCGACGGCGACAGAAAAGGGAAAGAAGAAGAAAAAGCTTTACGGCTTTTCTCAATTTGAAATTTGTAAGTCAAAAACTCAAAAAAGGTTTGGTTTTTTAGAGTTAAATTGAGACCTGAAGAGTCCACCACAAAGAGTGAACAATCTCCAAGAAGCGGCTTCGCGATTGTCAATCAATAATAAATTGCCACGTGTCTATCTGTTTACGAAAGTTACGTTTTTGTCTATGTACTGTTTTAATGATTAGGCCCATTTCATTTTGGGCCTTAAACAAGAAACCCTAACGATTTCGAACAGAAGTGAGGTTGGTTATATAAAAGAATAGTGCAAATTATAAACGGCCTGTCCATTTCGAAACCCGTCTCAAAATTTCTCGTTCAAATAATTATTTGATCAAAACTGTTTATTTGATTTAAAGCTCAAACGGTACATAAGATAAAATATCCAAATTATCCTTTTAAATATTCAAATTCTAAAAATATCTACAGGAACTCATCATGTCTTTCTGCATAGTATATGAAATGTTGACAAAAGGGATGTCTGAATAAGTATGATTACTTTAACTAAAACAAAGATAGCTAAACACACACATTAAGCATATAATAATAAAAGTGGTGTTAGTTAATTTATTAACTCAACCGCCAAATTGATAATGCTTGTTTTCTGTCACGATCCATTTGTCTCGTGAATGACCCACATGAACCAACATGGATGATGATACAACTCGATGCTTTTTTTTGTTATTTATACATTAATTCATATCTATATTACTTAACATATACGTTATAATTTTGATGGAAGTAATTATAGATTTATGATTATAGTTTGACCGGTAGAAGAAAATTATGTTTAGCATTTGGAAGATCCGAATTCAAATAAGGTGATTGTTTGAAAGCCTTTTCTCAAAAAGGAAAAAAATATATATGTTTTTACAACGACGAATGTATTCTTTGTAGAAAAATATTGCATGTGTACCATTTACACTATATGATTTCTCTATTATCGGATTATAATAATATTTATTTGTATCAAATGTTAAGAGATTTATATAGTTGCAATAAGATTATGGAAATGAGATAGTTTGTCATACAATGTGTGGTATACCGAACATGGTAGGGTTTGACAAAAAAAAATGAATCATATAAATTCTGAATGTCTCATTGAATTATGTGATATCATAGATTAAATCATGGTTTTAGAGTTGACAAAAAAAATCATAGTTTTAGAAATCCTTTTCACATATATAGTTTCTCTATCAAAACTTATAATAAATGCATTGTTCAAAAAAAAGAAGCTTATAATAAATATAGGTATTGTTTAATCATTTCATAAATTATCTTATAGAATATCAAAAGATTTGGTTATAAGACAATTTGGTATTTGGTAAACCATTTCGTTGTATATTTATAACGTGCAAGTGTATGCATGCATATCCAGGAATCATTTAGTAATATAGTCTCATCAACATATCAGTTAGGACGCTTCATACTGATATTGACATTTACCTAAAATATATCCACTGAACAAAAACAACAACAACAATAATAAAAACTAAAATTCTTTAGCAAACAAAAAAAACTAAAGAAATCCAAATCACATTCGTTTATTAATTTATTTTTGTTGTTATCATAGCCACCTAAGATTAGAAATTTATAATCTTTGGGCTGCTTATAGATATTGACATAAAAAATGATTCTTTTTCAGGTACAACTAAAAATTTAACATTCCTTTTAACACTAGCTAGGTTTGGTTGGGATTGATCTATCCGTGTGGTGTGCGCAATTACCATTAGCTCAGTTGGGTCGCCTACGGCTACTATCGTGTTCATGTCACTAATCTTAATTTGATTTTTTTTTTGTGTGTGATATGAATAAATCTATAACATTAAGTGGATGCAAACAAAATAATAGCAATAAGAAAAACAACATTCTAACGAAACAAGTCGAGATTAGCATCAACTATCAAATATAGATCAGAATTTCGCAATATAAATTATGATAATAAAGGATATTACTTAAAACATTTCTCAGACTAAAAAAATTAAAATATTTTTCAAAATTATATGATTTTAGTTCATTTCTCAGCTTTTTAATTTTTCCTTGTTATTGAGATAGCTAGATATATTTTTTTTCGTTTTCTCTCAAATCATATATATATTATTGTTTTTGTCAAGATATAAAAAAAACAGAATGTAATCAAAAAGATAGATGATACACAATGTTAAAAGCCAAGGAAAATTAAACATGTTACAAACACAACACGTCGCAACATGCTACGAACTTCATGTAAGCTTTTGAAATTGGCTTCACCCACATGGCATCCATTGGTAGCATGAGGGACGTCATCGCTGAAGCCACCACCTCCGATAACCTATATCGGTTGCAATCGCCGGCGAAGCAAAATATATCATCCACTGCCACCTCGATGCTTAATTCGCCAATATTGTGTATCGACTGCTCAATCATTCCTCAATTCACACCATAACTAGCTGAACATAACTCACTTTGACCATCGATTTGAAATAAATATGTCAAATCTCATTAGATTTAAAACACACCCATCTCTATTGATCTTGCTGCAAATCTATCGTATTTTCACAGCTTAAAACATAAGTCCAACACAGGAATGACGAAGACGTTACTTTCTACACACAAAAAAATAGAATATGATCGATGAGAAAAGAAACTTGTTAATAAAGCTAACATAAATGTCATTTCTAGCTAAATAAATTTTCAAAACCAAAAAAAAAATAAGTCAAAGAAAGAATGAAAGAAACAAAAGAAAAGACTAAATAAAAAAAATCCGAAACATTGTCGGAATACAAAAGAAATCCGAACTATGTTGGAAAAAAATAGTTGAAAAACAAAAGAAGAAGAGAATTAGAGAAAGAGAAGAAAAAAAGAGTCTTATTATATAGATTAGTTTTTCATCTAAAGTTTTAACTCCAATGGTGTTGTAATAATAAAGTCGTATATTATATAGATTAGTATTTCATCTAAAGTTTTAGTTTCCATGGTCTTCTGATAACAAAGTAGTTTGATTGTTCGAATATTTAACATTTATTAGTTTACAAGAAAACATGAATTGGTCCACACAAGCGATAGAAACAATCGAAAGCCAAAAATAAACAGAAGACCCTCGTAAAACGTCTAATCAATTTTGTCCTTATCTCCTATACATATTCAACTTTTAGTTTAATGGTACACAAATATATAAAGAAAAGGCCACATGATTTTTGTCACGTCAAACGTACTCAACGTTAGAAAAAAATGATAAATTTTAGTATTTATTTGGCCCCCCTCCTATGACATTTGTAGTTGAGCATTATTACTATTGTTGACAAATCTCGTGATACTAATGGCTATATATGGGACATGTATATATCGTATAGTCACATTCATATATAATCATGTATTGACTATTATTGTATACAATTTAAAAATGTTGGTAATTTTTGGTTTTTTTATATAACTTTTATTTCCCTTCTGGTCAATAAGTTATATTTAGCAGTTGGTCTGTTTGGAATCTCAATAAGAGCATTAGGAAATGGAATCTTTCTTATGAAAGCATGAGATATAATTTATATAGACACCAGCCCAAAAGAAAATAGACTATGCAGGTATATAGCCTAGCGTGTTAGAATAGAATCCAAATTTAAAACGTAAATAAGAATACATCGTTACTATATATAAAATCAATAAAATAAAACAAAAAACTAAAATACTAGCTCGAAAATTGTAGATAAATAAATATGTTGATGTTCTCTTTCTTTAATCTCAAAACGATATCTTTCAAAAAATGACTGTCAGCTATATAAATTATTTGGATAATACATAGCTATATATCTCAAATTATATCATTAATAAAAAGTTTAAAACCAAGACTATAGTAGTTTTCATAGAAACATATAGATAAAATGGTAAAATGATGTAAAGTTGTTATAGATTTCTTATTTTTATCAAATTACAAATTAAAATATGTCAATTTTGTAATTTTTACATACAATTTTTAAAAATTGATAAAATATATATGTAAATTGAATGTTAAAAGTTTTATAATATATATTTTCTACCTAAATAGATTTATGTTTCAAATTATCTTTAAATGTTTAAAATCCTATTTATTTTTATTTAAATTTTATTAATTTGATAATAAACGATATATAATATAACTCGAGAGAAGTCTTACGAGTTTAATTTGGAAAACTCATGCATTCACGCGTGTATACATAGTATATAGAATGTATTTTTAATTAACGTGGCTGGGTCGTTCTTTTATCAAATAACCATTCAAAATCTTTAATTGTCCCTCTAATGACATAGTATTATTGTAATGTAAACCAAACTATAATGCACTGTTTGTCATAATTTGAAGGCATTTTTTTTTAACTTTATTTTAAGGCATGTTGAGTTCGAAGATTAGCACGGTAGTCGATGTCTGTCCAAATCATGACGTTGTAAATCATATAATACGTGCTACTTCAATTTTTGTTTTTATATGAAAAAAATATATAAATATAAACTAACGATATTTGATAGAGTAATTGTGATTAGATCTGATCGATGTCGTGGTCAAAACTTAATCGGCGGGATTGGTGGGGAAAAAAGAAATTATGGAGTGCATTTACATTATTCGATTTTAGATAGGTGGCGATGATGCTGATAATGATGATAATGAGTAATGAATATAAATCTGACCTAATTCGAGTTTATTTATAATAATGTTCTGTAACCATTTTTATTTATTAACTTCGTTTTCTAACCTTTCTTTTTATTGCATATTTAGCAGTTTACTCCGTAATCTATCACTTTTTTCTTTTCTTTTCAAATATTCCTTTTCGTGCTTTAGATAGTGAGATTTATGACGAAAAAGGAGTAATTTCTATTAAATAGATCTAATGTGACATATCCACTATGTTAACAGCTTTATTAGACAGTGGATATATATTATTGAAATTATCAGATATTAATACTTGTATAAATTTATAGCTGTAATCATCCATTATTCCAATCTTCTTTATAGTTTATACTAGATCAAAGACCAATAAAATTCACCAGAAGCATCAAACTGCAAGTTCAAATAAGAATTAGTGTAATGAGCTTATAAGCATCCCATGGTTGCAAATTTTTCAATTGAGAAATCAACTTAATTGATAAAACTATTTTAGTATTTTATCTTGATTTATTTATGTTTAAAAAACAAATAAAATTTGGTAATAATATCTGCCAATTAATATAAGTAAACCTCTGGATGAACATAATTCTTCAAAGATTCGTTTCTAAAAAAAATCAGTATTAATTTTTGATATCAGGTTATCTATTTATTAGCAAGTATGAAATTTGCATAATTTAATTCTATGATTTTTTGGAGAAATTACGTAGTAAAAAATAGTGGTTATTTTACCAAAAATATATAAATATATAATCAAAAAAATTATATAAATATATATATATAATATAATAATAAAAAATGTACAAGCATGTGTCGTTCTTGTTTGTACATTTTTAAATAACTTTAGAAAAGAAAAGAGAATAAGAATTTGTTCCAAAATAAAATATTCTGTCTACAAAATTGAAGTATGAAAGAATATAAAATAAAAAGCACTTTAAGTGAAACAATATAAACCTGAAACAAATTAAATCAAAAAAGAAAAAAAAGAGGTATTCTTCTATATAGTTTGTGTGTTTTCGTTTTGAAAGACTGTAGTTTATATAATCTTTACAAGAAAATATAGCTAAAAAACTAAACAAGCTTTAAGAAAATATTAAATTGAAAAAGTTTCTTAAGAGAAACTAAATTATTCATATACTTTAATTGGCTAATACATGAACCAAATTTAATTCTATGGTGAATCATCATGGGAGCTAGGATTTAAGTCGATTCATATCATTATAGAGTCGGAAAATCAAGATACGAATTGAATATTAGTGTAGAAAAACAGATTAGAGACTCCTACTAAAGTGTTTCCCTTTATTTTTTTATCTCACTTTTTTATTTTTCTTCTTTGTTTGTCCCAATGACTTCGGCAAACATGAAGGGAGGTTAAAAGAAAAAAAGATGCTGAGATATGAGAATATAATTGCCATTATCGCTTAATCTATACATTTTTGTTTAATAATGAACATATTTTAAAATAAATAAAGAATCACTTGACAATCAGGTTAAAAGGCAAAGTGACTTTTTCTTTGGCTTTAGACAAGTGTAGTCCACCATTTTTTAATCCTCCTATAACCTTTTTGCGATGCTTCGCCCCTTTAAGTTTCGTTACTTAGGACTCACCAGACTTAACAATTAATACTATACCGTGTTTCTTTTTCTAAATTCTGGTATACAGATAACATCTATATAGTACGACATGTAATATATTGGTTTATATTAGAATCATCGTAATGTTATCATCTAAACTCAAACCCTTAATGCATATAATTGACAAACACTCAAAGAAACCATGAAACCATCTAGTACATATAGAGACAAATGTGCTGAAATAAATTGAGTAAGATTGAATCGGTTTCACGATGTAAAATATTGTAAATATGTGGTTGTAAATCATGTAACCGAGTCATTGTGGCATATACATTTTTTTTGTTTATTTGCTGTTAAAGAGTCATGAATTGATGTCAAATAAAAAGAACACACTACTATCTATTGAAATTACATTTTTTTATAAAAAAGTGATCTAGTAATTGGTCACATGATTAAGCATTTATAGGACTTTTGATTAAATGTTTAATTAAAGTATATGCTGTCATTATCATAATACAGACAAAATAGCCGTAGGTTCTGATCAGTCTCCACTAATTATTTTTAAGCTTTGCATGTGTTTCTAAAAGTACACAAAAATCTTCACCTAATATGCCTTCCCTTCTCCAACTTAGCAATCGCTATTTAATTTAATATATCTTATACTTGTTAGATCAACCTTTTAATTTCAGATTAGATTTAAGTATATAAAATTATATAATAAGCTAGGGTCTTCCTTCATTCGTTATTTTATTAATTAAGTAGTCTCACCTTAACCTATCTTCGTTTTTAATTTATTTTGTTATACGTTGCTTTAGTCCGGTCGTTACGTCTATGTAATGTCTCTTCAGAAATCCCAAATTCATTTTATGTCGTATACCACAAAACAAAGTCATACTCGAATGTTGACGTTTCTTCATTTCGAAATGCCCTGAAAAGACTATCACTTTTGTAAATTAAAGTATCGATTCTGTTTCCTTACAAATATGTTTCTCCAATGAAATTTTCAATATTTTAACGAAACACAAAAATTGTTTTACTAGCTTTACTATGACCGCTGTAATAAATTGTTTTAACCCGTTGATATTACCACGTTGTGCCTCCTGCTCGAAATAGGGTTTTGAGACTATGGATTGTGGCTTATCAAAAAAACCAATTTTACATAACATAAAACTTAATAAATACAACTTGTAGCCTTGTTTTTTACCTTTTTTAAGAATCGATATTGTAAAGAAATACTTTTTATTAGTTTATTAAATAAATAAAAGTATATGTATCAAAATATATCTATTAATTGATATATACATATATATATATCACAATTATATTAATTACTAATGTAAGATATCAAATTTAGTATGATCAAAAACATATTTTATATATTTATTCTCGTATATAAACACACAATAAAGATAAATATTAAAAGCCACGAATCATCCAGACTAATTAGAGTAAAATGAGTCCCAAGAATTTGACCCGTGAAGTCGTGAATTTCAAGAACCGAGATGATCTAATCTGCCATACATTAAACCCGTGATAAAACCGAGCCGCTTTGGATCAATCTGATTGACACCTACTAGTTAGTTGGTGCCGATAAGGATGGACCAATTTGATTTTTCAACACTTTCTTTCTTCCACTTTCTCGTATTTTTTCCTCTCTTTTTATATAATATAAATGTCATTATCTGCTATACAAGCAGACGTAACACATAGCATATAAAACAAAATTTAAAAAAATGAAAAGCCCAAGTGTAATACGACAATATAAACAAAGGAAAACAAATTTCTTGAAAAAACCTAAGGTGCAATGCAACTTATCCGCAACGCGAAGGAATCTATTAATAATATGTTTATGAAATTGTATGCATTTGACGACAATACATATATATCTATTTATAGGATTAAAAATTCAATTCTCACTAGTTGTAAATCTTTATTCTGAATGAATGAAAGTTATATATTATTCATCTTGTCACGTTTTCTTCAAAGCATGAACTCAGCCTCGTAGGTCTCCATCTATCTTGTTCGTTTGTCTAACTTAGGAAAATCAATATTTATTATTAACCGATTATATAGAAGATAAATTGAAAAAGGAATATGAAAACGTATAATGGGACAAATAAGTCTATTCTAAAATAATAAAAAGCTCTGAGCAAGTCTTAAGATAGTGATGATGTTAGGCGTAGTGTCTGACATTGGAGAAAATTTGAGAATTAGACAAACGAATATATCGACAAGAATTAAATATAAACCAAGATGATAAAAAAATAAAGACAACCAAAGATGTCTTTGTCTACGAGTTTGGTTTACCCCAAAAGCTCATGCTTTCTCAACATTGATCAGTATAACATTATAGAAATTAATCTTCGTTTGGTCTCAATTATCATTATAAAAAAAAGAAAATTAACATCTATGAGAAACTTTAATCATACACACAATATCTAAATATTCATAATTACTTTGTTGTTAAATTCGAAGTCCAGTTTACTTATTAAAGCTGATTAATCAAGATTTATATTATAAAGAATAAAAATGTATTAAAATTGCTAAGATTTAAACTTTTATACATTAGATTCGGATCAGGATAATGTTTAGTGGCATAAAAAAAAAGTTAAGAATGATAATAGAGATAGACACCGCATGACTGTAAGACTTTTCTTTTCTTGTTGTCCCACACCGAAAAAATCACTACACTTATGACAACACCTACTTGTCCGTACTATAAACATTATCGAATGACTCCGATTTTCTCTTTCAAATTTTATTTATTTATTATATTATTATTATTAACTAATTCAGGAAAATAATTAATAGTAAATTAAAAAAGCGACGCGAGACGACAAGTCAAGAGGCAAACAAAATGGTGGTACCGAAAACAAATAATTTTTATTTAATATTCCTAAAATACTTTGTTATGTAGTTTCACGAAGAAATGAAACAGAAAGGTTCGTTTGGTCCCACTTTTAGACGTGGCCTCAATTTTCACATCATGAACCCACACGTTTCGCACGTGCAACCTTACTAATACTTGCCCATAAATAATAAAAATAAAACAATCGTGGATGTTGCGTTTTTTTTTACAGTCTTGGCGATTGTTATATGACAATTGATTTGACGTGATCTGTTAAGCAAATAGCATTTTTAAAAAATAATTTTGTAGTAAAGTTTTATTAAGATTCAGTTGCTGTATAACAAAATTATTATTTTTGTTTATCGTTTTAGAAATATAATTATAAAAATAAAAGAAAATAAAAACGTATAGGTTCACGGGTCTCAGATATGCCACGGTGGAGTTTTCGTAGTTGCAATTGCATGACGTGGCAATTATAATCAATATGCCACATACCAATGAGAGATTTTTCTTATGCAAAACAAGAGACCAAAGTTACAATATAACCTTGAGAGTAAATCAATCTATTTCTGAGAATTCATGAATTGAGATGGTTTGAAATTTGAAAGCAACAAAAAAAACTGAAAAAGAAAATATGCCTATTTAATACACCTTATTTGACATTTCCTATTTAATATCTGTTGATATGAATTTTATTTACAGTTATAAAATTACAACAAAAAAAGGAAAATGAATAAGGTAGATATGAGTTGACTGGAAAAGAGATTAAATTGGTATTAATATAGACACAATACATTGAACTAACATGTTTGATTGGAAAACAGTTTTATACAGTCTTATCATTTTTGTTTTAAGTTTTAGAAATAATACAAAAGTAGATATTGATAGTATAATGTACTTTGACTAGTCAAGGTTGCACTGTTACAATGTACGTTTGTGTGCTAAGGAAACATACATGAGTGCATCAAGAAGAAAGGGAAATGTTAGAAAATATTTTAGAAATTTACTTTTACAGACCCAATATTGCGAATTTCAAGAAAGATATATATACATATTTTGTCTCTTTATATAAATAGATATATAAGTAAATATTCTGTTTAAGGTCATAATTTTTTCTTCCCGAGTTTATATTTTGTTAACATGAATTCTAATAATACCTAAAAAGCATACTAAACAAATATGGTAATTCATGTAAAAAAAGCAAATATGGTAATTCTAACTATAAAAATTGTTTTCTTTCTTAGAATTGGAAAATTATTTCTAAGAAACTAAATATATAAAATAGAAAAATTATTTATAGAAAATTAAATAATTTGACTTTTTCTCTCCCTTAAATAAAAGCCAATCCCCATAGATTTCTTCACCAGTCGCCACAACTCTCCTTCGCCTTCTCTTTCTCTCTCTCTCTCTCTCTTTGTTCATAGTCTCTCGGAGCTTTTTTAACAAACGTATCAATGGCTGTTGAAGCTCGGCATATGAACATTTTCTCTCCTCAGTTGTTATCAAACAGGTGAACAAATTCTCCAAAATGATTTTTTATTTTCTTTTCTTGATGAAGAAAAGTTAATATCTTTCCTCATTTCTAAACTTTCTCATGGATGTCTTCTAACTTCTTTTTGGTGTTATTTGCAGAGATTGTGTTAAATTCAAACAAGACATGAACAACGGCCAGTTTAATCTCGCCGCCGGTGAAGTTCCGTTTATAACCAGAGAATCTCTCGCCGTCGATCCTTTAGCTATTGCGGCTACGAAAGCTTGCTTCAACATATCAGAAAGTGGTCTCACTTACAATTTAAACTCCTCCAACGTTCTTCCTCCGTCTGCGAAACGTCCAAGAGGATCTCAATACCTTGACTCAGACGCTCACTTCGCGTCTGAGGTTAAACGTAGCCCCGGCGCGTTTGGTTCGTCATCATCGTTGATAAACGCTGAAGTCTTATCTCAGATCCAAAACCAACAACAATCAGAGATTGATCGGTTCGTAGCTCAACAAACGGAGAAGCTTAGAATAGAGATTGAAGCTCGTCAGCGAACGCAAACGCGTATGTTAGCATCCGCGGTTCAAAACGCGATAGCCAAGAAGTTGAAAGAGAAAGACGAAGAAATCGTACGGATAAGAAACCTTAATTGGGTTTTACAAGAACGAGTCAAGAGTCTCTACGTTGAAAACCAATTATGGCGCGATATGGCTCAAACCAACGAAGCACAGGCTAACAACCTTAGAACAAACCTCGACCAAGTTCTGGCTCAAATGGAAACGTTACCAACCGCTGTAGAAGACGATGCGGAATCGAGCTGCGGAAGTTGCGTTGAAGGTGGTGAAGCTATTACAGCGGTTAGTGGCGGTTGCAAGCGGTGCGGTGAGAGAGAAGCGAGTGTGTTGGTGTTACCTTGTCGTCATTTGTGTTTGTGTACGGTTTGTGGTTCGGCTTTGTTACGAACTTGTCCTGTTTGCGATTCGGTCATGAACGCTAGTGTACATGTTAACATGTCTTCTTGACCATTTTTGTTTACTTTCTCTTTTTGGTGCAATTAAATTCATATTTTGTTTATGTAGAAATTTTACTTAAAGAAATAGAATTTTTATTTTAGCCAATTAATTATTTATTTTTTGCAAAGTAGAAATTTTTTTATACACTGTAAATTAGAATTTATTATTATTGGTTTTATATTACAACTTCGATGGAATCCAAGAAAAAAGTTGCAAATTAAGTTGAAGTAATTTTGAAAACTCCCAATAAACGGCTCCTCTCTCACTATGTTATAGGAAAAAGATCCCCATATAAATGAATAGAAAGAAATATTTTGTTTCTTATAATTGTATTAAAAGAAAAAAGATTCCTAATTTTTGAAAGGTAAATATTCCAAAGTTCTTTTGAAGTTGCACCGTAGGTTGGTTACTTTATTCCTAAAGTCAAAATTCATCTTTGAATTATCTAAATTTTATTTTTGATAGATTTTGCAGTATGTCGATATAAATTGAAAATTTTTAAAAGTTGTCTATAGATAGATACTATTGCAATTTGGCAGTTTCTTTTTATCTTTCCAACCCCACGAAATACAATAAGAATCATACTTCGCTATCGAAAATAAAATAAATCATAAAAAAATGAAAAGAAAAAAGAAAGAGTGAATTCGATTGCCTCAACGACATTTCAGTTCATAGTCATTATAGTTGTCGTGTAATAAGTGTTTCAAATTCGGATCATATCATGTGCACTGCATGTCTAGACAACAACAACAAAAAAAACTAAAATGGGTTTTAAAAGTATATATTTAAAACCAAATTGTTGACAAAAGAAAAAAAACTATATAAAAAACCAAATTAGAACGATGAATACGATGTGTGAATTCACGAGTTACGATGATTGCGTCCAAGAAACGTTACCATATCTTTTATCTCTATCCAATAATTTATTTAATAAATTTTCCCCTTCAATTTTAAAATATTTATTAATTTAGATAGGAATTAATGGCACGTACATAAAAAGTGGCCAAAATGAAAATTGTACGACTCTGAGAAGGTTCGTACATAAATTAATTAAAGAGAGAGTTTAACTCACACATTTCTATGTCTTCTTTCTTTTACTGTTGCCTATACATTTTTGTTTTTGGGACATGCCCCTACGTGCACGTCCCAAAACTAACCTAAAGTTAATGTTATATTATATTACCTAACCCTATTTTTGTCTACTAAAGCTAATTTAATTACATTTTTAATTCTAGTTTGTGTTCTGGATTCAATTTGGGATTTTGCAAAAGACATGTCAATTTTCTTACAATCTAAAACGCATAAATATGATTTAATGTTGGCCATTTAGGGTTAACACTATTGTTCACAAAATGTTTTTTTCATTAATAGAACGATATTTGAGGAGTTTTTGTTGAGTTTGTTCTCTATCTATATTTATTTGAAGGAGAATTTTCATTAAACGTACACCATTTGGCCTTTTGCAGAACACCTGTTTTGTTTACAATACAAAACTTAACTTTGATTTAACGTTGGCCGTTTAGGTTTTAAAGCTATTGTAAATGATTTCTTTTTTTTCATTAAGAGAATTAATACGAGGATTTTTCATTAAGAGATTAATTCTTGATCAATCTTTATTTTATTTTAGGGAATTTACTTAAAAAACCCGAAAAAAGCTATTCTGTAAATGGGCCGAACTCTAAACAGAGCTGCTCATATGTATCCGTGTTGAGCTCCAGCTTTGTCAAAAGACTCAAAACTAGAATTACATAAAATATTGCGAAGCACGAAAAAATTGACATCAACTATTATATTTGCTTAAACTAATACTAATCTTTAACAAAAAAGTGTAACTCAGACTATCTTGCTAAAAATGCAAGAATCAAAAACTTATCTTATCTTATATCTTGGATCACTTGATGTACTGTATTATATGAACTTTTTGTACTTTTTATGTTTAATACAATGTTTGGCCGACAAAAAGGAAAAAAGAGAAAAATTGTAACTAATTGATCTAAATATATACTTTTACGTAGATTTACGTAGATTTCCTTCCAACCCCAACAAGATAATAAAACAAAAAAGAATCATATTTGTTTATCCGAATCAAAAAATTAAATAGTGAAAAAAAATACGTTTAGAGTTCGAATTGCTTCAACCACATAGGAGTACATAGTCATTACAGTCGTGTCGGTGCAATAAATTTTTCAAATTCGGCTCCTATCATGTGAATATATAGACAAACCAAAACCATCTGTATAAAAATTGGTTGCTAGCTATATATTCATGGTTATTTAAGTGACGCATTGAAACTAGGGTCCCTTACAACTATGAATACGACGTGTGAGTTCACGAGTTACGATGATCGCGTCCAAGAAATGATACCGTGTCTCTATCCAATAACTTATTTTTCATTAAGTTGAATGTCAAAAGAGATAACTGAGGACTGTAAATCATCTAAAAGGAATCAATAACACAATAAAATTAAAGAAGTGAGATTGTACTATAGATGCTTTTTTTTCAATAAACCTTATTCGTTAACAACTTTGCACAGTGTTTTTTTTTTGGTATAAGATGAGAATCAATCTCAGTATCTCACAGCCTTGAAAATTTTCTTCCCATATTAAGGCCTTTTCATATCTTGTGTTCTTGGACATAATTTTTAACTTGCACCATAACAATGAATAATGATGAAAATAATACTCATTAATTGTTTTGTTCCTTCTTAAGCCATCTCTACTTTCTCTTTGCTCTATGTGCATGGTCCGTAGAAAAGCCAATTGTATCATCCATCTCATCATCTAAAGTTTATGTAGAACTGTAACGACATGATTGTTTGAGTATCTCAGATCTCCATATTTCCTTGGACTGTTAGCACATAGTGCAAATATCTCAAGGGTATGTAGCATAAGCCACAATGATAAATGACATTAGCTAGAGTCCAATCTTTGTACTCGACTGCCATTTTGTCACTTTCCGATTTAACTCCAGTACACGAAATCACAGCCACACAGATACTCAACATAATCTGAACAACAAAGAAAATCACAAATCAATTACCTCTATATAAAACACAGAAACTAAAACCTGATGAAGAAAGAATATTTTGGGAAAGTGTAAAGTTTTGAGACTCTAAAAATGCTTCAAGAATTGGGATGCCACGGAATGTACTACTTTTATGAGCAATTATGTAAGTTCAATGATCATGGTCATAGTCATGACGAGGATAATAAAGTTAAGCACAAGCAGCCATACTCATGAGAGATTGTTGGACAAATCAAAGCCTCTAATCACATACAAAGATAAAAACAAAAGAAAAGGTGAAATATCAACGTCCAAAAGGCTTAACCTTTATGTCCTCGGAGATTCAATCCAGAGCATGGAAGGGTTATAATTGGAGAATCCATAACATGTTACAATCCAAAATGGAAAATGGTTGATCTGATCTGCACAATTGTCTTTTGTTAACTTTTTTTTTGGTGTAAAAGATAATTGTGCATATCTGATCAACTATTGTATTTTTGGTTATTGTTTTGAGAACAACCATCAACATGACCCTAAGTATAGATTAAGAGAAAGAGAGAGACTATAAAACTAGGCAAAGGTTTGCTTGAAATGAAAGAAGTGTTCACGAGAACCATATTTATATGAAATTGGTACGTTACATAGATGAATGGCCAATGTGAAATTGGAAACGAAATTAAATAGAGAGAGATGGAGTTAGGTGAATCACATGTTTCCATGATGTCGTCACTCTCATACTATTTCTTCGACTTACTCTCAATCATCTCATCATCTAAAACTTTGTTCTATCTACCTAACCCTATGTTTTATTTTATTTTAAAACTTTTTAATGTCGATTCGACTAGCCAACGATTAGGTTGAAAACTGTTGTAAATGTACTGCGCGCTATAAAATGTAGGTTATATGTATATTAATATGCAGTAGTTCTAGATTTTGTGTATGGTTGATATTAATTGGATTCCACGTATAATCTTTGAACTTTAATAGGAGAAAATATGGTTGTGGACATTAATTAGTTACATTCTTGTGGACTTTGTGGAGAAGCAAAATGTTGTGTAGTTTTGTGATAGGTCCCAATCGAAGCTATAGAAAGAACACAAGCTATGACGATATCTTTTTGGATTTTATCATTCTTAAAAGAAATTGGAACTATTCGGTTTCCTACATTTTTTGCATAACCATCAAATTCAGATCCGTATAATGCATATTGTGTTGATAGCTTGGTACAATGGAAATACTAACTTTAAAATACTCTACGAACTTTATAATAAAATTTTCATCATCACTTGACTAAGGATTTACATATATAAAAGAACAATTTATTCTAACAAATATAAAACATGTTAGAATATATATTTTTGGCTGTGATCTTAATTATAATTATAATTTTAGTAATTAAAAAATTTATGGTCAACAGCAATATTTAACGACAAATATTACATTTATATTGTCTTCATGCAAGTAAAAGTTTGGTCCATAAGAAAATAATACGAAGTTTGGCTATTCAAATACTATATTTAAAGCTGAATATCTGACTATTTATTGAAACATAAACAGTATCAACGGGCCAACTTCTTAAATGGGCTGATAGTATCATTGGGCCAGCTTCTTAAATGGGCTGATAGTATCAATGGGCCAACTTTTTGCAAGGAATATTATCTGCACTTTGATGTGGGTTTTCAAATAAACCAGTAGCTTTTTGGGCAACGGGTTTTAAAGTATCTGGTGAAATAGTTAGGCCCATTGGGCGAGAATCGACATTCCACCGGACCCGAGAAGAGCCGCCACGAAACACTTGATCTGCTACCTTGATTTATAAAACCGTTCCCTTGATTCCTCTCTACAAGATTTTCCCTATCAATTTTTTCCTCGCACTTTCATATTTTCTCTTCTGGCCTGAGAGGAGTCGAAGCTTAACGATTGGATAACCATGGCGACGGCTTCAGGTACCGATTTCATTAAACTCTTCTTCTACGATTCCTGTAGATCTACTTGAAGCTGGGTTCTCAATTGGGTTTGTTAATTTCCCTTGAGGTCATGGATCTCGGTTCTGATTATCTACGCTCGTATTTTGTAATCAGAAAGTTAGGGTTTTAGAGTTAGAGTTTGTTCTTCTAATTAATTTGGTGCCTTTTTCAATTTCCTTTTTTTTTTTGTTAGCGATCGATTTTCGTAGAGTTTCATCGTGGGATATGTAAAGTCTCTGATTTATTTTTTAGCTTCAAGTGTTGTTATTAGGTTACTTTTGATGATGTTTTGCAAATTCTTTCGTGTTCTTGTGAGATACAGTCAATATGTTTTCTAAATTAGCGTTTCTTATAGTTCTACTGTTGCTAATTTCTGTGAGCTTAAAAGTTTGTCAATTGTTTGAATGCTTTCTGACATGTTCCTGGGGGGTTTTGCAGTTGCTTTTAAGTCTAGGGAAGATCACAGGAAGCAAATCGAATTAGAGGAAGCCCGTAAAGCCGGGCTTGCGCCAGCTGAGGTAGATGAAGATGGAAAGGAAATCAATCCTCACATTCCTCAGTATATGTCATCTGCTCCATGGTATCTCAACTCTGAGAAGCCGGTAAGTTATATTCTTCTATTGTCCACTTGATCCTCTGCATTGTTTTGCTTGAACATGCACACTGAATACTCTGTTTATTGGTTGGTTTTGACAGAGTTTGAAGCATCAAAGGAAATGGAAGAGTGATCCCAATTACACAAAGTCATGGTATGACAGAGGTGCAAAGATTTATCAAGCCGAAAAATACCGGAAGGGAGCATGTCAAAAGTATGTCTTTCTTAACCTTGGCTATATTGGCAGACGAAAAAAAAATAGTTTTGAATTTATTCCAGTTTCTAACTTTTCTCCATTTTTGAAGTTGTGGTGCAATGACACATGATGCGAAAGCGTGCATGGATAGACCTCGCAAGATTGGAGCAAAATACACAAACAAGAACATTGCACCGGATGAAAAAATTGAAAGTTTTGAACTCGACTATGATGGCAAGAGGGACCGGTGGAATGGGTACGATCCTTCAACCTACCATCGTGTGATAGAGCTTTATGAAGCAAAAGAGGATGCACGAAAGAAGTATCTGAAGGAGCAGCAGATTAAGAAACTAGAGGAGAAGAACAATAACCAAGAAAATAATGATGCAACCAGTGATGGGGACGAAGAAGATGATGACTTGAGGGTCGATGAAGCTAAGGTTGATGAGAGCAGGCAGATGGACTTTGCAAAGGTTGAAAAACGTGTTCGAACAACTGGTGGTGGTAGCACAGGAACTGTAAGGTATGACTGTGATATCTCTCATCACGTATGTTTAGTTGGTTGGATGCTTTATCTGATATGCACTAATGGTGTAACTTTTCTTGAGTTCAGGAACTTGCGTATCAGAGAAGACACAGCGAAATACCTGTTGAACCTTGATGTCAATTCGGCTCATTATGACCCTAAAACTCGGTCCATGCGTGAAGACCCGCTTCCAGATGCAGATCCCAATGATAAATTTTATTTGGTTAGTTGTGATTCATCATTATCATTATTACTTGTATCTCATATTTTGATAATCTAAGATACTAATCATTTTCTTGCTTACCCTCTATCCAGGGAGATAATCAATATAGAAACAGTGGCCAAGCTATAGAGTTCAAACAGCTGAACATCCACTCATGGGAAGCATTTGACAAGGGACAGGACATGCACATGCAAGCGGCTCCATCCCAAGCTGAGTTGCTCTACAAGAGCTTCAAGGTTGCGAAGGACAAATTGAAGTCTCAGACAAAGGACACAATCATGGAGAAGTACGGGAATGCTTCTACAGAAGATGAAATTCCAATGGAGCTATTGCTTGGGCAGAGTGAAAGACAAGTTGAGTATGATCGAGCAGGGAGGATTATAAAGAGACAGGTACGGTTACGGTTTTTGATTATTTCCTTTTCGCATTGCATTCTCATAGCAATATGAACAGCTTGTGGTATGTTGTGCTTTTCTTTGGATCCATTGCTTTCTTAATACATGTTTTGTTCCGTACAGGAGGTTATACTGCCTAAGAGCAAATACGAAGAAGATGTTCATGCTAACAATCATACTAGTGTTTGGGGTTCATGGTGGAAAGACCATCAATGGGGATATAAATGCTGCCAGCAGATGATCCGCAACAGTTACTGCACAGGCTCTGCTGGAATTGAGGCTGCAGAGGCTGCCCTTGATCTGATGAAGGCCAATATTGCTCGTAAAGAAGCCTCTGAAGGTTTGTGTTGTTGACTCTGTTTGTTATTCCAATTTCTTATATCTTCTTATTGGATTGGTGAGAAAAATTGTTCCCGAGGAATGGCTAATGATTCATATTTCTGCATATGTTTTGTAATGTTGTTTTTTACGCCTGTGCTAACAAAGCAATGAATGGTATTTTGGTGATCAGAGAGCCCAAAGAAGGTTGAAGAGAAGAGAATGGCCACATGGGGAACCGATATTCCTGAAGATTTGGAATTGAACGAGGAGGCACTTACTAATGCTCTCAAAAAGGTAAAAATGCCATAGTTTCCACTCATATCTTTCTCCTGTCAAGACGTTTTTATTCCCCGTAGATAGATGTATCTGACATGCAAATACAATTTGCAGGAGGATGAGCGTAAGAGGGAAGAGAAAGACGAGAGGAAACGCAAATACAATGTCAAATACACCAACGATGTAATGATCTTAGCACTCTACTAGCGTCGAATCAAATTCTTAATTTGAACGGCTTCTAATCAAAATCTCACATTTCATCGCAGGTGACTCCCGAAGAGATGGAAGCTTACAGAATGAAGAGAGTTCACCACGAGGATCCAATGAAAGATTTCCTCTGAAATTTCTTTCTCTCTTTTCTCCGTTTTTACGATGTTAAGCTGAAGAAACCTTACTACGTTTTATGTAATGACGTTGTCTCCGTTTTACTCGCAACACTTGTAGTAATAAACTAAAATATTTGTCACTGAAGCTTGTGAAAGTTTGCTATTAGTCGCATCCTTGTCCAACTTCTTCGTAAGTCTTAGGACAACTTGAAGCCAGTTGTTTAAACAGAGGAAACAAATATTACATTTATATTGTCTTCATGCGAGTTAGAATTTGCACCATAAGAAAATAATTATAAGTTTGGTTATTTAAATACTATATATTTGGTTTTGTAACTCGTAGCGTAGGGTTGACTTCTTAAATGGGTTGATATATCAATGGGCCAACTTCTTACAAGAAAATTATCTGCACTTTGATATGGGTTTTCAAATAAACCACAAGCTTTTTGGGACCAATCTATATAAGTGTTGTCTTTTTGTTTTTTTTTGCTTTTTAGTAAAACAATTAAAAATTTAAAAGTTTATATTGTATCCATTACAATTTTCGAATAAACAAAAAATTCTTAAACTATCATCATGGGCTTATTAGTGTAAAAACTGTTTATTTTATTTATTAAATTGGTTATCAACAGTCAACAAACTTATATTTTTTTACCAGTCTAATCTTGTTTCTTATTTTTTCCAAGAAGTCTTAAGAATATTAATAAAGTGTTATACGAGCTGCCCCTGGATAGAGTTGATCTTCCACCTTGTAAATACAACGACGACATTGGTATGCAAGTAAATTAACAATGGGTCTATCTACTGGCCTAATTCTATAGACTAAGACTATACATTGGCCTAGTTCTACATACTATGTGATTAAATGTTCCAATTATTGGCCTGCATGTTGTAGCTTTGCCGAATTTAGATTATACAGCAGTAATTAGTTACTTTTCGTTAAATTGCTAATCTTGAAAAGAAACAAAAGTTTTATTAATGGTATTACCATTCGAAAACATTACACGACAAGAGCTAAACCCCAAGAAAATAAAAGGAACATAAGAGAAGACTATAGACTTGCGGGACCAATCACATTACAAATCTACCAAAAGACATGTCCTTTAAAATGTGAAAGATAGTACCACGTAAGTGAAACAAAACCGGTAGAGAATCAAGACTTAAACCTAAAAACGGGTTTTAAAGTTTGACAACGAAATCCACATGCCGTAGTATCTGGCGAAATAGTTAGGCCCATTTGGCGAGAATCGACATTCCACCGCACCCGAGAAGAGCCGCAATGAAACACTTGATCTGCATTTTGATGCTACCTTGAAGCTTTGGTCCCATGAACTCGGCCGCTAGAAGGTCGACGAGGGCCATGTAGATGAGCAATCCGGCCGAGCATGCGTTGAGAAGTCCAACCGTGATCAACGCACTAGGACTGTTTTCTCTATAAACGGTTGATAGAGCGATTCCTAACGCTATTCCGAATGGCGTAGTCACCGCGAAAAAGAAGGCCATAAGAAACTTTTTCATGTTCGTATACTCAGCCTGAAAACATTTCAAACATTAAATGTTTATATAGTTACATTTTTTTAAGAATATAAAATTTCTTCTTATATAGAGAGTATAACTTTATTTACCTGGAGAATGCAACCACCAAGACCCATGCCTTCGAACATTTGATGGAAGCAAAGAGCTGCAATGAGTCCTTTAATGGTGCAAGTATCGTTAGTTGCTCCTACAGATAGTCCAATCACCACAGAGTGAACTATGATTCCAAGCTCCAATACCTGAATATCCATACAAATTACATAAATGATATTCAGTAATATATTATTAAAAAATATAAAGTCAAAAAAGAAAAAAATAATGGTAATGTCAATTAGTATAGAGTTTATAATACTTGTATATGTGTACTACTGACTACTAACCATAGCGATGACTCGATATCGCAAGAGTTGTGCATTCGCGGAATCATCATCTTTTGTTGGTAAGGTAACATCATTTGCGGGGCCGTGACCATGACCATGGGGCACGATTCCAACTCCGTTCTTGCTAGTATAGAGGCTCGTAGCCATGGAGTCGATGAATAGAGTGATTACACCGGACAACATAGCGAGAAACCCCGTGAAGGGAAACTTGTGCCACGGGTTATCTTCAAGACATTTGGATGACAACATGTCAAAAGAATCAGGCAAAACGTGCATAAAACCGGTTCCAAGGATGATCCCTGAGGCGAAACACTTCACGACAGTGAAAACGTTTCCATCAGGTTGGAGGAACGGCACAGAACGGCTAAAGAGAGGAGCTCCAACACCAATCATGCTTGCAACTAGGATTGTGATGATTGCTATGATTTTGAGAGGCAAAGCTTTAGCCTTGTTGACGCACGGGTTCGCTGACTCGCTTGCGCATTCTTCCGGCACCGTTGAAGTTGCCGGAGAAATTGTGAAAGAGACAAAGATGACTACGATGAAGATTGTTTTCATTAGAATTGTTGAGGTTGAGGCCATTTTTTTTCCTTTTTTTCTTTTGGATTTTTGTGTATTTGGATTGTTTAATGTTGATGTCTTTGGACTTTGTTGGATGAGTCGGTTTATATAGTAATGTGTGCCGGTTGATTCCATGCCATTTATTGTCGCTGATGAAGACATTATTGCTTAGTAGTTTACATACTACTCATATTCTTCAGGATAAAAATATATTTTATATCGTCTATTATGTATATTGGGTTGTGAAAAGTTTATGGCTAATTGAATAATTAATGGGAAATAAAGGTTATAAAAGTTTGATCTGTTATAGTCTATTTGGATTATAGATATGTTATTGATTGTCATAACTCTTAAGTGCTCTGTTTTATTTTACAATGAATTGGTATTAATTATGCAATTCACTACGTTGATATTATGATCATTAAACTTGATTCTTATTCCCTTTGAATAAGGAACTGATTTTTTTTTTTGTGTGGGTATGTTTGTTATATGCTATTTTTACAAGAATCACTTATTTGCCTCGAATTTGTTTTTTTTTCGAAAAAATAACTGAAAAGATTATTCAAAATATTTCCACATCAAAGAGTAATACCACCGGAAATACAAACAATAAATTCTCTCAAGTTGTAGATATCTAGTGCGGTTGACCAAAATAAAATAAAAATTCTCTTAAGTATTTGGGAATTGGGACCAAGCGTTTTGGTCGTGTGCGTTGTATTGGTCTTAGTAAAAATTTAGGAGATATATATATTTTTTTGAAATCGCACCAATAAAACAGAAGTCGTTGGTTTGAGGAATCAAATTCATGTAGAAGGTAAATGATATATTATATAGACATTTTTGTATGTGCTTATTACATTCAAATTAAATGTCACACAAAGTTTTGTTTATGCAATTCTAGGGACAGAAGATAGAAGGAAGATGGACAGGTATGGAGGCAAGTTTGGTGAAGAGTTAATTTAGAAAAACAATGGATTGGTTTGGTGACGCTGATGTAACCATATTCGCAATTATTTCTTTCATTATTTTGAAGGTTTAAATACTATTTTTGTGATACGTATATGCATTATGCCGTAAAATATATATAGGGTATAATGGTATATGCAATATGGAATAACCAACTGTTGTGCAACTGAGTCTTTTGGCTAAGGCATTATATTTATAGCCAACTGCCAAAAATTTCAAAGCTCTGATGGTGATTTGGTATCGAATAGGGGACTATTTATTTGTGGGAGATGATTTTTGTTGCTTTTCAAGCTCAAGAATAGCAGTCAGAAGCAGTTTCTTTGGTTGTCCGAAGAGGTTCCCATATCGGTTATGACGTAGTTTATTGAAAAGGTTTTGTTTTCGTATTAATATTCAAAAAAGTTATAGATGTCTGCTAATTTGTTTTGGGTGGAGATAAGGATTCAAATTCTTAAAAATTACGGCAACAATGAAAATTTTCGAGCATGAATGTTTGGAACCGTTGTTTCTTCATCTCGAGAATTTTTTGGATTATACGACGTTTGTCTATTTTATCGGGTATCGTCTATCTCTTTACTTTTTATTGTAATTTGGTCTTTGTTTATACATTTTTTTCGTTCAGTTTTTCTATTTTTTACGTTTTTATTATAATTTATGTCACAAATTATAAAATGGTATAATATTTAATATTTTATAAAAAAATGACTTTAATTATGCCTTATTTTTTACCTTGTAACAACCACGGGATATAAATTATTGACTTAAACAAAAAAAAGATTAACTAAGTTTTTAAATCATAAAAAACTTAGTCACTGAAATATTTTGGACTAGGACTTGTGGGATCTTGGTTGTCTCTCCCTCACCTTGTTTCGATCTCATTCCCTTTGTGTGGGATTAAAAAAGGGTTTTCAAAGTGGACCAATAGACTAAAAACAAAAATTCAGGTAAGGAAAACTATATGAAATAACCACATTTTTAAGTAATATGCTGAAAAGGTTTTGCTATGACTGCTATTAGGAGAACCTAACTCTTTTTTTTTCATTTTTATAATACACTTTTAGATATAAAACTAGATGTATATCAAACATTTTGTGTAAGAATACCAGAACAAAACGGTCGTCTTGAGGAAAGCACCGACGACATAAACTAAACATCGCTCATTCATTATTAGTTCAAGCTAGTTTGCCAATTAAGTTTTGGGGTGTGCATATGTGAATAATCGTACACTCTCAAAGTTACATAGTGGATTGAACTATAGGTTTTTTTTTTGCCACTTACGTTTTCGGATGGCGAATGATTCTTAAAATCGCAGTAAAAAAATCGAATTCTACTAAGAATAATATTCTGAATAAATCCTTCACCACTTGATCATTACTGCTTTAAATTTTTGTTTGGAAGTATGTTATATCTCTATTCTAAGAAAGCATAATCTACAATTACTAGAATCTCTCGATATTGGTTCAACCGGTAGAAATGTGAATATTACCAAAGAATCCGCTTCGAACACAAAGAAAGATAAATTCAGAACTGAAGCAGTATGGTATGCATGTTATTAACAATGGACTTACGTACCGACTTACGTAAAGAAAGATAAATTCAGAATATATGATAGATACTCATATATACCAAGAAAGTAATTGTAAAAGAAAAAAAACGATAAAGAATCGAGACTTAGTTCGACAACGAAATCCACATGACATCAATTCCACAGTATTAAGCCCATTTGGCGATGACCGACATGCCACCGCACCCTAGAAGAGCCGCAATGAAACACTTGATCTGCATTTTGACGCTACCTTGAAGCTTTGGTCCCATGAACTCAGCCGCTAGAAGGTCGACAAGCGCCATGTAGATGAGCAATCCGGCGGAGCATGCATTGAGCAATCCAACAGTGACCAATGCAGTGGGACTATTGTCTCTGTAAACGCTAGAAAGAGCGATCCCTAACGCTATTCCGAATGGCGTTGTTATCGCGAAAAAGAAGGCCATAAGAAACTTTTTCAAGTTCGTATACTCAGCCTGAAAACATCTCAAACGTTAAAAGTGTATTATTTACAATTTTAACGTTTTGACACAAGATTAAATTTTCATATATATAATTTTATATACCTGGATAATGCATCCACCAAGACCCATGCCTTCGAACATTTGATGGAAGCAAAGAGCTGCGATGAGTCCTTTAATGGTGCAAGTATCATTAGTTGCTCCTAGAGATAGTCCAATGACCACAGAGTGAACTATGATTCCAAGCTCCAATACCTGAATATCCATACAAATTAAATAGAATGATATTCAGTAATATATTATTTAAAAATATAAAGTCAATAAAAAAAGAAAATAAGGTAACGTACAATTAATATTGCCGCAAGAGTTGTGCACTCGCTGAATCATCATCTTTTGTTGGTAAGGTAACATCATTTGCGGGGCCGTGACCATGACCATGTGGAACGATCCCAACTGCGTTCTTGCTAGTGTATAAGCTCGTAGCCATGGAATCAATGACTAGAGTGATTAGACCGGACAACATAGCGAGAAACCCGGAGAAGGGAAACTTGTGCCACGGGTTCTCTTCAAGGCATTGTGATGACAACATCTCGAAAGAATCAGGCAAAACGTGCATAAAACCGGTTCCGAGGATGATCCCTGAGGCGAAACACTTAACGATAGTGAAAATGTTCCCGTCAGGTTGAAGGAACGACACGTTCCGGCTGAAGAGAGGAGCTCCAACACCAATCATGCTTGCGACTAAGATTGCGGCGATTGCTATGACTTTGAGAGGCAAAGCTTTAGCCTTGTTGACGCATGGGTTCGCTGACTCGCTTGCGCAATCTTCAGGCGCAGTTGAAGTTACCGGAGAGAATGTAAAGGAGAAAAAGATGAGTATGAGGAAGATTGTTTTCATGAGTAGTGTTGAAGTTGAAGCCATCTTTGTTTTCTTTTGGAGCTTTTTGTGTTTGGATTGTTTAATGTTTATGTGCTTTGGACTTATTGGATGAGTCAAGTTATATACTACTGTATGTCCATTGTTTTCATGCCATTTATTGTAACTGATGACGAAAATTACTTGATATGTGGAATGAGAAAACAAATGATTCAATATTCCAGAAGGAAAAAAACTTACTAAGAAACGTAAAAAGAAAAAATAGATACTGAGATGTAAGAGCATCTGCACTGGATGAGATATTCACTAAGTATATCACCAACAAAAGTAATATTATGTTTAATATAAATTAAGTTGAGAAATTTTCTAAATTTGTAGTTTATTGGTGATACCCATTAAATATTTTATTGATACAATATTATTTTTAATTTAATTTTTAGTACTGTATTTAAAAATATATTTTTAAAAAATCTATCTTAAACTGACACATATCTAAGAATATTTTTAAATATATTAAATTACAATCTAAAAATACTTAATATGAATTATACTTACGTATATCTAACACGATTCCTTCTAATTTACAGAAAAATATTTGTGTAACACAATATATATATATAATTTATACACTTTCATGGAAAAAATAGGGAGTGTATCGTTTTGTGGTTTTTTTCTTGTCGTCGTACCTTTTTTTCAATTTTTCATTTGAATTTTGTTTCTTGTTTACATGAGCTTTTGTAAACAAATATATGTAGTTATATGATGTTTTTTTAATGGAACTTTGAAGGGATGTTTTTAGGGATGAGTTCACGTGCATGAATTATTGGATAACCATATTCGCTCGCAATTATTCGGTTTCATTAAAAGAAACATTTTTTGGGGTATAATAATATTATTCATCTGGAACTGATACTCCAGAACCAAAATAAACAATCCAAAAAAACTGAATCATATTTTGATATTAATTTAAATGGTTTTTAGTTTTTAGTTTTTAGTCCTATGCTACTCCAAATTCGAGCCTCGTAATCGCTCAAAAAAACAATTGTCACATGAATCACATCCAATTCATTGACCGAAGAGGGGAATCCCAAAACTGCAATGTTCATGCTGTTTGTCGAGCGGTCGAAGTCAACCCCATGCGTCTTTTAGATAGTTCTGTAACTTCTGTTAGTCAACTCTCAGAAACGTGTTTACCAAGAAAAGAAAACTCTCAAAACGTTTACTTTAATCATGTATCTAAGTTTAACTGGTTAAGCAAATACGTGCTGATTGTTACTCAATCAGGTTTATATATACGTCATAGGATTACGATGAGCACAAGATCGCACGTGACGAGCTCGTGCTCATTGCATGATTGCAATCCAGTCATCGAGACATACATAGATACAGCACAGTATGAGAACAGATTCATCTTTTTCATAGCTTGAGTTTTCTAAATATTGCATGTATCATTATTAATGAAAATTTATTCATAACGTAGCATTATTTTTTATATTTGAATTATATATCTTCAAAGGTTTAATCTATTCACTAACTATAAGACAACATAAAACTGGGAAAGTAGCAAGTTACCTTTTATAATTAGAGGTATGACTTGTTTATGTACAATTTCGAAAGTACAATTCTATTTCTGATATAAAATTCCATGAACTCGGGTATAAATGTTTTTGTTGTTGTCAATTTGTCTTTTAGTCCTAAAAAGAATGTCCAAAAATATTTATATTTTTATGGCATGGTCGTATGGTCGTTGATTAAAATATTATAAGATCATATGTAATCATTAACCTAACTACAACTGGTATAATGGTTATTGAATCTCGTTTTCTTTTATTTAACCCTATAACTTATAATGATATACATATTTTGATTATTTTCATGTAAAATTAGGAATGTTTTTAAAAACGATGACATGAAAAATTTCAAAAAAAGAATAATAATAACAAATGATGTGGGTTATGTAGTAAACTTTAATTATGTCTCAGACGGCAGAAGATATTGAATTAAATTTTCGGTTGCGTGCCCTTCTTTCCTTTGAATGTTTCTTAAATGTTTAATGCGTGTTCCTCTTTTCTTATGTTTTAAAGGTTCCTTTGCCTAATATCTCTTGTTTTTGCTTGGATATGAAATGTTAATTTCTAAGAATGGTGATACAATTAACATTAAAAACAAAAAAAAGAAAAACAATTAGGCAGCCTATACGATGAAGAGAAAATGAAAGAATCTATTTAGTATTATTGTTATATAGAATTAGGCATAATTAATTAGATTGACTGTCGTCATGAAAGTAAGCATAAGAATCATAGTAATAGAAAATATAATTATTTATATCATCAGGTATGATCAATACCGTCCAATGTCCATGCCGATTATGTATCCAATTCATGCCACGCCTCTCTACAAGTCAACTTCGGTTACAACTTTTTTTTTTTTGAAATAAAGAATGAATAAATAGTAAAGACATCAAATTGGATTTATAATATTAGTTGTCGCTTTAGTTTCCACGTTTTCATATAGTTGGACGAGCACGAAGCAGTACGTGCCGAACTCATACTCCACCCACGTAACAAAATGCGTATATCTCAATTAGGAAACTTTAATAAACAAAATAAAGATTTTTCCATATAGGAAAATAGAAATATCATTTTTAATATGTCAATGTTAGATTTGGCTTGATTTTAAACTTCATTTGCTTTTATTAAATTGCGTAAGATAATTAAAACAGAAAACTAAGATAAAGAAAATTGGTAGAAAAGTAAGATAACTTATTAAAACGATAGCGTTACGTAGATGAATGTAGCATAAGTGTCTAATTTCACAAAAATTAATACTAAAACTATAATAATACTCTTCGTCTAGGACAACCTACATCTTTGTTCTAAAACTGGTCTATCCTTATTGCATAGCTTTCAACAACATCAGCCAATGTATTTCTGACTTTCAAGCGTGTAGCATGCCAAACATGAAACAACATTATACATGTTTTAGAAGAAACGTAATATAAGACTGCACAACAACATCTCTTCGCCGTCGGCTATTATCTTTTCTCATATTGATAGATGCATTAGAGACACAATCCTTATAATCAGAAAAGATCGACCAGTTTTCAAGACTCTACTGCAGGAATGGTTCACTCACGAGTAACCAGCATAAGTGAATTCATCGTTACCTATTGTTCTACTTAATCAAATGGTTGATGGTTTAATGGTCATATAAAAAGGTTGGTTTTTGTGTTTAGGATTTAAACTCTTTTAAAACAGATGATTATTTATTAATAAAAGTTGATTCTGAATACTAAAGAAATTATGGGTTGAAAACTTAAAATTTCCATGGTTTGATTCACATTTCTATAGAAAATAATAATAATAAAAGAATATCCTTTAAAAATATTCAAAATTCATTAACTTGTCCGTAAAATTAATAGTTCGAGATCATGAAACTTTCGAAAGAAATAGTTCAGTTTGTCTGTAAGGATTCAAAATACCAATATTCCAGTCGTTATAACTTGCAATCTATTGTTTATAACCTTCTGATTTTGTCTATTGAGAATGGACTCAAATTTTTTTCCTAATTAGTATTATTTGTATTTTTTCAGTCAATTATATTATATTGAACCAAAAAATTTAGAGATATGATATTTAAAAAAGAAAGCAAAAAAACGGTAGAAAATGGTGTTAGAATAATTGAAAAATTAATTATAAGCCAAAAATCCTGAAATATTGTGTAGTTTAGTTTTATTTTTTTGGTCAATCATTGTATAAATTAATTTTAAGACAGTGTAATTTTGAACACATAGTTATAATCCGTATATTTTTGATATCCCTGGCATTATACTTTCAGACCTAATTTGTCTCTTTTAATTACAACTACCACTGACAATCAACAAAACCACAATAATTTCGAAAGAAGAAATAACCGTCACATTCTTAAGAATAAATTTACAATGTCATAAATAATTATTCTTTCAAACTCTTACAATGCCACATTGCCATGTCAATATCTCAATATACAAATTAAAAATATGAATTAATTTTAAAAACAAACCCTCAAATGTACAAAGGCGAATCATTTTTCACTTTGAATATAAA
The DNA here is from genome assembly GCA_000218505.1 of Schrenkiella parvula. Classification (NCBI taxonomy): domain Eukaryota; kingdom Viridiplantae; phylum Streptophyta; class Magnoliopsida; order Brassicales; family Brassicaceae; genus Schrenkiella; species Schrenkiella parvula. The sequence continues at coordinate 9,492,701 of CM001193.1, read as the reverse complement.
TAAATCAAATAATTCATTAAATACGTTGATAATAATAGTGATACTAAGCCCACTTGGCGACGATCGACATTAGGGCGCAGCCGAGCAAAGCCGCCGCGAAGCACTTGATCTGAAGTTTGATGCTACCTTGAAGCATTGATCCCATGAACTCGGTAGCTAAAAGGTCGACGAGGGCCATGTAGATGAGCATTCCAGCCGAGCAAGCATTCAACAGTCCAATCGTTATTAATGCGGTTGGACTGTTATCTCTATAAATACTCGACAATGCGATTCCAAGAAGTATACCACAAGGTGTTGTTCCAGCGAAAAACAATGCCATCAAGAAATTCTTCACATTCGTAAAATATGCCTGTTTCACATATATTATATACATATGAACATAAGTTTGTTATTGATTAATTTGATATAAGAGACATAAATACGAATGTAATAAGTTTACCTGGAGGATGCAGCCACCGAGACCAATGCCTTCGAATACGTGATGGAAGCAAAGAGCTATGATGAGTCCTTTAATGGTACATGCATCATTACTTGCTCCAAGCGACAGTCCAATGACCACGGAATGAAATAAAATCCCAAGCTCCAATACCTATTCATAGATTGTTTAAAATGCTACGTCGAATTTATGAATGTCTCAAATTATTTTCATATGCACTAACCATGGCAATGACACGGTACCGCAAAATCTGTGGATCGGAAGATGCATCATCTGTAGTTGCTAACATAATACCATGACCGTGGCTGTGATTCTGACCAATGATGTACATCGCCTTCTCCTGGTCAATGCCATACTCGTCATGGACTGGTCCGACCGTTTTTTTGCTGGTATAAAGGCTGGTGGTAATGGAGTCAATGGCTAGAGTGAGTAAACCGGAAAACATAGCGACAAATCCCGCAAAAGGAAACTTATGCCACGGATCATGACTAAGACATTTCGATGACAACATCTCGAAAGAGTCAGGCAAGACATGCATGAAACCGGTTCCAAGGATGATCCCGGAAGAAAAACACTTTACGATCATGAAACCATTGCCGTCAGGACGGAGGAAGGAAATGTAACGGCTGAAAAGAGGAGCGGTAACGCCTAACATGCTTGTCGTAAAGATGGCTATGATGGCTACGATTTTGAGTGGTAAAGCCTTAGCTTTATCGATGCATGGATTATCTTCGCCACTGTCGCAATTTTCCGGAGCCATTGATGAGATGGCTGGAGATACGGTGAATGTGAATAGGATGAGGAGGATGTAGACGAGTTTCATGACTAGTTTTGTAGTAGCCATTAGAAGATAGATTATTTTGTAGTATTTGGTGTTTGATGAAACCAATGTTTTGTCTTTTGGTTGGTTTATATAGGGAATATTTGCCGGCTTGTTATCGGTTTGCTGAAAGTCAATTTATAAACTAGTGGACTAAATCAATAGAAAAAAGATTGCACTGGCGAATCAGAATCCTGATTCTATTTATTGTGTATGTACATTGTCAGATAGAAATTTTAAAATTTTTTATTATATATTATCCTATTTTTGTTTAATCAGGTGGAAGGGGTGGACAATGCTAAAGAATACACGAAATTTCGTATTCTTATAAGGGGATAGTGTAATTATTAAACTAATAATTCAGCGTCAAAATAAAATTGAATTACCGATATTGCTTAACTTAATATGTTACAAACCGTTGAAAAGTTTATAATAGATTAATAGTGACTGAATCTTTATTGTCATTTCCATTGTTACCGTACTACGACATTTCTTGTTTATTGTTTTGTTATTAGTAAAGTAGGAATTTTCTAAAGTCTGATTAGAGTATCTAAATTAGTTTTTTTCGAAGTTGAAAAATCTGAGTAGCCCATCTATTAATACTGGGCCAGATTGCTCTTTGTCTCAAGAGGCCCATATAGGGTCTATGTACACTCAAAATAATTGCACTTGCCAACACAAACGAAACATGAGTGGTTTTATAATTTCTTTCTTGCAAACATGTTTTATAAACTGAATGACTTGGGTTTAACTTGTTTTTGACCCAATGGTATAGGGTTTTTCATTGGTTTAGATATAAAAATCATTGAAAAAATCACTTAGAACTTTCTACAAATCAAATCGGGAAAGCATTAAGAGTAATTCTTTTAAAATAATTTTGATACAGAATTGTTAATATCAAATTGTCGATATTTTCATTACTGTTTGTCTAGATTGTTTTATACAGTAGAGGTCATTCAAAAAATGTTAGCCATGTACATATTTTCCATACAGAAAAGATTGAATACGAAGAAAAAAAATAACATATTAAATTATTTGTTATATTTTATTCTAAAAAGCATTATCGTAATCACTTTTTTGTTATATCAGTTTCATTATATGATACATATATTTGGTTATGTTATATTTTGTATTTTGAAAGTTTTGGATAATAATTTTGTAATCCTGTTTTCAAATTAATTTTTTAAACAATGTTATACTAGTTTTATCACCATTCACGATTGGTTACTGTTGTTCAACTTGTTCTCTATGTTCCAATTATTTGGTTTATTCTTTTAGTAACCACATCTGTTTTGTTTATTTCATCTGTTTTATAGTGTTTATTTAGTTGCCACGACATTGCTATAAAGCGATTAAGCCCATATTCAAATTTGCTAATTGAGTTAAGTTAAAAGAATTAAGCTAATGATTGCTGTCTCCATTTTCAAACATCTTGCTGCCACAACTGTCCTTCAGTGTCTTCTCTTGCAGCAATATATACAATTTTTAATTTATTTTTACTTCTTTTTGTTATCTTTATTCAAAGGAATAGTGGTGGGAATTCAAACTATTGGACGTTGAAAGTCAGAAAAAGAAAAAATATATTTTTATGAAGTTACAGCTTTTTTTTTTCTCTATTAAGAGGAGACAAAGTCCATGTGCTGCTTTGATTTCTTAAGCTATAATTCTTCAGAGACTAATCCAATTCGATTACAGGTTTAATCATTTAAAACTTCTATCTATAATTTTTAAATTAAGTATTTGATAATTGACAGTGAAACTCGTAGCACAGTACGAGAATGCCAGCAAAGCGAAGCCAATGCTCAGAATAAAAAAGAAGTAAACAAAATAAATTAATTTAAGAAAAAAGAGAGAATAAAGAAACAAAAATAAAGTAAAACTTTTCACTTACGCCATTCCAAGAGAGAGCCAAAAACCAGAAAAAACCGATGATTCCTCCTTCTTCTCTCCACAAATTTCAGTAGAAACATCCAAAACAATGCAAATAAAGTAAATTTCATTTTTTTTTCTTCCTCGGGAAAAATCAGAGATTTTGAAGATGTTAGCTTAGAATTTTCTTCGTAATTTTAGTTTAGAAGTGTAAATCTTCCTCCACTTATCTTTTTGCTGGTAAGAAATTTCTGGGTTTTTGTTCTTCATTAATGATACTTAATTTCAACCGATCTCGTTTTATTATCATATCTCTTGTGTTTTTTTGCTTCTTAATTAAATTAACTGTTTTTTTCTCCCTTGAGTTTATGTAATAATTGAGGGTCTGGTTGGTTTTAGTGGGTGAGCAAATCGAGCTGTTTCTTTTGTTATTTTCTGTATACTTTAAATGAATTTGATCTGATTTATGTTGATCTATTGGTGTCATTTCGTTAAGATTAGCTGTTCTGGTGATCTGTAATGTAAAGTTCATTTTTTTTCTCCATTTTCTCTCTCTCTCGCTCAGTTTGAAATTTGGGAGCATATGACAGAATCGAGATTAGATGATATCCTGAAAGGATTTCGCTTTATCGCAATTTTATTCGATGTTTTTCATGAAATTTGCAGATCCGATTTGGGTTTCCTTGGTTTGTTGCTAAGTAAAGAAAGTTTGTACCTTTTTGTAGCCTATTTGGGTAGTTTACAAACATGGAAAATCAAGAGGTTTCTTGTGATGATGAGCTGCCATTGAATCACATAGGAGATGAGGAAGATTTTAGAAGCTGTTGTGGTGATGAAGAAGTATGGTTAAAGGAAAGTGATGATACAGCTAAACTAGCAGAGGAGGAGGAGGAGGAGGAGGAGAAAAAAGTTGAACTTGATAATGAGTTCTCTGTTAAGATGTTTTTTAAAGGAGTTTCGGTATCCGAAAAAGGAGATTCAGGTTCTGGGTATTCGGGAATTGGTGTTGTGTTAGAGAGATCGGGAGATTTTGAGTTGATTCAGGTCCAGAAGAAGTTGGACTTTTATGCTAAAGAGTCTGTAGCCGACTATTTAGCTTTAATCGATGGTCTTACAGTAGCTTTACAGAACAATCTCCACTCTGTGGTTGCTGTAACCGACTCAGAGTTGCTCTATAATCAGGCAAGTCTCTTTCAAATTGTTTTCATATCTATTTGTAGCTTTCATCTCATGTTATTTATATGAAATGGCTTTGCAGATAACTTGTGAGGAGAATCTCGAGATCCCGCTTCTGGTAGCTCTGAGAGAAAGGGTATTGGAGAAAACAAGTAATCTTGATGGGTTTGTTCTAAAGCTTGCTCCTTTCTGCGATCTTGACCAAGCTCTAAGCTTGGCTCAAGTAGCGGTAGGAATCGTGTCTTTTAATCTTGATGTGGATAAATTAGCTGAGAACTGCTCGATCTGCTGTGAAGACCGTCAATCCGAGATGATGCTAACTTTGAAATGCACTCACAAATTCTGTTCGCATTGCATGAAAACATACGTCGAAGGGAAAGTACAGTCTTCAGAAGTTCCCGTCAGGTGTCCTCAAGTGCAATGCAAGGATTATCTCTCAGCCACGGAATGCAAATCGTTTCTTCCCGTCACATCTTTCAAATCGTTCGAGGAAGCAATTGTGCGTAGTACTAACAATGGCAAGATTTACTGCCCATATCCCAGTTGCTCTTTTCTGTTAGACCCGCGTGAATGTCTATCACCGGGAAGGGCAAGTGCAAGCTCAAGCTCATCTATTCAGTCAGAGAATAGCTGTTGTGTGAAGTGTCCAGTCTGTGAGAGGTTTGTGTGTGTGGACTGTGGTGTTCCTTGGCATGATTCTATGAGCTGTGAAGAGTTTCAGATACTTCCTGTTGATGAAAGATATCCAGATGATATTACATTGCATCGCTTGGCCAGGTATAAGAGGTGGAGACGGTGTCAGCAATGCCGAATAATGATCGAGCTTGCTCAAGGCTGCAACCACATGACTTGCCGGTAAGACATACATCCATAGAATGTTTAATATCTGTACATGTTCATGTTCGAAACCCCATAGTACGGTTTTTGGCTTCCAGTCTAATGTGGTTAGTCTTGAATGCTATCATTAACTACCATATCATTCTTCCTCCTGACCTTTAAACGCAAAATCTATATGGTTATAATCATATGATTCTTATGGTTTCAGTGGTATCAACGCAGATTAGACCACTCCATTTTCTAAATGTTGTATATGTTTAAATCTGGAATTCTAGATAAAGGTCTTGCTTTCGCTTTGTGGTTTCTCATATCAATGTCAAAACATCTTTTTTTTGTGTGTGTTTTGGCAGGTGCGGGCACGAGTTTTGCTACTGTTGTGGAGCAGAGTACAGAGAAGGGCATCAGACTTGCACTTGCGCCTTTTGGGACGATGACGAAGAAGATCAAGAAAACTCAGAGTCGGGAAACACAATCCAAGAACTTGAGCAGTGGCCTTGGGACACATTCAGCTCAATTCCAACTGTAATGGACGCTTACTCAGAGCAAGAAAGATCTCAGCTTGCTCTGATCCAACGGTTCTTAGCGGGTGGTGGTTTTAGTCTCAGTGATCACCAGACTTCTTATCAGTCGCCACCGCCTCCATGTACAGAGTCATCATATGTTGAAGCCGCCAATGAAGATCTTCATCAGCTTCCTTGGCTTGAGAGGTTTGTGTCCGTCATAAGCGATGATTACTATGAAGAATATAATAGCCAGTGAAAGGGGTAGAATGGTAATTTATAGCTTTGAGGATTCGGTTTGGTTGATTTGGTTCGGTCTGGTTCGGTTGGGAAAGTCTTAACGAGAGTCTCTCGCTCTCGAAAGAAATTGTTGGGAGATTTTAGATTCTTGATGAACTTAAAAAAATGAATTGTAATGAAACTATTTGCAGTTATAAAAAGAAGCGTTTGATCATTCGTTTTACGAATGTTGCAAGAAAGATTAATGTTTTTCAAAAATCTTATTATACAAACTTTGGTTTTTCAAAATTAATATTTTACACGAATTTATAATATAGATGTTTAGACTGTTCGCTTCGAAAACTAAGCCAAGTATAATAGTATATAATATTAAAATTAGTAAACATATTTTTTAAGAACATTTAACTTTCCAGAACTCATCAAAATGAACAAAATTTGATAAAGTATGGCTACCATCATCATTGTAACTAAGAAAAAGTTTGAGATATTCAATTATTCATGCTCTTTAAAAATAAAATACAACAACTTTAAATAAAATATTGTATTAAGTTTAGGTAGACTCTTTCTAAATTATATAACATAGGTTAAAGAATGGTCCCATTTTGTGTATATTTTTCCAAAGCTGACGATATTTAAAACGTCATCGACCGACCTCAGCACAAGTCAACTCGTTCCCAATTGCTAACGACGACATTGCTTACGATTTTTTGCATCGTCATGATAATTTAGGAGATGATGATTGGCTTGTAATTTGTTTGCAAAAGACTTTACTATTCGATTATTCTTTAGGCTCCTTTCATTTTTTTCCTCCAAAATAATTGAATGAGTAATTTGACTCGTAACTAATCTCATTTATTTATAATATAATCAAGAAACTTTATGTAATTACTTATCCCTAAACTTATTGAGTTTTGTTTTGTTCTTAACATAGAGACTACTAGTCTTCTTATTTCTCACCTTTAGATTTAGATAACCTCTGTTTTTTTCTCCTATCTCTGTTCTCAGATTCATCAAATAAATTCATAAATCCTCTTTGGTCATATTCATTTCTGCAAAAATATTAAGCAGTGAGTTTGAAGAGCTCCCATTTATATTCTTCACTTCTTTCTCTAATGGTTTTTTTTGTTAAGATTCAATTAGGGCTTCTTCATCCGCCATTTTCGTTGACTTTTTGAAGCATTTCTCGAAGGTGTTTTCTTCGATTTGGCTTCTTTTCTTCACACTGATTCATTAGAAACCTGAATGTTCTGCCATAAAGTGTGGATCTTTTCTTCAGGGATTGATCAATTCTTCATTTCCATGATCTTGTCTGTGTTGTTCATAGCTCAAAAACGCAGGATCTCCTTATTTTTGACCAATTTGATCCAGTTACTGCTCAATTGATTCTTGTCATCGGAATCAGATTCAGGGTTTTGTATCTAAGAAACAAAGATAGAGCCTTTGAGTGATAATTCTGGAAAGAAAATGGCTGAAACTGCAATGGAGCCATCATCATCTATAAGCTTCACATCTTCTCACTTATCTAATCCCGCTCCTGTTGTCACCAATCATCAATCAGCTGCTAATCTCGAAACTGCGAGTTTAATCAAGCTCAGCTCCGACTTGCAGCAGCTTCTCACTAGCTCAGATTGCGATTACACTGACGCAGAGATCATCATCGAAGAAGAAGCTCACGCAGTGGGTGTTCATAGATGCTTTTTAGCTGCTAGGAGCAAGTTTTTTTCTGAGTTGTTCAAGAAAGATAAAGAAAGTAGTGCAAAGAGTGAGAACAAACCAAAGTATCGTATGAAAGATTTGTTGCCTCATGGAAATGTGGGGCGCGAGGCGTTCCTGCATTTCTTGAACTATATCTACACTGGGAGGCTAAAGCCTTTTCCTATCGAGGTTTCGACTTGTGTTGACACAGTTTGTGCTCATGATTCTTGTAAACCTGCCATTGATTTTGCTGCTGAGTTGATGTATGCTGCATATGCGTTCCAAATCCCGGAGCTGGTTTCGTCATTTCAGGTCTGAGATAAAGTTTCTTTCTCTTTTGGTGGTATAATAATCTGTTCTTGATTCATCCTCAAGACCTTAAAGGTTGTGTGTTTATGTGTCTGCAGCGGAGGCTTTGTAACTATGTAGAGAAGTCGCTTGTCGAGAATGTTCTTCCGATCCTTTTAGTTGCGTTTCATTGTGATCTGAGTCAGCTTCTTGATCAGTGCATAGAGAGAGTGGCGAGATCAGATGTAGACAGATTCTGCATCGAGAAGGAGCTTCCTTTCGAAGTTTCAGAAAAAATCAAACAACTTCGAGTTAAGTTGGTGAACATCCCTGACATGGCGGATAAATCGCTAGAGAGAGCCGGGAAAGTACTCAAGGCATTGGATTCAGATGATCTAGAGCTTGTGAAGCTTCTTTTGACTGAGTCAGATATAACTCTAGACCAAGCCAATGGTCTGCATTATGCAGTTGCTTACAGTGACCCGAAAGTTGTGGCCGAGGTTCTTACTCTAGATATGGCTGATGTAAATTTCAGAAACTCCCGGGGTTATACGGTTCTTCATTTTGCTGCTATGCGTAGAGAGCCATCGATTATCATATCACTTATTGGAAAAGGAGCTAATACTTGGGATTTAACGTTTGATGGACGCAGTGCGGTTAATATATGTAGGAGACTGACAAGGCCAAAAGATTATTATACCAAAACAGCAAAGGGGCAAGAAGCTAATAAAGACCGCTTATGCATCGATCTCTTGGAAAGGGAGCTTAGAAGGAATCCATTGGCTAGTGGAGATACACCTACTTGTTCCCATTCGATGCCCGAGGATCTCCAAATGAGGTTGTTATACTTAGAAAAGCGAGGTATTGCCCCGATAAAATATATCTCATTGCTTCAAGGTTGATGACTCTTAATTATTAAAATTCTGAAATTTTCTTGTATGTGTTGTTGCAGTGGGACTTGCTCAGTTGTTCTTCCCAACAGAAGCCAATGTGGCTATGGACATAGCTAATGTTGAAGGGACGAGCGAGTTCACAGGTCTTCCTGTTCCACCACCATCAAATGGTGCAACCGGAAACTTAAGTCAGGTCGATTTGAATGAAACACCTTTAATGCAAACGAAAAGACTGCTTAGTCGTATGGAAGCCCTCATGAAAACAGGTAAAAATGCTTAAGGCTTAAGGCTTTATTTCCTTTTTAAACTCTCTTCAATTCATCTTCTCTAACCGCGAGATTGACTGTCCATAATGCAGTTGAGACAGGTCGGAGGTATTTTCCATCTTGTTCTGAGGTTCTCGATAAGTACATGGATGAGTATATGGACGAGGACATACCTGATATGTCACATCCTGAGAAAGGCTCTGTGAAAGAAAGAAGACTGAAGAGAATGAGATATAACGAGCTGAAGAACGATGTTAAAAAAGCATATAGCAAAGACAAAAAGGCCACGATTGCTCGGTCTTGTCTCTCTGTTTCATCACCAGCTTCTTCTCTTAGAGAGGCCTTAGAGAACCCAACATGATCTTTGCCATAACTAATACTATTATTAGAGGTCTTTCATTGAATAAGTTGTTGGTTTAGCTATTCTATAGGTTGATTTACAAAAAAATTGGAGACCCCATTTTGGATTTAGGATACGATTTCTGTTAAAGAGAATTGACTTTTGAAATGTATAAAGCAAAACATTCCAATCACTTGGCACCTTTCGCTTGCTCCTTTTTTTTGTCGAATCTAGCTCTATATATTAAATCAAATTTAATCGGTTAAACTCATTTTATAACGTGGATCTAACCGGTTCGATGTGATTTACATCGGAAAAAATATAATTTCGAGTCCGAGCATTTTTGGCTAGAGCATCGGCCCGTACATTAAGAGATCTCGAGATATAGCAAATTACACACGAGGTGAAAGAGTTTCTAAGATAAGAGAACTCATCCAGTTCTGAGTTGAAAGAAGGCCATCCTCTTGGATCCTCTGTCATTCTAATAAGGTCCATACAGTCCGTCTCGAAACGTATTGATATAATTCTCAAATTCTGGATACATATCATTGCCTATACTAGAGCACTCATCTCTCTCATAAAAATAATTGTAATATTTGGAGTTTATGATATATAATATATGGGCCTAAAGCCCATTACTATAGAATTATTATAATATCCGACCCGACCCGGTTGTTTCTAATGCCGCCATGTTCAGTTGTTCAGACCCATAAATTAACCCTAATTCAATTTTTAGGGGGAAGGAAGATATAACCTTCGTTGTTCTACTTCTTCTTCTCCCACCAGGCACACAAGGTGCCGTAAACCTTTTCTCTTGCATTCTTCGGCTCAATTTCAAGTTCGTGTTTTTTGGGGTCTGTAACGTGATGAATCTCGAAAGCATGTACGAGTCTGACGGCGATGATGACGATGATATCGGTGAAGATCTCGAAGACTTAAGACGTGCCTGTATGGTCTCCGATTCCAATTCCGCTTCTGTTGGATGTGATGGCGGAGTGATGCCGTCGGATTCGGAGAACGAAGACGATTTCGAGATGGTTCGAAGCATTAAGAGCCAATTAGCTTCGTCGACGGATCCTCCGATGGGTTTATCATCAGTTCCCTCGGATTCGGAGAGTGAAGACGACTTCGAGATGCTTCGGAGCATTAAGAGCCAATTGGCATTGTCGATGGACGAAGAAGACGAAGATAATGCATTTGACGAAACCCTTCGCGCTATTTGTAGGCGATTCTTTGCTTACGAAAATTCCGGTGAGCTCAATTGTCAGAATCTATACTTGTTTACAGATTCGTTAGATGTTTTTTCTGTGTTACATTTAAAATTTTTGGTTATCTAAATACTCTGCTTCAAATGATTAAGATAGTTTTGTGGCTGGTAAGGTTGATTTGGTTCTCTTCAATTTCAAGTTAATCATAAGGCTCTAAATAGATCGACACTCAGCGTGAAAGGTGCGGCTTTAAAAAAAATTGTTTGCTTTGAACACTCATTTATTCTTATCTGTACTCTCTCTGACTGAATTAGGTAGAAGGTCTCTCTTATTTTCTAGCTTATTGCTTGTTTTTTAATCAAGTGTTTAAGTGAAAATGTGGTATGCGTTGCCTCTTTTCTCTGTAAAAGTATGCTATGCTTTTTGGTAATTTTCTTACTGTTGTCCTGCAGATCTGGAAGGAAATTTCATGAATGATTCTTCTCCCGGGAAGGACCAGCAGGTACATGCCTCGTATAATGAACCTTCAAGCGAAATATTGCGTAGATCTAATACTTGTGAAAGCTTTTCAGAGGAAGTAGAAGCTGGTCATGTACATGAAAACACTTCCATAGAGCCTCTTGACCATTTGGAGACATCTCTTACCCCAGATGCTAGTTCAAGTACTTTCCCTGAATCTGCACAATACTTTGTTGATGCGATCAGGAGAAACAGGTCCTATAAGAAACTTCTTCAAAGAAAACTGGGAGAAATCGAAGCAACGATCAAGAAGAACGAGGAACTTCAGAAAAATATTAAGATAATAAAAGATTTCACAGCTTCTTGCAAGAGAAGGATTAATAAGCAGGCAATTTCTCAGAGTAAAGATCCTCGTTTCGAATTAATCTCAACACGAAAATCTGGGTTTCCTGATAGCTCCCAGGTAAGTTAACACACTTTGATGTAATTCTCGTGCCTCTGCTGTTTTCTGTTGACCGTGATGGAAAAGTGTTTCTTTTCTTAAATCCTGTGTAGTGTAATGGTAAAAGGAAATCACCTTTGACGTTGGGTCCACCGGAAAATCCTTGTGTTGCGAACTATAGGATGACGCTAGAGGAATATCCAGTTTCAGTGGGTCGTACAAATTGGTCTGCTAAAGAAAACGAAAATCTTGCAAAAGGTCTCAAACAACAACTTCAAGAAACACTCGTTCTTGAAGCTACTGAACGGTCCTGGTACTGCTTTCTCTTCTTCTTTCTAAAGTCTTGCTGCGTAAGATCTATAACAGATGCAGAATTAGTTAAAAAGTTTTTTCTTAACAGTGGGTTTGAAGGATGTACAGATGATATAAACACCATTCTTGAATCCATAAGAAATCTTGAGATCACACCAGAAATGATTAGGCAGTTTCTTCCGAAAGTTAATTGGGATCGATTAGATATCAAGAACCGTTCTGCTGCAGAATGTGAAGCCCGGTAAGCTCCTCCTCCAGTTGAAAACTCTGGTTATTAAGATGAATCAACTATATATATTATCTTAATTTGTGTGGGCTCATTGTAGGTGGATGAGCTCGGAAGATCCATTGATTAACCAAGGTCCGTGGACTGCAGCAGAGGACGATTACATACGCTTAGTTACTCAAAACAAGAGTTTTACAGACTGGCTTGACATTGCTGTGTCACTAGGGACAAATAGGACCCCATTTCAATGTTTAGCTCGATATCAGAGAAGCTTGAATGCAGACATATTGAGAAGAGAATGGACTGCAGAGGAAGATGACCACCTCTGTGCCGCAGTAGGCTTGTTTGGCGAGAAAGACTGGCAATCTGTTGCAAATGAATTAAAAGGAAGAACTGGAACTCAGTGCTCTAATAGGTCAGTGATCTTCTTGACGAATTAGATATCAAATTCCCTAGTATATCACAATTCTGTCAGATGAAATCTAAGACGGTAGACAAATGATGGCACAAAATGGGTAGGAGATATAGCTTGTTTGGAAAAGAGTCATAAGTTTATAAACCACCCATCAAGTCCATGTTTTATCGATGCGGGAAATATAACATAACCTTAATATGCAGGATATTTCAGTAGGATTTACTGTTTAGAAGGATTTTTTTATTTAATTTTATGATGTTTGTTTCTGTCTGAATTCAGGTAATACATAATTGAATGGTTTATCTTATTCTCTTCTTCTCTATGCTTACAGATGGAAGAAGTCGCTTCACCCTACTATAGAAACGAAAGGGAGTTGGAGTTCAGAAGAAGGAAAACGTTTGAAAGTAGCGGTGACACTCTTTGGAGCTAAAAAATGGCCTCAAATTGCTCAGTTTGTTCCTGGACGGACGCAGTCTCAGTGTCGAGCGAAATGGGAAACTTTAGATCCCAAAGTAAAACGCGGGGACTGGACCGAGGAAGAGAAGACAAAGTTGGAAGAAGCAACTAGAGACCTTGAAACCAAGCTGAAGAATAATGTGTTTGACGAACATGGATATTGGTCCAAAGTCGCTTCATGTGTGTCTTCACGTAATCGAAAACAGTGCGAGAAGAAATGGAAGGCCTTAAATCCTCACCTAAAGCGTCTTCAACAAGAACTCAAAAGGTTACAAAGAGAAGCTACCGTAGGTAATTTTGTTGATAGGGAATCAGAGCGTCCTGATCTTCTGGCAAGCGATTTTTTGGCACTAGGCGAGATATCTCTTGCGCCAGAACCCTCCCTGAAGAAGAAACGCAAAGCAAGGTTAGTTAATCGAATATTCCTCACCTGCTGATGCTCTGGATATATATACACACAATGCTTTTGTGGAACTAAACTGACTGTTTTTGTGTGTGTGTGTGGATGCAGACAGAAGAAGGCAGATGCAGAATGCGAGAGTGAAGCATTTTGTGTTGATACTGAGAGACAACCAAAGAGGCGGAGAAAAGGATTAGAGAAATGCTCAGGAGATGGATGTAGACAAGAGAGTGAGAGTGAGACTGAAGACAATGTAAGGGAAAAGAAAAAAAGACGAAAACGCAAAACTGTTGCAGGAACATCAAATAACAGCTCTGAGACCACCAACTGCTCTCAAGTTAAAATTGGTATTAAGAAGCTTGAGCCTAGGAGGAAAGTGTCTGCAGTAGTTCTTATCGAGAACCAAGATGCACCAAATTAGTGTTTTTTTTTCTTTTTAACAATTTTGTATGTAACTAGTCCAAACAATTTTATAGAAAAACTATATTTTCCGTGATCCTAACAATAATATATTGAAAATAAGGTATTGACAAAGAGTATTTGAGTACATGTGCACTTTTAAAGGTTCTAGTATTTTACTTTTTACTAAGCAAAACACAATTTAAATGTTAAGTTCCTACTTCATAAAAAAAAAGAGAACAAATATATAACACTGCCACTAGGCAACTTGTCGTCTTACCCGACATAGAAGAATCCAACATCATTGCTGAAGATCACAAGAGGAAGAAGATCATGTAACATATTGGACACGGCCCCATTCATGATCAATATAGAGTGGTTTGTACAGCTTCAAGGCGCAGCGACGAAGTTGGAAAGTTTGGAACGTTCCTGTCAGATCATTGAGTCTTCATACTAGGAGGAGATGTTTCAAGTCCGCGGGGAAAGATTCCGAGCCAATGTCCAGCACATCATCCTTTAACACAATGATTTGACTATCAATGGGCGTATGCATTACCTAGCTTTGGTTCGTTTGGTTTATCCTGTGCTTGCAAGTTTCGATATTAGTTCTGAAGAAATCAGTTTGCTCCAAGATCCTGAAGAAGCCTTTTGGTCTCAATATTATACTGATATTATACGATACGGTGGAAGAGTAGCTCTTTTACACCATTCCGATCTTGAAGACGAAGGTGTGACGGAACTATGGGTTATGAGATGAAGAGAAGAATAAGTGGTCAAGGAAGACTCTTGTGTTGCATCCTTCTCAATGAATATATGAGTCAATAACATGAGTTTGAGGGTACAAGTTACAACTAGAAACGGTTAGGGTCTCAAAATACAACTCGTATGCGAACCGGCCAGATTATCATTTAACCTCAAAGTTTCCTTTACACCTAACCGGCCAAATGAATCATTTGAGAAAAGTTGGAAAAAAAAACACATCTAACCTCTATCTCGTCAAATATTGGGACAGTATTGGATTGGACGATATTGAGTCTTTGTCTTTTGTGTGTGCTATTTTCATTTTTAGATGTTTTTTTTTCGGAATCATTTTTATTTAAATTTGTTTAGATGTTTTTGTTTTAAAATAATTTTTTGTTTAATGATTTCAGCGAAATGCAGGACATTTTTGTGTCTTTCATAAAAGCTTATCAATGTTGATGCTTCTAAGACTCTCTCTCTTTTAAAACCTTCCAATCACTTGGAAACATTTTGCTTTATTTCTTTGAACAGAAAATTGTTGGAATATATCTTCAAAAACAATTTGCTTTCCTTTAGATCTGAAACTAAAGAAGTCAAGCCATTATACAAGTTGCAAAATATGATATAGCTAACATGAGAGATGTGTCAGCAACCTCTGCCGACCTCTGGAACAACTCTTGACCAACTATCAGGACTGTCAAGAATGTCAAGCGTGTCTATCCGTTAAGAGGACAACTATCACAGAGACGGTTTAGGAGGAAGATCCCCAACAAACAATTTGCAGATATCATCTGCACTACTGTCTAAAGAACACTTCCCAGTGAACTTAGGCAGTGCAGGGGCACAAATAAGGGCTCGCTCTGAACTAACGTTTACGATCTAACATATATTTGTCACTCGAAAGATACCTTTGTTGTTTCTCGGGTCGATGCGAATGCACATCTGCTCTTTCGGCTTTCCCCAAACCCACCCTTTTGTTTCATTAGTTGGCATTTATATCACAAAGCTCATATTTTTAGTGTTGCATCAGCACATCCTCACTATCTCAGTTGTAACAAAATCAAGAAACCGTGCCAATAAACTTTCACTTCAGGTAGATGATTGGTTTATACTTTCCCAAACGGCTGGACCTTCAGGGTGTACATTGACAAAATACTTGACAAACCGGGCATCACCACAAGTGAGAATAGTGCTTGGAGATAGCATTGGCTTTGCTGCATCTCTTTCCCTCAACCATAAATACATTGAAAATCTGTGATGTATTCTCTGCATATCATAACACAGATATGCCGGAAAACCTACTAGGGATTCAATTGGATAGCCAAGAAGTTCGGTTAAGGAATGTATCTTTGTCTCTATGACATCTTTAGACAGGTTAAGTACCATTGGAGCGTGCTTGATGATCTCGGTAACAACATTGTGGTTTAAACCGGCTTTCACGAGGCAATCAAATCTCTCCTGCAGCTGATCTCCCCTTCCTCGAAACTGTTTCAGAGCCTTCACCATCTCATCTGAGTTCTCTAAATACCCTAGCCTCAACAAAAATGCAGTCTTCTCTGTGTATTTCCTCGAGTCCTCAGACAGAGGTTTGCTTTTTCTATTCTTTGTTGTAGAAACAAAAGTGAACAATCTCAAAGGCTCTTTCTTTAAGATCTGACATAGCTCGTCTTGGCTAACGTTCAAACTAATACAAGCAGTTCTAGGTGCTTGCAGAGAGCATGAACCAATAAGCTCCATGTGACTCAGTAAAATCTTTCTGATAAACTGTGTTTCCATTCTAATAGCGATAAAAAAATCCAGCGTCTTTTGAATATTTTTAACGCATTTATCTGACAACATCTCTGGGTTGTCTATATATAGCCTATAAATCTCATTCACTTGAAGACCCACTTTAAACAACCTACCAAACAGAACATAGAACTTCTTACCAGAGCCTTCGATCACCAAAGCCGGGTAAGTTTTCAAAAGATTACTCAACTTCTCCTCTTTACATCCCACTTTCTCAAGAAACTCCATTGTTTCCAGAATCCTGCGCCAGCTATATGTTTTCCGGTCAGACAAGTCTCGACCGAGCCAATCACATCCTATTGGTAACCTTTTCAACTTATCAACCACAGAAGTAAATTCACCATCAACCCCACCAACCAGTAGCAAAGGGCAACTAGTAACTAACTTGATTACTGTACCCTTTCTAAGACCCAAATCCTCATAAGCCCTGAGTTTAGACGCCAACATCCCAGATTCGTATCTGAAAATCTCTCTCGCTTCTCTATACACACGGCCAATCTTGCCTCGCGGGATGCCGTAGTTGCAAAGAGCATGGAAGTTCTCAAGCATGATACCATCATCACTCAAAAACATTAGCTTCTGCGGAATAAACGACTCAAACTCAGATGGGCACAAACCCAAACTCTCGAAAAACGGTTCAAACTCATTTATCGGATTGTACCTAAGGTATTTAGTCAATGCCCTGGAAATGTCTTTCTGGTTATCATCGATCTTGGACAACAAATTCGACATAAAATGCGGCGAGTTCTTGGTTATATGCTCTGCATCAGGGAAAGTAAGGCTTCTAGTATTATGCAAGTAATCAAAAAGAGCTCCCTGAGCCTGATTCCTAGTTGCCCGTGAAACCATATTAACGAAAAACCGAGTTGGTGACTGAGACGAGTGTTGTTGTAACTCAGATTTATCACTACGGACACAGCTTTCAATCTGAAAACAGCGAACAGTAAACGAAACACGAGAAAGGTCGAACCTTGGAGGAACTTGGCTTTGACGAGGAATGGAGGAGGAGAAAGCTATGCAATTGCCGAAGTGTGTAATCATATTCAACAATTTATGAACCCTTTTCTGATCTCTCGACACTAACATTGCACCCTAAAACGAAGAAGAAAGCAGGATGAAATCACCACCAAATACACAAGTATCGACGAATCTAATCCAACCATAAAAATGCTTAGTTTCTCTGAACATGAAATCTTACCCAAACTTAGTGCTTATTGCACGCTTGATTCCACCATTTCCCTCAGATTCGTATGGTTCATCGTTCAGTTACTTTGCTAAAACCTTGTACGGCTTGACAAAATAACAGGAAAGCCCCTTAACTTTTGTAATATACCAAAAAACGACCGTAAGGTTTTTTTCCCTACTTCAAAGTTGGTAATTTGTGGATGTAGGACCTTAACATACTGAATTTTCTAGAATATTGCCTAATAATATCAATTAGTGCATCATCAGCACTTATACACTTGTCAAATTTAGACGTGTCAAAAATGATAAGCATATCGCACAAAATCGTGTTACTAAAACGAGCGTTACAAATTCTCAATTATATGAACCAATGGAACTAATATAAAACGACTTCAAACCCATCAAAATGGTGATTTCTTCGTTTTGATTATGTCTACAAGATAAAATCAGCCAGAAACGGTGAGTTTCTTCACAAATATGTATATTCTGTTCTTCTTTCTGATTTTTTCTTACGTAAAATATTTAACTTGTTTTTAAGGTCATTTTCAAGTCCATACTAGATTCAACTCATATGTTAGGTTAGCATCTTCAAGCTAAAAAGCCTACCAAACATTGAATAACAAAGCTTTTTTTTAAAAAAATATTCGTTAAGTTCAACTATCTAAGTGCTTTTAGTTCAACATGTTAGAAAATAGATCACTTCGATCTTGTTTAACTTGCATACGTTACAGTTGAAGGGGAGTGATTTTTCTTTGTAAAACCGGTTTATATTTTGGATTTTTTAGTTTTCTTTTCTCCGATTTGTACATATATTCAGTTTTTTTTTCCAATTTGATCAAATGTATAAACATATTTTTATTTTTAATAATACGTATTAGCTAATATATATATTAATGAGTACTAGCTAATATTAATTAATATTTATGGTAAACATAAATTTTCAAATATCTTGACTTTATTATTTTAAGTAATTTTTTAAATTATATATACATTACTTAAATATATACATATCTAGACTGTAATATTTGGTTCAAAATCTATAAAACATTTAGTTCAGACTTAAAACAATTCATAACCCAAATACCATTTTTTTTGCAGATAGAAAGAAACATCCTTTGTTCCTCCTAAAATCCAGCTACTTTTCCTTTTATAAGACAAAACAAAAAGAAGATAATTTTTTTTTTTATATTGAAAATTAAATTATTTCTCCCTTGGGTTTCTTGCAAACTCGATTTAAATTGTATAAGAAGGTTAGAGTTTTATACTTTATACAACCTTTTTCTACTCCTTTGTTTCATCTTGATACCTACACGTTAACAAGCATTCTTTAAGCAAAGCCCATTTGGTTTTTCTTTGTTAATTAATTAATCGAGTAAATAATAAAGAAAGAAATCTTCTCTCTTCGGTTATTATTATTATATTTTTTTCTCTCTCGTTTATTCTTAAGACAACTACTTGTGAGTTTTCAGTTACTGCTCCTCTTGCGATTCAAGTAATCCTGTAAAATCTCGTACTTACTTACTTGGATGATTTCTTGAAGCTTCTGAAGAAAGACCATCTTTTCCGCATCGTCTCTGTAACGTCCTTCTTCTTCATCTTCTTGGCATTTCTTCTGCAGCTTTTTGCGGTTCACGTGTTGGTTGCTTCTGGGTCTATCGTTTTTTTCATTTAAAAGTTTGAGTCTTTTTGGAAATTTTATGATATTTCAGGGTTGTCTCGACTTGAGGTTTCTCTGATAAACAAAACAAAACAAAAAACAGAGTCTTTCAGTGTCTTCTTCTTGCGCATACGAATATTCGAGAAAGTTAATGTATGGACTCTTGTCTCCTTTCTTAGTTTTCCTGGTTTCTTTTGATGTATTTCTCACAAAACCCATTTTTATAAGCCTTAAAAGGTTAGATTTTCTTATAATATTGTATTCAATGTCTTTGAGAGAATGACTTAGATGAAGTTTCTCTCTTTGTTCTTATTTATGTGTTTCAGTAATGGTATGAAGCTTGAAAGAAGTTAATTTTGAGAGGAAGAACAAAAAGTCTAAAGCCATTCACCAACGAAGATCGAGAAGTCGAGACAGTCATGGACATCATGTCTTACCAGAATCAGGCAGAGGGTTTTGTTAAACGCTATCTATTAGCAGATCCATTTCTTCCTTATACTTCTGTTCTTGCTGGAATCTTTCTCTGCAAAATGGTAATTATGCTTCTGTTCACATGCAATTGCAAACTCCACTTTCTTTCTTTCTGTTTTTGTAGCTTATGCTATTTTCGATGATAGGCCTATGATCTTACGGAGTCATTCAGCTCAATTTATATCAAATCATACTCAGTTCTCACAAAAATGAAGAGAATTGAATGGAACAATAGGTGAGAGTATCCACATATATAAATGCTCTTTGTTTCATCCTTTTATATGTTGTACTTCGCCTCTTATCATTTTGGCTTATCATATGACTTTGGCAGGGGAATCTCTACGCTCCATGCGATTTTTATCTCATACATGGCACTATACTTTGTGTTCTTCTCTGATTTGTTTTCTGACCAACGAAAGATTCAAGGCCCTATGGTGTTTCGTAGCTCGCCTCTTTCTAACTTTGGTTTAGGAGTAAGTTTTCATCTTATTCAGTTCTCATCTTTCATAAGACTGTCGTAATGAACATTGATCAACCTATATGGTACTTTGTCGTGATTTGTTCGTGTAGGTATCAGTTGGTTACTTTCTTGCTGATCTTGGAATGATCATTTCGTTATATCCTTCTTTAGGAGGATCAGAATATGTAAGTAGTAGATGCAAAAAAGCTTCTTTGTTCTCCAATGGTTTCAATACTTCTTCACAATCTTGATTTGTCTGATAATCCATTTTCCTTTCTAGATTTTCCATCACTGCTTATCTGGAGTAGCAGTAGCTTATTCTCTGTTCTCTGGAGAGGCTCAGCTTTACACATACATGGTTTTAATCTCTGAAGTGACTACACCAGAGATCAATCTTAGATGGTACCTTGACATTTCTGGTTTGAAGCGGTCTAAAGCTTATCTTATGAATGGATTTGCTATTTTACTAGCTTGGCTGGTGAGTTTTTGTGAATCTTTTTCCGTTTTGAGTCCGTAAAATGTCTTGAAACTTAATTGGATTCAAGTTTCTTTTTCTAAAAGTTCATGTTTTGTTTGCAGACAGCAAGAATCCTTCTGTTCATCTACATGTTTTACCATGTCTACATGCACTATGATCAGGTAACCACAATTTCGGGTTAATTATCTCAAGACCGAACCGGTTTCCAAACCAAACGGTTTAGCCTATAGGGAACAAAAAAAGGGAATTACTCTGTTTTTTTTCCTGATGTACTTGTTAATTATAGAGGTAATGAATTGATGATCTATTGGTGTATTGGCAGGTTGTACTGATGCATATGTTCGGTTATCTACTGGTTTTCGTCGTACCGATTGCATTGAGTGTAATGAACTTGATGTGGTTTGGTAAGATAGTGAAGGGATTGATGAAAACACTTGAGAAAAGACAGTGAAAAAGAGATTTTTTTTTCTTAATGTAAATATAAAGTTCTTATAAAGAATCTTACATGTTCAAAAGCAACAAAGATATGTTTTTGAACTTTTTAGCTTAAACACTAATTATGTGCCAAAAAGATCTCAAATTTACTTCAGAAATCAAGAGTATATCTCCACAATCGTCTCTCTTTTATTCATGTTTCTTTGTACACAACGAATTATTCAAGTAAAGCTCATAATCACAACCTCGGCCAAGCTTTTGCGAATATCACTCTTAAAAGTTAATCCGTACTTTTATTATCATAATTATATTGTTAAGTTATTAAACATTAAAAATGTTAGTAACCCTTAAATGTTTTTTGAGGTTTATTATTCGAAATGTATATATAATTCGTAGATTTCGTGTGCTATTGACTTGCCGTGTAACATTTGTTTCCTTTGATTATTTATATTTATTTGTACCTTTTTTTTCTTCTTCTGGAAAGAGCATAAGATACAGAAAATTTGGTTGTTGTTGTTGTTGACGACGCGTCTTCGTTCTCCTTCCTTGCAATTTGAAGCTTTTTGTTTTTCTCCGTCTTTGATCTTCAATCTCGTTTTCATCCACGAGCTCCCTTGACTTTTTTTGTTTTGTTTTGTATTATCGAGCTGCGATACTGTTCTGATCGATAATCATGGCTACCGCTGGAAACAAGAGCATTAACGCGAAATTGGTCTGTCTTTTGTTCACTCATTCAAGCTCGATTCTTTTTGGGATTTCGATTCAACCCTTTGAATTTCGTTGCCGATGATCGTACTTTTGTTAGATTATTCATTTTTCGGATGTGAATATGTTTGTAATCTGGAGAATTTTGATCTGCTTGTTAAATTCTTTGGGGATCAACAAAATTGGAGAACTTTGAGCATAATTTCCCAGTATTTATGTTGTTAGGGTTTTATGTTGGAACGAAATCTTCTCATCTAGTTGTCTTCATCGTAAGGTTTAAATGAACAAGCTTACTAATATCATGAATCTATCTTGACGTTGATGAGCTTTCTTGTTGATAGAGTTGTATAGTGATTCAATACCTACTAGATCGGACCAGAATTTGTCCTGTTTCTCTTGCTTAATCTGTTTTCATGGAGAATCTGCATTCAGTTGTTCCTTCTATTGTTTTGTTTTGTTTTGTTGATGGTCTATCATGATATGTTAAATTTGATGCATCCTACGTAGCCTATGTATTGTGCCCATTGTATATTAAGGGGTTTTTATAGGTCTTATTAAGCTTGCTTATTTTTCTTACTTTTGATTTGGTTCTGTAATTGGTTAAGCCTTCAGGTGTTACTTGGAGATGTTGGGGCTGGGAAATCGAGTCTTGTGTTGCGGTTTGTCAAAGATCAGTTTGTTGAATTCCAGGTTTGTGCAAGTTTCTCCAATGGTCTTACTTGCCTTGTTGGTGTTCACATGTTGGTGTGTTGATCTTGATTTTGATATTCTTTTTGCTTTAGGAATCAACCATAGGTGCAGCTTTTTTCTCACAAACACTAGCTGTGAACGATGCGACTGTAAAGTTTGAGATATGGGATACGGCAGGTCAGGAACGATACCATAGTTTGGCTCCAATGTACTACAGGGGTGCTGCTGCTGCAATTATTGTCTTTGATGTTACAAATCAGGTACGAGCCGAAACCTTTTTTTTCTTTAATTTACTGATCAGTGGATGCAATTTACTAAAATTCTTATAAATTACATTTGATTTGTACTATCTTTCCAGGCATCGTTTGAGAGGGCAAAGAAATGGGTTCAGGAACTGCAGGCACAAGGTATTGTCTACCTAAATTATGGTTAAAATGATTTTTCGATCGTTTATGATTTCCAGTTATTTAGTTTTACTATTTATGTATTTTTGTGTGAGTAGGTAACCCTAATATGGTCATGGCCCTTGCTGGAAACAAATCTGATTTATTAGATGCAAGAAAGGTTACTGCTGAGGTAAGCAATTGCTCTGTCCTGACTGATTTTCTCATTGTTATATCTGGATATTGCTGTCAAGTTTAAAGTTGAGCTATGTATGTAATAGGCTAATAGCTGATCCATCAACTCGAATCGTGTTCAGCTGTATTTGGGTTCTCACTGGTCACGTTTGACAGAACCAAACGATTAGGTGTAACTCTTTGTTGTAAATTACAACGTACCATCCTTAATTGGGCGACCACCTAAAAAGACCCTATGCACTCAACAAATCATAGTATAGCTTCTTGTATAGATAGTTGGGCTGTCAGCAAGCATTATAGAGTGCTTTCTTTAGCCATCTTTGGTGAATGATTTTAGATATTTTCATATGACCATGCTTATCCTGCTACCCTGAGTCTCTTTTTGTACATTTTTTGCTCTCTTATTAGTTTAGACAGCCTTGTTTCTCAAGACTGACCCTTTTGAAGTTTCTGTTAGAACCATGTACGTTGTGCGTTAAAGTTCAATCAGTTGAAAACACGCTCTACTTTTCCAAATGGCCAAACATCTGATCCGCTATGTGCTAGATAGGTACAGACACAAAGTAGGCATTATTATATACATAGACCTTATATTGCCCTTAACAAGTTAACATTGCTTCACTCCTCGAATTGGGTCGTTGAACTACATTAAGGACAGGTTCTTAGACTTCTGGTATCTATGGAGTTTAGTGTCACTCCTGAATTATTCTAGCAGTTTCAACAGCCTTACTCTTCGCTTCTAAATTTGGCTGCTAGCCTAGTTCTTGATACCTGAAACTAATGGTCTTCCTTGTAGGAGGCACAAACATATGCTGAGGAGAACGGTCTTTTCTTCATGGAAACTTCAGCGAAAACTGCAGCTAATGTCAAAGAGATATTCTATGAAATCGGTGAGCTATTGTAACACTCGAGAGTCAAATTCAAACAGTTTTTGCTTCCCGTACTAAATGCCGTTATACCTTTTTTTTGACCTTTACAGCAAGAAGGCTACCGCGTGTACAGCCAACAGAAAACCCAACAGGAATGGTTTTACCAGACAGGGCCATGGATAGGGCAGTGAGTTCATCTTGTTGTGCTTAGTTATATGTAATGGCAAACACTTCCCTTAAAAGAGACCTTTTGGTCAGTCACTATGGAGTTATGGACTTCTGTGTTTGCATATCGTTGCTTGTGTGGACATTTAATTGACCATTGCAAAAAGAAAAAAAGGTTGTACATGAAGATATTCATATTGAGATTTCATCTCTACCTCATATTGGGACTATGGATCCAATTGTCTAAATAACAAGTATCTCCAAGTTGTAGGAACTCTAGAATGTTTTCTTTTTCTTTTCAATAAAGCCTCTTTGATTTATTACTAGTTTAGTTCTATAATACAAATATATTTATATTTTCGAAACAATAACCGGAGAATGCAACCTATTAACGATTATTGAAAAACGAAAATGTTGACAAAGATACCTATTTTAAATATTATATCCATAAAATGAATTCTCCCACTCTCTTTAAAAAGTTGAATAATGTTCGTTTTTTAATTAATTCGGAAGAAAAACAAAAACAAATCCAAACAACTATGACGCGAAAGTTTTGGTATCAGAAATTGTTATTTTAGAATTTTTATCGAAGGTATTGAGTTTATTATACTGTGTGCAATTCTAACATTGATGTAACATTGTTGATATTTTAACACATTATGTTGTGTTTTTAATTAAATCTATATTTTCGCAAGTAGAGAATGGCTTGCAACATTTACGAATTTGATGACAACTATCATGAATAAAACTTTCCCTGAGTTTGTTCTTGTTTCAGTTGCTTTCTTGTATCAAGACTTCGTTAAAACAATGATTGAAATAAGATTTGAATGGTAGCTTCATCTTTGTAAGTTGTGATGAATGTTCCTCAACATCCTTTTACTAACAACAACCAAAAAGTCTTGTCAATGCCAAGGAAATAGTGGCTGCAACCGCTTCAAGAATGTTGTTGATTCTCTGTTGAATAAATCACTAAATTATATTATTAGCTCAATCTAACGCCTTGAGATCAAGTCTTCAATGTGAAGGTACATACAAATGGTATCTTCATAGTCTCAAGGTTTCTACTTAAAAAGATTTTCTACTGATCTTGTAAAATTTTGGGGAATTTTTCAAAAGTTGTGTATAGATATCATTTTGGTTCCTGAAACCTTTGAAAGTAAACCTCACTGAATCTACATCCCGTAATCGATGGTTTAACAACAACAGACCAAGATATCAAACACAGACCATGATCAATACAAACTTATAGTTGTAGAGGGCGTGTGGCGGCTATTCTCCTTTGGATTATCGTTTTCTTGATCCATATACTTAGCAGCAGAACGAAGCCGGATCGCTTTCATGCTATTGTCATCGAGCACCTGCAAACACGGCAAATAGAGAGTCGATAATGTATCCATGCATGGATGTTAAAATGAACAGGCTTGAAAGAGACAAGAGTACGTACAACAAAAACAAGGCTAACCAAATTGCGTTCCGTGCGTTTGAAGCTTCTTGCTGTTTATCACGAATTCAACAGAAGCAAAACTTGCATACCGACTGATATTCCTCTTTGGAATCATTAGAAAATAAAGGCAATAGCGCAGTAATAGACTAAGTAAGTAGGTCGAGCTATATAATAAGATAAGTTAGTGGCTTCTTCTATCAGGAAGTCACTGAGGATGATCCTTTGGAACCGGAAAACGAACAAGGGAACCGATTTTTCGAACTTTTAATTGATTACAAAATAAAATGAGAACCAGGTCCTCTGGGTTTGGTGAATTTCATAGATCATTGGAAAAGGTTTCTAGAAATTCTGTAGAAATATCTGCTGAATATAAATTACACATATTCTTTTTTCTATCATTTAATTTATATAAAAAAATTAACAGCAAAATTTCAACCATGGAGAATCACAGTGGAGAATTATCACACCATGGTCAACACAACTTTTTTAACAGAGGGCGTGTGGCTATTCAGCTGTTTCTCTTTGGACTATTGTTGTCTTCATACTTAGCAGCAGAACGACGCCTCTTCTCTTCCATGCTATTGTCATCTTTGGCCCACTCGATCACCTGCAAAGACCGTAAATAAAGAGTTGAGAATGCATCCAAATGAAGAGGCTTGAGAGAGAGAGAGAGAGAGAGAGAGAGAGAGAAGAGTGCAACATAAGGCTTACCAAATGGCGTCCGTAGAAATGGGTGCTCGACAGTGCTTTTTTCGCATTTGAAGCTTCTTGCTTTGTCATGAATTCAACAAAAGCAAAACCAGCGTACTGTCCGATATTCCTCTTTGGAAGCCTGAGACCCTTGATCTGCATAAACAAAGAAACATGAATCAATGTGGTTTGATGTTTCTGAAAATAGTTAATCCAACCCAACTTCTGATTACAACAGAGGCTAATGTTACATCCCCTCGCAGCTGTTGTAACGAAAAGAATCTTAAACCGAAACACGCAAAAGCCCAAAACTTCAGCAAATGCACTGTTACCTGTCCAAATGGACTGAAAAGCTGTCTTAGTTCTTTCTCGGTCGCCTCAAAAGCTACATTTTTCACATGCAACTTTGTTGAAATTTTTTCTAAACCTTTCCCAACCGTGTCCCTCCGCTTGTGTTCAGTAAATCTCAACTTCAAAGCATGTCCATCCAGAGAAGTTCCCTACAAATTAAACAGAAAAGTGTCACTGTACTTCGTCAAATCCAATCAACTTGAAGTTTCAAAGAGACAAAACTATTATATACCTGTACATCTCTGTAGACACTGGTAGCTGTCTCTATAGAGTCAAATTCTACAAAACCATAACCGCTTGAAACATTCTTTCCATTCTTTACATGCTTTATTATCTGCATATGATGGATAAATAAATGAATATTTAAAACAGACGCATTGTTAAGTGCAAATCATGTATGTGTCAGCAATGAGCAAAAACTTACCTTCACACTCAGAATCTTTCCCTGTTTCACCAGGTCTTTCAAATGCTTCATCAAACTCTCATCAGTTGTCTTGAAGCTCAGATTCGTAACATGAAGGACATTTGACTGAAACATAATGCATCGAGGAAATGTTACAAACAGACTAATTCAAAAGATACATATGTAACCTTTTCATCTACAAAATGGATCAGAAATCAGATCTTTCAAGCCAACGGAAAAGAAATTATGCAGTAACTAACGTCAGACTTGCAAGATGTTACTAAACCGGGTATACAGCCAAACGGTAAGACTAAATCAACTTTAGTTGCCATAGCTAATCAAGATTTTTTTAACTATTTTTCCATTTCGGATAGCTCAATACCACACAATACGGACGAGCAAATGGTATCACAACATCCACAGCTATCATAACTGGACATACCTCAGTCACGTCAGGATCGATTTTAACCTCCTGCTCCAAGTTGACTCTTCTCACATCGTTTCCCCCAACATCACTCTTCTTTTCATTGTTATCGGGAAGTGTTTTTGGCTCAAGAATATTTCCGGGAGCCCACTCCAGATACAGGGGAGCATCTCTGCAGTAATAATAGGAAATGTGATGACATAGTTTGGTTTAACTATTGCATGGTCATTTATCTCCAAGAAGCTCTTTAGGGTAAAAAAGAGGATTATAATAATTAAGACTGAAACAATTATCATTCCACTGTTCTCCCCCTCTTAGTTTAATAAACATCAAAGTTAGTGTTTAAGCTTACTTGTAACGCTTGTATGCCATTCTCTTAATAGCTCCACGTGCCTCAGCGGGTTCAAGGAAAACAACCTGGAGGTCATGTAAGGAAAGGTTATAGAACAATCAACTATTCTTCAAAGATAGGGAAGTAGAACACAGAAAGAAAAATACCAAGGCCATCGTCTTCGTCGGAGGGAGAATAATTTTGTCTAGCCTTCCAAATTTCCCAAACATTTGTTCCAATTCCTCTTCAGTGGAAGCAAATGGCAAATTCTTTACTAAGAGAATATTTTTGCTTCGGTTCTTGTCATCACCTTTCCCTGTAGCAAATTCTTCCAAAGAAGCGACATTTACTCCAGCTTTAGCAAGGGCTTCTTTGGTATCCGCAATCACTTTTGTTTCTCCCAAAGCAAGGCGTACTGCAGGATCATCAGATTCACGGTCAAGTAACTCACTCTTGCTTACACCATACACCCTGACTATGTTTTCTAGAATCTACAACACGGAAAGGAAAAAAGCAAAAAAAAATACATGAAGCAAAGCATCAAGCCATATTTAGAAAAGCTTAATGGATGCATGCTTGAAACAAGAAAAACATACAGTATCAGGTCGCATGAATAAACTATTCCAAGCCTTTGTGTTTCCACCGGCTTCAGACGCCTTTCTTTGTTCTTCCTTCTTTTGCTTGAATGTTTTTGGCAGATTAGAAGTGTCATCTCTGTTGAGAAAAGCCATGATAAACAACTAATTAAAATTGTCCACAAACAATATTACATCTTTGAAGACCGAAACTTAGAAAGGGCCAGGCCACTGACGCTTGTTTATCAGACGTTTCACGGGGCTTGGCTGGCAAAATATGAAGCAACCGCCCCTGGAAAATTGAGTTATCTAATTCCTCCATTGCCCTGCATCACCATCCATATGATTTAAAACCTGAACTAACAGCTAAACATCAACATAAGCTACCTCTTGAAAAGCATGCACTTAGAACTCAAGGAGTGACCAACGGCAAAAAAAAACATAAGTCTACGTTTTGGCATGAGTAATACCTTGCTGCAGATTCCGGAATTAGGTAAAGGATGTAGGCAATTCCTTTAGACCTTTTTGTCTCCTTATCAAGAACAAGATGGACCTCTGATATCTCACCAAATTCGCTAAAATGTTCCATAAGCTCGTCTTCTCTGTTGCATGAGATTATTGGCAGCAATCAGAGATGTATAAGATGAATAACAGAATAAACAGAAAACAGAAGATGAACAAGACGATCCAGTACGTTGTAGTGTAAGGGAGGTTACGGACGAAAAGCCGACCAGTGTCAAGAACATCATCACTGTCAGCTTTCGATTCTTGAGCCATCTTGCCATCATCTTCTACCTCCATGGCATCAGCATCACCATCTTTATCAAATCCGCCAGCTTCATCATCGCCATCAATGGGAAAAATACGAATATCAGCATCGTGAACGTCTGCATCAGCTTCACCATCATCATCATCAACTTCATCTTCATTACTATCAGTTTCACTATCACTGTCCGAATCCGACAGATTTTTCTTTACCCTACTCTTGAAGTATTCCATATCAGAAACATCATCAGTGGGAGCAACAACTTTCCTCCTTTTACTCTTTTCAGTATCTGATGATCTATTAGCTTTTTCACGCTCAGCACCATTGGACACCACTGGCTTATCCGCTTTCTTAACCAAGACCTTCTCTTTGCTAGCTACTTCAGGGGTAGGCGCAGTCGACGTGTCATTGGACCATATTTTTGACTTACCCCTCAGCATAAGGTCAAGAAATTCTTCGCGCAGAGGATCATTAACCTCGGGTTCCTTCTTACGCTTTTTGGTTAAGATTCCATTAGAAGACTTTTCACCACTTTCATTCACTTTCCCTTCTTTCTTGAGTGAATGACGACTCCACGGACGGGGAGCGTTCTCGGCTCCGACTTTACGAGCAATCTATAAGTTAAAGAAGAATATAAGTTAGATTCAAACTACCATACAAGTGAAAACAAGAGTCTCAAGTTTAAGCGCAAACCTCAACAGATATGCGGAGAGTATCAAGATAAGAACTGTTGAAATACTTAATAGCTTCTTGAGCTTCTTGTTCACTACGAAATCCAATAAAAGCCATTTGTCTACTTCTACCTTCCCTGCAAAGCAAAAAAAACGAGAGTGATTCAAATTAAACAAGAAAAACACACAAAACTAGTTGTGAAAACACTCGGTTTTGAATATAGTAGTAGTAGTACTTGGAACGCATCAATTTAACGTCTGTGATTTCTCCTTTCTGTGAAAAAACATCTCGAAGTCGAGCCTCTGCCACTTCTTTGGGCAAATTCTTAACACAGATCCTCGACCTGGAAGGCCAAAAAAGAAGATAAACTTGTAACACTGATTGCTTTTCTGCGAAACCTCAGTTATAAAAAACCAAGTAAAAGGAACTGTTTTCAGGAACCCAATACTTACATGTTTTGGCTTTGCAATAAAAGAGCTCGTTATGGGAATTGTAGACTTCAAAGGGACCTTAAAATTAGGGTTCTAAGAGAAGAAGAAGAAGACTTTTTTTTGCTGCTTTTGCAATGTCTCTGGAGACTTCACAGTGTCGGAATGGCAATTTAATCCGCCGCCGCGGACGACGAGAGAGAGAAGAAGAAGACGAGAGGGTTTTTAGGTCTTTTGTTGTTCGTTCTTTAGGTCGGTTTTCGATGTTTTCTTTTGAACCGAACCGGACCAAAATAACCAAAATGTAAATTTGAACCGAATAGATGTAACCATCCAAATCGCTAGTTTTTATTAGTTACTGAATAAACCGAACCGAATCTGAAACGTACAACCAAAAACTTGAAAACCAAACTGAAAAGAGGCTTTTGATGTGTTTTTCTTTATTAGTCACTCTTAAGTCTTAACAGATCTGTTCTCGATTTGATTAAATCGATTTGCTCTAGCCCGCTTGAATTTGTGGCTAACCGGTTTGGTCACCAAGCTAACCGATATTTGAAAAAGGAAATAATGACAAATAGAATTGGAACAAGGTTACACACGTGGACTTTATATAAAACATATACCCAACCAAGGTCAATTGACTATTTCCTATTTATAAAACCCTTATCAAGTCAAAATTTGACAAGGCTCTTAATAAAACGGCAAAAAGAAATCTCCGAGCGTCTCCTCTTCCCTATATAGATAATACAAAGGGGAATGTAAACAAAGATCAAAACTATGATGTTCCTAGCCTGTGGGAGGTTTCTCATTGATGGAAACCTGATTTAGTTTCTCAACTGTTGGATTGTGAGTAGTACAAGTGCCAAAAAAAGAAGAAAGAAGATATAACCAACATTGTAAATACACTGAGCTCGTTTCGCACCATGGCTGGGAATCAAAGTATGCCAAATGTCTCTTAGCAACCCACGAGAAGGTAAAAAAAAGACATCATTTACCTCTCTTAGGAGTGTCTTCTTGGCTCTCGGTCACCATGACTATCACTACTTCCTCCTCGGCTTCTCTTCTGACCTTCTTCAGCATTCTCACTGTTGTCGTTGTGACGCCTCTTTCCTTCTCCTAACTGTTTTTCACATGGGCTTCCCATTTTTCTCTTCCGACTAGGCACTGTTGTAGAAACATCATCTACCATTTCACCTTCCTCGGTATTGCCAACCAAGTTGTTTCCATCCAGAATCTCGCCGTGTTCAGTACCCATATGATCGATGATGGAGTTCTTCTTTTGGTTATCTTTGTCATCGTCAACAGCTAATTCCACATCTTCCAGTTCTCTTTCGATCAAATCATCCTCATCTATCAGATCCTTTTTCCTTGTCTTTTCACCTTGGAACTTCTTAGCCTCTAGTTTAGCCTTCACCTTATCTCTAAGCAGTTTTATGTCTTTTGGCGATTGGATGACAGGAGCATCACCTAGATTAACATTTCTAGATTTATCAAGAGCGACACTATCATCTGGAAGATGTGCAGCTGTTCTCTCTGTTTTGTCCTTCCCAGGTGCCTCAATTCCCGGTCTAGACTTATGGGCTGGATGATTTTCGGTATGCTCAGTAATGACACTACCTGCCTCACCACTCCCATTATCATTGCTCTGGTTTTTTGTAGCTTTTGACGAGCCCCCATGATTATCAGAATTTGAATGTTCATGAGATGGACGTGTTGATATTGGCCTAGAACCACCGACACTACTTTCCACTTCGCTTCCTTGAGATGCAGGAACACGGTTTTGCTCATAGAGCTCAAGCATTTGGTTGCTGACATCTGAAGTATAGAAAAGGCAGTAGCTTAGCATCATATCCAGAAAAATGCATGCAAGTAAAAAAGAAGAATTCTAAACATTCTCATAAAATCAATTCTATAATAAAGAGAGTACTCTAACCCTCCAGTTGTCGAGGTGTGACATCAAATTCTTGCCACCAAACCTTCTCTCCATCTGATGGTAATTTCACTTTAAGGAACTTGGCAGCAAGAAAAATTGCACCAGCCGCAATGTGGTGAGGCTTAAATTGCAGGCAGAGTGACGTCCGCAGACTGCAAGCATCTTTCATTGTATGAAGATGGAAATACAAGGCAGATAGTTCTATCTGAAGCTTTTGAAGGAAACAGACTTTTAACGTACCCATCATTAACAAAATTCCACGCAACTTGAGCCAGCGCATTTTGTGCGACCTTAAATTTCTTTATTGCTTCAACAAGAGGTTTATAAGGATGATGAACATTGAAGTCAAATCCTAATGTAGAAAGTACAATCTTTTCTCCGCTTAGTATAAGCTCTTTTTGTTGCTCATATACTTCCTGCAAAGTGAAGTAAGTTCAGTAGTAATAGATAAGGTGACCAACACAAATAAGAGATCCAACGTAAAGGACAGTAGCAGAGGAGGGTTGTTCATAAACGACAAAACGGCATAATCTTGAGGTTCGTACAAAATTAATCTTGAGGTTCGTACAGGACATAAGTGCACATTTACTTATAACTAACTAAGCAAGAAGCAACGGAGTAGAGAAGGTTTAGTACAAGACCTTTTGCTTAATTTTCTGTGCAGTAGCAGGATCCTTCTTGTGTATTATCTCATAGGAGACAACAATAACATCTTTTAACGGCCTTGGAGTTTCTTCAACTTTTCCCGCAAGGAACATGCAAACCGTAGCAATCGTCTGGGTATGGAGGAAGGACAAACATGGTAAAAAGGGCTCAGTAATAATCTTAATACATAATATTGTGCTGCTCTAAAACAATAGATTAGTACAAAGAACTGTACCCATTGTTACCAAGTAGACTAAAAGAACGCTTAATCATATGGATCATGGCAGAAATCTTTGCAACAAATCAGTGTAAATTCACCTACTACGTCAGCTAGTTTGCTCTCTATATATACCTAGGAAACTGGCAGAGACATGGACACAATTAATATTAACGAACACCAAGAAGCCATTTCAGTGCTCCTTGGTCTTCGTTTATATTAATTGTGTCATGCAAAAAAGACTCCAATAGACTGACTAGAACAACAAAGAATAGGCCCATATCTCCAAAGCATTCAACTAGGTCACTTGCAAAAAGAATATATACTCACCCTTCTGTCATTCCTAGCATGTGACTGGCGAATGAAGAATCGATGGCAGAAGATTATTGATGTCGCTATTGTAACCTGAGGACTTTAAGAGAAAACTATATTAGTGGGATTCACTGAGGGAGCCAAAAGTGAAACCTAACAGTGCAGATGAAACGATGTCTATATGAAGAACGATTCACACCAAGCATTGTGTTCACCTCTATAAACTAAGTTTTGCAAAGCCATCAAAGGACTATTGAGATATATAAAACAAGGAGAACCCACCAGTTTCACCTTTTTGTTTGCCAATAAATATTAGTCATACCCTAAATGACAATCATATAAATTTAACAACTTAGATCCTACAAAACCTACATGTAAAGGAATCACTACAATCTGAAAGCAAAAGCGAGGCAATTTTCATGCTTCGAGGATCTATCTTGTCCTCGGCCAAGCTCTCAAAAAGTCATCACATGGAAAGAGCACCAAAACTAAGGAGAATGAACAAAGCAAAGTAAGAAACTGAAACAGATAGGTGAGAAAGATTATGCTTACACTTTTAATCTCATGCCCAAGTCCTGCAAAAACGTACAGTATGACTTGCGGAGGTATGTTTCCTTCTTTAAGTCAATACTATCCAACCTCGATGGTGAATCTTCTTCTATTTCTTTCCTTCCAAAATACCAGCGGGAAACCTCGTCCTTATTTTCATTCGAGTTCCTGGAGTATGAAGAAACGCCACTCTCATTGTATGAACATTCCCCACCTAATACTCCGGCCATTGCTATCTTTCTCAAAACTCGACCTAGCAAAAGCAGAACCAGTGCCAAAAAACTGCGTGTCACTTCATACTGTGCGCTCAAAAGGGTACAAATCTGAGATTGCTTATTCCATGAGCTGAGATTTATACCTGCTAAAGTTGTGTTCTGAGCAACTGAAGTATGATACTAGCTTAGAGGATCTTAATCTCTGCGTCAAAATGTTTATATTTGAATAAGAAAGGTAAGCTCTTTAAGGAATTGAAAGAACAGTTATCGAGAAAACGTAAATTGCCCAGCTAATATGGAAATAATCAAGCAATTCGCCATGGAAATTACAATTCTTCACTGAGGGATCCGACCAAAACGCAAAATAACGAAACTATATCGAGAAAAAATCAACTACGCAGGTTCCAGGAAAGAAGAAAAACGTGCAGTAGATCCGAAAGATGCAAACGGAAAAGAAAAAACCTAATCTAAACAAATGAAATTAAATTCGATACTTACGCACAAGGTTAATCGCTTCTTCGATCGCGAGTTGAAGAGGGGGCTAACGCGTAGAAGAGCTGCGTTCGTGAAGCCCTAACCCTAGAGAAAACGCGAGAAACGAAAGAATAAGGAAGACAGGAAAAAAAAAAGAAGAGAAGATTTTCACCGAATATCCCGGTGACTCCTATCGTTAAAAACATTTGGGGAAAAAGTTAAAACATTTGAGAATTAAGGGACGAAGAAAGGAAATATTAGTTAGTGGAAGTAAGATTTTTTCTATTTTTTTTCTTATATTCGAAACGTGACAAATTTACGTGGACCCACTTTGATAATGGCTCACGTTGAGAGATATTCAATTCGGATAGACAAATGTATGTAAGCAAGGAAAATATCTATGAAATTTTCAAATATCTAAGCAAATTTGATTAATCGAATCATAGCAAATTATCCTTGCTTAGATATTGAGATTTTACTTATGATAATCACAGTTTGCTGTGTACTAATTGGATTACTTTATATATATCCAAAAACCGATAATGACTTCAAACAAAGCCAAATCTCAATTTTTGTTCAAAAATATTTAATGAAAACTATGATTATCATTAGTAATAATTAAAATAAACAGGACCCCAAAACCAAGCTTAAAACAAATCCTAGTTTTCATTTTTGAGTTTGTATGTTCCAATTTGTACAGAGCACATAATTTTAGCAAACAAAATAAAATAAAGTTTTAGACATTTCACATGGAAGATGATAGGAGAATAACTTTCCTTGTTCCACTGTACTTTTCCTAGTCTAGATGCAAAATATTGATATCTAATAGTCATAAAAGATTGAACGAGAGATGATCGAATCCCTAAAAGCATTGATTGTTCAACTTCTAAATGTCACAGATGTTATTTCAGACCTTGATTCCACTACTTGCCTCTGCACAACCATCTGACCTCAGCTTCTTAAGAACCCTCTCTTCAACTTTGAAATCAGAGTTTGCAATTCCTCTAGCAGCTTCTTTATCCTTTTCTTCTGACTCCTCAACCACTCTTTCTTCTGGTTGATTTGCCACATTTCCGCTGTTTGAACTGGCCATTCTTGATACAGAATCTCTCCAACAAGAAGCATCACGTGTGTTCTTGTTTGTTGCTTGCGGCGTTTTCTCGTCCTCAGTTGGTGTTTTCTCTTTCTCTGTTGCCTTAAAAGACCCGAGGCAATTTCGGCAAAGCACCGTTTTGTTAAGATAATAAACCCTCACATACTCATGTTGTGTCCCGCATTTGTTGCACACTGTTGAAAAGGTACTGACTTTTGAAGTGGGCTTATTGCTTCTAGCCCTACCATTTCGAGATTCATTAGAACTTGGGTGGTTCGGTGGTTGTTTCTGCGGGCTTGGTGGTTGTGCCTTCTGATTTGGTGGTTGCTTTGGCTGGTTTGGTGGTTGCTTGTGCTGGTTCGGTGGTTGTTGCTTCTGGTTTGGTGGTTGCTTCTGCTGGTTCGGTGGTTGTTGCTTCTGGTTTGGTGGTTGTTTCTGGTGGTTTGATGGTTGTTTCTGCTTCCGACTCTTTCTCGGTTTAACTTCTTTTGAAGTTCTTCTCTTTTGATCAAAAGCAATCCTCTTAACCTTATCAGACAACAAAGACCAAGCTTCTAAAACCAGTTTAAACGCACCTTCTGCGCCTTCACACTTGTTCTTATCAGGATGAAGCAAAAGCGCTAGCTTCTTGTATTGTTTCTTTACTACTGCATCATCAGCCAATGGATCCACACCAAGAATCCCGTACCAATCAGATTCTCCTCCAATGATTCTGTTGCCTGCTGAGATATACACATCGATCAACATCAACACTTGTTTCAAACCATCAAGCTGCGGATATAAATTCTGAGCCTTGATAGCAAATGCTTTCGCCCCATTGTAATCAGTTTCTGCGACTTTCCTCTTGGCAATATCCATTGCCCTTATAGCTTCTTCCTTGTTGCATTCCATGATTTTGTCAAATAGGGGATCTTTAGACAGAAACTTTGAAATTACCTCTCACCTGTCGCTACCGAAAATCAAAAACGTTTAGAAGAATATAAAACACAAGTAAAACAATACATGCAAATCAATTAGTTAAAAGAACAAGTCCTTAGGCTTGGATTTATGAAGGTACTGAGTACTGACACTGTATCTAAAGCCACAAAATCACACACAGTTTTGCAGCAATTGGGATGAATATAAACAGAAAGGGATACCAAAAAAAAAATTAAGAAGAATCACTGAAAAAATCCTGTAAGTTCACATTCTCAATTCAACTAGGCAAACACATAAAATGCAAATCTCTTTGTCCTTAGCCTAAGTTACCGTATCTAAAGCTACACAAGATATCACACAAATTACAGAACAGATTTGCAGTACTCTATAACAGAGTAACAAAACAAAAATACACAAAACCCATAAAACGAAGAATCATGGAGGTTCTCGAGAAAAGCAAAATCATCTTACCAACAAGTAAAAAGCCAGACTTTGTTGGAGACCCACTTGTTAACCCCGCAACATTTTAGTTTAGGGTTATCATAACTTTCGTGATTTGATCAATTTGCTGCAAGATTTGGTCAATTTTCGACAGAGACTGATGAATACCAATACCCTAAAAACCCAGAGAATCACAGAAAAGAAGAAGAAAGAGAATTAAGACTTGCAAGTTGTTTACACCGAAACGAAGAGCCCGGTTTAAAGAGATTTTGTGACTCGAATTAGGAGATTAACTTCCATTTCGTAAGAATAACTGGGACAAAAGCAGAACGTTATTAGATTTGAGGGATGGAAAGAGAAACTATTAGTTATTTTTTTCCCTCTCTCCCTTTCCCGCGCTATTTTCAGTCTCTCTCTATCTTCGTTCTCCATTTGTTTATCTCTCTCCTCTCGATGTTTGTTCATAAACGTATTCAGGCCCGGCCCAATAAGTGAGCAAACTTAAATAGCATAGTTACAAGTAGGATTTGCAAATTACCATGAACCAAAAACCAACGAAACTAAAAACCAAACCGAACCAAACCGAAATTATCCAATATTGAACCAAATTAGAAATCATAAATACTTTGTATTGTTGTCCAAATTACCTAAATTTATCCGAAAAAATCCAAACCGAACCAAACTCATTTTTTTGGTTACTAGCCAATTCCCAACTTTACTACCCGAAAATCGAAGGAACCAAACCGAAACCGATCTGAATTTTATAAATATCCGAATGGTTCTTATTGTTATATTCAAAAACATGAAACCTGAAACATTTGAAATGAATCCGAAGGGATATCTAAATGTCCATACATAATATTTATAAGTTTATGTAGAGAATCAATGTCTTACTAATACACAATTTTTGTAAGAGAAAATAATAAATAAAGTAGATGCTTTTCTTGGATTTTTAAAGCTAACGTTCCTCGAAACCCTGAAAGAAAATGGTAAAGCTGGTCAAAAGAAACTAGTTTTGATCATGTAAAGTCAACCTGAAATGTGATAATTCCATTGGCTAACTAGATGAGAAGGAATTTATGAGCAAGAACATTTAATGTGTAGAAATTATGCCCGTATGATCTGCTTATACAAAGACTTTCCATTGTATATACCTCAAACTGTATAAGATGTAAATGAAATCAATCAAAAGCATGTCTTATTTTGTATCAGGTTCAAAAGCATGTCTTAAAAGTAACATTTGATAACTAATATCCATCTGTCTATCACTAAAATGGAAGTCCAAGGATCAAAACGTACCATCGGACTTCTAAGAATAGGTAACATTGGTTGCATATATAAACTCTATACCGTGTACCATCGGTCTTCTATGTTTTGATTCCACATTCTTTCATCAAACTTTGGAACACAAAAAAATCATGCAAAAGACACAGATCAGACAACAATGTCATGGAGATAAAAAGCTAATAGTGTTATTATATTATAAGGAAACTAAAATGATATTAGCTAGTTTGTTAGCTTTATAGCAAATAGAGAGAAAATCAAATCAAATCAAACCATAAAGCTATTCCTGATGCACCCAAAAAAAAAAAACAAGAGAATAAAAAATTGTAAATCCTCAAGTCCTTGCCGATGAAGAATCAGGCTCATGCTTAGGCTCAGGATCAGGCTCAAACCATCTTCTCATTCTTTCCTCTGCAGCCTTTGCGCTATCAGATGCTGTAGTACTTGAAGAAGAAGTCTCAGTTCTGCTTTTACTAAACCTGATGACTGGCCTCCCATTGATCATCTCTACTTCTGCCTCGGTTGCAACGAAATTATGATTGCAATTTGGACAAGGTATGGTCTTATTAAGAAATCTATTCCTCTCAAATTCACAGTATGTGTCGCATCTATCGCACTTTGTCCAAAAGGTTCTGACTTTCTCATATTTCCATGAAAAATCTGGCTCGTATCGCTTTGGTGGTTTCTTCTGCATTCCACTCTTTTCATACTTAACTTCTTTCGAATTCCTCTTTTGATCATAAGCAATCCTCTTAGCCTTGTCAGATAACAGACACAAAGCTTTTGAAACTAGCTTAAACGCTTCTTCCGCGCCTTTAAACTTGTTCTTATCAGGATGAAGCAAAAGAGCTAGCTTCTTGTACTGTTTCTTTACAGCTTCATCATTAGCCAAAGGATCAACACCAAGAACTCCGTACCAATCAGCTTCTCCTTTTCCATTGATCTTATTTGATGCAGAGATGTAGACATCAATCATCATCGACAGTTGTTTCAATCCATCAAGCTTTGGATACAAATTCTGAGCCTTGTTAGCGAATTTCTTGGCTCCAACGTAATCGCTCTCTGAAATTTTCCTCTCAGCAATACCAATTGCTTTTGTAGCTTTAACCTTATTACTCTCCATGGCGTTGAGATAGTTTTTTACTCCGAGTTCCCCAATATCTTTTTTTCTTCTATACAGATCCTAGAACAGTGGAATAGCAAAGTCACAAGATTTCAAAAGAAGCCGTCTTTAGCCCTAAATATTCGTAGTTACTGTATCATGCAAATCAAAGACAGATCTGCAACAACCCATAAAAGAAAAGACGAAACTTTCGCTCCTGGCTAAAACGTCTTACAGAGAGAGACGATGCAAAAAAACGAAAGAGAATGAAGAAGAGAGGAAAGACTCACAAGCGAGAATGAGCCCTCGTGTATATATACAGAGGATTGATTTTCTGTATTTTTCCTTTTTAATGGTTGCCTATTTCACACGTAACGCTCAGAAAAAGGAAATTATTAATAATTATTGTTTAGTGGAGTAATAAGACTTGTTGCTTACCTAAACAAGTTTAGAGTGTCCTCTTTACATCAAAGAGTAGGGGTTGGACATTCCAACACTTCTTGTTTCTCAAGTTTCAGCTCTCTAAATTAGAGAAATTTGTTAAGGATGTCATGAAAAGAAAGAAAAGAGATAGAATGAATTGGTGTTAACAAATCTTTTCAAATATATCTAAAATCTTTAAAAGATAGATTCAACAGATATCAAAAATTATAGTTATAGTAATAAGGAAATAAATTTTTTTTTTTTTTAAAACGGCTTTCTCTAACATTTAGTAACAAACAATTATTTTTAATGATAGAAACATACAGGTTAATGAAAAATATTTGAAAGAGATTGGAGAAGTTTCTAAACTTGAGATGATTTTGTCGATCGTAATTATATTTGCATTTAGATTTGTAAGATAGTTGCCTAAATTAAGGGAATAGAAGATCTTAAAAATCGGTAACTATATTTTTTCTCCTAGAGTCAACCAAACTTTGTCTTGGTTATCTCATGTACACTAGATGAAAAATGGTGTTTATAGAAACAAAATATTTACTACTTTATCGTTGCACCATCCAAGTTCAATCTAATTTCATTGTAATTGTAAGAAGTTAGAACATTGTAATATTGTACATGTGTTTATATTCACAATTCGTAAGGCTAAAGACTAGGGGGAAAAACAAGAATTCAAAGTCATGAAAATCCCTTGAATCACATCAAAGGATCTACTAAGAATCTTGAAACTAAACCATCTTGTTTTGGAGAAAACATAAAATAGTTGCTTCTCCAAAACTTACCTACTTAAAAGCTCTACTCTATGCCCCAAATCGTTCTTCCAAGCTTCTCAGTTTAAAAAATCTCAACCAATATTTCACCATCTTCAACGACCAATTCCTTCAAATCATTGTCATTCACCGCTCAGCCATCAATTCAACATGAGCACCTAAGTGTGGTATGCAGCTAATTCTCACTGTGTTCTACACTGTTGCTATCAGAGTAGCCAACTTTCGAAAAGCTTGGACTTATCTTCTCCATTGTTTTGTCATCCTCATCGTCCAGCTCCACATCTTCTACTTCTCTTTCAGACATATCATTGTCATCTTTCTCTCCTTTACCCTTCACCTCCTCTGAACGCAGTTGCAAGTCTTTCTCCACTAGGCTGACCCCAATATCATCACTTGCCTCTGAAGTTACAGTACGAATCGAATGGCCATCTCGATTCTCTCCAGCTTCACTTTCTGAGTTGTCCTTTTCAATTCCTTCAGGCCTAGACACATCATCGTGCACTAAATGATCATTGCTCTGGCTTAGATTGGCTTTCGATGGGCTTCCTCCAGTATCAGAACTTGGACATTTATCTGTCGAAGCCATTTCTTTTGAGACAGGTTGCTGCACTATGTCTCTACGATTACTTCTTTCGACAATGCTTCCTTGAGATGTAGAAATATGTTTGTTCACAAAAAGCTCAAGCATTTGGCCACAAATCTCTGAAAAAGGTAAAATGATAAATAAACTGAAGCAAAAAAGCCTAGAGACATCAACGTCATTGATTTTATAGAAAAGGATAACACATACCCTCTAGTTGACGAGGTGCGATATCAAAATCTTGATACAAGCCCTCTCCATATGATTGTAAGTTCATGTTTAGGTGCTCAGCAGCAAGGAATAAAACACCTGCAGCTATGTGACTAGGCTTATACTGCAGGCAGAGTGTCGTCAGGTAACTGCAAATGACTTATGATTGGATAAAGAAGAAACACAAGGTCTATATAGCGAAGATTGCAAAGGAGCATTTCAAGCATACCACTTGCTGAAAAAACTCTCTGCAACTTGACGAAATTGGGCCTTAGCCTTATCAACCTTATATTTCTTAACTGCGTCTACAAAAGGTTTGAAAGGGTGACCAACACTGAGATCAAAGTTTAATGTAGAAATAACAAGCTTCTCTGCCCTTAATACAAGCTGTCTCTGTTGCTTATATACTTCCTGCAAAGTGAAATAACATTTATATGCAAAAGAAAGGAAAAACAAAAATATTCAGAAACCTATGAATGCATAAAACGAAGTTGAATGGACAAGGAGGGCTGAACGATCGGAAGCATAGAGAAACCTTTATGTGAGGAGCAGCGACATCATTCTTGTGTATTATCTCATAAGAGATAATAGTAACGTCTTTTAAATGTCGTGGATTTTCCTCAACCTTCCCAGCAAGGAACATGCATGCGGTTGCAATTGCCTGGAGAGAAAATGTAATAGGCAAAGGCATTAGTACTAATCTAGTTGTGCTTTCTGCTCTAGAAGAAAAAATCATCTCAAAGCAACCACAAATTCATTAACAATGCACTCCTATCCAAACCGACAAAATAGAGAGCTTGATCTCTATCACAGATGATTCATCTGATCAATCAACTAATACCCTTTATCTGGAACTAGCCAAAAAAAGACACAGAGCTGGAGAACAAAGTATAGAGGAACCAAGCTAGGATATTTTAAAACACGCGAGACCTAATAGGCTAATAGACTTAAAATTTCACTCAAAACAACAGAGACTAAAAACCATATTGAAAAACTAAACTCACCCATCTGTCATTCTTTGCGTGTGATTGACGAAGGAAGAATCGGTGACAGAATACTATAGCAGTGGATAACGTTTTATAGTCACTGCGCTGAGAGATTAATATCAGCCACATTCATCGAAGGAACCAAAAACCGAAAGCTTCTTTACATTCAGATGGAACTATGTGTGTCACTAGCAGCTTTAGCTCTTCTGTTTTCTATGTTCTGTATAAAAACCAATGCTGAAATAAACCAATAGAGTATCAACGCCCCTAATTGACTGCAACAATTCAAACTACATAATTTCTAACAGAAGCCTATATTTCCAAAAATTATAAGTTCCTAACTGAAGATAGAAACTAAGCTGGCTTGACGTAGTAAGACGATAACTGAATCTAACTAGGGGGAACAAGACGAAAGCCTAAACGTATTGAGAGAAAAACAGAAGTGAAGATGATTACAGCAGCATAACAAAGGCAGGTTAGGAAAAGAAACTTACGCTTTCAATCTGATCCCGAGATCTCTCAAAAACACACAGTATGACTTGCGTAGGCGAATCTCTTCTTCCAAATCGATACCATCTCGTCTTGATGGTGAGTTTTTTTCTATTTCTTGCCTTGAAACATACCCAGGGGCAACCTCATTATCCTGGAGATTGTTCGAGACTGACGTAGCATCGCTCTCATTCCCAGCCAACATCCCATCCATTTGTAAGCAGAACCAGAGAGCGAGTGTGTAAAGAACGATGATCTTAGACTGTTACTCGGAAACAGGACAAAATTTGTGATGATATTAGAATTGTTGTAAACCTTAACAAGAACTGTAAGAAATCAACTGGATGAGAAAGAAAAAGTCAATTTTGAAACAGAGAAGATCGAAGGCGCATTAAAAGGGGCAATGGCTTCAAAATAGACAGAGACAACAATTGAACGTTCTACTTCTAAGTTATCAAAATCCATATCGTAGGCAATGCAGCAACAAAGAGATCTTTCCATAACCAAAGGTAAAGATCGGAAATTGCAATTGAAAAATGCATTTTCAGGTAAGAAAACCCGTGATAATGACGAAGAACGATTTCTTCAGCAAAAAAAAGAATCAATATGAAAGTTGCGTGGCAAATCCACAGAGCCTGAGAGAGAAAAGACGACGAACCTCAAGTCGATGAACAGAAGAAAAGATCGAAACTTACCTAAAAAAGATGCACTCATCCAGAAAAAGAAAACCTAAAGCAGCGAGGAGCAAAAGAGGAAGATGAAGGAATGAAAGAAGATTTGAGTTACTCAACACTGTCACCACCACTCTGCTCTTTGGGAATTTTCTTTTGCTAGAGAATCCAAGATTTTGATAATGAGAGGGTAAAAAAATAGAAATAGCATATATATTATTAAAAACGTAATGTGTATACTTGGCAAAGCTTATAACCAATCCGATTGAGACACGTGGTATTTCAAAATAAAAATATTGGAAAAGGAAAATTCTCAAAAGAAAAATTATTTAAATCATCTTCTCCGATGTCGGTCTCGTTTCATCATATACACTTCTCACCGGCGTGTTCTAGAGTTCTGATTTATAAACCCTAATTCTCACCGCCGATCAATCTTGACAGATTGGGCTCGCGAAGAATAATGGTAAGTTACTCCCCTCCTTCTTCGGTGTTTGATCTGATTCTAGATTCATTTTCAGAGTTTTTTTTTGTCATGTGATTACTTGTCAGACGAAAGGAGTAAAAAAAAAGAGTTGTAACTCATCGAACATCTGTTTCTTTGTGGAGCATTGTTTATAAAAATACTTATATTCTTGATTTACATCTGATTCTGTATGAACAAAGAAATTGATTTGGTAATGCAGAATCAAACCTTTTTTTGGCAGAGAGATCATATTTTGAATGTACTCTAATTGTTGGCATATCGTTTGCAGGTGGATAAATCAGTAAAGTCATCCTCAGAAAACACTAGTCAAGCTTTGGCACCTAGATCAATGAATAGAAACCTAAAAGCCTGTGGCAAAAAAGGTAAACAAAATGCAGAGACTTTCTAGGGATAGTTATGTTTATGAATATGTTTATGAATGTACTCTAATTGTTGAATATGTGTTGTTATTTTCCGGTAAATACTTAGAAAATATGTGATTGACTTTTTCAGGAGCTTTTCCTTCTCGAACGGCTGAAGGTGATCTTGCAGACAACTTATCTGATATCAGTGATGCAGAGGTAAAAGGAACAATGTCCCCCTTAACTTTGAAGTGATGCTTATGGTATCTCCCACAAATTTTCACACATGTATTCAAATCATTACATCTTTTGGGCCTTCTTAAGAAGGATATAATTTGTTTCTGTGGAAGTTTATCTGATTTGAATCCTATCTGTGGTTTTAGTCTCTGTAACCTCAACAATTGTTCCTGGATTATGGCGAATCATGCTATTGTTGTCATGTAAGTCCATCACGCGTTAGTCTTATTCCGACCATATAACCTAGTCAA
Organism: Schrenkiella parvula; assembly: GCA_000218505.1. Lineage (NCBI taxonomy): Eukaryota > Viridiplantae > Streptophyta > Magnoliopsida > Brassicales > Brassicaceae > Schrenkiella > Schrenkiella parvula. The sequence continues at coordinate 9,448,078 of CM001193.1, read as the reverse complement.
AACTACTCTCTTGTGTTTGTCTTCTGTCTTTTTGCCTTCCTATAAATTCGATACTTTTTGATTTTATGTATGAAGCTTCCGGATAAAAACTATTCTCTGTACTTCTTGTTCTGACTTTCATGGTTATTGCTGCTCATCAGGTTGCTGCTTGTTACCTAAATAATAAAAAAGAATCCCTTCTGATGAAGATAGCATGGGAAATGATGAATCCCGAGTACCAAAAGGTTTTTTCTTTTATCCTGTTTTCGACTTTCTTAACTTCTGCGAACTGAACATTGACGCTCTTGTTAACCTTCTTTCATTTTCTATCGATTATCAGGGGAAGCAGAGGAAACCCATCTCAGGGAAAAAGAAAGATTCTATTAATAAGACTGCTCTTAGTAAGAAAACTTCTGCAACCAGAACCGAAAGCAAAGCAGAAAGTGAAAAGAAAAAGGTCGGTGGTACTATTCCTTCAGCTCGTTCTCTGAAACAATGTCTAGCTCGTTTCCTGTTATATATCTATATATATATATGTATTGCACTTCTTTCTTTTGGATTTCTGTGGATCTTCCTTATTTTTCTTCTGTAGTTAAATTTATTGTCTGACATATATTCCCTTTGTCTTATTGATGCAGAGACTGAGTTCAGATATCAATTACGATGTCTTGGATAAGCTATTTGATGATGTAAGTGAACCCTTGTTTTTCTGGCATTATCTATCACTTTATTGATTAAGCGGCTTTCCATTCGTAAATTATCTCTTATGTAGAATCCAAAGTTGAAGATATAACAGTTTCTTCATGATAATTGAATAGACCTCTTATTTCTTTGTCTAGTATCTTATGTGGATTCGCATCTTTGTAGGAGAACTCTCCAAAGAGAGCTAAGTTAGTGAAACCAGTCATTGTTGGTGACAAAATGGAAAATTCACAGCAAAGCATTGAAGAACGCGTTTTGGAACCTCAGGGTTCTGAAGAAGAAGAACCGGACTGGAACGAGGATTACAGTAAAGAAGATGCTTATGAAGGAGTCGAAGAACTCTATCGCGATGCGGATCTTGAATTTGAAGATCAAGATGAAGGAGAAGATAATGAAGATATTATTTGGTGATCTCATCTTACATTGTGAAAAGTGATCTCAACAAGTCTTTCTCAGAATATTAGACTTTTTTTTGTCAAAAATCTCTACATGTCTTATTTTTAGTTTCATCAACTTTCTTATCTAATAAATGAAAGCCCTCACATTGATCTGTAGATTCACATTGTTCAAAAAGAGTCTCTAATTTTTTTAACTCTGCAGATGAGATACATTCGTCTCTTGTATTCTCAGCAATTGCAAACATTCTCTATTTGATACTGTAATCTGAGCAGGTGAAGCAACAAGACAAAACTTGGTTTTATATGCCTGTTGCTCTCGTGGCTTGTTCTATGATGAGCGGCTAGAATGTGGAACGTTAAGTTTCATCTGAATCTCATTCTCTGGATTATCCCGTAGCTCCTTGAGTCCATTTACCACGTTTTGAGCTAGATCTTCATAAGCTTGTGATACTACAGATCCAGGTGAAGAAACAACCACAGGAACACCATCATCGGAACCTTCTCTGATCTTCATTTCCAGTGGAATCTATAAAGAAAACCGAGAATAATTGACCTCGTAAGGCCACAGATAGAAACAACAAGACTGTAACGCAAAAAGAAAGAAAAAAAAGGCATGGCTTTTGGCTTTAGATTATTTACTTCACCGATGAGTTTCAAACCCTTCTTTGCAGCCATCCGGCGTGCTCCTTCTTTTCCAAATATGAAAGAAGCTTCGTTACAATGAGGACAAATGAAGCAACTCATGTTCTCCACAAGTCCCAAAATCTAGTGAAAATATGCAGAAAGGTTAAGAAGCTAAGATGAAAGATATGTTTCTAAGCACACCAAAATAGTAAGGGGGATATATATGACCGTACAGGTACTCTGACTTTGTCGAACATGGAGATTCCTCGATTAGCATCAGCAAGTGCAACATCTTGTGGAGTTGATACAATCACTGCACCTGGAAATATAAGCACACTCTGAGTAACTACACGACTTGTCTAATCTAACAACAACTGGATATGCTACAACTCAGATATGTATTTACACACACCTGAGAGTTTAAGATTTTGGGATATGGTAATTTGAGCATCACCGGTTCCAGGTGGCATATCGACAACAAGAACATCAAGATTTCCCCAATCAACTCCTCTTGTCATCTTAGCGAGAGCACTCATTACCTGTAACAATACCACAAGCTTGATTACAGAATGAAAAGTTTTCAAGTCTCATCAGATTTTGTACTTGTTGCAGAAACTATACAAAAGATCTTAAGAAGAAACACACCATAGGACCTCTCCACACAATTGGTGCATCTTTTTCCACAAGGAGTCCCATTGACATGCATTTAACTCCATAGTTCTCGACTGGAATCATCTTCATATCTTCAAACACAGAGATCACAGGAAAAAGTGTAAAAGATGAATATACATACTTTCAAACGCTAATCTGAAATGCAAGAGATATATCTATCTATCTACCTTGGTTTACTTCAGGCTTTTGATTGATGTTCATCATGATTGGAACAGATGGTCCATACACATCCGCATCAAGCAATCCAATCTTCAATTCGCATTTGTTGGCCAATGCAACAGCTAAGTTAACTACATCAAACAAAAATTACAGATTCTCACGTTTATCATTTTGAAAACACAACAATTTCATCTCACACCCAAATTTTAAGGATGATCTGATTTACCAGCAGTGGAAGACTTTCCAACTCCGCCTTTACCCGACGCAACGGCGATGATATCTTTGACTCCATGTAACCGGAGCTCTGTCGTCCTCCCGCCGGCGCTACCAGAGCTCTGCCGAACGAATAGGCGAAAATTATAGTAATCCGTAATCTCAAACACCCACAAATCTCAAATTAACCAACGAAATGAACGAGATTAAGGAGAAAATTATACGAATTTGTACGCAGTGACGGAAGCTGCGTGGAGTTCGTGGCGGCGGAGAGACCGAAAAAGCGCGACGGAGGCCATGGGAGAGAGAGGTGACGAGGGCAATTTCGGAAAAGCGATATCTTTTATGCTAGATTCCTAAAACCCAGAATAAAGAACAAAATGGAAGTGAGCAAAATCTGAACCCCCAGGCTCGACGGCGAAAAAGACGACGGCATGGATCTATAGAGCGGTTAAAAACGGCGGTGGGTTTTCTCGTAAAATACAGAAGTTGACATGGGCAAAATAGTAACCTTTATAACTTATAAGCCTCGCAGAGTCTACCTCTGTAACTCAAGACTGTTCCTGTCCTGACAAATCCAAACGGTGGCTGATATCTCGTTCAAATGCAGTAAAGAATCGGAAAGCAAGTAAAGTTCTCAACTTTCAGTTCCCTTGTTGTAATCTATATTGTGCATATACACACAAAGAGAGAGCCTTTTGCCGAAAATTGATTTGGGATGAAACATTTACTTCAGACGACTGGTACACTAATTACAGATTACAGACACATTTCATGATTATGAATGCTGATTTAGGTATTGTTACTTCAAGAGTCAAAGGTAACTTGACAGTGTTTTAAAACTCGGATGGGCTCGACCGGCCGGTCCTGACCCGCACGGTCTAGTTAGACCTCAAAACTCAAAACGTTTTTACCTTTTCAAATCAGAAAACACCAAAAAAAATAACATGATCATGCTAGTCCTCAGGTTAACTGTGAAACCCTTTATTCCGGTTAGGATCAATGTTCGAAAAAAACCATTTTTCTATTTATCTAGCTCTCTTTTATTCAACTACTATACTTTGCGATCGATTAGATTTTATTTAAAACTCAATTCTTCTTAGAAGTCATGAATTTGGTCGTGGTTTAAATATGTTTTAACCGGCCGGTCTGTTTTGACTCCTCTTGCCTAAAAGTTCATCAAGGTCAGCATTTGTCGGATTCTTTTCGGGGAATTTTGAAGTCAACTGTCAACATTTGTCTTGTTCTTTCTAAAACATCACAATCAAATTCAGTTTTCGTGGGCTACAAGTTAGTATGCCATTTGATCTTTCCCACTCTTTTGCTTTATTTAATCTTTCCAACTTGCATGTCGCCTCTTGATATCCCCTCGTTACCAAAAAAATGTCAAGTTACTTCTACAAAGATGGAAGTGGAAACCACGAAGGTTACATGGATCAAGTCAATTAGACATAGTTGGAAATAAATTAATTATCTAAAACTGTTTTGCCAGCCAAAACATATGAATCAATCATACAATATAATCAAAAAAAAAATACAACAGTACCAAACTCAATAAAATTCAAAGCTTGACTTGACTTGTTATTATATGAGACACTTGACTTATTCACATTTTGGAATACAATTTCAGAAATTATATTCCGGAAATAATAGTCTTAAGATCGAGATCAAAATATTATATATATATTTATATCAATTTCATACAATAGACTTAAATCCAACTACGTTTTTTCACCAGATAAATAGTCGAACAACAAATGTAAATGCTTCAAAAATTCTAAGACTCATCATGAACTCATAATATATAACAAATGTTAATGATTAGGTCATAACAATAAAACGGCATTCATAGAAAAAATTTTAAATGAATCTATTAATTTTCATGTGATCATCTGACTTTGAGACACAAATTCCATTACTCTGTATCATCATATTAATATAGTACACTTGCCCATCGTTAATGACTATTTTATGTTTCTTGCATTTTCCTTAAGAAAGTCAATACCTTATACTTTGAAGCATCAACATTCCCTTATAAATCCATAATCTCTCTTCCTTTGTTTCTCCATCTTCATCTATTTCTCTTTCGCTTACCGATTTCCCCTCGGTTAGAACTAAGATCTAGAGATTTTAAGCGATGTACGTTGTGTATTTCTCGCTACCATTGTTCCTATTCTTAGTGTTCCTATCCATCAGTGGTTGTGTAGGATGCTTCTTCATGGGTCGACATCAAGGGATAAGTAAAAGCAGTGGACCCGCTGGCTCGATGCCAACTGCTTATCCGACCGCAGGACAAGCCAATCAAGGTTACAATGCTGGAGCTCAGCCTTACCCTCCTACCACGTCGTATGCTGTCTAGTCATTATCATAGTCCCAAATTGTCTCTATGTTCTTGTGTTTTGTTGTGTTGTGGTTTGACTTACATTTTGATGATGACTTCAGTTTTGTACCATTTAAGCATTTCCTGTCATTCTTTTTTTCTCTTTGTCAATGTCTGTATCCCACAACCACCTTTATCAAAAGTATGCGAATCACGATTTTTATAAACTGTTGTTTTCTTCTGAAAAATCGGGTAAAGAACTAGATAAATACAATATATATATATTAAATCAATACAGAAAAACTGTTATCGATGTTTGTTTGTTTTTTATTTACGTGACACTAATTTGAACGCTTAAGGCTCCCCCATCACAACAGTGTTTAGATGCTGTCTAAAGCGGAAGATCGGTCTTGGTTCGAGAAATGGATGATTTGATATACTGTCTCTCGCTGTCCCTGCTGATTCACCCTGCAACCTATAGTTGTCGACAGTAACAAGAGCAGGATGTACATTTTCTTCGACTATGCCTAATCAACGACGATGGGTTTGTGAGAGTAATCTTTGAAACACATTTGTTTGGATTATACAATCAGATAGAGAAGGATTAGAATCTGAGTCTAAACAAAGGAAGCTTCGTATTAGATATGAAACCCAGAAAAAACATAAGACTTTCTTTGATAAAATGAAAGTACTGAATATAAAAAAGCACATTAAAACTTTCTCCCATTGAAATATATACGTCTAAACTCTACTTCTTACTCTCTTTCAAAAACTTTTGTTCAATCACTCGTACCTCTTACAACAAGAGATTAATACGAAAAGCAACATCGAGGTAAATGAGAAAGGTACAAACCATAGTTTGATATAATTTTTATATGAGCCCAACAACTGTAATACGCCTGAAATTTGAAGGCCCAAACCATCAGAATTTCTGCAGTAGCTGAACAAAACGTGGTTATTTTATCGCAAACGAAATGTAACACGATGAGGCGATTACAGATCGTACACAATTTGTATTTGATTGCCTTTGGTTGGAGAATGGTTCATTGATAATGGAGGCTGAAGGAAGAAATTTTGTTACCTGTAAGCTTAATCTACAGGACGTGATCCATCCTCATACCCAAACTCTGATTCTTTTTACTTATAAAGGAAGTGAGAAGAAACAAATTTGCTGTACAATGACGACTTCATCACTCAGCTTCGCCTCCTCCTTCTTCTTCTTCTCTAAAGTGTTGTGCAAAGAATTCATCTAGTTGTCCCCAATTTGGGATGCCAGATTGGTTGGCATTGTCGGATGGTAACGATCGGATGCATTTGAGGATAAGCTCAACGTGAAGCTTCAACCTGATTGAAACAAGAAGAACGTTTATTACAGAAGCTAAGTTGCTTTATTTATTAAAATATATAAATAAAATAACCTTTTCTTTGCCTCTGGAGAGCTTATCTCCAAGTTAGCAAGCGTTTGAGAAGTTTGTGTGTGAATAATTAAAATCACCTGCCTACAAGAGTCATGAAAATGAATCAAGGAGTAAGGTAAAAAGAGGTGACTTTAGAACCCGTAAGATTACTTCCTGGCTTTAGCATTTGCAAGAAAGAAACAATAATGTGTTGTGTTATACCGTAAAGCTAAAGACGTATGTACCAGAACATATAGAATATCAAAAACTTCAGCATTGTGTCCATAAAATTTTAGTTGTTCGGTGACAATAAAGAGAGAAAAAAAATATCAATTGTTCAGATCCAAAATGTAAAACTACTAGGATGTTATCGAGGCCTCTGCCAATCTCAGGTGCTTTGCCCTAGCACAAAACCAACTCTCTGATTGGTCACATAATTTGTTTTTGTTAACTTACTCAAAGTCTAAACAACTTACTGGCTACTATCCTAAACCATGTCAATTCTACTCCTTTCAAATTTCCACATCCCTAAATTTATATCCTATGACAGTTGCATAAATGCTCACCTGAAGATTGCTTGAACATCCGCTTCATGCAGTGTCTCGGACAAGACACGATGAAGGTAGCCAACTTCCTGTATAGTTAAATGCAAATTAGAAAAAAAACACCATTACTATCTTCAGATGATTGGTGAATGAGAATAAATCACCCTCGTGAGTGGCCAGGCAAACTCTTTAGTTTGTTTGTTGGTGTCTGGCGGCCTATTCCAGCCCTCAACAACTTTAGGCAACCCATGAAGATGCGCCAATAGTCTTTCTCTCATTATCTGAACCAGTTTTGTGTATATTTCATCTCGATGAACCCTGTAATCCTGAAAATTGGCGAGAAGCCAAAGTTAATTGAACGCTCCACCATCCTAAAAATATTCTAGAAACCTAGAGCTAACCAACTGGTGTGAACTATTTTCAACTACTTCCTTAACAGGTGTGCAAACTGCAAAGACCTCCAAAACCTCACAACCTGCAAGACTAAAGAGACAAAAGGCAGAAGGAAGAGAGACACATACCTGAGCGATTTTATCAATCTCTCCTGACAACAGTGGCTTTCTCGTCTCAGGTACTTTTGAAAACAGAATTCTTCTTGATTCTAGGACCACAAAAAGAAAACCAAAAAAATACGGTTATGCAGGAACCCACCTTACATTAAAAATGAGCTAGTGATGATAGAAAAAAAATCATTGGGAAGCTGAAAAGTGGAGAGATTAAGCTGATCATCTTAGACTAGATAATTCGGACATGTAAAAACACCCCAACAACCACCATAAGCAACCTCATATATTGGATATATAGGTGACTAAAGAAATGCTTGGATAACATGAAGTAAAACACTTTTACAGAGGTTGATCAAATGATATCAATATATTAATCCCACTGGGGACATAAAATATCACCTACCAGGAATAATAGTGTAAGTGAAGTCGATTACTTGACTTGCAAGCGCCAAGTGCTTCGCCTTTATGGACTTTAAACCAGATACCTATAGCAGGAATATGGCCACCCAAAAGGTTAATATTAATGTAGATTACATCTGTTTTGCGTAAATAGAAATCAAAATTCCTTTATGTCAAGAAGGTTCAAAAGACAAGTAGGCGAGGTGATACATCTGACTAAGATATGGATCACAGGTTCTCGGTTAGAAAAATCAATACAGCTAATCAGCAACAGACCATTTAAAGCATATATATACCTGCATAGCACCGGCACCCAGAACAAGTTGGCATGTCCTAGTGTTGAAAAATCTCAACACCTCAACAACACGAAAAACAATTTCCGAGGACAAAGCTGGCAAAGAATTGTTCATATCAATGTATTCTGACAACATCTTGAGCAATATTAGTCCACTGTAGACATAAAAAAATTGCATCAGTATAACTGAAATTTCAAGCCTAGACAGCAACTAAACATTAAGCAATCTAAACCTAGGAAAGGCTTGAAATAGTTAGAGAGTAGACCACCAATATCAGATATGCAAGCTATCAAAAGTCTATCTGGTGGATGCAAAGTGTAGAGGGAAAAAAATAATCGATACCCCATTAAACTACTAGACTAACCTACTAGAAAAAACAACATTTAACAAAATAAAAGTGCTTTGATAAAAAAACAATATTAAAATGCATAACAAGAAAACTAACCAGTTTACCATGTGGTAACCAACTCCTTGATAGAAAAGGTTAGATTTTCCGTGCGCCTTCTGATTATTTTGATTATTTGTAACCAAAGATACACCAGCCTTGCTTCTTTCAAGAGACTCAGGCGAGACTTTGGATTTCACTTGTGCACTACTAACTGCAGAATCTTCACTAGATTCAGATTTTTCATTTCGTAATTCAGTATTTTGATCCCCAGTTCCTGAAGTGAAAGACCCATTGAGAGGGAGCGGGTTTCTGTGGTGTATTTTAATAGCAGTATCATCAACTTTCCCAGAAATCAAATCCCGGGATGCAAAAAGAGAACTGATTATGGATTGGAATTCTTTGGGAACATCAATCTCATCCCATGTTTCTTGATCAAGGACAGCTTTCAGTTTTGTCATCTACAGTAAAGCAAAATATAAATTAGATAAACGACCAGAACTCTTGATAATGAAAGAAGTTAGATGGTAAACTAATTACGGAATATGCATCTATGGGATGAAGTCAATATAGCTCAACACTACTTGGTTATTGAATGTAAGTTTAACCTTTCTTTTAGACAAAGTATAGAGATGGCTTTGGGCATATTGCTCTTGGTATAACTATTTTCTGCCACTTTTTCACCGCGTTTTTTTGTAAGTCATGAAACTAAACAAAAATGTAGATGTCCATTCTACAAAATCAATAAACGTATAAATACAGAGACTGACCCGAGCTTCATGCTGGGAATCTACAAAGGCATTGGCTTGTGAATGCAACGTCCCACGAATACTAGATCCCAACCGTCCACCAATCTGTTAATTTCCATACAATTGACACGCAAGAATAAGCAATGCTTTTTAGTAAAATAAAATTCTGGCAAAAAAGAAAAAAAGAATAAGCACAATTTCTTCTCTCTTTTATGACAATAAGTTTTGAACAAATACCCTCTCCGTAGCTGTTATAAACTCTTGGGTGAGATCATAAATGCTCATGAACTCTTGCAATTTCAATTTTGGATGAAGAAGAGCACGGACTCCTAGTAGCTTTGCCCATCTAGCATGAGTAACCTCACAAGCCGCAAAGACAGCTTCTGCGTTTTCTCTCAAGACATCAGCCCTATATAAATAAATACAAAACCTGAGTTTAGTTCCAAGCATAACAAAGGGTTGTGTTACAGGCAACTGCGATATTTTGGAATACATAAATAAATAAAGTAGAGAACCTGAAGTTTCTTGACATGTTCATCAAGCTTGATGTGTCGCTTGATTTTCTCTGCAATGGAGGGGCCTTTGATGTAGCCTTACCCAATGGAGAAGACACTAATGGCCCGCATTGGAAACCTGTTTCCTGGGCTGATTCGGCCGCTACAGCACCAACAGCAATTGCAGCTGCAACGGAATCAGCTGCATAATGTCCATCAATATTGCAGAGGATCCATTCAATTGCCTTTTTCACTTCTGAAGCTCGGACAAGATGTGCCTGCATTCACTAAATGAAATGAAATCATATTACATCTTAATCAATCATCTAACTGCTTCAGAGGGTCAAAGGTACCAAACCTCGATAAGGTAGATGTATCAAAACCAAAATATATGTTGTACTTCCTATAATGCTTGTTCAAATAATTAAATTTCTATAAATGATGCATATATTACCTGAACAATCCTAAATATAGCAGTTAAGAGATTAACAAATGCCTCCGATGACAGTGTCCTCAACTTGCTCGCGAGAGATAAGCCACCACCTGTATACGCACTAGGAATAAGTATAGATTCTGGAGAGACAAACTACCACTGAAGTAGAATACATTATCCTAAGAGAAGTTAAAAAAAAATCTATTTAATCGTAAAAATAAGTTTTCAGCCAACATTTTTCATCAGTTGACTAATTTCCATGTATATTACGTCCCAGCCGAGTCTCAAATCAAATTAGAGAACAAAAAGAAAACAAGCATATGTGAATATACAGTATTTTACATTTTTCAAGTACGAAACTTATGTTCAACTATGTTCTCATGCACAAACAAAGTCAAATGACAATTTCAGTACATAGTAATAACAATTATACTCTCACCATCAACATCTACTGAGCGTTCCCCATGTGAAAAATCAGATTCGAGTGATCTTGCAACAAGAATTGGAAGCAGCTCAGCAACTGCGTTCTTGATTGCATTTTTCATTTCAGATGTTAGTGCCTCACGATACATCCTCAAAATTGAGGGGAACTTTGCCTACGGGAAACAGTCCAAAGAAAAACAAATGAGGAACTGAATTCAGACTAAACACTTAATGAGCACTACAAACCAACAATAATGACCAGAGACAGCATTAACGAATAAACTAAAACAATAAAGCATAGTAAACCTCAGTGGTAGCATGTGTTGAAAAATAATCTGGACCAGCCACTTACCGTTCTTAGCAATCCAATTACTAGAGGAAGAAGCCGATCACACAAGGTAGTGGTATCTTCTTCTTCTAGCTTAACCTGCAAAGGTGTACAACTGATATTAAGAATCATGCTGGATACTGTTTCAGTTCTTTTTCTGATTAATCTACCGCTTCTCACAGGTTAAAATCTTCTATTCGCTTTTACACCCACAATTAAGCTCCACATAATACAAAAAGAAGCACCCAAATTCATTAAAAATATGCATTTGTATGGGATGAGACTTACTTCATCACTGGTCTCCCCGTTAGATGAAATGGATCCCCGTTTTTTTGCTGCAGATGAAATCAGTATATCTATTTCCCCAGTATTGTGTATTGAGATACGCATAAATTCTGCTGTAAGAATACTACAAAGAAAAAATCAACAAGCCTTCAGAAACTAGACCAAATAAATAAATAAAAGAGAGTAACAGAAAAAAGGGACAGAAATATAGAAGTTGAACTAATATTATGAACTACTAAATCTTCACGAAACAGCACTATCAAAGAAAATCCATATACTAAACATTTGATTGACACAAATGCCTACAGGTTGTACACTGTACTACAAAGGTAACTAAATATGAATTAATCTAGGTAAAGAAGACCAAAGTACATTCAATTGCAAACCAGGATTCATCATAAAAACGGGAATCTAGCAATGCACTACCGCATAAAATACATAAGTCGAGGCAGAAGGTTAAGAGTTCATAAGTTATGATTGACTACTCAAAGGATGCTACAAGCCTGGGTGCATTCATAATCATCAGACAGTAAAAATGTCTACCGCATGAAAGGATTGATTTTTTACAGTAAGAAACAATGACTTTTGCAGATTATAGAGATACTATTTGCTATGAATTACCCATAGCTGCCAAAGAATGTCATAGAAGGGAAAAAAATTGAATTTATAATTAGTTGGTTGATTTGGTAAGGTACTTAGCACAATTAACATGAAATCCGACTGGGCCTCATTGTGTTTCAATTCCATCCACGAATATGAAGAACACTCTATTGGCGTTAAAAAAAGCTCAAAAAATTCAAAGCTTCTCCTAAAAGAACATTACAGGCCGACTGAATGCAGCCTATTTTAGTCAGTTATCATAACCTGAAAAGAGACGCACCTGTTTATGGATTCTATGGATGTAGTGACATGATCTCGAAGATGACGGAAGCAATGTAGACCAGTTAGCTCATCCCCAGCCTAAAAAAGACGTAAATCCATTTTAGCTTCTTAAGACAGAGCACCATAATCATCTAAAAGTATCCAACATCTATCACAGATGAACTTACCAACAAGTTCTGGAGATCGTCAGTAATATCCAAAGCTCCAGCACAATCTGCGGACGCAACAAGCTGAACAATAAAGAATCAAACTTCTATCCAGAAAAGGAAAAAATGCACAAAAGCAGCTAACTTAACAGTACTCTAATCGAATCAGTCAGAAACAATTACCAATTTGAGTGCAGTGAGAGCTTGGTTGACATACAAAATGAGCCTCAACTTACGTTGCAGCTCCAACATATTAATCCTAGTTGAGCTCAGCTCTTGAATCTGTCGAGCTGAATCTACCAAATTTCTGTCAAGGAGCCGAATAGTCTCTTTTAACTCGCGGATCCTACTACAACCCTCAACAATCTTCACATTCAAATCCTGTAACTGTCCCTGAGCCTCGAAGAACGAATCGGACCTCACGGAGATCTCCTTCACAAGATGCAGCTCAACGACATCGAGATACTGCGACAGCTTCTCTTGAAGCGCTAGATTATCTGTCAGGCTCGAGAAAGGGCAAGCAGAACGAAATGTAGCTCCGTCCTCGAGGGTAAAGTCCTCCTTGAAGTAAAGTGAAGGAACCTCACGCAGACACGCAGCTAAACCCGATACATGGCTCTCCTGATCAAACCCAGAGCTCTCTTCCCTCGTGTGGTTCCTGATATCCTCAAACCTACCATGAGACTCAGAGATCGAAGAAACGTAGCCATGGAAGTCGGATCTGGTCAGCTCCGAACCAGGTAGCTTCGTCGAAGCAACAGGCGCGAACTCAGACGGAGCTACAAACGTCGATGATGACCACCAACCAACCCAAGACGCATCGGAACCATAAACACCAGACTTTCCTCCATGTGGATTGTTGAGGATCGAAGAGAGACTCTGACTACTTGCATCCGAGATCGATTTGGTTAACGATGAAGGAGAAGAAGACGAAGACGAAGACGAAGAACGGCCAAGATCTAAGCTGGATCGGTCACTATTTCCAATGGACCTTCCCATGAAGGAAGGCTGCGAATCCATAAGGTCTCACGAAATCAAAATCATGAAACTCAAAAACTGATTTTTTCTTTCTCTCCAGAAAAATTACAAGTTGGGTTAATCTGGCGAAAAATTGAAATTCGAAATCGGATTAGACCTTTCGGGAATTTGAAGAGAGTGGATCGAATCGAATACGTTGTGACGAAAAATGGTGAGAGTTGGATCTGAGAGAGAAGCAAGAACACAGGGAGGGACTGAAGAAGCCCTCTTGGGTCGAGACTCGGTGAGATGGTTCGAGAGGTGGTGGTGAGCAGTGCGGCAGGTTCACTTGCGAAGATTCAATCGACGGTGGATTAGCTATCCACGTCATCTAAAAAAAGAAATATTACTACTAGCATCGTGATTGTAAAATGATCCAATTTTTTTTTCTTAGTATATTTGTTTACTGTGATTGTTTTTTTTAATTTCAATACATATTTTGTTTAAGAATATTGTTTTGTTACTCTCAATAAATAGTTTGTCTATAGAATTATAATACAAACGAATGATGAATTATATACTGGTTCTTCATCATCAAATCCTTAAACCTCTTGTTACGACAAAAGCTTTACTCTTTTTTCTCGTTCTGCTTCAGTGGTCTCGTCTCTCTAGCAGATAAGTTATCTCAATATGGTGCTTCTACGTTACTCAAATGTCCCATTGACGAAAACTAAACTCCGGTAGTTTTTTTAACTTGATAGCCTCTCCAACGAGCCTGCCCATTCGCAGTTAAAACCGTTCATTAGTGATTAAACATTTACATGTATTAAGACATTCCCTGTCTAGTAATTAAATGTTGTTTCCTACACTTGTATCCGCGAAAATCAGTCTGAATCTGGATAGAAGCATCATGAACGGAATCATCACTGTAGGACCGTCTTTGTTTCATGGATCCATCACTATAAGACCGTCTTGTTTTGGGTACGGACACTCCAAATTTGCTATCTCCAAACTCTTTTGTTCGCTTATTGTCCGAAGATAAAGCCCTGGAAACTTGATGAATCCGAGCTGTTGATTGACTAAGTTTACAGATAGATGCCAGTGAGTCTGTTAGAGATGAGTTGGACTGGCTGGGAGCGGTTTCAATCCTTAAAAACTTGTGAGAGTCTATCTCTTTTTGATCATGCTCAAGATTAATGTAGTTTTGATCATGTTCCAAGTGAGCAGAGACTGGACCAAGATGAACCTGCAAAAATGAAACTAGCTTGAACTCCTCATTCATATTTGGGTGATGTACCATCCGTAAAATCATCAGTCATTGAAGGAGAAGAAGAAGAAGCTATATCTAAGTTGCATCAGAAGCCTACCTACCTAGATGTATTTGTCAATGAAAGTGTCGGATGTTTTACCTTAGAACGGGTTTTGACTCTAGAGACACTCTTTTCTCGTTTCCTTTTTCTTAAGCTCAGCATAATAGTTTCAATAACATTCATCAATCGGTATCTCTTATATGGTGATTCCATATGCTACACTGGATCCATGCAAAAAGCTGGATGTTTTGCACTAAGTATGGTATCACATGTTGCTGCAGTAATTAAATGGACTCCACATCGCTTCCATGGAAACCCACCTGCCTCCACACTGGTGTGACGATAAACTCATCCGACTTTCTCTCTGCGTAGTTGTCTCATTCAAGGACTATGAAGATAAAACCAGCCGATTCTCAGTAATATGCAAGTGCAAGTTCAGAAACGAAGACGGTGATTGCATCAGCTTTACTTGTTGGGGGATGGAAAGAGCAATGTGGATCATCTAGCCGCGAAGAAGAACCAAGAAGACTTAACTCTGATCATGTGTTCATTAGTTATAACAACTATTTTCATGCCAAGAAAAGCCATGATCTCAATAGATGTTGCAACACCACCGCATCATTCAAATTCTTTGTTACCGATGGTGTATCCAAAAGAAAGCTAGATTGCTGTGAGGTGGTGAAATGTGGGATGAGCTTGTTATATGCACCTGATGAGAATGATTATAGATTGCAGGGATTACAGGAGAGTAACCTCGAGAAAGTGGTATCTGGAAAAGAGACAGATCTAAATGAAACCGTTATGGATGAAGCTGTTATGTCCAAGAGAGGAAGAGGCAGTTTCTGTCGACAAGAAGAAGAGCTACTGAACGGGAAAAGAAGAAAAGAAGAAATCTCTTTTGCTGATTATGAGTGTTCTGTTCTTCGTTACATGGAGCCAGCAAAGACTCATCTCTGGAAATAATTAATTACACAAAGCTGATTTCAGACAAGGGTTGGATCCAGACAGAGATCGATCATGTTTCAGATCTATCTTAACTTCATCTTTTAATTGAATTGCAGAGACAAATTGTGTAAAATTTCTGCAGTTTCAATTGGCTAATCGTAAGCAATTTTCAAGAATAGAGAATTATATTTTCGTAGTGTAAGTTATGTTTCCCAAACACAAACAAAATTTCTTCTTCAGAGATTTTTAAAAAGTTTCATCTGCAGTTTCATCAGTACAAGAATCTCAAAATCTGTTTTTCTTGGAAGATATTCTTAAATGTAAAAGCTAAAGTTTGACTTGTGATAAGATTCATTGAGCCTTGAAGTAAAGTTCCAAAGCAGACTTATTACGATAATATCTCTGCATATAATTAATAAGATTCTTTCAAACTTGAAGTAAAGTTCCAATACAAATGCATTACCAAATCATTTGCCACATAATATTCATTAACTTCATGCATAAGTTTTTAATACTATACAACAAAATGTATAGTCTAAAAAGTTAACAAAGTCAAATGCTTGAGTTGTAAAATACCAAAAAATCCGCACTAGAAAAAAGAATATATCACTATCAAAAAGTCAAAAAGTAGACGCCAAACACATTAACACAATTTGCTTCGGACCTTACCAATGTTTTTAGACCATTGACTTAAATTATAAATGTATAATTCTTCAATATGCCAATACTATTTTTTTTATAATCTTCATGAGAATTAAGACCTTAGCAATGTTCACATTGTTATGTGTTATAAAGTCACGCAACAAGTCACATGAATTATTCCCATATATGCAACCAAAGTAACCTCACAAAATTGATTGAAGCCTCACGTTTCTTTCTTGGTCACTTTTAGACGTTACCAAACCACTAAAATAAAATGTTATAAAAACTGAAATATCTTTAATGGGACCATCTCCACTTTATCATTTTACTTATATTGTAAGTTTATAGTTAATTTCTCAAAGATGAAAAATGACAATTTGCATTTTATCTATCATTTAATTGAACAAACGGAAGGAATCCAACACAACATCACATTGTGAAGAACAACAAAAAGATCAAGATCAAACAATGGCTACACAAACCAAACTCAAGAAAGCTAATTCTCATTTTAGCCTTTGCACTTTCCTCTTCTTCACCGTCCTCTTTACCATCCCGGCTCTCTTCCTCCTCCGCACCTCCTCCTGCTCCTCTTCCACCGCCGCAGTCTCCTCCTCCCCTAACACAAACCAGCCACCATGGTCTGGCGACCTTCAAACAGCCCAATTTGCTTGGAACCGCCTTGCTTTCTCCTTAACCAATCCTCCTCCCAAAACCCTAAAACTCGCGGTTTTCTCCCGGAAATGGCCGACCGGTCCTAATCCCGGCGGCATGGAACGCCATGCCTTCACTCTCTACACTGCTTTAGCCCGCCGTGGACACCGCGTCCATGTTTTCACCTCTCCTCTAGACCCTTCCCCTGAAACCAACAAAATCACCCCGGTTTCCAACCAAATCCTAAACCCTAAAGTCCATTCCCACGGCGATGCGGAGCCCGGAAGATGGCGGTACAACAAAGCCTGGGAGCTTTACCAAGAAGAAAACCAAAAAGAACTTTTTGACGCGGTTCACACCGAAAGCGTGGCTTTACCGCATTGGATTGCCCGGGAGGTTCCAAACCTAGCCGTCTCGTGGCATGGCATTGCACTAGAGAGCTTACAATCAAGCATTTACCAAGATCTGATCCGTAAACCAGGCGAACCAAGATCACAAGGATTCAATGCAAGCCTATACAGTGCCGTGCTTCCCAAGATACTCGACGAAATCAGATTC
This sequence comes from Schrenkiella parvula, assembly GCA_000218505.1. Taxonomy (NCBI): domain Eukaryota; kingdom Viridiplantae; phylum Streptophyta; class Magnoliopsida; order Brassicales; family Brassicaceae; genus Schrenkiella; species Schrenkiella parvula. The sequence continues at coordinate 9,430,680 of CM001193.1, read as the reverse complement.
TTTCACAACTACGCTCACCACATCGCAATCAGCGATAGCTGCGGAGAAATGCTAAGAGACGTTTACCAAATCCCGGAGAAAAGGGTTCATGTGATCCTCAACGGAGTCGACGAAAATGGATTCACATCAGATAAGAAGCTACGTTCTCTGTTTAGGTCAAAATTAGGGCTACCGGAAAACTCATCGGCAATTGTTTTAGGAGCCGCCGGGAGATTAGTCAAAGACAAAGGACATCCTTTGCTCTTCGAAGCTTTCTCGAAACTAATCGAAACACATTCTAATGTTTACCTCGTGGTAGCTGGATCAGGGCCATGGGAGAACCGTTACAAGGAATTAGGCGAAAAAGTTTCCATTTTGGGATCTTTAAATCCAAATGAGCTCAAGGGCTTTTACAACGGAATCGATTTGTTTGTGAATCCGACACTTAGACCACAAGGGCTTGATTTGACGTTGATGGAAGCGATGTTGAGTGGTAAACCGGTGATGGCGTCGAGATATGCGAGCATAAAGAGGAGTATTGTGGTGAATGATGAGTTTGGGTTTATGTTTGCACCGAACGTGGAGGCTTTGACGGCGGTTATGGAGGTTGCGGTAGCGGAAGGAGCGGAGAGACTGGCGGAGAGAGGGAGTAAATGTAAAGAGTATGCGGCGGAGATGTTTACGGCGAGTAAGATGGCTTTGGCTTATGAGAGGCTTTTTCTTTGTATTAAGGATCAGAAGTTTTGTATCTACCCCTAAATTAGTAAGTAGTTTTAATTACTCACCATTTTAATTTTTTTTTCTTCTGTAATGGGAAAGTGAGTCTTTACTCTTTAGTAACAATATAAAAAGAAACCGCCAAAATCAATATAAGTCCATTGATAGGTCTTTCTATAATTTAGATCCTACATATACTGATGATATACACAAAGCCATCGGGGACTGAGACAAATTTCTACGAATCAATGTTTGAACTTATCCGAGCTTGTTCAAACCGTTGATAAGCTCTTCTGGTTCTAATAAACAGCACAAGACTCGAACCTAGCCCAAGTACCGACAAGCATCCCCACCACACAAATGTCAGGTAATAGCATCCTCGTCCCATACACACGACCGAGTCGGTCACCGATTTGATCCCGGTCAAACCATGTGAGTCATAGACCAATGCAGCCAAGAATCCATAGATCAAAGATCCTATTGGTATGTTTGTGATCAAGATATTGTGGTTAACTCCAACACTGTTTGGTCCAAAAAGTTCTGATGTGATGGAAACCGCTGCTGCGAATATGAATCCGGAGCTTAGACCCATTAGCGCGGTTCCCGCTTGTAATGCTGACGAGGTTCCTGATGATGCGAGCAAGAAAAGCGCGATTGGTGTTGGTAAAAGCGCGATTGCTAACCACCCGGTCCTCGCGAAATAAACCTTCCTGCACAGATCAAAACAATCACAACCGGCAATTAAACGAGAGACACTTAACTAATTGAAGTTCGATGCACTTACGCTCGGATATAGTCTGGTGTTGCAGAAAGCAATCTTCCAAAGAATGAAAAAGAGGAATAAAGTGTGACAAGAGTTGTGGTATTTGAGCTTTGTCCTAAAGACTGAGCAATTTGTCCGAGGTTGTTGCTGTACACAAGTCCGATGGTTCCACCGCAGAAATACGCGATATAGTACAACCAGAAATCGGCTCTGCATAAGAGCTGCCCCAAAGAATGTTCAATTCCCAATAGCTCAACCTGACCTCTTGTGATAAGCTTCTTGCAACAAGACTCATTAGTTTCACCTTCCTCCGTAGCTATAGTCTTAATAGCTGGGTTTTGCACAACATCTTCGTTCAGCAATTGGTAGCTTTCTCGATTGGCTTCATGTGCAACCATCCCTTTATGTAACTCAAGCTCATCAGGATCAACAAGAATGAAGCCAGAACCTTCGAGACGGAAACTGGTGTGGATTGTGCGATTATACCAGTTACGGGCGATGACTAAACCGGGAATACATAAAGGGAGGATCAAGAGAATGATTGCTCCACCAAAGAGGAGACGAGCAGACGTTAAGTCAGAGGAGTTTGACTCAAAGAGAAGGAGATAAACGCCGTTTAAAGCAGCAAGAATGTTGAGCAACAGAAACATAAGAGAGTCACGGCGAACTCCATCTGGTGGAAGAGGCTCAAAAGGCGGTTGGCGAAGAATCGGGATGATTGCAGTGAAAGAGATAACGAGAGGTATAAGAGCGTTTAAGAGAAGGTACAGCTCTGGAGAGGCTGGATTGATTGCGTTGTAAGCAAGAGTGTATAAAGCAGCGCTTACACCATTGAAGCTCACTGTGAGGGAAAGAGCAAGTGATCTGTTTGCAGGGAAGTTACTGATGCAGAGCACAAAGCAGACTGTGTTGAACCAACAGATACTTAAACCAGCAAGTAAGCAACAGAGAAACACCTGCACAGAAGCTAGCCAAATTTAATCAAAGTTTCTTCAGAGACAAATTAGAAAAAATGAAACAAATTTTTGTGTGTATGTTGGTCAGAACCTTCACTCCAAAAGCTTAACCTTTTGTTTTCATTTTCTAATTGTTCATAAAATCGACTTGATTAAGTGAAAGAAGACATTTAACTACTAAAAAAAGTCACATTTAATATCCACATCATTGATTTTTCTCAATCACAAAAATCCTACTCATGAGAAAAGACGTTTCAGAAAAAAAACAAAAATCCGGTGGTCATTGTTTAGCCTATTTATATAATTTAGACAACAAGAAGTATACTTATGTAGGATCCATATATAAATTTAATTTTTTTTGACGTCAGACAGTATATAAATAAATAATTGCAATCTTCGAAATAGCCATCAAACACGACAAGCCGAACATGCCAAGACGAAGACTTGTTGGAAGCAACCAATTTTATGGAAGCTCAAAAATAAATTCATTTACCAAGAAAAATAGGACAAATCGACAAACTAAAGAGAAAAAAATATTGTAAACAACCAATCTACCAGTAAATCGCCAACCACTCTGATTAAAAATCTTATTTTTGTCTCTTTTGTGAAGTGTGAGAAAACTATATGTATAAATATATGAATCACTATATATATAGCAATTAACATTAAAAAGTCATTTTAAGAAAACATAAAACTTATTAAATTTTCTTCCTTAAAAGAATTGTTTTAATTAGAGAAAATTGTGTACACTAAAAACTTTACAAATTAATAATATTAAAACTATAATCTTTTATTAATTTTTATAGAATTATTTATTTAAAACTTTTTCTATTTTAGATTCATATTTTAAAAATATTTTTATTTAAAATAAAATAACAATTTTTATACAGTTTTATATATCGATTAAAATTTATAAATCTAGCTTTCATCTTTTTATTATATTTATTAATACACAGAATTTTAATATATTTAATGTTTTTAGTAGTTTTTTTTATCACAAAATACGTATCTTAACGTGTGGCTACAACTTTAAGATATAATTTCACAAACAACACCGAAATATTTTGAAATAATAATAAAATTAAAAATAGATTCATATTTGTAGAAAAAATAAACAGTTTTGTTATGCTTATATAATTGTTATATATTAGTAATTATTAAATTATGATATTAATGGAATAATTGTATAGCGTTTTTAAAAAATATTATTATTTTATTATTTTATCAGATTGTGTCATATTTTGAACTGGTCCAATTTCAAAAAAACAATTGAAGTTAAACACACAAATATGTCAAATCTTGAATCGTTATCAACTCAAAAATCAGAAAATTTTATTTCTTTTTGAGTAGCCAATGAGTGGTTGGATTATATCTCAATTTCTCAACAGTGAAGATAATCTGTAGATTATTATATTCTCCGCATTTATATCTCATTTATTCACGAGATTTTAATGTCTCCGCGACTAATTAATAACGAATTATGCCGAATCATAAAGTAGCGATTCCCAACAAAAGAGAGAGAGAAAGAGAGATTTTGTAAAAAAAATGAATAAAAGAAACAGTTTAAAAAGTAAAAAGTAAAAAGTAAAAAAGATGAGTAAGAGTTACCATAATGTAAGGCAAAGAGATGAAGTTAGTGATGACGAGCCACTGGACTCCGTAACCGACGAATCCCATAAACGCCGCCGCGAAAAGCACCGTCCAAAGCGGAAAGTACATCAGCGCAAGTCCCGACGACCACCCGAAAACCTTACCGAGATCGGAAGCGACGGCGAGGTAGTTCAGCTGCACCTGCGAAATCCCTAAAACCGATTTCAAATCTGAAGAGTAAGCCGAGAAATCGAAATTCGTCCCCGTGAAAGCTTGAATCCAAATCGTCGCCACCAGAATCATCCATTTTCGCGATTGTCCCGCCATAATCTTCCCGCCGGCGTCGGATCGAATCACCGAGATTTTCGTCTTCTTCTTTTTATTTTTTCCGTTTCTCTCTTCTTTTTCTTTGTATGGTAGAGAGAATTCTAGGTGTTTGTGTGAGTGAGCTTTTCTCCTTTTCGTGTGTTTAATATTACAGATTGAGAAAACATATACGCAAAAAAAAAATTAAATAATAAGTTGTTAAATAAAAAAAATTGAAAAAAATATAAGCAACTCGTCTCTCTAACGTGGCACCTCACCTTTTTTTTCTTTTTTAAATGCAGATAATTTACCTATTTCTAAAAATAAGATTTATGATTGATTTTATAAGTTTCAAAAGACAAACGTTGGCTTTTGGGAACGTTTTAGAGATGATAGCCGTATAGGCATATGCTATAATAAAATTTAGTCAAAAATATGTAATTTAATTACATAATATGATTCTGCTATATATTTTATATTATAATGTGCAAGCATATTTATAAAAAATTACAATGTTGTTGTCTTGTGTGACATCTTTTATTGGAAAAAGAATTGTAATGAGTATTTAAATAGTTAAAGAAGTAGTTAGAGATAGTAGTACCTATAAACTGAGAGTATCTATCCCTTTCGCTAACACTAGTTTATGCTATTTTTGTAACTATTAAAGCGATGGATCTATACATGTGACCTATAAAATCACTAATCAAATGTATCTAAAATAGTTAACAGTTAATAAAATGTACATACCTCAATTAAAATGTTTTTCAGCCAAATAGGGTGAGCATTGATAAGAGTACATATAAGTATGATGTAATATTAAACATAAGAACAAAACTAAAATAAATCCAAAATTAATCTTATCTTGTCTCCTTAAATGTCTCTATATATATTGATTTTTACTTTAGATGCAAATGTTATTTGCTAAACTAAACAAATAATTAGAAAACATCCCCCTAAGAAAGCAACTTAGCAAATAACACACTACTGGCTAATTACATTGCATCATTTTTATTTTATAATAACAATTAAGCCAACCCCATCAAGTTGTCCCCTTTCATTAGATGGGGAACATGGGCAATAAAATTGAGAGATGGTCTTTCCCTAACATTAGCAGTAAGCCTTTATGGTCTTTAGCTGTTTTTTAAAAAAGATCCGGAGAAGACTACGGTCATAATACTCATTATTAAATGGGAAAGAGAGAACGGTTCCAGAAACATCCAAGGGAAAGCTATGTAGTCAAAGCAAACCACATCTTGATAAGTTTGTAGATGGATCATGAGTGTCAAATAAGCACAAAGTTGGAATTGGTTGAATGTTGGTAACCTTGCAGCCCATTAAAAGATCATCAACTTCTACAGAGCATACTTGAAACCAAGATCGGTCTTAACTTTTGAAAAATCGTAAGCCACAAAAATTTGAAAAAATAGACCGTTTTATCTTAAAAATTATTTTTTTAAAATAAAGATCGCGAACCTATATTTATTTTGCTTGGACTCAGAATCGACTCTACTTGAAACTCCTTAAAAATGGAAGCATGCGCTATGAGAGAAAACTAAAAAAGATTGGTCATTTTTGATAGAATGACTTTTGGTGGAAATTTAAATGTGTTACATATCAGCCTTAGCCCATAAGCTTCAAGAATGGAGACATCAAGTATAAATAAAAAAGTAGTTTTCAAAGATAGTGCATGACAGACCGGTACCATTGAAACAGGAAAGAGGTAGAGTAGACCGATGATCCTATAGTCATTTGGCTCCCCCCGCCTTGAACAGTCATCTTTGACTGGGCTTACACACATTCGTGCAGTCACTTCCGGATGAAATGATTTAGGTCCCAAATCAGTAGCCGTTCCTTCAGCCGAAAATGCCCGTTAATAAAGCAAGTTGGGGGACAAAATGCTTCCGCGTTGTAACAAGCCTTCTGAGCCAGGATCAAACTCTTCTTTTGACTATGATTGGGCCCTGCAGTGGTAGAACCTCGTGAACTGGGCGTACTGACTTCTTCATAATTTTGTTAATAAGATACTGAACTAATAGAAAAATCCCTCAACTTTATATTTCAATTTTTTTTTTCGTTTAGATCGACATTAATCTCAGACGATCTAATCATTTTAAATTCTTAAGCTCCAACCGTTTATCAATAAAAAAAATCTCCTTAAACCCACAACTTTTCTTCATTAAAATCTAATTAAAATCTATTGACAAAGTTACATTTCAACAAAAAATCATCCCCATAAGCTTCAAGTATGGAGACATCAAGCTATTGCATGCAATACACATTGAATATATCCCCCTCCAAGCTGAATCTAAAGTTTGTTCCAAGTTCATGCTCATAAAAAAAAAGTTAATAACTTAGCAAAGGTTGCAAGACTGAGTTCCCAAAATTACGTTGTTTCTTGGATCAATGTTGTATAATCTCCTACTATACAACCAAACTGTAGTTTATAAGATCTTAGAAATCGTTTGCCGACAAAAGAAAAAACAAATGCTCTAATAACTAATGCACGTGATTTTTTTTTTTTTGGATTAAAGTGCAGCATGTGAAGTTGCAATCTACTTGTTATATGTTCTATATTTATCATATATGCAATCGTGAGGAGATATACTATATTATAATATCACTCGACTACTAGAAAACGGTTGAACGATGGATCTTATTAAACCAAGAGTACAGCGATTGATAGGCTGATATCATTGTGATAAATACATGTTTTAGAATTGAATAATAATAATATATTGATAAAATAGGTACGAATGTTGGTACTATATTGGCGTGATCTCTCAATCATTTTGTTTTCACGTGAATCATATGCTAAAGGTTATTCCACAAGGTGATACTATCATTTATTTCATGTATAGGTCATGTCATGTGACATGTATTATATTTATATGCAAGGTTGGCCCTGAAACTAAACAAAGCAACCACGAATTTTCGTCATTATTTATATATAAAAAATTTATAAAATAAACTGACCTTTTTAAAAAAACATGAAAAACAACCTGTTTTTTATTTTGTAGCTTGCGGTTTTCTCAATGTCAGAGCCGGTTCTCTTTATATAGTCACAATTGAAAATTCTAAAATAACATTTCCGTCAAAGAGTGAATTTTTGACAAATTTTAGCTACGTGATTCTAAAAATGCATATTTTTTTCTCTTACAATGTTTTCATCACAATCGCATTAGGTCTATACGGAATTTTCAAATTTATGAACATTGATTGCATTTTGATTATAGAAAGATGAAAACAATAATTGAATGAATGTTTTTATGAGTAGAAATTACAACGGAAAACAACAAAAATCTCACGGTGGGCCAAAAATTTACAGATTTCAGCCCAATTATTATGTGTATATATCCCATTCCATGTTATTATCATTGCGAGTCTCTATAATGGGCTTAACAACTAAAGGCCCATATTAGGCCCATTTTTGATCGATCCCGTTCGTGTCTCCCAAGTCTGAACCCTGGGTTTTGCCCAATCGCCTCCGCCTTCGGCAAAGTCTCTCTCTGTCCCGTAAACAACTCTCTCTCTCTCTCTCCCCCATGGCGTGGCTCAATAACATCTTCAATTCTTCTTCGACATTGATCAATGGCGGCTCTTCTGTATTTCCCTAAAATCTCTTCAGAAATGACTTCCTCACATTTTCTCTCTCTCTCACCCATGGATTTGAGGAGGCTCTCTCGTGCAAGCTACGTATTCACACGCCGCTTGAAATCCATAGCAAACGTCCGAAAAAACTTCCACACAGCTCGATACCTGCAACAGCAGGCTCGCCGGCCGGATAAATCGGAAGATGCTTCTTCTGATCGGCATTTGCGCGAACGGTTATCCACGGCTTTGTCTAGGAGATCTCTAGATTACGAGCACTGTAAACAACTCATAACTATTTTATCGCCTCATGAGTTCGATAGATTATTTCCTTACTTCCGATCCAAAGTTAACCCCAAGGCGGCTTTGGATTTTTTCCGTTTAGCTTCTGGTTCCTTTAGTTTCTCCTTCAGCCTCCGTTCTTATTGTTTATTGATAGGTTTATTGCTCGGCTCGAATCTGTTGTCGGCTGCTAGGCTAGTTCTAATTAGTTTGATCAATGGGAACGTTCCGGTTTTGCGTTGTGCTAATGATTTGAGAGACGGTCGACTTGCGATTGCAGATGCAATGGCGAGTTTGAGTTTGTGTTTTGATCCAGAAACTAGAAGTAAGATTTCAGATTTGTTGATTGAAGTTTATTGCACACAGTTGAAGCGTGCTGGTTGCTATCTAGCTCTTGATGTCTTTCCTATTCTCGCAAAGAAGGGTATGTTTCCGTCTAGGACGACTTGCAACATTTTGCTGACTTCTCTAGTGAGAGCCAACGAGTTTCAAAAGTGTTGGGAAGCTTTCGAAGTTGTTTGCAACGGGGTTTCTCCTGATGTTTACTTGTTCACTACAGTGACTAATGCATTTTGCAAGGGAGGGAAAGTCGAGGAGGCTATCGAGTTGTTCTCGAAAATGGAGGAAGCTGGTGTTGCACCGAACGTTGTTACTTACAACACTGTCATCGATGGGCTGGGGATGAATGGGAGGTACGATGAGGCATTTATGTTTAAGGAAAAGATGGTAGAAAAAGGTGTGGAACCAACTCTTATCACTTATAGTATTCTTATCAAGGGTTTGACCAAGGCAAAGAGGATTGGTGATGCTTATTGTGTCGTGAAGGAAATGACAGAGAAAGGGTTTCCTCCGAATGTTATTGTATATAATAATTTGATTGATGGTTTAATCGAGGCCGGAAGTTTGAACAAAGCTATTGAGATAAAGGATGACATGGTTTCAAAGGGGTTGTCTCTCACATCGTCGACATATAATACTCTCATAAAGGGATACTGCAAGAGCAGTCAAGTAGACATTGCAGAGCGTCTCCTGAAGGAAATGCTGTCGATGGGTTCAACTGTAAATCAGGGCTCTTTTACATCAGTTATTTGCTTGTTGTGCAGTCAGCATATGTTTGACTCAGCACTTCGTTTTGTTGGAGAGATGTTACTGCGTAACATGAGCCCTGGTGGTGGGTTACTTACTACATTGATTTCTGGTCTCTGTAAGCATGGGAAACACTCAGGGGCAGTAGATCTTTGGTTTAAATTTCTACATAAAGGTTTTGTAGTAGACACAAAGGCTTCGAATGCTTTGCTTAATGGACTCTGTGAAGCAGGGAAGCTGGAGGAAGCTTTTAGGATTCAAGAAGAGATATTAGGGCGTGGTTTTGTTATGGATACCATTTCTTATAACACGTTGATTTCTGGATATTGCAGAAAGAGGAAATTGGAGGAAGCTTTTAAGTTCATGGATGAAATGGTTAACAGAGGACTTAAGCCTGACAATTATACTTACAGCATATTGATCCGTGGGCTGTTTGATATGAATAAAGTTGATGAGGCCATACAGTTTTGGGGTGCTTGTAAGCAGAATGGTATGCTTCCAGATGTTTATACATATTCAGTCATGATAGATGGATGTTGTAAAGCTGAAAGAGCAGAAGAGGGTCAGAAGCTGTTTGATGAGATGTTGAGCAAGAACGTGCAGCCAAATACTGTTGTTTACAATCATCTAATTGGAGCATATTGTAGAAGTGGGAGGCTATCAATGGCCTCAGATCTCCGTGAAGATATGAGACACAAAGGAATTTCACCTAATTGTGCTACATATACTTCACTAATAAAGGGTATGTCGATTATCAGCTGTGTTGAGGAGGCAAAACTCCTCCTCGAGGAGATGAAGGAGGAGGGTTTGGAACCGAATGTCTTTCATTATACAGCACTTATTGATGGGTATAGTAAATTGGGTCAGATGGTCAAAGTTGAATGTCTTTTGCGTGAGATGCATTCGAAGAGCATACTCCCAAACAAGATTACCTATACCGTGATGATTGGTGGGTATGCCAGAGATGGGAATGTAACAGAAGCTTCTAGGCTTTTAAATGAGATGAGGGAAAAAGGAATTGTTCCAGATTCCATCACATACAAAGAATTCATATATGGATATCTTAAGCAGGGAGGTGTTCTGCAAGCTTTTGAAGGCTCTGATGAAGAAAATTATGCAGCAATCCTTAAAGGATGGAGCAAACCCATACAGTAGCTTATGAATAAGTAAGTATAGAAAAAGTCTCTATTCTGGCTCTCAGTGATCCTGTTAGTTGCTCTGATTGGTTCAGTTTCTTGATGGAAATTGTTCTGATTTGTGTATCCTGATGGCATATACTTGCAGTTGGGAAATTGAGATCCAGTGCTGTTCTCAGTTTAGAAGGTCCTATTCACACCCAGGATTGGCATCTTCTTTGTAAAGGAAACACAATTTTCATGGCATTACTTGGTAAATGCATATGATCCATTGCATCTTACAAGTAGTCTAGTTTGTTGTACGTGATTATCAACCCACGTTCATTTAACAGCGTCAGCCTGCTTCAGCTTTAGCGAGAAAAGGTGTTACTTTTGGCATCATAGGCTATATGGGTGATTTACAAGCCCAAATTACTGGTGCTCCTCCGGTTTAAAAATTGAGTGCCAGAGAATCAAAGCCATCTGAGATTCTGGATCAGAGCAGGCAGTTCGGACAGCACTCCTGAAAAGATTATACAGGTACATATTCTATACGTAGCTTTGTGCCTCATGTATGTTGCAGCTTACAATTCTATGCTTCAAGTTTAATGACACAGTATGAATCATGTGGAGAGCACTAAAAATCTTTTATCGGATTTTAAAGAACCTCTTGAATAGTCTGAAGCACTTACCCTTACTTATGGTACACCCTTTCAGATATCAAATGGAAGATCCACACACATCATGGATAGTCAACCCAAAAGCCTATACATGGACATGCATGGCCGCTTCCAGTTTATAACATAAGCATGAGAGAGTGTACCATAATGGCTTCTCTTTTCCAGGTCACATAAATAATGTAAATACTCCTTCAAACTCCACTTTATAATTCGTCTTCTTTGACTATCTGTTTAACTGAAAGTAATGATTTCTCTGTCTTTCTCTTTCCCTTGTGCTTCACAGAGCTTAATCCAGTTCTCATCGGAGTAGTTTAGAACTAATTCTAGCGTAGACACGTCGCCGGCCACTAATACCGGAAAATTTTCTCAAGATGTGCAGACTTTTTGCTTAGGGAGATTTTTCTATTCAAATGAAAGGTAACTTTTTTATAACGGTATCAACTAACTAATTCAACAACATTCACCATATAGTAAAAAAGAGTCATTGGGGGTTATGCTTCTCTTTTTTGTTATATACAATTTTTTATTCATTATTTTGATATCTGTCACGGAGGTGAAAAGTTATTAGTTTAGATGTACATAATAAAAGATTGTTTTTGTTATACTATTGAAGATACCCTAAGCAAAGATTGGTCAAGATTAAACATGATAACTATTAATAATAGTTTCATCTATTTCATTAAGTTTAGATCTATTTTGTAATCAGCACTCACAGTCGCAGAGACCAAGGACACATAAGTTGGGTTGGATATATTACCGAGCTTTGGGTAATTACCCAAAAAGCTGGGATCTCTGAAACATGAAAAAACATAACATAAGATCACACCGGCTTTTTAGTGAAAAAGAAAGGAAAACAAATTTAGATACCAAACAATTCGCACGTGGGTCTGGACCATTTTTACTCCTACATCCGTATCTAAGTTCCATAGATTCTAGGTTCTTCTTATGTTATCTCAATTTTATTTTATTTTTTATAAGAAAAATAACGTGTGGATGAAATTATTTTATTTTCCATATTTAAAATCATTTATTAGTAATTTTTTTGTGAAGTTAAAGAGGTAAAGTCACTTGTTAATAGAAAGTACGTTTCGTTTTCATCCAGCTTTCATGGCCCCCTTTTCACCAATTTAGATCCAGCAATATAGACCACATGAGTTACACTCTAAAACGAATATGTACATATATGTATGTTATTATTCGCTTTAGTAATATATGCATGGTATGGCATATAGAAATATAGAATCATTGATACATCAATACATATTCCGTACGGTACGGATGTATCTTTAATTAGTCTGAACACGAGAGTGTGTTACACTTCTCAGACGAAAAATGAAGAAACAAAGATTCATTCCCCTGTTTTGCGTAGAAGTGTTAACTCTAAAATGATCATCATTTTTGAAATAGAAAAGCAAAATCAAAGATGAATCGAACCAAACAATGAAAAATATCCAAATCATGACTTAATTCAAATGTGAGACTATTCCAAGAATCTAAAGTTACTATTTGCATTTCGAAGTAGTGATTATTGAGTTACATCATACATATCATCTGAGCTGCATGTACATAGAAACTAAATTTTTATTTTTATAACTCATAAAATATCACGACCAGAAGAAAACGATCTAGTGGATTTGAGTTTTCTTTCTAGGTATTTCCTTTTAATTGGTAGGCAATATACAACGAAAGATTGCGAAAGCTTATAATTCCCACTTTATTAAAATTGGACGGCTAGACTAACCAATCACTTTTAAGTTTCCATCCCTTTAAGATGCATGTAACCATCAACAAATGACGCTTTTTTGGTTTAATGATAAGAAAAACTTACACTTATACCAAACTTTTAACACATACATACCATACCATAGCATACCATACCTTACCATATCATACCATAGATATGTGATGTGTATGTATAGATGTGTGCGTATATAAATATGTTAAGAAAGGAGTGAAGAGCAATTCACAAACCAATCACTTCATATCATAAAGCAATCACACTCAATAGTCTCATGGCTACAAAATTCATCATCCTCCCTCAAGTCCACCGTCCCAAAAACTCAATATCGACCAAGAAACCTCGTAGATGCAACCAAAACAAGCCCCGACCATCCAAATCCATAACCGAGAGCATGTTCAACAATGTTTTTCCTGCCAAAACGCTTACGGAAATCTATCATAATGACCTAAAAAACTCAGACCATCTTACTAATTCACTACTGTTTATGGATGATCATCCATTTAAAGAAGTGGAGACGAGTCAACAAGAACACTACGGGAAGCTGTCTAGCTGCAACCGCAAAGACGGTAAGTCGATCATCGCAACGAAGTACAGAGATTTGAGACGTGAAGTTGCTCAGTTAAGCTTGTTGTGGTACATGAAATGTTCCATAAGCTATATATTAAGGAAGGCAAGAGCGTTTTACAATGAGTTTTCTTGTGATACTTATGCTGGGAGTAGCAGCACTATGGTTGTGGTCGATCCATATTTTTCTGTTCCTGTTTTACCCTTTAATAATTAATTAATATCTCCAAAGTCTACGTAATTAGAAGTTGTAATGTGTTGAAAGTCCACATATGTGTAAAAAGACGTCAATTTATGTAACTAATGTTGTATTTAAATTAATTTGAACATATATATGACATATATATTATTTAGTTAATTAAGAGAAACTGGTTTTTTTTCTCTTTTAGATTAAATTTAGGATTTTATATAAAGAACTAAGAAACAAAAGTACGATGTGCAAATTAACAAATCTTGTGATCAGGTTTACATTATTTTCTCATAACACATTAACACTAAATCAGTTTCATATGTGTACACAACGACAAATACATAGAATATTGAAATGATATTTAATAGTTAATCATCATAAAATATTGTGATATTTTTAAAATTAAAATACGTTTGTGATTATTTTATTGTAATTTTTTATAATTCATATATATCATTTTTATAATAATTTTATTATGATGAAATATTTATATATTACGACCAAAAATTATAACAATAGCTAACTTTTTTTGTAGTATCAGTAATATTTCACTAATGTTGAGCTTTAAATCAAGCTCTAGAGTTAATATTGTTGTTAGTTGTTACTTGTTACTTGTTACTGGTGTATAGTGAGAGATAGAGACTAGAGAGAGTCAGAGAGTAGTTAACACTGTTGTATACTGAGTGTGTATTAATTTATATTGTACGTATGAATAGTAGCACATATGTCCATGCATGCAGAATCACATGCATAACGTTGTAAGTATATTATTAAATTTCATAAGGACCACACATTACAAATACTAATATATGGTCCTCTACACAAGTCATAAATGTTTTTGCACCGTTTTATATGGTAACTTATGTTGACTCTTACCTGTCCCGTTCAATGCGAAATACATGTTCTTCATCGTTACTTCTAGAACTATATATGATGATGTTGGTAATTTGATAATGGGTGACAAAGAAACTGATGATGACGACCGAAATGATCATATGATCATTGATAAACCAGATTTATATTGACGATATAATTGATGATTAGTCTTAATCATGTTGTTGTTGGTGATGAGGACGAGATTTTTTGTTTTTTTACCAAATTAACTACTACGGTTGAAAGTGAACAAACAAAAAAAAACTACTACGGCTAATTATGTGTGATTTCATAAATTTAATTATAGTGAATTTTTATTTTATTTATTATTTTAAGTACCAGACTGAATTATAAGCGTATGTAGAACAAAAGTAGTATGAATTAACGTGAGAAATGGTTGGATATATTTTTTTATGTATAAACATTCAATGGACTTGAAAATGAGGAAGAAAAATAAATTTATTTAGACAACAAGAAAAAGAGTAAAATCCTAAAAGCCCAATTGGTGTCGAAAGGATTTTTTATTTAGACCCAAACTTTGCAAAATAGGCTAATCAGCCCATGTTCAAATTTCTAGATAAATCAAAAGAGTTAAGAGAAAGAAAGTTACATTATTAAAGCTTTAAATTAAAATTAAAATTTTCTTCTTTTTTGCGTATCATTTTTTCTTTAATAGACTGATCCGGTTAGTTCTCATATAAAAGTTATATTGTGAATTTTTTTGTTTTAAATTCAACGGTCCAACGGATACTATAAATCCTGAACAAATTCAGATTAACGAGATTTTCTGCGATAATATTATGTGATAAAATTTGAATTTTATACCGACACAAATTTTTTTTTTAAATTTTATTGTGCTGTTTGAATTGAAATTATTATTTTATGGACCAAAATGTGCACTTTCATACTAATCATAAGACTCTAATTATTATGTCATCAGAGCTTGTCTTTGCTGTCATGGTTTTTTAATACTGGAAAATGTCCTAATATGTATTAATTTTGCTGTAATTATGTTTACGGAGAAATATTTATCATCCGTGTTGAGTATCTAATCTAATAATGTTTGACCTCCGAAATACTATAATCATGCAACACGGATAACTAATATTTATTTAAAAACATGATCATAGGAAAATTAATATCGATAGGTGTCGGGAAAATATAATTAAATATCTATAACTTATCCGTGCAATCTATGGTATAACCCTATTGCTAATCAGTACAACACTATAATCGTTTCGCAACTTTTGACATCTTTGGTCAATGTTAAAATTAGTAAAGAATTTGTGTTTTTGTCAACAGTAAAGCATACCTAGAACGGTTTAGATATCCAGGATGATACCAAATTTACATTAAAAAATAATTCAAAAATTTATCAGTTAACAAATTATATTGTTCTCTTTTATATACATATTCTGGAAATTATATAATGTTATATAGTTCTGGCCCACTATACAATTTTTTTTGCAATTCAGTTTTCTAAATTTTGGGATTAGTTGACAAAAGAACTCTGAAATTAAAATTCAGCCACCATCCAGAAGCAACAACTATTTAGTTATTTAGAACCTTAACTTGGCACCACCAAAATCTTCCATTATTAATTAAACCGATCTAGCTGAATAAATGGGGAAAAACAAGTAAACTCGTGTAATAGTTGGATCATAAAGCATATGTTTTTGTTTTTTATGTAATAATCATGTGATTAGCTTAACTGGCTTTTCATAATTATTTTAGCTGCTGGTGTTTCTTTGAACAACCCACATGGAATGTTCACTGTTCACAGACACAGTATTACAAGTTGCAGACATCTTTGGAATAACGATAAACTATTGTTTATGTCCTCATATAATTGGTTTTGTTTTATCAATTAACACTTAAGTGTTGATTTACACTACAGCTTCCACAAGATTATGAAAGTGTTAATTATTAGCTACTCCCTTTGGATCTTCCTTGCTCCACTAATTCACGCTCTTGCTCTTCTCTTCAGATTGATGCTTATTATATAAACTCGAAAATAGAGATGGCCATAATGTCATCATATGCATAAAACTTTGTGCTTGCATGTTTTCATAATATTTCTAGAAGTTCAATTTCGTTATAATATTTTTAAATAAGAATTGAAAACAAAAATCGGATGGAATTGAACATATACCATGTACTACCATGTCCTATAGACAAAAGGTGATGGGCCGTGTTACTTCTGATTGGATCAAACCTGTAATTGGATAAATCATCCAATTCATGAGAGGTCAATAAATAAAAAACAATCGCTGTTGAGTATGGACCAATCTACTATAAATTTTTATTTTCTGTATATAATAAACCCAATCAATAACAAAACCTGTCTAATTGTTTTGTTGAAAATTATAATCTTATTTTCTTGGAACGTTATTGTTGTTGAAAATTATTAAAAAAAGGGACTCATTATTAAATTAGTAATGTACCGATTAAATATTGGTAGATAGTTGGCCAGCTAATGTTTTTCTTAAATTCGAACATGTTCTTGTTCATATTAATACTAATAGTGCGTTTTTGAAAAGAAAATAATAATAATTTGAGGAACTTCCAGAATTTTTGTGCTCCACATTTTTTTGTATTCTGAAAACTATCTTCGACTAAAAATATCAGTAAATCATCGCAACAAGGTTCAAACCCTCGATTATGATATATATGTTTCTTCCAACTTTATTTTACTATACTTTTATTTTTATTGGAAATTTTTAATTAAAACCCCAAAATAATAAGTCATACAATGTTTTTTGGAGTCCAATAATCTTGAATGATATTTAATAAATCACAAATATAATTTTTAGACAAAAATATTAATTCTACTTGAATTGTTTCTTTATAATAAATTTAACCAACTAAAAGTTGTTACAAAGTTTGTAACACATTACCAATATTTAAAGATGATACTACAATATATTTTAATATTTTACCTTTTAAGTCAAACTATTTCGCTCATTAGTTGATTATAACCATAGTTATTAGAGGGATCTAATCATATAGTATATCAGTAATCTTGCACATGGAACCAAAATAAATAGTAAACAAGTTTTGTTTGTTTAATCAATAAACAGTAACAAAATAAGAACACCACTTTATCCAACAACAAAATATTATAAAAGCATCACTACTTGTATAATTCCCCAGCTAAGCTCAAACAAATTACATTATTCATGATTTGATTCTCCAGATCTACAACATAAACTTCTTCACAAAATCATGAATATTCATATTTCATAGGGGTGAAAAAATATTCATCTAACCGGTTAATTTATCAATTCTTAGACTACGAAGCATGTTTTTTATGGTCAATGGATTTGGAGACATAATCATTAAGTAATCGAATCAAAACAAATTACACTAAACGGTGGAATATATATGCTCATAAACATTCAACTAATCAATAGTGCAATGATCACCCAACTACAATCATTTAGTTGGGAAAACACAATTTGATTTAACTGTGCATGGGCACAAGATTAGCTACTCCAATCTTCATACGAGAAACCAATATCCACAAGAATGTTAAATCACAATTATGTTTTCATTATCACTTGCTACATTGGTGTGATCACACAACAGATGATGATAATTCAAGTTTGGATCCCATTCGATTCGTGGATTGTGGACTTATCTTGAAATGAGCCATAGTGATCAACTATAGATGGAGACCAATTAAATTGGTTGGCCAAACTTTTCCATCTCATTGTCAATCTTAACTTCAATGTGACGTATTTAAATTCTTCTTTTCATCTATTGGCTATAGAAATTTATAAACGGAAAATAAATGTTAAATCAAAGGATAATCATAATTGACAATCACAAACTAGCGAAAGTTATAAACAGGTTCTCTGTGACAATCCTTTTCACCAAGAATTTATAAATATAGTTATTCTATGGACAAGAAAATATTATATTAAAAATATAATAATTCTAATATAATATCGCGTTATTATGTTATTCATCTAATTTTGTTTTCTTATTAGAATAATAAAATTTTGAAAGCAACGTATCTAGTCATAAATTAGGTATAAAAATAGAAATTGTATGATTTGTCTTTTTATAATATTAAAGTTAAATAATTCATATCTACAAATA
Source organism: Schrenkiella parvula (assembly GCA_000218505.1). Taxonomy (NCBI): domain Eukaryota; kingdom Viridiplantae; phylum Streptophyta; class Magnoliopsida; order Brassicales; family Brassicaceae; genus Schrenkiella; species Schrenkiella parvula. The sequence continues at coordinate 9,412,146 of CM001193.1, read as the reverse complement.
TTAATTTGATTTTTGTTTGTTTGTTAACACTAGCTAGCTCTCAAATGTTTGGTCGTCGTGTCTTAGCGTTAGCTAGTTATGGCTTATGCCAGTGTGAGACCCTAAAGAAGAAAAAAAACATTAAAATTCATTCTTATTATTCTATTGTCATGAACCCAAACAATGATTTGGTCACTTTGATCATTGTTCATTTCACAGAAATTTATGTTGACATTTCAATCTTAATCCTAAAAGAATGTTAACGTAACATCATGAGAGTGAATCTCGACATCCACAAAACTGTAAAATTGTCGGAAATATTATATTGTATGAGCAGTGGTGGTGAAACTAAACACAGACGCAAATCTAATGAATCTAACCATGTCGAATATTAGAATTTACAAAAGTTATTTTTTTAAGTTATAACTAATAAGGACTTAGCTCAACAGCTGTGATCCCACCGTCAATCACGTGTTTCTTAACTCCATCAACCGTCACGTGTCATTATAAATGTTCATATACAAATAATGAGGTGAGCTAATGTTTAATGAAATAATAGTGATTGGTGAGATAGGTAGATTTGTATCTTATTTAGTTCAGCAGGTAGTTACAAACTCCATAAGAGATAGTCGGAAAAAAATAACTCCATAAGAGATCTGTTTAATAAATAAAAGTCCAAATGTGTTTGATTATTTAACACTTAATGAGATTTTTGTTAATTAAATTATGTGTTCATTTAAATTTAAAGAGATAAGATAAGCTTCGAAATAAATAACCATAGTTCTCTTTTGAGGTTTGGATGGATGGAATTGTCAATGTTCTTTAGTTGTTACATCACTTTTGGTTCTTTTTTGTTTTTGCTTACCATCTTTCTTTCTGTATAATTATTGCATCACAATGTTTTAGAATAAAAACATGTCCACTAATCGTGTCGTCTTTTACAATTTTCGGTTCATTTCTCATTTCCTAAAAATTGCCAACAGTTTCTCTTTTTACTACTCATTGATCGTATATTATTTTTGCGAATAATATTTTCGGAAAGACGAGATGCTTCTTTCTTTTTTCCATTACCTTTTGCCTGATTTGTTTTTTTTTTCATTTTAGGGTATAAAACTTTTGTTTGTTATTTGTTGTTTATTTTATGGTAGAATACTTACCTAACTATTCCGCCAAATATAGACTTTAACTGGTACGTATTTTGAAAAAAAAAGAACCTGAATCAAATGAATAAGAATTAATGAGATCATATAGACCATGTTTTTTTTTCTTAAAGCAAAATAAGGATTGTCTATTATTCTTACGAATATTTAAAGATGATAAAAATTGGAATCGTTGCCATTCTAGTATTGGTTGCATAAGAAAATAAAGCAGAAACGTTTAAAAAAAATGAAAAAGACAAAACAGTATTTACTACCGAACAAATCGTCAACCGTTGGTTGGACGCGGAACGCGTAATTTGGAAGCTGATAAGATTCGTTACATTTCAACAACGCCATTACCTTGCCGATCCGACCGGATCACGTCACCCACCCCCGACATTCGGGTCGGATCCTATCCAATCTATTTTTTAACCATTCTTTTGTGCCAACCCACTAATTAGAGCATTTTTGTACTGAAGTCTCTTCTTCACGAACCCCCGTTTTATATTAATCTTTCAAATACAACCCCTTAGATTTAATTGTTGCTAGAAAACCCCACAATCATCATTGGTAGTAGTCCCCCAAATTGTTTAAAAGTTTTTCAAACTTTTTCGAAATTATCCTATTTATCCATTTTAAAATATTTTTTATTTAAAATTACTAATAGTTTGTATATTGATTTTAGTTACCTAAATTTTTTGATTCTGTTCTATTTTTGTATCGAAAATATTTTAGATAGTGATTTTTAATATCTGTTTTATAAAACCGATTTGTAAATCTTTTTGTTTTGTTTTTGTTTTGTTTATGTCGATATAAGAGGTTTTGATATGAAAAGAAACAGAGGGTTACGTTTGTAAGGAAATGACAATTTGGGGTAAAATCTAAAAACATATTCTGTATATAAACATATCATCTTCTCGTACACACCACCAATCTTTTTTTATTATACTCTGTTTTTTTTTCTACGAAAAAGAACGAATCAGTGTCGGCTCTTGGGTTCCGAAAAAAACAAAAAACGCTCAGACCTGAAAACACACACACACACACAAAAAACATTATACGTCGGATCCAAAACGCGCGTTATATAAACGCTTTACTACTCCGTGAATCCTTCCCTTTCCGCCATTGCTCGGACATCGCGTCTTCAGGCAATGTGCTGAAACTGAGTTACCGTCCGAGTTAGCTAAGTGAAATTTGGAGGTTTAGACTTATCGCAAGTTGGGTTTTGCGAGAAACCGCGTTTCCAAGTAAGTGCGTTTGCAGCAGAAACTTTCTTGGAAAGAAAGTTTTATCCTTTTCCCAGTATGCAAAACAGATTCTTTCTCGTTGATTACTTCTACGTTTCGAATTTTTTGTTCTTCATTGCTTTTTGTTTGGAAAAACATCCTGACAAAATCGAATGCCCTGATTAAACTTTCCGGGAAAATTTTACTTTTTCCTTTTGTTTTTATTAGCTGGAAATTGGAATTTGAGCTACCGCAGAAATCTACTAAAATATGAAAATAAAAAAAGACATTTTTTAGACCCCAAACGCTAAAAAAAAAATGATGCAAATAGATAGTTCGGATCTAAAGTAATAATTTTGTCTACTTATGTATTGTTTCCTCCAAATTGGGGGATCTTCTCTTTTAGATACTATAATGCCATTTTTGTTAGCTATTCCCTTTTTACATGTACTTCAATTTCTAACGTTCTTTAATTATTAATTTTTTTTTCATTTCTTGTTTTCGTTCACCAGGATGTTCAACTTCAAGCAATGGTTGATTCTTGTGATATGTTCATTAGCAATCTTGGAAACAGAAGGATTGTTTGTCAATATTACATTTGTTCGAAACGCCGTCGCGAGAGGAGCCGGTGAGTTTTATATATAATCCTTTAGTTCGTCATAGTTAGTCTTTTTTGTGTGTTTTAATCCTCAGTTTGGCCAATTCTTCTTGTGTTTTGTGATCTTTAAATTCATAATTTTTTATTATTATTGTTTTTTGCAGTTTGTTTGGATGGTAGTCCACCAGCTTATCATTTAGACAGAGGTTTTGGAACTGGAATCAATAGCTGGTTGATACAGCTTGAGGTTTGCTTTCTCTTTTGTTCTGTTTGTTCCTGCTTTCGCTTACTTGATGCTCATATCGAATACTATATCGCCTTTTATTGGTTACTGGTTTCATCTTTTGGTTACTTAGGACATGATATTGAATGAAAGTTTTGTGAAAGTAAACTGAGTGTTTTTGGAAATGCTTGATTTTAGGGAGGGGGATGGTGTAATAATGTCACAAATTGCGTTAGTCGGATGCATACGCGATTAGGTTCGTCGAAGAAAATGGTGGAGAAGCTTCCTTTCTCAGCTATTCTTAGCAATAAGAAACAATACAATCCTGGTATGAAACACAATTAACTTCTGACCGACTGTTGATCAAACATAAGTTTGCTTTTTCTTATGTGTTTCGGGTGGTTCCTTATGGAAACGGCAGATTTTTACAATTGGAACAGAGTGAAAGTTAGATACTGTGACGGGTCATCATTTACGGGAGATGTGCAAGCAGTAAACCCTGTGAGTATTAAGAAGAAAACATGAGATTTATTTTTAATGCTATCAAGGAAGAGAAAACTCTTCCTTATTCGATAATCGTAATGGTGATTTGATCAGGCTACTAATCTTCACTTCAGAGGTGCTCGAGTTTGGCTAGCCGTTATGCAGGAGCTGCTAGCTAAAGGCATGAGAAACGCCGAGAATGTAAGCTTCTTTTTTTTCCTCCACAAATGTACTCCAACCTCCATTAACTCTTGCAAGCTTTTGATCCTTAAAGGTGATCTGAAAACGTTGATGAAACTATGGCAGGCTGTTTTGTCTGGGTGTTCTGCTGGCGGGTTAGCTTCGCTGATGCATTGCGATAGTTTCCGTGCTCTATTACCGATGGGTGCCAAAGTAAAATGTCTTTCAGATGCTGGTTTTTTTCTCAACACGTAAGACAATTGTTCCATTGGAAACATTCTTTATCTATTATCAACTGACTTTAAAAGACCAGAGATTTATACGGTTTTCGCTGTATGTAGAAAAACTCTATACAGTCTAACAAAAAGATATTCCATCGGTATGTTTTTCAGAAGAGATGTCTCAGGAGCTCAATACATTAGATCATACTTCAAAGATGTGGTTGCTCTACATGTAAGCGTTTTATTTGCTTTTCTTCTGTAGTGACATTAGATACAGTTCTTGTTATTGGTACTTATAAGTGAAACTTGTTGCAGGGATCAGCAAAGAATTTGCCGAGGTCATGCACATCAAGATTGACCCCTGCAATGGTAAAAGGCATTCATGTGATCCCTTTTAAGCCCTTTTTGCTTCTTTACAATTTTACTCATATAACCATTATTGACAAACTGCAGTGTTTCTTCCCTCAATACGTTGCTCGCCAGATTAGAACTCCTCTTTTCATTCTTAATGCAGCATACGACTCTTGGCAGGTATGTTATCTCTTTGTAGCTTCCATATTTCTCTAATGAACATATCTTTCAGGTAAAAGAACTATTTTACATAGTCGAAGCTCGAAAAACTCAGCTTTGGATTTCAAATATCTTTCTCAGATAAAGAACATTTTGGCTCCCCGTGCCGCTGATCCTTATGGAAAATGGCAAAGTTGTCAACTCGACATCAAGAATTGCCAACCAAACCAGCTCAGAGTTATGCAAGGTTAGCCACAGAACCAAAGCTATTCAAGAATGTGATTAGTTGTTGGATATTTTCTTAACATCATTACATAAAAAGGTTTTAAATTTCCTCGTTATCTGCTTTTTAGATTTCAGATTAGAGTTCTTGAGCGCGGTGATAGGTTTAGGGAGATCTTCATCAAGAGGAATGTTCATAGACTCTTGCTACACTCACTGCCAAACCGAGACACAGACTTCATGGTTCTGGCAAGATTCTCCAATTCTAAACCGAACGGTAAAATTCACAAAAAAAAAACTCTTCTCCAAATTCTTGTGAAACAAAAATGTCATACTAAAAAATCAGTTTACATTGTGTTCTTTAATCACTTTTCTTCTTAATTTTGTTTTTGAGAGCAGACAATAGCAAAAGCTGTTGGAGATTGGGTTTATGACAGAAAATTGTTTCAGAAGATAGATTGTCCTTACCCTTGTAACCCTACATGCCACCACAGAGTTTTCACTCCTCAAGATGCTCCTCCAATTTAAGAAAAATATATAGATTTATTATTTTTTAAAGAAAAAAATTGCTTATAAATGATTCATTTGTCACATATAGTGAAATACTCTTAGAGTCTAGCTATAGAAAAAAAGAAAAAGAGTGTGATTGATTCTTGAGTGTTGAGGACAAACAAAATGAGTAATTTTCTCTCAGCACTCGTCTTGTGTGCGGGTTAAGTTGCTTTTTTTCTCTTCCATTCTTATGTAAAATGCAAAATTGTTACTTTTATTCTAATAAATAAAGTATAATTCTTTTCACAAATGAACTAGACTATAGTATTTGTTTGTCAACAGAGCATGCATTAAATGGTATTTGAATCAGGATGATGATGAAGTAACAATACTAACACAAACCACTAAATTAAATATTTTGATTGAAATATATAACTTTTATTGCTAAAATATATATTTTTTTCTTCTTTTTGCTGTTTATGCAAAACACATACGACATTATGGTGTTTATATTATTGCACTTTGCACGCGGTTTTGTACTGATAATTTCCCCTAGGAAACACAAGAGAAAATCAATGATTAGGAAATTTCAATTGAGATCTCAAGGTAGCTTCCTTAATAAACAATTATTCCTTTTAGTTCCTATAAACAAATGAATTCTTATATTTATCCATTATATTCTAAATTACGAAGTTATAGAGTATATAATAACTCTGTTAAATATAAAATAAAGAAAGGACTGACTTCTAAAAATCTTGATGTTTTATCAAGAAACTCTTAACATATTTTGGCTGTTGTGCAGCTACTAGTTCCGTGCACCGACACTTTTAGTACTCGTGCCAAACCATACTTTTTCTTTCTTATTTAATTGTGCTCATAGATTTCTTTCTTTGTTAAAGAAAAATATAGGTTCCACCTTAATTGTGTTCACAGATTTATAAAGATAGCAAATTTAACAATCTAAGATAAATTATTTATATTATGAATGTGAAAAACTTTAGGTGAAAATGACGCATAGATTGATATCTTAAATACCTGAATATTTAAATAATTATGTATAATCAGTATTTTTCAAGGTCTAATAAGAAGGAAACTGAGAATGGTCTCTTCTTTTTTTATGAGTCGGTTAATCTTAGTTACTAATAGATTATATATAAAACAAGTGCTTAAGAAACATTTAAGTTATAATTGAAGAATATATACTGAACTAATTAAATAAATTTAATCACTAATAATTTTTCAAAAGTTACTTTTAAATTACAGTGATCCTTTATTCCAAGTTAGATTTCAAAACATTAATAAAAAAGACCAAGACATTATTTTTTGGTCGAAAATAAGACTATGGGTTATACAACGTAGCTTCTTGACGTTGGATAACCTGGCGAATCTACTGACACGCACGCTATGCCATTCACAAGTATCTTATAAAAAAGAAAACCTTTATGCAAATTAAAGCAAAAGAATATAATTAAAAAGCAAATTAAAAAGAAAAGAAAAAGTGTTTGTTTTTTTATTTTGCAACTTGTGAATGTATCTATATATAATGGAGAAGACAACAATGGCTGGCTTCCATAAACCTCTAAAGCTCTCTCTCTTTTAGATTCCTCTCTATCCATTTCATAAACACACAAAACAAAACATTTTTTTTTCTCTCTAAGTAGAGAACAATTTAAAGGACTCCATTCTCATAAGGTAAGCTTCGTTTTTGTAATTGTTTTTTTTTTATATTGTAGTTTCCTGTCTCCATTTATAGTTCTGCAATCTTAATCTTACTAAAAATTTTCTCATTTATTTGAATTAATTTCGGTAGTACGATCCGAAAAATTGATTTGAATATATGATGTTTGATCTTGTTTGTTATTACTAATTACCTAGTTAGGACTCAAGAATATGATTTTGTTAATATTAAATTCTTGCATAGTAAAGTAGACATTATTATCTAAGAGGGTACTTCGGGTATAGGGACCATAATAAGTTTAATAGCAATTAGCAATATCGTTAAAACAACAGATTAATAATTGTTTAGTGGACTACACTCTAAACAAAATAATAATTACTGACAAACTTTTTTGGTTGTCTGAGAAAGTAAGAAGATTTTAAAACACGCACATGTAAGATTAATGTCTTTACTTTAATTCGTGGGTTTTTTAACAATCACATTTGTGGTGAATGCTGATCTTTATTACTCTAGATCTCAATTAGTGATAATGTGGATTAGTGGAATCTTATAAAGAAAATGGAATAGAATAGCAGATTTTGTTTTTTCTATTATTTCGATAAAAGAAATAATTGAAAAAAAATATACTAGTTAGATAACAAATCTTAAGGTTGTTTATTTATTTTGAAATTGTTATAGAATGGGGAAGCTTAAGCAATGTTGGTCAAGTGTGCTAGTGTTGGCATTGCTGGTGATCGGAACCGGAGCCGTTCCCATCACTTATCTCCAAAGCGCCGTCGCTAAAGGAGCCGGTAATTAATAATATGCAACATTAACGGTTCACTTACAATAATACATTAAAAAATGACATTAAATCGATTAATTCAATATATATTATTGACAATTGTTTGTTTTTTAATAAATATTTGTAGTGTGTTTGGATGGGAGTGCACCAGCTTACCATTTCGACAAAGGGTTTGGTTCGGGGGTCAACAATTGGATTGTTCATATGGAGGTAAGAGTTTTGATTACTTATACCAAGAATTGGAAAAAAGATTGTGAAAAACAAAATAAATTTGCAGAATAAAATGACATAAAAATTATATCGTTGTTCTGTATAGTTGTGTTACTGATAATAACTTAGCTTACTGGAATAGGAAACATTCATCTAATATATATATGCTAAGTAAGTTAGAAATATTTGAATGTTATGTCTTAGGGAGGAGGATGGTGTACCGATGTGGCTTCATGTATTAAACGTAAGGGTACAATGAAGGGTTCGTCCAAATTCATGAACAAAGACTTTGGTTTCTCCGGTATCTTGGGTGGCAAGCAAAACACTAACCCAGGTCTAAACTAAATCTTCTTTTATTTTTGTTTCTGAGAGTTGAGAATCAATGGTGTACTTAATTTTTTTTCTTATTAAAAGGATTTTATTTTCTTCAGATTTTTACAATTGGAATAGAATCAAAGTACGTTATTGTGACGGATCATCTTTCACCGGCAATGTACAAGCCGTTAATCCGGTAATTTAATTTTATATTTTTATCCCAAATTTTATATTTTTGTTTTTGTAATTCTTTGAATTGTTGTAATAAAAATTGTAAGATTTATGGTGAAATTTTTTTGAATATTTTCAGGCGAATAAGCTGTTTTTCCGCGGTGCACGAGTTTGGCGTGCGGTGATTGATGATCTCATGGCTAAAGGAATGAAAAACGCTCAAAACGTATTATATATTCATAATTTAACATATCTCTTGCTTTATGTGTATCAAATTAAGTTTCTTATTGTCTTAACAGTTTAATGAGGTTCTTATAAAACTTTTCAGGCGATACTCTCTGGTTGTTCAGCCGGAGCATTGGCCGCGATTCTACACTGTGATACTTTCCGGGCCATACTTCCCCGAACAGCTAGAGTCAAATGTGTTTCTGACGCCGGTTACTTTATCCACGGGTACGTGAACACATAGTTACGGTTAACTAATTCAAATCGGATTAAAACCCAAAGCTTAAACCGAATCTTTACATACCAGCCTTTTAAATTACTGCTATAAAAAAACGAAACCCAAGTCAGCTGAAACCGGTTTTAATGTAATTGAATCAAACGAAACCAAACGAAGAAACCAGATTTTAAAAAAATCTATACTTAACTTATAGCTAAAAAATATAATAAAAAGGGATACTATTAATTGATAATTCAAAACTATATTTTTAACTAAAACAAAATGAATCTAATACCAGACCAAAATTAAAAAAAAAACTACCAAACCGAATTCAAGATCAAACCAAACTACAAAGAGTTTTTATTTGGTTTTAGTGTTAATTAATAGTGTATAACGAAAAATACAGACAACCGAACCACAACCAAACTACAAACCGGATAGTTCACCTCTACATAGTCTAAAAATCAGATATATGATCATTTATAAGTTCATCACTCGATTTGATTTTATGAAACAGTAAAGATATCTCAGGAGGATCATACATCCAATCATATTACAGCAAAGTTGTCGCACTCCACGTACAATCTCTCTTCTCTCTTTCAATATCTCATTGTTGTAAGTCCTTATAAACTCATAGAGGAGAATCCTTACTTAAATCATTTTGTAGGGATCTGCAAAGAGTCTTCCTGTTTCTTGCACCTCAAAAATGAAACCAGAACTCGTACGTACTAATCTTCGATCCCAAACATCATTGTTCTTGGCATTATATTTTGCATACATTGAACAATATTAACGACTTATTTGATTTTGTTTTGCAGTGTTTCTTCCCTCAATACGTTGTTCCTTTCATGAGAACACCTCTCTTTGTCATTAACGCCGCCTTCGATTCCTGGCAGGTCCGTGACATACATTATACATATAAAAAACACACAGATCAATTACATGTTTTGACATATATTGAATTTGGTAAACTTTTCAGATCAAGAATGTTTTGGCTCCAACTGCTGTTGATAAGCGTAAGGAGTGGAAGAACTGTAAGCTTGATCTTAAGAAATGTTCGGCCGCTCAACTCAAAACCGTCCAAGGTAATTCCATAACTAAACCGAACTATACAGATTTCCGGTTTATAATGGGTGAAGAAGTACCATTCTTTAAATTCGCATTTCGGTTTGATTTAATTTCAGCTGAGTTGATTTAGTCTTTTAGATTAGTTTTTACAATAAGTATTGTTATTAATAAAATATATTAAAAATCAATTATATCCTTAAAAATACAAGTTGATTCTTAAAATTCTTTATTACAATTAAAGTTAAATTAGGTGTATTATACAAAAGTTTGCAATGAAAAAATCTGAAACGATACTTATTATTATGAGACAGAGGAAGAAAGAACAACAGTCAGTCATTAGTTATTGTAATAAACCGAATCTAGTGTAAACTGATTTGGTATGATTTCGGTTCCATTCATATTTGTCTTCCAAAAAAAACTTCAAACTTCAAAAGTTTCATTCGATACAAGTTGGTTTTGAAATCCAATAAGATTCATTTCAGTTTTGATCGATTCGGTTTATCCAGATTAAACACATCGAAACGAGTGGGTTGGTTGGTGGTAGATTAGATTAAACCGGATTGGTTTTAAACATCTCAGGGTTTAGGGATCAGATGATGCGTGCATTGTCTCCGATTCACACTACTCCGTCGAGAGGATTGTTCTTGGACTCGTGTCACGCTCATTGCCAAGGCGGAAGCGCCGCCTCTTGGTCCGGTGCTAAAGGTCCCCAAGTCGCCAATACGGTAATGAAACCTATACAAACTTGTCCACTGTTTGAGTTTTAATCTTGATTATGCTTTTAATTTCGGATTTTAAATCTATTTTTCTCCATTGCAGAAAATTTCAAAGGCGGTCGGAAACTGGTTTTATGGCCGGAGTGCATTCCAGAAGATAGATTGTCCGTCGCCGACTTGCAATCCTACTTGTCCTGCAATCTCTACTGACGAATAGATCTTATATTATATATTGAGAAATATTCAATTTTTAATTTCAACCAAAGTCTCTCGAATATTTGATCATTGCTGAGGAATAAGAGTTTAAGACAACTGCAGTGAAATTGAATAAAAGAGTGTATTTTTCATTTGATTTAAGATTATTTTTCTGTATTAATCAAGTTTTATGTGAAAAGTTTTCATATTTGTACGAATTGAGAGTGAGAGAGAGACTGAGAGAGGATACACAAAGCTTTGATACAGTGATTCTTAAGGGTTAATCCCAATTTGGAGAAATAAAACTTCCGACTTTACTTCATCAGGGTCGAAGAAGATCATTGCTTTTATCAATCGTTTAACAGTTTCAGAGCGCATCGATGGATTCGGCGTTTGTGGATAGAGCTTGGGACAAATGGGTTACGGGTAACGTCGGCTCTTCAGGTAAGTCTCTGATTAGGGTTTCTTATTCAGAAGAAGAAAACCCAGAAAAAGCAAGTAAGCATCTTCCTTTCTGTTTGTGATTTGATTGTTTGAAACTATTATCCAGGAAATCCATTGAAGGCTGCTGTTTTGATTAACTATGATCCTACAGGACCTTCTCGTCTCTTATCAACAATGTAAGCATATTCGTTCTCTGTGTCCTTCTTAGTAAAGCTTGTTCTTCTTAAGATTGGTATTTGCAGTAAAAGACCGAGAACTGATTCCGTCTCTCTCACCAAAATTTGATGTTATGCTATTGGATTTCGATTTAGTCTCTTCTGAGTTTATGCAGATTCACTTAATCTTGAGGCTCATTTGTGTTCCTTGCAGTGCTGAGCAAGAAGGGATTGATCTCTATCCAGTTGAGCTGAAGCAATTCATCGATTTCATGAGACGTGGCAATCTTCCTACCGAGACCTTTGTTCTTGGATCCAACCAGTGTAAGTGTTTGTTTGCTTGTTTTTCTCTTTTGCTTGGTTTAATAAATAGGACTTGAATTTTGTAGACATAGTAACATCAATTCACGAGAATTGGTTTGCTGCTCGATGCTTAAACACAACCCAACCTGCTGGTGAAGGAGCTATTGTTATGCAGACCGCGGCTTACGTATTGGTTGCTCTGTGAGTCCACTTCACACTCTGTTCAATTGCATCTCTTCACCTTTACATTTCCATCTAGAACCACAAGACGCTTATGAAACACTGAAACACTTCTGATATTACTGTGTTCTTTCTTGCAGCTATGAAGGATCAATTGGTTCAGCCTCTCAAGCTATGGCTGCAGCTGATCAGTTTGCATCGCAGCTGAGTCGGAAAAGCTTCTAGCTTCATCGTTTGTGAAAATCACAGAGGAAGAACACTAATCTCTGTTATTAAAGTAACAAGCTTTAACTATGTTTTGAGAAGTATTATCAAGTTTGATGAATGGTTTTTCATTTATGCGCATCAGAAATCAACTGGTAACAAGCCTGTGGGATACAGAAAAAAATCCTTAACAACTCATCTCATCATACAATCGTTTTTGATTCAGTTCCACTCTTGTTAAAATCCGGAGTTGTTGCGTTGTAATCAATCTCTGAAACTGATCAAGTTCTTGAAGGTAGAAACACCAGAGTCCTATCTTGTTGGATTTTTTATATCAGAAGCTTCAAACTTCATGTGACAGTCATCAATGCTGTTCAGGTAATGGGATCATATATTCAAATGTCTCCAACATAGCAGACACCAACCTGCAATTACCATTTAGAGAGCATGGAACACATCCTGCAATTACCATTTCAGAACCCTTATGTTGTGTAAGAAGAGATCACCCAGATGAATAATTTAACTGTGTCTCCTACAATCATTAATATTACAAGACAAGAGATTGCTGATGGCGTTTCATCAAGAACGTAAATCAAAACATAGATGAACTTTTCTCAGAGAAGCATTAAATAACAGGAAAAAAGACAGTCAATATGATCAGCTGAAGTGACGAGATCTCTATCTTCTTACTGCTGAGATGGTAAAAGACGAACTGTGAAATCAGAGAATGAAACAGTTTCTTTTACTCATAACCAGACTAACTATACTACAAAAACCAAAAATTCAGAAACTATTCTGTATCAGAAAAATCCAAAAAAGAAGAAACCAAATTGGATTGAAAATTTATAACCATATGTTTTCTATACAGAATATAAAAGTTTGGGTTGAGCTTGAAAATGAAACTTCATGGCCCCGACAAGAAAAAGCTTGAATCACATGATGCTTTCTTGTTTTTTTGTTTGTAAAAATCCCAACACTTTTCATGATCATCTATGCTTTACTTCTTTTAAAACAGAGCATACTAATTCCAAAATTAACCATTCTAGATCAATCACCACTCACAAGAATGTTCAATCTGGGTTTCAATTTATTTTAGGGTGTGTTTTTAATTGGTTGGTTTTGTATTTAGAAACAGAAATTTGTTTGTTTCCACTGAGCTTTGGTTTATTCAGGTTAAGCATCTGTGAGCATGCTTAACATATATTGCAAGGAACAAGCTGAAAAGAAAAACAAATAATAAAATAAAAGAGAATCTTTTCCCATCATCAATTAATAATAAGATCTTGCAGAACTGATTAACTTTAATTACAATTATATGATAATATTTAAAAAAACATTTTAAAAACAAGACTAAAGAGGAGAAGCTGAAAATAGGGAACTTTTTGACCAAATTGCTCAAAACCAGTTAGCATTAGTGATTGTACACATTGATATTTAGATCCAAGTCAAAAAAGTCTGTAAAGGAACAATAGATCAAGTAAATAATCTGCAAATGAAATGCATCGTTAAATAACTAATCAATTTAGATATTAAATACATGTTCAAAACAACCAACTAGTTCTCTTTTACATCAGTCATATTTAAACATTATTTTTCTTTTGTTACATCTGCTTTCCACTAACATCATTAATTGCATTGATTCTGCACTAACGGTACTAATTGTATTGATTCTGTTTCTTACTTTCTTTTAGTTCCCACACCATTTGTTCTCTATCAAACAATTCACAACTCCAAATTCAACATTACATATCCAAAAATGGAAAAAAATTCTTCATTTCACATGCCTGCAATAAAAATCTCTCTTCCATCTCTTTACACAAAACTAACTTAATCATTGTCAAATCGTATATTAGCTCTCACTTTTCACATGTTAAGGAACAAAACAACAATATGAAGCCAAAGATTTGCATCAACAAAACCTAACATAATTTTTAGGTAAATGAGATTTGACTATTACCTTTTCCGACTCAAACCAGTCATCTTGAATCTCACCATCAAAACCTATCCAAAGTAAAACCAATCATAAACCCTAAAGATTCTTAAAAAAAACAGAGCTCTTACTCTATCCTTATAAATCAAATCACATGGGATTGTAAGAACTAACTTTTAGAACAGAGTGAAACAAGAGTTAATCACATCAACAACCTCTTAACATTCCAAAACCCTAGATCTAACAAATCATAGGCAACAACAGTCACTGTGGTTTTAAAATCAAACCTAAATAAAGATTAAACATTTTAAGCAAGAAGTGTAAAATCAGCATCTTGATTTAGGGAAAACCAAACAAAAATTAGAGAACTTTAATTTTTTCTGCCAACAATAAAGGTTTAAGATTCAAAGGAGATGTTTGAAGAGGAGAAAAGCATATAACTTGCAGATCTGATTTTTTTTGTTTTCACCATCGGAGGGCTCCGATTCAGTTGATGCAAGGCGGGATCCAATCACCTGCTCACAAACCAATAAGGCAAAATCACGTGGATGTGTCAGCTAATTAGTTCCCGACCTGCACCAAGCGAATCCGAGCCCGACGATGACTCTTTTCATCATAATCTCTCTGTAAATCTCTGAGAAAAAAGAAGACAAAGAGAGAGAGAAGAAGAAGAAGAAGAGAGAAGCACAAGCTTTAGGTCTGTGTAATGGTGTAATGAGGCAAAGAGCGCTTCAACCCTATCGAACAGAGACAACCTTAGCCTCATTTGTAGGGTATTTAATACACGTAACAGTCCATTCATCTGTCGACACGTGTCTTTAATTATTTAATAGGTCTTCGCTTTCACACTATTGACTATGGTGGAGATATGAATTTTCCGACCTAGATTTTTTTCCTCTTTTTAAAAATTATTGAAATTACGGAAAAGCCATCGTCACTCACTCGTACGTGGTTCCACAGTTAAACCACGTGCGCGTGATCTGTACATGTCACGTGGACTACTTCTGCGTCTTCCACTTTTTTTTTTGACTTTATGATGTAAATAATACGAAAATAGCATGCCTGGTTGATAATATTGTTCTTGTACTAAATAAAATGTTTTTGAAATGAAAACAAATAATAATATTTTCATTCATACGATTTGGAATTTGACACACCCGCTTTAGAATCGAATCTAAAGATTGATTTTAAAAAATTATATAACATGGTCAAAGATTACTTTCTATCTATTAGCAGAATTGAAATATTTACATTTGATCATTTACCATCTAGATCAGATTTGTCTAATTCTGAGGAATATATAAATCATTAATCTTATATTTCTTTATGAGTTATTCTGAATCTGACTACATGTCGTCATATATATATATATATATATTTACACCAACAAAATTCAAACAATGTTATTAGGGTAAAAGGTTGATTCTTTTAATTCCATAAGAGAAGTATATATACAAGTTCTAGCTACCATACGAGTACTAGTTGCATTATCTCTACAACTCTAATATCTTAATGTTAATAAAATAAAAATGAGAAATATATATAATCTTTGCCAATATTTACCTTCAATTTGGTGTGTAAAACTTACAAATGTCATACTTATGACGAAGATAATTAAACTATTACGGTTTTCAAGTTTTTATAAAGTATGCAAACCGCTCAGACGTATAAACATAAGAGATGGGAATCCAACTCGTTGTGTTGTGATTGCTCGTATACAAATTGAACTTACACCATTTACTATCACATTAGGTGTTGAAATCTAACTTCACTTACTAGATTTAAACAAAAGTAAATTATGGGTTTTAAAAAAAATGATAACTCATCGGTTCAAGAATTACAAAAATTAGATTTTTAAAAGTTAAAACCGATCTAATCGTGAATAAAACATTTGAAATCTAAAATTTTAAATTTTTTATTAATAGTTATCTCCAAATTTTTTTAAATAATTACGAATCGAATAATCCTTTGATAAAGTCTTTATATTTATATCTAAAAAAATCGGTTAGATCGTTTAACATTTTCTTTTTTTGATTAAAAAATTTTTTTTATTTCCGACGATTTTTCTTATAAAAAAAATTTTCATTTTCTTTATAATAACTTGGAATTTCGCCAATTTCAATGGATTCTATTAATGGACTGATTTCAAATTAATTCGGATCTTAAAATAAAATATAGAATCCATCTCTAACATTACAGAAAATGTTCTTATAAGATCATATACGAACCCTAGTTTGTCTTATCTCTACAACTCTAATATACACTTATTATCTCATTAGTGAATAGTCAAAATAATTTTCTACATAACCAAATCGTAAAAGAAGTGCTAAGAAAAAAAACGAGTTTCTTTTTCAAGGTTTTCTTATCAGTTACCTTTAGATCAGAGATTATATAAAAAAATATGTTTAAAACACATGAAAATGATTATAACCTTACATGTGCACTCTTTCATATACGATATCATTTTCACCAAATCCATATAACCTTGTATAAGTTAACAGTACCAAGTACCAATGATCGTGCATCAGAAAATTCATATTATAAATTTATGTAGAGCAGAAAACACTAACTTAAAATTGATCCAACCTTCAATAATAGAATTTTCTTACCACACTTAATGTAGATAACATAAGTAGTGTAGATAGTAAAGTTGTAAGAGAGTGCCATAACATTGAAGAATGAAACAGTGGATAAGAAAATGCCGAAAGAAAAAAAGTGATGTTAACTACTTTCCCTAAAATACTCCAAAATTGAATTAATTAGTACCATCCCATTTTTTTATCAAATTAGTAACTTTTAGTGCTCTTTAAACCGGAATATTCGAAAACATCACAACAGCGGATATTCAGAAGGTTGTTATTATAATCATAAACATTTATGATCACTTGAAGTTCTTTTTTAATTAGATACATAAAAAGTGAATAACTTTAACAGGAATATATACTAGATATAAATAAATTAAAGGAGAATCTGATTCTATTTCTGTGATAATAGACAAAATTGTGTACAGTCTATTTCATGGTATTGATTCTAGACCAATGTATGTGAATGTATTATGGTATTTTGCAGTCTTTTACGGCGCCGACAGTTTATTTTTCTCCATCTCAAAAATGACAATTTCACGATTTATGCGACACTTTTTGACCATGCAAATTTTATATCAAATAATGAAAAAAAGTTTCTAGAAAGATCTCAGCAATTTTCTCGTGTTTATTTAGCTTTGAGAACTTTAGAAATTAAATAAATCCCGTGAATATCGCAAACTGTATTGTTAAGTACTTTGGTTTATGCATAAGTCAGGTTTAGTTCGTTCGGGTACTAATTATGATGTGAAACAAATTACATTTTCACAAAGAAGATACGATTTGAAACAAAAACACAGATTTTGTGGGGCTATGAACCGAGTATGAACCAGTCGAGTCTCGAATATAAAGAATGAAAACATCAAAGATATAAGTTTTGGAGGTGATGGACTGATGGGTTGGGTCAAAT
This sequence comes from Schrenkiella parvula, assembly GCA_000218505.1. Classification (NCBI taxonomy): domain Eukaryota; kingdom Viridiplantae; phylum Streptophyta; class Magnoliopsida; order Brassicales; family Brassicaceae; genus Schrenkiella; species Schrenkiella parvula. The sequence continues at coordinate 9,394,586 of CM001193.1, read as the reverse complement.
GGAATATATATTGAAGGCAAGAACATCAATTAGTATAAAAAGAAGAGAAGATGGTTGGTTCAAAACTATGAATCCAAAATGTTCATGGTCCAAAAGATCTTTTAGTCTTAAGATTAAGAAGGTAGTGTTAGGTTGCTGCCTTGTTGGCTACGAGATAAGCCCATGTGGGCATGAGAAGTCATTAAGCCTCACACAAATCAAGTCCATGTGTATGTGGTTATTGTTTGGACTTTGAACTAGTTCTCGGCGTTTAGGTACTTGTTCAGATTCGAGTCGAGTTTTTCGGATATCGGATCTTTCGGGTTTAAGATATAAGATCCGTTCAGGTATTTTGAATTTTCGAATCGGGTTCGGTTTGGTTCCAATCGGGTTCGGGTCGAGTTCGGATAATTGGTTCGGACTCGATTTATATCCGAATTTCCATAAAAAATAGTTTAGATCAGTTATTTTGTGCAAAAGTAACAATGGATACATTTGAGTTCGGGTAACTTGTATTCGAACTATCCAAATTAACCCGAAAATATCCAAAAATATCTGAACTACCCAAATTAATTTATTATATATATATTATTATGACTAATATTTTTTAGCTATTTCGAATACTTCGGATACTCATTCGGTTCTCGGTTCGGGTCGGGTTCGATATCCGTTCTTCGGATATAGCAATTCAAGATCCGTTTGGGTATTTAGCCGGATCCGATTCGGTTCGGTACTTCTTAGTTTGGATCGGATTCGGTTTGGTTTTTTGGATCTAGATATTTTGCTCATGGCTACTTTGGACAATAAGAGTGTCACTCTTCCTTTAAACAAAAAGAAGAAATGTGAGTATCATTCTTATTGTTCGGAAACAAGAAAACAAGAAGGTTAAAGCTGTTTATTAATTATTGGGCTATTAGTTTTAGGAAAGGAGAAAAAAAAACGAGAACAAGAATAAAAAACAAAATTCGATTTGTGAGTTATGTGAACGATTTAATAAAGTTCAAATCTAAGCCATAAAGTTTTTGGAGTAATGTTGTGTAACATCTCTTTATCAAAAGAAAAATATTCAACTTTGGTGGACCGATTGACTCTAGGAAAAATATTGAGTTGCATAAGATTTGAATCATATAAATATGAATCGAAGAGTGGTTTTGACAGAAAATATAATTTTTATGACTTCAATTTCAAATTGATTTTGAGTACTGAAACTCACTAAGGACATGACACGCATTGGTAAGATTTTAGTAAATTCAAAGAATTAAACCGGTAAATCACTAAACCGGAAACCAAAGAAAATAGTGGGTTTAGATTGGAATCGCGGAAGGAATTTAGAATCCAATGTGATTGCGTTTGAGTCACACAAGCTTTTGTGAAACCCGCGTCTGCGTTTGGCTTGTATAATAAAGATATTTTCCCTGTTACAACCCGCGTGATTAAAAAAAAGTGTTAACCTCAATGATTACCGTTAAAACCACTTTGTCCAAGTGGATTCCTAAGAGACCGTACAGCTCTCACGGCGGCGCAATCACAACACGTCTCTCCTTCACACTCTCTTCTTTTTCTCCTCCTCCCGAGTTTCCACACCTGGTTGACTCATCCACGACTCGTCGTCCCCTTCCCACTCCCCCCCAAAAAAGCAGCCATGACGACTCCTTTCCGGACCATTAACGCAAATGCCATCGCCGCGCCGTCGCCTTCGGGAATGATCTTCCACGGTTGTCGCGACTTCGTCCCGATCGATAAGAGGCTCGTCAAATCAAGCTCTCGCGGCTTGAATCTCCCGACGAAGAGATGCGCTCCGGAGAGATTTCTCTCTTTGCGTGTGGCTTCTTCTTCCGCGTCGTCGGCTGTGACATCGAATTCTACGAATAGATTCGAAGCTTTAGAAGAGGGGATTGAGAAGGTAAAAGAGTCGATTCCAGATTTCAGTTAATCGCTGATGAATCGATAAAAGTCATTGAACATCTGAGTTTTTCTTAGGGATTTTAATGGCGTTGGCTATCGTTTAAAGCTGAGATTTTTTTTTGTATTTGAACGAGTCTGTTCACAGTTTAAAGTTGAGTTTTTTTTTGTTCCTTTACGAATTTGAATGGGTCTGTTTCGTAGATTAAAGCTGAGTTTTTTCTAAGGAATTTGAAGGTGAAATGGTTGATTCCAAAGTATTGATTGATGTTCGACAAAATCTTCGAAAAGCTGAGTCTTTTTATTTAAAGGTTTAGGGATATGAATGGCTCAGCGAAGGAGAGAAACCTGTCTTAAATGTTTTCGTGATGTATTGTCTTTCTCAAACATTCAGGTCATTTATCGATGTCGATTCATGGCGTTTCTTGGAACATTAGGATCTCTTTTCGGATCGGTTCTGTGTTTCATCAAGGTACAGGCACTGCAGATATTCTCCTTGCTCTCTCTATTTTAGTTACAGTTGGATGAAACAGTGTGGAATATGCATAAGCTAGTTCCTGTCTTGTAGTAGACATCATCAAGAAAAGCACATTATGTTCTAAATGTTTGAATCTTTGGTGTGTAAAGATATCTTATCTATTTGCATCTCACAGAAGCAACATATTATACTCTAAATTATATTTTGCTGTCCCTCTTGACATTTGATCGGTGCAGGGATGTATGTATGTCGCAGACTCGTTTGTGCAGTATTCTGTGAATCGTGGGAAGGTGATATTACTTCTGGTAGAGGCCATAGGTGAGAGAGTTTATTGATCTATGTTTTAGCTTAAGAATACTATATGCACAAAACTTTATCGATAGGAAGCTGATGGTATACAATTTATTCGTAGATATATATCTTCTAGGAACTGTGATGTTGGTCTTTGGAATGGGACTTTACGAGCTGTTCATTAGCAATCTCGACACTTCAGAATCCATTTTACACGATAATGCTTCCAATAGATCGAGTCTCTTTGGCATGTTCCCCTTAAAGGTGACTCCTTCTTAACCCTTTTCACTCCATCAAAAATCTCATTTCTTGGTTGACTAACGGTTACATTTTTTCTTCAGGAGCGACCTCAATGGTTAGAAGTGAAATCGGTTAGTGAGCTGAAAACGAAGCTGGGACATGTGATAGTGATGTTACTATTGATTGGTTTGTTCGACAAGAGCAGAAAAGTTGCCATAACTTCTGTCACTGATTTGCTATGCATCTCTGTTTCAATCTTTCTTTCTTCTGCTTGTCTCTTCTTGCTTTCTAGGCTCAATGGCTCACATTAAGTTAACAGTGTTGCCTCAAAAACAACAGAAACTTTGTATTATGTGTATGTATGTGTATAATGTCTTAGCAAAGTTTCACTTTCTCTTTTATTCATATATATATATATATAGTAATAATTTAGAGAAAACATAATGATGCATTTCTGATTGGATATGAAATTATAAAAATTTAAACTCGGGATTTCGGGTAATAAAAAAATGTAAATAATTCAGTCTCTAAGAAATAATTTAACGAACATTATGAGTTATATATCTAATATATATGAAGAAAGAAACACATTTCACACGTAAATATTAAAAAATTTGAGATCAAAACGTTTATTAAATTCCATCTACCTCCAAAGTCAACTTGCATTGGACAATCGATGATATCAATGCACCTATATGTAATATACACTAAAAAAAACTCTAAATGTGAGAGAAAATCAGAAACTTAATGAATGATATAGTTATGGATGACAGGTAATGTTGACTGTACTTTCTTCAACATTCAATTATTATGCTTTTCTCATTGGGTCCAGTTTGATACTCAAATTATGCAGTCATTGGGTCCTTTCATGATCTCTGGACTTTATTGACTCAATCATATTTATGAACATTGTCAATTCTTTTAGCATTATTACAAAAGATATCTTAAATTAATCATGAGAAATTATAATTTATCATTACTTTTTGATACTTTGAGTCCCATATCTGGCGACATCCACATGTATATGATGAATCAGCCTCGCGCTACGGCTTCCAACGAAATATCAAAGTGTTAAAACTTATATTCATTATTTGTTTTTAGTCTTTGTGTGTATTTATCAGCTTTTAAAAATGTTAAACCAAAATGTTTGTGAAATTATTAATAAATACTCCCTATCCCTTACATTTGTATTGCAAAAGATGATTTTACACTTTTTTTCTTGTTTCATTTTAAATGATGGTTTCCCAAATCTAGATAAAATTGTGGTTTGTTTACTAGTTAATATATATTTATTAATGCTATGTTTCAGTCACTATAACATCAAATAAACGATTATTCATCTGTCAGTAAGTAAAGTGTTGAAGACATTTTATATATTTTGAAATTGGTATGCAAGCAAAATCTTGTTAGAAAAAAAAGCAAACACAAATATTGTCAAACATATGACATATTTTATTATTTTACTCGACGTCCATTTTGATTTACGCGTTAATTAGTATTACTAAAGACCTTACTTAAAAGAAATTATTGATTAAAACCCTAGTTAGTAGTTACGATGACATAATTTTTTTTACTCCACGTCAATATAAATTTATCAAGGTATAGTAGATCATCTAGCAAAAGTTTAGGTTTTTTAAACATTAAAACCATATATAATATAGAGCAGCTCATTTAAATTGGGATATAAATAACACAACATTTTTATTAAGAACTTAGAAAAGAGCTAATAGTTTAATACATATAGACTAATTGATTTATAAATCCATATAATTGTTTCTGTTTTGGTTAATTTGTTGCCAAAGTGTTGAAATTTTGATGTTTCAATAAAAAAAGGTACTTTTTATGGATTCGCATGATAACTAAAATGTCATGTGAAACCATTTATAAAGACAACAGGGATTTTCAAGTTTTTTCAACTATTTTTCTCTTATAACAAATTCAATTTAGATTGAACTTTAGGTTAATTTTCTATAAAGTATTACATGATTTGATCCATGGTATAGTAGATTACTTACTCTAAACGTATATTGAACTTACGGATATAACCATGAGATGATCACTTCGTTAGTGCCAACAAAAATCTTTACGTCTCATTGGAACTACGCGTCGTGAATTACGCAGTTATTTACTACGTATTCTATAAATATTATAAGTAATGTCAACTTAAATAACTCATAGCCTTATAAAAACTCTGACCAATATATGAAAAAATAATTATTTGATATCTATGCATACATGATAAGGACATAATAAATTATCTGAAATATTAGACTTCATCTAACGACTATTCGCTAATGCTCATCCTCTCATTTTCGTTTATGTGGATATAGTATGCACACAAATAGATATCCATAAAAAGTATGAGATATCTATATCCCAAATTGGTTTTGCCGAACAAATGTGATGTAGCGGTTTAATTCGAATATGCATGTTGGGACGACATCAGATTTTATAATCTAGTGTTATAAGATCGATCTTATTTATTTTTGAAACCTTTATTTGCTTTTTCAATGTGTTTTTGAATTTGTAATTAGGTTTTAGTTTTCTATTTTCCCCATGAGATAGTCGTAGATAATTCCCAATTCTCTGAGATAATATACCAAATTGGTCGACAAAGAACAAAATTCAATTCAAAATACATAATATTTAACAATTAATCGAATATTTCATTAGTCAAGATATATTTTCAGAAAGTTTGACTAAGTTAAGTGTCTTTTTGAGAAAAAAATATTCATGTCTTCAATAAAAATAAATCACAAAAAAGCTAATAGATAATTTACTTTAATGTTAATAGTTTGTTTAATAGAATTCGGACCAAACCTGTGTTCTTGTTGGTATCCGAATTTTCCTGCTGATACCAAATCATTTGATTTGGTTCATATATACATGACTTGTCCAAATACTACACATTCCATTTGTATATATTTTAATTTAATATATATATATATATATTGTATAAGCCCTTGCTCTTCTATATAACAGATAACACACATACTTTACAAGCCACAAAAAATCTTTAGTTAATGGAATATCAAAACAAAAGCTGTCTTCATAAAGCTTCGATGAAGGTCAAATTAGACGCCGAATTTGGAAGTCTCCGGCAGGAAGATGAAACGAAGACGTTTTATGCGAACTCACTGACGGCGCGTGAGATGGAATCTCTTGTGGCGATCTGCGATACTCTAATACCATCGATCAACGGCTCCGAAGTAGGACAAGTGGACGACGGCGTCGCTGGATATTACTCCGCCTCCGCTTCTCAGACCGGAACTCCTGATCGCGTAAGTGTTATATATATTCATATACAAAATATGCATTTATATACATCTCCAATTATATTTGTTATATACACACATGCATGAGCATATAATATAAAGACATATATGCTCTTATATATGTATATTATATATATATAAGCGGCTTCCCCAATTATATATATGCATTTGTATGTATTTTACAAACGAAGAGAATTATATAGAACATAGTTTCTGAATGATTTGATTTTTGTTTTTCTTCAGTTTTAAATAACAATCCATTAACCTGGCCGTTTTTTTTTTTGTTTCTGTTTCTTACAAAACATAAACAATATGAATGATTACTGGAACATAAATCATTAAGTTACGATATTTTGGTTTGTGAAGTTTCTTGTTTGATCGAGGACCATTTTTTTAAATTAAAGTTGTACTGCAAAACGCAAAATATTTTTTTCTTCGACAACGTTAAATTAAACAACAATTTTTACAGCTTAAGCTATCCATAATTAGTGAATTACATGATTTTTTTAGCAGCTATATATATATATATATAATTAATTTTGTTGAATAAAGCACGGCAATATTTTTGTTAAAACATATAGATATGTTATTATTGCATGCATGTGAATCAGTCCTTTCATCGCTAATGAAAAAATTCAGTACTTGAGATGACAACAAAGAAGTCAGTACTTTCAAAGAAATATAAGAGTCGACAGATTTGGAGTACAAGTAAAAGGCGTTGTAACGCATGCCAAATATATCTCAAAATTGATTGTCATATTAACTAGTTCCTTTCCTTTTCGCAACCACTTATTCGTTTTTTGTACTCATATATATGGCATTATCATTACTACGATGACCAAATTCAAATGTCCCTTTTTTGTCATAATCGTATTGGCCAAAAAAAAGTAAAAGTAGATTAGTGAACCAAGACATTTAGGGTCCAATTTCAAACAAATACTAGCTTATACTAACATAATGAAAATTACTATAGGTTAAATAGACTTAATATATTTATCTTTGATTTATATTATTCTCGTTAAGTTTTTATTTGACCGTTAAACTTTTGTTATCATGTCATAAATTCACAATAATAGGTGGCGAGGTTAATGAGTCAGAGACTTCACCACCCAAAGAAGTGGATTTTAAGACTTGGACTGTGGTCACTCTCCACTTGGATCGGAAGTCTCGTCTTGTGTGGTCGGAGAAGTTTCACCGGCGAGTATCCTTACTTCCGGCGATTCTGCCGGCTGCCGAAGAAACAGAGAGAAGAGATATTGCTCAATTGGGCTTCAAGCTATTTCTTACTCCTTAGAATGTTCTTTAGGTCCATCAAACTTATCACTGCCATTGTCTTCTTTACTCAGGTAAAAATTTATCTCCAACTCTTAGTTTCTCATTCCAAATTTTAGAGCCGTACTAAAATTTGGGTCTTGTTAATTTATTATATTCTTAAGTTTTGAGTCCAAATGCAAAATATCTTCTTAGACCACATAAGGTAATGGGGTCTACATGTGGCCAAGTGATGTAACAGTGGTGACTTTGTAGAAAACTACTTATCATGAATTTGTCATCTTGCTGCCAAATTTTATCCAAAAAAACAAAAATTGTCAACTTGATATTCCAAATTATTACTAAATTAAAATGATTTAATAATTTGCAGGTGAATGAAAAAGGAAAGAACTTGGCGTGGCAAGCAATAGGATACAATAGACCCAGCTCAGATCATAGTGATCAAGAAGAAGAACTAAATGAGAAGAAGACGAAAAAGAAGAAAGAGGAGATCTTTGGACCACTTTACAATGGCATCATCGATCTCAAAAAGCCTAGGGAAAGCGTGACAAAGAAGTTAACCGGTCACGGGTTCACAGTTTCAACTCAAGAGAGAAAGAAATACAGATCATCTATTTCTGACCCAGTGATGACAATTCGGTGCGATGCCGTGGTGGTTGGGTCAGGATCCGGCGGAGGAGTGGTGGCCGGACTTTTAGCCAAAGCCGGTTACAAAGTGTTGGTGGTGGAGAAAGGGAATTACTATGCAAGAAGCAAAGTTTCCTTACTTGAAGGTCAAGCAATGGATGAGATGTATTTATCCGGTGGGTTGTTAGCGACGTCTGATATGAACGTAGTGATCCTCGCCGGGTCCACGGTCGGTGGCGGGTCCACGATCAACTGGTCAGCCTCTATTAAGACACCGGAACATGTGATGAAGGAATGGGCAGAAAAGTCGGAACTCGAAATGTTCGGAAACGATTTGTATCGAGAGGCAATGGATGTTGTGTGCAACCGAATGGGTGTTCAATGTGGATTTGTAGAAGAAGGGTTTAATAATGAGATCTTGAGGAAAGGTTGCGAAGAATTAGGCTTACCAGTGAAGAATATTCCAAGGAATTCTCCATCGGATCATTACTGTGGGTTTTGTTGCTTGGGATGCAAGAAAGGTCAAAAGCAGGGGACTTCAGAGACTTGGCTTGTAGATTTAGTGGAATCTGGTAATGGTTTGATCCTTCCAGGTTGTGAAGCAATGGAAGTCTTGTACGAGTGCAAAAGCGGGAAGAAGAAGAAGACCGCGACTGGACTTGCGTTTGCGTTTGGTGAAGAGATTTATGTGGTGGAGTCTAAAGCGACGATAGTGGCTTGTGGTGCTCTTAGAACGCCTCATCTGCTGAAATGCAGCGGTTTGAAGAACAGTAACATTGGGAGAAACCTTTGTTTACATCCGGTGGTTATGGCTTGGGGATGGTTTCCAGAGGAAGAGAAATGGCCAGAGAAGAAGAAAAAGAGCTACGAGGGAGGAATAATGACCGCAATGTCTAGCGTTATAAACGCAGAAACGAAGACTTCTTATGGCGAAACGATGATCCAAACACCTTCTCTTCATCCAGGGATGTTCTCAGGGATCATGCCTTGGAAATCAAGCAAGGAATACAAAACCCGAATGCTTAAATTCTCAAGAACCGCGCACGTTTTCACTCTTTTGAGGGACAAAGGAACCGGAACAATCAATTCGAAGAGTTGCATCGACTACAACTTAAACGACGAAGACGAAGAGAGTCTAAAGAAGGGTCTTGAGAGAGTCTTGAATATTCTGATCGCGGCCGGAGCTGAGGAGATCGGGACACATAATTCAGAAGGTAAGAGTTTGAACGTTAGAACAGCGAGTGCAGTAGAGATTAAGCGGTTTGTGAGAGAAGAGAGTTCAAAGCGCCTGACGGATTTGTCAGGACAGATATGTTCAGCTCATCAAATGGGAAGTTGTAGGATGGGAATTAGACCAGAAGACTCTGCGGTAAGGCCAACAGGAGAGACTTGGGAGGTCAAAGGCTTATTCGTGGCAGACACAAGTGTTTTTCCGACTGCTTTAGGGGTTAATCCGATGGTCACCGTTCAGTCTATTGCTTATTGTATTGGACTGAATGTTGTTGATGCTCTTAAGAGGAGGAAATGAAGTCTCATCTGTTCGAACCAGATTTTAGTTTTTCACATTCAAACAATGTTTTTTTTTAATAAAGTTTATTAACTTATACTTATAAATAAGAATTTATTTATTAGGGTTCCATTTAAATTCTGGATAACTCATTTCATTTTTTTTCCGTAATTTATTACTATAGTAAAGACTAGTAGCAATTTGATAATAAGAAAGTAAAGAATTGCCTCACAGTTTTTTTAAAGATTTTGTGTTGTGTAAGTCTACGCCATCATCAATTTCCTTTCAAATGGTTTATGGAAAAATATCATTTGATATGATTAAGAATATTCTCCTTTTTGGTTTTTTCCCACTCTTAGTTAGTTGACATATCATTCGATTGTTTTGTCCATTCACTAATGCACCAAATATAACAGAAACACAATAAAATCATTAGAAACTATGCACAACCTTTTGCTCTACTCAGTCGTGTCCTCTCTTGGTCTCGTTTCCTTCATCACATGTCTTGTAGCCGAGTTCAATAGAACAAAGGTACGACGTACGTAACCTAACTTCCATTAAAAATCCGTTTTTGTGCTTCTTCATCGAAAACATCAAACCAAGTTCATGTGTGTAGAAAGAAGATATTCGATGGGACACAGAGAGGAACTGCTATATACCGGGAAGCCATGCGTTTGGGCTCGGAACAGCCGCTATTCTTTGCTTCTGTCTTGCACAGATCGTTGGAAACATAGTTGTGTTCCAAAATCACAAGACACGAATCATAAGAGAAGATGGTTACAAGATTACTAATCTTACTTTACCCACTGTTCTTTTGATTCTGTCCTGGTATAATATTACTCTCTTCTGTTTTTTTTCTCCTAAATAACTGAATTAAAACAAAACTCTCCTTTGAATATGTTTTGGGTGCTTTAAAGTTTAAACTATGAGTTGATGATCTGAATTACGGTTTGGTTTAGAATCAGTTTCAGTTTGGTTTAAGCATTAAGTTTGATTTTGTTACGTTTCTTTGGCCTCTCCCTAAACCTTAATGCAGTAGATCAACGAAGCTGTATAAGATAAAAGGTAAAAGGTGTTCTTACTTTTTGTTCTTACCTATGTGGCTATGTACTGTCAGGTCGAATTTCATAGTTGTGATTTTGATTCTGAGTACTGCAATAAGCATGAGCCGAGCTCAACCTTACGGAGAAGGATGGCTTGAGAGAGATTGTTACTTGGTCAAAGACGGTGTCTTTGCAACTTCAGGCTGCTTAGCCATCCTTGGACTTGGAGCCTTGACCATATCAGCCACTAAGATCAAAGTAAAGAAATAACAACAACAACAACTTGTGCAAGTCGTAATCAAAGACCAAAACCAAGAACAAACAAAATCAAAAGAAGAAGGAGAAGAAAAATCATGATGATCACTAAACGAACAAGCCAGAAACTATCATTTACTTTGTGGAAGAAGCGTGTCCCGTTACTGATATAAATAAAAAGAAGCAAAAAAAAAGGGAATCTGATTTTCATATTTACAAAGTTGTATTCGATTGATAATTAGTGCCTTTATATTGGGAATGTTGAATGGACATAACATAACATCCCACCGACTACTTATTGTTGGTCACATAGGATCCCATAAAAGAGTCAGTTTTCAACTTGTGTATAATATTAATAATTATACATTATGCTAATTTATTTTCTTTGCTTTATCTTAATATATGACTTACAAGTAGGAAGATTCGTTCCTAATTATAATCCAACAAGCCACTATATATTAGCGGTCCACATAACTCTTGACTAATCTGAGGTTAATTATAACAAGAACATGGATAATGAAAAGAATACTTCACACGTGTGGGAGATGCATCCACCCACCCTGGACTAGTAAATATCTAAGTCAAGCATAGTTGACCTTTTCAGATTTAAGTCAAACCCCAAGAGGGAATAGAGACATGTGGAAGTAGAAAAAACTTTGAAGACTTCAACATATATATTTAGAAACTGTAAGGAACAAAAGGCAAGTTCATGAGACAAATAGCACACATTAACTTGTCAAATATATATATATATATCCACCTCCGAAATTGGATGGTTGTGGTTATAGTTGGTGTCTCCTTTGTAAGTTATGCTTCATGGGTTTCACGATCGGGCCATATGGATTGTAAGGTCTCCCCGTAGGATCGAACGGGATTCGCGAGATCATGTAGAAAGATCCATCAATAGTATAAGCAGTTTGATCATTGTTTCCTTCAGGTCGACTCCATAGCTCGTACTGCTTGAAGTTTTTAGTCAATGTCTCAAAATCAAATCCTCCATTAGTCTAGAACCCAAAAAAACAAAACAAAAAGGACAAGAGTATTATTAGTTTTTAGATGAGTTAAAGTGACTAAATGCATATACGTAATAAAGAAAGATGTTATATATATTACCTGCCGAAGAGAAATTGGAACAGGCGGGAAAGTGGTAAAGAAACTTTGAGGGGCAAACACTAGCTCAGAGGCAGCATTTATAGGAGCTTGATAATGTATAACACAAGGCATGAATTGGTAAACATGGTTAGAACAAAGATCATAGTAATTTAAACATGGAAAGTGCGGTTGAACAAGGAGATTTGAAGCAATATCATCTACTGATCCTTTAACCGCGGAAGCATCAAAATATGTAGTAGCTTCTGGTTTGTTGAGATTTTCGTTCGAGATTAATGGAACTTCTTGGAGTATCTTAGCACCGTGTGGATTGTTTGATGAGAAGATTAGTGGGAGTGGTGGTTTTGCAGCATGAGAATGTTTACTACTTGTAGCTCCGCCTCTTGCTAAATTACCGTAAACAAAACGTGTATTGCTTGTAGGATGCGTAACTAGTAGACGCTGCAAAAATTAGTGGCACTTAGAAAAAAGGAAAGTTTGAGTTTAGCAAACGAAAGCATGAATAATCAAAATCTCTGATGATCTTATGCTGAAAACATACCACTGCACAAAACATTCAAAAAAGAAAATTATCATACGTTCTATAATCTTGGAGGCCACGAAACCTAAGTATCCTCGTAAGATTAGAGGAAAAGAAAAAGAAAAAAAATCACAGAACAGGGTAAAGTTAGGATGTTGGAGGCTTTCAAATCGTACCGTTTTGAAGACCTAAAGTCAAACCATAGTGATTAAGATGATAGAGAAAGCTTTCGTATTGTAAACCATAGTTAGAAACCAGAGTGATAAAGCTTCCTATGTACGATGCAGGATTTTGATTTGGCAGAGGAGGTAATGATGATGAAGACCATGTCGATGGATATTGCAAACTGTCACTCTCCATTATTCTTCAGCCCTACCAAATTAGCTGGATAATCGGGAAAGAAGAGATGATTTTAGGCAATTAGGGTTTCTTGTGCAATATTGCTTCAAAAGTCGTAATAAACTGATATTTATAACTTACGAAAAACAAATCCCATGCCGTTGGCGGTTGATATTTGGGCCTACATGGGCCTTTATGTATTGCCAAATAAGTTCAAAAACATCATGGTTTGAATAAATTTATAACTCCAAACAAATCAAATACATAAAGGCTTCAACTAGAATGTTTTTCGTTGCTCTGTTTAAAGTTGTTTTATGTAATGTTCTGGCTTCAATCTCTGCTTAGTCCATATTTGGGCTAAACTGGGCCGTGAGACCTAAAGATCAGTGGGCTCTATCTGGACTCTATATGAGACCTAAAAATAAGTGGGATGTTTTATCTTCCCCTGAAATTATGTTTATTTTTCCCTCCGAAATTCCAAATTCATTTTCAACTTTACCCAGATTTTCTTCAATTTCGCTTCCAGAATTTTGTTGTCTATCATTGGCTAAGATGGAACAATCGGATCACGAAACGGATATTCCGGGCTCCAGACAATCGGATCTGAAGAAATCATTCAAAACAGCTGTTCGCTCTCTTCTCACTGCTTGCTCCAGACAGGTATTACTCAAATTGAATCGATTTTCTCGCAATCTTAGTTTGTTTTATGTATGCGAAGTATCTGTTCGGTTCTGTGGAGTTTAGGGTTTAGGGTTCTCGAAGTTGAGTCTTACAATGTTCAGATTGAAAGCTCTGATTTTTTCTCCAGACTGCAAAACTACTCACTCTAGTTGAAATCTTTTGCTTTAGGGTTTCCGAAAGGTTGATCATTGGAATCGATCTAAATCTGTAGACAAGTGTTTCGATTTAAATTTGATTATTTCATCATCCCTAGTTTTTGAAATTTATGACCTTTGGGTCTTCCTATTTCCGTTTGATGATTACCCAAAACTCCTATCCATAAGTCATCTAGTTTCAGAACTGTCTATCTCTATGGCAGAGTCTTGTCTGGAGATGTAGAATCCGAGCTTAAGAGCTTTTATGTTTCTTCTGCGTATGTACTAATAACCTCTGTGTTATTTCCTTTTATGTGAACCATTTAGGATTTTCTTGACATTTTCTCGAAATTCAGTGGGGCTGAGCAAAAACTGCTTTATCGGCTCTATACTCAGGTATTCATTCCTATTTGCTTAGTTTTATATGTTTGGTGTTACATAAATCAAGGAGAAGCCTTTTAATATAGCTTGTCTTGCTCTCTCTCGCCAATATGTTTCTAGGTTATTGTGAATTTGCATCAGACATTAGAGGTAATTCTTCGCTCTAAAATCATTCAAGTTATCTTGATTTAAACATAATAACCTGTGCTGCTTTTGATTCATGGTGTGATCATTTAGAAACTCTTAGTTAACGTTGTCACCATTGTTACAGGATGAGTTTGATGCGCAGTGTCAGGAATTTGAGGTACCATTGACAAATATCTCTGGAATGTTTTCAGAACTTCCTCCACGTTAGAGAATTGTTGCTGGATATATCACTTATTTTCCTATCTAACTCGTAAATAGGTTCCCCTTATTTTATTGATCACACACTTGTGAAGTGGGGGGATTTGTCAAAATCCTTTTGGTTGAAAACACTTTTTCCCTTTGCAGGTTGGACCAATTCTTGATAAAGTCGAGCAGCTGGTTGAAGAACAGAGTTTGGATCCCTTGTTCTCAGATAAGTAGGTTTCTTGCATGCCGCTTAATCCATTTTGTTTACTATTATGCACTTTATAGCATTGGCCTCAATTGTAAGTCCACCATATTTTGGAATTCTGACTGTCACGATGATTCTATGCTCAGGACTAATGTAATGGACATAGCAAATGATCTAACCACAGCTAAGAAGAGCGAGATACACAAATTGACAGGTTTGCTTCAGAGGGTAAGTAAGCTCAACTGCTCAAAAAGACTGTCACAGGAGACCAACCCTTTGTTTATTTTGCCATTTTAAAAACTGATTTCTTCTCTGTCTTCATCAACTTACCAGGCTGAAGAACAGAATCGTCAAATGGAAGCTCGAATCACTCTGCTCAGAAAACAACCACAAGAGGTCTCAGGGACAGATAATGCAATCGAGAAGGTACTAAAACTTGTTCAATTCTCAAATTCGCACACCCAATTATTCTTCGTTTTATATAGTTCTCAAAACATTCAATCTTTTGCAGCTGAAGACTGGGGTCTCGGGGTACTTTGAAGGAAATGACAAGCTGCTTTCAATATAAGTTTCAAGACAATTGCAATGTAAAAGTGTGTTACTTTCACTCCCTGCATATAGTTTCATTAGCGTCTTAGCAATCTAGTCACAACTACTTGCTACATGTGTAAACCACTAAAATGCTAAGATAAACCGGTTTGTGCATTCCGTTCTGGTTAACTTGTTCCATTAAGATGAGTGGTACTTTGGTTTTGGTTCAATTATAAATACTCAGGCAAAAATATTTTCAAAGGGCTGGAAAGATATTCATAAGTGGTTAGTTGTTACGTAAACAAACATATTGTGACTTTTTAATCACAACCATAAGATTTGTTGAAAAATGATCATCTTGTGACTTTACACATAGATTTTTAAAAAATTATCAATTTTTGTCGTAATAAATAAAATGAAACTGTTGATGTATCTGTAGACATTCATAATGGATGACTTGGATTCGAGTCACTCCACAAACAACCCCTTGTGATTGTGTACTTTCTACCGACCATATGATTCCATGAACGGTTTGTTACATCTATTATAAAGTATTTACTATTATAAATGTCAGAAAAATTCATACAATTTGCTGTGTGAAAATATACTCGTTAATAATAATTTTTGAATAGTCGAGAAGACAAGTACACACATTGAATTGAAAGTATGGTCTCCAGGCCAGCTTTTGGTTTGATTAATTAGTTTGGCTTATGACATAATGATACCAAAAATCATAAGTTAGTTTAATACAGATTTAGTTTCGGTTTGAATTTGGTTATTTTGAGAATTCTAGTTTTAAAATGAAAGGCTTTAATCGGTTTACTTTATAGTTCAGTGTTGGTTTTTGTTCGTTAAAATACAAAATAATATGAATCAATCAACGTTTTAATTGGTTTTCAGTGCATATATATTAAACAAGATTTACATTTTTATTTAAAGAACCGATGACCTTTAAAATTAATAATCATATATTGGAGTTTAGGATGAAGTATGATTATCTTTTTCTCAATTAGAAATTTGAATCATTTTTATTACAATTTTTCTTTAAATTCTGACTCTCGGGGCCCAAAAAACATTTTCCAAGAAGATAGCATTTTCTTTTAACTTGTGAGTTGTGAAAACTAAATACTCTTAGGTAAATCGAATGACCAACGGAACTAATTAAATCTGTAATTTCCCGTAAATAATTATTTATCTTATATCGATAATAGTTTAATTATTATATTTAGTAAAAGATTATGGCTTACAGCCACTAAGTCAACTAATATACAAACAATCTATGCCAGACTGTTTATTCTTCGTAATTAATCAAATGATTACATTTATTAATCCTGCAACCATCCACGTAATGAAGTTGATAGTACACGTACTTAACTTATAAATATAAAACTAATATGTTTACGAGTCAAATAGATATTTCTACTTATAAGAGCTATAATTCTAATTATTTATTTAAGGTCAAAGCATAATACATGCTTCTTTATATATTTACTGCATCATTACTTGCATTAATGCAATTGAGTACGACAGATTTTGTTTAAGTACATTATATTTATGTATGATCACTCATTATTCTAATACAGATATGTCAAGAATCGTCGATTGGTCCGACCGAGTCGTAAACAATAGCCGATTTGGTACGAAAATAAACAAATATTAGGACAGTGAAAGAATCTGATTACGTAGACAAATCTCGATATGCAGTATCTTATAAGTGTTCTAAGTTCTTGTTTTTGTTTTTGTATGTGTTTGTATATTCTTAAGAATAAATCGTTTGGGTTTTCCTTTTCAGAAATGCAAGTTCTTCAGAAAATATGAATTCTTTTCAACATATAATATGAAATTCTTGTAAAAACAAAATAATGCAATCTCATTACACCGACCGGCACATTGATCATGAAATATCTATCTTATTCTAAATTTAGAAGATAAACGTGAAAACCATAGAGCATGGTACATTTAAAGGACGACAATATGACGTAAAGCCTCCAATCCTACGCAAGCTTGCAGGCCACTTCGCTATCTTCCATAATTGGAAACCGCTTAACAATGTCTATCACAACTCTCACTTTCTTGCACCACTCACTTTCTTGCACCAGTTCTCGTTTTCAAAAATATTAACCAGGAAATTCGAAATAAAATTTCCTCTAGAAGACACTTTAAACTCTTTTGTAATCTTATGTTCTTTTGAATTAGATAAATAGAGGCTTTCTGTCATATCATATTGTAATTTTGTTTTTATTCTCTTTTTGCCAAGATTACTCTCGTATTAGGTCATCTCGTGTATAACCTCATCTCTTCATTTCTTTAAATGATATTAACATTTTTAGCACACAAAAAAATATATGACGTAAAGTGATACAAAGTCCCCAAAACAAGTAAACATATTGATCAAACGATCTTGTTTTGGTGTAGAGTATATATTTCTTCTTCTTCTTCTTTTGAGAAAGGTTTATATATACTAATCATGTGGTTTTGTTTTTCTTTTCAATAGTAATCATGCATTTTTAAAGAAAACTCTCACACATCATTTGGTTAAAACATCAATTTTCCATCTGTATGTGATATTATATATACAAGGAAAAGTTCTACAATCATATGATTTTTCAGTGAGAAAAAGGACATAGATGATTTTTGTTTTGTATTTTCTATTCGAAGACAGTTTACACAAGTTTATAATATTGTACAGTTCACTTGTACATCAGGTACAATCTACTATAAGTTTTTTTTCTTTAAGAAGAGACAAGATCAGAATATAAATACATAATTGAAATAAAACGATAATAAGACAGAAGATAGTGAGTAGAAATTGATAGCCCGTTTGATATTTTTTCCCCAAGGAAACAATTACAGCTGTGCATCAATATTCTCAATCATGGTATTACTATTATATATCGTAAAGGTTATATATATCAAAGTTTAAATAATATAATACGTACTGATGGGGATGATGGTCAAGTATAATTACAGCGATGATGACAATAATTCACGGGTGATTATAGTCAAAGTCGTCCGTCAAATTATTTAAATAGAGTAGATTTTTTTTTTCTTTTCAATCTAACAAATGTCTATGATGATTTCTGGCGATTTTTATCATTTTATATTCATTCATTAATGTGGTTACTTAAGTCTACAAAAAAAATGTGGTAGGTGTAGTTAATCTGATTACTGTAAGTTTTTTAGTAAAATAGAATGATAAAATAAGTTGAGTACTATAGATCTTGAATCTAATTAAATTAAAAAATTTCAAAATTTAGGTAATCTAATTTATTATGTCATTTCAAACGTTGATGAATAGACGTAGAATCATTAAATACATAACTTTAACCAAAATAATTTTTATAGCTTAAAAATCTCAATTTTTTGTTTAGGACCATTCACATTAACGGATTAACCTATATCACTTTTAAAATAATAAGTTGTTTGACAAACTATATTACACGAATACTTTTTTTATATCGTTTAGGACTCGGATACCCATATTTTCTATTAGTACTAGTAACCATAGCGTGCATAGTGCATTTTCATATTCGTAGACCATTGCACCAAATTAAGAGAACACTATTTGATTTTATGATTTTTTTTATCAACATGTACCCTATTAATTTGATAGGTAGTCCAAACTAATTTACTTGGAATGTTTCTAATTAATTTCTATCTTTGTTTTACCTTTTCACCAAATATATTGAGTTTTTTTTTACCCAGGACTTAAAAAGATTTTTTCTTTTTATAAACAGCTTAAAAGGATTTAAAAATCTAATATTTTGGAAAACCCAAACCATTTTATATGATGTAATGACTTGACTTAAAGTCTTAAATAAAGATACATAATCCCACCCAACAAAAAATACATATATAATCTACATTATAAAAAGTAAATATGGTATAGATTTTTCAACATTTTGACCAATTTTAACAGCTCCATGATATATTTTTCTTTTGATTTTTTATCTTTTGAAGACTGAATTTTAAGACTCGTTATTTAGCAGGTTCAATCGAAATTAGATTTGAGGTGTCTTGTTTCGTGTATTCTTTTAATTTGGATTAGACAATCATTTAAATAATTGGTTTATAATCTAAATACGTGGTTGAAAAAAGAAAGAAAGAGGTACATATTAAAAAAATGAATGAACAATTACCTTGATTTAAATAACATGTTTTATAGTCTGACCTCTTAGATATTTTCATTCAATTCTTGTACTATTGTAGTACAAGTTATTTTCCTGTCATTTTTATTGATTAATGATTTATTGAGTAATTGATGAAACAATCAACAAAGCGTAGGAAATTTTTTTGGGATGTCAATTCGCTAATATATATTATATATATATAATATAAACTATATTAAAAATGCAATGTCCCAATCCAGGATGAATCAGATAATACGTACCCTATATATTTTTTGGAAACGAAAAAAACGCATTAGATACTTATATAGTAACACATTTGCCCTGAATTTTGAGAATACAATGACCAATATTTTCCACATCTTAAACTAAATTAATAACTCAAAAAGTTAAGAGGAATTTTTTTTTACACTTGGTGCTTTCTCCTCTTTTCCCATTTCGGAATTTTGTTTCCTACCAAAATCTTGATTTTTTTCTTTCTATTTTTCTCCATCTCCCCCTATATAATCTTTAGCAAGAGAAATAATTAACTATTTTCCAATTATAGAAAGCTAAAGGGCAATCACGTCATTCTACATATTGATCTCCGACTTCCGGGCCAGCATAATGGGCAGTCCGTTTTGGGGAAGCGCGAAAGGCCCATACTGAATTCCGTCGCTAGCTCCAACTATTGACCATCTGCAATTACAAAAACACCCCTTATCAAAAAAATTATATTTTCATTGATACGACACCGTTCAGGCAGATAGAAATATAACAATTTCATCGATTTGAAAAAACAAATAACGAAAAGGTAAAAAGGTAATAAAGTAAGTAGTACACACACCTGTACTTGGTGGTGAGATGATGTATCATAATAGACATCTCAAGCTTGGCTAATTCATTACCAGGACACGAGTGGGTCCCATTGCCAAATGGCATAAAGGTATTGGGTTTTGGAGCCACCTATATTACAAATAAACTTATATTAACAAAAATCATTCTCTATATTCTCTATTTTCAAAAAGAAAGAAAACAGAATCATCGAATAAATTACCTCAAATCTTGATGGATCAAACTTCGCAGGATTTGAAAAGATATCAGCACTATGATGAATGTTTCTGAAAAGTGGCAAAACTTTCCATCCTTTAGGTATCAAGTATCCTGTAAAAATGAAGTAAAAATTCGAAAACTTCAAAAATTATTCGACTTAAGATCCAATTAGTCAAATTGTAATTGTTATGGTAATATACCTTCGTATTCGACATCTTCGACAGCTTCTCTGAATGTGAAAGATAAGATTGAAGCGACTCTTAATGTTTCTTGAATGACTTTTGAAGTTATTGGCATCTTCTTTGTATCATCCCAAGTTAATGATTCATCTTCTTCTTTGCCTTTCCTTATTGCCATTTGCTCGTTCTGCATAAACACCAAAAAAAGAAAAACTATTAGAACACAAGAAATTTACAATACTACCACTCTTCTGTTTTTTCATTACCAAAAAGACGACAAAGACGTGTCAGTATATATATGTACTTACGGTAACGGCTTCTAGAACGTTGGGATTCTCAGCCAAGTACTTGAGGATCCACGTCGTTACACTCGCCGTCGTGTCTCTCGCGGCGAAGATTACTCCGATTATGTTATCGGCGATCTGTTCGTCGCTTAGCTCTTCTTTGTTTCCCATGAATGATCCGAGAAGATCGTTGTGTGAGGATCCGTTCTCTCTTCTTTCCGATAAGATCCTCGCGAGGATCTGTGAGAGCTCCTTGCGAGCTTTCATGGCTTTGTTGAAGAGCGTTCCAGGGAGGTTTATAGGCATCGAATTGTAACCTTTCTCGAGAATGTAGTAGCATCGTTTTAGATCTTCTCTGTATAGAACCTCGTCTTTGCCGAAGATCGAGAGAAACGCAACGTTGAATGTGTACTGATGAAAGAAAACAAGATAGAAACAGTTAGAAACAGAGGATATAGAAAGAAACAATCATGCTCTGTTTTGTAAATTATGTGCCTTGCTCTGTCTCTAGCCGATAAAATCGGAAGTGACAGAGAGAGAGAGAGAGAGAAGAAGAAGATGATGAAGGAGAAGAAGCTCAAAAACGAGAAATCGTCTGAAGAAAAAAAGTAGAGAGGAGAGAGGAAAACAGGGGAATGTCCTGCTCTGTTTTTTAGCCGAGAAAATCAGAAGATGGAGAAAAAGGAGCTTACTGTTTTCATTTCTTGATAAGTGTTGATCATCGTTCCATCCCAATTTCGGAGCGAATCTTGAGCGATTGATTCGATATCGGGAACCATGTCTCTGATTGCTTCCGGCATGAAAGCACGGAGAACGAGCTTCCTGAGTTTAGCGTGATAATCACCTTGGTGGAAGAAGATGGCTTGTTTCCCCAACATCCTCTCTTTACTCGCCGGAAAAGTTGGTTTAAAGAGATGAGATTTCGTCACCAGCACGAATTTCGCAGCTTCAGGACTCGAGATCATCACACATGGACATCCCAATACATGGGTCTTAAACACCGATCCATACCTGTAAAACAAAAAAACAACAATATTTCTTCAACTTCTCAAAAAGTTTCAGTTTTTGCAATTTTTTTGAGATTTTCAAAAACACCGACCTTTTCTGTTTCGATGCGAAAAAGACATTTGGGTCTTGAGAATAAAGCTGGAAAGTTTCGCCGACGTAAGGCCAACCCATTGTTCCCGGCGGGAGTGGTAGGTTCGAGGATCCACGGCGGCGCTGAGAGATTAAACAGCGGAGAAAATAAAGGAAGAGAATTCCGGCGAAGAGAGTGAAAATCAAGGTGGAGAAATCCATTTTTTTTTAACTCAAGTTTTTTCGTTGTGTTAAAAAAACACACTTCGTATTTTGACAGTGGGAAAAGGAAGTAGCTGAACAACAAAGAACTTGTGACTTCAAGTTATAAAAAAATGTTTTTTTTGTTTATGTGTAATAGGAAGATGTGTTGTGATGCAAACCAAGTGGGAGATGTGAAGGGGTTTTATAGGCTCTTCTCATATGGTAGAGGAGAGAGAAAAATATGAAAGAGGAGGAGAGAGAGAGAGGAGGTTTCAAATAGAGCTTCCTACACAGAGAAACTCTTATTAGAGAGACAGCTCATTTGAGAGAGACGACGATAGCACGTGTCAAAGAGCATGCAAAAAGAGCGTGTGAGATTTTGACCAAACAAACAAACGAATTAGAGAGAAGCAACTAATTAAAAGCGATGCAGAGCCACTTTCAAAAAAGGATTTTACATTTATTAATTCGTTACTTAGTTTTTATAAAGCTTAAATTTTAATCAATTAAAAGAAAAGAATTAGAGCAATATGGCCCTTAAGTAGAGGCAAAGGTAGGGTAAAGAGAGAGGTTTTAGTTTTTTAGTTATAATTCTGTGGACAGTTTTTAAATTGATGAAGGCTATACTTTGAATGCTTGATAATATAATTTCAAAAAAATTAAGAACTAATCATCATTTAACATTAACTATTTTTTGAATATTTTTAATCCCAAACAAACATATTTTATCAGGTTTTTAGTTTTTTTGGGGGGTAACAATCGTTGCTTTGATTTAGTTTTTTGCTATATTTTGTGATATTATTGTATACATATATATTTCATGAAAATCTCAAATATATATATTGAGTTTAATATATATATATATATGTAGTCTTTCTATGTAAACTATTTATGTAATTGCTAAAACATCATATTTCTTTTTATATGGAGTATCTTATTATGATAGTTGCTTTTCATTATTTTTATACAGTTTTGTAATAAAATAATCAATATGTTCTTATTTTGGAATTCGCTTTTTAGTTATAAATTGAAAATAAAAAGAAAATAAACAAGAGGACTGACAAAGAAACAAAAACAAAAGCGTTGATGCGGCACTATTATAAATGAGAAAATCCTTATAAATTTCTCATCTATAATGCCACAAGAAGTAATTAACATGTTTGATGCATCAGCTTCATCAAATAGTTCTAACACTAGAGCTCGAGCATATTTGCATATGCAAGTCATGATTAACGATTTTACATCGAATAATAATAATAAAAGATAAGCCATAAATATATACGCACATGTAAATGTAAGGTTCTCCTTAATTTGTGATAAGTGAAACTGAAGAGATGTAGAATTTTCTTGGAGTGGATGACGTACATTAAGTTCTCTAAAGGAGATCGATTTTATATATGTATGTATATGAAATATTTGGTGTCGATTAGTGTATTTAGCTGATTAGTCGCTCTATCGTCTTGTAGCTACTGCACACTAGCTTGAAATTTCTTTATATATATGCTAACATGTAGACATTGTTATACATGTTTCCGTTATTATTAAACTAAAACAAATGTAAAGACGCAAAACATTCATAATCTTTAGCTAAATCGTTTCATTATATATCATTGTACAATGTACATCCATATAACAAAGTACTATGTCACAATTTATCCCCCTAAAAGAAAGGTACTAAGTCACAAGCCCATAGAAATAACACGATAACATAAGACATACATCCAATAAACAATAAATCTTTATCATCTTCATATAATTGGATGTCAATCGATTCGATATTTTTGTCCCACCTAGGAAAAAAAATGTTAAGATCTAACACATAAGCATGCAATATGGGGTTTGCAAATACATTTTTTATTGTTTAACTTGATGACTTAATCGTTTGTTTAACTTGTTGACTTCATCTTTTGTTTAACTTGTTAACTTGATTGAAGGGAAATAAATTATATACATATGTATATATATTGAGGTTATGATAAGCTACGATAAGCTACACTATTGTCAACGAAAATTAAAATGATTTTAAAAATTAGTTAATACATATAATGATGCATATGTATTGTATTTTTTTTGGTCAGCGGTACGTACACATTATTTAGATATAAACGTGGATAATTATACATAATTGACATTATCACAAAACACCAAACATTTCCTGGTTATATTGCTCTTGACTTACCAATCATAAACACTTGCTAATTTTCTCCCACCTTAACGTACACAGTCAGATACAATATCAATAGTTAAATATATAACTAAAATATATATTGGAATTTAGTAATAAACAAACTTACGGATTCAAACCTAATCTGATTTGATCAAAAGAAGAGATATATATATATATATATAATAGTATGTATGACTTAGCTTAGATTATTCAGATTTTTCTTTTGTTGTCAAACATTTTCTTAGGTTCTCGAAAATGCTTAATTGTCAATTGACTTTGGTGGTGCCAAGCAAAAAAAATAAATATAAAACTTAAATATATATTAATTTGGCAGCCTCCTTCATATATTATCAAGATTCAGGAAAAGTCTTACCAAGAAATGATTATCTCCTTCTGTGGAATTCATGCATGCATCCACAAGACTACAAACATATAAGACATGTATAATTTATCAATCATAACTTGTATAAGTTTCTCCTCTAGTATATGCATCAAATACATACCTATATTTAGAGATCCCAATTCATATAAACTATATATTGAAGATATTAATATTAATAATAGATAACTGTAAGTGGATGCAAGATTTAATTTATAGAGTCGTTAACAAACAAAAAGTAATACTTCGTAGAGTCCAAATTTAAGTTTTCATCCATAAACTTTATTGAATTCCCTCTGCTAATAAATATATATATATATATATATATATATATATTGACAAACCAGTTGTTGATAAAACCTATTTCTCCCGGCATTAAAAGTTTCGGCGACTTTCCTATTGTCAAAACATCTCAGTGACACTTGGCTCACCATGGTTCATGACTCCTTTAATCTCTCAATTACAAAACAATGGGGGCAACATCTTTTCATACTTGTAACTTGTAAGCATCCACACCATATATAGAAATAAAAGACAAATGTCCCGACTGCTGAAAATGATATAAATTTTTGTAATGTTTTCAACATGACGAGTCTATTAATTTTACTAGTTGTTTAGAATGAGAGATGAACCATCAAATGAAGGTTAGATTTTCTTTAAGTATATAAGATATAGAGATCACGAATCAGTCTTTTTCAGGAGTATATACTAACAAAACTATAAATAACGAGTAGCTGAATGGCTCAATTAGTTAAAACTGTTCCCAGTCAACTAGTCAAGTTGAATCCGATCAATATACATTGTATAGATCATATAAAGGACACCCAAATTTAATGTTTTGACAACACTAAATGGATAACTAAGCGGTCGTTGCTATTTCACGTACTAATGATTGGACCTATTCAAATTGCAAGCAACATGTCCGGGGCTTTGTGATCAAGTGGTAAGAAGACGTGATTGGAACGTCAATACGTTTTAATTCGATCCATTTGTTGCGCGAAACTATAACATATTGTAAGCTGCACTTTCTCCATGGTTTAGTTTGGTCTCTCTATAGATCTAAGATTTATGACAATCTACAACGATTACTTTTCCAAGGAAATAACTTTAAATTCGATAAATGCCCGTGAAATAATAGTTCTACGTGTGTATGTAATACAAACGTTAACAATCCACGTAACTTTAGAATATACGAAGATAATTACAGAAAATATCGGAAAGGTAGATCATTCTCGACCGACCATATATTTCATAATGAGCAGACCTTTATTTGCGTGCCTGACAGAAGCTTACTTTATATAGAGTTACGTTGGCGATTTCCCAATTGGGAAATCTAGATAAATATCTTTTATATTTAAAATTATAAATACAATTATATCCCCTTTTTTGTCGGAAAATATAATTATTTTAAGAGGGAAAGAGGAAGGTGACAAATGTGATATGGGCACCATAACGAACACTGATTAATAATTTAATAGACATACCCAAAAGGAAATGTATTATATTTGTCACAACTGATACGAGTTATGTCCCGATAAGGCGAAATATGGAATGTATATAATTTGAAGAAACAAATTAAAAACTCGTTTTAATACAATTCTACCTTTTCCGCATTAATTTCATAGTGACAACACAACGTCAAGGACTTTATTGAGTTAGTTCGCTATATTGTCTATATATGGCCAGTATTGTACATTTATGTACGTACGCAGACACGAAATCACATCTTTTTCCAATATATTAATTCATAATCCATAATCTTTTTCTGAAATTTTTGTTGGTTTTCATATCACTCAAATTATTTATAGAGCGAGGGAAAAAATTAATATGCATTACTCAAAACTAAATACTCAACGATTTGTTAAAATGCGTGAATTAGGCTTTTGAACGAAAATTTTGTGGAATAACAATGGGAGATGGACTGCAAACGCAAAAAAAAAATGTTAAAATCCTGAAAAGTTAATAATTTCAATACTCAAATAAATAAAATTGGATAAGGCTGCCCGGAAAATTATTGGATGTAACTTCTGCATACTTGCTTACGTATACATTGTAAAGACGCATTTAAGATAACATGTTTAAATCAACATTGATATATAGTTTAAGTACGCATATAAATTGTTTTAAACAAAAACTATGTATGCAATTCATATTGCATATGTATAAAGGATAAACTAAAAAAAAATATTCACAAAAGTGGAATATCAATTAAATAAGGATCGAGCCTAACGCCTAACCATGGCCGAGAGAACTTTAAGAATCGTGTAAGGATAATTTACATGTGGCCAGCTTCGCACACGTGTTGACACCTCTCTCTCTACACGACTTCTAGGGTTTCCGTATACCAAACTGATTCATTCATATATGATATATATTCATTTTTGCTTTTCAAATATAGAGATTAATCAAAATTTTCTCTTTGTATATCTTGACGTGTATGGTACTGTGTCTGCAAAGAAAAAGATTTTTCCTATGAGTTGTTATATATATATCAGTTTTTTAGGTTGTAGAAAACGTCATCATCGTAATGAATTAATTCAATCTTCTAAGTTCTAGTGTTAATATTGCTAATCATGTTTAACGTGTAAAAGCATAGCTAATATATATTGAAATCCTCTATAATCCTATTTTTTAAAGTAAATTATCTGACAAAATTTTATTTCTAAACAAGAGAATTTTTTTGGTAGTAAGTTCCAAAATCTTTGGGTTCGTTGTCTCCTTCAATCTGCAACCTTTTTAACCATTCTAATGTTTCCGAGTGTCCTACACTACATAAATTGTGTTATATTTCATATGCTTTTATTAATGCCAAAGATAGTTATGCCCTTTTTCTTACTTAATTTTATCCACAATGACTCAGTGGATAGCTTCATTTTCCTATGTTTTGGACTGGTCCTGCTTTTTTGAAGGACGCTAAAAATATTAAACTAAAAAAAATAGTATCATTCATAATAACTAAAGCATTATAACGGTTTTACTCATTCTTAACCGCCTTTGAAAATAATTCAATTAATTCTTCTAATATGAGATTATCTTCTTTCACTATTCTATCAGTATTATATATTCTCTTATCTTTTTCACTATTTCTTTTTACCGGTAGAAGCTATAACCACTTCAAATCATCAAGATTCTATATATAGCTATTTTCTCCCAATTATAAACTAAAGTCTAGGTGTTTATTCTAAATCTTGTGATGACGACAAAAATATCTATATAATAAACAAGATTTGATCTGATTCGACCACATGTCATTATATTTTGGACTGCAGAATCTCAGATATAGATTAATAATCCTTTTTACCGATCTTATTTATTTTAGAAATAATGGCGTGATCATGTAATCTCATCTTTTGTGGTTACAGCTCTTTAAAACTGTTATGATAATATTTTTAGAAATAAAAACAACCATTTAGAAAGACTTGTGTCTGGATATGATGTGCAAGCTGCAAAGAGAAAAGTAGTAAAGAGTATCTATCGTATCATCTCCTAAAGACGACAAAGCAAAAGTTGAGACTGAGTCTATTCAATTGCATTAGACGAAAAACATTACAAAAGTCCGGTGGTTTTTTTCTTTTATCGAGCAAAAAAATGTATGATAATGTGGCTTATAAGGAAACCAGATTGAACCAGAGAAAGTTAAAATGACCTGGAGCAAATAAACAAAAAAATTAAGACATATTAAACAATAATTTTGATAATCATCAGATGGAGATTAAAGAGCAGTAGCAGATCATTAGCAATAAAATGTACTCGACCAATCCTGTCTGATGATTTATCAAAATTATTATTTAATATGTTGATGTAATATAAGTAAGTGAACCTACGTTGGCAGACATACTAACTAATGTACTCGACACATCTGATATATGTGTTATATGGAATATGAACAAGGTAGCACCGTAGCAACATGAATTCTTACACATGGTTACATAGTTAGGAGTTTTTTACTGCCGTTTAAAGTTGTCGATTAATTACCAAGTGTTATATTAATCAATTCTTGATATCGGTAATTAACATGAAAAAATTACTCTGAGTACAACATTTATTTTTAGCAGTTCTTATTATTTATGTTTAATGAGTGATGAGCTCCTATATAGATTTGAAATGCGTTAAACAAATGTGCATTTATATAGATATTAATGTATAAATTATATATGTATATGCACAAACATACATTTATATTTTTTTGCTAATGTCAACAGGTCCATTTATATACATTAATGCATATGAAGATTTACATTCTACGAAACATAAGTATATGCACATGTCGAAATACGCTTACATTGTATGTTTATATGTAATATACGACAAATATACTCTTTTTCTTCGAGTTTACATATGAATGTCGACGAAGAGCGTTACGGCTAGAGAGAAGTTAATGTTAAAAACAATAATTGAGAATGATATGATATATCGACCGTCGTACCAGTATAATAATTGAGAGGACATTATATTCGAGCCTCCCAATTAATTTGGAATTTCTCATCGTAGAGTTCAATAATTTCAAAAGAAAAATCATTGGTTTCAACGCTATGTGTTATATTTTGTCTTTCGGTACACAAATTGGCTAAGTCCATAGCCTCTTGTTCAAATTATGGGCCCGATAAGTCGTATTCATATGGATACAAATTCAATATCGTATCTAAATATATAGAATCGTATCTCTTACTTTTGGATATAAATTTTATCTTTTCGAGACCATAGATAATTTGATAAATATTGAATGAAAAAAATATGAATGAATTGGTTTAAAAAAAAAGTGAAGGGATGAATGAAAATATTTGTTTCGTCTACTAAGAAGAAACGTAGCCGTGGTACACCGATTAGTCAATGTCAAGTCAACGTTGAAACGTAATCTTTTGACCACATTTCACTTTCTTTAATAAAACCACTAAAAGTTAATTGAAACAAATGCCAAAAAAAAAACTCTAATATTATCTTGCGTACATCAAATTGATAGGACTTCGAGAAACCCTACCAAAGTACACTCTTTCATGTGTTGATTCGTTTAATATAGTCACTTAGAAGTTAGTAAGTACTGGGTTGTTTTGTAGTTGTTTGAAAAAAGAATGGACATGACAAAGATGAGTTAGATTGTCTGAACCATGCTTGCAACTTGTATTATAGTATAACATAATAATCTAACTTGTTGATATTCTATAAAGACAATGAAAATATAGCAACTTTTCGTTTTAACTGCTTGATAGGAGTCGTTGTAGATGAGCATTAGCATAAGAATTTTGTATGCTATATGTTATTAATATGTCTAAAAAAGTCTTAGTTCAGAAACAAATCTACTAGAATTAGTATAGATATATTGCATGATTGACTAGTCGAACCCAATGGCGAATGTCCCGAGATAAACAGATTGAGGTTAGGTTTTTGGGATGCGGCTTCGGGATAATAGTATAATTAAGAAAGAAAAAAAGTTTGATGTTTACGTAATTATATTAGTATTAGATTTTTGGAACTTATACAAAGGGATCTTGAGTAATTTAAAAATCTGATAAAAAAACATTAGAAAGTAAATTTTTTTTTCAATGTCGATTCTCCCTTATTTTGTCTAAATCTATCTTTCAAATATACAACAATATGTTTGTAGAAAACTTATATTGAAGATGGTTTTGGATTGAAAAATGATTTTAAGTACTATTTAGCTTTAAATTAACATTTTATTTACAGGATTTTATTTAAAATATATAATCCATAATTACTCTAATATATACATTATGTGAATTCAATAGTGATCAAATATTTAGTAAAATTATAAAATTCTGATTTTGATCGTAGGCTTAGTTATTCCTATGTATTGCCAAAATTTATTTATTCTAGACCTTTTAAACCCCTTTATTATAAAAAAATACTTTATACATCTTTCCCATCCTTAATTGAAACAAAACACATGTAGTACAAATTTTTTCGTATTTTCACTTAATTTTTCTTGTGGTGTTCAAAAAAATAATCAAAATTTTACAAATTTTATGAAAAGAACCACTCCGAAAAAAATGAATTTCATTTTTTCAATACAATAAATTAATTATGTATAAATACATGTTTATCTTAGGATTATACAAGTACTATTATAACATACTTGTTATTGATTTAAAAATTTTAATTATGTCAAATTAAATCTACTAAAATTTTGTTTTGCTTATATCATCTAGATTCTTAATTTCTTTTAGAATAATTAAAATAATTTTAAAATATTATAGAAACAAAAAAAATAAAATCGTGTAACTATTTCGTTGGACAAAATTTATAAACATTTCCTCTTCTTGTACCAAAAAAATGTGGATCGGCATATGTCGTTTGAAAATATTTGAAAAATTCATATATCAAATATATATATATATATATATATATATATTTTTATATAATGTAAATATCATATA
Source organism: Schrenkiella parvula (assembly GCA_000218505.1). NCBI lineage: Eukaryota > Viridiplantae > Streptophyta > Magnoliopsida > Brassicales > Brassicaceae > Schrenkiella > Schrenkiella parvula. The sequence continues at coordinate 9,363,642 of CM001193.1, read as the reverse complement.
TTTAATTAGGGAGATTACAAATATGTTTACATAATTTTTTCGGCTGAGGATAATTATTAAAGGAATCAAAATTGATGAATTCTTAAGTTTTGTTAGAGAAAACAAAGGAGAATTTTTCATCGAAATATCACGAGAAGATTTTAATCTTCTTTTAGTCTTTCATTTTAGCCTCAAAAATTATACATAAGGCACATATTACACCTATAAGGGAAATATACAACATCATTTTGGGCTATTTAATCTGAAAGAATCAAAATTGTCTGTTCACTAATCATATTCACGTAAAAAGTGAAAGTTAAATCATATTTCGTAAACCTCAATCTATATGAAATTAATTCTAAAAAACTATTTTTTTATTTTTCGAACAGTTTGAATATATCTAACCCGAAAAAACAAATAATCAGTGTATCACCATATTTGATTTTTTTTAATAGTGTTATACCGCACTATATAAAATCTATTCTAAATAACTATCTCTTTTGATTATTTAACATTTTGAATATTTCTGATCCAAAAATAAAAACAGTTTAAACATCACTATTCTTGATTTTTTTAAAATAGTGAGATGTTGTTCTTAATATTATAATGGCATCATTTTAATAGTAATATAACTTAAAGAATCGAACCTGTTATTTGAAAATCGAAAAAGTGATATAAATCAAATGCGGGGTAGTAAAATTCTTTTTATATTTTCAACTTATTAGGCCGAGAAATGTCAACTGTGGCTAATGAATATCATAATAGTTACATATCAAGTTCACAATTTTGGCCAATTAATTAACACACACGTGTCATATGATTATTTAAAATTTGAAAATGTTCAAATTTTTCTATAATGCTCGTATTTATTCCCTCTTTTGTGTTTTGACTATATAATGTCCAAGGAATACACTTTTTATAAAAAAATTTTAAAATCTTACATACGTGTCCTAAATGATTTTCTTTACTTGGTTTATAGCAAGAGGTTGTGTGTAGAGAAAGATGGATTTGGTTATTCAACCAACTATGGTTTTAGTAAATGAAGGAAAAAAACCCTACTAGCTTACTTGCCCCGTTTCGACCAAACATTTTGTTTCAAAAAAGTATTTGTTTGATGATTTGTTTTTGACAAATAGTTGTCTTAATTCGCATGGAAAACGTGAAAACAACATTTATGTAAAAAAGGAACAGTATCTTACTATCTTTAATATGTTTTTGGTATATATAGACTATAACCATAAGTTCTATAATTTTGGTGTCCAAAATCAATTATCGCCATGTTGTTCAAACTTTGAGGAACCCCACAAACATTAACGTATATCTTTATATCGGGCTGAGAAGTCAACTCTAAATTTGTTTACCGACCATTAATTTTCCTAGCCATCAAAATATACACTTATACAATATATAAAAGACGCTTTTTCTATAGTAAAAATGGTCGACATAAAATAATTGAATAAATACAAAATAAAAATATTACGCCCATAACACCAAAAAAAATGATTAGTTATTATTACGTTCTGAAAGAAACGTATGGACGTAGGAAAATGAATCAATAGATATAGAACAATGGGCTTCACTAAGCGGTATCTATTGAAACCATGGAAAGTTCTCTCGTCACTCGTAGGATGCTAGTTGTCACACCAATTTATTTTATTATTTTAATAATTCTGGAATATATAATTCTGCATTTCATTATTCTTATGCTCATATGCTGATTTTTTGTCAATGTATGGTTGTCATTGTCGAGTTTTTATGTAATATAGTTTGCATTGGGATGCATACATATTTGATCTGACAAAATGATAGTTAAAATACTATATAAAAATATATATTAATAGTTCATTTTTTTTCAAAAAAAAACCATTTGTTTCATAAAAATTGTTGAGTTTACCATGAAATGGACTCAGGACATATAATTACGATAATGTAAACAAATGGTTTAGTGCTTTAATAAAAAATTATATATGTGAGCACCTCTTATAGATCGACACAATCAGTGTTTATATTGTTTAAGTTTAAACGTCTGACTAACATATAACATATCAAGTTATAAAAAAGTTAAAACACAAATAAGGTGGTTGTGTTTTAGTGATTGAAAGGTTGAATTCTGAATATTTTAGTTTTATTGAATTAAAGCTTTATAATATGATATTACTTTTTTGTCCATCCGTAATGTTTTTAGCAATTAAAAAAATTAATTTCTGTAAACTTCAGACAATTCGCCAATGTAATTTATTGACTAAAAAAAGCTAACTTTAAATAGTAATTCGCCAATGTAAGAATATGTACAATGGTGGAGTATCTCAATTAGATTTTTTATCTAGTTAATACCAATATTTTAATATAATTTAATTATTAATTATATTTTAATGTTTAAATATAAATTAGACCAATCAAAAACAAGCATATGTCACTAGAAGTTCTGTTAGAGTTTTCAAAATATCTTATTTGAGAAACTTATTTCTCTTTCTTTCTTATTTTTTCTTATTTTTATTAATGAAATATTTCATATAATATCTCCAAATAAAGATGATCTAAAGTGATTTAACAATTCGTATACAAGTACAAATTGATGTCAGGTAAATTTTAAAAAAAGTAGATATCAAGCTTTAGACAATTAACAAATTTGATTTAATAAACTTTTGATTATAAGTGTTTAACCATTGATTGACTCGTCTACCAATCTTTAATTAAAATATTTTTCTTTTATATAATCTGTCAATTGCATCCTCTTATAATAAGCATCATTCATCCACATGCCTGCCGATCATGGTTTACAATTCGATTTTCGCTCCTTTAACCATTTTTTATGATAGGAACACGTAGTTATTTAAGAAGTATAGTTATTATATAATTACTCTGCATTTTTGTCAACGCATATCTAATTATTGCACTAAACATATAACTCAATCACGACAAATTAACTTTAATTATAATAAGGTGAATCATAAGTATCAACTATACCTTCACATGTATTTATTGCAAAACTTAATACTAAAACAACTCGATCGTCATGACTCATTATAATAAGCTGTTTTGTTGACGAAAAAACAAAAATGTTATTTTTGACTTTGATACAAACAAAAAAGGAGGCTTAATATTAATATATTGACTAATAATAATAGTAAATGTCGAAGACACGTGGTTAGGTTTAGTTTGATGAGCGCGAAAGCAGGTGTACGTCATTCGTACATCGATTGCAAAGTCAAACATAAAGTCAATGTGCATTAACAAACCTATGTAATTAACGAGCATTTAATGCAGTTTAAATATGATTTATTAATGTGATCTAAACAGAAAAGAGGGATAATTAACGATTTTGGGAGTGACACGAAAAAGGGATCAATACTATATAATAAAGTAACAAACAAAATATTATTTCGGGGACATGAAACATTTAATATGTAATGCTTTCGGGAGAGGTAACGGGTACAGTACGGATCTGGGTGACTATTATTTATTTAATTATTTTTTAATTAATTATTTAGAAATTATTTAACTATTATTTATGTTTTTGAGATTTTGATTTTAATCCCCGAGGATCATTATGTTGAAGAGCCATTTATGGTGAAGAGGTAACGGGTACAATATAGATCTGGGAGACTATTATTTAATCGGTTCTTAATCATTGATAAACTATTTAATCCTTATTTTTTATGATTTTTTTATATGTTGAAGAGTCTTTGTATCGAAACCAATTTTCAATTCTTTTTTTATTAGCTGATAAATACTATCTCATTTCAAACTCATCGCGACAACGATAATGTATATATATATATATATATATTATATATATATTTTAGGAGTAGTTTAAGAGTAATTGAGAAGGCATACAACTGAGCAAATAAAGAAAAGAGGCATAGCTCTAGAATGGTTAGATCTCTAGAGATTCCTAGGACCATAATGTAGTTATCATTATATGATTGTTTTCTTAATATTGGGTTTTGAATAAAGTGCAATTTTTTTGTTTTTTTTGTTTTTGAACTTTTGTTATTTTTCCTCTCCATCAGTTAAAATCGTACAATTGCGCATTTGTCCCAAACGAATTATTATTACTAGCCAGCCATGGTGATTAAGACATGCATGCATGTACATGTCCAAAAAAAAAGGTGCGTGTATGTATTGTTTAAAATGAAGGTTCTTGGCAATAATAATAATTATAGTAAAAAATGAGAGACAAATGAAGCATATACATTAGAGTTGGGCTGAAGATATGAGAAAAAAATAGAATTACGACTTTTAACTATCAAAAAGGAATTACTGTTAAAACAAAAAAAGTTGCATGTATGTATTGTTTGAAACAAAGGAAACACATAAAAAGAAAGCAAAATTGTGTATAACTGAAATTACTGTTGAACTTTTACCTATCCAAATTAAATATTTTTGAGTGATAAATTTTCTTTTTAATTTATTATTCTATTTCGATGATTTTTACAACGAATAATTTCACCTTTTTATTAAGATACACATTTAATTATTTTACGTTTTATGAAAATTCATGTCTAATGGTTATATCTGGATTATACTGAAAAATAATAAATCGTATTTTTTTGTTTCAAACTCATCTCTTTATGTATAAGCATTACTGAACCCTTAATGAAACCACTCTCCTAAGGGCTTCTACAAATGGTAAATTGTTTTGAAACAACACTATATTCTTTCACCGTAACACAGTAGATCAAATAAGTGTTGGGAAAAACAATTTGAGAACTTAAAAGCCCAATGACTAAGGCCCAATAAAAACCCAATGAAAATTTATATGTTTTTGCCGCCGACGGGAACCCGGCCGACACATGTCCCAGGTGCTGGTGATGGTAAGAAATTCTACGATTTTACTGGAAAAGCTGAGGATTTATTGCTCCGGTCACGTAATCTTCTCTTTCAGGCACTCATTTACTCGCCGGATTTTTGGTTACGGACATTGTTTTTCCAATTTTCACATCAGTAAGAGAAAACATGAGCGACACTTCACGTCAGGTGCTTTGTCTCCGGCTACTCTTATTGACCATAAGTTGTTCGACGAAATGCCTAAGCGAGAGAATAGGACGGTGGACTCGAGCTTTATGTTCTTGCGAGATGTACTTAGATCCTCCATGATGAGAGCAGAGGTAGAGACTCCGAGGAGTATCCATTGTTTCGCTCTGAAGAGTGGCTTTCTACAAGATTTGCATGCGTCTTCAAAGCTTCTGACGCTTTACGGTAAAAACGGAGACTTGGTGTCTTCTTTGGGTCTGTTTGGTGAACTGAAAGTGAAAGATGTGGTTGTTTGGAACAGTATGATCACTGCTCTGAATCAAAATGGTCGTTCCCTGGCAGCTGTTGGATTTTTCGTTGAGATGATTCAGAACGTAACCGAGTTTGATTCGACAACGCTATTACTTGCACTCTCGTCGTTATCCAGTTTAAACCTTTCGAAGATATGTCCACTGGTTCATTGTTTGGGAATAGAGGCTGGCTTGGTATCTGATTCTAAGTTATGCAATGCATTGATGAATCTTTATGCAGAAGGCAAGGATTTGAGCTCTGCGGAGTCCGTATTTACGCATATGGAACACCGAGACATTTTTTCTTGGAACACAATCGTGACTAAATGTCTTGCAATTGGTCATCCCAGGAAATCGTTGAAGTATTTCATGTTGATGACTCGTTCAGGACAAGTAGCTGATAACATCACCTTTTCATGTGTTATCTCAGCTTGTGTTTCTCTTGAAGAGCTTTCTTTAGGTGAATCCTTCCACGGGCTTGTTATTAGATCAGGTTATACCCCAGAAGCTCATGTCTCCGTGGCCAACTCGATCATTTCGATGTACTCGAAATGTGGGGACATTGATGCTGCAGAAACTGTGTTTGAAAAACTATTATGCAAGGATGTGATTTCTTGGAATGCAATCCTTAATGGTTTTGCTTCAAATGGGATGTTTCAAGAAGCTTTTGGTATTTTGAAGGAAATGCAATCGGTGGATCGGATTCAGCCTGACAGTGCCACCATGGTTACAGTAACTTCCATGTGCGGTGATATTTGTTTTTCAAGGGAGGGAAGAACTATTCATGGTTACATGGTTCGCAGGGATATGCAATCTAGAGCATTAGAGGTAATAAACAGCCTTATTGATATGTACGGAACATGTGGCTTAACAAAGCAGGCTGAGTTGTTGTTCAAGGCAACAACTAATCGGGACTTGGTTTCGTGGAACTCGATGATCTCTGCTTTCACGCGAAACGGGTTTACACAAGAAGCTAAGAATCTGTTCAAGGAAGTTGTCAATGAGTATTCTTGTTCAAAGTTTAGCTTGTCAACTGTGTTGGCAATTCTTCCGTCTTGTGATTCTCTCATATTTGGCAAGTTAGTACATTGCTGGCAGCTGAAGCTAGGATTTGGGAATAGTATCCTTTCAGCTAATTCATTTATAAACATGTACATTGGTTGTAGGGACCTAACTTCAGCATTCTTGCTGTTAGAGATAATATCTGAAACAAGGGATCTTGCATCTTGGAACTCTGTTATCCATGGCTGTGCATCGAATGGTCACCATTTAGAATCACTGAGAGCATTTCAAGCAATGAGTCGTGAAGGGAAAGTTAGCCATGACATGATTACTCTTCTGGGTACGATCTCGGCATGTGGAAACCTCGGACTGGTCCCACAAGGACGATGCTTTCATGGACTAGCTATTAAGACTTTGACAGAATCTGAGACCCAATTGCAGAACACGTTGATCACCATGTATGGTAGATGTAAAGATATTGATACTGCACTTAAGGTCTTTGGCTTGATCTCTGACCCTAACTTATGTTCCTGGAACTGTGTGATATCAACTTTGTCTCAGAATAGAGCTGGACCAGAAGTAATTCAGCTCTTTAGAAAATTAGAGTTAGAGCCGAACGAGATCACATTCGTTGGCCTTCTCTCTGCTTCAACTCAGCTTGGGTCTACATGCTATGGTATGCAGACACATTGTCATCTTATCCGCCGTGGATTTCAGGCTAACCCTTTCATTTCTGCTGCACTCGTGGACATGTACAGCAGCTGCGGGAAGCTAGAAACTGGCATGAAGGTGTTTAGAAACTCAGGGGTGAAATCAATTGCTGCTTGGAACTCTGTTATTTCTGCATACGGATTCCATGGAATGGGACAGAAGGCAATGGAATTGTTCAGTGAAATGAGTAATAACATCTCAGGGATTGAACCTAACAAGAGCACTTTCATTAGCTTATTGTCAGCTTGCAGTCACTCTGGGCTTTTAGATGAAGGTCTAAGATATTACAACCAAATGGAGGATAAATTCGGGGTGAAACCAGTTACCGAGCATCGGGTTTGCGTTGTTGATATGCTTGGCCGGGCAGGGAAGCTGAGAGAAGCTTATGAGTTAATCAAAGGGATCGGAGAGCCACAGAAAGCAGGTGTATGGGGAGCTTTGTTGAGTGCTTGTAACTATCATGGAGACACAAAGTTGGGGAAGGAAGTTGCAGAAGTTTTGTTTGAAATGGAACCAGACAATGCATCTTACTATATCTCATTGTCGAATACATACGTTGGTTTGGGAGGTTGGGAAGAAGCTGTACGGCTACGGAAGATGGTGGAGGATAAAGCTTTAAAGAAGCTTCCTGGTTATAGTGTTATTGACGTTTGTGTTGGATAGTGTTTCTTGCAATTTTCCTATACCAGTGATTACTTTAGAGGCCGTCTGAGAAGCAAATAAGAATAATAGGCAGTGCATTCCTTGTAAAACCCAAGCAATAACATTACAACAGTTAATAAACAACTCAGAAAGGACAAAAGCCAAAAAAAAGGTTAAGAAGATTCAGAAACTTTTATTGCTCAGTTAATAAAAAAACCATGCATAGTATTCAGCAAAAGGCCGGAGGAGGAAGACGGCAATGGAAAACCTGAGAAGCCAAAACTGATGAACAAAAAGCTTGCGAAGAGAAACATCTCCTACGGAACTCGGAAAATAGATTGTAGCATAAAATATCCCGAGCTCATAGATCACCTTTCCTCAGAGCAAAAGACCTTCGTGAAATTCAGACAATGTTTTATCCAGATCATGCCCTATATTCTGTAAATCCATAAAGAAATAAAGAGAACAAACAATTCAGATATTGGCTCTCAATCAAATGCTTATACAAGAATGGATTTTAGAGATCAAGAACCTCATGGTAGTTCTCTTAATCGTCCAAGTAGTAGTATGAGCCAGCAGACTTTTGCTCCCTGTCTTTAGTCGACTCCAATTTGTTGATCCGTGGTCTGAAATTGGTAGGATCCCGTCTGAAGGTGATGTTCAGATGCTGCAGCGTAACCAAAGACATAAATGGAAATAATCAGCACCAAACTTGAAATTTTTTGTTCTTGCAGATAAAAACAGGAGACTTACAGATAAAAAGAGATTCATCCCACTAAGCAGTGACTGAGGACAATTTGCGATACAATCAATGGATGGTTGTCCTTCATAGACAATGACTCGGTCAGCCAGATAGGTTGCCATTATAAAGTCATGCTCGACTACAAATGCAGTTTTCTTTGCATGTAGAATGAACCGCTTGATGACTTTAGAAGCCACAATACGTTGCTCTGAATCAAGATATGCACTTGGCTCATCAATCAGGTATATATCCGCTGGCTGCAGGGATTTAAAGTTTGTGTATGTATGAGATCACTGAGACAAAGAAAAACTGCTATGTTTCTATAAAATTCCAAAACAAAAAACTCACCTTTCCTAGGCAGAGAGCTAATGCAACCCTTTGCAGCTCTCCTCCGGAGAGATTGACAACTTCCTGATCCATCAACTGCTCAATCTGAAGCGGTTTCATCACGTCTGACACAAACTGAGGATGCATGTAAGAATCCCGAATCTTTTGATGTAGCAAGTGTCTAACTGAATTCTGAAACTTCGGGCTGATCTTTTGTGGCTTGTACGAAACATTGAATTCTGGTATCTCTATGTCTGATCCTTCTGTATCGTCAGGTTTCAACAAACCCGCCTGCAAAAATCACCAATAATACAAGTTTAGGAGTCAAGCACTTACAGAGACTCTAACAAAAGAGAGGATATAATGGAGGAAGAGTATACCAGCATCCGGATAAATGTTGTCTTCCCTGTACCATTCTCACCAAGCATTACAATAATCTGAGAGTCAGTGAATTCACCTTCCGTCACTTTCAACCTGAAATTTCCTTGAGTTTTGGTCATGGTCGGGTATTTGTACCTAGCGTACGACTGAATTTCTTCAGCACTTTCTTGTGGAGTCTCAGCAACCTTCGAACAGAAGAAGAACATTAGGGACACAATATTGATTACCTTTGTGAAGAGACATTGCCTCTGCACCATCAAAAAGTTTACCTTGAATGTCAGCGATTCATCTCTAAACCGTAAATTTTCTGTGGGAACAAACCCAGCCAAGAAAATGTTGATTCCTTCTCTGACAGAGAAGGGGAGAGTCACGACACCATAGGCTCCTGGTTTCCCATACAGACAGCAAATGAAATCTGACAAGTAGTCAAGAACACTGAGATCATGCTCCACCACAATGACGTAGCTGGAAAGAAAGGAAAAACACTGTAAGTAGCTTATTTTATATCCCATTTAAACAAATTAATCAGAAGATGAAAAAATCAAACCTATTAGGCCTCAGGAGAGAACGAACAACTTGAGCAGCTTTGAGTCTTTGCTTAACATCAAGGTAACTGGATGGCTCATCAAACATGTATATCTCAGCATTTTGTATGGCAACAACAGCGATAGCAAACCTCTGCAGCTCACCACCAGATAAATTCTCAACATCCCGATCAATGACCTGGTTCAGCTCCAGATCAGCACAGAGCTCTGCCTTCTTATCTCTCTCGTCCTTCTGGTCAAGGACCTCCCCAACATTGCCTCGAACAGCTTTTGGGATGTGGTCGACATATTGAGGCTTTATAATGGCCTGTCATGGACACGAAATCACAACTTGTGTCATTAAATGAAACCTAGGCACCCTCTGAAAACAAATTTTAAGGTCAATGTACATTATACTTTTAGATTATCTTCTAGAATACGGGTGAAGTAGTTTTGAAGTTCTGACCCACGGAAATGAGTCAAGATTTCTTGCCAGTCTGGAGGACTCTGCACAAGAAGGAAAATAATTATAAATTAACAAGTTAAGGGATGCAATTTTCAGATAAAAGTTCAGAAACTCAGGAGAGAATATTACAGTGAAACGGCCCAAATTTGGTTTGAGCTTCCCTGCCAAAATTTTCAGAGCAGTTGATTTTCCAATACCATTTGTCCCAACCAACCCCAGGACCTGCCCTGGCCTTGGAACTGGGAGCCTGGAAGTAGAGCCAGAGATTACATTGTCTTAAAACAAGAAGAGGAATCAATTTTAAAAATGAAAATAATAGAAAAACTAACCGGTGCAACTTGAAAGTGTTTGGCCCATAGCGATGGGTCGTATCTTTTTCTAAATCTCTGGGAAGATTGATAATCTGAATAGCTTCAAATGGGCATTTCTGAAATAGTACAACAAGAGAAACTATTTAGTGTTCCAGTTTGGCTACATGTACAGTGGTTTATTCGGTATCAGATATAGCATATCAGACATACCTTCACACAAATACCACAACCGATGCACAATTCCTCCGAGATAAAAGCAAGTTTGGAACCAACAGTCACCTCAATACAAAGTTTTCCTAAGATGAACATAAGTTACTGTATGAGTTACAAACTTATGGATTCGCAATTAACCTAACCACTATGCCATAATTGGCATGCAGTCACTGGGCATATGCAATGGGTAAAGGCAGAACCAATCAATCATAGTAAAGCAACAAGCAATTCATATGCACGACCACAAATTCAATTTTGGAATAAGAATAAGCACCTGTCTTGACCACAGGACAGCTCTTCTTGCACTCTTGCCGGCATTTCTTTGGCTTGCAACGGTCTGAACTCACAATAGCTATACGTGTCAATCGATCGGCCATCTCTCAAAGATCTAAAAAATAAATAAAACCAATTGTTTAACTGCCTGACAAAGATTTGACATATGTATACACAACAAAACGAAATTGGTTTTCTCAGGACAATCTGCGGAAACTATTTATTGTGGCACAAACATGACACCAATCAGATAACAAACTATTAGGGAGTATCGCTTAGGCACAAGGACCAAATGAAGCTACATAAGAAACAACCATAGAGTAAGCACAAACAATATTCAAAGGAAATCCACTCACAACTCCGACATTTTAACAATAATGAAATAATAGTTGACATGGAAAATCTAAGACGTCAAAAATTATTCATAACTTCAAGCTTGAAAAAATGCAAATTAAGTACATTGAATAGAAAGGTGAACCGAGTTTATACAAAAAAAAAGTGTGAAACTAAATTTCAAATTCACCCACATATCTACAGAAAGAAAGATCATCTTATCTGCTGCAAAGGTTGACTCTTTCCCAAATATCAAAACAACGAGTGGAAGAAAGGAACCAAATCCTAAAACTTTTTACGCAATTACAGCTATTTTGAAGAAAAGTTGACGCTTTTGATACAATCCCAGATGTAAAACATAACTTCGAATCAATCGACAACCAAACACCGAAAACCCCAAAAATCTATGTCGGTGACGCTATCGAGAATCATCTGAACATGAAATCAAAATATCAAACGACGAGAACAGAGAAATTTGAGATTAGGACCTAAGATAATTGAGAGATTCAGATTGAGCTTCGAAGAAGATCGATATGAAGAAGCTTGTGCCGATTTTTTTGAAGGAACCAGCGGAGAGCACACGCACCGGAGAGTTACACTTTGCCCAAATGTCAAAAAAAAGAAACAAAATTAGGGTTTTCAGAATTATCTGCTTCCGACAGGTTTAACCCGATTCGCTTTATATTGGGCTTGGGTCGGTCAGGATATGGGCCTAGCATTGCAATCAATATCTTTCCATTTTTGTGTTGTCATTATGAATTTTTGTGTTAACATTATGAACTTTCCTTCTTACTTTTTTCATAGAGGCTTAATTGTTCATTAACAAATTTTATGTCAAAAGTCAAATATTAAACAATCGTTGTAGATTAGAAGAGAATCCATTGCTAAGTGGAGGAGGTCTTGTTTTAGTTTGTATTATAAGATTAATATTACCGTTTACATTCAAATTCAAATGTCCACCAAAATTTAAACATTTATTTAACAAGTTTTCTTCAGGTTGCGTATTGGAAGATGTACAATTCTGTTGTAGAAATACTAGAATTAGCTTCTCAACAGAGAAGAACTCATTTGAGCTATAAAATGTATGAATGCATACCAACATAAAAATTTAATTTTTGCAATTTTGCAATAGACTATTCGAAATTGATGAAAATGGTGTATGAACCAATATAATGACCGGCATTTTTGATACATCTGAAGGAGATCCAACGTTACAAAAAATACTATAATTTTTTCGAGTTCACACATGTTTCGCATGCAAATAACACGAAAAAAGATAAACTATCAAGGAAGATTTAGAGGCAAGCAACATATTTCTTTCGTATAGATCATTTTTCACCTGTTTGGTTTTTAGATTCTTTTTTAAGTTTATGATTTTTATAAAAAAACAATTTTGATTATCAATTTTTTTAATGAATTTTTACTATCTCCAACTTTTGTTAATGACCCTTATATGTTTCATACAATAATTCAAGAATATTTCTATGTTCTTCTTACTTTTTTGATTTATCTAAATCTCAATATTACAATAATTTTATATATTTTTTGTTTCCGCTTTTCTTTTATAGCTTTTAGTTGTCTTCTGGAATTGCTTAAAATTTTTTAGCATATTGTTCTCATATTTTATCATAATTTGCTTCTTTTTCATTTACATTAAGATTCAATTAAAGATTCAATAACATGAAAAATGCATTTAAAATTTGTATTATATAATGTTTATGATGTTTTTAATTAAGTTTGAATTTTATTTATTTATTTTTATGTTTTATTTTTATTTTTAATAGTTATATTCAAATTAAATGGTTTTTAAACATAATAGTTGGACACATATTAACTTCATTTGCTCGGAAATGATGAGAAATGATGAGGTGAGCTCATTTTCATTTTTTATATATTAGATGCTAAATTTCAATTTAAAAAAAATTATTTTCATGTGAAATGAGAAAATAAAATACACAAACAAGGTACAACACGATTCAATGTCAGTATCTACAATAGCATATGTATATATATACTTTTTGAGAACTTACTTCACCAAAATCAAATCATGAAACATAAGAGTTTTTTTTTTTTGTTAAGAACCAAAAACAAACATAAACTGTCATTACAAAACCAAATTATAGATAAGCTTCGAAGCATCTGTCATTTAGAGAAACCTCTTCTGCAGATACCATAAGGTTTATACTAGCACTCTCCAATTATTTCCTCAAACCAGCGATCTCCAAACCGATATAGTTAAAATGTAATGTTTTGGGAGGGGATTATTAGAAACATCGGTCAGGTAACGAGACAGCCAGAGGGGGGTTTTGGAGATTACTTCCACTTCTTGAATTTGCCTCCTCCAAACATACCATGTTTCCCGTGCTTTCCATGCTTTCCATGCTTGAACTTGCCTCCATGCTTGAATTTGCCTCCGTGCTTTCCGTGCTTTCCGTGCTTGAACTTACCATGACCCTGACCATAGCCATGGGAGCCATGACCGACGTGGCCATACCCTGCGTGTCCTGCATGCCCGTAAGGGTTGTGTGATCCTTGAGTAACGTGGTGAGCTCCGTAAGCTGCTGCGGCTAGACCAGCTGCACCAGCTACCATTCCTCCGATTTTACCACCAGAATGTCCTCCTGAAAAGAAAAAAAAGAAGATATTACTTGGAGAACCTCCAAATTAGCAGAACAGAGAGAGCAGAAGACCATAAAAGTTGTCTATATGATCATCACAATCCATAAAAAAGGTGTAGATCCACTAAATCGTTATGATGAAAACATCGAAGTCTATCTCAATGGGACACTGAAACTACCTCCAAAGTTTCAATTTTTAGACGAGTATACACCAATTGCAACAGAATAAAGAGGCCAGTAACCTTATCTATCCTAAGCATTTGCACAGAAAGCAGCAACATCATAAAAGCTATTGTCCTATCATCATTCAAACTGAAACAAGATTTCGAAGGTCGGAACAATCAGAGCAAACTAGAAAGGAGAGCTCTTTAACGTGAATGATAATAGTTTACCTGAATGGTGAGGAGCAGGATAGCCAGCTGGAGGGTAACCTTGCTGTGGAGGGTAACCTTGCTGTGGTGGGTAACCTTGTGGTGGGTACCCTCCATGACCGCCTGGGTTATGATGTCCATGTCCTCCTAAGGCTGAGAACATACCATGAAGCCCTTTATCTTGCTCATCATGGGGCTTGCCTTCGCCACCACTCGGTGCACCAGGAGGGTATCCTGCAGGTGGGTAGCCTCCAGCTGGAGGGTAACCTTGCTGTGGTGGGTAACCTTGCTGTGGTGGGTAACCTTCGCCACCTCCCGGTGCACCAGGAGGGTATCCCGCAGGCGGATAGCCTCCAGCTGGAGGGTAACCTTCCTGTGGTGGGTAACCTTGTGGAGGGTACCCTGCATGATGCTTGTCTTCACCACCTCCCATTGTTTTTTCTTGCTTCAACTCAGTTTCACCAAAATAAAAACCTACAAGAGTCAATTTGATATACACATCAGGGTCAACGATCAAGCAAAATTTAACATTTTTGAATAGCTTTGCTTCAAAAGAAACAAATCTGTGTAAAATATTCTGTCAGATCACAAGTATTCAAATCAACAGGAATGGTCACTAATCCATAAGCAAAATCGACGAACAACCAAATCCAATTCGCCAATATTTAGACTTCTTCAAATCAAAATCGTGACTGTACTACTTAAATCACTAGAGACTCGTTATCATAATCGTAGATCGATAGCACAAATGGATCCAAACAGAAGAAAAAAGACCAAAGATCATTTCGGACTAAAAAGAATCTCGATTCGATCATACAAAATCAAGAGAGAAGCAAAACGATATACACAAAGTACGAGTTCCAATTTGTTCGACGATTAATCGGAAAGAAAAAGTTACCGATTCGAATTTGCGAAGATTGTTTCAGAACGAATTGGAACAAAAGAACAGAGCTTATGGGCGTATATAAATGGAATTAATGGATAGGCATATGCGTACTGCGTCAATATTAATTACTTAACGCGTTACCATTTTTGAATAAGTGTATTTCTTATATATTATATTCTTTATTTGTCTTCTTAGTCCTCCTATTGTTCTGATAATCATAAATCGAAGACTAGAATTTTCAATCGTGTGTAAACTACAAATATTATAATAGTTTAATGGAACACAAACAAGTCATAGAATAGCATCCAATTCAATTATATGATCAGTATGTGATGTTATGATGCGTTGAGAAACTGGAAAATAGGTTTTTAGGATATTCATGGCTCACATTGGGGGTTTAAGTAACTTTAAAAAGTAAATGGGTTACAATGAGAATACTTAAAATTAAAAGGTTAAGCGTAATAAACAAAATATCCAAGTCGTGGCAACACGCAGTGGACACGGAGTTCTACGAACATGCTTAATGAAAATATCTTTTTTATGTAGAAAAGTCTTTTATCCTTTAATTTTGAACAATTGCCCAAAAAAGGTTGGTGGTAATAAAATAAAGAAATAAAAACAGAATCTGGTCCTCCACTAATGAGAATTTTCTTTTTATATCTTCTTAATTATTTAAACACATGTAGGATGTTAGATTCCCCATCACATCCGGTTAGAGCAAACTATATCCTAAAATATAAAAATTATATAGAATCTTAATAATCATAAAAAATGGTTTGTGGTGTGTTTAAGAGCATTAATATAGTTATTAGACTCGTGGGCCGAGACTTAGATAGACATAGATTCGTACTCTCTCTGGGCTTCTCGGTATCCATTAAGGAAAAAGAGTGAACAACTATTCAAATTCTTATTTTGTAAGTTAATGCAATATTTGAAGTTTGGTAACATATTATATAAATTGTAACCCAACAATATACAATGTGGCTGTAATACGAGGAACATAATTGAGGCTTTGCTTCTTGCACGTTCAATCGTCTTCACTAGTGCGGTTTGGTATCACTGATCCTTGACATCCGACTCCATAACACTGCCCTTTGCTTCGCAGGTTATCCTAATACGGGCTGTTTTATGTGAAGGACCAGTCATTTGGAACCAACAACCTTCTAATTCTGAATCTAAACCCATCAAGGTTCATAACTTTGTTCAACTCTTGCAAACAAACTCAAACCATCCAGCACAAGGTATATTATTTCATCTTCCACACGACCACGTTCTCCGACAGTGAAAGTGTGACTCTTTCCGTTCACCTGAATCACGCTTTCGCCTGGATACTTCTTAATGTTCCTTCGTTTCATCATGGATCTAATCCTTGCAAACCCATCCCACATACCAGCAGCTGCGTATATGTTTGCCATTTCGACATAAGGCGCAGCCATTTCCGGTTCCAAGTTAAAAAGACAGTTAGCCGCTTGTTCAGCCACCTCGACGTTACGGTGGATCTTGCAGGCACTAAGCAATGCCCCCCATATGCCAGCATCGGGTCTAACTGGCATGGTACGGATGAGTTCTAATGCTTCTTCGAGCTTTCCCTTCCTTCCAAGAAGATCTACCATGCAAGAGTAATGGTCTAATCCAGGACTAATGTTGTATACTTCTTTCATGATGAGGAAATACTCCCTCCCATTTTCCAGAGAACCTGAATGAGCGCACGCTTGGAGAACGGCAAGGAATGTTATATGGTTTGGTTTATAATCCAAATCTATCATCTCGTTGAAAAGTTCCAAAGCTTCGGGGAAGATTCCGTTCAAAGCATATCCAGCTATCATCGTAGTCCATGTGACGAAAGTTTTCTCAGACATGTTATTGAATATATCTCGAGCTTCGGTTATACTTCCACATTTTGAGTACATATCAATAAGAGCATTACAGACCACGACGTTATCTCTTTTGCATCCATAAGTTTCTGCACTAGCGTCTACCCATTTCCCAATCTCTAGTGAACCGAATTTTCCACAACCTGAAATGAGGGAGAGTAAAGTAACTAGATCTGGTCTCACTCCTGTTTTGGTCATGGCATGAAGCAAGGCCAAAGCTTCATCCATGTCACCTTTCTCGGCATACCCACTTATCATCACAGTCCAAGAAACACATGTTCTGTAAGGCATGACATCAAACAAAAACCTCGCTGAGCAGATATCTCCGGATTTCGAATACATAGAAACCAAGGTATTGATAACTTCTATATCTTGGTCTGTACCAAGGCGAACTGCCTGAGAATGAACTGATCTTGCTTGGGTTAGTGTTTCAGAGTTCTGACACGATGCTGCCAGGTTAATAAAGGTGCTCAAATCCGGCTTAAATCCTTCACGCAGCATCAACCGGTAAAGACCAAACGCATCAAATGCTTCACCGAAAACTGCATATGCTTTAAACATTGAGTTCCAAGACACGACAGTTCTATCACTTCTGTCAATAGCTTTAAATACCAACGTTGCTGATTCCAAATCATTACATTTTGCATAACTAGAAATCCAAGTATTGGCAACTCCAACCTGTACATCTACACCTAAACGTATCCCAAAAGCATGCATAGCCTTCAAAAGCTTCAAATTTTTTTCAAACGAAGCCGATTGAATCAACGTCATCACAGTCACAGAATCAGGTGAGATCTCGTTGAGTCTCATCTCATGAAATAGAGAAAAAGCCTTATCCGCGTAACCCGACTGACAGAAACCAGATAGCATTGCGTTCCAAGTGGTAGCATCCTTCTCAGGCATTCTCTCGAACACGTTTGCTGCATAATCCAAACTATCACATTTCACAAACATATCAACTGTTGCCGTCCCGACGAACACATCAGACTGAAACGGAGATTTTAAAACGTGGGCGTGAACCATCTCACAGTGCCCAATATCAGCGAGCCGAGCACACGCCTTGGCAACAAATGGAAAGGTCAAGTTGTTCGGTTCAAATCCTCCGCGCTTCATATTTCGAAACAGAATAAGTGATTCCGCCGGATCATTTCGATTAACCGCTTCTCGTATTTGAAAATTCCAAGCACTAACAGACGATAATCCAAAAAGATTCAACCTACGGTGAATCAAGGACATGTAATCTATCTTTCTCTCCAGTCTCCCCAATTGCCTCCGGCGCCGGCCGGAAACGCTTAAGACGCACCGTTTGTTGAGCCCACCCGTTTGTCACGTGACCCAATAGTGTAAATTGAGAAACAAAACAGTAATATACCCATTAAACTCTTATAAAGATTAAAGGCCCATTACAAAAAGAATAAACCAATCGTACATAATTCACAATCTCATTCAGACCGGAAGAAGAACTCGTATTCCAGGACAATAGACTACACTCAGTTTCTCCTTTGGTTCGTGCTGTATCGATGCTTACGAGAATCATCTTCTTCCGATGATGACTCATGCTTATGATTCTTCTTTCTACTTCTACGGTTTGATTCCGAATCAGATTCTGCTTTCTTCTTGCTTCTGTATCTATCAGAAAACTCTTCATGATCATCAGAGGCATCATACACATGCTTCTCTTTGCCCTTCACACTCCTGTGATGTCTCTCCGAATCACGATCATCATATCTCTGTTTCTTATCGGACCTATGATGCTTCTCGGACTCAGCATTGACATATCTGTGTCTTCTCTCATCATATATCTGCTTCTTCTCAACTCTATGTAGCTTCCCAGACTCCAAATTGTCATGTTTCTGACTTTTCTCTGAAACAGGATCGTTATTATGCACTTGCTTTCTCTCCCTGTGATGACTTTTGTAATCATCTTCTGATCTTTTCTTTCTACTACTGTGGTTTCTATAATAATCCGAATCATCAGATGACACAGAAGGTATATCCATCATTTTCTTCCATTTCTGGTGCCTCTCGTCCTCAGGATGCTTTTCTCTGTGGCTGTTTCCTTGGTGGTAAACCTCTGATTTTAATTTCCCAGATAGATCTAAACGCTTGTTGCGCCTTCTCCTACTAGAACGGTACCTATCAGAGTCTGAATCTTCAGAGAGTGAGTCAGAATCATATTGCTTCTTGCTCTTCTTCTTAAGTTCCTTGCGCTTCTTCGATCTTCTCTTCTCTCTACTATCTTCTGAGCCTGTGGAGGATTCATCAGTTTCCTCAGCAGTCCGAGAAGAATGTTTCTTGTGGCTTTTGCTCTTTTTGGACTTCCTTTTCTTATCGGACGACATACTCTTCAGTAATTCTATTGGGATGCTGCCCTCAAGGAACCCTGTGATATCAAAAATAATTGAAAAAAGTAGTATAGTGATGAGATGGACTTGCAAAAAGAATTACAGATTAGGGAATCAAGAAATTCACCTCCATATTCGTCAAATATGTCTTCAGCAACAATTTGTTGATTTGGATCGTCAGGATCAAAACCACCACGAGGAGGACTCAAGCCCGGCTTTTGCTTCAACTCCCATTTCAGAGGCTGCAAAAAGTAGAGAGAATTTCTGGTTAATGATACATAAAGCAGACAACCTTCAGTTTTCCAAAACTAAGTCTACTAGATCATGAAAGATTTTGAAGAATGAGAATTAAGGGAAATTAAAACCAACCTCGCTGGGATCTGTATGTGCGATGATAGTAGTCAACGGATCATCTCTTTTCAATCGATGTTCTTCATTCGGCATCACTGCATCCTTTAATGGACAGTCACGATCACCACTTTGGTGCCCAAAGTTACCACATCTTAGACATTTCACATTACGCACTTCAACTGCAAATGGCTTTACTCTCCCGGTAACACCAGTCTCCAGCCTGTACAATCCAATCATACTCACTGATGAGAAAATGTTCCCTTACATTGTTGCAATATTTTCCACAATGACACTGGAATACTAGGATACTAATCCATCTGAAAGAGTAAAAAAGAGGTATGGAAAATACCTTGGTGCATTTTTTAGGACCTCAAATTCTTCTTCAGTAGGAAGAGCACGCCCAAACACATCTTTGGGTCGTGGTTTCTTCCTTTCCTGACCTGTATGGTCACTCCCGGCTAGTGTCTCTGCTGGCCTGCAAGAAACAGTTCTCGTTAACATACAGCAAAGAAAGACAAAGGAAAACAAATTTCTCCAATAAGCTAGGTTTAAATCATCCTAGCGATAATTTGTCAAACCAAAATATCTGTTTCCGTTAACATACTTAGAACCAACATTTTCGTCCGCCTTTGGATCCTGAGTCGAAGAACCCTGACCCTCGTGTTTCTCATCCGCGTATTCTGCTGCTTTGGCACTTTCAGGGTCATAGCCAGGTGGGCGAATATACATGAAACTCACAGCTTTCATCATTTCGATCTGCGAATTAAGCTCAGGAATGAATATCACAAAACACAAAAAACAAGCAGAAATCAATACTTCACCAAGATTCAATGCTTCTAAAGGTTCTGACATCTACTAAAGGATCAAAAGAGTTAAAAAATTAGACAGTATTCCGATTGGTAAGGGTCGGTAACAACCGGAAATACATTTTGGCCTGAGAATATCAGAATTTGGAACTACAATCAGCAGAATACAGAAACCCTAATCTAAAGCAATGTTATCCTGATAATTTTTAGAACCCATTTGGTACTCAAAACAAGATCTGAATAACATAAACCCTAATCTTACTGAGAAAAAACGAACCTTCTCTCTTTCTTTCTTCGAGATGAGAGCCGCCTGCTTGAAGAACTCCTGCTCTTGCGCAAACTGCAAATCCACGAAAAGGGGTGTAAGGAAAACACGAAACTGAATCAATAAACAAAACTAACAAAAATTCGACGATACGTACCTCACGGGCCACCTCCTCGGCTCTGCGATCATGTTGAGCGTTAGTCTGCTCGGCGATCCACTTGCGGCGCTGGTTTGGATAAGAAAGCGGATGCCATGGCTTCTGATTCAGGAACGAGTGGCTCCAAGCGGTGCCGGATTTCGTCTTGTAATCGACCTCTAGACTACCGCCGGTGACTTTTCCGCCGGCGAATCTCTTGCTCAGCCGTATTCCGCTCCCTTCTTCGCCGTCCATCTGATGTGAAGATACCCAATGCCTCGATTGTTTTTGCCGGTGTGATTTTTGGTTATTGAAATACTTGCAATTATGATTTTCATATAACCAAGAAGAAACTTTAATATAATTGTAATTTAACCAAAAAAATAAAATGATATTAATGTATTACTCTTTTTGTGTGCTTACTAATAAATAAAAATTGATAAATACACATTCATGTTTAAAATATAAATATAAAATTTTGAAGACGAAAAATGGCTCATAAATTTAGGGGAAGTTGCATAGAGATTGAAAAAAAAAATAGCTCGACAAATTACAAAGGGAGAAAAACAAAAAAAAGGAGAAGAAGATTTCGTTGCTAACTAAAGCTTTCCAAACGGAGTGAGGATCTCACTTTATACTTTGGTAGTCTCCAAAGATTTCTTTCACTTCGCTTCATCTATAAGAAGAAGAAAGAGAGCGAGAGAGAGAGAGAGAGAGTAAATCGGAGAGATGACGGCGGCGATGATCCTGAAAGGAGGCGGATCGGCGGAGAGAGACGCACGGATGGCCCATACTGCGATGGCGTTTGTTCAGCTCGTTAATGGCGGATACCATGTGATTACAAAAGTAGCTCTCAACGTTGGAGTCAACCAGCTTGTCTTCTGCGTCTGCCGTGATCTTCTTGCTCTCTCTATTCTCGCTCCTCTCGCTTACTTCCGCGAAAGGTAACATCTTTATTTCTCCTTTCTCTGCCTCCTTTGTTCGTTATCCGTTTCTTCCGTGTTCTCGTGAAGTTTGGTACTTCTGAATCTACGCTCTCGAGATGGGCTTCACTCGATTCATGGGTTTCTGATCGATTTGTGGGTTTATCTGCAGTAAGAACAACACAGCCCCTCTGTTTTGCCGATCCCATTCGGAAAATTAGGACTTCTGTCATAACTTCTGGTTTTTTAAACTCAAATGTGATCTTCATAAGAGAAGAACTAGATTTCAGATTTGGGGCAATGTGCGTTGACCTAAGTTTGGCTTATTTGTAATGGAAATCCTTTGTGCTATTATCAAATAAGTGAGATTTGTGTTCCGTTTACATCCACTGTTAGTGGATAATATTTGAATACTTATGAATTTGAGATTTCGTTGTTGATCATGTTCTAATACTGTTAGCAGATTTGTTGGACTCTTCTTTGGGTTTTGCGATAGCTACATTTGAAACTAGGATCTGGTTTCTTAATCTACACTCGTCTAATTCTGTAGTACTGTAATATAGTTCCCCTGATAACCTATCAGAAAATGAAAGAATAGTGCGGGAAGTTGTAACTCGTCAAGTTATGCTAGTTCACTCTCAAGCTTTGCAGGATTTGTGATGAATGTTTAAGCATTCAAAACCTAATCAAAGAAAATTCTTCTTCTTTCATGTATGTAGAAGGATCAGACCTCCAATGAATAGAAGCCTTCTCTTGTCACTCTTCTTTCTGGGCTTATCGGGGTAAGAAATCATATCTCTCTCCGATCTCAATACCTTGTAATCATGTTTATGCAGAGTAAACATCTTGCTAATGCCACCTCTGCATTACCCTCGATTTTATAGGGTATTTGGCAACCAATTGTTATTTCTTATCGGTCTTACATACACAAATCCAACTTATGCTGCTGCCATTCAACCATCCATCCCTGTCTTTACCTTTCTTTTGGCTGTAATGATGGGGTGAGTATGATTTTGTTAAAATGTTCTCCTCTTAGATGTGCTTTCACTTTTCATTTTTTTTATGTCTCCTACTTTGTATGCAGTACAGAAAGAGTAAATTTTTTGAGAATCGAAGGACAAGCTAAGGTTGGAGGAACACTTGTATGTGTTCTGGGTGCCATATTTATGGTTTTATTTCGAGGTCCGGCCTTGTTAGGAAATAAAGATGCAGACTTTGCAATGGACAATGAAATCAGTGCTAAAGGTCAACCTGAGCCTACTGGGTGGTTAGTCACGGGCTTCCTCGATCTTGGATTTTCGCAGTGGCACATTGGTGTTTTATGCTTGATTGGAAACTGCATGTGTATGGCTGCTTTTCTTGCCATTCAGGTAAATCCCTTCATTATTTTAGTTTCTTTGGTTAGGTTTAGACAAACCCATATGTAGCTTACTAAACTCTGTGCATGTGTCTTCTGATGTGGATGGAATGAAAACTCTCCAGGCGCCGGTTTTGAAGAAGTATCCGGCAAATCTTTCAGTTGCTGCATTATCATACTTCTTCGGTACATTACTAATGGTCACAACGGCTTTCTTTATGGTAAAGGAGCCATTAGATTGGAGGCTAACACAAGCTGAAGTTTTCGCAGTTGTATATGGAGTAAGTTGCACCAATAATATTTTTTTTATCTTCTCACATGTTTCTCGATTAAATCATCTTCACGATTCATCTGGTTTACCTTCTCTTTATTTAGGGAGTTATCGCGTCAGCACTAAACTTTAACCTCTTAACTTGGTCCAATAAGATTATTGGTCCTGCCTTGGTTGCTCTCTACAATCCTCTTCAGCCCGCTGCATCAGCTTTCCTATCGAGAATCTTTCTCGGTAGCCCTATTTATCTCGGAAGGTGAAACACATTTTCTGGAATCTTTTTAATTCATCCACACTCTTCACTTCCGAGATTAATAAATTTCGATTTTCAACATCTTTTTGATCATTTCACACACTCTTCTCTTTCAAGAATCATACTTTTCGCTTTTTCGAGATTGCCTTAATCCATTTACGTTTTTTCACTTCCAAGATCTTCTAACTCAGTCGCTTTTCCTCTGTGCAGCGTTGTGGGTGGACTCTTCATCATTTTAGGACTCTATATGGTCACTTGGGCATCATTCAGAGAGCGAAAAACAGCGGTTTCCGGAGTTGGGATCCCCTCTCACGGTGCCAGAACATCGGAGCCTTTGATATATAATGGGGCAGTTAGCAGAATAGGACAGTTGTTTTCTGGATTACCCAGTTCGTCTATGAAGTCTGCAGACTAAAAGAAACCAAAAAGTTAAGAATCAGACGAGAACACATTTTACAAAACTTTTAGCTTTTTGTTACTTTCATATCTTATCAACATGGTCTTTGATTCCCTTAATATTATTAAATCACAGATGCACAGTGTTACTCCAATGCTAATATCTCTTGTTCTTCTTTGATCTGAAAGTTCATCTAACTGTGAATTACGTCAAATGTAGTAGTACTATATGATATAATGTATAAAAAGTTTAGGTTAGGAGGATCTCATAAAGTTCAAAAAAGTCGTGGCTATTCTGGTAAGAAAACATAACACTAGTGGGGAAAGTTATTAGTTACGAACTCCAGAAAAGTCTATCCCAAATTTAGTTATTTTAATAATAATAATTCCACGAAAAATAAAACCAATTAGTTTTCTTATTTCTTGTCATGGCGTCTTCGTATGAGTAGATTTAACGAAAATTTTATATATTTTTATAAACTATATACAGTTTCAGTTCATATTGTCTCGACACACCATTAGCATTTTTTAACTAACAATTAGACGATTTTATAGAACAACGTAAAATATTGGAACTAAAGGAAAATGTATTTACGTTTCCACCCCAAAAGTTTTCAGACATTCCAAATATTCCCCAGATATTGAAAATTGAGCAAGACGTTTTCTGTTGTAGAGAAAAAAACAAAAATCAGAGGACAAAAAGCCATATAGAGGTCTTTCTGCACAAAACGGATCTCTCTCGTCTTCGTTTTCTCTGGTCTGAGTCGTGATTCTAGCCCGTACTCCTCAGATCTGCCGGAGATTGTCGATCGTCTTGTATAAAGAGGACGATTCGTAGATTAACTCCTGTTTATGCGCTTTGTGCTTCTAAGACGCAGCGGCATACGAGATCTGGTGCTGGGAAATGCTTTGACGGTGGCTGGAGTTTGCTCTTCGTTCTTCGCCAATGCGTCTTTCTGGTATCGTAACCTAACTTTTATATATTATGATTTGAGTCATGGGTTATTATCGCAATGTCGATTTAACTGCAGATCGCTTCTTTGTTTTTATTGATTTGTGAATCATTCGAGCTCTTTTCTGGGATTTTCGACTGACCTCTGAAAATTGTTTATTTTGTGGTTCTCGTGTTGCTATCTTTGCTGATATCTCATGTCAAATGCGTTTGATTTGATTTGTGCAGTTCACATTCTTCCGCTTAAGAATCTGAACACATAGTTGGGTTTCTGCATTTGATGCTAGTTTTGACTCTTTGCCGCTAAAGACAGATTTGAAGGTCGACTTGAGTTGTTAGTTCCCTTTTTAAGAATTTTTGCTTCTCCAAGTAGGCTTTGAGTATAGCAGATTGGGGTATATGTAGGCAAAAGACATGGTTCTTGGTAGGATCACTGAACTTTTTACTGCTGAATCGAATCGCCTTGGAGCGGGTACACAACCTTCTGTTCCATATATGCCTACTGGGTCATCGCCAGATGTAGGAACCTCAGCACCAGAATCTATCAGTTTTGGAAATGCTGGACGGAAGAATGGTTTGAGACATTCAGCGTCTCTCCAAGATTTCTCTTCATATCACGGGTTTGATCCTGAAGAGGCCATTCTTGCTCGTGACACTGACTCAAGCGCTAAACGGCAAAATATATCATGGGGACAAAATGGATCTAGTTTTTCCAAGGAAAAGGGTGGTGTACCGAATGGGACCAATCCATCTTCACGCCGTAAATGGATCCGTGCGGTTATGATCGTTATGTGCCTGATTCTCTTTGCTTTTCTGCTGTATATAGTCTCCATGTATATTTATACAAACTGGTCCCAAGGAGCATCAAGATACTATGTTGTGTTTGACTGCGGAAGCACAGGGACTCGGGCTTATGTCTATCAGGCATCTATAAATTACAAGAAAGATAGTAGTCTCCCCATTGTTATGAAATCTTTGGCAGAAGGTATTTCTAGAAAGACCAGTGGCCGTGCTTATGATCGGATGGAGACTGAACCCGGGTTTGACAAGCTTGTCAATAATAGATCAGGCTTGAAAACTGCGATAAAACCCCTTATTCAGTGGGCTGAGAAGCAAATCCCCAAGCATGCTCATAGAACCACTTCTCTCTTTGTCTATGCAACAGCGGGTGTCCGCAGGCTCCGTGCTGCTGATTCAAGCTGGCTTCTAGGTAATGTGTGGTCTATACTGGCGAAGTCGCCCTTCACTTGCCGTAGGGAATGGGTTAAGATCATCAGTGGTACAGAGGAAGCTTATTTTGGATGGACCGCCCTTAACTACCAAACACGCATGTTAGGAGCCCTACCAAAGAAGGCAACCTTTGGTGCACTTGACTTAGGTGGCTCATCACTGCAGGTAACCTTTGAGAATGAGGAACGAACACATAATGAGACCAACCTAAATCTCAGAATTGGGTCTGTTAACCATCATCTTAGTGCATATTCGCTCGCCGGATATGGTCTTAATGATGCGTTTGACAGGTCTGTTGTTCATCTTTTAAAGGGGCTACCAAATGTAAATATATCCGATTTGATTGAAGAAAAGTTGGAAATGAAACATCCTTGCTTGAATTCTGGGTACAAAGGACAGTACACATGTTCTCAATGTGCTTCCAATGTCCAACGAGGTAAAAAAGGGAAGTCAGGAGTTCCTATCAAGCTCATAGGTGCTCCAAACTGGGTAGAGTGCAGCGCACTGGCAAAAACTGCTGTTAATAGCTCTGAGTGGTCAAACACAAAACATGGAATTGATTGTGATTTGCAGCCTTGTGCTCTTCCTGATGGTTACCCTCGTCCTCATGGTCAGTTCTATGCCGTATCCGGATTCTTCGTGGTGTACCGATTTTTCAACTTAAGTGCTGAAGCTTCCCTTGATGATGTCTTGGAAAAGGGTAGGGAGTTCTGTGAAAAGGCTTGGCAAGTAGCGAGAACCAGTGTTTCTCCACAACCCTTCATTGAACAGTACTGCTTTCGAGCTCCATACATAGTCTCTCTGTTACGAGAAGGTTTATACATCACAGATAAGCAAATCATAATTGGGTCTGGGAGTATAACCTGGACACTCGGAGTAGCTATTCTGGAAGCAGGGAAGGCTCTATCTTCTACATTGGGAGTTAAGAGCTATGAGACTCTGAGCATGAAGATAAACCCAATAGCCCTTATATCTGTTTTGCTCTTCTCATTGCTTCTGCTTCTCTATGCACTATCACGGGTCAGCAATTGTGTGCCAAGATTCTTAAGGAAGTCCTATCTCCCACTTTTTAGACACAATAGCGCCTCAGCTTCGTCTGTCCTTAAGATGCCGTCTCCCTTCAATTTCCAGCGATGGAGTCCTATGAGTACAGGTAATTGAATTTGCATAATCTTGAGTTATGGCCAGTTCTTCGCATTGTCTCATTTCTCAGTTCTCGGTTCCTAGCTTATCATTCTTATCAGTTCTCAGTTCTTCACATTTTCTGTCTTATCTCTTTAATCTTCTTTTGTTTCTTTGTAAGATATGTATTCTTAAAGCTTTTTTCTTTCAGGGGTAAAGACACCGTTGAGTCCAACAGTCAGGGGATCATCGCGTAGGCCATTTAGTTTTGGAAGCAGCATACAGCTCATGGAATCTTCATTGTACTCATCGAGCAGCTGCGTTATGCATAGTTATTCTTCTGATAGCTTAGGGGATATGCAAGTTGACAGCAGTAGTTCCTTCTGGTCCTCCCCTCGCAGGAGTCAGATGCGTCTCCAAAGCCGGAGATCACAATCCCGAGAAGATCTTAGTTCGTCGCTCGCTGAATCACACATGCTCAAGATGTAGGAGAAGACGTTTTTGGTACGGTTTTTATCGCTTCCACACCCTTTTACTTTTTTCTCTTTTCCGGTATTATAGAATCTAAAAAGAAGAAAAACTTCATGAGAACAAAAATTTCCCTGTTCCAATTGACATGTAATTCTTTCTATACCATATACTTATATGACTACTAATTTAACCCAAATTCATCTATCTATCACTCTCTTCTTCTTTACCCTTCTTGCATTTCTCCAAATTCTTTCTTGTATAGACTCGGTCCAAGTTCTCGGTCTTCACACATGAAGTTTGAGCAGCTAGAAAGAGAAGAATCTATCCTTGGATTGCGTTTCAGACTGATTGGTTTATGTTTCAAGCCTAGACCAAAACTTGTAAGTGCTCATTTTCTACTCTCTGATTCTATCATCATATCAAAAGGAAGACATTCATTTCATCAAGATTCGGGGCTAGAAGTGTCTTTTCCTTTCTCCATGAAAATATCAAATTTCAACAATGCACAGTGTCCTTATGTTAGATTGTAGAGCTGAGAATCATCTGGGGACCATCGTGTGTAGTTGGCAATTAGATGTCATAGTAACTATCACCTGAACAATGATATGACTTATCTTGCTCTGGATCACATTTTTCAATTATATGGTTTAGATTTGTTGCATATTAGTATCATCAATCTATTAGTTTGAATCCATAGATTGATTATGATTCAAAGCATCCTTTACCACTCCTAATGTTTAAATTGTGGTGGTTTAGCTACAAAAAAATTGGATCACCAATAAAAATGTTTATCCTAGTGATCTCTCTTTTCAATAGTTTTTTGGTCAAGTTTATAGATTGATTCTTGTTAGTGGCATCGTTAACCATTTTTTGGCTTGACTAATCTTAGTGATAATAAAAGCTAGAGATTAGTGGCATTTGGTAACCATTTTTTTGTTTGATTCTTAAGAATTGATTATTAAAAAAAACGTTTGATCTGATTGATTTAATTATGTGACGAGAAACGAGTCTCTGTCAATAGTTTTCATCGACATAAATGTCAAATATTGTTCTTTTGTTGCAATTCTTCACTCTATCACGTGAAACTTGATCCCCGAAATTTAGACAGAAACATTTATTTAGATCAATCTCAGCCATTGGTTGTAATTGTGGCTTACTCCATAAGTAAAATAATTCAAACCAATTGTCTCAGAAAGGATAAATAAAAATATATATATCTATGTCACTCTCGTTCGTTTATTGCTTTTGGCCACATGTTTGCTTTGATTCGACGACACAAAACACCCCGAAAATTGCAAAATCAATCACACATAATTCAAACAAATGTGGTTTATATTAACCACTCACTTAATGAACTAAAAAATATTTTATTTTATAAGAAAAAAAGTAAACATCAACATAATTTTTGCTTTTAAGAGGTTATATTTCTATCCAAAGTTGTATTTGCTAATATAAATTGTGTCATATCCATATCCTAAATTGACGTCATGTCTTGCTCAGGTCCTACCACTCAAAAACATGATATTTTTCACGTTCCTAATTTATTTATCCAATGGATACCACAAAATACAATTTTATTTTCCGAAATTAATTTTCTTTATCCGCTAGCTGTTTATTTTATCAGAAAATTTAATATTCAATAAAAAATCATTGCACATGCGATATTGTCATGAGTATATTTTATGTATATTTTATTCAGTACTACATTTTCGAGTCTTGATCTCGTAAAATAACATTTGCGTCGGTATAACATATAAATCTATAAGCTTTGTTTGCCAACGAAAGAAGCAGAATATTTAAGAGAAAGAAGAATAATTTATAGGCGTTTGATTATTTTTATATATACATCGACCACCACCAAAACTATGTATACTATAATGTTTTAAATGCAACATTTGTTTGAACGTAATTAAGAAACTTAATTCTTTTATTAAACTGTTTTAGTTACCTATAGACTATAGAGCTAAAGCTTATTGAGATCACTCTCTTTGACGAATAGTCCGTGGAATCCATATGGGACCCTTCGCGGCAACTTCACGGCGGCGATTATTTCAAGTTCCGGTGATTTCGCGTCCATCACCAGAAACTTCGATTCTCCGGCCACCTCATCGTGAACATACGTAACCACGTAACCGTCATCCTCCTCTGCCTCCGGATTACCAGGATCTCTCGCTACGAAAAACGGTTCGCCGCCATAACAACCTGGACCGTACATTCTACGCGCCACCGTGCAGTCGTCCCGATCTCCTTTGGTCACGTCGAGCTTCACCACTCCGGATATCTTCGGCATCGGATCTCCGATCGCCGCGTACACGTACTGGCTCCGTCTCCCGAGAAACGCCGGATTGATCACGGCGAAATCGAGGTTCCTGGCGGAGATCGGATGACGTGTCACGATCCCAGTGACGAGATCGATCTTTACCTTCTCTACCAAGGCGTGAACGAGATCCATCCTCTCTAGAGTATGCTCGATAGACATAATGTTGGGAGCGATCAAGACGACGGAGTTTCCATCGTCTTCATCCCAAGCATTGATGGCGTGGATGATGTTGAATCCAGGAACTTCAAACCATTTCATCTCCGATTCGTCTCCGGCGTAACGCGGAATCACTCCGAGCCTCGGAGTTTTCCCGTTATCGGCACCAACCGGAGATCCTCCTTCAAGCACCAAATCCATCGGATTCATCCTCATCCCGATCTGAATCTCCGCGAAAATCGCGTGACGCTTCGTGATCGCGAAGTCGTGGAGGAAAGACGGAGATGTCATCGAGAAGATAGCGACGTCTCTCTGTTTTCTCCCGGCGGAATCGAACCGGAAAAACGTTAGAAACGGAGGAACCGGACCGTACCGGA
Organism: Schrenkiella parvula; assembly: GCA_000218505.1. Classification (NCBI taxonomy): domain Eukaryota; kingdom Viridiplantae; phylum Streptophyta; class Magnoliopsida; order Brassicales; family Brassicaceae; genus Schrenkiella; species Schrenkiella parvula. Next base: position 9,332,991 of record CM001193.1, on the reverse strand, counting down.
AAGCGAACGTCTCTCCGGTCTCGGGATCGATTTTCGGGTGAGCCGTCATGCTCATCGCCAGATTACCGTCGAAATCGTGCCGTCCGATCGTCTCGATATCTCCACTATCCGTTAAACGTACGGCATACGGCAAATCAGATTCTCCTAAAGCAAAGAGACGGTTACAGAAGAAAGCGAGACTCGTGTTCGCCAAGCCAATGCCGTTGATCGGATTGTACTGTCCAGCTAAAACTCTAAACGCCATCAAAGCTCCACGAGCCACCGACGCCGGAACGCCGTTAAATCCGGAAAACACATTAGGGATCACCGGAGCTCCGGTCTTGTTCTCGACGTTGTACTTGTAAGTTTTGACGTATCTGCTACACAGCGTGGCTTTACCACGGTGGATTCGAATCGCGTGAAGCATACCGTCACCGTCAAATAGGTGGTACGGACCACGAGGAAGAAACTGCGGGTTCGGGCCGTTACGGATGTAAGCGCCGTCAAGAGACGGCGGAAGAGAGCCGTGGATGATCTCACACTCCTTCGGAGGAAGCTCGTCGAGAACAGGAGCAAAGTTATCGGAGAGAACGTGTTTCGGATCGACGGAAGGACGTGACGGTGGATCGATAAACGTATTGATGACATCTTCCACAGTGGTGAAGAAAGCCGTCGCGAGAGTCCTTTCTGGTCGGAGTTTCGACGGAGATGAAACTGCGGTGTGGTTAGCACGACTGTAGAGTTTTTCAGGTTTGCTGGGAGGAAGAGTGGTTTGACGACGGCCATTGTTGTCGCTTGGGTTACTCGCGGGAGAACGTTCTTGAACAACGGCGGAGTTGATACGGAGGAAAAGATGAGAGTAAGATCGGCGGCGAAGAAGAGAATGATCAAGAGAGGATTTAGGAGAAAACGTGGAGATGAAGGAAGAGGAAGAAACAGAGTCCATTGCTCTGCCTTTTTGTTTACTTTATTTTCCAACACGTTGAAGCCTGTGAAGGAAGATGAGTGTGTGTGTGGGGCTATTTAACAATTTTGAAATGCCAACTCAATAATTGTTTTTTGTGGAAATTAGATTTTTATTTCATCTGAAGCTAATATTATCCTTTGGTTCGTTGGTAGTTATGTGAAGGTCTAATCTACAAACGTTAATTCGTCTGTACTCTAATTTTCATATTTGATGATAATATTATTTTTTGTGAATATCCTGATAGTTTATGTGACAACAAGAATATTCATCAAAATCTGCAATTATATTTGGTCGTTTTTTATTTTAAATTCGTATATTTTTTAAAGATAGGCAAAATATATTTGTAAATTTAGTTATAATAGTATTTTATTAAATTTGTTAATTTCTTGGAGGTAACCTATATTTGATAGTTTGTTTGCAAAATCTCTCAACATAAAATTATATTAATATTTAATTTGTTAAGTGTGAACACAAATATAAATATAAAATTTATTAGTATTAACTCATCAATAAAATATAAAAATAATTTTGTGTTCACTTTAAAAAAATATTAAATATTAGTATAACTTTGTGCTGAGAGATTTTGATGACAGAATATAGATACTGATACATATACACATGTGGAATAATAGATAAAGACAATGTTTATACTTTATACTACCAAATAATGTGATTGTAAGTAGGATACAAAAGCTACTTACTATAACTATAGTGTCGCGTTGTATTAAAGAAGGAATAAAATATGTCGTCGAGATGATTAGGTCAATTTGGTCGTGGTTCAAAATAATTAATCACAATTATTTTTTGTTTTTTTGTACCAAATTCAGATTCTTATATACAAGTTACTTCTTAGGAAACTTTCTTTCTGATATTCTTTTAATTAGTTAATAAAATTGATCGGTTAAAGAGCATAATCATCAAAAATATGAAGAGAGAATGACATGTAATGGTACGACTTACAAGTGTTGCATATATGAATAATTGAGCAGCATGCACAATTCATATTCATTACTTATGTGTTACTCCTTCGTTTTATATACGTGTTCATTTCGCAAACTAATCGTAGCTCTCTTTTTTTTCTTTATTATAAAAATTAACCTTACCAAATTTTACCTTTTATTCAAGTTAAACCGGTTATTTAAACAAATATTATCGTGTTTCGGTTTAGTATTTACCTCTTAATGATTTTGGATCTTTTTAGCAATACAAACGAATCATATACACAGTACTTCTAAAGCTTGAATTGTGTGTAAATCATATAAAATTCCTCTAAAGGTTGGTTGTGTCACGTGTGTTAACATAGGTCCCAATAATAAAGTTTTTATTCCCTCAAGAAAAGCATGAAGTTCTCAATAAATTAATAATGTAACTGATCCTCTTCTTAAACATGCTTTAATTGCAGTTTAATTTATTCTAACACCAATGTGTTGCCGTTCAGAAACACAACAACAACAAATATTATCTCAAAAAGATTTTATCTCAATTATAGAAATATCATTAATTTTTCCAAAAGATACAAAAACGATTTGATCATCAATCATTATAGACAAATATTATTTTAGACAAAGATACAAAAACGATTTTATCTCAATTATAGCAATGTGGGCACAAAAATATTTTCCCACAACAACAACAATCATAGTAGATCGTATTCTCATAGATCGTGCAACGGACAGCAGAGATTCCAAGTGATCTGCATTAATTTTTCCAAAATGATTTTGTAGATTCGTTACAAAACACTTAAATAATCAAAGACAAGAATATTAAAAAGATCTTTATGCAGAAAAAAAATGTGAAAGAGAGTAAACAACAAGAAAAAAAAGTTTTTCTTTTGTGGTTGTTAATTAGAAACTAGCTGTACAACACTTAAAAATATAAACACTACAATATTTTAAATTACGTGGTTAATAAAATAGCGTAAACAACCAGTTTATATATCAGCATGAATTGAATTTTCTACGATTTCAGAATAGTCAACTCAAATTTTCACATTGCCAACAAAGACTTTTATATTTAACACATTTCAACAAATCTTTGAATCCCCATCTCATCAAGCAGTGAATGCAATCTTCAATCCACAACAATGCACACATTCCTTTCAAGCTCCTTATGGAGCCTTTTTCTTTTGGAGACGTATAGGTTCTCCATTAACATGTATTGTGTGTATTAAAGTCTTTTGTATGTTGGCTCTACCTTCATTTATCAGATCATAGGAGAGCTTATTTGCTAAACGTTTAGCATTTCTCTCCATCCTATACCTTTTGACATTCTCAGAATACTTCTCGAATGCACCACTTCGTATGCATATTTGAACTTATTTAAACTTGTGTTCATATTTTATATAATGGACTGGCCAAACACTAAATGATTTATGACCGCATATAATAGGTGAAAATGATAATCTATTAAACCATAGAAGAATAAAAATATGGAAAATGACCATGTCACGCTTCCGGTTCGTACTATAGGCAAAGACAAACAGAAGGAATTATAAGCCTAAACAAACAACTCGTGAATGCTGTAGTAATGGTACATGTAACATGTGTTTCATAATAGAAGACTGCTATATTTGTGCATGCATCGATGTTTTCTAAAACATTACCATTACAATTCACATCTTTATATTTTAGATTATATATACAGTAGAAGTATTCAATCCTGATAATTGTTTCAATTTTCTTTTCAAAAACATTTGGTTTGAAAATAGTATTAGATTTAAATTGAAACCATGGTATAGGTACTGGTTTAAGTTTTAAGGTTGAGTTTCAAACCAGAATTATACCAAAGCTGAAAACCGTGCCAAATAATCAATCCGGTTGGTTTTCGACTGTATAGATGTGTCATAATAAGCTTAAGGTGTATTTTTTTCCGCAAGCGGGATATAATAAACTGTGGAAAGCAGAAAAAAATTAAATTCATGGGAAAATCAATTATTCTTCTCATCAGAGGATAGTAAGAGTTACACACAACAAAAGTTACATGTGTCCCACAAAGAGTTATTCCAAACACAACAGTGACACATTGAAAGAGAGGAAAAGAGTATTTACAAATGGAGTAGAGAGAGAGCGTTTTCAATGAACGGCCAAGCGATCAGAGCCAAAAGGAGACTTCAATGAAGACAGTAGACGAAGGAGATGAAGTTTCTCAACAAAAAGCTCCAACACTTTTGCTTCTTCTTCTTCAAATGCAAAGGCTATACATATGCTCAGCTCTAGTATCGCCTCTTTATATTGCCTGGTCAAGAATTAACCATTCAAGAATTTTTATTCAATCAAACTAAACCGACCAATACCAGGTTTACAGAACCGGGACAAGCAACAAAAGAACCAATCTTTCTAATCTATTGACTTAGAAGGTGTTTTGTTTTTTACCTCATGTAGTAGAGCATCATACCAAGGTCTCTTCGAAGTCGCCAGTTAAGAGGTTCCAAAATCAACAGCCTTTCAGCAGCCGCAATAGCCAACCTTCCATCAGTAGAAACCGTATGTTAGATGGATAAATCAAAGGATTCCTTTCTTAAATTGCATATAACCTATATGAGAAGTTTTTGTACCTAAGATCTTGAGGCCGCAATAATGGAGAATTAGAAATACTGATGTTGTTAAGTTGTCTAAGAGGAGAAGTCAGCATTAGTCCAGGGGATGGCTTCGAAGCACGTCTCCAATGAACCCTCTGAAATCGAGCGAAAAGAAAGTAGAATAGAATCTGTGTCAATGTGGAATCTTTTGAAGTTAAGATTTAAGAATGTCTTTTAGTTTACAGGTGATAGGACTTACAATCAAATTGGCGAGGGCAATCCCAATGATGTCTCTGTTTGTCGCAATATCGAGGTCTAGAAGTGACTTTCCGGTTAAATCTGATGCCATTGATCCAGGATCATCAACGCACCTTCCATTGACAATGCCAAACAAGCTCTGTCCTGAAGTTACTTTAAAGAGTTCTTCGGGATTCTCCGTTTTAGGCCAAATCAAAAAATCTTCCCCAACTCGAGCTCCCACAATAGGCACACTGAGGCGCTGACAAACTTCAATGTATATTACGCTAAACAAAAATGCTGCACATGGAAGATAACAAAACCCATTGAAGATTAGAGACAATAAAAATGAGACAAGGGGAAAACTCATTTCGAGAAAGCCTAAAGGGTAAAACTTTTTTACCAGTGCCGCATCTACAGTTAAGTACAGAGTGAAGGTAGGAATACTTCGGGTCTAAAGTAAAGCATTTTGATGTCCTCTCAAAGCCTCTCATATCAAAGAGAACTGCATTTACAGCTTCAAGAACTTGAACCGAGTGGCAGCCGATGTCTCGTGTGACTAATTCTGCCTCTACTTCTTTGGAAAGTGCATCTAGTACACTCAGCCATTCGGATATACTCTTTCCATCTAACTGCAAAAGCTCCTCAGAATCTGTCTCACTACGATCAGATTGATCTTGGACACTTTTCCGTGCCACAGAATCTGTCTCGCTCAGATCCGATTGATCTTCGACACCTTCTTTCTCTTTTATGAAAGACCGAGCATCCATCTCCCGGTTAAAAGACAAGAAGGCTTCATCTTCAGCAGCAATGTACAACAGAACCTGTGAGTCCATTTCCATAATGTAAATGAGTAAAAGCTTCAAGGATATGACAAAAATGGAAGCTTCACCAAAAGTGATTTTTTATCAAAGCATGAGACTTAACTATAGCAATTCGTTTAGTAGGCTAAAAAAACCAATACCCAACTCATGTTCAACAATGGTCTCAAGCAAAGCATCAAGAGACAGGGATTATACCTTAACAAGAGAAATTTCTTATATACCTTTGCAATCGAAATTTCGCTGTCTTTCGATTGGGTAGAGATCTCTCGAGCAAACATTTGGCGGTAGGGCTTAGTGACCTGTAAATTGAAGTAAACCAAGAAACAGCAACATGAGTAAACCTTTATGAAGAATCCTTGTGAAATGCCAAAACAAAATCATCTTCTTTTCAATTCTTTATTGCCGATTCAAGGAAGAACTATTGTGGTTTTGCAACCTCTTTGTAAGTTTTGGGTCTTGGTGAGTCTTTCTTAAGCTGATTGAGGAAGAGAGGGTAAGCAGAAGCTGAGGCAGTCCTAACCCGAGGAAAAGGGTTCCTCCCTTGATTTATCTTCTTTTCAATCCCAGTCCAAGAACAACAACGAAGACGTTGATCATGATCATACCTGATGATCGTAAAGAACATAAACCCAATGGCGCATATTCTACCACAAAATCCCAATTCACTAAAGATAGATAGACCCTAAACATCTTTCAATACGATCATATATAAAGCATAAGCGAAAGAGATTTTGTAGACCGATCACCTGAGAGTAGTACGATGACCGAATCCAACAAATCTGGAAACTGCTGGAGAAGAAGCCGTAGTCATAGCAGCTGATGCAGGGCCCAAAAGAGCAAACGAAGATGATGCACACAACATGGTTTTTTGGTGGAGGGAAGAGAAGAAACAGAGAAGAAGAAGCGACTCAAGATTTTGGGGGACGAAATTTGTTTTTCGAGATTAGAAAAAGAGATTGAAGTTTATAAGCATCGAATCGAAAGGAAAATAGAAGAATACGAGCAATCGTTAGCGATGATAGAAGAAACAGATGAAGAAGGTTTGGGAATACAATTGAAATTCATGGCTATGGCGTCTGGATAATCACTTCCAGCTAAAGAATAATCGGAAAATCTAGAAGGAGAAAAGCAATTGCAGAAGTAAAATCGAGATTTACCCAGTTCCATAGCAAGCAATGAGAAGAAGAAAAAAACAATGGATGTTCTCTGATATATTTTTTTCCCCCAACAACGATCCTTAAAGCAAGAAAGTCTCGAGGATTCTCGAGAAAACAGAGGAAGAGAAAGGTTGGAGCATTGTCGTCTCTGAAGTGGGATTCGATGTGGGTTTAGAGAAGGAAATTAGGGTTTTTATATATCAGAAGGAGAAGTCGATCTCTCTGAGTATTATATCTATCTCTCTCCTTCAATGGTGAATTGATGGCGGATTTGGTAAAAGGCAGAGATGGGTTTTAAAAGGGGAGAGATACTGTGTGATGACAACATCTGTTACTTGCAGAGTTAAAAAATTATATAAAAGTGGAAAATGGAAATGGCCTTTTTTGTTTGTTTTAAATTATTTTTGTTTTACATCTAATTATATTCCAAAATTGTATAAAAGATTATTTTGCCTCACTTTTTTGTTAATATATATTTTATTAAGATAAATAATAATTTGGTTTACAACTATTTTCTCAAGTTTGTTCATAACGTTTATATTTCTTCCTTAGAAAAGTAAAATAGAAATTGGTAAGAAGATTTGGCTGGAGACTAAGAAAAAACAAAGCTAAAAATGTGAAAAACATTGTTTAGTTATTACGTTACTTGAAAAACATTGTTTTGTACTTACGTAGTAAGCAAGTACGTTCTTTCTTTTGTGTGACGCCAAATTAAAAAAACAACAATTAACAAACAAAAAAAGAAAAATGTTGCAAAATAAAAGGTGTCTTTATTCTCTACAAATAAAAGCGAGAATCACGAGAACATGTATGATTTGCATGAAACAAGCCTCTATAGAAACATCCAAAACTTTGCTAATAAATTGTAAATATATAAGTTTAACACCTTTTATTTTTTTGGATAAAACTATGATTGTCGAACTTAGGCTCCTCCTAATACCAATCGTGTCGATACAAGAGGATACAAGAAGGTTGCCATGAGACAACCTACGCTTTGGTTATTTAACATATATTTTTCAATATTTCCGCTATAAGAAGTTGGAGGGTGCACACTGCATTTTGAGTTTTGTTTCATGGTTTCATTATTGTTTCTTTTTATAATATTCAAACCACTGATTTGGTTGATGATGTCAGTTGTAAAAAAAAATTAGAATTTAGTGATTTATGTTGATGATGTCAGTCGTAATATAGTTTGTATTCAAATTTTTAGACAATAGTATATAAAATTAAATTATTTTTACGGTAAAAAATTATAAACGAATATGAAAAAAAAAATATATATATTTGTTTTCCTCCAAATATAGATCAATGGTATATATTAAATCTATATTAGCCATACAAATGGCTATATTTTATCCACTATCACACATCACTTATTTTTGTCCTTTTGGAATCAATAATCCAAAATATCTTAAATTGGGTCCGGTATATTACTTAGATTCCTCAAAAGTTGAACCTACTTAATAAACTTTTCTTTCTTTTATTCCCAAACCTACAAGATATTTGGTACTTATATTCATTAATATGGAATAACTATAAGATCATTTTAATTATGTCATTAACTTTTAGGTATGTCCGAAATCGATACATTGGTTTGGGAGCTATTCTTAATTTTATAAAATTTAATTACAGCATATATTCCCGCAGATCCCATATTTAAATAAAGAAAGCCTAATAATGTAATAATATTGCCGCTAGTCTTTTTACATACTCCATCGTATATTTTGGAAGTGGTTTACTTTAATGGGATCCGGAACGACCAATCTAATGAAATTTGCATGAAGTTGGGTTTTGTTTTAATAAGTTTTAATCTTTATTAATTAAACAGTAATTTTTATTAAAAATTTTAATCATTACTTTTTTTCTTTAATTGCCTCGTAATTTTATTTTTCTTTTGTATACCGTAATTGTAATTTTATTTTGTCTGTTGTTTATCTGATATCCAGTAATTCTCTCTAAACCATATAAAATTTTATTTTTCTGTTTTTCACCTTAAAGTCTTCCATTAGCTGTTACATAATATTTTATTGATAGTTTTCTTTTTGCAGCTAAATGGCGAGGTTACATTGGCTAAATAGATTTTAATCAAATATTTCTATTTAAGATTTTTTAAATAGATATTTATTTATATTTAAAAACTCATTAAAATCTAGAAAAACTCATATTAACATTTCTAAATAATTTTGCTTCGGTATATCATTGATCCGAATATGATATGATGAAGTGAAACATCTTTAAGAATTTCTACTGATATTATTCTTGGTGAGTTTTTAGTTTAGAAAGTTTTCGTCCTTGGTTAGATTTAGAATTTTTGGTTATATTTTCCTTTTTGTTGTTGTGTAATTTCAAGTCCTTGTTAATGATAACCCTTTATTAACAAAAAAGGCTTGCTTCTTTATTTTCACACAAAAGGCCTTTTTCCAAACTTTTTTTATATTTTTTATTTATTTAATGGAAGTCGTAAGTGGATGAGATCTCATCCACAACAATTAGCAGGTACACGGAACAGTCAGCATTGACATGAATAATTGCAAACCGATATATCTAACAAATATACGTAATATATATTGAATAGTGACAAGTATAAATATAAAATGAACCGCGTCAACAATCCACATCATTTAAAATTCACTACAACAAAAAAACTATTCACATTATTTTAACTAATATTACTCTTATATTTATAGTTTTTGAATAACCATAATATCGTAATCATTTACAATATACAAATTACAAACCGATGCTGACTTATTTACGTTTGTACAATGGAATATTACTGTTGAGGTAGTGACGTTTAATATATAATCAAAAGTTTCAACTTGAAAGAAGTGCTTTGTGTATTGTACCCCACATGACGATTGCTGATTTGACAATAATACTTAATGTTTATATTAGATTATATATTTTCATTTTCAAAGTGCTTTAATTTTAATATACATCACATATATTGTGGAAATGTAGGGCACCGTATCTGTATGGAATTGGATACAATATCCCAAACTCCATTATCCATATCATTTTTCAATTATTTATATTTTTTATGATTGGAAATAATAATAATAAAAACTATATAAAGACAGCCATAATTAGAAGGATAACACGTATGTATGACGGTGATGAACTGGCTGCTTGTGATTTTGATAATTTTTTATTTATAATAAAACCTGTATAAATGTGAAATCAAACACTGTTTTCAAACTCATTGTAATTGTGGCTTCAAACTGTTTGACATTAGTTTTATTTATGAGTTATTTTCACAAGAGAATGTATGCAGTGTAATCAATTGTTTATCTATTTTTTGGTTAAATTTTTGTTTTATTTTATAAAACAAATATATTTGAAAACAAAACACCAAACAAACGAATTTTGTATATATGAATTTTATGTGAGAATTTTTTATATTTTATAATTTGATTATATGAAATAATATATGATTGATTTTTCAGATTTTAGAAGCTATCTATATTTTCTTATAAATTTTAATAATTTTTTTACAATTTAAAGATAATAAAATCTATGTAATTAATTATTTAAATTTAGGCTATCATAAAATGATTAATTTTATGATATCACCTTATGTAGTTCGCATTAACTTCAATTATATTCAACTTGCTGTATGATATTAATTCTTTAGCAAAAAAAATTAAAACTTGCTGTTTAATATCGTATAACTTGGAAAAACGAAATAATTAAAATATATATGTAATTGTATATAAGATCTGATGGAAATGGTGTAAAAGCGAAAAATAATATTTGAATAGAGGAACCTTCCCATGAAAAGTGGACGTATATTTGGTCCCTTTTTCAAAGCTGGCAATCTCATCCCTTTATCCTACCTAATCTTTTTGTCCCATGAATTGGATCACACTGCACGGATAAATGAATTATTGATATACTGTATTTTTCTTTTCTTTTCAATTTGAATACTTTATTTTTCTGTAGTTCATTTAAAATTTAATTTTACCTTATCTTTTTGTTTTCACAAATAAATTACATATTTGGTGTTATTTTATTTTCAACATAACTATAAAAAAGTATTTAATTTACAAAATATTGATGTCAATAGATATCATTTTTACATAACAAAATACAGTATTAATGGACGAAGGAGTTCATTATATAGACAATCATAATGTGAAAAATATTTATATTTGTATGATTGTTCCGGCCAATCATACTATAATAATTTTTTCCAAAAAATATTTGTAATATAAAATCTATTTATATTTACCAAAAGGTGCAAATATTCCTTACCATTATTATAATTCTTATGTAGTCGATAGAACATTATATTCATAATTTTTTTATAATTAGTCTAATTATCTAAAAAAATAGATATTGTAAATATATCGATCAATGTCTAAAGACTCCAAACTAACAGTGAATGTTCCCAATTTATTTTGTAAACTTACAAAACTATTAAGATTAATTTTTTAAAAATAATTTCATAGTTAAATTTATTTGTTTTGTAGAAAATATTTTTTGATGGTGATACCAATCTAAACGAGTCGCATATACATCCGAGTACATATTTTTTGTCGCTGAGGGCATGTCTTTCTGTATATTTATATATACTTTCTCCGGTTCCGTTACTACTGTGGACTTTGCGCTTTTCACAAAATGTTAGTACACATAATTAAAAACTTCAATATATTTTAAAATTACTATTAATTATTTAGAATGATTAACAAAAAATATTTTGACAAATTTTTATTTTATTTTTAATATATTTCAAAAATCTGAATTTAAAATCAAGATATACGGATTTAATCTGGTCCCAATATATGCAAAATTTTATTATTTGGATCCGGATTCGATTATCCGAAAGAGATCTGATCGGATTTACCCCTAATTGTTTGACCCGTAAGACGTTAACCGGGAACGGTCCGTTGAGAATGAAATAATTTGCGTACAAATGGGCTTAGTTTGGGCTAAGCTCAAAATTTAACGCGGTTAAACCTGGCCCGTTTGGAGTTCACCCGAACCGCCATACTCACTGGTACGAATCGAAGAGCTGAACAGAGAGACGGAGAAGGATCACCGAAGAAGACGAGATGGTAGGCGGAAGCGGCGGTGGAAGGGGAGGAGGAGGACCGGCGGATCTTCACTCCGCGGCCAGATCCGGTGATTTAGCGGCAGTTCAGTTAATTATCAGCTATAATCCTTTGGCTGTTAATTCTAGGGACAAGCATTCTCGGACTCCGTATCCTTCTATATGTTTCTTCTTCTCGCAAAATCACTCGTCTTCGATTTTAGTCTGGTTGATCATGAAAGCTAAAGTCTCCGTGTTGTTTTTAGCTGCTTTACTACAAACTTTCGGTACTCGTGTTTGCTCATTGCTCGTCGTTACGGCTTCGTCAGGGCTCATCCCGAAATTCGTAGTTGTTAAAACTTAGGCTTCATGTTGATATGCTTTCTCAATTCCTATACCTCTCTCTCTCTCTCTCTGTCTAGTTTTCGATTATGATTTCTGATGTGAACTTAGAAAGAGTTGTTACAGGACCAAAGTCATCAAGAACATGAGAAATATGTTTTGTAGATTTCTCTATGCCACATGTCACTTTATTGTATGCTTCACTGATTATGCAGCTTATACTCTGTTTACATGTTCTATATAGCTTTCCCATTCTTTGTATCCAGTATCCACCTATCATTTCCATTTGATTCGCAGCTGAGTATCGGACCATCCTTTCCCCTTTTGGAATATGAATCAGCGTTGCTCCATGTTAACATTTTTTTTTGTCTAGGTTTTAAATCTTGATGCTTTACATTTGATTTGGTTGCTAGGAGAATGGCCAAGATTTTAGGAATTGGGTTTGTAAATTACAGCTAGAGCAATGATAGATTCTATCTATCTTTCATGTTCTTTGCAGTTCTTTGTTATCTATTTCTTTGTCCTTAACATCGTGATCTCTTGGAGCAACAGATTACACTTGGCAGCATGGGCAGGCCACAATGAGGTCGTGAGCTGCTTATGCAAGAACAAAGCGGATGTTGGTGCTGCAGCAGTAGATGATATGGGTGCTATTCACTTTGCTTCCCAAAAGGGCCATTTGGAAGTCGTGAGAACTCTAACATCGGTCGGGGTTTCTGTAAAATCCATTACTCGCAAGGGACTTACACCTCTTCACTATGCGGCTCAAGGTTCTCACTTGGACCTTGTCAAATACTTAGTTAAGAAAGGAGCGAATGTCAGAGCCACGACAAAAGCCGGGAAGAATCCAGCAGATATTGCGGGTAACCCTGAAACCCAAAACTTCCTCGAAGAATGTGAAGAGCAAGCGAGGAAAGATAAGGCAAACAATCAGAAAAAGGTAGAAGAAGTGAAACCAGAGAGTTGTAATGTTGAGGGAGATAACAAGGATTTGAAAAGAAAGGATGCTGAGGATGGGAACGAGGAGGAGGAGAAAGAGCAAGCTTCTTCGAAAGCTAAAAAGCCAAAAGTTGCTCTTCATCATCTACAGGACATTGATGACACAGAAGCTGATCAAGAAGAAGACACTGAAGAACCAAACAACGGAACTTCATCTAATCCATCGGAACTGTCTACTTGAAAAGAGTTGTAATATCCATCATATGAGATCAATCAGATTTCACCAAAACTTTCTGAGATCCGCAAAAGTTTGTAGAAGAATCCATCATTTTCCATAAAAGAACTAGTAACGGATTGCTTTTAGCTGTTTGATCAATCCTCAGATTTTAAAGCTGTTCTCTGTATTGTTTTCTTTTGCTGTAATTAATCTTAAGATTACATCACACAACTGTCTACGAATCATTACATACATACCGACTCTCTCAAGGAATGTGTTTTTTTTCTAAGCCTTCGGAAAAAGAATTTTCAAGTATTGTGTAGCCATCCATCCGAGAATGGAGAAGTAAACAATAACCAAACAAGCACGCTTCACTTGCACCAAGAGACTCACCTTAGAAAGCTGGCTTTTAACTGAACAACAAGCTCTAGGGAACCAAGATTTTGCATGTCTTAAAATCCGTACGATGAAGACTGTCATAATGGAAGTTGAGAAGCCAGATACAACGCCAGCGATCACATCATATTTCCAGTACTTTGGTCTTCCTTTTCCACTGAACCACGACAGTAATAATTTAGACAATCTGGAGAGAAAAACCAAATGGAAAGATGATTAATTCGGCGAATGACAATGCCAAGACAAGACAAGACCAGACTGGGACACTAAACATACAAAGAACATGTTGATATGATTCCGACAAAACAAACACCTAACTCACTCTGCTGATTCTCCTACAGTGTGTATTTGCTTAGTGATGATGAAATGCGTAAGATTGATATTTCACACTAACACTAATGGAAAAAGCATGGGAACTTACAAGACAGCGTATTGTTTGAAAATGTCCCTGAAAGAAAGATCATTTGCTTGGCAACCGAAAAAGCCATCCTGATAAAGCTTTATTTTTGGAATCCCTAATGTGTACCAGCAATCGTATGTCTCATTCACCTGGAGAAACAAAAATATTGCAATCCTAAACACAATGAGGTTCAGAACAAGCAAATTAACGGATATCCAGTCAGAGAATCTATAAGGTCAAAGAACCTGCCTTGAAGTTATCTTTGGTAAGCAATGCAGCACCAAAGTTAGGTCTGCACTCAGGAGGAAGGGCTTCATTTGGTGCTTCTGAAAACGCTAGCCGTGTTTGACCCATTAAGTGATCTTTATATTCGACCTGTGATGCAAATAGCGTTAACTTATAATCAAAAGACAGATATCGCTAATATCATAGATAGCGAAGTAAATTTGCTCTTCCGCAGTGCTCAATAAATTTTCAAGAAGGAAACTGCGCCAGGCAAAGTCACAAGGAAACGAGAAAGTCACCTTGAAGACAGAAGCCCAATAGTAATCATAACGACATCTGAATTTATCTCTTTCAAAAGGATAAAACACATGTTGTGCTTTGATGTCCAAAAGTCCAATGCCACATACTTTGGAAGACCTAAGATCAACAGCTACATCAAAAGTAAGTAAAACCAACATCAGTTTCTCTATCTTCTAATTCATAAAAGACTTCTCTTTTTCAACATAACACTTATCAAAAACCCCCCCAAAACCCAATATTTTCCAACTAATAAACAAATTCACTGAGATAACTCTCAATTCCAATCTATTCAGAGATCATTGGTACTTTGAATTGCTTACTATAAACTAAGAAGAACCCATTAACCAGAAGAAACCTATCAATTTCTTCAACCGTTTGAGGATACACCTAAAAAATCCAAAGCTTTAACTAATTCAGAGAACAAAAACATAAAGAAAACTTACAGCTGGAAACAATTTTGCAGCGGGAAGCAAGAGAAGCAGAAGAAGAAGAAGAAACCCACAATTCACCAAGTAATATCACTAAGATCCCTAATAGAAGCGACAAGATGAAGAAGCTGATGATCGAGAAAACTATCACTGTACAGAATCGCAAAGCTAACGAGAAGAAAACCCTCTTTTGCTTCTTCGTCACAGACGCCGTTTCTTCGGAATCCATTTAAACTTTCTTCTCCGGGTGAGTTAACTCAGAACCAAAAAATCGAAGAATCCATTTTCTTTTCACGGTGATCGAATCATCGAACGACGGTCACCGGAAATCAAATCTTACAGATTTCCGATTATCCGATTTTTTTAGTTGCCCTGTTTTTTTCTTTTCTTTTGACTGTCGTTGTGACGATTTTAGTGTGTATGCAATTAAATGAAAATAAAATAAAATAATATTTCAGACAGGCTTGATGAATGCGAATGTGATGTGGAGTGAGATCGGAGATCTGCTGACTCAGCAGTACACTTGCCACGTGTTCCACATAACGTGGTCGTGTTCTTGCTATTTTGGGCCTACTTATGGACCTAAGCCTATATAAACGGGCCTGAATCTGTGATTGAGTCTCATCAAAAACATTCTACGTGAGCGATCTAACGAAGCTTGCAAGGGAATATTGAGCGAGGATCGTGGCTCGATAGATTTTCAATTCCAAATTTCTTGAAACTTTTTTTCGTTTCCTTCTTCTCAAAAGACCGCAAAGTTTCCTTTTCACACTAGGGCAAATCTTCTTCAACTCCCTCAGCGTCAGGTTTTTGTAGATTCAAACCTCAAATCAAATCACTTTTTGATTGTTCACCTCTCGCCTCTCTCAAATCAAATCACTTTTTTTTTCTCTTTTGCTGGGTGTGGGTTAATCGAAATCGATTTTGTACGTGCTTATACCGATTATCCAGTTTTGAGTTTGAGAAATTTCTGGGTCAATCGAGTCTCTAAAATACGTACGATGGAGGAAATTTTGACGGCTGGGGCAATCGAGAAGATAAGAAATGAGAAAGTGAAGAGTCATGAAGATATGATGCCGGTTCTGCAAGTGACGGAACTGAGGTCGTTCAAGTCCCTTCAAGAACCATTGAAGGAGAGGTTTAGGATGTTGTTATCAGATGGGACGTCCTTGATTCAGGGAATGCTCGGGGTTACTCTGAACCAACTTGTTCAAAAAGGGATTCTTCAATCCGGTTCCATTCTTCGACTCACTCACTTCGTCTGTAGTGAGATCCAAAAGAAAAAGTAAGTTTTTCAATTTTGCTTGCCTTCCTTTGGTGAATGATATTTGGGTGTACATGAGTTGTAGAACAAATTTTTTTATAGTTTGGATCTGTCAATACTGTAGTGTTCCATGTTCTAGTACATTGTCAAAAATCAAATCTGTCATAAACAAAAGTTTTTGTTTGTTTGTTTGATGCTAGGATTGTCGTCATTGCGCAACTGGATGTGATTACAACGAATTCTGATATAATTAGAGATCATGTACTAGCACGAAAGCCTAATGATCAGCTTGGAGTAGATTCTGGTAACAAATCAAATACAACTAGTTTTGAGCAACATGGTATGAGTGTATTGACTGGTGGTCGTCAAATCAACAATACCGAGACAGGGACAAGTCATGCAGCTAGTTCACCTCTAGTTGGTCAACAAAGACAACATGTGTTTGGTTCTGGTTCTAGTTTACCTAGATCATCACCTTCTGCTCGGTCATACAACAATCCATCTGCAGGTAATCTGCGTGATCTTCCAACCACTTATCAGCGCCAGCCATTACCACCGATGTATCAAAACAGGGGACCCGTGGCAAGGAACGACACACCTCCTAGGATAATTCCAATTAATGCTCTTAGCCCGTATTCGGGTAGGTGGACTATCAAGGCCAGGGTCACGAGTAAAGGGGAACTTAGGCATTTCAACAATCAGCGTGGGGATGGGAAAGTGTTCAACTTCGATCTTCTTGATGCTGATGGTGGAGAAATACGGGTTACTTGTTTTAACCTAGTGGCTGATCAATTCTTTGACCAGATTGTTGTTGGTAATCTTTATATGATTTCAAAGGGAAACTTGCGGCCTGCTCAGAAGAACTATAATCATCTACCTAGCGACTACGAAATCACGCTGGATAATGCATCAACGATACAACAATGCTACGAGGAGGATGCTGCCATTCCAAGGAATCAGTTCCATTTCCGTTCAATAGGTGATATCGAAAATGTGGGCAGTAACAGTATCATTGATGTGATTGGCATTGTGTCATCTATCAGTCCTACTGGAACAATAATGAAGAAAAACGGGACTGAGACACAGAAAAGAGCTCTTCAGTTGAAGGACATGTCAGGTCGAAGTGTCGAGGTAACCATGTGGGGTAACTTCTGCAATGCAGAAGGACAGAGGCTGCAAAGTCTTTGTGATTCTGGTGGGTTTCCCGTTCTCGCTATTAAGGCGGGCAGGATCAGTGAGTTTAACGGAAAGGCAGTGAGCACCATTGGATCAAGTCAACTGTTTGTTGAGCCAGATATTGTCGAAGCTCAGAAGCTGAAGGAATGGTTCGAGAGAGAAGGGATGAGTGCCCCTTGTATCTCCATATCCAGGGAGTTTTCCGGTAGTGGCACAGTAGATGTTCGTAAAACAGTTTCTCAAATAAAGGATGAGAAACTAGGGACATCGGAAAAACCGGACTGGATTACAGTCAATGCCACTATTATATACATGAAGGTTGACAACTTCTGCTACACAGCTTGTCCTATCATGAACGGTGATCGTCCATGTAGCAAAAAAGTGACAGACAATGGAGATGGCACATGGCGGTGCGAAAAGTGTGATAAATGTGTCGATGAATGTGATTACAGGTATATACTGCAGCTCCAATTACAGGACCATACAGGTCTTACTTGGGTCACAGCATTTCAAGAGGCTGGTGAAGAGATAATGGGCATGTCTGCTAAAGATTTGTATTATGTGAAGCATGAACACATGGATGAGGCAAAATTCGAAGATATCATCCGTAAGGTTGCGTTTACCAAATACATCTTCAAGCTGAAGGTAAAAGAAGAAACATATAGCGACGAATCGCGTGTGAAAGCAACAGTTGTGAGAGTTGACAAGCTAGACTATTCATCAGATACCAGGACTATTCTAGATGCCATAAATAAGCTCAGGACTGAGAATGCAAGTTCTCTCCCCATCCAGCCTTAAAGATCCCATTACGTTGCTAATGCAGTCAACATTGGTATTTGGAAGCTCGGGAACCAGAGTTCCCATTCCAGTGCTGATGCAGTTAACATTGCTACTTTTTTTTAATTTACATCTAATATTTTGTGGATAAAGATTTTATGGATTATGTGGATAAAGATTTTATGGATCCTGTTTTGTATTTTGGTTTCGAGTTAAAACTTTTAAAATTTAAAATTAAACTGTTTCATAAATTGATTTATGTAATAGTTTTGATATTTAAAACACAAACTAATCAAACCCAAAACTCATAAGTCAAATAAAGAACTTAAAAATTAGTGATTTAAAAAAGGAAAACAAAAACGCTAACCCTTTCACATAATAATATTTTTCAAAAATAGTTGGTATAAGTTAGAAGTGTTTTTATAAAGAAAAACGTATTTTTAATTAAGATGTTCATACTACTACACTTTCTAAAATAGATTTCCTAAATATGTTATAGAATATTATGATTTATTTTTCAAACGACTACTTATGTTATATCTATGATCCACATGTTTATAATGGATACTAATTGATTTCGCTCATATTTGGATAAAATAAAAAATTTATGTCTTTGAAATACATGTAAAATGGAAGTTGCAATCAGATTTGAATTTCGTTTTTAGTGAGTTTTAGATATGTTTCTCTTAAATGTGTATTGATTTGGATCCAATTTAATACGGAATTGACTAAGTTAAGTCGGCTAACTCTACCATAATTTAAACTTCTTTTCAAACACAAATTTTTCATTAAATTAGTGGTATAAATTATAATTAAAAAGCTTTTTTCAAAAATATTTATTAATATAATTTTAAAATAATATTAAAAAGATGCTTTTGATTCAAAAATTTCATTATTAGCTAAAGTCGATCCACTGCACCAAAGTAGTAGAACTCTTTGATAAAAAAAAAGTCTTCAAGTCATCCAGTGATTTTTGCGCAAATTAATAAATGAACAACACATGTTATGCTCTTGAAATATCTTTATACAAGACATAAAAAGGTTAGTGTTCAAGAAAAAAAGACAGAAAAATGTTGAAATTCATTGCTTCGCTTGCCATTATGATAGCCATCAAACATAGAATAAATAAAGAAAAAAGCAAAACAGGTTAATTGAATTAATTTGACTAATTTTTAATGGCAACCTTTTCATTTTTATTTTACCCCTTTAATAGTTATTGGATAAACTATTCCTATTATTTAATTTTGAAATAAGACAATGGTGTAAAAAGACCTAATCACACATGGGAAGATGATGCACCATTAACAAATTCCACATGGGGAGGTGAGTTTCCATTATTTTCGAACTTAGACTTATTCAAAAAGTATTTGGTTCGTATGTCACAATTTAATAACTTACGCTATGATCCTTCGTCTGAGATCCGTCTTTATGACCTTTTGTGATTTCAATTATGAATATACCTGAAAAAAAAATTTGAGTAAAACTGTAAAATATCAACAGGACATTGTATATAAATTTTGGATAAATTTCGGATCAGAGATTTGTCAAAAATCAATTTTTCTCTGTAACTTAGGTTTCTATTAATTGTATATTTGGTTTAGTACCGGTTAAGAATTCTGATACTATATTATCGAACATGATTTGAGAAAGAAATTGATGTAAATCCAGAATTTCTATTAATAATCCAAGAAATTGTTACAATCCCTATATACAGAATATAACTTAGGAGAACAGTAATAGCAAATCTGGTTACATCTATAATTAGATCAACAAACCAGATATTTCAGAGCTTTTAACCAGTATTAAACCGAGTATACCACTAATAGTTTCAGAAAATGAATTTCTATGAGTCTCATGAGTCGAGACTCTCTTAACAAACTTGAAAAAAATACCCAAAATACACTATGTCACAGAGTTTTTAATGTTTATAATGTTTCATCAAACCGAAAATCATATATATTCTAAAATTTGTAGTCGTTGTGTAAACGAATTAGTCAGTCTGATAGTATAATACAAGTCAACTATAGTTTTAATTAGAAACAATAATGTCTACTTTGACCAGTTAAATAGATACAAAAGAGAAACCTTAAGAACCAAGTGATTGGTTGTATAAGTGCTAATAGACCAATACACTAATTACAAGACGTCATTAAATTAAAAAAAAACAGAGCCTAAACGGTTGAATATTGAATATTTATTATATACACACACTATATATAGTCTTCTCTTTGTCAATTATATATACACCAGAGTCTTGGAGAAAGAGTGTGTACTTAAACGCGTTTTAATTAATTAGTCAACACTTAATAATTCAGTGTTACTGTGGATCTATCTCAAGTGACAAACCCACCGACTAACTCGGCATGATCCCAACAACTTCAATTTATTAATTAATTAATTTCGAATCTATTCTAAATATTTTCGTTATTTTTTGTATGTATACAATCGCTATATATAAGGTTTAAAATCATTACGTATAGGTTACAAAGTCATGTGCTGAAACAATGTTGTTTTATATATACATATTATCTGTTTTAATGGTTGTGTAACAAACATTAAAAGTGCAAAAAAAGAAAGAAAAAAAAGCATTTTAGATTTCGACGTTCCAAGTTTTTAAGCATTAATCATACTCTTGTCTTAAATTGTTATGAATTAAAAGTCTCTAAAAAACATGAACATTTAGTGATTTAAAACAATCATTCATACAGTAATTACTAAAATTTTAATCCCAAAAAAAAGATATACCATAAAATTGGGATTTCCATACAAGTTTTTATGCATGGGAATTATGAAGGAAAGTCGTATCGCTGATGCCGACGGTGAATCGTTTTGTCGGTGGTGGGATCCATTTATAAATATTTTTATTTATTTATTAAATTAAATCGTCTAAATTAGAATCTTAAATAAAAAACGATTGGTGACTTTATTTAAAGAAAAAAGAGGAAAAACAATAATAGATACTTTTCTCCAAACTAACCTATAATTTCGGGAATTGCAAATCTAAACTAAAAACAATCGTTTCAATTTCCTAGAGGATCTATCATTTATTTGTTTTTTTTACACGTAAGATATTCTATAATTTGCATTTCTTTTTGGTGGTTATACTCTCTTTAGATATTATTAGTGATAATAGGATTCCATCATAATTAACAAACAACATGTGACTATTATTTTGTTCTTTGTTTTATCAACATTCAATAATTAAATAAAAACAAAAAAATCCAAACAGTGAAATTATGTGAAAATAATAGTCAGATTTAAAAAGATTGAAAACGAAAGGAGAGACAGAGAGTGAAGGGAGAAAAATAAAAGAAAAAGAAAAGATTTTTTTTTTCACCCAATTTGCATAAGAAGCTATATATGTTAACGTGAGCTTCTCCTCAATCTCTTATCTCTCTCCCATTTTTTTTATTTACAATTGGATTCAAATCGAGAGAGAGAGAGAGAGAACCAAAGTCTCTCTCAGTCGCCGGAAAATCCTCTCCTCGGGAATTCGAGGAGACCATTCAAATCGGAAATTCGGAAATCGAGCTCCGATACCCAGAAATAGAGGAGGGTTACTCGAATCTAGGGTAATCTAAACGTTCGTCTCGAGTTTTTTTTTTATTTTGTTTTGTAAACTTCATGGATCTCCTCCACTGATTTTCTATTCTAGTTCGACGAATTTTGGTAAAGCCAGATCTAACATTTCTCAAGCTTGCTCTGTGGTTCTTCGTTATTCGTGTTCGCTGATTACAGAGCCATTTTGTATTCGTAAATTCAATCTCCTATAAACAAATCTATTCATTGTTTGTTTGTTTCAATAATGTGAATAATCTTCGGTCTCTAGGTTTGGAATTTGGATTATAAGAAAAAAATCCAGATTCATTTCTGTTTCGCTTTGTGTGTATTGAGTACTGTAGAATTTTTAGATTCATTGTTAATTTCTATGTTTTTGGTCTGTTGTTATTATTGCTTTCTCAAGTTTCATTGTTTTGTAAAATTAAGATTAAAGACTTTCCGTCCCTGCCAAGTAATGATTAATGCTAAATTATATTCCTTTTACCTTTTTTGTTCTTTTTAGCTGTCTGCAAGCTTTTTTCTTGAGGAGATTTGTTTTCAGACTTTAAATGCGAAAGTGAAACAGTTTTTTAACGTTATCCTATTATAGAAATCATTCATGTGTATGCATTAATTATTTTATCGATCCAATTGTTTATTGTCCTCGAGTTTTAATTAGAAAATGGTGAGAGCATGTTATTATCGATCCAATTGTTTATTGTCCTCGAGTTTGATTAGAAAATGGTGAGAGCATGTTATGGGCCATACAGCATGTGAGAAACATTAAAGCAACAATCTCTAAATGTCGGCAATGTTGTTTTGTTCCTTTAGATCTCGATTCTCAACGTCCTTTGTTTCCTCAACTCTCATTTGTCTAAGAGTGACTGGCCCATGCATCATTTGTTTATTCAAGCTTTTAGCACAAAAAAAAGGTTCTCTTTCCTCTTCAGTAAAATTTCTTTCATAAATGGCAGTGTTTGATGCTGTTATTGCCTTGATCCAATCTTATGTTTGACCTCTTACATCATTTGTTTATTTCAAAAAATGTTCTCTTTCCTCTTCAATGAAAATTCTTTCATAAATGGCAGTGTTTGATGCTGTTCTTGTCTAGCCATTTCTTGATTCAGTCTTATGTTTGACCTTTTACATGAGTTGTTGATCTGTTTGTTCTAAGTACTGCTGGTTCTGGTTCTTGGTGTTGGCCCCAAAAAAGTAAACTATTTCTGAGAAAAAATTGCTGTAAATTTGCAGGTGTTGTTAATCTTCTAAAAAAAAGGAGTCTGTATAAGTATATATTTCATTTAGTCCAAAGACAATGAAGTATAAGGATGAGAAGTACGAGAAAGCTGAGAAAGGTTCAACAAGGGTCTTACCCAAGACACTTTTACTGATTCTGCTATGTGGGCTTTCATTCTATCTTGGTGGGCTTTATTATGGGAAGAACAAAATCGAAGTTAAAGATGTTGCAAAAGCTGGATCTTCCTTAGATGTTGATGACTCTCCTCAAGTCAAATCTGTTTCTTTCTCGGAGTGTAGCAGTGACTACCAAGATCACACTCCATGCACGGATCCAAAGGTACACTCAGTTCTCCTATTTTTTGAGCTTTTTTTAGTCGTTAGTGCTTGAATCTGAGAAACTTTTAGCTAATGTTTCGATTTTTGTTTTGCTTGCTCAGAAATGGAAGAAGTATGGTACTCATAGGCTTACTTTCATGGAACGTCATTGTCCTCCTGTGTTTGATAGAAAGCAATGCCTGGTTCCTCCTCCTAATGGGTATAAGCCACCCATAAGATGGCCAAAGAGCAAAAACGAATGTTGGTACAGGTAAATGTTGTCCCTTTTTTCAACCAAATTATTCCATCTCTCCTTTGATTTGCTTTTCTATGTCTCTCTTTTCCTCAGATCTTTGAAGTTATTTAGCAATTTGATGTGTTTTAATTTCAGGAATGTGCCATATGATTGGATTAACAAGCAGAAATCTAACCAGAATTGGCTAAGGAAAGAGGGTGAAAAATTCATTTTCCCGGGTGGAGGCACAATGTTTCCACATGGAGTTAGTGCTTATGTCGATTTGATGCAAGATTTGATCCCTGAGATGAAAGATGGAACTATACGAACTGCCATTGACACTGGTTGTGGGGTGAGTTTATATAATTCCTGAGCTTGGTCAAAGATAATATTAGAGGTTCCTTTCTTCAACTTCTAGATTTTGCTCTGTTTTTAAGGTTGCGAGCTGGGGAGGAGATTTGTTAGACCGCGGTATCCTCACCGTGTCACTCGCCCCGAGGGATAATCACGAAGCTCAAGTCCAGTTTGCTCTAGAACGTGGAATTCCTGCGATTCTTGGCATCATTTCAACTCAACGTCTCCCTTTCCCTTCAAATTCATTTGATATGGCTCATTGTTCAAGATGCCTGATTCCATGGACAGAATTTGGTAAATAAGTGTCTTTGATCAGATGAATTGCTATCTTCAACCTTCTTGATAATCTAAATAATGCGATTTTTTTTATTTCTACTTAAACTCCTGTAAGAATCTTTCTCTTTCCTGCTGTCTCAGGTGGAGTCTATCTCTTGGAGGTTCATCGCATCCTAAGACCTGGTGGCTTCTGGGTCTTATCTGGTCCACCAGTCAACTACGAGAACCGTTGGAAAGGTTGGGACACAACCGTTGAAGAGCAAAGGTCAAATTACGAGAAGCTGCAGGATCTGTTATCCTCGATGTGCTTCAAAATGTATGCCAAGAAAGACGATATTGCAGTGTGGCAAAAATCTTCAGATAATTTATGTTACAACAAGTTGTCTACCGACCCTGACGCATACCCGCCAAAATGTGATGATAGCCTAGAGCCAGATTCTGCTTGGTATACCCCGTTACGCCCTTGTGTTGTGGTTCCTAGCCCTAAGCTTAAGAAGACAGATCTGGAATCTACTCCCAAATGGCCACAGAGATTGCACACAACTCCTGAAAGGATCTCTGATGTTCCTGGAGGAAATGGTGGCTTGTTTAAGCACGACAATAGCCAATGGAAAACGAGGGCTAAGCATTACAAGAAACTGTTACCCGCTATTGGCTCTGATAAGATCCGGAATGTGATGGATATGAACACTGCTTATGGAGGTTTAGCTGCCGCTATGGTCGATGATCCTTTGTGGGTGATGAACGTTGTGTCTTCTTACGCTGCAAATACACTTCCCGTTGTGTTTGATCGTGGATTGATTGGAACATATCACGACTGGTAAGATTATCAAAAACCTATTCTTTCTACTTTTAATCACTTTGAATTCGTATCCATAATGTTCTCTGTTGTCTAAATAGGTGTGAAGCTTTTTCGACATATCCAAGAACTTATGATCTTCTTCACGTTGATGGGCTGTTCACATCTGAAAACCAAAGGTAATTACAGAACAGAGATCTCAAACTATATATTCTTGAAAACTCGTTGATAATCTGATGAGAAATGGTCTGGTTTTGGGCAGGTGTGAGATGAAATATGTTATGCTGGAAATGGATCGGATCTTGCGTCCTAACGGGTATGCGATTATACGCGAATCGAGCTATTTCGCGGACACCGTTGCATCTGTTGCTAAAGGACTGAGATGGAGTTGCCGTAAGGAAAAAACAGAGTCTGAATCAGAGAATGAGAAGCTCTTGATTTGCCAGAAGAAGCTGTGGTATTCATCTAACGCAACTTCAGAAACAAACTAAAAAAAGAAGGAAAAAAAAAAGGACAAAACGAAAGCTTAAGCGTAAGCTTAAAGCCTCTGTTTTGTCCGGAGGTTTCTTAAGAGCCAAGTCACATGAAGAACTACAACCACGATAGGTTCTTTGTCTTGCTTCAAAGCCAAGAAAACTGTTGAAAGCTGCCAATTCATTTGTATTATTATCCCAGCATATTTATCAACTTTCGATTTTTTTCTTATAGTATATGCTTGGTGAGAATTATATTGTTAATTTTTTCTTCAAATTTGTAACTTCAAATTTTAATTTTAAATGGTTAAGTTCGAGATTTCTCCAATGTTAGGTATATTGATTCGAGATCTAGTTGTATTGTTTTACACGTTAAAACTTTGGTGGTCCATCGATCCATTAAAAAAATTCTCTCTTCCATTACTTTTTGTTTTAATAAAGAAAAATATTATTGTATTTTTTTCATCATTCTAACAATTATATGCGGATAACGAGCAAATATACCATTAGCGGTAAAGGATTTGACGTTTTGATTAAAAAATTGATTTCTTTTTTAATATTGTAGCCAAAAAGTTAAATGTAAATGAATAATATAATATTTTAAAACTGAAAAGTAAATCTTGTCGGGTTGGTTAGGTGAAAGACTCGTAAGTGAATATGACATAAACAATTTTTTAAATCTGATTGACGGAAAAAAAATTATGCTTAGAACACATTTAGAAACAAAATAACAATATACAATTCGATACTAATCCATGAAATATAATTTTTTTAAAAAGACTAAAAAGTAAACAATCTCCTTTAATCTCTACACCAGAAAACCGCATATTCGGACATTATTCAGTAAGTTGAATTTATATAGAGGGAAACAAAACTTTGATTTCTTCTCTTTTTTTAATTTTTTTTAACACCTAAACGAATTGAATATTTTTTTTCCTCCAAATAAACCTAACAGAATATTTTCGCGATATCATTATTTGACTATAATCACTTTTTTTCTTCTTTAATTACATTAACCTGATTATTCATTAGCATGTACCAAGAGAGTATAATGATATCAGTAAACCTGATTCTCAATTCATTCTTAAAGATTACGAGATAACTTTGATTTGTTTGATCAAAACAATTAACGAGCTAAACCTACGGTAATCTAGTTTCTGTTTTGGTAATCTCTCATGAATCATGATTAATAAATATATAACAATCACGAAAAGTCAAGATAAAATATTTATACAATCAGTTAACATCGTGGAAGGCAAGAATAAAAAAGAAAGACTAGAGAGGCGGCCACGTAAAGATACGGTAAAAAAAAATCTCATAATCGAACGGTCCATATTAAGAAATGACGTCATAACATGGTAATCTCACGATTATAAACGAAAGAGACACTGTAACATCCTAGAGTGAGACACAGGAGATTATAACATTTTCCAACGATATCATCAATGACGATCTAAGCGAAGGAAAAATATTCTGTTTTGTAGTAGCTGCGGAATATAAATTTTTTTTTCTATTTTTTTTTGTTTGGTCATCACGAGGGAACCGCACACAGAAAGGAAAGGGAGAGAGAGATATTTGGTAGAGAGAGAAGTTGAAGGAAGGATTGATATTTGTTGGACTCGAAATCGAAAAATTTGGAAAGGTAAAGAGGTAGAGAAGCTCTGGATTCCGTCTCTTTCCGTCGTCGGCGACGGTGGTTATGCCTGTTGGCTCTGAGGTACTTGATCGCAGATCTCCGATAAGTGTTTCGTGATTTGGATCTGATTTTTTTTTTGCTATTTGCGAATTTGATTATGAATTTGTTTTGCTTGTGTGTGTTTCGCGTTTGATCAGATTGGATCTGATTTCTTTCTTAATTTTATATGTATGCGTGTAATCGTTTGTTTGGGGATCTGTTCGAGTCTGATTTGATGTGTGACGGATTTTTTTGATCGAGTTTAAGGTTATGTAGATCCATCATTTCGGTGGTATTGATGTATCTTCGAATTGGATATCTTCTTCCAGCTTTTTAGATCTATGAGCTAAATTGGGGTCTCTGATTTTGTTTTTTTTTTCTTTCATCTGCATTTTAGTCATTGCTGTTAGGAGTTTTTTTGCGTTCATGAATGATGATGCCTTTTACTGGTATTGATAGGATAAATTGAGTACGTTTTAGTCTGCCCCAGAGATTTTGCCATTTTGGTGGTGGGACGTCTAATGTAAGTTGAGTTGAGTCCTTTGTTAGCCTACCCTTAGATTGGTTATTATGATGTTTTGGCTGGATTTTTTTCGATTGACCTCTTGAACGCTTGCCTGGCTTTCGGATTTTTTTTTTTTGTTTATTTCTCAGAGTATATCCCTGGATTGCTTTCATTACAGGTTCTATCAGGCGTCCTTTTAAGTGGATTGGTTTCTTCTGAGATATGGAGCAAGTCTTTGTCTGGCCAAGCTGCTACCATTATCGGCTTTTCTCCTTCCAAGAAGCGCTCGATTGGCGGTTTCTTGTACGTTCAGATTTCCTTGTGGGCTCTTTCGTTAACTGCACTTAGTGGTCAAAACCTCTTATATGATCTTTAGGGAAGGCGTGAGGCAAATTTCTGAGTCAGGTATGGCTTTCGATTCAAGCTGTTGAGAGTTTGGTTTTGTTCTACACGATGCTTCCCTCCTTAGATGACTGCCGTTATTGGAACTTTAGTGGGAGCTATGCTTTTAGTACAAGTTTAATTCCTTGTAAATATCCCAATTGGAGGTTTTAATAGATTATATATACTTATTTATTAGAGTGCAAAATAAGAAATTTGAGAAATGGTAAAACTGCTAAGAAAATTAGGAAATGTTTGAAAAAGAAAACTATAAGAAAACGATGAAAACAGAAGATGACAATTGCGGAAAGTTTGAAGGACGTCAAATACCCCAAATTTAAAAGATATCTTTTCTACACATCTTCATATTTATCAGAACCTAACATGTCTGGCATTTTTGTTTTTTTTGCAGGGCTGAAGTGTGCAAATTCTTCCTTTGCATAGTCCTAGAGAAACCTCTTTATCTGCCCCCTTCGGACAAAGATTTGTTAGCCCCCTCTTCCATATCTTGTTCTTATGGGCGCTGGTTGAAGAAGGATATATCAGTTTCTTTTTCAAGTTTACATGTGATGCTATTTTCTCGAGTCTGAACCCCTGAGTGAGATGTTGTAAGCTTAGGGTCCTTCCTGTTAGCCAACAGATTCTTTCTTGTTGGTCCTTTGTGTCTTTTGAGTTCTCAGTATGTGTTTTCCTCTTCTTCTGCTGTCTTCCTTTTCCCTTAATGGTCAACCCATTGGTGCTCAAAGTAAATAACGGTCAGTCTACCCAGCTGGAGAATCATTGATTTTACTGCTTTGGTGTTCAGTCCTTTCTACGAACGACTGGAAGATTAATGCTATATAAATCTTGCAGAAGTTCTTTACATACATAAAATAAAGAGGCTACTTTGCTTTACCGGAAAGACAATGGACAGGTAGCTCATAGTTCTCTCAACAATTTTTTTTAACATCTTTTGGTATCTGGCCTCATAATATATTGCTTATGAGTTGTTCTTCCGGCCTTGTGAATTTATAGGTACAAGTTAATTAAAGAGGTTGGTGATGGAACTTTTGGTACTGTTTGGCGAGCTATCAATAAGCAGACGGGTGAAGTTGTAAGTTGCTTTCTTTGAGAGCTATCTACGCCTGCATAATATTCTGTGCTTCAGTTTCTTACCAACTGAAGTTTTCTATGAGCAGGTTGCAATTAAGAAAATGAAAAAGAAGTACTACTCATGGGACGAATGTATTAATCTGAGAGAAGTGAAGGTAGTGGAATTACCTTTGTTGAGATGCTCTTTTGTCTTGTTAATTGTATGTTTACTTATTTCTCCCTTCTTCTGTCCGATTAGTCGCTTAGGAGAATGAATCATCCGAACATCGTGAAGCTAAAGGAAGTCATCCGGGAACATGATATCCTATACTTTATCTTTGAGTACATGGTATACTTCTTCCTGCTTGTAGTTTGCCATTTCTGCATGCACTTTAATTCAGTTCACTGAATCTGCTCATGTCATTCTTACTTGATCAGGAGTGCAATCTTTATCAGCTTATGAAGGATCGACAAAAGCTTTTCGCAGAAGCTGATATTAGAAACTGGTGCTTTCAAGTCTTCCAAGGCCTTTCTTATATGCATCAGCGTGGTTACTTCCACCGCGATCTTAAGCCAGGTAATTGATAGCCTTGAGGTGTCAATTTATACAAAGCTTCAAACATCTGCTGTGAAGATTGACAATATTGATTTTAATCACTTTGTCTTTTTAGCCATCATGGTTCAATAGTTTGTCAAGACTATTTTATATTGTGTTGGTTGTTGCAGAAAATCTATTAGTCTCTAAAGACATCATTAAGATTGCTGATTTTGGTCTGGCACGGGAGGTTAATTCGAGTCCACCTTTTACCGAGTATGTTTCTACACGCTGGTAAGATTCGGTTCTCTTTTTGTGTGGCAATGAGTCTTTTATTACCCATGTGTCGATTAGATGATATACCATGGCTACTGTACTGACCAAAAGTGTTTGTACTAATAGGTACAGGGCACCTGAAGTACTCCTACAGTCATATGTATACACATCAAAAGTTGGTTAGTATCCATCCTGTAGTAATAAAAAAATATATTTTCTCTTTAATTGTCTAGTGCTAAAAGCTGTGCTAACTGTGTTTGTTTTATTTCTTTTCCAGATATGTGGGCGATGGGAGCTATCATGTCTGAGTTGTTGTCTCTTCGTCCTATATTTCCAGGGGCTAGGTAACTTTGCAGTGATTAATTTGTATTTTGGTGATTAGAAATGTTGCATATTTGAATGCTAATAAACAATTGAAAATGGTGTTGTATCATCCTTGCAGTGAAGCAGATGAAATCTACAAAATCTGCAGTGTCATAGGCAGTCCAACTGAGGAGACCTGGTTAGAGGGACTTAATCTTGCTAACACCATAAACTATCAATTCCCTCAGGTAAGTGGTCGAGCTTGAATAATGTGTCTTAAGGCGCAGAATATATATATTTTTTTTGTATTAAGGACTCACTGTTGACATCTTGCAGCTTGCTGGTGTGCCTCTTTCAAGCTTGATGCCATCTGCTAATGAAGATGCAGTTAACCTTATTACGGTAATTAACAATTTTTAAAAGGAGTTTCCCTATAGCTTTGGACATATTTCGTTTATTCTCGGACACCAATCTCTACCTTTTTTCATGATTGTTCAGCGGCTTTGCTCCTGGGATCCATGCAACAGACCGACTGCTGCAGAGGCTCTGCAGCACCCGTTCTTTCAGGTACCTTCAACGATATGAGTGTTATACGTCCACTCTTGATCAGTTGATTTAACCATGTTCTCATGTGGCAGAGTTGCTTTTATGTCCCACCATCTCTCCGACCCAAGCCATCTGTTGCAAGAACTCCTCCGCCTGGTAATTGTTTTAGTTTGTTGGTTGCCAATATCAGGATGTGGACTCTTATATCTTTTTGAGATTGTTACAAACTAAATTTCGTATTTGTTTATTTATAGTTGGACCAAGGGGATCATTCGAGCAGCAATCAGTTAAACGGCACCCGGTGTCTCTTGCCAATGCTAAGCCATTCAACAGCCATGTTTCTCCAAGATCGAATGCTGCTTTTGGCAGTGGCGTCCAGCGGAAACTAGATTTAGCTAAGCAAGATGGAAGGAGAAACACTAAACCCGTGAGAAGTTCTGTCAAAGACTCCAAATACAGACCACCCGGAAGAAAGAGTCCTCGTAAGTAAAACCTTAAAACCACACTTATTTCTTGTAACTCTATAATGGTTGTTTTTCTATACTTGATAAAACAAACACATTCAATTGGAGGTAATGCAGCAGGTTCGTCATTGAACAAGAACCGGGTTGCTCGTGGTGTATCTGAGACTGCTGATAAACTCTCGAGCATGACCATTGGGGGAACCGTGTCTCGAAGGCACTCTGTGTCTGTGATGCAGCAACAGCAGCTGAAGCCACCACCGATGAAGGCAGGTTGTGTAGGAGAAACACGGGACATGTTCCTTAGACCAACACAACCCACCACCAATGCCTACTCTAGGAAAGTCGCCGGCTGACCCAAAAACCTCAACAAAACCTCTTCTGAGTAATATTTTACTTTATAAAATATCCTATAATCTATACTTTGGTTTGTCCTTCAGAAAAAAAAAACGATAATGTCTCCTTTTCCAGTCACGACGGTCTTGTGTCGTCTATGGTATATTTTCTTTTCATACTTTTCGGTCGTGTGATGGTTTGTATTATGCGTGACAATTAACTTCGTGGTTTGCAATAAAGTTTGGCTTGGGACTATTTGTGTAGTTTCCTTATTAATTTCTGTAGCTGTGATATGTTAATTTGGCAGAATCGTAGAGAGCACAACGAGAATTATATAGAAAATCCCCCGAAAGACGTATTTAAGAAAATTTACATCATATATTGGATTTGTCTCTCTCGTCTTGACTGAATCTCAGACGTAGTCTTGAAGTATCTTCTTGTACTGGTTTCGAGAAAATATCAAAGAGCTTGTTTTGATTTTGTCTATCTCTTGCTTGAGGAGTTCCAAAAGGACTGCCAAAAGACAGGCCAATTCTTCTTAGCTTCGTTCCAGCCTAACAACGAACCTTCTCTCAATGGATCCCAACTCGATGACACGATCCCGTAGCTCACACCAGCCAAAGCCGTACCAAAGAAGACGAACGAAACAATAAATGGAACCCATGACGGGACGTCGATTTTCAATCCCACTTTGAGATAGTAAAAGAGTGGGAAGAACAAGAGACCAATGAAGAGTGGTAAGCCAACAGTGAATCCCATTCTGCTTATCATTCTGTTGGTCACTATCTCTGGAATCACACCTCTCTCACGATCATCATCTTCATCATCATCGTCTTCCTCTTGGTCGTCTTCTTCATCACTCTGGTTTCCAGGTTTTGGCTTTTTCGATTTCTTGGTTTTCTTAGGAGGAGGAGGTCCAAAGCCTCTCGGGCTATTCATTGTTGCGTGTAATGGCGCTATACGCGATATCTCTAAGCGGTTGATGCACGTACGAGACTTTGTAACTTGACTGTTCCATTCTCTCCGTCTTTCTACTAAACCACACTGTTTGTAGCTTACATCAAGCTGCGTAAAATGGAAGCACATTTTGAAAAGGATAATCTCAACACTACAGATAATGGAGTATTTGTTTGATATGAGATATGATTTTGACGCCATTACAGTGTAGTAAACAAAAAAGAGAAATTCAAAGAAAAAAATGGAAGAAACGAGTTGAATCAGAATTTTCGTATCGGCCAATACGATGAGAAGAAGGAGCGAGTTGACTCAGCATCGACAAACTACACAGAGTGACATATTGCGAGAGACAGAAGATTTTACCTTGTAAGAAGATCTGGGATGAGCAGAGAGCTTGAAGGGAGATGGAGAAGAAGCCATTGAATCAGACGAGACATGAAACGAGAAGCAAAATCCTAGCGAGATTTTGACAGAGAGAGATGCATCCTCGGATTCTTGTGTTCTCTTCTTCTCTGTTCTGTTTCGAGTGGGAGAGAAATGGATAAGGTTTACAACTTATTGGATAGTAAACCGGATCGAATTGTATCGGTCAAGTCTGGCCAAACCGGTTGTTTTTTTTCTTGTTTTGTTTTAAAAAATAATCATCCAAGCGCTTAACGAAGAGTGGTTCTCGGTGTTCGTCGGAGAAAAGCTGACGAAGAAGAGTTTGCATCTGCGGATCGAATTAAGGTGAAAAACAAAGAAGAAAGAAACGAAGGAGACAAAGATTGAAACAGAGATTGAAACAGTAATCCATTAATGGTAAATCTTAGATGCTTTTTTTCTTTGTTCTTATTTCTAAGATTTATCTGAATGTTGTTCCGAATGTTTTCATCAATTGTCTGGTCTACGACGAAGCAAAACTGGAATTGGTTTATCGACTAGCACTTATCCGATTTGATTGGATTCTTCGGGGGGAAAAAAAGAGGAGCTTGATGTTTTTGCTGGTGAAAGTGTTGAAATTTCTATTAGTTTAGCTTATCGATTTTCAATATGCATTGGGTTTAAGTTGATTTTCTTCCGGTGAGTATTTAGTGGGTCAATGTTAACTTACAGTTTTATATATCTTCGATTTCAAATCTCTTCATAATTTTTTTTCAGGTCTTGATGATTATTAAGGGTATATTCAGGAGATATAAGAAATGGAATCCTGTTCATCCTACTTATGGAGCATTTTGGGGAATGGGGATTGGGATTGGTTGTGGTGTCGGGTGGGGACCTGGTTTTGGCCCTGAGGTCATTGGCTACGTCGGTGCAGGCTGCGGCGTCGGTTTCAGTGTTGGCATAACACTCGCTGGTCTCGGCATTGGTCTCCCCACAAATCTTCTTCTGGCAACTCCTTATAACAGTATATACTCTCTCCCTCTCTCTCTCATATACATACATTCTTGATTCGGATTTTTCGCAACTTGAATGGCACTGGTCATTTAGTTTAGAAGTAATGTTTCTTCTGCTGAACTTCTTTTACAACTATCTTAATTTTCAGCTGTGGAAGCAACTAGAAAGGGTGCTATTAAGTTATTTGGTAAAAACCTCTCAATCGATGGTTGGAGCGATGTGATTCCTCGATTTGTTGGGTTGCAAAGACAAGTCAGTGAGATGTGCTCGGGTCTTAAGAAGAAGCCTCTCTCAAATATTGCCATTGATATAAAAAGTTTGCCTTTGTTCATTTCGCATGATTCTAGAAGATTCGGGATTCATCTTCTCCAAGTGCACAAAGGTACATTCCATTAATCTGGTTTAAGATGCACTACCTTAAGATTTTTCTATATCAGTGTTCACAGTTATTCTCTGTCTGTTCTCTTGTCATTGATAAGACATATTGTCTTAAGATTTCATTTTGCTAATACAACAGAAGCTAAATTCTGTTGCTTGCCTCTATAAGTAACTTGCATTTCAACACTCTTCAGTCTCGTTATATGAGATGTTACTATCAGTCAATGGATAAAACGATTACTTTATGCTTGAAGACAAAGTGGATAGAAAACAGTAAGATATATCCAACTTTCTTTTCAGGGTTGGATGACAAGAACCGAGGAGATTCATCAGCTATGTAATGCATCTGAGACAGCCTATTCGAGATTTTGATTGGATAATTACTTTCGTTGGCATATGTGAGTATGAGATACGCAGCACTAATCAGAACCTGTTTGGAGAAACACTACGAAACAAATATGAAGCACTTGTGTCTGAGTCGATGTTACAGTTACTGAGATACATCTACGAGGTCTGGGATTTAACAGTTCATAGACTGTTCAGGTTAGTTATCGTGTTTCACAATAAAAAAGCAAACGACAACAAGTGCAGTAATTGTTACATTTTAGGTTATACTTTGCCCTAAATGAAATAATATCTTTTCTCTTTGTGTTTTCTCTCTTCCTTTTTTTTTCCATGATTCCATTTTCTTTATTCCTTGCTTCTGGGGATAAAGAATTTTGCAGAAAAATATAATTTAACTGGATATATACAGTTTTACGTGTCTATATGTATTTGTGTCATCCCAAAGTGAAATCTGCAAACTGTGAAACCCAGAAATTCCTCCCATTTTCGTTTCTCTCAGAAACACAAGAAGAGCTTATGGATCAAGATAAGAAGTCTATGTCTGAAATTGATAAGAAGCTTGGGACAATCGAGTCTAACTTTGATATAGATTATGTGAAATGGTTGTCTGTAAAACAGAGTGAATCTTCCTCTAAGCATGGAAACATGTCCACAAATGGCGATTCATCAGGAACTCGGAATAGCAGCAGCAGCATCAGTAAAGAAGGGCGGCCTAAGGCAAACCGCGTCGAGACAAGATCTGAGCTTCCGGATCTAGTTATTCACGGCTTTATAAACGAGACCTTGTTCTTGAAGAACTTCTTGCTGAAGCGTAAGGAATCCGAAGAGTTTAAGACTATAGCGATTGTGGGGAAATACGGGGTTGGGAAAACGACGTTGTGTCAATCTGTATTCAACGACAAAAAAGTGAAACGAGCTTATCTCCCGAGGATATGGGTGTCTATGTACAGCAATGAAACAAAAGAAGATGAAGATCCAAAGATAGCTGTGGTGAAGAGAATCTTGAGATCACTTGGAGTTGAAGATGAGATGTTTGAACATATCAAAACAGAAGCAGAAGAAGAGAAAAGAAGCAAAGATGAAGCTGGGAAAAGAGAGGAAGAGACAGTGAAAGAGAAGGAGCTCTCTCGATTATTGCATGCTCTTAACTTGAATCTTACTGGGAAGAAGTATCTGATTGTGTTGGACGATGTATGGGAGGATAACGAGTGGAATCAGAGGCTCGATGATGAGAAGATTCAACAGGAAAAGTCACATCTTTCTTGTGGGTTTCCTAAAGAGTTTGGTGGGAGAGTAATTGTGACAAGCAGAGACGAGAGATTGGCTAAGAAGATAGTCGGAGAAGAAGAGAACCTGCAGCGTCTGTTGCCGAGAACCGATGCAGAGAGTGTGTGGGAGATATACAAAGATGCAGTAAAAGCAGCCACAGAAATGGAAGTGAAACCGAGGTATCCAGGGAGATTCAAACAAGAGCTTATGGATAAGTCTTGTGGTGTTCCTTTAGCTGCACAAATGCTGGCGAAGATTGAGCCTGTGAAAATGGATGAAACTGGAGACACGGAGAAGTAGAAAAGCTTGTAACTTGTATTGCAATGTATAGTATAACTACTCTCTAATCTATGGAAAACATCTGAAGATTACTATTTGAAAATTTATTTTATTATTCTATTTACTGTTGTAATTTGTAAGACTATTTAAACCTTAAATCACTCGACAAAGTCTCTGAGTTGAATCTCAATGTAGGTACTTCACACGAAAATCTCACAAATGTGAAATCAAATATTATACATCTATATATTATACTTCTGTAGAGCGACATAGAAGCCAATCTTTACTTACTGAAAATTATCTTCACGACCCAGACAAGAAGTAAAACATCTGACACCACGAAGGAAGCAAGAATAGAAGCCAATCTTTGTCCTTAAAACCCTAATCGCAAAACGTCTTTTGGTCGTACCTTGCCGCACTTCAGAAACCCACCGGTCGGCCACATCGTTCATTCCTTTCACCGACGTCCTAAGCTTATCTTTGAAATTAAAACTCTCTGATCCCATCAAGTCGTAGCTTGCCAACACCACTCGTCTTCCTTCCCGATAACATTTCCGTGAATACCATTCGTTCTGGTCATGGCGAGGAAGCGTTACATACGCATACATGTACGTTTGTTCCGACATCATGCATGTGTATACATATAAGACTTAAGAGTCGCGATTAAGTGTGCTTAGGTTTTCATAGATATCTTCGTACGATGCATATGTTAGTATTATATATATGTACGAGATGAAAAGTTGGGTGAGGTTTCAGTTGAACAATATATTATGAAATTGGGTTTGATAGTGTTTGGTGATTGTGTTGCACCAAATATGGAATCTCTTATACTATAGTTATCATCTGGTCCTACACATGTAACCATTATGTGACTTATCGTAAGCCGCCAACAAAATTTGTCAATTTGTAAAAAGAAAAAAAAATCTTACAAATTGATGACAGATCTATTTTATTTTATTATAAATAATTAGTAAAAGGTTAAAGCAGTCTTGAAAAAAGCAAAATAAAACATAAGTTTTAGCTCCCGGTTTTAAGCTTTATTTAAAAAAAATTATATGTAGATAATTTTCAAAAAAAAATTCATAATATATTTAAATGAGTAGTTTATGTTTTCGGTTTCTAAGTGTTTTTAAAATTATGTAATTGGTTTTTGATGTTCTAATTCCTTTTTCATATTCTGTTTAAAAAAATAAAACATAGTTTAATTATGTTATTTTATACTATTAAGTATAAATTCCAATTAGTTTTTGTTTATAGTTTCAAATATTTCAAAACTGCCTATATACTAAACTATACCTTAATATAATATAATGTAACTTTCCTACCAACTTTATGGAAGTTCTATGCAAATTCGAACTCTTATCAACTCAGAAATGCAAAGGAATAACCAAAAACCCATAGTATTAATTACTATTACATAGCTTCCATAGAATAAAAGAGGATAAATACATTATATAAAATCCTGCAGGAAGAAGGAGAGACAATTATAAGTTTTGAATATGTTTTTATATTATAAGTTAAGGTTTCACACCTACCTACAACTACAATTATACATAAGCCAAAAATAGCTTCCTAGTACTGAAGGCCCATTCTATATATAAAACAACAAGAGCTTCCTACTAAATAATAATTAGCCGATTATTCACGCTATTATGCACGGCAAGATATTGTTTTAGAAAAATTAATAAAGTTTTAGTTGCTAATATGTTGTAGAAAATCATATATGTAGGGATTAAAATATTTGTAAATCACGATACAAAGTTAAAGTCTAAACATTCCGAAAATGCGCATCGATTAGATAAGGGATGAAGTTAACAGTCATAAATGTAATGATTGTATATCATATTGTTTTATGGGTGATTGGATTTTGTATAACAAAATAGAGATAACGACTACATTACTGTAACCAGCGATTTGAGATTTGTTATAGGTGATCAAATATGCATCTTTTAGTCACTAGTTAAATTCGATTTCGAATAATGGTACTTGAAAATATCTTCACTATTGGCTGAAGTAATGAATCAGTGTAATGGTATATTTAATTTCCTTTCAGGTTAAGAGAAGTTGTAGATTCTTCCCTTACATTTCTTTTTATAAATGTGTATGTATCACATGATCACCAAACACAAGTAGGGCAATAAATGTGTTTAGCATGTAACTTTTTTTGTTGTAATAAGAAAAGAAAAAGCTTTGCTTGTGTAGAAGACAATTCCAAAAGCCATATAAAATAGCAATAAAGAAGAATATATTATTGTATACTTTGCATTTTTGTTTCCAACAGAATATAATCAATCTCAACTGAAAAGAAAAATTATTGTTTGATAAAAATCCCGATAGCTTGACATGAACGTCATTGGAGATGGAGTTGTATAAATAAGTGAATCAATCAATGAAGGATAACAAAACAAGAGAAGAAAACAAAAAACAAATAAAACTTTCAGTGGAGAAAACCAATCTGAACAAGTAAGGTTCTTCTTATTTCTCTATGTTTTAGTTTTCTAGAATGCAAATTTCTTTTTAGTTTTTTAAAATATTCCTTTTCTATTATTATTTGATATTTGTCATAACTCATATATTGTGTACATATATGTAAAGAATGATCCAGATTAAATTAATCAAGCTGGAAATAAAAAGTCACAAAATATATTAGTATCAAAAAATACATTGCAAATATGATAATAATGATCTCTATGTTTTTCATGGATCAGTTTAGTTTCCTTCTCCTAAAAAGAAAATCTACCTAGGGTTTTAACATCTCCTCTCTTTTTTTTCCTCCAGAAATGGACAAGCAAGAGATAAAAGATGATCACATCAGCAGAGAAGAGATGCTCAAGAAGATAATTGATTCATTGGGAAAAGACGGCGAGCCTTCAACAACTATCCTCGTTGGCGAAGCTGGTATAGGGAAGACATGGCTTGCAAAACGTGTAGAACAAGAAACCTCTTCACGTTTCAATGTCCTCTGGTTACATCTGAACAAAATGATTGGAGACGAGAAGTCACTTTACGAGAATCTAGCTACTCATTTATCGCTGTTTTTCGAGTTTGAAGAAGGCAAAAATCAAATTGAGCTTGATGATTCATTGGAAAGCTTGAAGAAGGAGATAACAAAAAAGATCACTAACAACAAGAAGAAGAATCTTCTGTTGATTTTGGATGATGAAAGAAGTATGACAACTGAAAACCATGTAATGGAAGACCTAAAGCTCCAACAGTTTCTCGAGCAACACTCAACTCTAAAGACTCTAATCACAAGAAGAGGTGAGACAGAAGAGAGAGAGTCAGCGACAACTATCGAAGTTGGCCCGCTTACAAAAAACGAGTCATGGGACTTACTTCGTAATTCTCAAAACTTACTTGAGTCGTTCACCGTTGAAGACTGGCCGCTTTTGCTGCAGAACCTTTGTGATAACAGAGAGATCGAAGAACCTACTTTGATGTCTTGCATTGTGAGCAAGAGTCAGGGCTTACCTGCTGCAATTGTTGTCTTAACCAAGTCTTTAGACAGCATCAAGTCGCTGTCTGCAAAACAGCGGGATATCTTCAAAGAACTTCTTTTATCCCCCAAGTCACTAGAAGCAGCAGCTGCTTCCAAGAATGCTATAGATCGCAGCCGTTACAATCCTGTCGTGCGTTTAAGCTACGAGCTGTTAAAGCCCGACGAAATAGTCAAAAGTCGGGTCATTGCTTGCTTTTGGCATATCCTGGACTTCTACAAGTACTGTGGATGCGCTTACTACCGCGACCTAATCGTTCACTGGATGCTAGAAGGATATTTTGATCCGGTTAAGTCGGTTGAGAAAGCTTATAACGAAGGACATTCCATTTTAATGGATTTTATGAACAGAGGAATCTTAAAGATACAAGAAGACAACATGGTGGTTCCAGAGATGTCTATGAGCAACCTGTTAGATCTTCAGTATTGTGGATTCTTTGGCAGATCTTGTCTTGGATTCAACCGAGTTTACGGTGGAGACAGGACAAAAGGACTTGGGAGAATCGTCTTAATCGACGATATGATCCAGACAATTCAATCTAACAAGAAGAAGAACATCACAACGATTATTGTTAGCGGAAATCGTTTACGCAGAGAGGTTCCTCGGAAGTTCTTTGAAAAACAAGAAATGCAGGATCTTGAAGTTGTTGTTCTCTTTGAGCCAACGTTTCAAGATCTTGTTCATTCTTTGTCTACGCTAAAGAAACTTCGAGTACTCGTGATCAGAGACTGCGATCTAATAAAAAATATCGATGAGCTAAAGGGTCTTGGAGGCCTACATGTTCTTGAAGTCTCTGGTGCAAGTTCTTTGGATAACATTTCTGATGATTTCTTCAAGTACATGACTCGGCTTCAGAGTCTTAACCTTTCAGGACTTCCAATCAAATCTTCGCCTTCAACAATCGAAAATCTAAGCATGCTCCGTTGCTTCATCCTAAGAGACTGCTCTAAGCTACAAGATCTGCCTAATTTCAATGTGGACACAACAGAACTCGAAGTTATCGACATTCGTGGAGCTCGGGATCTCAAATCCTTTTTCGATAGAGTTAAATATTGGAAAGACTATAAAGGCAAGAACAAGAACTTCGCTCATCTCCGGAAGCTCGAACACTTGGATTTCTCAGAGTCTCAAATCATTCGCCTACCGATATTTCATCTCAAAGATTCTAGAAACGATTTCAGCACTATGCCATCTTTGACCCGACTCTTGGTACGAAACTGTACAGAGCTTAAGAGATTGCCACAGCTTAAGCCTTTGACTAATCTCCAGACTCTTGATGTCTCTGGTGCTACAAAATTAGTGGAGATGCTTGAAGTGTGTTTAGAGGACAAGAAAGAGCTTAGACTCCTTAATATTTCAGAGACAAGTCTTCCCGAGTTAGCGGATACGATCGCTGATGTTATCAGTCTCAATCAGCTTCTGATAAGGAACTGCTCCATGATGAAAGAGCTTCCGAGCATTGAGAAGCTAACACACCTTGAGGTTTTTGATGTTTCAGGTTGCAATCAGTTGGTGAAGATCGATGGATCGTTTGGAAACATGTCTTACCTCCACAAAGTGAATCTTTCGGGAACGGATCTCGGAGAGTTACCTCAAAATATCTCAGAGCTATCTAACCTCAAAGAGCTCATCATAAGACATTGTTCCAAGCTAGAGGCTCTTCCAAATCTTGAGAAGCTAATTCATCTTGAGATCTTCGATGTTTCTGGCTGCACTGCGTTGGAGAAAATCGAAGGATCATTCGAGAATATGTCTTACCTTCGAGAGGTGAATCTCTCTGGGACTAAACTCAAAATGTTTCCAGAGTTGCCAAAAGAAAGCATCTTTCGTTCTTTGAAACGCTTTGTTCTCGCGGATTCGAAGTTTTTAGAGCTAGACGAGTGGAGCCAAATAAAGGAGTGTTTGGCAATGAATCCAGAGGGCTCTAGCTTCTCTATTCTAGCGGACAAAACCCGCGAAAAGGCCGAGAAGCTTGTTAATCATGGTGATAGATACAGAGTTCTTGATCCTGAAGTTCCTTTAGATATCGATATCGTTGATATCAACAGATCAGTGGATCTTGAAAAAGCGGACATATCCAAAGCAGAGTATGTCTCTGTTTCAGAGAATGAATCTGAAAACGTATCTTTGATATTTGACAAGTTTCAAATGAGATCGGTAAAGGGCTGTTGGGTAGAGAGGTGCAAGAAGATGGAGAATGTCTTCGCATCAGGAGAGAATCAAGAGAAGGAGATATCATCATCATCATCATCATCACTGGAGACTCTTTGGATGTCCAATCTTCCATTGCTCAAAAAATTAGACAGTGGTAATGGAGGATTCGTCTTCAAGAACCTTAAGAAGCTAAGCATAGATTGTTGTCCAAACATCGAATGGCTTTTCCCAGGAGCTTCTCAACTTCCTCAAAACCTTGAGATTCTACGTGTGACGTTTTGTGATCAGCTGAAGAAATTGTTTGATATGGAAGCAGGAGAGTTACCGAATCTTCGCAAGCTCTATCTTCTTGATTTGCCTGTTTTAACGTCGGACGGAGCTAAGTTTCCGAATCTGGAGAAATACAGAAAAGAGAAATGTCCGAGTTTTAAAGCTACACTTGAGGAACTCAAGCTAGGAAGGAAAATTGAAGAAATAGAAAAAATTTCAGAGGATGAAGGTAACACCGGTTATCCGGGACGGGGACGGATGGTTCGGGAACGGATGGTACGTGAACGGATACTTCGGGAACGGATGCTTTTTGGGTCGAAAGAAAGAACTTCATTTTAAGACAAAAATAATAAAAACTGACTTGAATGGGGTCAGTCCAGGATTTTCGGACTAGCGGTTGTTCTGACTAGATGAGATTTTTGGACAGTGTTGATCGGATTCGGATAGTGTTGGTTGGATTCGCATAGTGTTGGTCGGATTCAGATAATATTGGTTGGATTCAGACAAAGCGGTTAGGCAGTTGGACAGCCTAGTGATAATATGTACGCCTAAATATTTTGGTGGAAACGGTTCTTGGACTAAAACATAGATAAAATTGCTTAACTGCTTGGCGGGAACGGTTAATGGATAATTTTGTGGGTCTTAAGAAAAAAGTAGTGCAATCCAATGGTTAGGGCATAGAGAAAACGGTTATGACCGCGTGTGTAAAATGGGCGCAAGAACGGTTCATGGGCGCAAAAATGGTTTTAATAACGATTTTCGAGTATTCTATCCATTTTAAATAATTTTCAGGGGCAGAATCTCTGGTTTAGACAGAAAAAGACCTCAGAAGAATTTGAGAGAAAAAAATCAAGAGAAAGAAAGATTGACCGAGAGTCCTGATAGTGGAACGATTGGTCAGAGACAGCGGGTGACTCAGATCGTGAGGATTATAAGGATTAGACTGTTCTGTTTTGGGAGACACGTGCAAAAGATGTAAGAAAGTGAACTATAAGATTAAAAGTGAGTGCATGACCGTGAGTTATATAGAGATCAAATCTTGCGTGATGCATTTGGTCTAGGTTTAGTATGAATTATCTAATTTATTTGCTTATATGTTATATCCCACTTTCATTAACCAATATTGTTTTAAAAATGTAACTTTTTTTTAAAATGACATAAATCTGATCAGCCGCCATCTTGAAAACTGGATTAAAATTTTTTAGTAAATAAACTAAGAACTCTGTGCACGTATATTGGGTCTGTAACACAGAACTCTGTTCAGGTATATTGTAAGCTGGTTATATTTCTTGATAGGATTATTCTTCGTATGCAAGCTAATTGTGATTTTTGCTTAGATATGAGACTTGTATTTCCCAGCAATTCCTCTGTTAAAAAACTTAATATATGACTTCAGAATCTGGTACAGAGTTACCATATAAGTAATGATTGTTTCGGTGATCAGCCTATTGGTTCGTCTCAAACCGTTTTATTCTTGAAATGTATCAGTTGCAACGTTTCAGTTACAACATGGTGTACAGATCAAGAAGCCTATCGAAGTATCAGCTCCAAAGTATGTTGAGTACTTAATGGATTGGATTGAGAAACAACTCGATGATGGCTATTCTAAAACATTCTTTTCTGACTTGGCTGGCTATTCACAATCGCCTCCCAACCGGAGACAGAATGGCCACTTGGAACAGAGATTCTGACAGCACCTGCCCTCTTTGCCACGTCCACACGGAAACGCGCGACCACCTTTTCTTCTCCTGCACCTATTCTGCAGAGATTTGGAGAACACTTACAAGGAAGCTCCTTCTCTCTCATTACACTGTCTGCTGGAGCCAACTCCTGACGATACTCAGCAACACTTCTATGGACAAAACGCGACTTTTTCTAGTGCGCTATGTCTTCCAACTCATGACATACTCGCTTTGGCACGAGAGAAACAAAAGAAGACATGGAGAATCACCCAGCCCGGCTCAAACACTAGTCCGCAACATTGACAAACAAGTTCGAAATCGACTTCTCTCTCTCCGGTTGATGGGGATAACGAAGCACCTCGGCACAATGTCACTCTGGTTCGAAACTAGATAGCAACATCAGGGACTTTCAAATTCTTTAATTGATCAATACATAGCCCACACATAGTTGTAAAACAGTTTTTTGGTTGAATAAAATTTCACATTTTTTCATTAAAAAAAAAAACAAACTCGATGATGAGTCCATAGTTTCTCAAAAGGCTTGGTAGATAACCTTACTTTGGCATTATCTTGCTGATTATGGATAAAACTTCAAGAAAGTGGTGAAGACAATCTTTAAACGATTGTTCCGAGTTTACGCACACATTTACATCAGTCTCAAAGAGGAAGCTCATCTCAACACTTGCTTCAAACACTTCATCCTCTTCA
Source organism: Schrenkiella parvula (assembly GCA_000218505.1). Classification (NCBI taxonomy): domain Eukaryota; kingdom Viridiplantae; phylum Streptophyta; class Magnoliopsida; order Brassicales; family Brassicaceae; genus Schrenkiella; species Schrenkiella parvula. The sequence goes on along the minus strand of CM001193.1, from coordinate 9,288,578 downwards.
CTCATATACATATTTGGTTTCTGTGTTACTAAGCTGAAGATTATTGATCTGTAATTTTGAAATTGCTTTGAATTAACTTTGGTATATTTTTTGTTTTCTATAATTTGATGGTATTTGTGTAATTTCAAGAAGAAGCACTCGAGTCTTCTTACTTAAAATCTAAGAATCATACGTCAGCCAATAATTGTAGTCCACGTGTATGTGGTTAGCACGTCAGCTATTTTGTTCTTACGTCGTCGTTTTCTTATCTTCCGAACGGAATAAGAACGCCGTCAGCGACCTTCAATGTATTGCTTCGTCAGCTAATACATATATGACGACAAATTCAAAATGTGAGTTTTGGCATGACTTAATTTGATTAATTACTTTAAAAAAAATTAATGACTACTTAATTAATTAGCAGTATTAATTATGTTTTGTTTGTTCAACAGATTTTTTTTTGTCAACTGTTCAACAGATTAACTTACGTCTTTGGCATGATTAGTTTATTTTACTGAAATTCTTAAAAAAAAATTTGTGTAGATGTTTCTCTCTCTACTGTTTTTTTTTCTTCTAAAAAGCTTTCAATTTTCTTTTTTTGTCAAAGTTGAATCGCTTTCTCTTGTTTTTCGTCGCGTGTGTAAATTTGATTTTCTTCGTTTTCGGAATTTTGAACCTCTGAGCTCATAAATCTTCGCCTCCGTCTGCGGAATCCAACACCAGATTCCGGCGCCGGAGCGCCGATGAACAATCAGGTCATTTAGTATTTTGATAAATCTCCCGCGGAAATACATAGTTCCGATTTCGATCTTCTTAAGGTTCGATTTCCGTGGGGAAGTCTTTGTGTGCCCTTGATTTTTTTGTCCCCCTGGGAAGCGACAATGTCAAAGGTTGTGTACGAAGGGTGGATGGTGAGGTATGGAAGGAGGAAGATCGGACGATCGTACATTCATATGAGGTATTTCGTTTTGGAGCCCCGTCTTCTGGCGTATTACAAGAAGAAACCGCAGGATTATCAGGTGAAATTCACGAAAACGAACCAATTTGTTCGAACTAGTTTTACTTTTTTTTTAATCTGTTTGATTTGTTAGTTTGCTTGGTTTGAGTAGATTTCTTTCGTTTTCAAACTTTCCCTTTGGGTTTCTTGCTGTTTATGGTTTTATATCAGTATAAATGTCTATGAAATTCCAATATTTTTATGAGGTAGTAGACCGAACTCTATGGCATTTTGCTAAAGGAAAAAAAGTCTCAGCCTTTGCTGTTTTAGCTCACTCTGCCACTATTTTGTATTTTTTTTTTATGGGCTGTAGATCCCATATGACTTTCAGGGTTTTCTTCTTGAATATGGGTGAGTGATGCTTTCTACATGTGAATATAGGTTCCTATCAAGACCATGTTAATTGATGGCAACTGCAGAGTTGAAGATCGAGGCTTGAAGACACATCATGGACATGTGAGGCTTATTTTTACTCTTTTTATTACTATGTTGTTACTCGAAGTGCTTATAGATGTGTGTGTAATGTCTTGCATCGAGGGTGTGTATGGTTTCGGGAATTGCAACCACTCATCTTGACGCGATGTATCTAAGCTAGATTTCTTATAAACATATACCCTTGTATAATCTCTTTGCCTTTGCTTTGGAGAAGTTGTTCAGGCTTATTTTTTCTTCCCTGGCCAATATTTGAAGTTTTAATACGGGGTAGGAGAGATGATGAGTAGGATAAGAAGACTCTATAGGAGTAGGAGTGGCTGCTTGGTAGAGAAATATTTTCTTAGTTGTGAGGAAAAAATTTTCTGAGCTAGGTAACCGAGTAGAATACTTGATTCACCTAAATTTGGTTAGCAAATGTGCTCCAAGTCTCTTAAGAATTAAAACCAAGCATAATATAAACACAGATTTACACATGTTGCTTATATGTATGATATAAAATTTCACGGACTAAACTAATAAGTTAGAGGGATTATCTAAAGGTCGTGTAAGGGCAGCTTACAACAGTTCCAATCTCTTTCGGCAGGAGAAAGAAATTTGATAATGTTTGTTGTAAATCAATTGATGGTTTTCTCTTATTTGCTTTTTATAACAACCTTGATTGTACTATCACTTAAGCCTTTAATATTTCTTTTGTGCTTGCCAACTCTATTCTGCAGATGGTTTACGTGTTGTCTGTCTATAACAAGAAAGAAAAGCACCACAGAATAACGGTATCTTGTCCTTACTTCCAAAAATAGCTGAGACTAGCTTTACCTTGTTACTTGGCAAATTCTTGCGTCTCGTTCATTTATATGGAGTAGTATATTCTTTCTAGATGGCCGCGTTCAACATCCAGGAAGCACTAATGTGGAAGGAGAAAATTGAGTCTGTTATAGACCAGGTTTGTCATATGCCTGCCAACTCCCAAACCACCAAATTAATTATTTAGTATACATGTCTAAACTTGTGTACGTTGGTGCTTTATCTGATTTACCTCACTGTGTGCACTGGCACAGCATCAAGAGTCCCAAGTTCCAAATGGTCAGCAATATGTTTCATTTGAATATAAGTCTGGAATGGATACTGGAAGGACTGCTTCATCTTCAGATCATGAAAGCCAGTGAGTACCTATCTGATATGATTTCTCTATCTCTGCTGGCATGTTGATTCAACTTGCCAACAACTCACTGGTTCAGGCAAAACTTATAGGATTTTTCTGACTTAATCATAAGTTCTCTTTATGGAATATTGATACTCTCTTCGCTCATAAACTTGGCTTGCTTGTTCCAAAATTTGACTTGCTTGATGGATGACCATCCATATGTTTCCAAATAAGTGGTTTGTGGTGATCATGATTGTAAAATAAAACTTGAAAAGTGTTATCCGGTTAAATAACAAAAGTAGGTAGTCAACTATTAATCCTCATCTGAATATTGAATTTTCTCCAAATCGGCTGCCTCAGTTTTGAGTCATTATAAGTACGTTACAAATGCTGGAAGATGCTAACAAAATGTTGAATGTTGGGAGGGAAAATATCATTTCAGATATCACTCCTTTCTATGATTGTCACTATTTTGTTGAATTTTTATTTCTTTAATATGCATATAGTTACGGCAAAAATTAACTGCAATTTTCGTCAGGTTCAGTGCACCAGAGGATGACGATGACTCTCGACGTAATTTAATGAGAAGGACAACTATTGGAAATGGTTCTTTTCGAGTTCATTCATTCATGAGCTAATCTGGTCAGCTGCAATCCTGGTAGTAATCTAATCACCTTAAACAAATGGGCAGGTCCTCCGGAATCTGTACTTGACTGGACTAAGGAGTTTGATGCAGAGTTGGCGAACCAGAATTCTGATAACCAAGCTTTCTCGAGGAAACACTGGCGTCTACTACAGTGCCAAAATGGTTAGTGGTTTTGCAGGGTAGAACATGCTGCCACTTCTGCAATGCAACGTAGTTTATTATTTTCCCCTGCTAAATCACAGAAAAACAAATAACCTTATGCAGAACTTGTGGAACCCGGTGCTCTGCTTAGTTATCTGCAATAGAAACTAGAAGATTGCCTTGAAGGAAAGAACTGGATTTGGCCTTAATCTTCTTTATTTTTGTTTTTGATACATTTGACAGGTCTTCGGATTTTTGAAGAGCTTCTTGAAGTTGATTACCTTGTATGGAAATTTCTAATAGCTTGTCATTGTTATGGCATGATTGCCTTCTAATTACGTGGAAACTTTATATAGACAAGAACCGTCATTTACAGTGCTACATGTGCAGCCAAGAAGCTGCAGCAGGGCAATGAAAGCTGTTGGTGTAGTGGAGGCAACATGTGAGGAAGTATTCGAACTTGTGATGAGCATGGATGGCACTCGTTATGAGTATGTGTTTCTCCTCCTTATATATGCTTCTGTTTCTTTCTTTGTAAAATAATGTCTCTTAGTTATTTATGTTCCTCTTTTTTCCTGTGTGATGCAGGTGGGACTGCAGCTTTCAGTATGGTAGCTTAGTGGAAGAGGTGGATGGTCATACAGCAGTGCTCTATCATAGACTTCTGCTCGACTGGTTTCCAATGTATGTTGCACCTAAAAAGTTATCGTCCAGTTACAGTCACACCTTCTGCGCTTAATCTTTAATGAAAGGCTGACAAGTGATACTTCGTTTTTAACTGAACTAGATCTTATATGCTACTTCCCTAGCTAAAAAAAACGGTTGCCCTTAAGGGCCAGAATGATTATTTGTTGTCATTTGTGATCTTTTCTGTTTCCGGTCAGAAGCTTTCTTTTATCCTAATTAATCAAATGGCTCCAGGGTTGTGTGGCCCCGTGACCTCTGTTATGTCCGTTATTGGCGCCGTAATGATGATGGGAGTTATGGTACCTTTCTCTCCTCTTTACTCATGCTATAATCTGGAAAGGTAAATTTACATAGCTTGTTGGTTATTTATCTCGCTCTTTCTGTGAAGTTGTGTTGTTCCGTTCTAGGGAGCATGATAATTGTGGTCCACAACCTGGATGTGTCCGTGCTCATCTTGAGAGTAAGTTTAGGAAACTGAACATTTCAAAGCGATTAATTAAAATATCATAATATTTGATGTGCTGCTATATAAGCTGTTTCTATTTTTGTTTCTCTTAGGTGGTGGATATAATATTGCCCCCCTAAAGCCCCGAAATGGTAGGCCGAGAACACAAGTGCAACATCTAATACAAATTGATCTAAAAGGGTGGGGTGCAGGCTATCTTCCAGCATTTCAACAACATTGTCTTCTTCAAATGCTGAATAGTGTTGCTGGTAATTTCATACTTACTTTCCACTGGTTTCTTCAGGTCCTTGCGAGAAAGGAGTTCCACTCGCTATTTATTATCGTCCGTTGTAATTCATGGTGTCATGCTCATCACAGGTTTGCGGGAATGGTTTTCACAGACAGATGAGAGAGGTGTTCCTACTCGGATCCCTGTTATGGTTAATATGTCATCATCTTCCTTGAGCTTGAGTAAGAGTGGAAGGTCTCTGCATCAGTCTGCCTTTTCTCTTGATCAAACAAATGCTGCCAACAGAAACTCCATGCTCATGGATGAAGACTCCGATGATGATGATGAATTTCAGATTGCTGAATCAGAACAAGAGGTTTGAATATCAAGCATTTTAATTTTCTAATCTTAAGCAGCATCTGGAATTGAATCGTCATTCTTGTTACTATTTCAGCCTGAAAAAAGTAAAACAGATAACGAGGTCAAGAGAACAGGTTAGCATCCTATCATTAAGTATAAAAATTTTACTTGAGCCTATTAGGATATCTAATAGCGATGATTTCTTATGCGATTTGAAAGTTCAGACGAAGAACCTGCTCACGAGATTGATCTGTCATGCTTCTCGGGTAACCTAAAGCGCAATGAAAATGAAAATGCCCGTAACTGCTGGAAGTCTTCTGACGGGAACAACTTCAAAGTTCGCAGCAAGAATTTCTGTGACGATAAAAGAAAGGTCGGTAAACCTTTCGCCTTACTCAGAATGGTTATTGCATCCGGCTAACTTCTTTTCCTGTTCATTTTCTTGCTATACTGAAGATTCCTGCTGGGAAGCATCTTATGGATCTCGTTGCTGTCGATTGGTTCAAAGACAGTAAAAGAATAGATCATGTGGCTAGACGTAAGGGCTGTGCAGCACAAGTAAGATACATTCCAGCTTGACTTTTGTTCGTTAATGTCCTTCATTAGTTACCAAGAGAGAGATTGTTCCAATCAAATCTTCAAATTCTTCCCATACTTTTCTCTTGCTTGTGGATTCATCTTAATCGTTTTGAAAGCTCCATGAGAGATATTGAGCCTTTTGGTTAACATGTTCAGGTTGCTGCAGAGAAAGGCCTATTCTCAATGGTGGTAAATGTTCAAGTAAGTTTGCCCATAAAACTATTATTAAAATTCAGAACATAATGTGCAAACCATAAAGTCTTATATATGTAGTATGTTCAAAACCGTTTTCTTTTTGTTTATGTAGGTTCCAGGGTCAACCCACTACAGTATGGTGTTTTATTTTGTGATGAAAGAACTTGTACCGGGGTCCCTGCTGCAACGATTTGTTGATGGTGATGATGAATTCCGGAATAGTCGGCTAAAGCTTATACCTTTAGTTCCTAAGGTATGTTTGTCTCTCTTTCTCTTTGTGATTACTACTGTAAGTATATTCACATCATTTCCTTATATAATCGATATACGAAATCTATACAGGGCTCATGGATAGTACGGCAAAGCGTGGGAAGCACCCCATGTCTCCTCGGGAAAGCAGTGGACTGCAACTACATTCGTGGCCCAACATACTTAGAGGTGAGTATAGGTGTATAGTGTTAAATTTTTGAAGCTCTTTGTAACCATTAATAACTCAATTGCCCATTGTGTTCATGTATAGATCGACGTGGATATTGGTTCATCAACTGTTGCAAATGGAGTTCTGGGCCTCGTCATTGGTGTAATCACCTCATTGGTTGTCGAAATGGCTTTCCTTGTACAGGTATATTAATCGGCAAACAGACATAAAGTATAGGTTTTGCTCAAGTAGTTGTGGTTACTCTAATGTATACACAAATCTGGTTTGGTTTTGCAGGCAAATACACCGGAAGAATTGCCTGAGCGGCTCATTGGCGCGGTTCGGGTTTCGCATATAGAGCTCTCGTCGGCTATTGTTCCGAATCTGGAGTCAGATTAACAATAGTGTATGACTCCTAAAAACCCCTTCAGAAATTACCATCAAACTTCTTCATACATGTTCTGTGGCATAAAAGTGTTTGGTGGCTCTTTGGAATGTTCACTGCTTTAATTCTTTATCTCGTCTTCATCTTTTCCTTTTTTTCGTCTTTCTTGTAATGTTAAATTATAGTGAAAGTTAGTTTGTTATATATCGCTTTACAATGCGTCAATATTGTAAAATGCGAAACTTTTATTATGCTTGATAACTGACTCATTAATTCGACATGACAAATGAGTAGTAATCAAGTTTATAATGACCGAGGCATTGGAGTTGCGACATAATTATTATGCATCAGTCATCATTATAAACTTAAAGGGCCTACGTTCAATGATCATAATGTAAACTCCAATATTTATTACATTTTGTCACCAAAGTCGTTTATGAAACTCCAATATAGATTACATTATGATCACTGAATGTTTTCATGTTTTCATCTTTGTAATTAGCCATGAAAACAGAAACAAAGTTCATCTGTTACATATCGATGAAACACAAGTATTTATAACACTTTGAATTTTCGCCGTTCTCCTTTAGCCTTTTTTTACATTTTGAAATATGTAAGTGTGTGTAATTTGTTGGTCTTCTTTTGAATTTTTGTTCTTTCATTTCGTTTGTGACATTTCTTTTCGTTTTTCATTCCTTACGAAAGTCAAAGTTGATTCCTAGGTGGATGCTAATATTTTGGAGTTCATAAATATATATATTGAAATTAATGTCAAAACCAAACTCACCAACAATTTTTAGGATAAAATAAAAATTCAAACCAGGAAGAATGAAGAACAGCAAGTGAAAACTCTGTGATTAAGCGTTCTGCAACTAAACCCGGAAAGAAAAAACAGTGTTCTATACAAAAGTGAAACAAAACCTAATTGTTTTCTCTTTGATTAAGGAGATCCATAGTTATTTAAATATTTATTCTTGCCCCCAAATTTTAATATAGACTGGAATGGATATTTCAATTATTTAATACTTGCTTTATAAGAGAATTGTGGGTTACTTCAACCTTAAACCAGCAAATCTGTATAAAAAATAAATAAAAATTTGGAGCTTGTTGTATCAGTCATAACTAAAAAGAATTGTAAGTTTGATAAGAACGATCAGTTTGAGCTCAGACGTCTTCGTTTAGTTCAAGCTTCATGGAAAGCAGGAATGCTATTGATTTTCCAAGTCGTTTTCTAGCTTTTAATGAGGAATGGTTTCTTGAAGCTCAAGGTAACTTGAATGAGAAAAGTTCTGGGGAAGTTTTATCAGATGCTCGTCACCGGCTAGACCTCGAAAAGCCATACCAAGAGAATAACCCAAAGCACGAGAAACCGAGACAGCCACTGCATTTCCAATCTGACAGTACCTGTACAAATTGAAAAGCAGTGAGTGAGATTTGTGAAGTAATATGAAACAATTGTCTCTGTTTTTCTTAGATTTCTCTCCAAAAGAACACAAAGTAAGTACCTTTGTTTAACAGTTCCACAGAACTGGAAGTAATCAGGGAAACCTTGAAGCCGTGCGGATTCTCTTATGGTTAGTATTCGATCTTGTTCTGGATGCAATAACGCCTGTAAATAGCAAAATTAAGCAAATAAAATATGGGTCTCAAGTGAAAAACTGCAGAGAAAATGGCTTTTAAGTATACCTGATTGCTGCAGCTCGGGACTGTTAGAACGGTTGGAACTGTTTCATCCCACCAAAGACGCGCAAACGGTCTGCGAATTTAGAAATCCAGAGAGATGTAAAACATGGGAAGGTTCAACAAATAGTTTCAGGTGGAGGGGTTAAAGAAAAGTACCTTTTAGATTTTCCTTGCTGAAAAGTAAAGACGTATTCTGGTACCTAAAGAGGGCCACAGGTGAGTTTGATGCAATATATATATATATTTGCGTTTCTGAAATTTCTACAACTGTTGAATCAGCAGACTTAACAAGTAGAGTGTCAATACTGTCTAGTCTCGTTTGATCGACAACTCAAATATTTTTGATATGGTTTACTTATATAAGAGGAGTATTTACCAAAGGCTTTCCTGATGGCAGAAGGATCGGTTTCATTGATGGATCACGGCAGACAGTATTGTCATTTCTGATGATTAACCCGGGAAGATCCCTGAAATTAGCCCCCTGCAAACGTCTCTACAGTGAGAATATTGCTGCTTGAGTTTCGGAATTGTTTATTAGTAGAAAGAAGTGTGTACCTTCTTCCTTGGGATTTGACAAACTCGGGCATAATCATCTTCAGACATAAGGGACGGTCTGTGATCATACAGTAGCATCGTCTTTTTGGTACATTTATCAATCGCAGAGCCAGTCATATCTGACAAAGCAAAACGCTAAGGCGTGCGTTACTAAAATGAATATGCAAGTGAATGCTAATGTCTTATAACTACGTTACATCCAGACAAGATGTTGCGAATGAGACTGTAACTAGAGAAATCCAGATGGTCCAACTCACCGTGTTTGGTTGATCTAATGTATCTTTGGAAATCTGTATCTGGGAGACTTTCATAAGACATTTTTTCCCTGCCTTCGTCATAAGACACCTAGAGTTGTGAAATGAAAGAAAATCATAAATATATAGGGTTAACACTGAATTGCAGATGGATCTAATGGATATGAAACTTACATGAGGAAGATCCGATATCGCATCTTTTAGAACAAGAGCCTTTTCAAGATTTCTGGGTTGGCCTTCATCATAAGCAACTACATTCCGCTGAAACATGAAAGCCAAGATGGGCTTAGTTGGGAGAACGACAGGGTCCAGGCAAAGAGTATGAAGTAATCACCAATTTACAATTATGTTACCTCAAACTCAAGTGGAAACCCATATCTGACAATAACATCATGGGTTGGAAGCGGAAACGGAGGTAGGTTCTGAAACAATATACCAAATTATTATTAAGGGTGAAACAGTCAGCTGGAGAAAGTTAAAATAGGCTTCTAAACTCACCTTGTCTGGATCAGCTCCCCACATGAAAACTCGGGAACGAAATTGGGAAAGACCATAGCAACCAGCTGTCATAATACCTAGTCTTGCTTGGTATCTCATGTGCACAAGACGGCTCAAAGCGTATCTCCCAAGAGAACCTTTGTCCAACCGAAGAATATCAACAACATTTTCCATCAAAACGTATGCGGGTTTCAGATACTCCACTATGTCCATGAAAACTATAATTTGCTGATTCCTTTCATCAGTTAATGGAGAATCAACATTCCTGAAGCGGTTATAGCCACTAATTCCTTGACATGGAGGTCCACCACATATCACACCAACACCGCCCTGGATTACAATCATTCACAACATTTTCTGATTTTCAGTGAAATAAGATGTGTTGGTGGTTCAATCATACAACTTTCAAAGACCAAGCATTCAATTTAGAGACATGGAAAGGATCTTACAGGATGTGGCAAGATGTTATTCTTGAATCCACTTGTTATAAAATCACGCATGGCATCTTGACAGTTGCTAAAATTTCAAACATAATTAATTAGATCGAGATAAACAACAGATACCCTTTTTTAACATTATTTTAGAACATATACCTCAATTCCTCTGCTGGCTCCCAAGTATCTTCGCTGCTGCTGTATCCTTTCCAGTGCACCTAAATGAGAGCCATGAGCAAAAATTCATCTTCATAAAACTACAACGTCATTAGTGAGCCAAGACATGCAGAATATCCATCATGGAAGTTCTAGAAGGTGAAAAGAACATTCTGACTCAGGGCCTCCTGCCATACCTTAAATTTCAGGCCATATTCTCCAGTCTTATCAGGATCACCATAACATATATCAACCAGCTTTTCAACTTCGTACTCCTCAGGTTCTGAATCATCGTCATTAGAAGGACTACTTTCACTGCTTTCTCTTGTTGAATTTTTGGATTTTAATGTATCAGTTGTCTGATCATTATTAAACACATAGCGCTTGCATAATTTATTCCACTCCTTCAAAAGTAGGAGGAAATCTCCTACAGCATCATTCCTAACCTGTAAACAAAGACAGCATCATTAGAGTTGGTATAGTTCTGCAGAAACTGATCTAGCAATTAGCACCAAAAGTATTGTGACCTGTGTCTGTAGATGATTCAATTTCAAGCTCTCACAAGCAGCCAAATTTTGGTCAACAGCCCATTTCTGAGATTGAAGAATTTAGAATATTAAATGAAAATGAGTGCAAAAAGAGCTGTCCATCCTTAGTTATAGAGATAAAGATTAATTACTTAAAGCAAGTACCGTCACGACATCAACCCCTGAAATCTTGGCTCCAAGACTCAACCCAGTCGACATTCCACCACAACCACTGTAAAGATCAAGCACAGGAAGCTCTTTGCTAATATTTTTATTTCTCAAAAGAGATTTAGTGGATTCTGTAAGTACCACATCATCGCAACACTCAAGCTTGTCTTCGGAAGATTTAACTGAGACAAAAAAAAGAAGAAACAGGAATGCTCAAGCTCCTGTGCTTAGGATCTTCGATAAAAATACTGTGCAAAACTACTCATAAACTGTCCCATCTGATTTGCTAAAGGAAAAATTGAAAAAGTAGATATGTCCGCTTCTAGTTGATTAATCATAAGCCGATATGTCCGGTTCTAGTTGATTAAACCTGTCGTATATATTTCTTAACCAGCATGAGCACTTACTATTTCTCAAGGTTTGAAATGTTGAATACTCCACGCAATACTCCATATCAAAATAGAAGTCAGATTTTATAGTTTTGGGCTTCAATCCTGCCTGCAAAATCATGAAACTAAGAAAATTAAATGGAGAGTGTAACAAATTGACCAGATCTGTTAAAGTTGTAAAATGTTAAAAAGGGAGGAGGGGCTTGACTCAGCATACCCTATGTGATACTTGTAAAACAGTAACTTTAGAAATAAGACAATCTATTGGATTATCATTCATTACAGTAGAATAGAAGAGACGCCTTGTGTCATGATAAGTAGCCTGCTGTTTCATTACCTACAAAACATTAGACAAATGAGTAACTAGTTGTCACAGGGCAAAGAATGAAACAAGCAGAAGGAAAAGAAATTGTATACACACTGTATCCGTTGCTCTGTAGAACCACTGAACTCGGAAGTAGCTTTCTCCATCTGTTGTCTTAAAAAACTCTACTATCTTTCCAATATGTGTCTCTTCTTCGTCACCCTATAAAAGTATTGTAATGATTCAGGAACTATCTCGGAGATGGACATTTGATTAGCTATATATCTTCTTATTATAGGGCAAAACATATCCAAGGCTCTTGAATGGAAAATGTTGCTAATCCAATGAAATAAGAGGAAAGTTGTCCAAGGATACGTAAGCAAAGAACACCATATTCATGATAAGCACGTTTTACCTTTATGCAGGCAAAGTCTCCAAGGCCGAAGGTCTGATTGTCGACTTTTGCTTGCGAATAATGGCATTCCACATTTGCAACAATCTTGTCTTCGTCATCTCTTCAAAAGAACCGCTCATAATAATGAATGAATAGTAGAACAACGAAGTATGAGGTAAGAATATCTTAGAAAAATAGTGAGTTGATAAAACATCTAGTACTTACTCTGACTGTTGCCCTTTACTCTTAGATTTACATTCCTGAAATAAATTAAACTCACACTCAGAGATGGGGCTGATATTCCGAGAGTAAAAGAAAGAACTGAGATCTTTGTTATGTTGGATCAAACAAAGGGAGCCTATCTACCTATCTAAAGGGACGGACAAAGACACTGATTTATCATGTACACACCATTAGACTATGCAATCTCAATTGCTCAAATATACTTGAAACTTACGAACACAAAGAAAACTAAAGTAGTCAAGTGCAGAGCAATTATCCAACTACCTTGAGATCATATCTCCAGCGCCATCTTTCCTGAGCCTCCTCGCAAGGAATTGGCTCTCCGATGAAACAGAAGATACCGTGTTCATGCTTTTCACTGACAGCAGTACGGGTCACTGGCTCACCCTTTCCCTTGGTTGATTTAGTTATATCCAATGGTGCGAGACTCCCATTTCCCCCCGAGGAGAGGGTAGATCCACTTGCATCTTGTATCAAAATATCTCCATTTGAGCTTTTCGTAGACATATATTCAACTGATTCTTTTACTTTCTTGGCCGGCTGCGGCTGTTCATCGTTGTCAGAGAGATAGATCAAAGTAGAATTTACATGCATACAATCACTAGTTTTACCCTCACGTGAAGACTTCAGTGACTCTTGTTCCACTAACGCAGTCGTCATAGCTAATCCGTTACTCGTTCCCTTTTCACTAATTTTCAAAGAGCTACTGTGAATATCAGAAGATCTGCGTTTTCCTAACGACTTGTCCCTACTGCCATTTACAGTTGCCTTGATGCAACCTGAAGGAAAATTTAATAGCTCTTGCTTGGATGAAACAAGGGCATCACCTTCGTATTTCTTTATAGCCTCAAAACAGTTACCATGCTCACTAATTTGCCCCAGATTCTCAGTTCCTCTCACCTGTTTCGCACTACATATTGTCGGCCCACAAATTTTCATTGTGTTTAAAGTTTCTCCGTGGGCATTTGAAACAATTCCAGATAGCATGGGAGATCTTATTGATGGGTTCCGAGATGCAACAGGCTTCTCTTGGTTTTTAGACTTGCCTATATTCTCTTCTCCTTCATTCTCCATTCCCTTAGTGAATCTTGGAGATCTCCTCATTCGTTTATTGATGCTTGACGATAATGTATCACTGTCAACTTTCCTCTCAGCTGGAACTTGCGATCTACCTGCAGCATTGTTGTTCTTATCTTGGCACTCGGAAACGGTTTCCATCTCCAAGCTCTTGGCAATCGCAGCTATGTCTCTGCATCAAAGTTAGTTTGACGCTTAATGATGTTAATCTAAGATTTTCAACTCGATTTATTCATAAACACTAAGGATTTTAGTTATTAAAAATTTGGTCTTTTCTAACAAATAACAAATGCTCTGAAGCTTTTACGTACTTGAATGTCAATCCCTCAGATTCTAAGCTTTCCTTCTGCATCAATCCATTTAAAAGAAAACCACATTCATCAGTAAAAGAAAGATGAAGACTATATGCTCTAGCATCTGACTAAGCTGCATTGACTGCTAACAAGAACAAAACACTGCAAACAAAAAATTTGGCGACTAACCTTAACGGGAGCACTACTAATCTTTCTCTTCCTCGACCCAAACTGTCCGGTCACCGGAACCGAGCATACATCATCGATTTTCCCATTCACCGGCGTAAATCTCGGCGACCTCCGAACCTGACAATTGTTCGTCAGCATCAGCAGCGGCGACTTAACAGAGGAGGATGATTTCCTCTGCTTAACTCTACCTTCTCCTCCACCAATCTCTTTAGGCGAATTACAATTGGGCCTCGTGGATCTCCTCGTACTCATCTCTCCGCCGGAGAGCTTTATGGGTTCTATAGATGAAGACTGAGCAGCTTCTTGGCGACCTTCGGAACCGGTGGGATTGGGTACCCAGAGGACAAGAGAGAGACGTTCCGGTTCAGATGTAGAAGAAGAATGGAGATCCAATTGAGCTGTGGCTGCCTCTTCTGACTCACATTTCGCCGGCGATAGCATCGGAGAAGGTAAGAAAGAGAGACGAAACGGATCCAAGAAATGGCCCAAGTGTGGAAAATCAACTGACGAAAGGTAACATATCAAGTGACTGTGAATGGAGACATTTTCAATTTTTTTTTCGTGTTTCCTTTTGTTATTTCTAGTAACAGACTGTGACGTGTCACGTGACTTTTTTCTTCTTTTGACAAAATAGTATTTCTAAGTGTTTCTTTTCTTTGGTTTTAATGTCAAATTTCTCTTAATATTTCTAAGTGATCTAAAATATATATATATATATAAATAATGATTTACTAGGTGGGAAAATTATTTTTATTTTGATATAATCTAATTTATAATTTGAATTTTTTTTACTTATTCAGTCTTTACTAATTATTACAAAATTAATACAATAAAAAAGTTTTATTATTTAATTTTTTTCGATTTAATTTAACAAAATTTAAATTCGATTTAGATTTGATTAGATTTTAGTCAAAAAAATATTTTTAAAGATATAAAATAATAATTTAGCTTATATTATAAATATATATATATTACTAAATATATAAAATTTTAGATTTTTTAGTTTATCCAGTTTATGTTCGTTAAGATATATTAAACTGATATAAAAAAATTATTTATCAGTTTAATTTTCTAAATCTTTTCAATTGCTCAATTAGTATTGGTGTCTGTATATGCATGTATTGTAACAAATATTTAAATAAGCAGTATTTAAATCAATTATATACTAATTATTTAAAGAAAAACAAAAGTTAAAGTGGGGTACATGCCAAGCCCATGCTCCACCTGCGTCCGCTCCTGCTCACAACGCCACTAGGGTTTTGATTACTTAAACTCCAACATGATTATTCATAAAGATTGAGAAAAGAAAAAGAAAAAGACATCAGTTCTCTCATTTGTCTCTCTTTTAAGTGCTTTTGTATACTCCTTGGTCAGTGACTCCAGGTTGGTGTTCGGACAACTTAAAATGGGTATAAACGGGTCAATGTAATAATATCGGGTTTTAATGGACAATTCTATTAGACATTTATATTAAATGGATATTAATGAATATAGATTTTAAATGGAACGAGTTTTAAACGTGGTAGATTTAAATGGACCGGGTTTATCTATTTTTATATATCTAGGCTTTTTTGATGAAATCAATAGTTCTTTGTCTTTTAAAAAAGCACGATCCATTCTCTTTGATGACTTCAGATCTACAAAATCCCTGAAAACACAGAACAAAAAAATCACTTTAAATCAAATCAAGACATGCTAATGTAGGAGATGATGATTCAACATTTTAAAAAGACGAATAAAATATGGACCTTGTTGGGATGCTGATATTGGTAAAGTTGTCTTCTTCTGAAACAAGGGTTATACACATAAATGAAACAAACCCTAAAATGATAACGATTACAAAAGTGAAACCGTGATTTATCAAATGTAGTAGGTTTATACAAAACTTTTTTTCTTTTTTGGATTAGTTAGATCCCAATATGTTAATCCTTAATTTTTGTTAGGGATGTCAAAATGAGCCAATAGTTCATGAGCTAAACTGACTTAGCTACACTCATATTTTCATGGTTTCAAAATATTGCTTATCAATAAACGAGTGTGGTGATTGAGTTTAAATGAATTGACGAGTTAAGCTAGCGAGTTCTAATGAATTATGAATGACCTCATGAACAAGAACAAATTTCAACAATTTAAAATATTATATGTATATATTATACTTATGAAGATAATGAATATGTTATTTTTGGATCAGCCCAAAACTCCCAACTTTAAAAGAAACAACAAGATTGTTCGTTTGTTACATTCTTTTTATTTTATTATATTGTTAGTACTGAAGACGTGGACTTAAATTAGCATCTAGATTTGGATTTTTTTTTTCTATATACTTTTGGATTTAGATTTAAATTTAAACTTATATTTTTGGATTTTTTTTTACAATTTTATTTTAGATTATCTATTTTCGATCAAAATCTTTGCTTGTTTTAACATCCCTATATATGACTATATTAACATCCCTATATATGACTATATGAGCTTTTATAACTTAATTCAAATTCAAATTATATTGATCATGAACTAAATCGAATGAACTTGGAAATGGGGATGTTGTTCTGATAGTTTTAGGGATCATGAAGCTAGGAGAAGTAGTGCAGCCTGTGAATCATCTTTGTGGGGTGGCTCAAGTGTAACTTCACTGTAGCTTCAAAAATGGAAATAATGGCATTGGTGTGGGCTGAGTTATACCAGATTAGAGTGGTTTGCATGTTGGATTAACTCAGTATTAGAAACGAAAACGGCTGCTTTACTTCATTTATTACAAGTTGTTTGGAGTAAAAGTTAGAGGTTCATATGATTTGAAGGGGATAATTCGAAGCGTTAGTTTAAGACATTTATTGTTCAATATTCGATACCAGATGAGCTAGTTACCTTGCTGTCTCTTTGGGTTTAATCAAGCGAGAAAATAATAAAGCGGTTGATTTCATTAGCTTTCTAAAAGAATGAATTATATTTCTACTAAGATGTATCGTTAAGTGAATTATTACGTTTTTTTGTACTATCCGTTTTTTACTTTAATAATATAAGACGTTAAGAAAAGAGAAAAAAAAAAGTTGAGCTGTGTTGGATTATAAAATATCAGAAAATATGATGAAATGAACCGAGTTTAGCGAAAAAACGTAATATAGACGATTATTAAAAGAGTTGGACAAAAATATTTTTATTTATTAATCATTTATGAGAACAACTTTTCAATACGTATCGTGCTTATGCATCAAACATGCGGGTACCAGGCGGAGGCTTGGACATTATGGGTCGGTCAAAATATAGTAAATATTTTTTTTTCTAATCAATATTAAACAGATTAAAAATAAAAATAAAAACGTTTCCTTCGTTCATCTATTTCCCGATCAGAACATATATCACTAAACCTTGATCTCTGCGTTTTATTTGTAACTCCGCTGCTGCTGCTGCTGCTGCTGCTTTCTCTCTTATGGCGGCGACTCATCTTCACACATCCCCAAATGCTAAAACCCCAACGTCTCTCCAAAACCCTCCTCCTTTCTGGTTCTCTCCTGAGACTGGAATCTACACCAGCAAATTCCCCTCCGTACACCTCCCCGTCGACCCATATCTCGACGCCGTCTCCGCCCTTTTCTCTCACATACACGACGGAGATTATGCTGCTTCTGACGCCTTCGTCGATTCCTTAACCGGGTTCTCGATATCTTATATTGAGCTCCAGATCATGGTCAAATCAATGGCGACCGGGGTTTATCACGATTTGGGTGTCCAACAAGGTGACGTAGTGTCGCTCGTGCTGCCTAATTCCGTATACTTTCCGCTGATTTTCCTCTCGTTGATTTCCCTCGGCGCCATCGTTACCACCATGAATCCTTCGAGTAGTTTAGGAGAGATCAAGAAGCAAGTGAATGAGTGTAATGTTGGTTTAGCCTTTTCTTCGTCTGAAAACGTTGAGAAATTGAGTTCTCTGGGGATAAAGGTGATTAGGGTACCTGAAAGTTACGATTTTGATTCGATTCGAATCGAGAACCCGAACTTTTACTCTATTATCAAAGGAGATTTCGGATCTGTACCAAGACCGTTGGTTAAGCAAGACGATGTAGCTGCGATTATGTATTCCTCGGGGACAACAGGAGCTACTAAAGGAGTTTTATTAACTCATAGGAATCTGATAGCTACAATGGAGCTTTTTGTGAGATTTGAAGCTTCGCAGTACGAATATCCAGCCTCGAGTAATGTTTATCTAGCAGCTTTACCATTGTGCCATATCTACGGGTTATCACTCTTTGTAATGGGACTGTTGTCTCTTGGATCAACCATTGTTGTTATGAGGAGGTTCAATGCTTTTGATGTTGTTAATGTAATCGAAAGGTTTAAGATCACTCATTTCCCTGTTGTCCCTCCAATGTTAATGGCATTGACAAAGAGAGCAAAAGGAGTCTGTGGGGACGTGTTTAAAAGCTTAAAGCAGGTTTCTTGTGGAGCAGCTCCTATAAGCAGGACATTCATTGATGATTTCCTTGTGACTCTTCCTCATGTCGATTTAATTCAGGTCTCTGTGTTTTGTTGTTGGAAGTCTTTCTACGAGGGGTTTTCTGTTTATCTGAAAGTGTTTATATATGGAATCGCTTTTTTTATGTTCTTGCAGGGATATGGCATGACTGAATCAACCGCAGTTGGAACACGAGGTTTCAATTCGAAAAAGCATAGTAAGTATTGTTCTGTGGGACTACTTGCTCCAAATATGCAAGCCAAGGTAGTAGATTGGAGCTCTGGTTCTTTCCTTCCACCAGGAAACCGAGGAGAGCTCTGGATACAAGGTCCTGGTGTCATGAAAGGTAAGATAAATTCTTCCTATTCTACTACTTTTTCGTGCCAAACTAGTTATATTTTTCTGCTCAGCTCGTCAATAAGTCTTTTTTAATGGAGAGAATCACTTCCATCCTCATAAACGTGGCTTATTTGTGGTCTGGTGATAGATTAGGCTTATTATCTTGTTCTTGCTTGTGTGTTATATGTTTTCTTCAAACAGTTCCAGTTTTACTTGGAGAGAATCAAAACACTGTTAATTTGTCTATCAGGATATTTGAATAACCCAGAAGCAACTCAGATGACAATTGTTGAAGATAGTTGGCTACGTACTGGGGATATTGCTTATTTTGATGAAGATGGGTACTTGTTTATTGTTGACCGTATAAAGGAGATTATAAAGTACAAAGGTTTTCAGGTAAAGCAGTTTTTCACTAAACCCAAAACCAATCTACTATTAGTTCTTTTCTTTCTTTAGATCACATTGACTATAATAAAGTTTATTAAGTCTTTCCAATTGTGGGCCTTTTTTGCAGATCGCACCAGCAGACTTGGAGGCTATTCTTGTTTCACATCCTTTGATTATAGACGCTGCAGTAACAGCGTAAGTTCGTTGAAGCATTAGTACAAACGTTTAATAAGTGAAAGACACTACAAATCCGATTACAGACAGTGTGATAAGACTGTTATACTGATTAAAAGTATCCAGATTTGTGAATTGTGTTCTAACAAAAGAGTTTCAATTTCAGTGCCCCAGACGAAGAATGTGGAGAGATTCCGGTAGCATTCGTTGTCCGGAGACAAGAAACAACACTTTCAGAACAAGATGTAATAACGTATGTAGCTGCTCAGGTTAGGCTCTACTAATTTAAAAAAGGCTTTCCCATTTCGAAACAGAACATTATGTGTACGTTTACAGATGATTAATGATCGATAAATCCGACGGACTGATGGAATGTTTTTCGGTTGCTAGGTTGCGCCGTACAGGAAGGTGAGGAAAGTGGTGATGGTTAGCTTTATACCAAAATCTCCAACTGGGAAGATATTGAGAAAGGAACTAAAGAGAATTCTGACAAACTGTGTTTCTTCAAGACTATGATTCTTCCAAATTCCTTCTTCAGCTTTATTTAGTAATAACAACACACAGAGAGATCCACTAATTTAGCATTCACTTCGGTTCTTTATTGGTTTTGTAACTTCAAAAGAGACTAAGCATAAAGATTTGTGTGTTTTTTTTGTGTTATCTTGATTCTTCATGAATATGTGAATAAGCACTTAAGCAGCAGTAGAGTTGTAAACAAAATTCCTTTTAAGCCCTAAATTGTAAATTAGCACTACTATTTTTGTTTTACATAAAAGTCCTTTTTATATTTAGTTTTGCAACCAATGCCCGATACTTGTCTTTGAGCACAAGAAAAATAGTTTACTAAAAGGCAGGGTTTTTCCGGAAATTTCTACTCTCAAACCGATACAAAGATCGAGGCTTTTTCTTCTTTTTCTTCGTTTTTTTCTTCTTCCGGGAAGGAAAATCTGCCATGGCTGCTCTACAATACCTCGAATCGCAGAAAAATGCGCATCCGGAGCTTGGCGAGTGGTACAATTCGCTCGCAGATCTGTACCAGAAGAAGCTCTGGCACCAGCTCACCCTTAAGCTCGAGCAGTTTATCGCTCTCTCTGTCTTTCAGGTCATTTTTTTTTCCATAATCGATTTGAATTCTCATCGTTTTGGTATTTGTTCTGTGGAAATTAAGGTTCATAGATCCCCAGAAAGTTGATAGGAGTCGTCATGTTATACTTGGGTTTATAGAGATCTGTAGGATTCGTTCCGACTGTAGATTGGGTGTTTTTTAGATTCACTGGAAAAGGTTTGTAGTGGTGGATTATTACACTTCTGTGATTAAATGATTTGAGCTCAGAGACATAAAAAACCCTCCTTACGAGGTTTAAGGAACTTTTGTGTTGCTGTGTTCTTGTTTGGCTCTTAGGTTGTCTACTAAAACCCATGATTTGTGTAAAGGGTTTACGGATTTGTTAATGTTTTTTCCCTTTGTTATGTTCATACATTTCAGGCTGGAGATGCTTTGATACAGTTTTACAACAATTTCATCACCGACTTTGAGACGAAGATCAATCTTCTGAAGCTTGCACATTTCGCGGTTGTAGTCTCCCGACAGTACCCTGAGAAAGAAGCTGCGGTTAGTTATCTTGAAGGAGTGATTGAGAAGCTTAGAGCTACTAAAGAGTCACGGATAAGTGAGCCGATTAGCTATATAGAAACACAGATAGCTTTATTCAAGCTTGAGCAAGGTGACCAGAAGGAGTGCAAGAAGATATTGGACGATGGAAAAAGCGCTCTTGATAGTATGACCGACATTGATCCATCGGTCTATGCCAACTTCTTTTGGGTGTCTTCTCAGTATCATAAATTCCGTCAAGAGTTTTCTGATTTCTATAAGAATGCTCTCCTTTACCTCGCTTATACGTCTGTGGAGTCACTCTCGGAATCGTTTAAGCTGGTATGTCCTTCTAATTATTCTAGAATCCTGTTCTAATGTTTCATATATACGGTCTTTCCATTACCAAATGGCCTTTTAGCAATTTTGGATAAGTATCAATCAAGGTGCTGATATAGATACTTTTGTGTCCTTCCAGGACTTGGCTTTTGATCTGTCGCTGTCTGCTCTACTCGGAGACAATATCTATAACTTTGGGGAACTGTTAGCCCATCCAATTGTAAGTTTGCCTCCACCCTCCAAATCAACCATTGTAGATAAAAGAAGTTTGCTTTTTGTCTTATCTTTGCTTGAGGCTAACCTTACTGATTTATGGCAGCTGAAGAGTCTGCTTGGAACAAATGTGGAGTGGCTTTACCACATTCTACAGGCATTCAACCACGGTGATCTAGTCCAGTACCAAGAACTCTGCCGTGTGCACAACGCATCCTTGAGTGCTCAACCAGCACTGGTTGAGAATGAGAAGAAACTATTAGAGAAGATCAACATTCTCTGCCTTATTGAGATTATTTTCAGGTATTTATTGTCACTCTAAGCAACATCTTACACACATATACAGATAACCAAAAAAGAACAGTGGTGAAATTGTTTATAACCATCTGTCACAGCCGACCAGCTGAAGATAGGACCATACCTTTGAGTGTCATTGCTGAGCGTACTAAACTTTCGATCGAAGATGTTGAGCACCTTCTCATGAAAAGTTTATCCGTGAGTATTTCTCTCTGTCCCATTCTATCAGTACATGAAATCTTAAGACGATTGGCAAGACAAGACTTATCGGGAAGATTTTGTTGCTATGAAAGAAAATTACTATATGGTGACTTTTGTTTCGGTTGATGCAGGTGCACTTGATAGAGGGAATAATAGATCAGGTGGATGGAACGGTACATGTCTCGTGGGCGCAACCGAGGGTGCTTGGGATTCCGCAGATCAAGTCATTGAGGGATCAGCTAGATAGTTGGGTCGATAAGGTTCACACTACGTTGTTGTCTGTTGAGGCCGAGACACCTGATCTTGTTGCAGCTTAAAACTCTTCTTTCTTTTATCCTTTTGAGCTACAGATTGTAACATTTTCTGGAGATTAAATGCAAGTTCTTTCCCTTTTCTTTTACCAGTTTTTAGGAGTTACAGTAACTTTTAAAACTTTGCTCTTAACAAACACACACGAATGTATCATCTTCTTCCTGCTTCCATTCCATGTGACCTCTCAAGATTAGTCCAATTTATTCCCACAAAAATATAGACTTCATTGTTAAATCCCACCCAAAACTATAGACTTCTGCAATTAAATTTGATAATCGTGTTTCACTTATTTAAAGTCGCGCTTACTAAACAGCGATTACCCAATTGAGACCCAGATCCGACCCGACAACATATCCAACCCAGTTGCAAACACACTTAACGAAAAAACCAGAAGTCAAAATCGACTTGGGGGTTCTTCGACTTTGTGTTCTGTCGGATTCCACATCTGGGTTTTAATCTGATTGGTGGGTTTTCGATATATGTGGTTTCGATTGATTGATTTGAGATTTCGATTGATTGATTTGAGATTTCGATTGATTGATTTGAGATTTCGATTGATGTCTGATTGGAAATTCGGTTCCTTTTGCTTCTGTGTCCGATCAAGCTCTACAGCAGATTAGTTGTTCCTAAATTTGAAGCCGACTGGCTTTTTAAACTGTTGCTAGATACGAAATCTGTGTTTTCTCTGATTCTGGGGTTAGTTCGAGTAGAATATTTGCAACAATCGTTTATAGGCTGTGTTTTAAAGCATGGTTATTGATTTTGTGAATAGGTTTGGAGGGGCCAAAGATGCAGAAACTGGCTGATTTCAAGCTTCCTCAATTCTTCAATTATCCTCCATACTTCACGTAATATCAATCTCTTTTTCAAGTTTCCTTTTTTCTCCCTCACTCTATAATGTCTTCAAAAAAGATTATGGATTGAAGAATAGTATGTTTCTCTTTTTACAGTTTGCAGCCTGTGAGGGACACTCGTGAGAAGCAAATACAGCTCTGGAAAGAGCTTATCTTGGATTACTGCAAAACCCAAAAGATATTCTTGATCGGCGTTGAAGAAGATTTCCCTCTCTTCTCAAACTCTGCTATTGATAGTATAATTCATAGTGCCTTTTCACCTGGTTACATTCATCTACGTTTTACTCATTTCCCCCTTGGAGACTGCAAAATGTTTCAGAAAGCTGCTGTTTAGAAAATCTTTGCAAGGAAAGCTCTTGTGACTTAGTCGTTAGGCTTCACCGTTAATCTTGCCTCTCTTTCTATGTTTTCAAGATCTTTGAAGCCTTACTCTCATTTGGTTTGTAGGAACTCTAAGTCATGAAGCAAGGGAAGCGTTCCTCTCAGCCATTGTTGGAGAAGGTCAGGTTCCGTAACGATCATGTTCCAGTGAGAGAATGTGGTTTCTTTAATCTCATGGTTTTGGTTTGATGTTTACACAAATGTATCTTTCTTTCTCCATTGACAGGGCGTGCGGAGTGGCTAGATAAAGGGCATAGGAAATGTCTGATTCTTTGGCACCGGATACAAGATTGGGCAGACATTGTTCTTCAGTTTGTGAGTCACATATATATTAGTCAAAAGAAAAACTTTAAAGCCGGATTCTTGCACCGTTCTCTAATCGATGTCATGTATCTTACATCTATCTATCAGGTGAGAGAGAATGGATTAGAGGACAGTGTTATGACTGTTGAAGAAATACGTTCAGGGACAGAATCAATGGGAACAGGTAGAAAACCTCAATCCTGTTTATGACTTTCGTTTGTGTCGTCGCACAATGTGAATGCAAATATCTTCTTTGATGTTTTTCAGAACTTCAAGGGATTGATCGGACGATTCTAATGAGGGCCTTAAAGCTGCTAGAGAACAAGGGCAAGCTTGCATTGTTTAAAGGAACATCAGCAGATGATGAAGGCGTCAAATTTTCTGTCTGATGTTTTTGTAATAATAATAATATATGTTGGAAAAGAAAAAAATATGGATAAACAACTTTTTCTTTCTTTGATAACATTCATCATTCTCTAATCACAGCTTTTTTGAGTTGTGTAGAATGAGAACAAATCGCTTTATCTAACATAAAAAACACAAAACTCAAACTTATCTTATTTGTTTTGTTAAGTTGTAATCGGACTTAAACGGTAACACTAGATGACACTAGTAGAAACCGCTAGGTACAAGTCCTAGTCAAACATTTTGTTTTAACGGATCGAATAAAATATTATTAATATAAAAAACTCTAGAGAACTGAGATTTGATCGAATAAAGTATTGTTGATATAAAAAACTCTACAGAACTGAGATTAGGTTGCAGAATCAAAGAAACAAACTTGGAAACACTAATTCTTTGTATAAACCCTAACTAAATGCCGTAGAACAAAGGAAAAAAAAGAAAAGCAAAACCTTACTTACTAAACAAAGGAAAAAGAAAAGCAAAGCATTACTTCATATCTTCTTGTTGTTGAGTTTGCAGAATCTTTTTATCAGTACAAATATCGATAGATAGAGAGGTCACTCCGTTTATATATATATTTATAGTCCAAGCAATCACACAAAAAAAATTTTGAATAAAAGAAAAGAGGAAAAAAGAGATTTCCAATATCATTTAATGCAAACAATAGTAAATGTTTATAAAATTAGATAAATCTTGAAGCCTCTAGTTACTAAAATAATCTTGAATATATTTTTCTCTTTGATGTTTCAGAACTTCAAGGGATCGATCGGACGTTTCTAATGAGGGCCGTGTAGCTTCTACAGAACAAGGTCAAGCTTGCATTGTTTAAAGGAACATCAGCTGATGATGAAGGCGTCAAGTTCTCTGTCTAATGCTACTCTGTAAAAAGTTTTGGAAGTTGGAAACATCTTATGAAACCAAATATATAAACAACTATAATAACATTCATTCTCTGATCACACTTTTTGAGTTATATATAATGAGAATAGTTCTCTTTTTATGAACTAATAACTAGACATAAGGGATTTTGTAATATTCATCTGTTCAAAACCCTCTCTGATAATGATGTCTATTGTACTTGGGCTCAGTGCGACCGTCTACACTAATCTTTAATGCTTGCAGGCTCCTCTTCCTGAGCGCCTTAACCTTCTGCAGCTTGTTAATTATCTGTCACAGAGAGGTGTATCATATTTTCTCTCTAAGTTTTTCAAGTGAGGATAGTAGTCATGGATAGATTAATCATGATGGCTGAAGCAATATAAGTTATGATATAATCTCTCTGTTAATGCAGAACACTTACTTTTTTATGGATGTCTTTATCATCGGTTTGCATCTTGGCACGAGCTTCGAGTTCTTTGCCAACTTTCAGTTCAGGACGATGCACAAAGTCTACTAACATTGGTGTTGGTACTGTCGGTCTTTTTACTACTCTTCTAGTTTCTAACTCTGATTTTTGTTTCCTGCATATTGTTTTCCCAAAGATTTTTGTTTCAGACGCTTTAGCAGCTGTCTTGTTCAGTCTTCTTGAGAGTATTTCCTGCTGGCCTTCACGTTCCTCCTGAATTAGCATGTTCACACGTCTTGTGCTCTTATCATAAATGATATGAGCCTGAAAAAAATTGGAAATAAGATCAAGATTAGAAGGTGAGAAACGTGAGAATCAAACCTCAAAAATTGCTTTGTTAACAGAAAAAATATATACCAATCTGTTGACTAAGTCATTAGCGAGTCTCCTGTTAGCTATAGTTTCTTCATCTGTTTTTGATAAGAACATCAAGACCTGCAGAAAAAACATAAAGGCACATTTACTTGTCAAGCAAAGTTCCTCTGTGTTCTGTTTTATTATGGTTTGCTATATTTACCTTCCCGAGACCGCTCTTGATCAATTGTTCTCTTCTACAGGGTTGTTTTTCTAGTATGTTAAATAACTGCAACACAGATGAAAGCACAGAGGTGAGATCTTTCTTTTCCAATCATCTTGAAGAGCTTATAATGAATTGAGAAAGAAAAAGTTCATTACATCGGTGAGAATATTCAAAACAGCGGTTCGGATGTTGGTATTCGGTAAGCTACCATCAGGAAGCGGCTCGAACCAATTATTGAGAAGGTTAAGTACTCCATGATCTAAGAACTTGGGTTGAAGAGGTTGCCTGTTTGAAATAAAAGACAGAAGATGGTCACACAAAGACAAAAAGAGGAGTAGAAAGAGATTGATGAAACTTCTTTACTTACTTTGAGAGAGCTTCATTCAGAAGAGGTAACTTAATAAGCTTATTAATGGCGGGTTTTCCTTCTTTGTTCAGCTCTACATCGTCTTCTACAGCGATTTCAAGATTAGCCATCATTTCTTCTATTTGCATCGCAATCTCAGCCTTGTCTCTCTTTTCCTTGCTCTTCTTATTTCTCAACTTGAACATTTTTGCTATCTCAGCATTATCTTCGTCTTCCTTAGAATGTTTTTCTACGACATTGTCACCATCCTGTTAACACAACAAGCACAGAGAAAGTCAAGCTTATGATCTCAAGAAAACAGAACAAGGAACCAGATAGATCATCACGAGCCTTTGAGTTCTTGTTGTTCGTAATTGAATCCCACATCTCTTCAATCTCTGTGGAATTTCTCAGATCATCAGGAATCGAATCTTGCTTCTTCTTCTCAAGACCAGACTCATCTTTCTCCTTCCTCTGTCTCTTCTTCCTTACTTTCTCGTTATAATTAGCCGTAGGTTCCGCAAAATCATCATCAAGATTTTCGTCGTCTTTGTATACTAATTCAAGAACAGAAGTACACTTTTTGTTTAATCTTCTCCTTGGGAGTTTCGGTTCCTCGTTCTCTTCACGGTCCTGGAGAACTTCTTGGATTTCGTTCTCCACTTCATCGCTAGAAGAAGTTAACACTTGCATCCTGCACATAAGTTGAAAGAGGACACGGAAAAAAACTATGGCGAATTAAATTGTGTATATATATGCTAATTAGCTTCGTGTAGTCCAAGCAATTGAATTGTGAGTTTTGAACTTTCGATGGAGTATTTTTGATCACGCCACGTCAGCAAACACGCAGAGAGTAAAAAAAGAAAATAAAGGTCAAAAGGAATTTATCTTTTTGAAAACAAATAAAGATACTTTAATTGAGTATCTAAAATAAGAAATATAGCAATTCAGTGGAAGAAAAACGTACAGTAAAACTTCTATAAATTAATAATAAAAAATAAAAAATTATTAATTTATAATAATATTAATTAATTTATAAATTAATAGATATTAATTTATAGAAAAAACTTTAATCTATACTCTAGATAAAAAAATTAGATGATGTTATATTGAATAATTTAAATGAATCTATTTACTAAAATGACATACAAAAATTGAAAGTTATGATTAATAATATCTTTTATCGTTTAAAATAGATGCTAATAACATATGTAAATATCTATATAAAAATGATTTATATTCATAAATTTGAAATATTTAAAAATTTATATGTATAAAAAAAGATGTCTATAATTTGAAAATGATTCTATCATACATTTAAAAGTACATATTAAAAGTTAACCATCACGTCTAAAATTTCTTATAAGTTTTAGATTTTAATCAAAGACTACGAAAAACAAAACATAAAACACTAAGAATTTTTAATTCAAGAGATAATAATTAATGATACTTTAATTTTAATTAAAAGCAAACAACAATAAGTTATATTTTAGTCTATTATTTTAATTATATATGCATAGATAATAATTAATTTATAATATTATTGGAATCATATATTTATAAAAATTTCTAAAAAATGATTATTTTAAGATTTTATCAATTTTGTTAATTTTTATATTGATAACATGTATTATTTTATGGTATTTATTAATTTATGAAGTATTAGTTTATAGAAGTTTTACTACAAGTATAGATTCTGGAAAACAACTTTAATGCTTTCACTGACAGATAGTATTATTCAATAACATTTTTCTACACCTTAATTTTTTTTATTAAGATTTCACACATTTTAAGATTTCTTTTTAATTATGAAAAAAGGAAAAGTCTTCAATATATCAATATAGAGTTTACTTTACAACAAAAGTGACCTTTACTGAAATTATCTACTTTATGAATACTATTATAATTTGGTTTTTCTACTGTATACAAAAGAGAGAAAGAAAAAAAAAGAACGATGGCAATTCGGTAGATAACTAAGGAAACGAATGGCCTTGTTTTCAATATTCCCACAAATGATAGAAGCAAAACTTAGAAAATTCCATGGTCTTCTTTCCCACTTTGACGCATCATAACAAAAGAAAAAACAACAACAAAGATCTTAGACCAGACAAAGAAAGAGGAAAACAAAACAAATTTTCTCTCCTTTGTCGAATTTTTGCAAAGAGAAGAAACAAATTATGAGAGATTTAATATACCTTTTATGGATTGATTATCGTTTAAAGGTGATGATGATTATGATGATGGTGATCGTATCATGGAGATGTGTTTTAGGATTGGAGAACATAAATCCAATATTCTTCGATGAAGGTCTTTCTCATTTATTTGGTGAAGCTAATCTCATCCGATCTCCTGATGATCGCAGCGTTCGATTACTCCTCGACAAATACACCGGTAATTATATTTTCTTGTCTTAGAAATATGATTAGCATTAGAATAAGAAGATTTTCGCTTAATACAATTAATTTCACGTAAATAGACTCAAATTTATACTTTTATTTTTGTGAATCGCATGGCATGAACATGAAAATAGTTACATGATTATGCGAAACTTTGCAAAAATCTTGATTTATATCCAACCATTAATTCATAATGTAAGTTTAGTAATAAATGTCGAAATTTCGTCACTCCACCAATTTTCAATTTTGTGAATTCTTTTTCAATTTCATAAATCATTTTTTTCTACGGTTCTACTACAAGTCGTTGTTGTTGTTTTTTGTTATATAAATAAATAATACCAAATTATTTTGAAAATGAATTTGATTAGGGTCAGGATTCATATCTTCAAGCATGTATCAACATGGTTTTTTCAGTTCGTTGATAAAGTTACCTGGAGCTTACACGGCTGGTATTGTAGTCGCCTTCTATGTAAGTCACTAATTTTATTTTCTTTGTCGATCAATTTATACATATACTAAAGTAATAGAAGTGATTGAATGTAAATAAACACTAATCTTAGGCATCAAACGGCGACGTGTTTGTGAAGAACCACGATGAATTAGACATAGAGTTTTTAGGGAACGTTGAAGGAAAGCCGTGGCGGTTTCAGACGAATATGTATGGAAACGGAAGTACAAACCGCGGCCGAGAAGAACGTTACCGTCTTTGGTTCGATCCTTCCAAGGAGTTTCATCGTTATAGCATCCTTTGGAACCCTACCAAAATTATGTTAGTTCTTTCCTCTTTCTCATTCTTTTATTTTACTTCTGATCATTGTTCCAAAAAGTTGTTAGACAATAACGTTTTCAAGATTTCGTGAATAAAATGTTATTGTTTCGAGCTGAAAGAAAGAAAAAAAAACTCTTAGAAAGAAACTTGGTATATGTGGTTTTGAATAGCTTTGATATACTATGCATGAGTCTGTTTAATTTAAAGTAATTTTCACTTTGCTTAATCTATGTATCCTAGTGTAATCAAACTTGGTTTTATTAAGAGTGAATCAGTTTAGGTCATCAAGATTTGAACAAAAACTTGCTTTAGCCCAAGGAAATATAGAATATCTATCACAAATGTGACTGTTACAAAAAAAAAAAGCTCTTAATAATAAAATAACAAAACTTGGTTAAATTTGTAATTTGCAGATTTTGGGTAGACGATATACCAATAAGAGAAATCATAAGAAAAGAAGAAATGAAAGGAGACTATCCACAAAAGCCAATGTCTCTCTACGCAACCATTTGGGACGCTTCAAGCTGGGCTACTTCCGGCGGAAAATTCGCCGTCGATTACACATTTTCACCTTTCGTATCCGAGTTCAAAGACATTGCTCTCGACGGTTGTAATGTCTCCGACTCAATCTCCACCGTCATTAGAGATAACAACAACAACAACATTAATTGTTCTGCCTCCGACCAAGTTCTCTTGTCCAGCGATTACTCAACCATTAATCCTAAACAAGGAGCTGCAATGCGACGGTTCCGGGAACGTTACATGTATTATTCGTATTGTTACGACACCGTACGATACGCCGTGCCTCCGCCGGAATGTGTGATTTTGACAGCTGAGAAGGACCGGTTTAGGGATACCGGCCGGTTAAAGTTTGGTGGTAGTCATACTAAAGTGCATAGAGCACGCAAAAGACGGAGGCGGAATCGGTCCATGCCGGTTGTATCCAGTGATCAATAACATTAATTAGTTTAATTAGTTTCCCATTATGTATATATAGTGTTTTGTTATAGATTTATATTTTTCTCAACATGTTTTCACGTTTTTTAAAAATTTTTTTTTTTATATAGGATGCATGCACATATTAAAAATAAATGAAAAAATCTTATATAAGCTACCAAAACTAATTAATTACGACTGTAATAGTTGTTATACTTGTTTTTCTATTTGTTTTATGTTAATTAAGGTTTTATTTCTTTAATTTAAGGCAACTGAGATAAGAGTTACAGTTAATATAAGGTTTTATTTTATTTTTGTTTCAAGAACAAGCTATAAGACAAAAGTTTGTAATAAACTGTTCGAACATAAATCAGAATCTAATGAAAACAAAAATCAGCGTAGTGTGTAAATTATATAAGAAAACAACTCAGCAATACGACTATTTTTAGTAAAGCTGACATGGCTATGAACCATCTTGTATGGAAATGTCTGTCTGGATAAAATGATTTTTCTTTTTTAATTTTTGTTAATGAAAGTAAGATGTTTTTACAAAGAGTTGAATAAAATGTAACCAATTCTTTTAACATTTTTTCAACTATTTTAACGACGACTGCCGTAAGAATGTCGACTTATGAAAAAAATATATATATAAATTGCGGAGAAAAAATAATTATAATATGTAACCTTCACTGTTCGACTTTAAGATACATACATTGCGAGTATACGACTAGTCATCACTAGTGGCTAATTAATCTGAATGTTAACGCGTGTGTTTATATGACATGTAACATTCCATAAACATAAATAAGCTACATGTTGTTGATTAGATTAATGTGTATAAATTTGGACCATATATCCAAAGTCAAACTAATTTTCAAGGTATCAATTTGGTTTATTTAATAAATCCATTATTTAATAGTACTTTCCAAGATATATATCCATCGGTTGAGTTCACATTAGCAAACAAAGCTTTTACGGTTCATGTTAGTGAGCAAATTGCAGAATCCTATGGATGTGGACCAAAGACAAAATCTACAAGCCAAGAAACCAATTACTTCACAAGCAAACCCTTATATAAACATAAGATTTGATTCTTATGGTTTTTCCTCTTATCAAGAAACCAAACAATAATTTCACATAAATAATTAATTATTACGTTAACATCTCAATTACCTGATAAAATATGAGAATATATTCCCAATACTAAACTTTCTTTTACCAAATTAAAAGAAAAAAAAATCGTGATGCATTCGTTTGTTTTAAAGCTGTGTGTAAAAAATAATACTAGATAAACCGAATCAAACTAACGAGAGCAAACCGGACCGGTTTTCTTATTTGGGATCAATTATACTTCCAAAAAACCGGTCATCCTAAGAACGGAATTACGATGACGACTCAAGTCTCTTCCTTTAAGGGTACAAAAGGAAAACGCCATTTGTGCCTCCATTCTTCGTTTTCCGATGATGACATGTGGTGGAGTCATTTCTCTCTCCTCCTCTTCCTCTTCCTCCTCCGTACACCGGAAAATAGTTCTGGACGGAATTCTCACCGGAGAAGACTTTTTCTCCGTCGCCGTCGGCTTTGTTTTGTTGGTTTCGTTGTTGCTACTTTCGTTGTTGTTCCTCGTGTAATATTTATCGGAAAATATAACTTCAGATTCTTGAAATTCTTCTGACATTGAAAGATCGAAAATATTTTTGCCAAGAACGTGAGGAAATGTTTTGGATATAGATGATTTTGATTGAAGAGCGAGTTAGGAAAGAAGACACAAGTAAACTATGAGAACAAAAATGGAATTTATATAGACCGAGACATCGCAAAGAGAATCTCATGTTTTACACGTATATGTATGTATTTTGTATAAGTATACGTGTAAGTATTAATATCTTGTGTCACATCACATGATGTCATCTTGAAGGTGTTTGAGTGAAGTCAAGGGATTCGATGTAATAATTAATTAATCATTAAGGATGTGATTATTATCGTGAATTACACAAGTCTTTATATAACACTTACACATCAATTTGCCATAAAATAATCGGATAATTCCCTGTGTGTAAGTAATTATTAAAATCATAATTCATTTGATTCAAAGTTCCTCATAAATGACGTTTAGGGAATTTCCACAATTATTAAAAACAGGGTAAAACTATCCAATTCTTAATAGTTTTCTTCGTAGAAGAATACATAACTATATCTGTATATTTTATTTAGTAGTTTCGAAATTAGTGTGAAACAACAAAATAAATTTAAGTATAAATATATTACATTTTCGTAAAAACAAAACACTTATACTCTAACGAATGGAGTATCAATAAAATATTTTACTAAATTATAGATCAAATTGTTTTAGTTAAAAAAATATCAACAATGTAAGGAGTATTTAAAATATTAATTATAGTTAAAAAATGTGAACATTTTTTTATCTGCACTGTATTTAGCTATTTAATGTATTTTTCGTAAAGATACTGTGAATCTATATATGTCAACTAAACTAAACTCATCGATTGATGATTATCAAATTATCTTTTACACGTTACGACGAAATTTTCAATGATTGCGAAGCTGAGAAGGTGTAACGCTACTGAACGCAAGCGCACGCGCGTTTCGTGGCTACGCGGTTTCTCGCTCAACGCCATTAAAACCCACAAAATCACACCATTCCTGCACTAACACGTGTCGGAAAACTATCTTAACGTCAGCCAAAGTTAGCGTCACCAGGTTTCCGTCTAACATGTGCAGGTGCCACGTGTCCATATTATCCAAAACTGTCGTCGTTCTCGTTCGCGGTTACGTGGCGGCGTTAATTAACGGCCGATAGTTTGTTGCTTTCGGAGAAGAAAAAGGGAAATATGATTTATCAATGTGGCTTGAAAAGTCTTCGTTTTAAAAAAAATAGAATTGCATATTGACGTTGATCATTAAGTGTATAAGGAAACAAACTTGTATGTTTATGATAATTTTAAGAAGCATGTGTGCACTAGACAAACTAATGATGAGTTAATGTTTCAAAATTGTAACAAACAAAAAATAAACTTATAAAGTTAAAAATAGTTAATAACTAGCTATTACAATGTCAAAAGTAAAGTACCAAGGAAGTTTCTTGAAAGATAAAGAATTGTTAATACATATCATATTTAAAATATGATATGTATTTCAAATTTGCTGTTAATGCTATTTTTTATTATAAGATATCTTGACAAACAACTTTATCCGTGAAGTTGTCGCAAAAGCAAGTTTTTATTAATTGAGGGACAATTATTAGCGAGTAAGACATGCCTTGAGGAGTACATATAACAAAAAAAGGGTTAATGAAAATGATTGATTCATCAACCTATCATAGAGTTAAAGTTCGAAAAAAAACTATTACAGAGTTAGATTCCTAGATTGACGTTAATTTTTACATAAGGATTATGAAGAAAATTAAAGTAATTTAATTAGGGTAAAAAATATATTATTTTATTTTGACTTGATTTTTATTCTAATTGTTAAATTCTGTAAAACTAAAACTAAATAAGCTTAGATGTGAAATAAAACAAACGAAACAAATGCATTTAATGTGAAGCAAACAAAACGAAAAAGGTATTGAAGGTAATTTAGAAAGTATATTAACTATCAAACTTTACGTAATAGTTTTTAAAATTCGATATAAAACGATTTTTTCTTTGTCAGAAAACAAATCTTTAATTCAAGATAAAATATGTTTTACATGTATGCCTTGTGAAAAATAACACATATTATTGCTTTATGATTCGTTTTGTAATACGAAATTCTATATAAATAGTGATATTATTACGTTTTTACGTGTTCACCACAAAACAATCACGGTAAATGCATCATTATCACACCATTACTTAATATATGATTCAATGTTGGAACTATTCGATGAAATCAAATTTTGTGCATATCCTACTAGACATACTAAATTGAAAAGAGACAATGAAAATGGACAAAAAGGTAGACAGATAGAGTCGAGTGAATTGGACATTGGACGAATTGGGTATTTGATGGATGCATAGTCTAGTGCTAAAGACAATGACTTAGCCAAAATTTCAGATATCTTTTGGACTAGTGTGGTTCCTACAGTCCTAAACCTAGTGGTCCCTTCGACCATTTCAGATGTTGGATACTCTCGTATTAGGTGTTTCTTGTTCCGTCTCTCTTATTTTGTGCTCAATTATTAGTCATAATGTTGAAACCTTCTCTTCTCTATATACATACAAACTCAAATAATTGTTTTGCTAGTTTTACGTATCCTGCATTGTGGTCTTGGACCTATTGATACATACTGAAATAACTATGTATTTTAATAATATTTGACAAAAACATAAACAATATTTTTACTTTACATATGTATATGTAGAAAGTGAAGCCATTGTTTCACAGTATGTACGTAATGTAATTTTACTATTATTTTATAAATTTATCATTACACAATCTATATTCTTATCATGCCATAATTTCCAACTATCCATTATTCCGTTATTTCTTATCGTGTTATTTTTGTTTTCGTGGCCTTTTCCTATATAAATACACCAGTCATATCATGCATGAATCAAAGACAATCTTGTTAACATTTCAAATGTGTTTGGATGTTATTAAGACATAGTTTAATTGGGTGAGAAGTGGATATAGAGATAAGCTGTTCGCTTTTTCTGATTAGTTCAATATCAATTTTGATGGGACCCTTCTTAATTACATCGACGTTGATGTTAATTTAATAATTTTGCTTGGAGTTCTTTTTTGTTGGTGGTCGTGTTAAGAAATGTTAATTATGTATTTTTAATTAAACTTTTTTTCCACTAAACACACGTAGATAAATACATGGAAAATTGGAAATCCATGTGCCTTTGCTAAAAATGAGAAGCAAGAGTTGCAAGATTTATCAAAAGTGTGATTAATTACACTAATTAAAATAGCTAAAATCACACTAATTAAAATAGCTAAAATCACACCATTTGTTCCCCATAATTTTAGCTATTTTAATTAGTGTAGCTATTTCCAAAACTGAAAGACAAACAAAAAAAACAAAATTATAATCTCCTGAAATTGGAATTGTCCAAATGAGGCCCATCTTTAGTTTAAAGGCCCACTATATATATATTAATCATCATCAGGTTGATTGAAACCAGAATTGCTTCGGTTATTGGTCGGTTTAGTAATTGGTTAAAACCCATCTGCCTCGGTTCACTAAAATTCCCCTAAAATCGCTTCTTCACTCTGAACATCATCACTCGAATTCGAATCTGTGAAACCCTAAATGCGTTTTTGTTCTGGCTCAGGTTTGATTTCTTTAGCTTGAACAAACTCCAATTTGAAAACTTTCCAGTTTCGTAATGTCCAATTCTTGTAGATTGTGTTACTGGGAAGTGAACAGTAATGGCGCTCTGTAATTTTAATCCAAATCTCGCGGGATTCCCGTTGCAAGGATTATCAGTGAGCTCCTTTGATTTTTCTCCATCAATTATTTTTCCTCCTTAGAACAATTCAGATTTTTTCTATTTAGTTATATCAGTTGTGTATACTTACAATTGCAGAAATCCCAGGAATGTGCATGCTTTTCATTGTTTGAATTTCGAAGTTATTTGAAGGTGAAAAGGTTTGATTTTTGCATCAGGGCAAAGGTAAAAAATGTAATTGTTTTCTGTTTCAATGGCTATTTTTGTTCTGTTTGAATCTATCTCTACTTATATCTTATTGTTTCTTTAGCTTTTAAAAAATTGAATCCTGTGAAATGAAACACATGTCATAATTGTGGGATTTGTTTTCAAGTTCTCAGAGACACAAGCCGGGAAGGTGAACGGAAGTTATGGAGCCACTGTGAAGAGGTTTGTTGTTTTGCATTACACAAGTGATATTATGTCTGGTTCCATATCTCTCTTGAGTAATATGTTTACGTTTTTGTCTTAATTGATTCGTTGGTAAGTTTTTTTGTGTGGATATTGTAGGAAGGAGATAAAGAAAGTGGGGAAGAAAGAGCATCATTTGTGGAAGAAGAATGACTCTGCCGGCTCCGGGCAGAAAGCACTTAATCTTGTCCGAATGGTAAGTGAGTAAAAATCCATGTAAAAACCTGGACTCGAATCGAAAACGATAATAAAGTAGTCCATGATGATTTACAACTTTCAATTGGCAGCTCTCTGGACTCCCAAATGAAAAAGACGCTGTTTATGGAGCTTTGAACAAATGGGTAGCTTGGGAGGTTGAATTTCCTATTATTGCTGCAGCTAAGGCTTTGCAAATCTTAAGGAAGAGAAGCCAATGGCACCGTGTGATTCAAGTAAGTGACATGACTTCCTATGCCTAAAGTTCAAGTTTTGCTGTAGATGGTGTCATGAGCTGATTGGTCTAGTGAAAAAACTCAGGTAGCTAAGTGGATGTTAAGTAAAGGCCAAGGCGCTACAATGGGAACATTCGATACCCTCTTATTGGCATTTGATATGGACGAAAGGGCTGATGAGGCAGAATCGTTATGGAACATGATTCTGCACACGCATACACGATCAATCCCAAGAAGCTTGTTCGCTAGGATGATCGCGTTGTATGCTCACCATGACCTTCATGATAAGGTTGTCGAGGTAAATCAATTGTCTTTCTTTTCGCTAACTAAAAACTTTTTACAACATAAAATGGCTTGCTTTTGTACTCATTGTCTTTCAATTTTCTCTTTCAGGTGTTTGCAGACATGGAGGAGTTGAAGGTGAGGCCGGACGAAGATACAGCGAGGAGAATAGCACGGGCTTTCAGGGAACTCGGCCAAGAAGAAAAGCGGAAACTGACTCTTAGGAGGTACCTCTCTGAATTCAAATACATGTACTTCAATGGTGAAAGGGTTAGAGTCAAAAGATATTCATCTGAAGATGGTTGATTTCATTCACATGTGTATATGTATATATTACGCCAAAGTTCTTAACTCTTGACTGTAATTTCTAAACTGTGAATTTATCCAGAATATGGTAAAAAAGAATCTCCATTAATAGAGTTGTCCTTTTTCTTGAGAAAACAAATGAATTGTCAGTGTTCAATGACACTCATGCTTTGTAATGTTCATAAATCCTTGCATGTGGTTGGTGTAGATATGATCATTTTTTTCTGTTCTTTATTTTATTCAAAGGTTTCTTTATTTTGATAAAGAATCCAGCGTGGCTGCTTAACTAATTTGTTCTGTCATTAACCCACAAAAGACCATGCTTCAAATTTACGAATCACAACCTCGAAAGTCACATTATAGCAACAATTTCATTTATCATTTTTTAGTGGTCCACTCTCTCCTCATTAGTTGCCAACCCTATTCTTAATTCTTCTCTATTAATGCTTCTGGTGGCTACTTAGTACAGAAATGTTCGATCTTTGCGGACAAATGCTTCACAATTTGGTCCCAATAGTAATTATTTTTTCTTACTTTATCACTGAAGAACAAGAAGCATGAACAAAGATAAAGAAGTTATGAACTTCAACTACCACATTATGTCAATCATGATGATCATCGTCATGACATAGTGTCTCTTCCTCCTCCCATTTAATGTTTCTTCCATCTACCTCCATTAATACATACATCCATACCTCAACATCATTCTTCACCCTCCATTTGAACCCAGCCATGATCAATCTTAGCCGTTCGAATGCTGTATTCCCAGGACACAGAACACGTGATCAAGATTATGCAAGTGGCCCTCACATTCTCATGATTTGTTTACAATTTGCCATCTATCACAAAA
Source organism: Schrenkiella parvula (assembly GCA_000218505.1). Classification (NCBI taxonomy): domain Eukaryota; kingdom Viridiplantae; phylum Streptophyta; class Magnoliopsida; order Brassicales; family Brassicaceae; genus Schrenkiella; species Schrenkiella parvula. Next base: position 9,250,501 of record CM001193.1, on the reverse strand, counting down.
CCAAACAATTGTCTCATCCCTTAGCACAGTACCATTATAAACTAAAAAAGGGTGAAGCGTAACTTAATAACGGCTGTCCCAATCTCAATCTTGGTTTCAAATCTCAACTATTAAATCTCTAATCCTTTAACTAACCCATCAACAATCTACTCACCGATGTGATTGATTCGAACTTATAGTTCCCTCAGTTCTCAACTTTTTCTGGCAAACTATAATAACAGAATCTTCACATTACATACAAGTTGGTCCGAGTAGTGTAAGAAACAGAGTATTATTAACTCCGCTTCACTATTTCTGTCTCCAGAACCATACTTACACAGTTACTTTGCATATCTACACAGTAACATTGTCACCGCGTGAAATTTAATGCTTCTTCAACCAAAAGCTCAATACTTTCTTTTTTTGTTGTTCTTTTGTCATTCCCTCCATATTCTTCTGACGTTTATTATATACACTCATTTACGTTCTTCACGTTCTCAAACCAAATCTCTCCCCTCTTCTTCACGCATTCTCTCTTATCGGATAAGTTTTTCCAGAGAGATGGCAAGTGTTTGTGTAATAATGATGATGATTATGATGATGGTAGCTATGGTCTTGAACATGGCTATAGGTGAGCCAATAGCACCATGTTACTTCATATTTGGTGATTCTTTGGTTGACAGTGGAAACAACAATCAGCTTCAATCCTTAGCAAGAGCAGATTACTTCCCTTACGGTATTGATTTCCAGTTCGGTCCAACCGGCAGGTTCTGCAACGGAAAAACCACCGTCGATGTCATCAGTAATCTTATAACAACACCCTTCTTCTCTTATATGTTTCTGTTCTTTTCTTCCAATATGTAACTGATCAAAGAACACAACCAACTTTTTCTGTGTGGGAAATCTTGAAAAGCCGAGCTTCTTGGTTTCGATGAGTACATTACGCCATATTCCCAAGCAAGGGGAGAGGACATTCTGAGAGGAGTGAACTACGCTTCTGCAGCTGCTGGAGTCCGAGAAGAAACCGGTCGTCAGTTGGTAAGTCATTCCTCAAACAGAATGACATATCATTTAGGCTTAAGTTTCTTAACTAGGAAACATAACTCTCTTTCCATTTTTGTTTCAGGGAGCTAGAATAACATTTGCAGGACAAGTAGCTAATCACATAAACACTGTGTCACAAGTGGTGAACATACTCGGAGACGAGAATGAAGCTGCTAATTACTTAAGTAAATGCATCTACTCGATCGGGTTAGGCAGTAACGACTATCTAAATAACTATTTTATGCCTCTCTATTACTCTACTGGGAATCAGTATTCCCCAGATTCCTTTGCCAACGACCTCATCAACCGCTACACCCAGCAACTCCGGGTCCGTTCCTTTAGTTGCATTATCTTTTGCTCCTCTGTTTCTATATCCTCTGTTTTTGTTTCCTTTGTTTTTGTCTCCTCTGTTCTTAAAAATCCTCTCTTTTATGTCTCTGAACGAAGCATAGCGTTTGATACCTGTCTGTGTAGATAATGTATAACAACGGAGCGAGGAAATTTGCGCTAATTGGTATTGGTGCGATAGGATGCAGCCCAAATGAGCTGGCACAAAACAGCAGAGACGGGACGACTTGTGACGAGAGGATCAATTCTGCGAACAGGATATTCAACAGCAAGCTCCTGTCTCTGGTCGACCATTTCAACCAAAACACACCAGACGCCAAGTTCACTTACATCAATGCTTATGGTATCTTCCAAGACATGGTTGCTAATCCTTCTCGCTATGGTAAGAGTCACGTCACAAACACACAATCGAATTGAATTTACCTGAAACATTTGTTGATAGTTTCATCGACTTCTTGTTAATGGTTCAGGGTTTAGGGTGACAAACGCGGGATGTTGTGGAGTTGGAAGGAACAATGGACAGATAACTTGTCTTCCTGGCCAAGCTCCATGTCTGAACAGAGATGAGTTTGTGTTCTGGGACGCGTTTCATCCAGGAGAAGCGGCGAATATCGTAATCGGTAGTCGATCTTTTAGGAGAGAATCTCCATCTGATGCTCACCCTTATGATATCCAGCAGCTTGCTATGCTCTAGTTCATGAAATTTCCTCCACACAAACAAAGAGAGAAAGAGAAAAAGTTAATCTTTTTTTTTGAACAAGTGTTTGATAGTTGTTGCAGAAAAATTGTTTGTTCTTGTGGAGTTAATGTATTGTTCTATATAAATGACACGAAGTCGCTGGTTTTTTTATATTATGATTAGATTATTTTGGATCTCTAATTCGATTATTACAATATGTTAATATTTGTTAACATTTGAAAATGTATAACTGGTAAATGGATCTAAGAAGACACTGAAGCTGAATTAACTGGTAAATCTTGATTTTTGATTTTGGTTAATGATAGTCGGGTTCTTGACCCAACTAAGCTTTTTCACTTTTTTACTATGGTTAATTTTCATTTTCTCGTCGTGTAATTTGAATTTTGGAAACCACATCCACACAAATTTTTTGTTTCTTCATATAACTTTCCAATTTTCTGTTCATAATCTAGAGCCTAATATCGATTTTAAGGCTTTATGCATGTATTCTAATTTGTGTGTACGTCAGGGGACTAAAGGACTTGCAGCGACTCGGAAAGTCTGGTCGCTAGTGGGAAACTCGCGCGGATCGTCTGAGAAGGTCACTCAGTATATGTAGACAATTACGGTGTTAGCCCCAACTATACATTTATGTATTGATATGATCATTTTGTTGGTTTATTGCTATGAAGATGAAAATGAAATGTACAAGCATTTTAGAATAAAAGTATAGGTATACAAAAGCTGAATCATACGATATTGAGAGTATGACAATCCAGTGGGCATCCGCATCTTTTTTTGGCTTGTTAGGAAACAAGTGCATTTGTAGAATATTTGTGATTGATTAACTAACATGTGCAATATTGGTTAACAGTATATTAACAATTTAAACACATTAATAATTAATAATTATTATAAAAAATTGTGTATTTTACTTATATTGATTTCAGTGGAAAATTTATTTACTTTTTTGTAAAAATTAATATTAAATTAAGAGAATTTTATCTATTAGATATATAAATTAGAGAAAAAAACATCGAGAGATTTAATTTAGAGATTATATGAATATAAAATTATGATATGTCTTAGTAAATATTAATTATAAATTATCTAATTTGTGCATATATTTCATAATTATGATATCCAAATCTTATTCTTCTAAATTATTATATATATTCTTATCTAAAATACATTTTGTCTTTTTTTTTATTTTAATAAAACCACCCGCAATCTCCCATAACCTCAAATGTTAGAGGGAATAAAATTTTGATTATGAACAACGTGAAGTGGTAGAAATCATTTTTTGTGATTCTTTTCAAATGTCAACAACCATCACCATTCGCAAACCCGTTTGCGGGTGATAGTAGGAGAAACAATCAACCCAAGAATCTCTTCGAACGAGTCCGAAAAAAACATAATGCAAAATAATTTGATGATTTTTGTATAGTTTGGCATGCATTGTGAGACATGGGACTAAAAATAGTGCCGGTTAGAGGTGGGACGTTTGGGTATTCGTTTGGATTCAGATCAAGTTTTTTGGGTTTTTGGATGTTTGATACCATACTCATAAGTCCATTTGTGTATTTTTAATTGTCAAGTCTGATTCGGTTCAGATTTTTTTGGGTGCAGTTTGGTTGGATTTTATCCAATATCCGAAATTATCTTATATATCCGAAAACTCCCTATAAAAAGGAATCCAAAGTATCTGAAAATACTCAAAAAAATATCTTTATTAACCAAACAATATGGTATAAAACTCCACAATATGGTACAAACTCCACAATACTCAAAAGTATATGAATTTACTTGAATTTAGGTAAAAGAAAAGTGAATGGGTTAAGTTAATTTGAGATTTTTTTGGGTATTAGTTCGGGGTTTAGTTCGGATTGGATATTACTCGATATCCGAAGTACTTAGGTTTAAACCCTAATCAGTTATTTTTCTAAAATCAAACTCGACCGGAATCAGATTTTTAGGCCGGTTTCGGGTTTTGGGTTTATGTATTTTCGCCCAGCCCTAGTGGAGGTTGAATAGCACAAAACTTGCAAATGGTAGGTGTCAATGTGTGTAGTAGAGTGCGAATCAATGGAGCAAATCATGTTCGGAAATCATAAGTCCAATTTTGTTGGTTCTGAGAGCAGATATGGAGTCATCTCAGAATGTTCTCGGGATCGAGATTGAGTTAACCAAACCACATTGGACGGAGAGGAGGACGGAGCTAAGCTCAGGTTCTAAAGGTTGAGAAACTTGACGTGTTTATGGCTAGAGAGAAACATCTGACCTTGCTAAAGGAGATGAAAATTACACAATCTTCAACTCAATTAGGTGATTGTTAGTATCACTTTCATATTGAGATCTTTTCTTTTTATAAGAAATCCCAAAAAAAACATTAATCGGGCATGAATTGGTAAGTACAACAATTGAGCTAATAATTCCCCACTTATACACATAGTTGTCTTTTAAACCAATTGAGAAACATTAATGACATGTCTTTTCAGATATTAATTTCACATCAACATAAGCAATTCAAATAAGTACTGTAGAGATCATCGACATAACATTCGTGAAATAAATATATAGATATTACATATTTATATATAACATTGCATTAGCTTCATATTGCTCATTCCTTAACCCAATCTTGGTTTTTATTCACTCCTCGTTCTTTCATGCTTCAGCCAGCATTACCTGCAAAACAAAAGCAAAGAAACAAAAAAAAGACTACATTTGTGCTGAAAATTTCAGAAAAATCGATTAGAAAGATTTAATCTGAGAAAATTTTGGATTCTTACACTAACTGAAGAGCGGTTTGGTCATGGCGACCAGCGGTTGAGTAATGGTGATTGTTAGGTTGCAATGCGGCGACTTGAAAATAGTTACGTGAATCAAACGTTTGAGATTGCGTTTGAGGCGGTGGCATAATCTGCTCGTAGTTAGATCCTCCTGGCATCAGATTCATACTTGGATTGTTCCTCTCATTTTCAGCTATCTATATACATTATTACATACACACCCACATTATCATAAATATTTGTTAAATTAAACAACTTTTTGTACATTATTTTGGTTAAACAAATCATTGGAAAGTTATAGAAAACATATATCATATACAAATTACCTTAGCACGAAGAAGCTGGTTATCATTATGCAAATCAACTTCCTGCACAGACTTTCATTACAATTGAGCTAAATTATCATAAAGACAGATGAACAATGGGAAATAAAATTAGATATTTGTCTTCTTACTCTCTTCTGCATGTAATCAATTTCGGCGAATAAGAGTTCATTCTGTAAAACAAGAAGAATAATTTCTAAATTTAGCAAGAAGGATTATAAATAAATAGATAATTTGCTAGGAAATAATTTGATTTTGGATCATTTATTAAATACAATTACCTTCTTGGATCGAATTCGATTAATACTTCTGTCTAATTTGCTTTCCAAATTTCTAAGCTCTTTGGGAGACATTGACCCTATTGTCTCACCCATCAATTGCCTAATTAAATTTTCAAAATAAATATTAAAACATCAAATAGTTGATAACAAGTAATCAATTAATAAAATAATTCAAGTCATTTAGATAATATTAACCTGTTTGAGTTTTGTATGCTGATAATTTGTTGACGCAGTTTGGCCGATTCTTGTTGATAATACTTGAAAATAAAAAAGTAGAAATTATGAAAAATCGTAATATTAGTACACATTTTTTTGGAGAAAAAAAGATTAAAAAATACGTGTAATTTTAAGTTACCTGTGCATTAATTTCTGCCACCGATCCAGTGTTAGAATTATCAGATATTGCCTTCTTGTACCTCTCAATTGTCCCTTTTACACTGCAACAATTTTTTTAAAACGAATTAATAAGTTAATTAGAAGTATTTACCAATACAATTTAGAGAATGCTTTAAGTCAGCATTTCGAAAAATAATAATTATAAGGGTCAAATCGTCCACTTGCTCTGTTAAGTGATTCTAATACGAAACCTTAAAAGCAAACATCGGTTCTCTTTTGAGTCAGAACAAATGAAACATAAATGTGACACATGATGTGAAGAAGAGAAAATAATTAAACCGTTGATAAAATATTCCTCAAAGTTGTAACAAATAAAGAATCATTTTATAAAAATAATAAACAACACCCTTACTCCTCTGAAACCTTAAATTTATCGAGCTAGGTGATTGGCTGCAACTGCCATGCTGGCAAAATTAGAGTGACATGATTGGTCTGAACATGTCTAGGGTTTCAGACAGCTAACACGTGTCGAGAACCCATTACACATTGATGAATCCAATAGATATTTGATAGTTTTAATGGTTAACCACTGGATTAAGTTAATTGTGATGTAACTTTAAACGACTTGTCCGAGTAACATCACAACGTTCCATAGTTTCCTTATTTAGAATATCTTTAAATTACTATTCTAACCAATTATTCTTTTTTTTCTTTTTTGAGTTTTCTGTATATACATACATATTAAGTACGATGACATATTATTATGTCTGAACCTTCGATGGAGAAATCATGGCCGTCCATTTTGGGATCACAGAAGGCAGAATAAAAACTCTAAATTGTATTTCTTTTCTAAAAAAGACTTCACTTAGTGGATCCCTACAAAAAAAATTATCACTTTCTTCTCTGCCCATAAAGAGAGAGAAAATGAGAAAAGCCCTAACTTTCTCTCCCTAGACAAGAAAAATAAAAACAAAATTTAAACAAAGAAAGAGAGATTGCATAAATGTATCTACACCAAAGATGTTGAAGCAATTCCAATGCTTTACTTCTATACCAAATTTACTGATTCAGTGATTATTATTAATCTTTTAATTTCCTAGAAATATATCAAACAAGTTAAGTGTGTATCCTTATTATTTGTCTCTTTGTGTATATGAACATATAATACTGGGAGCAATAATTATATTGGGTATTGACCAAATGTGAAATCTAATATTAAATGGTCAAAAGTAGTAGTATGAATTATTGAATATTATAAATAGTTTCCAAATTAATTCATTTTGACATAAACCTTCTTGTCAGAAGTCAAGAACTGAAACTAACAAAACTTTATACTACTACTAATAAATATAAGTGATAAATGAAAATAAATAATATCTGTGTGATGACGTGATCAAAGATTCTGTAACAAAGACAACAAATCTTATAGAGACCAAACCTAATATTGCGCTCAATACCAACCTCTTAAAATAAATTCAAAAAATCTTAAAAAGAAAAAAATACAGAACTTACGTTTAGTACCCACTGGATATATGAAGATTAAATTTGATTGGTTGATTTGAAGTTAGTGTTAGTTTTTCCTTCTTTGGACATGAGCATTATATATTTTAGGACATGAGTTGACAACTGTAAGCGATTAGGAAAAAAAGACTTTTTTACACCATTTAATTTCTACATGTTTTATGTTTGGAGGAAGAGAAGAGATATCACGTGGATTTTAATAAATATTGGAAATTACGTGTGGAATTAGAGATTACTAGTTTAAGTAATGTAACTCGAAATGCGTTTTGATTATTTTAATTTTGAAAAGAGTAATTTTAAGGAACAAAAGAGAGACCCCATGAGCTCTCCTTGTTTAATAACTACATGGAATCTTGAAACTCTTATTGAATTTAAAAATCTTTTATGTTTAATTTTAAGTTGAAAAACTTCTTTATTTTGGCTATAACCACTTCTAACTAATCCCAGCTCATAGGTTTTTTTAACTTAAAAAATTCACCAAGACCAAAAACAAAACCTTATTGTCCTACTTGTACTTTCCATTATTTCTATCACTCATAAGTTCAATTTTTTTTAAAACATTCAAAAATCTACTTTCACCTTGTTTTACTCTCACTTACCATCACATGTGGTTGCATCAAATATATGATATGATAATTCATGAGAGAGAAAGAGGCAAAAGATAAGAAAGGAAAGTAAGAGAAAGAAGAGAAGAGAAAGAGAGACACAGACATTAACAACAATGGAGGATGGGGATGATCACAAAACAGAAGATATGACCTCATAGTCCTTACTCTCCCAATTTGTTTCCCAAAACTTACTTTTATAGTCATAAAAATCAAGATTTTACCTATTACAACACCAGATCTATAAATATATCTAAATCTTGAAGTACTTGTTAGTAAAGAAAATAGAAAGTTTTTTCTATTATATATATAACAGAAATAAGTGAAGAAACAAACCCCAACAAAGTGAATCTTAGTTCTACAAAACTGAATCTAAAACTCCACATTAGAAAACTCTTATTGTTTTCTTATTTTCTTTTCATTTCTTATCAAACTCTCACTCAGATCTTCATAAATTTGTACCATTTTCCTCACTTTATATAAATAACAAATTCTCTACTTATAAATAAAAGACTTTAGTCTAAAGGCTTTAGATCTAGAAAATTAGTACAAAATTTATGAATATAAACCTCCAAAGTAATTAACATAAACATATATACCAACAAAGATTCTCACAAATGTTAGTGTGTTTGTGTGTGTGTGTGTGTGTTTGTAGATATGGAATATCAAGAAGAAAAAAGTGAAACATAATCCTACCCACAAGAGGATTCAAACCATAGAAGAAGAATCGAATCAAATCTAGCATAGAAGATCGAAAACCCTAGTAAAGATTCGAGCTTTAACATAACCCTAATGAAATAGCACTTTGAAAAAGCAAACTACTCTATTAAACCTAAGAACAGAGCAGAAGAAGAAACCTGTTGTTTGAGTACTCGTAGAGACGGCCACGGCTAGAGAAGACGATGAGTGCGACTTCAGCGTCACAAAGAACAGAGAGTTCGTAAGCTTTCTTGAGCAAACCATTCCTGCGTTTGCAGAAAGTGACTTGACGATTCGTTGTGTTCTCGATCCGTTTGATTTCGATCTTTCCTCTCCCAGATTTCCTCTGTGGAGAGGAATCTCCTCCAAGCTCCATTTGGTAAGCCGTGTTTGCTGCTCCAAAGCCAAAAAGATGTTAGGGCAAAATTGATTAATCCAAACACACAAGAATCCAAGAAAACCATCAAGAAAATTTCTTGAAAAAGGCTCCAGATTTGTCATGTTTTACATTCGTTTGAATTATGGTTGAGATCAAAGTAGGTCTTGAAAGATTCAATTTAATCTCTTGCCGACATACAACTAAAGAAACAAAGTAAACTTTTTTGATCTTACATTCATAGTTTTTAATCTCTTTGACGATTTTGTTTTTGTGGGAAGAAAGGATGAAAAATAAAGAAATTAAACTAACTAAGACCAAATCTTTTGAAATTCGAAAGAAACAATTAAATGTAGACTGTGTGAAGAGAGAAGTGCAAAGAAGATCAGAGAATATTGAATCTTGTTTCTCTCTAAAAAACATAAAAGAATCAAATTAAAACAGGAAAAAAGGAACCTAAAGAAGAACATAGATTTGGTATAAGGACCAAAAGAAGTGAAGCAAAGTAATATTGTGAAGAAGATAATGTTTGAAAGGATTGGGGAACACCAAAATATTAGACTGACCTGTTGGGGGGAGATGAACAAAGAGGAAAGTTTTATTTTTCTTGGGAAAATGATTTTCTGGAAAGTATGAGATTTGGAGAAGTTGCAGAAAATGGAAGGTAAGGTTGTGCTGGTGAAGAGATGGGTATATACATTTATAAAGGAATATATCTTTTTTTCTTTTAGTTTTTCTCTAATTTTTATCACCAATTTTTTTCCCACTTTTTTACATCCATATAGTGTCTTGTCAATTTGTGTTGATTACTGTTTTTTTTTACTCACTAAAGCATAGTTTCATGAATCAAATCTAAGAGATAAGTATGTGTTTCATCTTTATTAGATGGTGAGATACATGTACTTTCTAAAACTCTACTGTGAAAGACTATCAGAATTGACTAAAGGTATGTACTTGGTTGATATTTTTGTGAGTTTAGTTAATTTAAAACGTTACTCATAAAAATTAGATATGTCAAGTTAAAAAAAAGGGTTTGACAAAGAGCAATCTAAAGGTTCACTTGATACAAAGCATGAGTATAGCAGCTTTTGAAATCACATGAAAAATATAATTTGTAAACAGAAGGTTAATTACCATAAATAATACCCACCATACATCTATACGTTTCATAAATAAAATACTAATTAAGGATATCCCAAATTGAGAAATTGTTATAAAAAAAAAGTGAAAATGGAGCAGAAAAAAAAAGTTTTATTGGTGGATAGTTCTTGTGTGGTCTTTCACAAAGGTCTAAATGAAAAGAGGGTTCAAGTTGGGCAATCACTCATGAGATGCAGACTCTACTTACCATTACTTGTCTTACCTTTTCATGTGAAAGTTTTTGAGGCACTAAAATCTTTGGGTAAATAATCTCAGTACATTTTTTTTTTGCTACAACATATATTGATCTTCTTCTTTGTTTTTACTAAATTTTGACCTTTTAAAAGAGGAAAATTTATAAGCTCTATTCCTTTTTCTTTTTTGAAAATTTTATATATAAGACTTTAACATTTTGCAGGAAAATTTGTTTCACTAAACACGGTAAATATATACATATACACACATATAAATATAAGGAAGTTGTATATATTGTTGCAAAGTATATATACATATAATTATATTGTATGTATATTTCTAAAAACAATTTTCCTAATTGGATATACTTATAATATCATTTTGCAAGGATATTTGTCCAAATGTATTTTGAATAGTAACCAAGGGACAAATAATTAAACCAAAAAAAACATTTCAATTTTTGATAAATAAAACACGATTAAGTGTTCTATTTTTAACAAATTGTTATTGGATGTTGTTAAGTTTATTTTTCAGATATAAGAACTGATTGTGTATAAATAGTAACAAATATGAAATCTTCTGTAACCATTTATATTTTTGACTAAACTGAACATTAGTGAGTACCAACATGTTTATCGCTTTTTCTGGAAGATAGAGAGTCAAAAGATGTAAAAAAAAAAAATTAATCGGATTGTGAAGGAAGTTAACATACTTTTTATGTGTTACTGAGATTTGGAGTTGATGATGTTTACTTGTTGTGATATTGACATTATTATAATAAAATAAAGTGATAAGTTAATTAGATAAATATATAGGGTTTTAGGGTTTTATAGGGGGAAATAGGGAGATGAACCGTACTTTTATGGGGCTGGACAAGACATAGGGCTTAATTTGGAAAGTTATTTAAGTCTAATGCTTCTGACTCAATTAGAAGGTAACCAGACTTTTTTCTCTCATCTCCAACTACTTTAATCTCTCTCTCTTTTTACATTTTCTTACTTCCTTTTTTTTTGACTTTTTTGCTCTTCAAGATATATTTCTCCAATGTTAAGTCTCATTTTTTTGTTGATATCTCTTTTTCCTGTTGAATTAAACCAAAATATTTTTGGGAACAAAAAAATCGAATATATATTGTGTTCTTGAATTTACAACATATAGCCAGACTCAAGCTCTAGAGTTAGAATCTAGTTGTTCATATATACTTATTGATACATAATCATAATTTAAGAAATCTGTTTAAAATATTGTTCAAAAATGCAAAAGTCTCAAAATAGACTAAATAATTTTTGTAAATAACAATCTTTTTTTATATATCAAAAGTAATATTGTTTAACCAATGGTATGAAGGGTTCATCTTTTACGTCAATGGACCAAAATTTAAGTTCTTCTACTGCAATTTAATTAATAATTGATCACTATGTATGTTTTGTATGACAAGAATATCAACTTTTTTATAGTCTCCAAAACTAATGTGGATTTTAAGTCGGGATCTCCCGAAACAAAAAATAAAAATAAAAGAAGAGAAATATTAATTGTGTATGTGGAGGAAAAGAAATGTGTAGATTTTTCTAAGATTTTTGTTTATTAAGTGCATATAAAATATATTGAATAATTGAGGAGCACAATGTATAAATGGAGTAAGGTTATGCCAAAAGAAGAGGGAGAATAGCATGTGATGTGTAGTCTTTGATCTCCATCTTTATGAACCCATTTAGGGTAATCAGATAGTGATATATACATTGCATTTTCATATTTATGTGGGAATAACTATATACACCCACTTGCAAGGTGCTTTAGTTTCTTTTTTACTTTTTTTTATCTCTTAATGTGAATAATTATTCCACCTTAAACAGGATACCTTCTCTAATTTATTTTAATAAGAGTTAAAGTAGAGTTAGTAAGAAATTATTAAATTAAAACACAACATCTTTATTTATCTAGCATGTGAAAATAATTGATTAATGTAGGTATTAGTCAAATTTGGTATTTTAGTAAATTATTTGATGTCTTTTACATCATATATATATAGATAAATTTATCAGGTCATTTATAAAAGTTAAGTAGCTCAATTGTTTTGGGTCAAGCTTTCATGGTCGGAGTGGGTTTTAAAGACCATAATATCTTCTCGTATCTTCAATGATGGACCACAATCGAAGGTTGCTTTCTACCATGATTCAGTCACTATTGAGTTCTGTTTTTTTTTATTCTGTAAATCGTTTAATTACTTACAAAGTGAATAATTAATCATTAAGTGTTTTGTTATCATCGAAGAAGTTCCAAGCCAAGGTTATAGTCTCTCTATGGGCTCAGGATCAGAGCAGGGTTAATGTAGTCCCCTCCCGTCACGGTGCTCGAACTCTAGACCTCCAAAACATTTTTCCTTTGGATGTCTTGAGGTTCGTTCACAGGTTGCTACACAGTATTTCATGATTTTGAGAATAATTCCGATATGTATAATGTGTTAAATAAATAATTAAAAATAACCAATTATTCATAAAATATATTATTCATTAGAATTGTAAAAGTGTTATAAAATCCAGTAAGTAAATAAAAAACAATATTTTTTATTTGTATTTTTATCGATAGAAGTATTCATGTAGACAATAGGCACTAAGATCACAATGACATATATGAAGTGAACTATTTAAGTTTTCACGTAAAGATGTCAAACGGATAGACAAATTTTGTTTGGACCATAACATGCCGGTCAATTAAGACCGTAGTCTATATAACTATGTTTAAGTCCATTCCAATAAATCAAGCTGATTAAAGGGCCGGTCCACGGACCAACATGTGTATAGATTTAGTTATTTAGTTTTGAATATGTGTACTTGATCCTAAAAACGTTTATATTTTATGTATGTATATATTTAAGAAAAAATTACATTGTAGCACACTTTTTAAGTTTCTATTTACAAGAAAAAGTATTTTTGGCAAATGATGCACTTTTCTTTGTTTTTAGTGGAGTAAAATAGCTATTTTTGTAGATTAGGGAACTGATAATGATTATTAGAGAGGCCACTTACATATATATAGCAATTACAGTAAGTAAACTAGGTAATTAAGAGTTACTATTTACACATTTATATATATCGCCTACATCCTCCCTCAAGATGGAGGCAGGTGAGTGACTCCAATCTTGCGAAAGAGTTCACTGAATCGAGCCCGCGCTAATGGTTTCGTCAACGCATCGACGAGCTGATCTTTGGTTGACAAGTGACGAACTGTTAATGCTCCTGACTGGATATTGTCACGAATGAAGTGATAATCTAGTGCCATATGTTTCATTCGTGAGTGGAAAACAGGGTTTGCGCAGAGGTATGTCGTACCGACGTTGTCGCAGTAGATCATGGGAGGTGTCTTCAATGTGATTCATAGTTCATATAAAAGTGAACATACCCAACGTAATTCAGATGCAGTATTGGCGACCGACCGATATTCTGCTTCAGTGGATGATCGAGCTACACCTTTTTGTTTCTTCGATGACCACGCGATGGGTGTACCACCGAAGTAAATGAGATAGGCATTGGTCGAAAGATAATCATCAACGTCGCCTGCCCAATCAGCATCGGAGAACGCATGTAATACCATAAGAGTGTCTCGGCGCAGAACGATACCATGCGAGATTGTACCTGCGAGATAGCGGAGGACGCGTTTCACTCCTTGCCAGTGTACATCAGTCGGACTGTGCATGAATTGAGACAATCTGTTGACGGCGTATGCAATATCAGGTCTCGTAAAAGATAAGTATTGTAGGCTGCCGACAACTTTCCGATATGTAGACGCATCGGTGAGTGGGATGCCGGATGTGAGACACAATTTTGGTGATGTGGCCATCGGAGTAGCAACAGTCTTCGAATCCAACATATTGGTTTTAGTGAGCAGATCAATCACGTAGTTACGTTGCATCAGATGTATGCCCATAGGTGTACGGACCGCCTTAATACCCAAGAAGTAGGACAGTGGCTGCGGGTCTTTGAGAGAGAATCTTGTGGCGAGCATTTGAATGAAGCCATGGACAAGAGAGGAGCTGCTTCATGTGATGATTATGTCATCTACATACACAAGCATATACACGGCATCCTTAGTGGTAAGATAAACAAAAACTGATGTGTCGGCCATTGAATTTCGAAACCCAAGTTGGAGCAGCATCTTCTTTAGTTCTTGATACCAGGCACGTGGTGCTTGTTTTAAACCATATAAAGTTTTCTTTAAGCGGCACACGAAGTGAGGTCTGTCCTTATCAACAACTCCTGGAGGTTGAGAGACATAAACTTCATCAGACAATGTTCCATGTAAGAACGCATTATTAACATCGAGCTTTTGTATGAGCCAATTGCGGGATACAGTGAGTTGCAAAACCAAACGTATGGTAACAGACTTCACTACCGGACTGAAAGTCTCCGCGTAATCCACACCGTACTGTTGATTGAATCCTCGTGCAACCCATCGTGCCTTATACCTGTGAATTTGACCATTAGGATGATATTTAATTGTATATATCCATTTGGTCGGGATCACATTTTGACCAGGGGTCGGTAGAACCAAATCAAACGTATGATTTCGAAGTTGAGCATTATGTTCATCAGACACGGCTAACCTCCATTTCTCATCTCGCATAGCATGTAGGACAGTGCTTGGTATAGGGGGTTTGGATTTATTTTTGGGTGGTTTTTGAGTAACGGCTATGAGAGTGAATTTTGTTTTTGGTTTGGTGATGTTGTTTTTGCGACGAGTTTGCATTGGATGAGTGTTTTCAATTTGTGGTGGTGGTGGAGGAGTCGGCGCCTGTGTTTGGGGTTGGGAAAGAGACGACATTGTTATGGTGAGAGGTGGGTCGATGGTGGGATTATTTGTTGGGTTAGTTGTGGTTGGGTTTGTGGTTATTGGGCTTGACATTTGGAGAGAATTATTAATATATGTTCTATTCATACCTGAGCCCAAAGTTGATTGTGAAGAGGTAATCTCATCACATTCTTGTGGAGAAGACGACGACTGTGTCACTGTAATCTCCGGTGAGGCAGGATAGTGATGATCTGAGGTCGGGGGCGCTGATGTCTGAGCTCGTACGAGAGGCGGTGGGTGAACCGGAAGATGAATTGGAGCGGAGGGTTGTGAAGTGGCAGTAGTATCATCTTCCTTTGGGGAGATTGGAGATTTATCTGTGGATAAGGGAAAACTGGTCTCTACGAACTGCACATGGCGGGATACATATATTCGTCCAGTTGAGACATGAAGACATATGTATGCTGATTGAGTGAGAGAATAGCCCAAGAACACGCACGGTAGCGAGCGATCGTCTAGTTTGTTGTTGGTGTATTGGTGAAGCCATGGATAGCACAGACTTCCAAAGATTCGGAGCTTCAGCTAATTGGGCGCTTGCTTGAACAGCTTCTAGTACGGTGAGTCATTCTCGAGAATTGGTGTGATTTGGCGGTTGATGAGATAGACAGCAGCGGCAAATGCAAACGGCCAGTACGTCTTGGGCATAGAAGCTTGATGAAGGAGAGTGAGACCTGTTTCAACGATGTGTCTGTGCTTTCGTTCAGACACTCCATTATGTTCCGGCGTGTGTGGAGGAGATGTGAAATGAGAAATGCCATGAGTGGAGAGAAAATGGCGTAGAGCTAAGTATTCCCCTCCCTACAATGTCTGGATTTTGGTTTGAAAACGATTCTCGACCAATGTCTTGAAAGCTATGAACGTGTCTTTCACTTGAGACTTGAGTTTCAGCGGATAAAGTCAAGTATAGCGAGTGTAGTGGTCTACAAAGATAAGGTAATATTTATAGTTGTCATTGGAGAGAATGGGAGACATCCAAACATCGGAATAAACAATTTGGAGTGGTTTGAATGAAGAAATTGTGTTTAGGGAGAACAATTGTTTATGGCTTTTATTAATGAGACAATGAGAACAAGGAAGTAACGTTTGTTTTGAATTAAGAAGCGAAAACTTGGAAACAATAGAGTTTAATATAGGTGGAGAAGGATGGCCTAATCTCGAGTGCCATGAGTGAAGAGACGTTTTTGGTGTAGGAGAAGCTAGCAAGGCAGTACGGGTTTGCGGTTGTGCCGGTCACTCCTAGAGCTCATTTTTACAGTTCGCGCGGAGTAACATGGCCCCCGTAGATTAGAGAACTGATAATGATTATTAGAGAGGCCACTTACATATATATATATAGCAATTACAGTAGGTAAACTAGGTAATTAAGAGTTACTATTTACACAGTTATATATATCGTCTACAATTTTGACATCTCCTCTATTTTGTTTTTTTTGGCACAAAAAAACGAAGCAAGATCTCAAATCTCAGCCCTTAAAAAACGTGTGGATCTGATATTTTTTTGTCTACCAAGATTTTAATACACTTCAATAAATTATTGTTAGAGGATTGGAAACACTTGGTGTTAATTCTGCATTTTATATAGTATTTGTATGGATATGACCACGTGGATACAACTTCACATTTATTTTGTCCATAGTTGTTAAGTCAATATGTGTGGACAATAGAATACTACTTGTGTGGATATGTCCACATGGACACACATACGTGGAAGTTTGTACTGTCTGTATATCATAAAACCAACATGTATCCTTTGGAGCTGCACACGCTAGACTACGCGGTCATGTCCACATGGACATACTGGCATGGACATGGTCGCGTGAATATGATTTGATAATTAAGTTTTTTTCTTTTCCATTTGAAAACTGATTTGTAATTATAAGATTTTATATAATTTTAATTTTTACTGTATGTCTACGCCAGCATATCCACACCACTATGTCCACACCACCATGTCCACACCACCATGTCCACACCATTATGTGCACAATGTCATATTATTACTGCATGTCATTTCTACAAGTTGATAGTCTTTCAAGGAGAACACAAAACAAAAAAAGATTGTAAAGAAAAACAAGAAAAGTGAGAAGAAGAAAGAGAAAAGAAAAAGAAAATCAAAAAGAAGAAAAAGAAGAGAGGAAGGACAAAATTGATTTTTCACTATCTAAAAGTGTCTCATTTACCAAAAGTGTGTTTTTTTGTAAAAAAAGACTTTGAAAGTGTGCTAGGGTGTAAATTACTCTATATTTAATTGAATAATGGTTTTTTTTCCCGACCAATTTCGAAAAACAAAACCAAAGCTGGAATTGATTATCTGATATCAAATTCGATTTGAATAAATTAAAAAAAAATTCTAAATCGTAATTTCCTGATTTAACACCGAAAAAAGAATTAAAATTAAATCATTTTTACTTTTAAATTAGATACGATTAAAAATTTTAAAACTTGTAATTAGTGGGTCATCTAACATGTTCCATGGTGGACAAATTTAGTCTCCAAATCCGTTCTATGGTAGACTTTATTGGGCATAGACCACGGAACTCTGACCTGTTTACATCTCTATTCTCACGTAATAATGATTAAGAACTTTAATTATGTATCAACAACACACAATTAATATGTCAAAACATGAGGCGTGGAAGCATACATTTTGTTTTGAAGAAGGCATCACTTAAATGAAACTACCTAATCGATTAAAATGCATATTCTTTTGTTCCCTAATCTTTTCTTCCTCGTCATTAGATAATACACAAGAAAAACATCTGGATGCATAACCTAAGCTGGGCCCCCAGGAGTAAAGGTTACTAAATCAAATTCATTCATCATAAAATTATGTATAGCCTAAATATATGCAATGGGTATGGCCACGGTAAAGTGGCCCATGAGACTACAATTGAAAATAAATTAATACAGTTTCCAAATCAAGAACCTGTTGTTGGGACCCTCTTAGAAATGTATATAAATTATATGCGCGTTTTCATATTTGGATGTAGAATTATAAATTTTACCAGAAATTTTAGATTACAACAGCAAATATATGTTGAGGTTAAAATCATAGATCTTACAACAATTTTTATACTACAATAAACTGCAGCTTTTGTCCACACGAAGACTTTCTTCAGTGTAGAACAAAATTACAAATTATAAAGTAAATATTCGGTTGTTTAGGGGAAAACGAAGCTAAACCAATACAAAAGAATCATTTCTTAAAACGGTTAAAAGAATCACATATGTGAACCGGATGATGAGCCGTCATGGCTGCTCAAATCCCAATTACGTTTCTTCTTGTGCTCGAAATTCTGAAAGCATGTCAATGGCCTCATCTGATAAAAAAACATGTGGAAGAAGAAACAGATTAGAGAGACAAACAAACATAATCCACAAGCCAAACAAAAAAACTCAATGATCTGTGTGCAAGAGAGAAAGAGTGAGAGGGGTGAGAGAGAGACCCTCCATTGTCGCTTGTGACCCATATGGTGAAGAATAGACTCAAGTCGTTTAATGATCTCTCGGAAAGTCGGTCGCTTGGCGGGTTTATCTAGCCAGCATTCTTCTATCAACCTATGGGATACAAAAAAGGGATCAAGCCCAACCGGTTAATAACATGGACTAAACCAATCAATGATGCAAAACTGTCCTTTTTAGTTTAATGGTGAAGAGAAAATAAGACTCACGTTTTAAGTCCATGAGGGTAATGCTTTGATGGAGCTTTGAATGATGGACGTTCTTTGCTAGCATAAGCTTCTGAAGCTTCACTGTCTTCCTTTTCAGAAAAGGGCTTTCGTCCTTCGATCATCTAAAAAATCCGACATTTAAAGGAATCAATGACATGAACTAAGAATGTGCAAACCGAAAAGAAAAAAGAAGTTTGTACTTACCTCTTGAACGATCAACGCAAACGAGAAAACATCAGCTTTTGTGTCGTATTCTTCGCTAGTGAAAACTTCAGGAGCAATATATCGACCTATAATGTGGATAACAGCGACAACATTTGATCACAACATATTTTCGGTAATTAAGACTCTTGACCAAGCAGATCAAGAATTAACGCTCCCAAATTTAAAGCAACTAGACGGGTGAGAAAAAGGCACTTACAAGAAGTGTCTAAACATACGAAAGGCTTGTCTTCTTTAACAGTAACAAGCTTGCTTACTCCAAAGTCTGCAACTTTCAGATGCCCTGTATCATCCCGCAATATGTTTCTGCAAATATTATTTTACCATTGTCAGAAAATAAAAGAGCTTGTTGACGACGGTAACTAACCATATAAGAGACAAAAAAACCCGCTGATATGGATAGTGCAAACTCACGAAGGTTCAAGATCGCGGTGAATTATAGGGTCTCCTTTGATCTCATGAAGATAGCCCATTCCCCTAAAAAACCAAACGGGTAAGAGACTCTTTGAATTGATAAGAGTTGCAAGAGAATCTAATAGAACATTTATAAACGAACAAGAAGACGCATGTAGTTTTGTAAAGCATACCTTGCAATATCAAGTGCATATCTAACAGCAGTAGCTGGTCTTAATTGACCTTTCCTGTTGAGCAATTCACGCAAATCCCCCTGAAGAATAATAATCACATGAGATCTTGGTTTCGAGAAACAAAACAAAAAGAGATTTCAAATTTATCAGAGAAAGTCATACCCTCGGTAGATATTCAGTTACAATCATCATTGGATTACTTTGGGTTACAGCACCAAGAAACTGAACAATGTTTGGATGCCTAAGTCTTTGGATCAATGCAAGCTCATCGTGGAATCTCCTCCTGCGCGCACACATACATCAAAACGATTATGGTAAGGAACTGGAATCTAAAACCTTATTACCATCTTCAAAATGTTCACTTACACTTGATCCTCATCGCTCAAAACTTCATCATCGAGCTTTTTCACTGCAACTTGAATGCCACGCCACATTGCCATACAGTAAGTCCCCTGAAACAAAAAGATTTGCTACCGTTAGACGGAAAGAAATTGAAAAAAATCAGTAAAGGATCCATTAAAGACAGGACATGTTTTTACCTTTGATATCTCTTTGCTTTGAGTGAAATCAAGCTCATTAGGATTGATTTCATATTCCGGAACTTCAAGAGCAGTATTCACGTGCATTGGAGCCATCTGAAACATACAAATGTGTCATCAGTAATGAGGAAAAATCTAATCTGCCGACGGCTATTACAGCGAGAGATACAATCAAAACACCAAAACCAGAATAATGTTCAGCTAGATTCTTACCGGATGTTTAGCTCCATGAATCTCAAGAATCTTGATTACATCAACGTTCTTGTAGAATATCGCATCTGCAAGAGGCTGTTTTCTAAAATGTATCAGATTACTACAGAACAGCATCATCATCTATCTATCCATCATTACAGAATAGATTCAATTAACAAAGCTGAATAAAAGGAAATCTAATAAGTGTTAAAAGGTTCTGTATCTTCTTACCGTGCTTCCCCATCGATCTTTAGGATCAATTTCTGCTTCCCGATCAAGAAGAAGCTCGACGACATCTTTCAGTCCCTGACAAGCCGCCACGTGGAGAGCAGTCCGATCATCAATGTCTCTGTAATTAGCATCGATTCCGGAACCAAGAAGCTCCTTGATCCCGCCAATGTCACCTTCGTTACACAGATACATAAGTCTCACACCACCGGGTATCTCATCTCCATCCTCTAACACCTCTTCTTCCGAGTGAATCGACGGCTCCGGGTTTTTCTCCGGCGCCATCGACGACTGTCGACCAATCGTAAACCGCGGCGTTTGGTAATCCTCTTCCATCCCTCAAACTAAGAATTTGATCCTAAAACCCTGATCGTGTCCGAAAAATCTAGGATGGTCAACGAAAAATCAGCAAATCTCCGACCTTTTAGGCAAATAGTAAAAGGGGGGGAAAAATTCAATCGCCTTTCGAGAAAATCTCTACGAAAGTATCGAAAAAAGGCCAACCTTTTAAACCCGATTTACACAATCTGAGAATAAATTGAACAAGGTAATCGCTAGAGAATCAAAAAGGGTATCTTTTTCCAGCAAATTTAGGAATTGATCTCAGAGAGAAATATAACCCAGTGGCGATATATATATATATGTGTGTGTGTGTGTGATGGCGTAAAGGAGAAGAGAAAGCTGGTCGGTAAAAAAGGTCATCGGAGAAGAAAATGGAGAGAAACAAGCTTCTGTTTGAGCACGTGAGTGTCACGTGTTTAAAAATCGCGTGAGAGGGAAAGTTCCTTGGAGAAGGAGACGTCATATCTGGCGCCACCACGGTAAGAATGCGTTGACGAAATGGAAGAAAACAGATCTGAGCCGTTGATTTAAACAGAGTCAGATGATAAATAACGGCCTGGATATTCGATGCGTGTAAGATTCGATCGTTTTGAGACGACCGCGTTTTACTTTCGCCGACGCATTTCGTTTCTGCTGTAACCCAACCTGGTTGGTTTGTTTGAGTTTATTAAAGTCAGTACTTGGGGACAAAGACTTCAAAAAGGATACGACATAAGAGATACATTTTAATTATATTTCTGTTTGATTTTCCAAAATGATTACAATATTTTCTACTTGTTTAAATTATAAAATATAAATTTGATGGCCACTTTAGTTGTCTTTTACATATTATTTTTATGATAGCCACTTTAGTTGTCCAAAGGAAAATAACTAATTGGATAAGGTTTCATGTTAAAGATGTGATCTAATTTATTGATGTATACATTGAATAGGTTAAGATTGACATCTTCATTACCATCTCTTTTTTTCTAATTTTTGTTCTTTTTCATTTAAGAAAAAAATATGTCGTTAGATCTGTATTCAACTTCTGAACATGTGAATTTGTATGGGTTTAGCGTCTTTTTAATTTTATACTCTTTGTTTTTGGTCAACCTATATGCTTAACTATTAAAATATAAAATATAGTTCTTAAAGATTTTGAAAGATGTATTTACATGTAACATGTAATTCTGACTTTCGTATTTCAAGACATGGGCATATAGATAATCCAACTTGTTTGTCTCAACTAATTACAAGTTGTCTAATATACATTCTAGTTGATACTTTATAATAATTTTCTTATCCATTAATTTTAATTCCAACTTTTTGGAATTTTTCTATGTAATATAGTAACAGATGTCAACTACGTTCTAAATGGGTTCCTTTTTCTGTAGAGATATATTTTAAAACTCATTTCATTAGATAAAATGAAAAAGAATATTCTTATTAGATACCTATATGTTTAATAACTAACATTTAGTTAGTAGCTCTCACAGCAACTTAATAATCAAAATTGGATACATACACTTGGCAAACGTATTTGGAAAAGCTTGTTAGATGATATCAATAACATAATTGATTTAATAATATTGTTGTAATATATTAATCAAACAAAACAGAAGAACGAAGGAAATCTATTGGTCAAGGAAATAATACATACTTATTAATGATATTTTAAAGAAAATAAAAAATTTAGATATCAATATATTAATGAAACTAAAAGAAAATTGGAACATATCTACAATATTCAGAGAAAACAATAATTAGTTTACTATATTCGTATGTAGTATTAGATTGGGAACAATTAACATGTTTAAGAATTTCTTGCATGTCAAATGATCATAAACTCTGAAAACAAAATTACACTAAAATTACATATTGTGTTTAAAATACATGCACATAGCTATCATATTTTTAGTTTCAACAATTCTTATTCTTTAATTCAAATTCAAACTTTTTGGAACTTTTCTAATTAATTTAGTAAGAAATATCAACTACATTTCAGATTGGCTTCCTTATTATATTATTCTTGTATCATCTTATTGTCATTCTGATAAGAGTCCAATAATTCAAATCCTTGAATAGTTCAACATTCTTCAAGATATACAACAAAACAGTAAACTAAACTGTAAAGAAAGAAATAGTCCCACAAGATACATATATTTTTATTTGTTACTCATATTACCATGAAATAAATTACTTTCATATTTGTCAATAGATCTTATCAAAAAATCAGAAGCTAACAACAAAAAGAAAAACACAAGCACACATACATTTAGAGAACAAATATGAATCCAACCATGGAACATGATGGTACGTACCACATTAAACCAAGACATCAACCGATATTAACCGAATAAGGCGACCACAAGACGCACAACACACATTGCACAAAGACCATAACATTTTCTTTCTTTATTTCATTTATGAAATTCGATTATGTTCATCGACTTTCACCCAAGATCCATAATGCAACTCGATTGATCCGAAAATTCAAGCCATCGAGACTCGAATCAAGCGTGTAAGCTTTCTCTAACGCTTTCTTCTTCTCTTACTCTGTTAGATCGCCGTAGAGTATGCTCATATGTGGCACGTAAACTGCAAATCCCAACATTTTACTCTCACGTATACGGGAAACAAAATAAAAGAAACACTTTTCTTAGTAACAATATGATTTTTAACGTTTATCACAATATGAACAGTTAAGCTACATCCCAATATCTAAAAGATTCAAATGCGATTGATTAGAGATTAGATCATACATTTTCCGGTGAAGGGTGTGAAGTGGACCATAAAATGACTGGCAGCATTCATTACCTGGAAACGTAACACAAAACATGTTTGTAATAATACCTTTCTATTTTTATAAGTTCATTAATTGGATAGTTTACTTATATTTTAAGTTCGTCGTAGATGACAAGTTTAGTTTATGTAGATTAAATCTTCCTATTGATAATGAAAATCACATTAGCGACTATTACCTCTAACGTGCGTCGGAGAGACACATAGACACACTGAAAATCACATTAGCGACTATTACCTCTAACGTGCGTCGGAGAGACACATAGACACACTGAAAATTAGAATCTCCGGCGGAGATTTGGTCAACGGTGGACGGATACGCCTTAAAACATTCACACGCCGCGCTGAACATCCGTTTAGCATCGCCTTCTGTGAGGACCAAACCGTGGACCACCGAACTCCGACCTTAGCCCTTCCACTAACTTCCCGAGCCGGTCCTGAACTTCATCTTCCGGTACCGCCCAGACCGCATACATGTCCTTCTTTTCATCATCCTGCGTTTGCGGCGGTTGAAATGGCGTTGCGTTTTCTTCCGTCATTGTCCCTTACAAAATAGAGCTGGACAGAAAAATTCTAGCCCAAAAAACCAAACCAGACGAAATCAAACCGATTTTTTATAAACCGATTGGCTATATCATTATCGAAATCGAACCCAACCGAAGAAATCGAAATCAATTAAACATCATACCAACTTGCAAATAAGTTTATTAGGTTGCAGTTTCTATAAAATAAAAATTGACAAAACTAAACCGAAACCAAATGGTAGATCATTGGATCGTCCATCCCTAACCACGATCCACGATCACTATTTATGGGATGTATTGTGCATTAATAACATCATTGATATAAAACAGTGGCCTTGTGACCAAAAGAAAAAACATAGAAGTTCTATGATTATATCCTTACCAGCTCCACTTAAATGCCTTTCGGATTAATTGAACAAAGCTTCGGCCTTTTGACCCAAATGTGATACAATTAATAGGAAACACTAAAAAAAGAGTTTGCAGAAAGCTTGCGAGTCGTTTCTTTTGCCTAAATATGCAATTGTCATGTAAAATTGTTTAGAAAGTTTGGTGTAATATATGGCGGATTAGTATTGCAAGTCTATTCGATCTACGAGATGGTACACTGGTCTGAAGCAAGTTTATTGAGACCTTTTATTACAGACTCAGGGCCAAACTTTTGTCTTTCTTAAGGATTGAGATTGCATACAGCCACTTTCTCCCATGACTCTAGAGTCTTGTCTTCTGTATCGGTTTTGCAGAGAGCGAGTCGGTTTAACCGGAAACTCAGGCCATCGAGGGTGTTATCGAGTGTGTTAGCTTTCTCCTGCGCTTTCTTCTTCTCGTCTTCAGTTAACTCGGCGTAAAGCAGACTCAGATGCGGCATGTAAGCTGCGTTAAATCATAGTCAAGAAAATATTCTTTCGACATGAGACAAAACAAACAAGAAGAGTATGGAAAAACCGGAATCTGAAACGAGTGACTGTCCTCCAGATCACCATCAAGGCTTGCCAAAAGCAATAAACTTTAAACCTTATAACAATGTGCATAAGTGGATACATTCAAATTCGATTTCGGTTTTGATTACTTACTAGATTTCGTACCTACTTAAGCCCGATATACTTTCTAAATGTTGTTTTAATGCACATACTAATCTACTTGACCTTATTAACGGATTAATTCTCAACTAAGTAACACAAAAGTTTAACATTACTCTTAAGACAAACTAATAATACATCAGACTACATGATCTAAAGCTTTTGAGTTCCAAAAACCAGTTTTAAAAGTCAAAGGAGCTTACGTGTCGTAGTGGAGTACTGGAAATGGTTCTTACAGTGTTCACCAGCTTTCATTACCTGTAAATAAACAGAACAAACATCACAGATCTTATACATAAACATTACATTCCAAAACGCATATCTTTATCTAGAGCCAAACTCAAGATCTTAATCAGGATTTGTTGTCAAGTTTCTCTCAGAAAAGTCGAATCTTGAAAGAAAAAGCTCGGAACTTTTTTATAACCTCTGATGTGGATTTGAGAAGCAAGAAAACGCATTGATAGAAGAAAGTTCCGGTGGAGACGCGATCAACGGTGGCGGTGTAAGCTTTGAGACCGTCGCAAGCTGCGTCGAACATCTTCTTCGCTTCGTCTGCCGTCAGATTCGTTGCTCCGACGACTGTGACGTGAGGATCGAATCTCGGGCCAGCGAATTCGGATCTCAGAGCTTCCATTAGCTTTATGAATCGCGGCTCCATTTCTTCATCCGGCAATGCCCACACCGAGTATACTTCCTTCTTCACCTCCTCCATGAATCGGTTGACTTTACAATCCACACGCAAAACGCTATTTGATCCCACAAGCAAATGACGAAAAATTAAAACTTTATATGATTGATTGGTATAAAATCTTACCTTGGACCAGTTTCTAAGAAGAAGAAAGCCTTTTAGAAAATTTTCTACTATAGTACACCTAATGGGCTTATACGAAGCCCAAACATCATCATCACCTAATTTATTTTAACCCTAATCAATAACATATATAACAAAATTTTCGATAATTTTTTTCAGTTGACCACTACTATGTATAATTCTTTTAATATAAATGTTTATGGAAAAACGACAGTTATGATATGTTTCTAAAAATAAACCAAAATTTTGAGATTAAAAAAATTGAGTAAAATATTTGTCGAATATTAAGTCATAGTTTTTTTTTGTTGCTAATGATATCAAATCATAGTTTATCCACGAATAAATCATAAAAAAAATTCTTAGTCACAAGATGATATTGATTGTAAGTTGTATGCCAAGATTGAAACACACTAATCCGACACTTGGTTACCCAAATATATTGATATTTGATGTTGTGTGTGTTTGTTGTATAACCAGTCAAATTTGTGTATATTTTGTGATATATGATCCCTTTTTGTGTGTGTGTGTATGTGCAACTCGATTGTGATATATGATTTTATTTGTGAGTTTTCCATAGTTAATTAGCTACACGACCTATGGAACAATGAACATATATGCCTCTAAAAAAACTTGGACTAATTATCATGTAACTCATACTATAAGCTTATAATAAATTCTCGAGATTCATTAATAACAAAGCAAAATTAAATAAGTCACGGGAAGGGAGCTGTTCGCTTCATATCTGTCTCGACGACATCAAGCGCAAAGCCTTTCCTGAACCGAACCCAATAATCAGCAATCAGATTCTTTTTCTCCGGTCCACATATCCCATCTCTCGACGGCTTCAACGATTCCGTAGAGATTCCAAGTTCTTCATCTCTCTTTTTAACCATCTCCGGTTTGATTCTCCCAAGATTCACGTCTTGTGGAGAAACCATTAATGATGGTACACCTAGTGGTAATCTATCCCCTGAAACAACAAAAAAAACCCTAGTGACTCATATTCTCATATTTGACATCGTTGGTTTTACTAATATTTACAAGATTAATCAGTTACCGCGATCGATCTGCCATGTACACCAAAATTTTCCGTAAGATTTGGCAATATTTTTAAGCTCCGGCTTCGCAACAAGCTCGGGAACCCTTGGAGTTACTAGAAGAGCCGTTTGGATCTACAACCATTGAATACGTTTATCAATATGATCAATAACTATATAAATTATCGATCATTTTTCCATATTCACATTATTATCAATAGCATAGAAGTTGGAATAAAGTCATGAAACCTCGTAGTCATGCGAGTGCCAAAGCTTTTGTTCCTCCGGAGAGAGACTTTCGAATAACTTCTCCGACACTATATATTCGATCCCTGGAGATGTAATACAAATACACAATAAATAATATATCCATAAGTCATAATCTCTAACAAATGCGTCAATATAACTCAGCGTTAGAACACATGTATATAATCAACGTCTAGAATGTGTAAATGAATAACAAGAAGCCCAAATACAATTATGAAATGTAAAACTTTTGATTGTTTTAAACTCAATTTCTACATTTATAATCTACAAAACTCCAAACAAAATGTTCCGTTTCCATTTGGTTTACGTTGACAATAACAGTTTTGTTTGTTTGTCTGATATGTTTGAGGTTGTAAGGTCACCAAAAAAAAGAATATACAAAATACAAAACGTAAATAAACAATCAAAATCTAAATGAATGTGAAGTATATGTACCAATGAGATGAGCCTTGGAGGAATTGGAATCGTAGACAGCACATTGGAGAAAGTCTTGGTTTACACGGTGGCCGTAGATATGAACTTCGATCTGACGACCAGGATCGTGGCTGTAGCAGGCGAATGAACACACGTGGAGGGTCATTTGCCTGATCGGTTTCATAGACTGCATCATAGCCGTTCCTTTGTCGAGCATCGCCGTAGTCGTCTTCGTCGGATTTCCCATTGGCTCCTTCCCGTCTCCGTTGCTTGCCGGACACGCTACCGGAACTTTATCACTCGACGCCATCGTTTAATAACACCGTTTTTCTTAGAAAGCCGCTTTTTTCACTTCCGCTTTAGTTTTGGTTTTGTGTGTGTTTAATTTTGGTCTTATAAGAGAGGAGTGATGTTGCATGATGAAAATATGACCTAGCTGATTAGGATGCGTGATAACGTCATTGGAGAGTGATGACGTGGCGGATAATAGCAAAGTAAAGTTTGGCGTTTTCCGGACAAGACGACACGTGGCCGGTGTTTAAGCAGTGGACAAAGTAGTGCACACTTGGCAATGTTTGCGTCATCGGCTTCTGTGCTACCTTTGACGACTTCCAAATAATTATTTTCGACAATTAAAACTCTTTTATTACAAAACTGGATCAGTTAATGTTACAATACTCCTTCCATTTTTTATACTTGAGGTTTTTAAAAGTTTGTACACCAACAAAAAAACATTTAATTTTTATTGTTTTAAAAAAAACCTCAATACATAAACACAATTTAACCAAATAAAAAATTGTAAAATACTAATAATCATAAAACATAAAGAGTTATTTAATTTTGCATTGAAAGTCAACAATTCATCTAATTTAAAATAAAACATTTCTCTAAAAAATAAAATATAAAAATAGAAAGAATATACAACTATTACGATACAGTTTTCAATTAATATGAAGACAGAATCTTTCCCATATTAAAAAAAAGAGAAAAGAGCAAAATATACCATTTAATACCACCATATACGTAAGATCTGGTCAAAGTTGTTATATATATGGAGTGTTAAATAATATATTTCCGTTACATAAACCTTTTTTGTGCTAGCTCTCATTTAAAACACACGATACCGAAATACTCCCATTACTTCTAATTGATAATACA
Organism: Schrenkiella parvula; assembly: GCA_000218505.1. Taxonomy (NCBI): domain Eukaryota; kingdom Viridiplantae; phylum Streptophyta; class Magnoliopsida; order Brassicales; family Brassicaceae; genus Schrenkiella; species Schrenkiella parvula. The sequence continues at coordinate 9,221,489 of CM001193.1, read as the reverse complement.
ACTTAACCTCCGATAATTATAAACATAGCCATGCATGTATCTTTCTCTTAGCGGGAGCTACCGTTTCGTGTGGTCTTCAAAAACGAACCGCTTTTGGTTATTTCTCGCAATGGTTTATCGGTATATCTAACCGTGTTATAAACCCATGCACCCGAAACCGCACCAAGAATTGGAGCAACTATATAGATCCATATTCCTCTGTAGCAATTATATACTATCGCAGGTCCTAAACTTCTTCCTGGATTCATCGATGCTCCAGATACCGGTCTGATAAAAAAAGATAAACATAACCATATATATCATTTTAAAGTTTTAGTCGAGAAAGAGAGTATATGCACTATGGTAAACATATAAATATATATGATATTAAAAACATTTACCCGGCAATCATAACGTTAAGTAGCACCGTTGATCCTACGGCTAGTCCGGCAAGTTCTCCAATCTGCTTGTTACATTTGGACCCAATATTAAGTCAACAAGGACCAAATATATTACATGTGTGATTGCTGAGGTAATCGTAACAAACTAACAACACATAAATAAATAAACGAAAAAATTACTAGGAAAAGACTTAGTCACAAGAACTATACAGTGTATTTGTTTTCTTTGTAGTGATAATTTAAATTCAAAGAGGAAACTATAAATTAGTGTATCCAGTCCATTTTTCATTTTTAAAAAAAAAACTTCAAAAGATCACTATTTCTCTGACTAGATTATTTAAAACTAAAGTTTATAAAAAAGGAAAACATATTTTTCCTTTGTTGTTAACAAAAAAAAAGACAAAAAGTTTAAAACGAACATGGTTAAAATAGCAAAAGCCCCAACACGTAGCCATCAGATTTGACTATATATACAATTTCTATGCAGCATAAGAAGATTTTGAAATACTAACCGCTCTATTGTCGGTGGCGACGCCGGAAATGATGAACATTAGGTAGAAAGTAATGATAAACTCAATCACAAACGACTGCAAATCCGATCCTGACGGTAATGTTCCCACGAACACGTCATGTTTGCCACTGCAAACGTCGTGATCAAGTCCGAACAACAGTCGCAAAGTCGCCGCCGCGAGCGTTGATCCGATCACTTGTGATATCACATAAGCCGGAACCTATAATATTAAAGAATAATAATTAAAAAATATTTGAGTAAATTTAATGTCGCATTAAAAGTGGGCCAAGTTCGGAAGATTCCTTTTGAGGTGAACATTTTGACGTTTTTATTCAACTTGAACTGGTTAAATGATTGAGTTTGTAATGGATACATTATTTAAAAAAGAATTTGTTTGGCAAACTATTAATTTTCAAGAATTGAATTTCGAAAGATATATAAATTAAACTGTAATGTACAATAAACACAATCTTATTTCTCTAACCAAAAAAAACCCTTTAAAATGTTAATTCTTACAGGCAAAAAGAAGAACTCAAAATAAAACATTTTCATAACTAACATAAAGTTTCGTGCAATACAATCAAGATGACAGCTAAGCTAGACATATCAAACACAAAACGCTAAGGTTCTTGGGTTTGTTCATCAAACTCAAAAAATCAACACATAAAAACAAAACCTTGATCTATCATTATAGGTTATATATGTGTGTGTGTATGTATTGACCTGTTTGAGAGGGAAACGGCGGCAAGAGGCGAATGCGATTGTGACGGCCGGATTGAAATGAGCGCCGGAGATGTGACCGAGAGAATAAACGAGGACCATGACGGTAAGTCCCCAAACGATGGAGATTCCTGGAAGAGTCACGACTTTGTCGTGCTGTGAGTTTACGGCCACCGACGCACAACCAGCGAATATCAAAAAGTACGTTCCCAGAATCTCCGCCATTAGCTGAAAAACAAAACAGAGCAATTTGAACAAAAGAAAAAACAGAGTATTTCATTTCTCTGAGAAACTTTTATCGAACAGAGTATAACCACCAGAGAGATTAACGGTACTTTGGTATTGAAGTAGCAGAGTTAAGTTCATCGGAAACTTGAAACAGAGCAATACAAAACAGAAACTTTTTTCAATCCTGAGAGAAATTTCGTCGAGTTAAATTTATAGATCGGTGAGAGGTTTTTGGTTTTTCTGAAATAAAAGGGTTGTTGGAGACTGAGAGTTACAAAAGTGACAACCTTTTGTAAGAAAGGGACAGAGATTGAGAGGAGAGAGTCTTGTTTCTTCATGGGTTTTGAGTTATGGATAGCTTCTTTTTGTTGTTGATGTCCGTCTTCTTCCTTGATGTTCACCACCACTGCTCCTTCTCTGGCGTCGCCATGGCCGTTTCCTGAGATCTCCGCCATAACTGAAATCTCTCTTTTTTTTAAAAACAAAGGAGAAACTAAAAAAAGACTCAAATCTTTGAACGATTGTTATGACTTGTGAAAGAGTTTGGTGGCGATTATCTCCAATTTATTGGCAAATCGAGAGAGAGAGACTCTTCTTTCACGATTTTAATATTGACCATTTTATTAATCAAAAATCGATGATTTATTTAGGAAACTATTTCGCATGATATCTTTTTTGACCATTATTACTTTGCCTTATTAAGGAACTTAACGTATCTCCTCTGTTTTGTTTATGTATAAACACAGTGGCCGCCAATATTTTATATGATAAATTATAGATCTCAAGAAAGTTATTAAGTGCTAATTCTCTTAATTAGAAATAAGTTTTATATAATTGTCTATTGTCTCTTATATTTCATAATTAGTTACTCTTATAAATTTATAAATCTGTTAGTATTTATGTGAATTCTGTGAAAGTTTTAATATTGGTAAATATACATTTAAAGTAATTGCTATCATATATTCTTCTATAAGTACTATTACAAATATACTCTAAATTTTTAGTATACGTTTCATATGATATACTGTATAATGTGGATAAATCTGATCTTATCCGTAAAAGCATATTTCCTTAAGCTGGAAAAGAAAATCATTTACTTTTATGCACGTCATGTGGTTAATGTGATCGTCACATCATTAATGTGTCATTTATCCATGTTTTTTTAGTGATATAACTTATGTCAGGTAATCGAATTTTAATGTCTCTATTTTATATGCTCCTAGTTATTTTTACAGATATATAATTTATTTATAATAAAATTGTAATAGAAATTACGATATTTATATGCAAGTTATGAGTTAATATGTAGATAATAGAAAATTTTACATAGATCATAACGTTTAAGAAGATAGAACTTTTGTCAATAAATTGTTGGTTTTAAAAGTATTTGACTTTTTATTTGTTAGTTCTAATTTTTTTTGTTTTTTAAAAAAACACAAAGGTAGATGGAGATTTGAAATAAAACACTAACTCTTCATTTTATGTGACATTTAATGTTTCGCTTGTTGTAATGCCAGAAAAGTACATATAAAATACTTTAAAATTTTCAAATAATTTTTCTTTGAATATGTTTAAAAATCATATGAAAAATTTTCAAAATAATTTTCATAAATATTTAGAATATATTCATCAGAAATGTTCTCAAAATATATCACATTTCTTTTATTTATTACATAATTATATAAATGTTATGTATATATTTGAAAAAAAAATATATATATATACGAAGAAGTCAACATTCATTCGTATATCCTACTTTAAAATTAAAAAAATCAAGTTCGAAATTCTAAAATTTTTGAATACTCGATTTTTTATATAAGATCTTGGATATTATGTTCATCTCTCCGTTCATCATATGGATACTGAGATCCAAATTTGTTCGTATCATATAGACGAAAAGAAAAAGACTTAGGTCGTGCAAACTTTTTATAATAAAACATTTATGAGAAATTGAAAAATGTCACTTGATGGAATTGATGAAGGCCTCTTCAAGTCTTCAACTACCAACCGAAAATATGGACGCACTTTATTTAGTTTTTATTTGTATATATAAACATACAATACATGAAATATTATAAACAGTTCAACTTATTTGACTTTATAGAAATATGGATCAATCCATTACAGTCTATACTCTTTTTCTACTAATCCATGCTTCAATATATTCATATATAAGATGGTAAATTTGGTTCAAATCATCACATATACATCAATAATTTTTAATGTTAGTTCCACATGTGCCAAAAATTTGAAGACGTATGTATTGGTGACAAGACAAATCAGATATATACGATCGAATAAGTGAGAACATATAATTTTTTTTTTTTGGATTTGTCCTCAGGTTAAACACTTCAGCATGCATTGAATTTTGTATATGGACAAATCAAAGGAAGTATTTTTTTGACTTATCTATCGTGTTCTCATGAGAAGAGATTGTGTCTTAAACTCCATAATACAAACTTGTTATATAATAATGGTCATTAGCCACCACGGATCACGGGAAATCATTTTTATTATTATTAGTTCGATTTTAAATTCCAGTCACATGTTTAAAAAACTACATAATTCATTCAAGATATGCTAAATCTCTTTAGTATTAAACTTTTGAAACTACACGTACGTAGCTAATTTTAAAACTATATTATTAAATGTGTGATACCCATTTGATCAAATGTTTAAACAATTAAATATCAAGCAAGTTCTACTAAGAATACATTGGGACATTACAGTATGAATTAATGCACCTGAACAACCATATTTCGACATGTTTTATTCTTTTGGCCATTAAACCCGGAAATTTATTTTATTTTAGGATATATGATCAAATTATAAGTAAAACTTTTCATTAAGAAAACTATATTCGATTTTAAAAAGATTAGAAAATAGATTGATTCATTTGATTGGCATACAACTTCTAAAAGGAAATTCAAATCCCGTCAGATCAATGGAATTATAAGCAATGGAATGATCTATATTGAGTGCACAATGTCGTGTTGAGTTCATAATAATTATGTCACAGAAATCTCAATACTAATGTAATCCATATCACGATCTAATGTTATTGATTCATTGGTCGAGTAGATATAACTAATAATATTGTCATTGACATGATGCACAAGTTTCTTTTAAATGGAGACTTTGACTAATATGTTATATGTCCATCAAGTTTGAAAGTTTCAGTTAAATAATCGTATGAAAAACGTAACAAAACAATAAAAGACTTTTTGTTATAATTATGAATCTAATGATGCACCATAACGAAAATTTGTACTTTTAAAGAAATGACTTAGATGGTTTACACAGTATTTTCTAATGCGCATGCAGAATCTCTAACCTCCCACTATTTACAATTTACCATAAATAGAGATCCCATTCCCACATGACTTCACAATTGTTTCTAGAAAAAAATGGACTCTTTTTAAAAACCAGTGTTTATATATATTATTATTATTATTATTATCTTTTTTTTGCAAATTTGAAAAATACGAAATTGAAAGCATGAAAGATAATTAGATAAGTAGTAAGTTCACAATCAAACATGTCTAGGTACATGGTTGCGTAGATCATTCTCTTGAGAACTAAAGTATTGATTCATATGTTTTTTGCATTGCTATATAGCAATTTGACGAGTTAATCAACAAAATGACGGACTTTAAATGCAACGACTATACTTAAAGTTATTAACAATACCAAATCGAGATTTTGTTACGATCTCAGGCTTTTGACTCTTTAGTCACAAAGATTGAAGAATTAGTTAAGATTTCATAAGTTTTGTGGCAGACAAGGACTTTATTTACTAGACATTGCTGTTTCTTTTTTTCTGTGTTGAAATAAACTACCTACTGTCGTAGAAGTCATTAATATAACCTAATCACGGTTCCCTAACTTATTATTATGGTTCGTCAACTGTCAAATTTTAATTGTGCTCTATGGTCTAGAGTTTAGATGAAATGTAGCATGACTAGTTTTCATTGTTGTTATGTTTCTCATTTATACGTTCACTATATCACTTAGAGTTTCTTATATAATGAAATAAAACTTGTGATAATATATATAACTTAGAGCTTCTTGATAAGTTGAAAAAGACTCTGCCAATCTTAAGAATTCAACAAATATATATATAAAGCTCAGACCGTTACACGATCAATCCTAATCATAGGAGATAAAACAAACCTAAAGAAAAAAAAACAGAAAACAGAAAAGAAACTGCAAAACTTTGGCATGGGTGTGATCGAATCTAACGACGACCATCACAGCTTCAAAGAAACAAGTGATTCTTGTATGTTTCTCAAGATTGATTGCTCCCATATTTGCGAGAGACATTCGCGTCCAATAGTGTATCCCAAACCTGCAAACGAAGTCACAAGATAAGTTAAAGTTCCTAATAAAAAAAAGTGATTTTCTATTATTTTTCTTGTATTAATCTCTACTCACATGTAGCTCTCCCTTTGAGCCACCAATAGCGAGCAAGAAAGGGTTGTCCACTGAGAAGGAAATGGAGAAAACAGCTCCCTGGTCATAGAATCAGAATGGTAAGAAGTAAAGAAGCAGAAACTACTGGGAAAAACAGATTTTATGTTGATTCGTTCTTACAGCTTTTGGTTTGTGTGAAGCAACGCATGAAGGCTCATTGTTTGAAAGGTCCCAAAGTTTAACCGTTTTATCCATAGAACCCGTAGCCAAAAGCTGTTCATTACAGATCATAAATGGTAAGAACCGATTACAAAAACAAAATATGAAAGGCTTTAAGGACAGTAAGAGAGAGAGAGATAAAAGTACATTGGGTGCAGATGTGTTGTATGAGATGGAGGAGACTCCTTTGTCTTGGTCATGTGCTTGGATAGTGAAACTTGGTCTTAAATCAGAATCTGAACCTGACTGTGCGGCGCGTATATCAAAACCTTTCACGGTTCCATCCTCAAGACTTACCTAAGAGAGCCGGTTAATAAGAAAACGTTTAAAATTGCTATAACATTAGTTTGTTTATTACAAGAGCAAAGGAAAATGTAATTCACCACAAAGGAGTGTTCACTGTGGGGATCCCAGGCTAAGCTTTCGACATCAGACATGACAGACCATTTGAAACCTGAGTGTGAAGGTTGTCTTCCGTCTTTCTGCGACATAATATACAAACTCATATTAATGATAACTGTTCGTAAAAGATTGGAACATGCTAAATAAAACATGAAAGAAAAAGTAGTTTACCAATACAACAGTCTGATCAAACGACCCACTAAGAAGCACTTCTGGAGCATAATGATTCCAAGCAACTGCTTGAACCTGTGAACCATACAAAACAATAAACCATGAGAATATAAGCAACATAATTGAAGAATTTATCATTCTATGAGTCATGTTTGTACCTCCTTTGTGTGATGCTCCATAGTAATCTTACATGTTCCAGTAGCCACATCCCAAACCTTAACCTTTTTGTCGGCACTAGCACTAGCAAGAATATTCCTTTTTCCACAATCAATTCAAAAGAAAATGAGACACGTTTACAGAGCAAACAAGAGGAAATTACAATCATGGCCACTAGTATAGCTTAAACATACCGAAACTCCTTGTTCCAAGCAAGACCAAGTACTGAATCAGTGTGGCTACCTTCTTTGTATTTCTAAAAATGAGAAAAGACAAAGACCAGAAAATTAAATGAATGACCTGATATGAATTTACAACAACAATAAATAGACGAGACGAGTTGATGTGGCGCACATGCTTCTTAATCTTCTCTTTCTTACTCTTATCTTTCCTGTTCTTCTTTTTCTTAATAATCTCCATCTCCTCTTTTCCTCCTAGTTGTAAATAAGGTAGCACCTCATCCCTCTGAAGCATTATAATAACCTTATTGATAGTCTCATGACTGATAAGAGCAAACAAAAATGCAAAGACAGGTACTTTTACTTACAACATCAAGATCCCATATCTCTATTGTCGGTGTTTCCTTTGAACCAATAGCTACAAAATTCCCTGCCAATTCCAAGGCAAAAAAACAGAGTAAAAATGATATTTCATCCACAGCAAGAATGGTGAATCCCGCGTCAGATGATAACAGAGCTTTACACTAACCTTTTTCCCCTCCTTTAAGAGGACAGTCAATCCATGCAGTACACAACGGAAATTCCGGTATAATTATGTGATGATGAACATACATGTTTGGAGAGCCATTGGATGATTCCTCGTATACATAAACCTGATCGTACACATAGCTTTCATATAAGCCCCAATGTCCAACAGTTAACCTACAGAAGCGAGAAGGATTGACCATATACCTCTAGATGGCTGATTTCATCTTCATTCCTAGCACAGATAATCACTGAATCGGTTGGCTTGATTGTCGTGTCATCTATATCCTCTTCATCATCATCATCATCATCCTAAAAAGATCAAACTTTTATCTCCCATCCAAAAACTTCAAACCACGATAAGTTTCGAAGTAAACAAAAACAGTGATATAGCTTACAGCAGCATCCTTCAGATATGGATCCAACTCATTACTTGGATAATAAAGATCCCCAAGCCCAGAGCTGAAGAGTTCAATTCCTAAGTCCAACACAACGAAAAGGTAAATGAGCAACTGTATAATTGCAGAACAAACACAGCCAACAAAAACTGAATGAGGTAAACGTACCATCATCCTCTTCATCATAATTATCCATGTCAAGTTCTTTCAATCCAGCAGCTACTTCATCAACCTCCATCGAAGAAGAAGCGTTCTTGCTATTGGAAGATTTACCAAAAGCTTTTGCTACGGCCTTGGCATGATCAACTTCACTAATCTGATTTCCATCTTCTTCTTCTTCTTCTATCTCTTCTTCATCCTCGTTACTACCATCCACACTGTTACAAGTAAACCAATTTCATATTATCATCTTCTCATTCCTAAATTAGAGAAACCGAGAACAGTATTTTAGAACCAGTAGAAAAGAAAAAGAAGAAAAAAAAAATCCACCTTCCTGCGAAAGCTCCACTCTCAATGAGCTCTTTGATCTCTTCCTTTGAAGGAGGTTCAGCAGCATCAGGAACAGCTTTTAAAGACCCTTTAGGTATCCATGAAACTGCAGTTATCATTCTGCAAAAATGGCAAAACCAAGAAAACTAAATTTGCAATTCGAAAATCATTGAAGGAAGAAACCCCCAACAGTGGATTCGAATTGAAACCAGTGAAACAATCTAATTTTCAATCAGTGAAAATCAATACAGGTTCTTGGGTACAGGGCACCTCGAAATTAGTGTTTTCTACGTCAGTTGATCAAACCGACACAATCAACTTCATAACTTGGCTCGGCCATTTACGACATGGCAATCAAGTTTTCGATTAGCTTCACAAAAATCTAAGACCTTTGAAAAGGAATCAAAGAGAACTTACGTTTAGAAACGATACTTAACTTGCTTGGGAAAGAGAGAAGAACGCGGCCCAGAACGAAGATGAAAGAAAAAACAAAGTCAAAAAAGGGTTTTTATTTAGGTTTAGGGTTTAACAATCGAACACTGAGGATTTTGTCGACAGAGCGGCGCTTAGCGAGGAAGACGAACAAACAAATTAAGTGGAAAATGCATAAAACCCCCTAAATTTTAGAAATATTTGATCATAAACCTTGAATTTCAAAACTTACTTAAAAGACCTTTGAAACTGTTAAAAAAATGCAATTAAGTAAAACCTCGGGGTTAAACACCATTACTTTGATGTGACGGAACCTAAACGCCGCTCTATAATTAAGTTGTGACATGAGAGAAACGGTGAGGTTATTGGGTAATTGTTAGTTTGTAAACTAACTTGTAAGAAAATCGTATGTAGTTGTGGATTTAAGTTCTGTAACATGGAAGAAACAGGCTTCAAAATAAGAGAGCTACATTATCTCGAGATTAGAAAAAGGAGTGACAGTATCTTATAAGACCCTTAGGTTGGCGTTAAAGATATAGACTTAGCTAATGTGTGCCATATCATATACACCAAAATGTATGAACTTTAATTTAGGATATAGCACGGGTATTCATCTTGGATTAATGTTAAAAAAAAATATTGAAGATTGTATCAAGAGAATATCTAAAAATATATTGTTCTCATAAACTAATGCCTTTGTTATGGTCCTAATTAAACATTAAGCCTCAAAGGATAATACACACTCTACAAGAAAAAAAATACAAACCTAATGAAAGAAAGAAACTACAAAATTTGGGTTGAGTGTGTTCGAATCTAACGACCAATCACAGCTTGACTGGATCTTTATGGTCGGACTCGGCTGCTTCCGTATCTACGGTAGACATTTGTGTCCGAAAGTGTGTGCCAAACTTTTAACTTCCCCCTTAAGCCACCGATAGCATGTAAGAAAGGATTATCCGTAGAGAAAGCAATAGAAAATAAGACTCCCTGTGTGATATCAAAAGATTTAAGTCACGTGAACAAATTAAAAATTAGGTTAAGATAAATAAAATGAATGATTTTTATATGTTGGTTGGTGGTTCTTACAGCTTTTGGTACGTGTGAAGCAATAAATGAAGGCTTATTGTTTGAAATATCCCAAAGCTTGACCGTTTTATCCTTAGACCCCGTTTCCAAAAGCTGTTACTCCAAAACGGTGAGAACCACTAAGCCACACAACACAACAAAGAACAAGGACACAAGAGAGAGTACCCGTTGGGGCAGAGCAACTTTAGTGAATATAATTTCATCAAAACATGGACCTATGTTTAGCCCAGTAAGAACCATTGGATATTAAATTGGAACCATTAAGCAATCAAATTGAAGTACAACTCGATTAATGTTCAAAAAAAGTAAAAGTACAACTTGATATTACTCGTGCAATTACGTTGAAGTCAATGGTACTTGCGGTCCAAGATCAAATCGTCACGTTAATTAAATATATCAGGCACATGTGGTCGTCATTGTACGTTGACTTTTATATTGGGTTACGTACGACTTCTTGGACATATCTTTGATTTTTCAACGTAATCTAGTTCTCTATTATGATTTTAAATGTAAATAAATACAAAAAATTTCAACGGTAGATTGCTGATAATTTCTCACGTTCGAAATGGTTTTGAAAGTCCAATTTGGCTTCAATATTTTAGATGAATATCCCATTATAATAATAACATTACTTGAATCTCAAATCGAATCCACAAATAATTTTAAAAAAACTTGGAGAGATAAAATAGATTCTAACTACAACTTTTGTCAAAAGCCAACAAGAAAAAAACAGAGTTCAAAATGTTCTTTTTTTCTTTCTTTCTTTTCCCTTTTTTCTCTCAATTACCTTTAATCGTCACACTGAAAAAAAAACAGACAAAAAAAGATGAAAAGAAAAGTAAGAGATGAATTAATTTGATAAGGGAGTTGATTGATACGAACGACATTGATTCTTCTCTGAATCATCTCATTCTTGAGTTTCCAAGTGTAAGTTCTAAATCATCTGAAACGCATTCTCCATGTATCCTTTCTCCTTCCCAAGGCTTCACCATTCCAATCGCAGTGATAGCATTACAGCCAAACGCAAACTCAGCGGCTATTCCATCAGCCATTGGTACATCAGAGTTTTGATCAACACCAGCAGGAATAGCTGGAGAGCAGTTTCCACTTTGTCCAGGAGTCCACATTGGTGAACTACAATCTCCCATTTTAAAAGCCTCTTTGTCAAAAAACGGGTTTCTCGAGACTAAGCTGAAAGTAGGAGAAGACGGTCCGCTTTGTGGAGTTTGCATTCCAGAGAGCCATCCAGAGTCAGGGATGGTTACTTGATCACGAGCAGGGCTTCGAGCCAGTGGCGGAGTCACTGGAGCGCTTATCGAGTTTCCATGGAAGAATGGAAGCTTGGAAGGTGAGTTTGAAGAGAGATTCTTGAGCCAAGGGATAAGTGAGTTAGCATCACCAAATGGATTTGTAGGACTCGGGAATGACGAAGATGAAGGGCTCGGATTGTAGGAACCACGAGGGCTTGGTTGGTACGATGAACATGGACTAGCTGAAGTAGAACCATTCATGAGTTCCATTCGATCCAATGGTTTGCATCCCTGCACAAGAGAAGTAAGAAACATCACAAACATATAACCAAAATATACCATTTCTAACTCCATTTTTGACAAATGCAAAAGCTGATGAGCAACGAACAACATGACATCATGATTGATAATTGAAAATCCAAATGCACCAAGATAAAGAAAGAACAATGATTTTGTTTGGTTAATGGGTTCATAATGGTCAAAGAACAATCTTTGCTAGTGGATAGAGAAAATCTAAAAAGAACAATCTTTGCTGATAAATTAGTTACAGAAAAGAGAGCTTAAAATGTTCCTTTTTACGAAATGTAAAAGCTGGTGAGCACGAACAAGATGACACTATGATTGTTAAAGACATTTCAAGCAGAACATTCTTTTGCTAGTGAATTAATTACGTAACATTCAAAAGTTAATCTCTTTTTTACAAAATGCAAAGTAGTTAGCAACGAACAAAATGACATTATGATTGATAATTGAAAACCCAAATGCACCAAGAAAAAAAACTAAAAAGATAAAGAACAATGATTTTGTTTGGTTTATAATGGTCAAAGAACAATCTTTGCTAATGAATAGACAGAGAAAATCTCAAAATAACAAAAAAATTCTTATTACAAGATCCAAGAGCTGGTGAGCACGAACAAGATGACAAACACTATGATTGATAATTGAAAATCCAAATGCAACTAAGAAAGTAAAAAAGATGATTAAAGAAGAATGATTTTCTTTGGCATTTAATGGTCAAACGATGAATAATGCCATTTTTATTTATCCCCCACACACAAACAATATCCAAACATCATCATTAACTGTTGGCAAAAGATAAATCATTTTCCCAGTCTCACCCATTGACTGATTAAACAAGAACTACGACACAATTTTATTAATTGTTTTCAACCAACAACAAATAAACACTCGTGTTAGTTATTGTATCACACGAGTCCTCAACAATGTAACAAAATGGAAGGACTTTAGTGTAAGTGTGAACGTATGCAAAAAAGGAAGAAGGTTTGTCTATAAAATTCTATGATTCAGTAAAAAGAGAAATTGGAATTTCAAAGAAAGCTCAAGTCTGAAAAGGAAAAAAACCCATGTGAAAAAAGAAAAGAAAAAAAAGTCTTCCTCGATCGTTGTACTAAGGAATCCAACTCCATTAACAATGGCAGTTTCGTGAAATAGACGTGTCCTAATGTTTTTTATTAAAGCAAAAGGTAACCAAAGAAAAACACAAAAAGAAAATTTCTCTCAAAGCCAAAAAAAAGTTACTACATTTTTATACTACCTCACGAGAAAAAACGATTTGATTCTTGAAATGACGATAGTATCCCCAGACAATTCTTGTTAGAATGTGTAGCTCTAAGGGTAAATTAGTCATTACAAGAATAATATTCTTCATCTGAAAGTGAATAGAGAGTGTGAATCGTCGAAAGCATCAGCGAATCTTACACAACATTCATGCTTTTGTTTCATTTCACCGGAACGGTTTCGATCTGACGTTTGCAATGACGACTAAACCGGTCAAAATTATATCAAAACCGTCCGATTATGACTAATTAAAAAACAAAACTTTTTAAAATTTACGTTTTTTTCTACCAAATCGGAAGCTCAGATCTATTCACAGTTTCATTAAAACAAAAATTTAACCAAAGAAACTTCAAATGGGAAAAAAAAGTGAAAGAACGTTAGGATCGAGTTTTTTTTTGTTCGGTTTACCTTCCGGTAAGTAGTTCCGTCGTCTTCGACGATCCAACCAGCTTCATTGCAAAGAGCTTTGAGAACTTCGTTGTTATCGCAGTGTTTGGGGAGCTTGAAGTTTCCATGAATCCGAAGCCCCGCGAAGATCTTAGCCGCAATCGCGCGTCTCCGCCGCTCTCGCCGTTTGTTGTTCTCTCTCTCTTTCCAAGTCGGTGTTCTAGTCCCCGAAGTCATCTTCGAAAATTTCTGTTTCACTTCTTCTTCTTGTAATCGTTAGCTGATAGAGAGAAAGAGAAAAAACTCGCCGGAGAAAACTAACTTTGGCGCTTTTTTTCTCTTCTCGTTTTGAGGTATTTTTTTTTTCTGGTTTTGAGTTTAATTTTTTTTAATGGTTCTGGTGAGTAATAAATGAAGAAGCACTTACCAGGGTGGAGAAAAGAAAAGGTAGGGGTAATGAGTGTGAAAAGACGAAATTACCATACAAGTTTACTGTAATTTACAAGCATACCCTTAATGTGTTAACACGTGCTCTGGCTTTTTTTAATAAAGCAGAAAATGGAAATTCTGCTTGACCAAACGACGCCGTTTAGTGTATATTTATGAAGATTTTTTTTTTGGTTGAACAATTACATGCTTTTATTCGAAATTAAAAAAAAAGTCAAGAATATCAAGCTGCTTTTATGATATCTTTACTTGCGTCAACATTATGTCTATTTTTGTATATAATAAATGTAACTTCTGTGTTTTAGAAAAACATTATTGTTATGCAGCGACAGCATTTTCCAACTATGGACTATGCACATCTACGAGGGACTAATGTTATACTAATCTTAGGTATTAGCTCAACTAATTACTACTCCAAAATACGTGGCAGAGATTGCGGCATCTTCAGGAATGTGACACTTTCATTTTGTGGGGACCACATTTAGTTCTATATCCAATCATGACCGTTAAATCGGGTGGGTCACGTGATGCTTCCTATCCACTTGTCATTGCTCGTGACTCGTTTGCTCTTTTTTTTTTCATCAATTATTTTTATTTATTTATTTAGTCTAAGTAAATTAGAATCATATATAAGATATTTCTGACATTATTACACCTAAATATAAATAGGGTTGATATTGTTAGACTACCTAATTTATGTCGCGTAAACTAATTCTTCTTAATTTTTTTTGGGGTGCAAATCGTTTTATGTAAATGAAAGAATAGAGAAGGCAAAATTTGATATTCTTTTAAAATTTTGCTATTTGAAATGAAAAATATTGGAAAAAAATTCAACCAACTTAAAAAAACAAACAAAATTTAAAATTTATTCTTTTATAAATTTTATTAGGATCTAAAGAAACAAATTTGTTCTTCCATCATCACCGAGTAATTACATTATTCACTAAACAACATAAACATTTAAATTATTTAAAATTATACGAAAATAATTATTAAAAAATTCATAGCAAAAAAATAGTTTTAGTAAACCAGAAAATTGTCAAAATTAAAAATATTTTTTTAACAAAACACATTTATAAGATCCAAACACAACTCAAAAACCTCTGGGCTCTTAAATGAAAACCCTTCCTTTCTTTTTTATTGCTTTTTCTTTTTTTCTTACAATTCTTTTCTATATTCAAAATGAAATAGATTTAGAAAGATTATATTTACAGATTATTGGATTTTAGCGGCAATTTTAACGATGGAGAAAGGGAGAGGAGGCCGAAATTACATTCATGCTTTATTCTTCTCAATTGTTTATTTTACAGCTCACAAATGTTTTTCCCTTTAATTTTTCACTTCTCTTTAACATTTTACTTTTAGGGTTTATTGCCTAGATTTATATATTCTATTGTCTTTTCAATATTAAATTATTTGCTAAGAATTGATCGTCACGAAACAAAAAAATCAATCAAATTGTAACTCAAATCAAATGACATTAAAACTAATTTTTGAAACCAGACAAACTCTAAACTCAAAGTTTCCAAATTTTGATTTCAAGAAGCCTGATTTTGCTGTCGAGCGTAAGAAAAAATTCTTTTTTTTAAACAAAGTAGAATTATATTACCAATATTTCAATACACTATATATCATTCACATAGATTTTTTGGCCCAATATTACGTTCCATATATCAAATTCAAGACTTTTATCTTGCTGAATTCATGAGTTTTTTTTTAAAAATTTGAATATGAATGTGAATATCACTATATAATCATGAAGAGGTTTGGATTACAAAAAATTATCCAAAGGATGTTTATCCATGCCAAAAACTTAAAAACAAAGGGACCGTAGAGATTACTCTTTTGAAGCCATATGCATTTTATTTACCAAAACACTTTCTTTCTCTCTTAAAGAGGAAACTGTTTAAGATTAGTCGATCGATTATTTAAAAAGTTAGACATTAAAATTTGTTTCGTCTCGTGGCAGAACTGTTCCTATCTATTTTGAAAAGATTAAAGGAAACATGCTCCATTTTGTTACTGTTTTCAATATAAATGTTGTGGAAGACGTAAAGATTCTATTTTGACATACCAAGAAATTAATGTTTCGTTTGTAGAACTAAAAGCCTACATCGAACGTCTAGAGCCATAACCCTTACGAGTGGGTTAATATGGTCCTGTTCATTTGGCAGTTGCTTACGGTTGCGATTAGAGTATGCGATTGAACCGTGTTCGTTTGGTAGTCGTTACCGGCCGCGACATATCGCAGCGACCAATCGCGAGCGATCCGCGACCTAAATTTTAATCGCTGAAAAAACAGCATTGCAACTAAAAATTCTGAGATCAAAAAAATTAAACAACGTAAAATGACAAAAATATCACATGTAGCCGCGACCAATCGCGTGATAAAAAAATGAACAATCATGCGACTAATCTCAGCGACTAATCACAGCGACTAGTCGCGCAATATCAAAACGAACAAGTAATAGCGACATCTAATCGCGATCGCTAATCGTAGACTCTAGTTGCGGTCGCTGTCGACTGCCAAACGAACAAAGTGTATGACTTATCTTTCAATTGATAAAATATTTTAAATTTATCAAAAGCATTTACATTCAAATTTCATATATATATATATATATATATCAATTTCCAATACACACGTTACGTAATTTGTCAAAAAAACAGTAATATGTGTATATATTCGATAACATGAGCTAACAACGAAGTAGACACTTCGTCCGACTCCAACCCCAAAGTGGAAACAATATTTCATCTTTATTAAACATTTTATTTATTTCCTCTATAAAGTTATCCTATGGAAAACAAAACCAAAAATAAAATAAACACTTTATGTTATATGCTTTCACCTTTTTATTTTTATGTAATTGCTATTACATATTGGCTACCAATCCACATAACAGATAAATATTGATTTGCTTTGTCAGTTTTCTAGAAGTCGAGAAATCCTGAATTTATAAGTTAGAATTTTTTTTTTGACAATTCTAAGTACTGAGTTTTACTAGTTTATTGAATGTTTTTCTTCCTTCTTTTTAGTATAGGATTGTCTTATTGTTAGTATTATAACAGAGATATTTCTGACTGAAAACATTTAAAATTGTATTTTGGTATATTGTGAAGACGTCATGACTCGCGGGACAGTGAACTAAGCACGTACCTAAGCACGTACGTATGCATCTACTTATTTAATAAAAAGCCCAGAGAAGAAAGTTTATAATTGGTAACTAAACTTTTGGTAACGTTAAGATCGTATGGGTAAAGTAAACGATCGTGCACTTAAAGTCAGGTAAGATAGTTTAAAAAGAACATTTCGTTGTATCAGAAGAAAAACAATTTGAATAGTAAACTAAGAGCAAATGCAAAAAAAAAACTCTGAACTGTTTATCAATGTTTATCAACTGTTCCATCTAATCTGTTCATTTTAACCATCCGTTTCAACTATTTTTTTTAATCAAAAACAGAACAACTGGTTTAGTTCCACTAGCTACGATTAGGATTATTTTTAGTCTCTAAATAGAGAATCAAAAACAGTTATCTTTTCCTTTGAAAATCATGAATATATTTTTTTAGTTAAACCATATTAATATTATGATGTTTTTGTATCGGAAACCAATCATATAACACAAGACATAAAACTAAATTTTTAATGTTAGTGGCTATTGAGATTACATAGAAATTAATATCGTATATACAAAATTATGAGGAATTTTTAATCTTAGAATGCACAATAAAACTAAGACAATTAGCAAGAAATGCTTTGGAAGCTGAAGGGATTGGACTTTTACACGCAATACAATTATTTTAGTGTTAAGATTACTGTTGTAAAATTGGCACCGCGACAACGTAGGACTACACAAATCTATATTTTCATTGTCTAGTGTTTCAGTGACTTAATCAAAATTCATTAAAAGAAGTTTTAGACGTTAAAAGACAAAACGAAAAAAAGGCATGATAAGCACAACAGTAGTTACCAAATGCTAATCACAAACGAATATTCAAACGAGACTTTTCGATTTTCTATAGTTATAAATACCAAAAGACAACTAAGAAATTTCTTACGGTCATAAATGCATATTACACACCACAAACAAGATCTGTATCAATCTCTCTGTTATACATTTCATTGACTAATTTTAACATTATAAAAAAGAATATATTAAAAACAGCTCTCACATCATCTCATGGGGTACTACTTTGATAAAAAATGACATTAAAAAGATAAAAATTCCACCAAACCCAATCTTTTGCAAACTTGGGTGTTGTGTTGCGATTCGTACGCGTTTCATCAAGCCTTTTTGGAATCAAAAAAAGGTAAATCCTAAAAGACCAATAATCAGAAATTAGTTCGTCTATTGTTTGGTTTGTTCGATGTTATTATTACGTGTTTAAGTGTTTTATCAATCAAAACCGACGAAAGCTTTGACAATTCTTCTTCAGGCTTATTCAATCACCGGGTCAATCGACTCGTTTACTTATCTTCGGTCTTCTTCTCTCCACCAGAGTCTGATGTCTTTGATATTTCAGCAGCAATAATGGCAGAGAGATGCATAAGAAGACAACTTCTTGTTCTTTGATATTCTCTGTCTGATTAAATACCCTCAAGTCGAGAAGCAGAGCGGTTTCGAGAAGCAAAGTTGTTTCTTTTTTATTTTTTCTTCTTCTTTTATCTGATTAGGTGAGATTTAATGCGAAAAGGGATCTAGATTCGTTGAATTTAAGAGGGGTTTTTGGGTTTTGGGTTTCTGAGAAGCTTCTGTTTGATTGGCTTCATAACGAAACAGTGTTGAAATTTGGGATTTCTGTCTCACTTTGTTAAAGTTCGAAGCTTTTTTTGGAGGGAATTCTGGGTTTTTCTTTTGAATTGAGCTTTTATCTTCCTCATCCAGTTTGGATCGAAACTAGTGATAGTAGTGAAGTTATCAGAGTTAAAGTTTTGATCTTCGTTTCTTGAAACTTATAGTTGATAAAGGAGTCTCTAGTTCTGCTCTTGTGTAGTTGAGATGGATGAGAATAATCATGGAGGTTCATCAAGCTCACTCCCACCTTTCCTCACCAAAACGTATGAGATGGTTGACGATTCTTCGTCTGATTCAATTGTCTCGTGGAGTCAGAGCAACAAGAGTTTCATCGTTTGGAATCCTCCTGAGTTTTCGAGAGACCTTCTTCCCAGATTCTTCAAGCACAACAATTTCTCAAGCTTTATCCGTCAGCTTAACACATATGTAAGTGTTCGTTTTGCTCTGTATTTTGATTTGGATCAATCATCTTCTTGGTGGTTTAGTTTAGTTAGTTCTTTTGTCTTTGTAGGGATTTAGAAAAGCTGATCCTGAGCAATGGGAATTTGCGAATGATGATTTCGTGAGAGGTCAACCTCATCTTATGAAGAACATTCATAGACGCAAACCTGTTCATAGCCACTCTTTACCGAATCTCCAAGCTCAGCAAAACCCGTTGACGGATTTGGAACGACAGAGAATGAATAATCAAATCGAGAGACTGACAAAGGAGAAAGAAGGATTGCTTGAGGAGTTACATAAACAAGAGGATGAACGAGAGGTGTTTGAGCAGCAAGTTAAAAAACTAAGAGATCAGTTACAACACATGGAGAAGCGTCAGAAAACTATGGTTTCGTTTGTCTCTCAGGTATTGGAAAAACCAGGGCTTGCTTTGAATCTCTCGCCGTGTCTACCCGAAACAAATGAGAGGAAAAGAAGGTTCCCTAGGATCGGGTTTGAGCCGATGTTGGAAGAGAACCAAACATGTGTTGTTGTGAGAGAGGAAGGTTCTACAAGCCCTTCATCGCACACAACAGAGCATCAGGTGGAACAGTTAGAGTCATCAATAGCGATTTGGGAGAATCTTGTATCGGATTCTTGCGAGAGTATGGTACAGTCAACAAGAAGCATGATGACACTTGATATTGATGAATCATCTACTTCTCCAGAAAGCCCTCCTCTTTCTTGCATACAGCTAAGTATCGATACACGTCCCAAATCTCCTCCTTCTCCAAGAATCATCGACATGAACTCTGAGCCCGATGTTTCAAAAGAACAGAACACCGTTGCTCCTCCTCCTCCACCAGCAGCAGGAGTGAATGATGTCTTTTGGCAGCAGTTTTTGACAGAGAATCCTGGCTCAACCGAGCAACGGGAAGTTCATTCAGAGAAGAAAGAAGATAAGGCTGAAGATCGCAGTGAGAAATGCTGGTGGAATTCGAGGAATGTAAATGCAATTACAGAGCAGCTTGGCCATCTGACTTCTTGAGAGAGAAGTTGATATGTCAAGGTCTCTACTTTAGATCTGTTTTCAGTTTCTTGTAAAATAGGTTTCATTTTTCAGTTCATTGTATTCAGTTTGTAAGTATTTGGGTCTGAATCTGCTTTTCATCATCACATGTATGTTCTTTCAGTTCATTATAGCAGACTACTCTGTAACATTAATCTTGCAGGACTATAGAAGCCTAACCTGAAAACATTGAGCGCAGTTATATTTCTGTCTTGGATCGGTGTGGTTCATCTAGAGTTAAAAGACGTTGTGGTTCAAAATCTCATACTAAAAATCTTGTTCGACATGTGAAGTAATGCTTACAAAACACCTTATAACTTGAGAAAAACCCCATCAAAGAAAAAAAACAACTGCTCTCACTTCTATAGAAAAATTCATCGTCTTTGCACAGAACCGACCAAATGGTTTTAGGGGGTTTCTTCTTTTCCTTCTCCACTAAGGCCTTCCTCATCTTTATCGAAGCAACGACTTTCTGTATGATGCTCTTAAGCGCAGGCGCGCTGACAGAACACTTGTTACCTTCAAAGCAAGATTTACCTTGTTCGGCTGCTCTGCAAAGCTGTGGATCCAAAGGAACTTTCCCGAGAAACAGCACTCCCATTTCCTGAAAATTCTCTCTGCACCGTCTCCGCTACTGTCAAACACTTGGCTGCAAGCAAAGACATCATCGAGAAGCTCTGGTGCATTCTCTCTTATGCAAGAGATCATGTCTTGTGTCACGTCGACGGAGGAGCCGGTCTCTGTCATCAGCTTCATGAACTTGACACCACTCAACGGTTGAGCTAAACCGCTCATGTTCTCTACTACTCCTAGCACAGGGACTCCAACTTTCTTGCAAAAGCTCACTCCTTTTCTGACATCAATCATGGAGACTTGCTGCGGGGTCATCAGAGTTGGGATGTAGAAAACCTATGGACATGACACCGAGGTTGTCTTCCACATAAACCGGAGACCATCCGAAGTTGCATTGGACGGAAATTAAATTGTAATCTTTATTTTGTTCTCTAAAATTATAGATATCCAAGTTTTTAGATCTAATCGAATCAAATTTAACAAATATTTTATCCCATCTTGTATTTCTTTTTGCCAAACACTGTAAAAATAGTTACTTGTTACGTTATGAAATTATGGTGGCTATAAGTTAACCACACAATAAAATAAAATCAAACTGCAACACAATGGCATCCAGAAAATAATTATATAAAATAAATTATGCAAAACCTTGATAAATAAATCACTAACTTTCACAAAATAATATTCATCAAAAGCATTGGAGCGAGAAGATATGGTACTTGTTAAATTTAGCCGCCATATATTCCAATTTTTATATATTAAAATGGATACACGTTGAAATTTTGCAAGACAAATTTAAAATTAACTTCAAGAAAAAATGCTGAGCTAGAACTCGTGCGAGTTGAATGTTGTTCGATGTTTGCTCTGTTTCCAATTGATATATTCATCAACGTGCTGTTTGAATGATAAGGTCGTCCTTGTGGAGAGAGAAGAAGCAACAACAAAAATGAGTGCTTGTTCATCATCATCTCCATTGCCGATTCTGTCATTTACAGAGAGAGCCAAATCTCTGCCGGAGATTCAACAAGCTCATGCCTTTATGCTTAAAACCGGTCTTTTCCGGGATACGTTTTCTGCGAGCAAGCTTATTGCCTTCGCCGTCGTAAACCCAGAACCCAAAACAGTCTCTTACGCTCACTCCATTCTCAACCGCATCGACAGCCCTAACGCTTTCACTCACAATTCCGTCATCAGAGCTTATGCTAATAGCTCTACTCCTGAGATTGCTCTAATCGCGTTTCGTGAGATGCTTCTTGGTCCCGTTTTTCCTGATAAGTACAGCTTCACGTTCGTGTTGAAAGCATGTGCTGCGTTTTGTGGCTTTGAAGAAGGAAGGCAAATTCACGGTCTTTTCTTGAAGTCTGGTTTGATATCTGATGTGTTTGTGGAGAATACGTTGGTTAACGTCTATGGAAGAAGCGGGTACTTTGAGATTGCGCGTAAAGTGCTTGATGGAATGCCTGACAGAGATGTTGTTTCGTGGAATTCGTTGTTGAGCGCTTATGTTGAGAAGGGTTTAGTAGAAGAAGCTCGTGGGTTGTTTGATGAGATGGAGGAACGGAATGTAGAGTCTTGGAATTTTATGATTTCGGGTTATGCGGCTGCGGGATTGGTTAACGAAGCGAAAGAGCTGTTCGATTCCACGCCTGTGAAAGATGTGGTTTCCTGGAACGCAATGATGAGTGCTTATGCACATGCTGGTTGCTACAGCAAAGTTTTAGAGGTTTTCAATGGGATGCTTAATTCTACAGAGAAACCAGATGGTTTTACTCTTGTTAACGTCTTATCTGCGTGTGCTAATCTTGGATCTTTAAGTCAAGGTGAATGGGTACATGTTTACATCGATAAGCATGGGATTGTGATTGACGGGTTTTTGGCAACAGCTCTTGTAGATATGTATTCGAAATGCGGGAAAATTGATAAGGCTCTTGAAGTGTTTAGAGCTACTTCGAAGAAAGATGTCAGTACATGGAACTCGGTAATCTCAGGTTTAAGCGTCCATGGTCTTGGAAACGATGCTTTAGAGATCTTCTCAGAGATGGTTCATGAAGGTTTTAAACCAAACAGTATCACTTTTATCACTATATTATCTGCCTGCAATCATGTGGGTTTGTTAGATCAAGCTCGCAGACTTTTTGAAACAATGAATAGTGTTTACGGGATTGAGCCAACTATTGAACACTATGGTTGTATGGTGGATTTGCTTGGTCGGATGGGGAAATTCGAGGAAGCGGAAGAACTTGTGAACGAGATTCCACCAGATGACGCTTCGGTTCTACTGGAATCTCTTCTTGGTGCCTGTAAAAGGTTTGGTCGAATGGAACAAGCAGAGAGTATAGCTAATCGGTTACTGGAATTGAATCCACGGGAGACCTCAGGTTATGTTCAGATGTCAAACTTGTATGCCTCTAATGAAAGATGGGATGAGGTTATGGAGGTGAGAAGAAAGATGAGAGAAGAAAGAATAAGGAAGAAGCCTGGATGTAGCATGATTGAAGTCGATGGGGTCGTCCATGAGTTCTTAGCTGGTGAAGGACTAATAAACTAGTAAAACTCGGTAATTTCCAAAAACTATGCTCGTCTTATTTCGTCAATTTCGTAGAATTGCTATTAGTTTTGGTTATAACCAAGAAGCATGAAGTTGGGGAAGTTGGAACGTAGAAAGCGTAAACTATTAAGAAATCAGAATGAGTAAATCATGCACGGATCTTTAAATTACTATTCTACATCAAAACTAATGGAAACTTAAATTATTATGCACCTGCTGAAACACATTGATGATCATGTCATGATATTCATCGCTATTAAGTCTGAGATAACAGACCAGAAGCTCTTTGAGTTCTTCCGGGTGGTTGATACCATTCTCCATGATCATCTCAATCATTGAATCTCTAAAGTCCTTTTGAGGATCGCTCGAACATTTCACTACTGCAAAGCTTTCGTTCTCCATTCCTCCATTTTCTGCTTCCATCACAAGTTCGTGCTCCTGTGCTCTCAGTTTAGCCTTCTTCAAGTCTTCAATAGCTTTAACTCTGCATTTTTCAGATGCTCGCGGTGAAAAAACTCTAACCTTGCTGTTTTCTTTTGTTCCTAATCCGTTTAGCTCCCTTCTTAGGTACAGAGATTTCCTCTGTTGGTCAGCCTTCAGTTTCACTTCTCTTAGTTTTATTTCCTTGAGCTTTTGCCACTGATGGGCCGGTTTTGTTACAGTATCCTCTCTACTGTAACTTCCTGTTCCTGTCCTTCTGGCTGGTTTTTTCGCCTTGACCTCTGCATCTTGTTCTGATCTCTTTGGCTTTTGTTCAAGAAGCCTTTGGTCGCGTCTCTCGCATCTCTGCTTATCTCTGTTCACCTGAATTCTTGGCGTCATGATCACAGCTCCTTTATCTCTATCCATTGCCTCTACTTCCAAAAAGCCACGCGTCTCTCTTTGGAAATCTCTTACTTTCTTCCTCACACTGCTCATTATCTCTTCAAACTTCTCATTTGACTCCATATCTGCTGCTCTGGTTGCAGCGTTCTCCTTTTCTGCTG
Organism: Schrenkiella parvula; assembly: GCA_000218505.1. Taxonomy (NCBI): domain Eukaryota; kingdom Viridiplantae; phylum Streptophyta; class Magnoliopsida; order Brassicales; family Brassicaceae; genus Schrenkiella; species Schrenkiella parvula. The sequence continues at coordinate 9,197,123 of CM001193.1, read as the reverse complement.
ATACTCTCTGTAACCTTTTGCTGCTCTCATGAATATCTTTTCCACGTTTAGTAGAACTCAAGGAAGATTTTGCGGACATCTTCAGGCTAGCTTCATCGTCTTGCTTCTTCTCTTTTGCAGGTTTCAAGTCAGAAGAATTACTTAACTTTGAAAACCAAGAATTAGGATGAGCACGAGACAACCCGGAAGAAGAAGAAGAAGAAACAGGTTTCTTTCTTCCCCATTTCATCATTCCAAACGATCCAAGAATCTGTAAAGGTTTTTTGATTTCTTAAGCTAGACTATGGAACAAGATGATAAAAAATGGAGGGATGTATCTAAAGGTTATTGATGTTATATGGTTAGGTCTTTGTGTTTAATAGGGAGATGAAGATGTTGTCTTAACGGGTAAAAGCTAGTTGCAGTTTGAAAAAAGAGAACCAAACCCGCCTGAAGAATCCTGTGACCACTTTTAGCCTAAGAAAACTTTTTGTTTTATTGGTTTTATCTCTAGGTATGTTCTGGAATTTATACCAAAGTTGGGGACCAGTTTTATCAATCAAAAACCAAACTTCATTGATGACAAAGACTTATGCTCTCTCTCTCTCTCTTTCTCTTCTTTCTGAGTTACGTGACCGACCCAAGAACCACAAGAATCATCCTATCTTTTAGTTTGTAGTAGCTGTCTTAACATTGAGGTTCTTAGCTCATGGATTCAATTGGCTATGCAATGGTTGTTGCATTTACATGATTACGACTCTAGTCAATTAGCAAAACCGGTTATAGAATTAACCCGGATCTGGTCCAGAAGAACAATATGATTGCTACAGGTCCTGGAACCTCCTGGTCCTAGACTGAGAGATACTTTAATCATGAAGAAGGTAAAGTTATAGGATTTAGGGTAATCTGAAAGTTAGAGATTTTGTGAAGTTGAAGTGGTCCTGGTTTTTAGAAGAACGTCTAAAATCTCTCCATATGGATATATCACCTACCTTGAGGTATGGTTTGTGTCATCCACCACCAACTTGTTCATGATTTTAATTTTTTTTGTAACTTTCTTTGTTTTTTCCTTCAATTGTAGTATAACCATCAAAATGGGGATAGAGAAGGTTTCTATTATTATTTACATAAGTCTTTTGTTTCTCTTATATTGTAAAGACTTGGCATTGAAGCATCAATTTCAGGCTCTTCTACTTTTCCATCTGAAAAGGAACAAAAGAATAATACCCCATGCCGTATTTATTATTTTCCTCACTACCAAAAAAAATATGTGATATATGAAACTTTAATCTTAAATTATCTTCTTTGATATTTTTGGAGACTGGCCTTATTATTAAAAAGGACAAGACGATATTATTTCACGGTGATTTCAAACTTGGTGATAGCGATATGAACCTGTTTTGTTTTATTGATAAAGAAGAGTAAATGCTGTAAATTAATTAAATTGATATAATTATTAATAAATACATAGTTTTCCTTAGTTTTTTTACAAACATTTAAGATTTCAACGTCTACATTAGAGAATTAAGTCATCTTTTGACTGTATTTTTATTGCGACAAATGTGCCAATACTATCATTTACCAATGCAAATATGCCATGTTTTATTTGAATTTTCCTTATGGATATTGTTAAAACTATGTTGAATTTTTATGTTCATTGTATAATATAACTCTACGTCTACGCTCTTTCTAAATATTGATCAGTGATGATAACAAACATCGTTTACCACATTTCGACCAACTGAGTTTTTCCATTTGAAAGTATAAAAATTAAGTAATGAGCTTTTTAATATGAAATATTGATTAATGCACAGAAAAGACAATCTTTAGAGATAAACAGTATGTATTTGTAGAAAAGACCGATATATCATCAATGGTAAACAAATGAATTTTATATAATCACCCGTATTTTTACCAATCACTTAAATTTATACATTAATAAAAAGAATATACAACATTATAACTTATAACTTATACTGCTTGTTATTAATTTTCTACTATGAATTATTTATGTGGCATGCTTAGTTCTACTTGTTTATAGAATGATATTATTTTGATCAAAACACTTACATTTTCGTTATTTATATAAATAGTTCAAATTCAAAAATTATTGAAAGAAAAAATATAATTTGAATACGACATATTTAGTTTTTATTGGTTATGATTTTGTTTAAATTATAAAATTATAATGCTTGAGGATTTTAATATTATTACTAGAGTTTTATTTAAAATATAGTAAATTTAGAATATAAGATAATTGTTGTTAAACATGCATTGTTTCTAATGAGTAGTGAATTGTGTTTGTAAAAAAATAGTAACAAAAATTATTCAACTATTATTGGATCGGGTTGTCCGTGATCGTTGTTATGTTATGTTTTAAAACATTTATTTAAATTTGAAGTTTGTAATATTTAGTTTATTAAATAACAAAATGTTTAATACTAATAAAATAAAGTAGATAAAAAATGATAAGAGTGTTGACCCCAAAAAAACGGATGATAGTGTTCCAAAACATGATCCAAGTGTATGCTTCATTGCTATGCTTAGAAGAGCCACGATATATAAAATAGCAAATAACAGTGCGGTATATTCAACAAACAACATATAATATCAACCATTGTGATAACTTTTCTTGAAAAACATATTATTTTCCAAAACGTCATTTAATTTGCTGTTTTGCAACAAGCAATTAATATCTTGACGACTATGGTGACTGATTGAGTCAACTTTTGACTGTTTTAATTGACCCAATTCGTTGATCATGTTTATGTCATTCATTTGAATAACATATTGAATATGTGTTTTTTTAATTGCTTTTTTTCAAATTATTTGCTTTTATTGATACTTCTTGAAACAAATATTGAATATGTGTTTATTTTGCAGATGTTGAAGCTACAGAAGTGGTGAGTGATGGTTCGATTTGGTCTCCCAACAAAGGAGCTTCATTGTGTTGCAACGACCACCCTGAATTTGGAGTATGTACTAATGATAGAAGTTGCAACAAGTGGTGTCTTCAAGGTTGTGAGACTAAGAGAGGTGGCTTTTGTAAGAACAAAGTTTGTCACTGCTACTGCTAAATTATTTAAAATTATATATATACATAAACTCTACGCTTTTTAGTTTATTAATATTGATCAGTATAAATAATAATACATATATTTTGTTGCTGTATTCACATGTTGAACAATCCAGTTTAAATGTCTTTAAATGCGTGTTTCAGTAAGAATGGATCAATGAAAAGAAAATATAATATATATTCATCTTTTGTATGAAAATAATATATATTCTTAAAAACAACATTATATATTTGTAGAAAAGATCAACAAATCAATGAATAAAAAAATTGAATTTTTGGGGCCCTGTTCTGGAGTACATTACACTCAACTGCCTTTGCCAGAACATTATTTTCTTTCAGATATTGTCGACTATATAAACTGTGTTCAATGACATGTTTTAAGCTTTTTAGTTATTTAATCAAGAGTTTACCACGTAAATTAATGATAAGAAACAAATATTTATTTAGGTGAACTTGTATTGATAAATTAGATATCTACGCAGAAAAATAACATCCTAAGGGAAATTATTTTGAAGAAATTAAATTTTTTAGTTTTTTTAATAAAAGAGAAATTTGTTTGTAACAAGAGTAAATTTAAATGAGTTTATTTATTTATTTTGTCAACAGAAAGAAATAGAAATTGTTTTAGCTGTTAAGTCGTTAAAAAAACAGTTAGGGAGAGATCATGGGAAATAAATAATTAAAAAAGGAAAATAATAACATTTTGTTTCATTGAGCCGTTGTTGTTCATCATCTTGTCTTAGTCGTCTTCTGGCTTCTTTGTATGTCTTTTTGCTCTCTTTCAGAAAAAAATTAATACATTCTTGATTAGATCTCTCCTCTTACTAACTTCTCATCTAACTATCTTGCTCTTTTAAGTTTTCAAAACTGGTGTGTAAAATCATCTAATGCCTAGAAACTGTTCGACGAAACGCCTAACTGAGACTTTTATTTACAATGTATTGCCGTTTCATGATTCTGGTAACCTCTTGTTTTTCTTAATTTGAAATCTTCAGGTTTCTTCAAGTTTTTGGTTTGATACGGAGCAGTCATGGATGGTAAGTGAATGGTTCTCCTTAGGCAATTGAACATTGTGAATTTGTTTTTTGCTTTCAAGAAAGACACTTTTCGTTGCATATGTTTGTGTTGCAGTTGATAATTTGCTGAATTATCAAAATGAGGAGATCAACGTTTTCTGGAAGCTTAAATGATCATGAAACGAAGTCCAAGCTTATAAACGCATAAGTTGTGTATCATTGCAGTTTCTAGCTTGATTTTTAGTTCATATGATCTAAAAATTCTTAGTTAAACTTGTTAACTCCATTCTGAATCAACATCTTTGCATGAGTAGTCTATCTTTTTCTGTAAGAATCGCAGATGAAAACAATTGGTGATTTTTTTTTCAGTTGATTCACAACCGATGATGGAGGAGACCATACTGGTCGGTGATGACCTGATGATGGGTCCTCCATCTCCTGTAATTCCTCCTGACATTGCTTCACACGTGCTCGAAGGTGTTGAATTGTGCGATGGGATTTTGAGGAATCTATTCCTATGTAAGTCTTTTATATCCTCTGTTTTTTTTTCCTGTTATGAAGTCTCTTGTAGACTCTTCAGTGAAAGAATTGAAATTTCTGGTTATTAGGCTTGCAAATCAATGATATTGAACCATTTTGCCAAGATGAGCTTGCTTTGTATCGACAATGTGCTGCAAATAGGGTAATATTGTCTATCTCCACATAAACCTTCTTGCTCAGATTATAATTCTATAGAGCTTTTGATATCTCATATCCACGTACTTAAGTTTTTCTTTTTTCTTGTACACCTTCTCTAGGACAAGGTATTGAGAGTAAGACTTCAAGAAAGCGAACACAAGTTAGGATCATCTATGCCTATTGATCTCGCTAAGGAGAGGATTACTCAGCTGGAAACTGAAGCCGCATCACTGGAGAGGTACTCTTTCTTAACATTCCAGTGATGCAAAGACTAGTTGAGATTTTAAGTTCCTGTAGTATATCTCATTTTGGATAATATTACGAGAAGAGTATGTATACGGATCTGGTGCTACCAATGTACTCATATTCACAAATTGAAACTCTGCTCTTAATCCAACTGTTCACCAAACATAGTTAATTTTGCTGTATGATTTAGGCACTTGATTCTAGCAAGTGGAGCTGAAGGAATTGAAGGATTTCGCCAGAGATGGAGTTTGCACGGTCGAATGACAGATACCAAGTAATGACCAAACAATTCCAACCTCGTAGAATAACAATGTTCTTGGATTAAGATTAGTGTTTATATAAATCTTTAGTTGAGCTACTATCAACTGGTACATCATTATAGAAGATGAAAGCCTATATCTATTCTTTATGTGGTAAAATCTGTTAAAGAGTTTTTAAAATCTTGATTTTGGGTCTGCATCTTCGCTTAAAGCCGAGGTTTTTGTTTTCTTCCTTGGATGTTACAGAAAAAGACTGGAGTCACTGAAGCAGGGGATGGAGAATAGGAAAAATGGCGAACATGATGATCAATCCCCAAAACCTTCTAGTTGGAAAAGAAGGTTCTTTTGGTGAATTTTGTTGTTATTTTAATGCATTCCCACAATGAATCCTGTGTTGGATCATAAGAGTTCTTCTATCTACCATATCAATAATGGTATTCCAATATTCATTTTTATTCTAGTGAATCTTTGTTCATCATATATAATCTGATCTTGAGGTGGTGCAAGCTCTTCTTAACCTTTGATTATAGTGAGGGAGTGGTCACATTCAATGATTCAAGTAGAGTCTTCTACAGTAAATGGTATAATCCTACGACATTGATCAATAACTATTGAATCAATATCAATGTTTGGATTATGCATGAAAATGTGAATTGCTAAATGGATTCAAACTCAACCAAGCGAGCAATTAAAGATTTATCGTTGCATCCAATTTTTTTTACTTTCTCATTCTAAAATATGACCGTAATATGCAAATAAAATATATTATTATTATGAAGAAAAAAAATTATGTATTTGTAGCAAAAGACCGAAAATTCAATAAATATAAATTGAAAAATAAACAAATGATTTTTAACCCCTATACTTCTGGTTGAATGAAGAAATCCTAAGATATTACATAAACCGAAATCTTAAAAAATCTTTTTTTTTCTAAAAATAGAACTTGGCCTTATCTAAAATAAAATATGGAAAACCGTTTGGAATATTCTAATTGATTAAAAAAAAATTATGGGCCCAAAGTATGTATATCGGCAATTTTTTAAGGGCTTTGCTTAAGTGCTATATAAACTGCGTCTTCCCTTTGTACCACAAAAAAAGCGACTGGTTCTGTAAAACGTAGATCTGATTACGATGTGGCAAGGTAATTACTTTCCCCATTTGTTTCACTGATTTTTGTTCTACTGTGTCAAAGATCTCGAAGTTATGTTTGCTTTGCTTTGAGATTTCGTAATGAAACTTCTTTTAGAAACCGAGATTTGGTTGAAATACAGATCAAAAACAGAGGAGATTTTAATTTGTTTTTTCTTAGATTTTCGACGCTTAAAGACAAGTTGGTTACTTAATCCGAGACTTGCTTCCTCTTTGTGTGTTTTGCTTCTTTTAGATACGAACCCATTTGCGCCAAAGGATCCTCTTACTCCTACAAGAAACAAGGTTTTTGATTTCGTGAGCAAAGTGTATGCCATGGTGGATGATTCTTCAACTGATTCAATCATCTCTTGGGGACCAACCGGAGACAGCTTCATCGTTTGGAATCCGGCGAAATGTTGCAGAGAACTCTTTCCCCGACTCTTAGGGATCACTGACTTTGCAAGATTTCAACGCTCTGAAAGTTTTTTAGTGATTTTTTTGGCCAAAAAGTATTAAAGTTTAAAACTTTGCGACGAATGTTTTGTTGTTGGGACTCATGAACACGCAGGGCTTTACCAAAATTGAGTCCGGACCACAGTTGGAATTCACAATGGATGATTTCGTGAGGGGCAAGCCTGAGCTTTTGGAGAAGATTGGCCAACGCTACGTGGCTCGCTTGAACGCACATCATGAGGCGAAAGTTAAGCCACTGCACGATCGACTTCGCAATTGCAAAAACAGGAAGGAACAGAGACTAGTCTTCAAGGAGAATTACGAGAGGATTGAAAGAGAGAGAAGGGAGAGAATGGACAAAGTATTGGCAAAAGAGATCGATTTTCTAGTGAAACGAATAGCAAAGGAAAGGAATACAAGGGAGGAGGGAGTTTTATCAAAAGATGTCGAGGATCGACTGCAACTTCTTTTAGATCTTTATGAACAAAATTATGTGTGTGTTGTGAGGTGATGATGTTTGTGTTTAGAACTCAAGTCTGAAACTAAGTAATGTTTGTTTTGGTCCATCTCCCTCATAAAAATCTCTTCTTCACTCTTCTTTTATCCTTGTTTCAACGAATGGCTTTACTGTATTTCAATTAGCTCTTAGGAATGGGTTAGAACAAAACTCCAGTTATTTTGTGGTTAAGGAGAGAGATCCATAAAAAGATGAAAACTGCAAATTGTGACGCACCAGTTTGATATGTAGAGAAATCTCTGAACTCTCATAGCGTTGGACAAGCTCATAAGAAGAAAATGAACACAATCCAACAAGTTATCCAAACTCTGTATATATTGAAACAGAGCCCGTCGAGTCCACAACATGATCAACGGCTATCTTGAAGCAGAAAAGCAGAGCGTTTACTGAAAAGCAGTCCTTGACTCCGTACAAGCCAGCTCAACATTTGGAGCTGCAAAATCGAGGCCACCTGTCACGGAGTCTAGGGTTTCGGAATCTTTTGCTTTAAGAGATGAGGTTGCAAAGTTGAGTCATTTTGTTAAAGCTTGAAGCTTTATTTACCCGCCGAACCTGTAAAACCTAGATCCGGTTTAGCAAGGTAAGCTCAGATTTTGCTTAGCTTGATTTTGTCTGTGATGTTTTAATTTCTCATACTGTGTCAAAGATGTCGAACTGATGTCTTTGCTTTGAGATTTCTTGGTTATCAAAACCGGATTTTTTCTATATATGGAAAGATATTTTACAGTTTGGTTTTCTAAAAATTTTCGAGAAAGAGTCAAGCTTTTAGATTCAGTATTTTATCTGCTTGATCTTCATGAAATTTTCAGGGAAGATGGATGACGAACTTGAAGAAGCCAGAACCACTGTAATGGAGGATATAGATGAATTTACTGACAAGACGTATGAAACTCTTCTAGCATATCTTCTTCAGGTAATTTTTCAGGTAATTTGGCATATACATAACTTATTGTTTTCTTTTCTCTGTCTTTTTTGAATGTATACATTGAATGTAATCAATATGTAGGAGAATGATGTTTCGAATCTTCAAAAGGCTCTTCGCTTCCTCGAAATAATGGGCGCTGCAATCACGAATCCAAATAATTTTGGAGAGATGAATCTCGACGGGATGCTAGAATTGCAGGAAACAAGACAAGAGGCGCTTCAACACTTGGATACTTTTGCAAATTCTACGATTCCCGAGCTTCGCAACTATATCAATGAGGTGACTATATACTTTTGCTTTTCATGTTATCACTTTAAGTTTGAGGAGTTAATTTGATTTTGTGTGCAGGAGGCCAATATTGAGAATCTCCTACGGGCTGTAATTGAACTCCATCTCATGGACGATAAGACCAATCCCGCTGATGTTTTAGGAGCACAATATTGATGACGAAAACTCATCAGGTTGCACAAAATGTCTTTGGTGTGTTTCGTGAGGTGATGATGTTTGTGTTTAATGAATAAGTCGTGGTTGTCGTGGAAAAAGACTTTCTTTTCTAACTAGCCGCAAGAGTTTCTTGGTTATGACTGTAGCAAGCTGGGACATTAGAGCCAATGGTTCTACACTTTAATTCCATTGTTGTTCGGTCTACTTTGTTAATATGCTTAACAGCTCCTCTGAACCAAATGAACAGAGATCCTCTGTCCAAGCAAACTAAGATGTTCAAGAGCCATCTTGAGGAAAAAGAAAACATCAAGACTCGAACACACGAGGATGCCAAGAGTCAGATGACAATTCAAAGCCCTTGCGAGAAACCATTTCTAAGGCTCTTACATACTTCTTGTGCTTTCACTCCCTTGACATTACTTGTGCAGCAAAAGATTAGAATCTTGTTCGTTCTTGTGGAGCTCAATATAAGAAGATGATCGACTTTATTGACTCGTCAAAAATGGTACTTGGGCCCATGTAAAAAAACATGCGAGTAGATTGGTTTGGGAAAAATAAAATAAAAGAGAAAATAAGATACGGGCCCATTGGCGAATGTTTTAGGGTTTATTGTAGGTCACTACTACATTAATAAATAGTGTCTTTAGCCACCTCGAAGGAAACTTCCCGTAAAGCTCGGAGCTTTGAAGGTAAATACTATGATGATTATGTCACTTCTTCATCCGTTGCGTTTTTTATTTAATTTTGATAATTCAAGTTTCCATTTTTTTGTTTTTTCTGAAACTTTATTAAAAGATGGATCCTCATGCAAGAAGGACTGCTTTGAGGAAGATGGCTCTAGAGGCGTTGGGCGACATCATGATCAACATCGAATATCTGTATGCGTTTGCCCTCTCACTCACATCATTGGTGTCATGGAGAATGTTCAGGTACGCGCTGCTGCTATATTAGCTCTTCGACCTCATGCTTGTGAAGAGCACGCAGATATGGAAGTTGAAAACCTAGGCGACGGTGAGGTTATCCCTTAGCTAGCTAGCTAAACTTCGTTTTAATTGTTGGTTGTAAAAAAAACTCTTTTTCTTAATAATGGTTGACTTGTGTGTTTGTGAATGGAAGAAAGGTCCTCTCTTTTTAACATTCACTCAGTGAATCAATCACTTCGTGTATATTCAAATGACGGTAGCAAGAATCTATGATTATCCCTCTTGGTGGTGAACATCTTCCTAGACAAAGCTATCACCTTGCAGCAATTTCGCCAAAATGTTTGTTTATCATTGAAAGAAAATGTGCAACTTCAAAGCTGAGTTTTTGGAGTTAGATGATGCCCAAATTACATGTTTTGATGTAATTTGTGTTGTAAGAGCGATTAGCGATATGAGATCGATATTCACAAGTTGCTTAAATATAAAATTGGCCCAAATCTAAAAGAAAAAGGCCCAAGAAGAAACGTATGTCGTCAAGATTATCATTTGCTATATAAACCGTGTGTCCTCCGTTAGCGAGGGGATCCTAAAACCCTATATCCGATTTCGCATAAGGTGATCTTCAAAACTATGAAACTGTTTTCCAAAAAAAGGAGACTTTTGAGTCATGAAAGCTTACTATACTATACCTGAGTCTGCTTTGTCTTTGTAGATCTGAAGGCATTAGGGAAAATGAGTCGTAAATATCTCGTAGAGTTTCTCGAGAAAGCATATGCGATGGTGGATGATCCTTCAACGGATTCATTAATCTCGTGGAGCGAAGACGGCAAGAGCTTCATCGTTTGGCATCAAGCAGAATGTTGCAGAAACCTTCTTCCCCGACTCTTGAGAATCACCAACTTCCGCATGTTTAACACCTATGTAAAGTTTCAATCTTTTTTGTTATTTTCTAGCCTAATCGTAATCAAACTAAAAAAAGAAAGTATAATAAACACAGGGCTTCAGGAGAAGAGAGTACGGAGGGCTATTGGAGTTTACAAGCGGTGATTTCGTGAGAGGCAAGCCTGAGCTTTTGGTCAAGATTGTGGAACGCCGCGTGGAAGAGCGAAAGGAGTATTGTACGTCGAAAGTGAAGCCTTTACTAGATCGATTGAAGAGTTGCAAGAACCAGGAGGAAAAGGATTTAGTCATGGAGGAGCAGAGTAAGAAACGTGACAGGGAGTTAATGGAGATTGTTGATAAAGCTTATGCAAGAGAGATTGATGATTTAATGAAACGTATAGAATACGAAAAGAAGACTAGGGAGGTGAAAGATCCAGTTATTTATTGATTATCTTCATCAAATGCTTATGAGCTTGGACAAGTCTCGTGGGTTTTATCAATGAATAACAAAAATTTCTTTTGTAAAAAGTTGAGACATTGAGCGTCCATATGTAGTCAATGTTTGACTAGTGTTCGGGTTCAAGCATCCATGGTCTTGGAAAATATGCTTTGAGAGATGGTTCATGAAGATTTTAAACCAAAAAGTATCACATATATTTTCTGGTGTTCGTTCATGTAGTAATCGAAGTCTCTTTGAGCTCTTCAGGGATATTGATGCTATATATATATTCTCCATGATCATCTTCACAATCACGAGCTCTCAGTTTATTAGCTTTCTTCAATATCAGTTCATGATGATGCCCTTGTTGCAAATGACTATACTGAGTATTGATTTTGTAGACTTCTTCTCCCATGTATTCTGCAGGTTTGACTTTGTAGGATATTATCATCTTTTAAAATTGTCAATATATATATATATATATATATAACAACATTTTAAATTTTTAACTTAGCATTGTAATTCAAAAGCTAGCATCCAAATATCTCGCCTCTCCTGATTCTCCTAACAAAATAGATTAGACGAAATCAGTTTTTTAATTTTTTTTATCCATTTTAATCAAATTAGATGCGTATTTTAAAGAAAGTATCTCCATCATTTCATTTAACTCTTACGAATGGCTTAACAGTAAGAAACTAATCAATTTATTTTGTGGTAAGAACAGATCCAGAAATATTACAATTGCAAAGAAGCTACGTTGATTATGACTACAGTAAAATTTGCGTATGATATGTCGACCAAAGAACACAAGCCCTTATCATCTTGTTGGAGATCTCGTCGACAGACATTTCCCGCACGACACGAGTTTCAATAACGAATGTGGCCTTGTCCTTCTTGGTCTCACCTTCAACCTCGTGACCTACAATTTCAAAGTTTCCAATTTTTTCAAATACCCATAACAAAAGGAAAAAAGTTATGATTTTTACAGAAGATAAAAGAGGGTAACTTGTTGTTACCTTGCGACGTGTGCCCCTTGAAGATTTCCAGCATAACAAGCTTCTTAATCTCGGTTCAAGCCTCCTGTAAGAAAAAAGATTGGAAAAAGAAATTTACCAAGTGATCTACATTTGGGGATGTTTGATTAAGTGTTTTGAGATTCTTACAGATTCTCTTGTTCCAGCTTCTCTGCGATAGACACGGCTTTGCGTTTAGACCATCCGTTTTGGAATGTGCATCCATCAGCTTGCTGTATCACATGAGCCAACGAGACCTTACCTCTCACAATGCTTTGGCTCTGGTTCTGATTCTGGCTTGCTTCCAAATGTTTCCTTCTAGCTCGGGCTAACGCGGAAGAACCAACTCTCTCTGTCCTTTCCTCCTCTAGCTTCTGTTGTTGATGTCGTCTTTGTCCATTCGATTCAGTGACTTCAACTATCTCACTTCTTCTGCTTCCATTCATGTTGTGATCTTGGCCAATGAGTGCTAAAGATGATGGAAAGCTTTTGTCTTTTGCAGGCGGGTGATGATGATGCCCGTTGTGCCTTGAGTCTCTCTTTGTCTCGCATCTGATCTCTATAGTTACCGGAGACTCAAGAACCGCCTCAAATGCTTGCATAATATGGCCACGGAACTTCTCAGCTGTGGATTTGGTTAACGGTGAACTGAACATTAAATGCACCGTAGGAGCTGCGACAACACCAGAAAAGGAAAATTTGGCATCAAATTTTCTTGAACATCTATCAATGCTTATAATGCTTGAATCTCGTCAAGACTCAATCATTTCACTACACCAGAACTAAATTGGCTTCAAAACCAAGAATCAAGCTTTTTCAATATGAAATGCATTACCTGAACCGAGACTAAGAGAGACGATTCTTCCTTCTTTATAAAGAAACTCTCTTAAACCATTAACTCGGAGCCTCTCAATAACTTCTAACCAAATTTCTTCAACTGCGGGTCGGTTTCTACCGTCTCCTCTTCTTCTGTCCAATCCAGAACTTCTTTCCCCTGCTGCATCGCTAGAAGGATCCAGATGGTGATCTGAGCTTTCTCTACCTCCAGTGTTCTCCAATGGTAGTGGACTTCGGTTAAAGCTACTATCCGCAGTGGAAGAACGTTGAAGTAAATAGTTCTGATCAGGAGCCAATTGAAGCAATGCTGCTGTGAGCCAAGTCAGTTTATCGTTTGATACTCTCAGCTGTTTCTCTGCCTCGGATAAAGTCTTAAGGGCCTGTCTCAGTTTCTCCATATCTTCTTTAGATACTAAAAATGGTGAAGAAAACCAAAAAGTTGGATCAGAAAAGCAAAAGCACAAAGCTATTGCAAAAATGTAAAAATGTCCAAAACTCACATGGTTGCCGTCGAAAAAACTTTCTTCTATGCCGATCTTTAGTGAAATCATAACTACCGGCGAGAATATCAGTTATGACAGTTGCAAGCTGGGACATTAAAGCCAATGGTTCTACACTTGTTTCCATTATTGTTCTCAGATTCTTCACAGTATTTACGGTATCTGCAGATAAAGCTAAATCAAGAAGATCCACTAACTTCTCATCAGAAACAAGCCCGACCTACAAAAACGAAAAGAAGAGAATGTCAACGGAGAGAGAATAAAAAAGCTTTGATTTTTCCATCTACTTTGTTAAGGCTTACCAGTTCCTGAACTAAAGGAACAGAGATCCTCTGTCCAAATAAACTCAGCTGTTCAAGAGTCATCTCAGCATCTCTTAACGAACCATCTGATCTCGAAGCAATAAGCTTTAATGCATCTTTCTCTATCTCAATCTCTTCCTTTGATGCAATCCACTGCAAGGAGTAAATGATATCTGCGTCTTTCAGCTTTGGGAAAAAGAATTTCTGGCACCTCGATATGATCACATGAGGCAAAACATCAAGACTCGAACACACGAGGATAAAGACCACACGGCGTGGCGCTGCTCGATCCACAACTTTGGACAACGCATTCCAACAATCAGATGACAAGGTATCGCAATCATCAAATATGAAAACACGAGGTGACTGCGATGAGACCATCGCATTACCATCGAGCAAATCCATGATGTTCTCAAAGTCGAAATTCCCCACAGGACCAACTTCTTGAATGTTCCAGCTTTTTCCCGTTTCATGGGAAACACATGAACTGCACACACCACAAGGCTTCAATTTTTCCACAGAATGACAATTCAAAGCCCTTGCAAATATCCGAGCGCAAGAGGTCTTTCCCGTTCCATTTGGACCGTGAAATACATATAAAAGTCCAAGCTTTCGTCTCGCAACTGCGTTGGAAAGAGCTTGTACAACCAAATTCTGCCCCACGAGACCTTGGAATGTTTTAGGCGTGTATTTCTCTGTAAGACTCAGATGCTGATGCCGATGCCGAGCATTTCTATGGCTCTTCTTCTTGTGTTTTTTCTCTCCTGACCTTCCTTCTGTAGCAAGATCAGAATCTTCTTCGTTCCTGAGCAAATTGTCTGCAAAAATCCCTAACTCCCCCGAGTAATCATGCACCCAACCTTCATTCTCTGCACTATCAACTAGCAAAGGAAGTGCCTCGCCGCCATCAGAGCGGATGAGTGAGCTTGAGTCATCATCAGATTGTATCATCATCATAGCAGAACCATTCCTTTCATTGGATTCACCTTTCCTTCCCTTGGAATCAGACATACCACAGGACAAACTCCTACCAGCCTTATCGAGGAATGTTTTCCCTCGGTGATGGATTCTCGACCAGTTAAACGGAATCCCACAAGCCTTATTCATGTTCTGTTCCCGAAATCCCTCTTTTTCTTTGTCCCCCTCATGCTTCTCACCTTGAGGCAGTGTGTTAGAAGCAACAGACATCTCGCTCTTACCACCACCTGTATCTCTACTCTTACCTCTAACCCTCCTCGTCCCTCTAAACTTACGTCTTTTAGGCCGACTCATTCCACCTGCGCATCCCCGAGAATTACCACCACCACCTCCATATCTGACCCGTGGACGAACATTAGATGAAACGACATCATCACTATCACCCACAACAACCTCATGTAACTGATCAGATAGTGTCTTAGCAATAGCATCATTGATTCTACTTAGCCTCCCACTAGCTTTTGATCCTGAATTCACTGAAACCTCATTCATATTTTGGTAATCATCCTCAACTCTATAACTCTTCCTACTAGATTCCTCTCTCTTCACTCTCCTACCACTTTCTCTACCTCCAATTTCGCAGCTATTACCCAACCCTTCATCAGAAGGAGTCACTTTCGATGTCCCGAAGTTCACAACAGGTGAAGAACCACTCAAACCAGACAACCTACGACTAGACTTAGATTTCTTCTGATCAACGGATCTTCTTCCTTCAACATGGTCTCCTTTCTTAGGAAGTAAATCGACAATCGAAGGAGGAGTGTTCCAAGCCGGAGGGCTCGCAGAGGGATCTCTAAGCGAGCGCGACCTCTGGAGGACAATGAGGTCTCTCATTAAGGCACGGTCGGATAAAACCGGACTCTGTTTGTGCATATGGTTCTTCAAGTGAATACAGTTAGTTAAATGGATGTGGTTACGAAGATGCTCACCGATGTCTCCATTTGCATCTTTCAGAATTCGATTCCGAGTAGAAGAAGAAGATGCAACTCTTGTCGTTGTCGTTGTCGTCGTCATTTATTCAGAAGAAGAAGAGTTTAGTTTCCTTCCTCCTCGGAATCTTGCACAAAAACCAAATCGAATTGTATCTCATCTTGTGAACCAAATCTTCTCAACTTTCCAAATTCGAAATAATTAGCCTTAATTCCACAGAATACTCCCAAAGATTACAGCTTTAAAGTCTCAAATCTCAAAAACCCACTTCTATGAAGTTCCCAAATCAGTGAAAAACAAAAAAGTTTAAATCGATGAATTGAAAACCCAAGTGGGGAAAAATGGAAACTTTGGAGCTCTGTTACAAATTGAGGGGAAGAAAACAGAAGCTAAGGGTTCAATATTGCTGCTGCTTGTACACTGAAGAAGAGAACTTGTATCTCATTAAAGAAGGTGAAGAGAGAGAGAAATTGATGACAGTGGAAAAAAAGGCAAGTGGGTAGCATTGTTAGTGACTTCATCAGTCACAAAAACAACAGAAATAAAAGAAACGGCAGCGTTTTAAAAGCAATCACAGATCTCTCCTCTTTCTTTCACCAAACTTTCACATGCAGATTCAGAAGAAAACTGATGGGTTCTGGAAGATAACGATGGCTTTTGGCAGAGGGAAAGAGAAAGAGAAAGAGAGGAGAAACCTCCGTTTCGGGTAGAGGGTTTGTTCTTTTCTTTTGAGGTTACTAGAAGAAAAAAAAGAGAATCGTGAGAGAGAAAGAAATGGAGACAGATCTGTTGCAGACACGAAGACAGAGGGATATGTGATTGGAACAATGCCAATAAAGAATTGTCCGTTTGTAGGAGAAGCATGCAAGTGAAATTATGCTCTTTATTATTTCTATTAAAAATACATTTTAAAAAAATTCAAATAAAAAGTTTCAAATTTCTTGCTACATTCAACAATGACCAATCATATTACTAAGAAAAACAACAAAAAACAAGGATGACAAAATAAATGCCAACGACTAGTTTTTAAATCAACAAACAAAAAAACCAAGCCGCATAATTTGAAGGTCGAAGTTTTTGATATCAGTGGCAAAAATTCTGAAACCATTTGAGTGCTTAAGAAGATCCATTGATGTAAAGACATCTAACCAAATACTCATAAATTTCTAAAATGTAGTTCATTATTTTGTGTGGTCCAAGTTATAAAATGTTTTGACAAAAAATATTTCTAAAATGTAAATGTTTTAGTAAAAAAAATGGTCCCAAAATTTAATACCAAACACCTTGATTGATGACATGACTTTCAGGTATATTAATTCATGATATTCATTTGTGTTTAAATAATTTGGATTGGATATAATCATTTTTATTGATTTCATTAAAAATGTTAAAAAGGGAAGAGATGTCTAATCAAGCAAGTCAAATCTTTGTGCTCATCTGTAATAATTCAAAATTAATTTTATGGTGATCATTATTTTTGTTAATTTTTGGAAGTTCAAAAAGGTTATTTTGTTCAATTTAAGGTTCCTAATTACAACCATTAAAATTGGTTTTTGTCTTATTGATTCTCTTTTATTAATGGTACTGTGTGAGAGTAACGTACGATCGAAAGCTTGTTTGTCTATATATGGTATCTCAAATAAGATTCCATAGTACCACTACGAAAAATAGAATTAGTGAGTATTGTCATGCCAAAACTGTAATTAATTACTTCTTTAACCAAACAAAAAAGAGCCTAGAGAATGATTAAGCAAAACAAGAAATCGGATACGACAACTAAAATCTCCGAACGATAACTATTACGGTACGATGGTCAATGTCACAATCACGTGCACACATTGAGACTTTAGATGATCATTAAGAAAAAAAATTCTGTTGGCGTAGATGATTATTAAAGTTGCTTTTGTTATATATTTCATTAAAAAAAATTAGGAAACAGTAATTTCATGAATGTTTATACCCCAAATATCTACATTATCATATAGTTACAGATCTCAGAACTAGTTCTTAATTCGATATAGAGAATAAAAACTTTAAGTGAAGAAGAAGACATAGGATTCGGATAAACATAATAAATGGAAGAGGGTATGGAGTAGTAGTACGTATGGACCACCGATTTATATACTTTGGAAATTACTAATCTAGTTGGTCGAAGAAACACCTTATCACGTGTCTTTTGCTACACTCATGAGACATGAGACATTTTTTTTATTACAAAAAGGCATATCAACATGACTAGCTAGCTACATGTATGTATGTGTATGCTATTGTGTACAAATGATTCAAGTATTTAAAAACGTACGGCTTTTATACATGGACAACAACTTTAATTTCTAGGCACGTGAACATTTTTTCTATGTTTTGAACCGAGATCTCTTTGTACCCAAACTGGTCAAATATGTCACTTTGTTAAACATACAAGTGGTTTCACGACATATACATATTAATCATCTAAATATTTCTTATTCTTAAAACATATGGTCGAATCTTGTTTGTGTGTGAACCCTCATTGTTGAAGAACTTACTACTTTACAACATTTTGGGACCAAAATAACACTTGAAGTGAAACATTAGGATGGACCCGACAAACAAGTCTTATGTTATATCGCAGTTATACGAAAGAAAGTTGAGAGATATAAGTCACATCACTATTGGCCTCTTCTGTATATTTGTCTATAACAATTGTTAACATTATTTCTGGTTGCATTGTATATATTAATATTTATTATAGAGAGACAAATGGGTGAAGCCACAGTGTGGATAGTTTAAATTTCTCAACTACTTTGTAAAAAGTTGAGAATCGGCAAGACTCGTGAAGGAAGATTGTATTGAACAACCTGAAAATAAGTTGTTATCTACTGATGATCTATATCCAAAAGAAAATGCCAAGACATGCAAATTTGGAATATATGTTCAAGTAAACTATGTTATAGCTAGGTTTCACCAAACTTTTGTCGTGGTGATGGATTAAATTTCAATACTTTAGAAACGAAGAGAGGAGTTTATAAATAAAACCTAACACGAGGTGGCTTTGTAGTTCCAAAATCCAATGAACTAAAAAGGTGACTTCAAATAGACATCTCTCTGACAGTAACTTAACGTTTAATTCTGGAAAGTATATTGATCCTCGAGCCCAAACTTATGTATGCTTTAACACTTGGAACTCGTAAGAGTGGGGAAGAGAATCTTTATCTATAAACTCAAGACTGCTTTGTTATAAACCACATTTCTATTTTATAAAATACAAACTCCATATGGAATTGCATCATCCAAATCTACAACTAAGAAACAAAATGCCTCAAATGATGAAATCATAAGGTCAAAGATTCCGGCTTTTCTTACATTTTCTAAAATTCTAAAATCTTTTTCTTGTTTACAGTCACAAAACTTTTTAAAGTTATAATAGATCTTCTTTTAAGTAAACTAGACCTCCTAGTCCTAGCATTCTTTGATCACGTGCCGACCATCGCTACTTTGCGGCGACCCATTGCTCGGCTCCACGTCCACGTGCCAGTGTCTTGAGTTTTAAGCAAACCTAACATGTTCTTCTCTGTAATTTTGGTAAAGCCCTAATTTAATCTCCCAAAAAAGTTAGGAGGCTAGAGAAAAGTCAAAAGCTCAACATAAGTAAACCAACTAATGCTATGTACATATTACGAAATTGGATTGTGATATATTACTTACATCTCAATTGTTTCAAACAAATGCTTTATTTTTGACTTTTTGTGTTTACGTTTTATTAAAAAGAAAATCACCACTAAAGTATAAAACTTGGTTAACTATGGAAGATGATGATTGAATCAATTTGAGGAAAACTAAGTTTCTAGAAACATAGAAATTGCATCATAAAAGTGATTGCATTGCTAGGTGAAAATGTTCTTAACCTTATTAGAGAAGAAGAAGTGCTTTGCGGTTGGAACAGAGGAGTGTGGTAGATATGTTACATACAACAAAGGCCTTATAATCGGGTTGTACTTGTACAAGATCGCCCACCACTTAACAAATTTGGTTGTTAGGAGTAGAAAGTAACATTCTTGATTAAGTATTCATTGAGTAAACAAACGATTTTCATTGAATAAATTTAACATTCATTCCAAAAAATAATGTAAACATGGAGATCAGAGAAATTGATTGCAATTAAATAGTTTTTGAACATTCATTCTTTGCAAAGTAACATCCTAGATATACCTTATACATGATACATAGAGAAATTACATACAAATGTTGTGATCTCACTGAAAAAGATTTCTGATGTAAAGACAAAACAGAAGAATAAGAATATCCTGTTTATTGTCATTAGAAAAAGCTTAACTTTCTGTTCAAATGAATGTTGAAGTATCAAAAAAGAAATGATTAGTCAATTTAATCACACTGTAGATAAATTTTGCAGAACTTCATTTCCTCTGCTCCCAGCCAATCACACCATATATTAAATTGACTAATCATTTCCATATTCAATTAACACTTTCCATATTTTTGGAATAGAAAATTAGTTATGTTTCCCTTTTAATAACAAAAGCGTCTGTAGTCCAACGGTTAGGATAATTGCCTTCCAAGCAATAGACCCGGGTTCGACTCCCGGCAGACGCATTTTGGTAAAAACATTTTGTTTTTGTTTTTTAACCGTAATGTAAGTAAACGATGTCGTCTGATGCAGAACCGGAAGACCAAACCGTTGGTTGATGCTTCCCCACGTGTGTGGTCTACAATCTCAGTTCATTTCACAGCACAAACATCTGTCGGGCAAATCTTCCGAGAGTTTGTAACTGAGAAATGGAGCTTTCTTCTTCTCTCAAACTTTCATCGCCGTTATCCCCTTCCATCATCAACAACCTTCAGGTTACTAATTTCTCAGTTTTCCTGTAGTTTCTTTGTTTTTCAATCTTGTATTACTCTGAAATTGAGGGCTGCAATTTTAGGCTAGAGTGTTGTGTAATTTGAATTTTTGTGAAGACTTTGCTATTACTATTGTATTTACTTTGGAAAAAACAATTTTTCGTTTGCAGGGTTCTTCATCAAGTATTAATGTAAAGTTCTCTAACTACACTTCACTCCCTAAACCGTTTCTTCAACTTGATGATAGAAGCCGACGTCTTCTTCGTGACCAACAAGCTTCACATTCTCTCAATCTAAGATCACATAGAAAAAGGGTCACTGCGAAATTGGAATCACAAGGTTGGGACTTTGGTAGATTCATCAAAACATTGTACTTCTTCAACGGACCACCGTCTCCTCTAAAGGTATATCATATATGAGCATTTGATTCTCATTAAGGTTTACAAAAGATTAGTCATTTGGGGGAGTAATTGATTTTTTTTTTTTGCTTGTGAAGTTTGTTTCATCAGTGTTTGAGAAACTTACTAACGGATCAACCGAGGAACCAGTTAGTTCAATGGAAACTTCTGGAATCATACTTGTGGCTGGAGCTACGGGTGGTGTAGGAAGAAGGGTTGTTGATATCTTGAGGAAAAGAGGGTTGCCTGTTAAAGCATTGGTACTTACATTTCGATAGTTTTCTGGATGCATGTGTTTTTAATTCTGATTCTGATAATGTGAGCAAAGTCTTTAACTTTTGTGTGAAAATTCCACAGGTTAGAAACGAAGAGAAAGCTCTAAAGATGTTAGGACCTGACATTGACTTGGTGAGAAATTCCACAGAAAGTTTCCACATTTTATTCTTGGTATCCTATGGCTATCATAGCATTGATGCTATCTGCATAATTCAATGTTTTCAGATTGTTGCAGACATTACGAAGGAGAATACACTGGTTCCTGAAAAGTTCAAAGGAGTGACGAAAGTGATCAATGCTGTTTCTGTTATTGTCGGTCCAAAGGAAGGAGATACACCTGAGAGACAAAAGTACAATCAGGTTGGTGAATTTCCCAGAATGAAAGTCTCTTTAAGCTTTGATTTCTTATATTCCAGCTTTGAGAAATGACGGCTTTTGGATATGGATTTTAACGCAGGGAGTCAGGTTCTTCGAGCCAGAGGTAATGGGACTAAAAGATCATTTCTTGACTTTTTGGGAATGTTTTGTACTCAAAGTTCAACAAAACTAAAACCTATAGATTGTGGTGATACACAGATAAAAGGCGACTCTCCCGAACTAGTGGAATATATTGGAATGAAGAACTTAATCAATGCTGTTAAAAATGGTGTTGGACTTGAGAATGGGAAACTTCTTTTCGGCAGTGGGGGTAAGTTGAGTCAAGTAACTTGATTAAGGTTTTAACTTGACATGGCCATTTTTAAAAAAATTAACCAATGTTTCTCTATAGATAACACATTTAAAGATCTACCTTGGGGGGCCTTGGATGATGTTGTAATGGGAGGCGTCAGCGAAAGTAACTTCATAGTAGATCTAACTGCTGGTGAAAACGGTGGACCTACCGGAATTTTCAAAGGTTTGATGATATAACAATTTGTATTTACCATTTCTCTTCTCTTGAGTTTCTACTTTTATAAGATAACACATGTTTTTGTTAGGCATTGTGTCAACAACGAATAATGGCGGGTTTACGAGTGTCAGAACCAAGGTAAAGGGTATGAATTTAATATCAGAATTGCTCCAATCTAATTTTTTTGGTTATCTCAAGCAAATGAGTCTTTTTTTTAACAAAATTCCCAGAACTTTGCCGAGACGGAGGATCTCTCTGCATATGATGGTTTGGAGTTACGGCTAAAAGGAGATGGACTCCGTTACAAGCTTATCGTCCGGACAAGCCAAGATTGGGATACTGTTGGTTACACTGCTAGTTTCGACACCATGCCAGGCCAATGGCAATCTGTAAGTAAAATTACTTTTGTCATTTATTCTTGATCTACTTTTGTGGGTATATCAATAACAATGTTATGCTTTTTTTTTCAAATCGTAGGTACGCTTACCTTTCTCGTCTTTAAGACCTGTGTTTCGTGCACGGACAAAGTCAGATGCACCGCCTTTTAGTCCAGGCAGTATCATTTCACTACAGGTTCGGGGTTTTCTTTTTTTTCCCTATCCACCCTCTTAAACTTTCTTTCCTAAATGTTTGATTCAGTTTGCTTGTTTTTCAGCTTATGTTTAGCAAATTCGAGTATGACGGTAAGCTTAACCCGACTTTCAAAGAAGGACCATTCGAGCTTCCTCTGTCGAGCATTCGAGCATATATTCAAGAGCCTGTGACTCCAAGGTCTGTATTAGTTTCTTGCTCTCTAAAAACCAAACTCTCCATTAAACTCTGAATTGGCATTTCATTACTTACGGTTACAGGTTTGTTCATGTTGGCTCTGCGGGAGTAACCCGACCAGAGAGACCTGGTTTGGATCTAAGCAAACAACCTCCGGCTGTGAGATTAAACAAGGAGCTTGATTTCATTCTCACTTACAAGTTAAAGGTTTGTCTCTTCTTAGCAGAAAACTGAAGAAACACAATTTCACAAGATATTAAAGTTCTCTTTTAATGAATAGGGAGAGGATCTGATACGCGAAAGCGGGATTCCATATACGATAGTACGGCCATGTGCTTTAACAGAAGAGCCTGCAGGAGCTGATCTCATATTCGATCAAGGAGACAACATTACGGTATTTCAGTTTTGCTTTGTCTGGAAACCAAAAACTCCTTTAAGCTAACTAACATAACCAACTTCGGCTTTGTTATATAGGGGAAGGTATCAAGAGACGAAGTAGCGCGTATATGCATTGCTGCTTTAGAGAGCCCGTATGCTCTAAACAAGACATTCGAGGTTATAAAAGAATTGAGGATTAAATCAAGTTTTGATTTTTCAGGATTTCCTTTAAAACAATGTTTAATTTCTCATTTGAACTAATTTTGTGTGTTTGTTTGTTTGTTTTCAGGTTAAAAGTACGGTTCCGTTTAGCGAACCTTTCACAGTAGATCCTGAGAATCCTCCACCAGAGAAAGATTACAATGAGTATCTCAAGAATCTGAAAAATGGAATCACTGGGAAAGAAGCTTTGGAACAGAACACTGTTGCTGTTTAAAATCAGGTTTCATCTACTTTTGTAACTCTCTGTTTTTGTTTGTCCTGTCTTAACTTTTTTTTGGAAAGCAAAAAAATAAAATAAAGATTGTATATTTCATATATATACGGATTGGTACATTGTAGTAGATTAAGATTATACAAAGCTTATTCAACGATAACAGTAAAGATTAAACCTTTTGATCCTTGGAGGTTTTAGAAGGTTCTCAAATTTCTCTGCCATTTCTTTGTCTGTGAGAATCGTGCCTTGTGGTGTAAGAAAAGCGGTGCGTCGAAACGTTGGAGACCAGATTCCGCTTTTCTGGTAATCGAATTGGAACTCAGACACGTCAATGTACTTCTCAAGAAGTTTGTCTGAAACTGATTTTGGTACGTTCTGAGTTAAAACAGAGGAAGATGAAGATGGAGGTGGAGATTCAGACATTGTGTATTTAAAAATTAAGACAAAATGGAAACTTTTTGATTGGAGGGTTTCAAGATTCATGAGGAAAGGTTTGATGGAGACTTTTATGGTGATGACAAAATAATGGATTTTTAGCAAATAATGGAGGATGAGTGGGAAGGAGCACAGAACCTTTGTCTGTTTATTTTTTCTCTTTTTTAGTTTCTTTGCTAATAGAAAGATGCGTTCTTTTTGGAACACAGTCCAAATCATTGAGGGCTGTTTTCTTTTCCAAGAATCATTGTGCTCTTTCACATGGCAAATGTGTATTTGCTGAATGTTTTTAACCTAAACATCAAAGAATTTAATGTCAAAAAGCATTTAAAAAGTAAATAAATAAATATAGAAATATATATATTCTAACCTTATATAGAATAAATATATAGAAGTTATTTAAAATTAATTAAGTTAAATTGAAATATTTTTTACCGTTGCATTTGAGTGCATTTTATTCAAAAATATAAAGTAAAAATTTTGCGCATTGGAAGATTCCAAATGCATATGTGGTTATTTCTTTAGTAATTTGGAGTTTCAAATCAAAATCCATACCAATTAGTAGAATATTTTTTAAATTTATAATCAAGAAAATGTTACTTTTGTGCTGAACATACCGTCTATAAACCTATGTATAACATATAGATCATATAGTTTTTTAGTGTCTTATTGGATTGCTTCAGATAGAGAAACTGGCAATGTTAATGTCCTACTCACTTTTGATTTCATAACAGAGAGATTTGTATCTTTCCCTCTTCCGAATCAGAGTGATGATCCTAGAGATTCAGTGATTTTATTGGTTGTTTGAGAAGAATAACTCGCGGGGTTACCTCATAGTATTCAAACATCCCCGCCAGAGATGAAGATACGGTTGAGCAATAAGATCCATATTATACGAGTGTGATGACTTTTTTGGTGGACGAGGAGAATAAAGTGGTAGTCTGTTGTTGTAGAGTCGTGGAAGGTGGTGAACACTTAACATTGTTTGGAGAGGCTTTCATAAACAAGTTTATAAAGAGATTGCAAAGGGATGTTGGATTGTTTGGCCATGTCTCCTCAGTTATGTTCCAAGTTTGGTTCACATCCCCAAGTCAAAAGAAGAAGAACTATGAGGAGGTTAGTCACAAATGAATCACCTAGCTAGTTTCTTTCAGCAAGGATATCAATTTCTTAAAGGACTTGTTTTTATCTAGTTGTGATTAACAGTGTAAATGGACAAAGCTAGCTTTTATCGTCTATCTGCTAATGGTTTTGATATTGAATTGGTGATATTAACGATCTTTTTACTCAAGTACACATTGTTCTGGTGATAGCCACTTCAAATGACTGATCTCTCTATGTTCCAACTAAAGTCTATTCCAAGTCTTACAGAGCAGCTCTCAGTCTCTTCTTAAAGTTACTGAGTTTGCAGAATAAGTATATCATGTTACAATATTAGTGAAATAGTAGTATTAATCCCATTGGGTTTCCTTACAATACAAAGTCCATACAGCTAAAAATATTTCATCTTCTTATTAGATCATCATTCTGAGAGACAATTGACAAAATTACCTTTTTTTGTCAATGCCAAAATTTATCTGTAAAAAATATATATTTTTTTTTGGTTCGAAATTAAGTGTGACTAAATTATCGCCGTAAACATGACTACCACCACTTTGTGTGACCTTTTCAAGAAAATGAAAAACATTAAACAGTAAATGTCGGATATACCCCTAGTGCCTGAGGGTGAAAAAGCTACTGATCAGACGAACAATGCAGGGACTTTGGTCATTTCCTTAACAATTTTGTTTTGTTTTTTTTTGCTTTCACCCCATATCACTGATTGTGTAGTCCAGCCAGAAAGACGCAAGTCTTACCCTAGTTTTTTTTTTTCAAAAGTCTCTGTCTTTCTGTGGAAATCTGGGGAAATATTTGAATCCAAAGAGAAAAGTGAAGAAAAAAAAAGGAAGTGAAGCTTCTTGTGAGCAGTGTTAATGGCGGGTTACAGAGCAGATGATGATTACGATTACCTTTTTAAGGTTGTTCTGATCGGTGATTCAGGTGTTGGAAAGTCCAATTTGCTTTCTCGATTCACCAGGAACGAGTTTAGCCTCGAGTCTAAGTCCACGATCGGCGTCGAGTTCGCGACTCGTAGCTTGAATGTTAAGGAAAAAGTCATCAAAGCCCAGATTTGGGATACTGCTGGTCAAGAAAGGTTTGTGGGTCTCTCTTCTCGATCTGGGTTTTTAGGTCTTACCCTTTAGATTGTCGATTCAGGACAATAAGCAGATTGTTAGCTTTTTTTGCAATTGAGAATCGTTTGCTGTGGATTTGTGGAAACTCTGACATTTATGGGTTTGTTCAATTGCCAAAAGAGCTTAAATTTTTCATTAGATCTGTCATTGTAGCTCGTAGTACCAACTTATCTTGAAATGCAGTAGAGATAGCTCGAGAAAGATAATCACCGGAATTAGGAAAAGTGATATTTTGCAGAATTGTCTTTGTGCGTTTGCCAATGAACAGTTTTGTAGGAAATTGCGTTTCTTTTGCTAATTACTTTGACCAATGAGAGCTTTATGTTGTTTGGTGTAACTTTCTTCCATGTATCTTACTTGCCTCCATAGTTAGTAGAGAAGATTACTTCTTTGTTTTCAGTTTTGGTTCTGCTTATGTTGATGGGATTTTAATTCTCTCTTTACCGTTCTGTCATTTTTTAGGTACCGAGCAATCACTAGTGCATACTACAGAGGAGCTGTTGGGGCGCTTCTTGTCTACGATGTGACTCGTCACTCCACATTTGAAAACGTTGAGAGATGGCTAAGGGAGCTCCGTGACCATACCGACCCAAACATAGTCGTGATGCTCGTGGGAAACAAATCCGATCTTCGTCATCTTGTGGCGGTTCAAACCGAAGATGCAAAATCTTTTGCGGAGAATGAATCGCTCTACTTCATGGAAACGTCAGCTCTTGAATCTACTAATGTCGAGAATGCGTTTTCTGAAGTGCTCACTCAGATATACCATGTTGTGAGCAAGAAAGCAATGGAGGCTGGTGATGATCCAAACTCGAGTAATGTTCCTTCCAAAGGAGAGAAGATCGATATTGATGTCTCCGCTGTGAAGAAAACCGGTTGCTGCTCGAACTAAAGACTCGTTAGTCTCGTGCAGATTGAGGGATTTGGTCTGTATCGTCAAGCTAAGATCGGTTTTATCTTCTTCTTTTCTTCACATTCAAAATTCTTTTGAAGATGTTTGCTTTTTTTTTTAGGATACAATCTATGTTATATGCTTTGAATTTGCTTGCTTGAAAATTGCTTAGCTTTGGTCTTATTCTGTACCGGTTAAGGGATTTTGTAGTTTAACCGGTTTCGGTCTATGGTTTGTTCACCTTTTTTCTCTTCAATCCGAAAAAATATCTAAACCAATATTTGTTTCTGCTAATTCTTGAAGACAACTATTTCTGTTAAGTTCAATTTAGGGAAATTTTTTTTCAAAATCCTAAATCATCGATCATCGAAAAAATAGTTAGATCACGATTAAGCCTCTAATAATAGAGATTAATGACAACATTTATAATTCATTTTAGAAAATTGCTTCTTTTTTTGTCATTTGACTTATTTTGACTTCTCTAATTTGTAAAAAAAATCCATGTAATTTCTTTACCGTAAAAAAAATCACGTCGTCAGTAACGCCGAAAAAATATTCCGTTACTAAGATGACGGATTCTACCGTTTCCCGCCAAGTAAATAGCCCTAAGAAACGTAACGACAGTAACGGCGAATTCAAACGTCTCTTACTTCCAGAAACCTCTCAACCAGACTCTGACGAGTGCCGCGAATCGCCGGCGGAGCCACCGGAGAATCAGGTATTGACCATAGAAGAAGACGGAGAAAACACCTTAGATTCTGTTCCTCCGTTCTCGTGGGCGAAGCTATGGAAATTCACCGGACCTGGGTTTCTCATGAGCATCGCGTTTCTAGATCCAGGAAACATCGAAGGGGATCTACAAGCCGGAGCTGTAGCTGGGTACTCGCTCCTATGGCTTCTTCTATGGGCGACGCTAATGGGACTTCTGATTCAGCTTCTCTCGGCTCGGATTGGTGTCGCGACGGGTCAGCATCTGGCGGAGATCTGCCGACACGAGTATCCGTCATGGACGCGAATCCTGCTTTGGTTCATGGCGGAGGTTGCTTTAATCGGAGCTGATATTCAGGAAGTCATCGGAAGCGCGATCGCTCTTCAGATCTTGTCACGAGGGTTTTTACCTATTTGGGTCGGTGTTATCATCACGTCGTTTGATTGGTAAGCAGCTAAGTTCCAAAAATTGGCGATTCTCTCTATCTTTTGATGTTTGTTCTTTTGAAATAGCTTGTTGACTACATTCATATCTGGAGAAATTGAAGAGAATCAGATGATTATGCTTAATGTTTATCTGTGGATTTTTATATCTTGTGAAAAACAGCTTCTTGATTTCGTATCTGGAGAAGTGTGGAATGAGGAAATTAGAAGGTCTTTTCGCGGTTTTTATCGGGACAATGGCTCTTTCGTTTGCTTGGATGTTCAATGAGACTAAGCCGAGCGGTGAAGAGCTCATCATAGGTACTTAAAGAGGAAAAAAAGTCTTTTTGAAACTGTGGCATTGACTTAATTTTACCAGTTCTTGATTTTCCTTTTTATCTGATAACTTGAAAGGCATTCTTGTTCCCAAGCTCGGATCAAAGACTATCAGACAAGCTGTTGGAGTCGTGGGATGCGTAATAACGCCTCACAATGTGTTCTTGCATTCGGCTTTAGTGCAGTCTAGGAAGACAAACCCAAAGGAGATAAACAGAGTTCAAGAAGCTCTCAACTACTACAACATCGAATCATCGGCAGCGCTTTTTGTCTCCTTCATGATCAATCTGTTCGTAACAGCGGTTTTCGCTAAAGGATTTTATGGAACCAAGCAAGCTGATAGTATAGGACTGGTTAACGCAGGGCATTACCTACAGGAGAAATATGGCGGTGGGGTTTTCCCGATACTTTACATTTGGGGAATCGGTTTGTTAGCTGCTGGACAAAGCAGTACAATAACAGGGACTTACGCCGGACAGTTTATAATGGAAGGGTTCTTAGATCTTCAGATGGAGCAATGGCTATCAGCTTTTATAACAAGAAGCTTCGCAATCGTGCCAACTATGTTTGTAGCTGTTATGTTTAACACATCAGAGGGGTCGCTCGATGTTTTAAACGAGTGGCTTAACATTCTTCAATCGATGCAGATTCCTTTCGCTGTTATTCCTCTTCTGACTATGGTTTCTAAAGAGCATATCATGGGTGTCTTCAAAATCGGACCTTCGCTCGAGGTAAGCCCATTTCGTCATTTCCTCTTTGCTGTTGTAATGTGATTTTGATTGTAACGAGTCAGAATTGGATATTTGCAGAAGTTAGCGTGGACTGTGGCGGTCTTTGTGATGATGATAAATGGGTATCTTCTTCTTGATTTCTTCATGGCTGAAGTGAAAGGGTTTCTTGTTGGGTTTCTGATTTTCGCTGGAATAATTGCGTACGTCAGTTTCATCATCTATCTTGTGTCCTATAGAAGCTCACAATCTTCTTCTTGGTCGAGCTTAGAAATGTCACAGAGAGTTGTTTCCACAGAGACGTAGAAAACCAAAACTTTTCTAAAATTTAGAATTTTATAGCCCTAAAACACATCTGAGCAAAGGAAGAAGCTGTTTAGTCGGTTTTGGGGGATGGTTCTGCTGCATTTGTGCTCGATGGCTGGATTTGAGACAGTAGACCAGAGGCAACTGAGATGTGAGATTACACAAAGACCGATTCAGTTAAAGTTGTAGATTGACTTTTTGAATTAGTATTGTAACATTGCAAATGTAGAATAGAATCATGTAAAAGACGTTGAACGTTAATAAACAAATAAGCGATTAGCCAGAAAAAAAACAGGGAAGTGATACTAAAGCTCAAAACTATACTTACTTTCTTTGCCAAAATGACGTTGTCTTCTTCTTATCTTCCAAGTTTAGTGCAAATCAACCCTTAAACTAATATGAACGGTTGGCAAAAAAAAAAAAACTCATATGAACGTTTATCAACTTATTCAACAGAGAAGCGATTTATCAGAAAGAAAGAAAAAAGAACAGAGATGTGATACCAAAGGCTATAAAGCTCAAAACTTTATTCTTGGGCAGCCAGTAAAGCTCAAACTTTATAGAGAAATTGCATCAAATCGCAATGTTTTAGTCTGTGTAATTAAAAATATACTATATTTTGTTACATTGAGCAAAGTGATTTAAAAAAATATATATATGGATTCACCCTTCTGGTTTTAACATTTTGAATCTGATGAACTCTCAAACATAACAGTTTTTATTTTTATAGATTTTCATTTTAGAACTCTAAATTACTACAGTAAAACCTATATAAATTAATAACATTGGGATCAGAAAACTTAATTCAGAACTGGAAAATTTTATTAATTTGTGAATATAATTTATAGAGGTTATACTTTATTTAGTTTGCTAATCATTGTTACAGCTAGTCATCAACTGGTATATCAAACGAACTACAATTTATAAAATTATGGGGTAAGTACAGTTTATATGCTAATTATTTTAAAATTATGTATATATTTAAAAATGTTGACTTGATGGAGAAAGTATGGTGACGCTTAGGAGGCAAGCAAATATCTGCCGATGGTTAGAGACACAACATTATGTGTCACTACTAAACTGAAACTTTCCTTCACTTTCCCGCAAAATCTTCTTCTTGCCAACGAAACAGAGTGTTTTGAGTTAGCTAGCCGTCAGCTTTCTCAGAAAATCCGGTGAAAGAAAGAAACTTCTCAACTTCCGATTTTTTTTTCACCAATCCACCAAACTTTTTTAAACAAAAAAATCTTCTCCCTCTTACAAAACACCTCCATGGCTTCTCAGTCTCTTATCCAACCAAAATCTCAGTCCCTAAATAGGGTTTTTTTCTTGTCTCTCTCTTCTTCCCAAATCAAGGGACAACGAAGATGATGGAGTCTAAGTCTCCGGTCTGCAACACTTGCGGCGAGGAGATTGGTGTGAAACCAAACGGCGAGTTCTTTGTTGCTTGCCATGAGTGCAGTTTCCCGATCTGCAAAGCTTGTCTTGAGTATGAAATCAAAGAAGGACGAAGAATCTGCTTGCGTTGTGGCAATCCCTACGATGGTATTATCAGATATCTGCAAATTGGTTTTCATAAATTTGCAATTTTTTTGTTGAAGGGTGTTTTAAAATTTCTGGCTTTTTTATTTTGCTTCTTTCTCAGAGAATGTGCTTGATGATGTTGACACAAAGACATCTAAAAACAAATCCACAGTTGCAACACACAACACTCCTGAGGTGTGTACTATAATTAGTTGGTGTTTTAATGTCTTAATTAGATTTTTAAAAACGGATTTGATGATAACTTTTTTCTTGAGTTTTTCAGGATTCTGGAATTCATGCAAGACATATAAGTACAGTTTCCACAATTGACAGTGGTAAGAACTAAGAAGCAAATCCAAACGTTTTTGTTAACTTCTGTTGAGGTCAAATAGTTTAAACTAACTATTGGATTGTCATTTGTTGTTGAAGAACTTAATGATGAATATGGGAATCCGATATGGAAGAACAGAGTTGAGAGCTGGAAAGACAAGAAAGACAAGAAGAGCAAGAAGAAGAAGAAAGAAGCAAAGGCAACAAAATCTGAAGAACATGAGGCTCAGATTCCTCCCCAACAGCACATGGAAGATATGTCACAGTAAGCACATTCTCGCACAAATCGAATATACAGTTATGTTGCTATGCTTTGGTGAAAAGTTTGAGACTTTTGAGGTAATTGTTGGTCTATGCCATTTTTGTTTGTTGTTCTCAGGAACACACAGGCTGCTGCTACAGATGTGCTTTCTGTTGTGATTCCTATTCCGAGGACAAAGATAACTTCATACAGAATCGTGATCATCATGAGATTGATCATCTTGGCTCTGTTTTTCAACTACCGTATCACGCATCCTGTCGATAGTGCTTATGGTCTATGGCTAACATCTGTGATATGTGAGATCTGGTTTGCTGTTTCATGGGTGTTGGATCAGTTCCCTAAATGGTCTCCTATCAACAGAGAAACTTACATTGATCGGTTATCCGCAAGGTACAAATCTTTCAGAATTGGTTAATCTGCACGGTAGGTAAAAAAAATCTACAAGTCTTGTGAATTTTTGTCAAAAAATTTCAGATTCGAAAGAGAAGGTGAAGAATCGCAGCTTGCAGCTGTAGATTTCTTTGTCAGTACAGTAGATCCACTAAAAGAGCCACCTTTGATCACTGCAAACACGGTTCTTTCGATCCTTGCGCTTGATTATCCGGTGGATAAAGTCTCTTGCTATGTATCTGATGATGGTGCTGCGATGCTTTCGTTTGAGTCTTTGGTTGAGACCGCAGATTTTGCTAGAAAATGGGTACCTTTCTGCAAGAAATACTCGATCGAGCCAAGAGCTCCCGAGTTTTACTTCTCGCTTAAAATCGATTACTTGAGGGACAAAGTTCAGCCTTCTTTTGTGAAAGAACGTAGAGCCATGAAAGTAAGTAAACAAAGGCTTTAAGATCTTAAGTTAATTTCCATAACATTATCCGAAAAATTGAAGTTGAAAACTTAACTCAAGTTTCTTTACAGAGAGATTATGAAGAGTTCAAAATCAGAATGAATGCTTTAGTCGCCAAGGCTCAAAAGACACCAGAAGAAGGATGGACAATGCAAGATGGAACCTCTTGGCCTGGAAACAATACTCGTGACCATCCTGGAATGATTCAGGTTTGCTACTGAAAGGCTCTGTCTTTTCTTTACCACTGATTGTGTTTTGCTTTCAAACATGTCTTAAGGAGATATTTGCAAAGTTTTCTTCTGAATCTTTCTTCGTTCTTGTAGGTTTTCCTTGGATATAGCGGTGCTCGTGACATTGAAGGAAACGAACTTCCAAGATTAGTTTACGTCTCTAGAGAGAAGAGACCTGGATATCAGCATCACAAGAAGGCCGGAGCAGAGAACGCATTGGTAAAAACTTCAACTTTTCCTTCTTTTTTAACTGAAAACTTAACACTAAATGTTGTGACACAATCCTAATGTGTTTTTTCTCTTTGTAGGTGAGGGTTTCTGCGGTATTAACGAATGCTCCCTTCATTCTTAATCTTGATTGTGATCACTACGTCAACAACAGTAAAGCCGTCCGTGAAGCAATGTGCTTTTTAATGGATCCCATCGTTGGTCAAGACGTTTGCTACGTTCAGTTTCCACAGAGGTTTGATGGAATCGACAAGAGTGATCGATATGCTAACCGAAACATAGTTTTCTTCGATGTAAACTATCGCAAAATTGTCAAACTCAATTGCTCATAAATTCAAGAAAGTCTTGAGCTTCCTCTGATTTCTTGTGACTTTTGATTTCAGGTTAATATGAGAGGGCTTGATGGGATTCAAGGTCCGGTTTATGTTGGTACCGGTTGTGTCTTTAGAAGACAAGCGCTTTACGGATATAGTCCTCCTTCTAAACCTAGGATGTTACCGCAATCTTCTTCCTCTTCTTGTTGCTGCTGTCCAACAAAGAAAAAACCAACCCAAGATCCTTCCGAGATTTACAAAGACACAAAGCGAGAAGAACTTGATGCTGCAATCTTTAACCTCGGAGACCTAGAAAACTACGATGAGTATGATAGATCGATGCTCATTTCACAAACTAGCTTTGAGAAAACGTTTGGTCTCTCTGCAGTTTTCATAGAGTCTACTCTTATGGAGAATGGTGGCGTTCCCGAATCTGTAAACCCTTCAACGCTCATCAAAGAAGCTATTCATGTCATTAGCTGCGGATACGAAGAGAAAACTGAATGGGGAAAAGAAGTAATTGTTCTTAACTTTACTATCAAAGTTCTTAACTTTACTACCTCTTGTGAATAAAGTCATGATCTTTTACTCTGTTTTTCGCAGATCGGATGGATTTACGGATCAATCACAGAGGATATTTTGACGGGCTTCAAGATGCATTGCCGTGGATGGAGGTCGATTTACTGTATGCCATTAAGACCGGCTTTTAAAGGATCTGCTCCTATCAATCTATCAGATAGGCTTCACCAGGTTCTGCGTTGGGCTCTTGGCTCGGTCGAGATCTTCCTTAGCCGGCATTGTCCTCTCTGGTACGGTTGCAGTGGAGGCCGCCTCAAGTGGCTCCAGAGAATGGCTTATGTAAACACCATTGTTTATCCCTTCACCTCCTTGCCCCTTGTTGCTTACTGTACTCTTCCTGCCATTTGCCTTCTCACCGGAAAATTCATCATCCCAACGGTAACTTTCAGTTTCGTTTTGGTTATAGCAATTTCGCAAATTCAGACAGAACTGTTCCGTTTGAAAAAAGTATCAACTGATCTTGTTGCTGTTCTTTCTTGCAGCTATCAAACCTAGCAAGCATGCTGTTTCTAGGTCTCTTCATATCAATTATCTTAACAAGCGTCCTTGAGCTACGATGGAGTGGAGTGAGCATCGAAGACTTATGGAGAAATGAGCAGTTTTGGGTAATTGGAGGTGTCTCAGCTCATCTGTTCGCTGTTTTCCAAGGTTTCCTCAAAATGCTTGCGGGTCTCGACACAAATTTCACAGTCACATCGAAAACCGCAGAAGATTTAGAATTCGGTGAGCTTTACATTGTCAAATGGACAACTCTCTTGATCCCTCCAACAACACTTCTCATACTTAACTTGGTTGGAGTCGTTGCTGGATTCTCTGATGCTTTAAACAAAGGTTATGAAGCTTGGGGACCTTTGTTTGGAAAGGTTTTCTTCGCCTTTTGGGTCGTTCTTCATCTTTATCCTTTCCTTAAAGGTCTTATGGGAAGACAGAACAGAACACCCACCATTGTTATTCTCTGGTCTATCTTGCTTGCTTCTGTATTTTCTCTTGTTTGGGTTCGTATCAATCCTTTTGTCTCTAAGACTGATACAACCTCCCTTTCGCAGAACTGCCTTTTGATCGATTGCTAAGAGATGATGTCATGTATTCCCTTTAAGGATTGATGATCTTTTTATGTTGTTTTGTAAACAAATTATTTCTTGTGACAGAAGTTTTCTCATATGGTTGCTTGATCCACAAATTAAGTAATGTTCTTGTTACACAAGTTAGGTCTGAGCTTTCTGTTATTTTAAACATGTTAAACTAATCTTAACCTTCTTAGATATCTATAGATATATTTTTTACAATTTAGAGAAAAAAACTGGCGGAATCCACAAAAATATCATTTTGTGTTTTATTATTTAGTTGAAACATAATTATTTTTGCTCAATGGTTTGGTGGAATCTGACTCATACAAAAAACCAAAACCAAAAACAAAACTGAAAAAAAGAAAAAAAAAACAATACAAATCAGATTCCATGAACAAAAGCATCAATGTCAGGCTGAGGAAGGTCATCAAGCAACGAGTCAATGCTACATCCTTCCTCAAGCAGCTTCTCATTGAATCCAAAGTCATCAGTAAACACACATTCAGGCACAATCCTGTCTTGTCCGTAAATCTCCTCTTCCTTCTTCTTCTTCTCCTCAACTGCCACAATATCCTTCTTCTTGTTACTCTCTCTGCGTCTACCCCTTGCAGGAACAGAGGAAGACGACAAAGCTCCCAAATCCAAGCTCTTTATGTAATCCTGCAACAGAGAAGGTCTTGGATACTTAGATCTACATTTTCTCTTAGAGAATTGTCTTCGCTTTGTCGCGTTCCAATGGTTCTTGATCGAGTTCTCTGTTCTTCCAGGGAGTCTTTTCGCAATCTCTGCCCATTTGTTTCCAATCTCTTTATGAAAGTCTATCAACACTCTGTCTTCTTCTTCACTCCATGTTTCTTTCTGCAACAAATATATTCATAATCTCTCAACACTATTTTAAACCCTAGTTTCCTTAATCATCACTACATGAATCTAAGTTACTAGTTAATACCTTAATGTCAGGTCTCAAATGGTTATGCCATCTCTCTCTACACTGCTTCCCGATCCTTCCCGGTAACACTTGTGCTATATGCGACCATTTTCGCAGTCCGTACTTCTCCACAAGTTGAATCAATATCCTATTATATCCAAAATATTATGGTTTTGATTGATAACATTTTAAAATCTTGAGTATGCAATATTGATCTTAAGCTTTATGTTAATAACGAACCTGTCTTCTTCAGCAGTCCATTGTCCTTTGACTAAGGTTGATTTTTTCTTTCCTTTCCATGATGATGACGACGACGATGAAGACAACTTTCTTGTTAGAAAAGGTTTGGTCTTGTTGAAACTCATCGCTTTATAACAATCATTCTCTGCAGAAACACATGAAACTTCATCTTGCATAGCGAAGTTCATAGGCTTGATGATCTCTGTAGGAGGGTAATCAAAAGGGATCATCCTCATCATCATCATGTTGTTTTGTTCCAAGTCCATAGGATCATGTTCATCGACCAAATTGATCTCATGATGATGATGATTACGAGTGAAGTACGGAGTTTCTGCAGCTTGGAAATGATGATTCATCAAATGTGGCTTAGATTCATAAAAGTCGACCATGTTTTCTTGGTAAGAAGAGCAATGCTCGAAAGGAGCATTATTCACACAAGACGACGTCGTTTGGATACCGAGCAAAGGATTTGAAGATGTAGAGCCATGCTGATGATGATGATGATGGTGATGATCAAACTGATGATCATGATCAAGATGGTGAAAATCTTGAAGAAAGCTTGTGGGCTTTGATTGGTCAACGACTTCGAATGGAAAATCTTCTTCTTTCATCTGTTCTTGATCACGTGTGAAGATGGTTTGGTTTAAAGGAGCAAAACCAGTCTCGTCGACGAAATTCTCCATATTTTTTGGAAAGAGGAGAAAAAAAACTAATTAATTAGTAAAAAAAGAGTGAAGTCTTTTTGCGTTTTTGTGTTTGCTTTGTTCTTGTTCTTTCTCGTATTTGTAATGTAGGAGAAGAAAGAAAGACATTTAATGTGTGTTTTTACTATCCCATTAATTTGTTAGTAAAAATCTAACGTTTAGAGTTTGTTGGTAGCATTAGTGTTATTTAATTTAATTAATTAATTCTCAAATGCTTAACAATTTTAGTATTTGTTACAGTGAATGTAAGGAAAAAAAGGAAATTAATTTCAAAGTTTATACTTAGTTACAGTGAGGGAAAAAAAATCCTAGTTATATTTTTAGAGAGATTACTACTAAATATATAGTTCAAGTTAATTATTTCCTTAAAGAAAATTTAAGCTATATAATTTTTATGTAAATTTAAATAAGTTGAAAATCAATTGAAAGAAAATGTGAATTAAAAAAAAACTTCTGTAAACGTTATACATTGGGTGTTGTTGAATTTGGGGTACACATAGTTGAATGTTTGTGAAAACGCTAGTAGGAATTTAATCTAGTTTTTAATTTCTTAATAATTCATTTATTGTAAATATATATTTAGTTGTGTTTAGTTAATTTCTCACAAAAAGGTATTAATTGAGTCAACAAAAAAAAATGTAATGACCATTTTAATGCTGAGTGTTTTGACCATTTGGCTATAAGGTCTAGTGTAATTAATGGATTCAAGAATAGAAATATCTTCGTTCTATACTAGGTTTTTGCATTCGAAATTACTTGTAAAACAGTTTGTATTAATCGTTTAGTTTGAAATAACTTAATTGATGTGATAGAAACTTAAAACATGGGTCTCATGGGCCTAGAAACCTAGACCACGTGGTTGCTTCCGGCTCAAGTTATGTATTTGTTATCTTCTGTCTGCACGAGAACCGAAAACAAATGCCTGAACCGGCCCGAGAATATATATAGACGTAAACTCGCTGACAACTGTATCAGTTTGTATAATATTTTTCATATAAATCAGTAAATATACATCCGAAATTTCTAATCGAAGGCCGGCGCATAAGATTTATTGAGAATTTTTACATTAAAATAGCTTAAAACAAAGCTTATGGGGAAATAGATGTTGTCAAGAAGATCAAACGCTCTAATATCTTTTGAATGAAATCGGGTTGTATTACGATTATCCCTCCCTTGCTTCTTTTTTCCCTCTTTGATTCGATATGTTTTGTTAAAGTTTATAATTCCATGCATCTTTCTTTCAATTTTAATTAAAGCCTTTTAACAAAAAAAATGATTATCGAAACTTATTATTGATTATATATTTATACCTTTTTTGTTGATTTTTTTTTGATATCTAATTATTTGATCCGGTTAGTTTTGGTATGAATGCGCCAAAATGTTACAGTGTTGACTTTTTGTTCCGGTTTAACGGTTTAACAGACCCTATAAACTCTGAGTGAATTTGGATCAAGAGACTATAAAATCCAACGGATCACTATATTGCATATCTTGAATTTGGAATACTTTCCAACTCGATATTATAAGTAGTTGAATTGCATCTTATCAAACCATCATATAAACTGTTTAGACTTTAAACTTTTCACACAAATATAATTTTTGTTTTCATAGAAATTTGAATACGGAATGAAGCATTGTAACATATCCTCCGGATTTTCCTACCATTAGACTACATACGTGCATGTTTTTTTGTTGAAAATTTCAAATAATAAACATTAATATTCATTACAAAGATCTAAATTCGAAGACTTATACATCGACATCACCACCACAAGCCATTAAAATGTATACTTAATTTTGACATTTTTTAATAAATTTTCAAATAGTCTTCGAACATGTTAATAGCCATATAATCTAAAATATTACAAAATAAATTTTACTTCCAAATATACCACTACTTTGGAAAAGTACTATAAATACCACACAAATTAGGTTTATGAAATTGTCATAAAAGTTAAGGGAAAAACAACAAATCCATGCATGAACTTTGGCCAATCATGAAGATATGTGCATAAACTAATAAGTTTATGAGTTGTGTACAACTTCATATAAAAACTAAATTAATTGAGGCAAACCTTACATGTACTATTCAAAAATTGTTTAAATTAACATTAAACGGAATGCTATTAGTTTATCCGTTGACAGTTGTTAAATCAACCAAGTACTGTCTGGTGGTTTAATACTAAAAACTTTAATATGTAAATTCGCTCTTTCTTAAGTATAGGATCTCTTATTAGAGTTTTAATAGTACTTCCGAATCATAATTTTTTAGTAGTTTAGGAATTTTAAGATTGTAATGGTAATTTTAGTATATTAGACAAATTTCTTCAATTGTTTCGTTTTTTCCCATATCAAACAACTAATATTATGTCGTTTAAAAAAAGTTCGTTGCCACCAAACCTCTTTAACTAGTAATGTATCTTTGATGAAACAAAATGTTTGCTAATTTCAGCTTTCTGATTAATCTGCCTATGTTATATAAATATAGATCATTTAAATTTAATCCTAAACTTGAGTTCTGTACCAAAACTTTTACAAGAACTTTATTTCTTCATCTTCATGTATGGGGGTTACAAAACATAATTTAAAAAAAAAGGATTCTTCTTGTCCCCACTCAATGCATAAGGACTGGACTTATGCTAATATCGATGAACTTCTTTTACAAAAGTGAAATCAAAAACACTTAATTTAGACGATCCCAATCCAGAGCCACAAAGCATCAAGTGAGATCGCATTTGGTGGTAACGCTTATATTCTTTTCTTTTGTTTGAATGTGAATGGTTACAATGAAACAGATAAACTGTAAAGCAACTGTAAGATTATTGATACAGGTCGAGCAATGATTTCTAGAAGTTTATTAACTATCATATTTTAACAATTTTTGAGAATTTTTGAGAATTTAAATCGTTTTTTTGCCAATAAAACCATATACGCTTTTTTTGGGACAAAATTAAGTTCATTCCATACTTTTCTTCCTCTATTAATCTTTTGTTTTTTTTTCAGATTCTCCGTTTACATTTGTCAAAATTTCTCAAATGGTAACACATACAACACACAACACACAACAAAAGCATCACTATCTACAACCATAGTTCTATGAATGCAATAAAAATTCAATGAATGGGAAGAAAAGAAAAAGAAAAAATAAATCATGGAAGAAAGAATAGATGAAGGTCAAAACTGTAATTAAACCAAAAGAGAAGACTTATACATACAAGTTACATCTGCGTCACATGAGCCATCTTTGAAAATCCAATCTTTCTCTTCTTCTTCTTCTTTCTCTCTTTTACTTTCTGACACTTCCTTCTTTCTTTCTCTCTCTTCACCATGAAACCTCCGTCACCGTCATTACCGTTACTCCTCCTTCTCCTCCTCCTCTCAGCCACTGTTTTCGCCGCTCCTTCCCTCTCTCCGACTCCTCCTCCGACCATCTCTCCCGGTCCTCGAACCTCTCCCGCTCCTCTCACTCCTCCTGTTCCTCGCACCTCCTCTTCCCCATTAGACCCAAAACAGCTCAAAGCCCTTGAATCTCTCCACATCCCCACCGTCAAAAATCCCTGCGACCACCGTCCCTCCTCTAAATTCTCCTCCACTCCCGTCGTCACCTGCGACGGCGGCTCCCCATTCCGCCTCGTCACATCCATCTCCTTCACAAATTGCTCCTCCGATCTCTCCATCTCCTTCACAGCACTCAGTGCTCTCTCAACATCTCTCCTCTCTCTCTCTTTCCTCAACTGCCCTTCTCTCTCCCCTCCGCCGCGTCTGCCTAACTCACTCCACTCCTTCTCCGCCGTCTCTTCCTTCCTCCGCCACCGCAATGGTCTCTCCGGGGTCTACCTTGCCCGTCTCGTCAACCTCACTGACCTCACCGTCTCCTCCATCCCCGTCTCCACATCCGGTCTCTACGTCATCCTAGGGAATATGTACAAGGTCGTCTCCCTCACGATCTCACACGCCAATCTCTCCGGAAACATTCCTAAATCTTTCCACTCGAATCTCACATTCATCGATTTATCAGATAATTTGATTAAAGGCTCAATACCCACTTCGATTACTCTACTCTCCAAGCTCAAATCTCTAAATTTGTCCAAAAACTCGATCTCCGGCGTGATACCCGACGGAATCGGCGAACTAATCTCGCTCAAAACCCTCTCTTTAGCTTCGAACAAGCTATCCGGACCAATCCCAGTTTCGATCTCGTCGATTCCAGAGCTTACCCATTTAGATCTGAGCAGAAACCAGCTAAACGGCAGCATTCCGAGATTCATCTCCAAGATGAAGTACCTCAAGCACCTGAATCTCGCTAACAATAGCTTCAATGGAGTCCTTCCTTTCAATGCGAGCTTCCTCAAGAAGCTCGAGGTGTTCAAAATCGGAGGAAACAGTGATCTCTGTTACAACCACACTGTGTTGTCGTCGAAGATGAAACTGGGTCTCGCTCCGTGCGATAAACACGGTTTGCCTTTGTCCCCGCCGCCGCAGAAGGAAGATTCGAGTTCCGATTACGATTACAATGAAGATGATACTAGTGAGAAGAAAAAGGAAGAGCATCATGGTCCTAATAAGGTTGTGCTCGGTGTTGCCATTGGACTTTCTGCGATTGTGTTCTTAATCATCTTTTTGATCCTTCTCGCCAAATGGTGTGGTTGATTCAACACGAAAGAGAAAAAGTTGTGATCTTTTCTTCTCATTCATTACTGATACAGAACACAAAAAGGTAGTAAAAGCTCTAATCTTTGAGAGTGATTAGGGTTCTTACGGGATGAAGAAGAGGATAGTGATTCTTTGGAGAATAACCGAACCGGTTCTCCGCATTAATCCCGGTTTAGTCTATTCTTTATTGCTATTTTACTTTAATTTCACATTTGAGTGGGTTTTTTTTTTTTGATTAGTCGTTGGTTTCTTTTCAGATTTTGTTGTAATTTTGAATGTTTGTGTTAAAAAGGATTATTTTGTAATAATTATTGAATTATTCTTATCAATTATTTCTTCAATAAACATTGATCCTCATTAGTTGTGTACTTGTTGTGTTTATATAATTGCACATGCGATTGAACATGGTTTAGTTGATCAAAACGAAAATTGAAGTTGTCATTAGTTAGTTAAATATCTTCACCAAATTGTAAATGATTGGAAAACATTTGACTAAATAATAATAAAATCGAGTCAATGAATTAACGTGGTTATGTTTCCCTTTGAAGCAATGATACTATCATGAAAGAATTATGGATCCAGCCTGTTCATGTTCTTCTATTGCTTCAATTTCAACGATATCATCAGGACTGGTCCAACCGTAAACCGGGAATAACTCACGAAACATTGCAATTTTCACCAAAAACCTCTGCAAGAACAATGTCCATCCTTAAAATGGTGAAACCGGTTTGAATCTCTTAGGACAATCTCTCTTCTGGTCAACTTAGACATGAACTTAGCCATTTCATGACAATCTCCACACACTCTTAGATTCTTAGTAACTCTTATGATCTTTCCATGTCCAGAGGTAAGTATCCCCAACGCCATTGCTAATTTCTCACTATGACCACACAAAGCT
Organism: Schrenkiella parvula; assembly: GCA_000218505.1. NCBI lineage: Eukaryota > Viridiplantae > Streptophyta > Magnoliopsida > Brassicales > Brassicaceae > Schrenkiella > Schrenkiella parvula. Next base: position 9,154,753 of record CM001193.1, on the reverse strand, counting down.
TCTTCCTTTTCCATCTCTTCCGCATCTATCAACGCGTATTTAGTCACTGGCGAATACCCTTCTTCTCTCATTCTAGCTCTTACTCTCCTCAAAAGAGCTTCAATCTTTTCGGTTTCCGGGTGTGAACTATCTCCAGCGACAAAGATGTTAACTTTACCTTTTATCTCTATCCAGCTACAACCCGGATATTTTCTCAACCCACGTCGTCCTATCCTCTTTCTTAGCCTCTTCACTTCTTCCCATTTCTCAGCTTCCGCGTAAATATTAGCCATTAGCACATAGTATCCTGTGTTCTCAGGTTCAAGCTCAAAAACTTTCTCTGCAACTTTCTCAGCTAGCTTAACATCATGATGTATCCTGCATCCACACAGCAACGCTCCCCAGATTGTAGCATCAGGCGGAATTGGCATGTTCTCGATGAACCGATAAGCTTTTAACAAGTCTCCCGTTCTTGCAAGCATGTCCACTATACAAGCATAATGTTCTAGAGTTGGCTCGATCTTGTATTCATGTCTCATGATATTAAAGAATCTCCATCCTTCATCCACTAATCCTGAATGGCTACAAGCATAAAGCACAGAGACAAAGGAGATTTCATCAGGCTCTATACCCGCTTGTCTCTTTTGATTGAAAAGAGCGATCGCTTCTTTTCCAAACCCGTGCATCCCATATCCAGCTATCATCACTGTCCAAGAAACAAGATCCTTGGAAACAATATCGTCAAAAAGTAAACGTGCGAGTAACAACGCTCCACATTTCGCATACATGTCTACAAGCGAATTAGCAACATGCCGATCTGAGAAATACCCGTTTCTCATGATGTAACCGTGGATCTCTCTGCCTTTGTCAAAAGCAGAAAGACTTGCACAAGCCGGAAGAACACACACCACAGTTCTCTCATCAGGAATAACCCGCTTTTCTTCCAACAGCAAATTGAAAAGGCTTAGAGCTTCATTGACGTAACAGTTCTTTGAGTACCCACCAATAATGGTATTCCACGAGATAATATCTTTCACAGGCATCTCAGAGAAAACTAACTCCGCCTCTTGCATTCTTCCACATTTCGCATACATATCCATCAGAACATTGGATAAAAAGATATCAAATCCCATATCGTTTTCCTTTATCCACTCATGGACTCGCTTACCTTCGTCTAATAACCGATTACGGGCACAACAGTTTAAAACCGCAGTGACGGTATAAACATCAGGGCTAATACCTTCTTCCTCCATTTTGGTAAATAACTTCACAGCTTCACCAGCCAAACCTTCCCTAGCATAACCAGCAATCATGGAAGTGTATGACACAACACTTCGATCACTCATCTCCGTAAACACAGCTTTAGCAGAGTCAAGATCACCACATTTTGAATACATATCAAGCAATGTATTACAAAACCGATGTTCTCTACCCATACAAGCTTTCAGCCCAATACTGTGGATAGCTCTACCTAAGGAGACAAGACGGGAATCAGCACAGCCTGTGAAAACACTAACTACAGTAGCTAAGTCAAAATCGATTCCCGAAAATAACATCTCTACAAAAACGGATAGCCCTTGTTCTGTTAAACCGTTTGATATGTACCCATTAATTATGGAATTCCAAGATATGACATCTCTTTCAGTCATTTCGTCGAACACTTTGCGTGCGCTCTCAACTCTCTGGCTCTTCAAATAAAACGCCAACAGAGCATTCGCCACTGAATTGCAGCCTCCAAAACCCGATTTCAGAATGTAACCATGAAGCTGCTCTCCTCCATTGACACTTCTCAAAGACGAAAAGCTTTTGGAAATGCAGGAAAAAGTATAGCTATCCATTTCAACACCCAAACTCATCATTTTATTGAACAATCCGATGCTCCCGCTAAAGTCACCAGATTTTCCAAGCTCATTCATCAAGATATTCCAGAACAACGCTTTCTCGATCCTGACTTGATCGAAAACTTGTCTCGCTTCTTTCAAATCCCCACAATTCGTGTACATAAGCGCGAGTTTCGACCCCATATTCGAATCTATCACGAACCCATTGCCACGAATAAAGGAATCAACTTCTTTACCATCTTTCAGTGATCTCTTATCCGCACAGAGCTGAAGAACAGAGCATAAAGTTCTCGGATCAATATCCCACTTCCCAGTTACGCGAAGAAGTTTCACAGCGCTCTCCAGGTTACCTGCTTCACAGAATCTCCGTAATCGAGTGTTCGCATCCGTTAAGCTTCGATCAAATGTTGAACAATCTCTGTCTTCGATAGACACCGTTCTCAACGAGGCTTTACTGAAAATCACATCTTTTCGAACTCTGACGTCGCTTCCGATCTCCTTCTGGGTTTGAAAGCGGCGAGACGAAAAAAAACAGAAGCTTGACGAAGACAAATTCGCCACGAACATCGCTATCTCTTATCTCCCTCTGCTCATCAGACGAGAAAGCGCGGGAAAGTTGATTTGATGTAATGCTTCTGTAAGAAAATGGTTTTCTCGTCAGTAAAGTAAAATAATTATTTCTGCGGATTAAGTTTTGAGTGAATAGGCACTGCCTACTCGAGAGTAATGTTTTAAAAAAAAAACTTCAATGGTCCACAGATTTCTACAGAGCTGTAATTGGACCCAACGTATAAAGGTGGGGTTTTTTTTGGAGATGAATTTTTGTTTTTTTGCTTGTTCTGAGGACATGAGGCCAAAGAGAGACTCATAGGATTAGGAAGAGAATCAAGAGGAGATTACGTTTCAATATATCGTCTGAAACGAAAAATCTCAGATTTTTAGGGAAAGTCAGGAATTTAAAAGCTATGGTGGACTTGGCTCTTCATCTTCCTTGTGTTTACCCGTTGATCAAACAAGGATTCAGGAGAGCCAATCATCTTCCTGTTCGAGGTAATTGAATCTTTTGTAGTTATCTTAAAGAGAGAAGTTGAGGAATCCATTTTCTTCTGTGCAGCTTAACTGAATTCAGACAGATTTCAGATTCTCCTTCACCAGGCTTTGGCAAGAGATCCAAGAAAGGATCTCTATGTTGCACGAGACCGTCTGATGAACGGAGCTCAAGCCCGAGTAAATCAAAGCAAGAGGAGATCATTTCTCTCTTCAGACGGATTCAATCTTCCATCTCCAAAGCTGAGGAGAAGAACCGTGATGTGTCTTCTGAGAGAGAGCCACTGAGTAAAGCTATTCTTGACGTGCTTGAGAAACCAAGAAAGAAAACTGAGGGTAATCAACGATTCTGGATCAAAAATCCCAAATCCATTTCTTGCAATATGTTTAATATAATCACCCAATACAAATGTAGGCGAGACTGGTGTGAAGGAGCCACCAAAGAGTCAAGTAGTTCGGGCACCATCTAGTTATGCCAAGAGATCTCCTAGTAGACCTTCTGCTTCAGGTCCTAGAGGTAAGGTTCCAATAAGAAAGAGCGATAAAGCTTTGGAAGAAACAGGGAAGGAAGAGAAACCTCCATTGATAGAAACAATGAAACTTGCAGAGCTCAAGGAAGTTGCAAAGAAGAGAGGACTCAAAGGATACTCAAGGTTGAAGAAGAGTGAGATACTGGATCTACTCAGATCGTTCTGATTTTAATTTTCAGTCCACAATCTTTCTGACATGCAAATCAGAGACAGAGATATGGCTTGGAGTTGTTTAAATTAGATAGAGAGAATAAAATTGATAACGATAAACTCCAAAAATTGTTCATATCTCGAGGGTACTTGAGGATTCTAAACCAACTGAAGTCAAAAAGGTTACCACAACAAGAAATCCTTATCATCCAGAATCGTAAATGTAAGAACTTGAAACAGAGCTAACACCACAAAACAAAATTAATGGAAACTTTTCAACCAGTGATGTTCTGAGACTTGTTGAGGATAACACCTTCATACTTCACTTGGAACCACTTCATGGCATCATCCTTCGTAACTCTATGTTGAATCCCAACGCGAGCCTTGCACCTACGGCGACGGGCAACACGGTAACCCGGACGTTCAAGAACAACATAGAAGTCCATTCCATAGATACCGGTAGAAGGATCATACCTAAGAAAGAAAAGCAGAACGATGAGAACATTCTTGTGTCGAAGGACATCATAATCAAACTAGTTTTACCAAATCAGCCAATATATGTCTTCATCACAAGCACTTACTTGATTCCAAGATCAATGTGCTCCTGGATACCGAATCCAAAGCAGCCAGTGTCACTGAAGTTCCTCCTCAACAACTCGTATTCCTTAACCTTCAAGCCACTCTCAAGAAGCTGCATTGCCTTGTCTCCTCTCACGGTGACATGGCACGCAATCTTTTCATTACGCCTGATCCCGAAAGACCTCACAGTGTACCTCGCTGTTTACAATCAACACCACGCTTAAATCAAACTCTAGATTCTCAAAATTACAGATATAAACATACTAAGAGATTCTAAATGAATATGTTCACACATACCCTTGGAGAAGACGGGGATTTGACCACTGAGCTGTTCCAACACCTACAACAATTACAAAACCCTCGATTCATATTGAGAAAGCAAACGGATATGGATTAAATTTCAAGGGTTTATATCAATTGCTATGACTCAATCCATTTCAATGATGCTAAGAAGCAAAGCCTCAAACTTTTTCCAATGTTCGCAACTTTCCTAGTCAGTAATTTTTTATGGAGAAACAAAGAACGAACCTTGGAGGCACGAGTGAGACGATCACCACTCTCACCAACAGAGATGTTAAGAACGAGCTTCTGGACCTTAATATCCCTCATAGGGTTCGAGAGCTTCTTCTCCGACGCCTGCATCACAATAGAAGAAAATTAAATTCCAAAAACGAAAACTTTCGAATGGAAAATTAGCAGAAACAATCTACAGAATACAAAAATTTGAGAAATGTACCATCTCAGGATTGAGGGATTCAAAATCGAGGGAGATGAGCAAAAAGAGTGGCAGACGAATAGCGTCGGCTGCGAAGTCTGATAGTTATATGAGACGCATTAGGGTTTATTGTAGAAGTTATGACGAAAGTACCCCGCTCTTAAGTAAATATTAAAAATAGAAAAAAAACTCCGTTGCAGGGACTCGAACCCGGGTGAGAGCCGAGTATCCTGACCCGCTAGACTACAACGGATTTTATGTTCTGTCAAGCAAAATACATAATTAACGAGATAAATTAAGTTAACCCATTGATAACCTTTCATTCCTTTTTGGTTTTCCTGGCTAACACTTCTTACAATAAATAAGAACCATAACTGAAGAGTGAAAGCGTCTCTTAATGCGGAAACAGAAAAAATCTTGAGATTTGCCTTTGTAAGAAAGTGAGACAATCAAACCATTTCATAAAATTTGGTAATAACATCAAAATAGAAGAAGGCAAACGTTCAAAAGAAGAAAGTAACCAAAAAAACAGAGCAACCCCTTAAAACTGCAGAAACTCCAGCCTTCCTCTTCTGGTAGACTTTGGATCTCTTTGACTAAGATTCTTTTACCTTCTGCTCAAACTTTACTATATAAAAATCTCTGACTAAACTCATTTACAGATGCAGAAAGAATGAAGCAAACGAGGAGATTTTGTTTTGTTTTTTACCAAACTTAAAAAGGACAAAGAAGAAGAAGATACAACTGAATAGCTTTTCTTGCAGATTTGGGGAAGTCGGTTGTGGAAGCTGTCTTTTGACCATCAAACTTGTCTCTGAAAAGAACATTTCCTGGAACGAGTTTGAGGCGGCGAAACTTCCAATTGTGTCCTTCATGTTGCCTTCAACTACCTTCTGGCTCGAGTAATGGTACATTATATATATAAAGTTCTTGACTTTTGACAGTTTAAGTTCCAGATTGATTCAAGAAACTCAGACCCAATTGTCTCTTGATATGGTCTGGAATCAACTTGTTGACCAGCTCTGGTGATGCTCCAGCTACCTCTTGTTTGAAGTTGAAGAGAGGCGGGAAAGGCCGTCCGTTTGGTAAACGAGCATTTGGTTCTCTGAGTTCATCAAAGAATGGATGTGCACAAGCTTCGAGCTGAAATTGGCGGAAAAACAAAATTTACTATTTAGCATTTCGATTAGATTCTAAGCGAGGCAGAAGAAATTTCAAGAGCAACACTCACCGCTGTGCATCTAAGACTTGGAGAGTATTGAAGCAGCCTTGATGCAAAATCAATCGCTTCTGGAGGCATCCTTTTGTGGAAAATCTAAATCAAAAATGTAAATATGATTATGTTGATGTGTGAATTGGGAACTGGGACAAGAATGGATGAAAAAGATAAAAGAACAAACCTTGTGCCAAGGATGTGCCTTTATCTGCGGAAACCTAAAATCTGTGTAATGTGGATTCATACAACGGATTTCTTCTCGAGTTGGTGTACCAAGAACCTGTTTCGAACAAACCTTATACAATGAGGATTTGTGGCGAATGAATGTACTTTTGCAAAATATAATTGTTACAGATTCTTACTTTTATAATTTCAACGAGCTGATCCACAGCATTTTCTCCAGGAAATAATGGCTGCATTCATAAGAACAGGATTCATTACAATGACGCGAATACACAGGAAATTAAAGAATGTGATTAGTGAAAATTTGGCTTACCTGGCCAAGAAGAAGCTCAGCAAGAACACAACCAGCAGACCAGATATCAATGGAAGTTGTGTACTCCGTGGCACCAAATATGAGTTCGGGTGCACGGTAAAATCGTGAACATATGTAAGAAATGTTGGCTTCACCTTTAACCTGATGCAAACGTAAATTTCATCACTAAATGACAAGATCAGACGAAACAACAACACTACAAGTCGAAAGATTTTCTGTCTCGAAGTCTTACAAGCTGTTTCGCACTGCCAAAGTCACAGATCTTGACTTGATGAGTTAGAGGATCAACCTGTAGAAAGAGACCAAATAGACAGATTAGCAAAGAAAGAAACAAGGGAAGAAAAAAAAGCACAAGAGATGATTCATGAATGTAACAACATACCAGAAGATTTTGAGGCTTTAGATCTCTGTGACAAACTCCAACAACATTGTGCATGTAGGCAAGTCCCCGGAAGATCTGAAACAACAAAAAGGTATCAGAATAAGAATATTTGTATGTAAATCAATTTAAACAGAAGATGCGAAGTTGTGTTGTTACCTGATACATATAGAGTTTAACGTAGACAAGCGGCATTCTTTGGTTTGCACTACTGTAATGTTTTAGAACTCTGTACAAGCTCTCAGGGACATACTCCATAACCAAATTGAGGAAAAGCTCGTCTTTACTTGTGGTTGAAAAGAAGCAATGCTTCAAACAAACCACATTTGGATGGTCCATCACACGCATCAACTGAAGTTCTCGGTTCTTGTATCTCCTGTCTTGCAAAACCTTCTTTATCGCGACAGTTTCTCCAGTCTCCAAACATTTTGCCTGGAAAACTATCCCGAACGAGCCTGTACCAACAACTCGCTCCGCCATGTAACTAATTGTCTAACAAAGGAATAGGAAACATCTTGTTTAGAATAAAAAACTTGCACATACTGAGAGAAAGTAATTAACTTGGTTAAGCCTAAAATTACCTGTTTTGGTTCTCCACTTTTTCCTCCGATTGTGGTGGAAATTATGTGACCAGTGACTTGATCATGTCCATCAACTACAGCAGCCGGCATCTCCTGTAAGAGACAAGCTTTTAAGGTCAGCAATAACGCAAGTAACCACTGATTCCACTTTAAAAACCATCATCAAAAGCAAAAGCATAATGCTTGTCTGAGAATCAAACGGCTAAAGAAGGAAACTTTTATTTTAGTCAAAAGATTGGTTAACAAATAGCCGTTACGCAGGTGTGAATCTGATTTAGTAGAAAAAATATATATATATACTTTTGTCACGCGAGAAGATAGGTAAACAAAACAGAAACGCATATAACAAATCAAACAAGTTTGAATCTATGCTCAATTATGGATCTAGCAACTAAAGTACAAACTGTGGACTAAATCACAGATCGAGATCGATAACCATGGATCATCTAAACAGAGCTAATTCACAAAAACCCTAGGAAAGTCTCAGGAAAAAAAAGATGCTTAATTTACACAACCCAGGGAGATTACAAATCAGCTTTTTTTCCTCTTCAAGTAAAAGCTAAAGAACAGTTAGGTAGGTCGTCCAAACAAAACATACCTTTTTCTCAAAACTCAAAACCCTTGAGCAACCATTTCTAGAGCTCAGAGATCTCAAGGTAACTCAAAAAGCAAAAAAAAACAAACTTTTGACAAACTCAGAACGAAAACCCTTCAACTTCAAGAACTAGATTTCTTATCCCAAAAAAACGAATCTATAAGAGCAAGACTCTCCAACCTAAGCTGAAGGGTAAAATGTGGAAAACTATAGAAACAGGATCTTCCCTGAAAGACATAGAAAAACGAAACAAGTAGCTTTACCTTATCGTCAGCCATGGCGTTAGAGGCAGAGAAAGAAGAGTGAGAGATAGAGATAGAGAGAGACTGGATTGAGAGAAGAAATGGGTTCCTTCAATCAGTTTGGTTGGTAATGATCATGGTGGAGAGAGAGAGAGAGAGAGAGAGAGAGAGAGAGAGAAGGAGCCGCAAGATGAAGAAAAAAGGAGAGAGAAAGAACAAGCCCATGTGAATCCAGCTCTCTTTCTCGCTCTATCTCTTTTATTTCTCAATTCTCTCTCTCTCTACTTTCCGTTTTCTTCGCCATCTTCTTTCGTATTTTTCATTAATTAATTTTCGTTTATTACACGAAGTTACATAAACACCCTCCACTTTGCTGTCTAATTACGTAGACACAGACTCTTCTTCTCTGTCGAAATTTCGTGATCAATGTTCTTGTCGGTCAAAATTTGAATCCTTTGATGTACTCGTTTTCCAAAATCGTTTGTTAAGGTCTAATTTGGTATTTCATGTACCTAAAGATGCTAAAATTGTCAATGTCTCAATTCTCATCATTATAAGAAAAGTGAATGTAAAAAATATCATTCACTTATTTATTTGTAATCCCATATGAATTATAACTAATAATCACGTTACAACAAAATAATAACAATAATTAGTCGTTTTTACATCAAATTACAAAAAATTTATCATCCCTCTTCTTTTATTTTCAACCGTAACTTAACCATATATTCCATATTTGTGGTCTAAAACATCTATAGGTACAAAAAGATTTGAAGTACACAAAATCAAGTAAATTAAAAAAAGTTGGAGCATGATGATGAAGCTGGAACAATATTGTCAAAGATCCAAGTTTGACCATTTGGTGGGAAAACTTCTTTTTTGACATTGATGAAAGAAAAAAGCATTTATGTTTCATTGGTCTTAGCTTTTTAATGTTTTTTTATTTTATAACTAATTTTTTAGACTTGAATGTCTTTAATTATTACCTAATAGTGTAGCTTTACTTATTGTGTTTGTTTTTTTCTTTATGTTTGTTTATTTATTTTTTTCTGGAAACATCAATATAAAAATCAATGATGATAATGATAGCAGTACTATCATTTGCAGAAGACAACAAGAAAATATTAATATAATTTTCTTTTTGTTCAATTATGCATGGGACATACATACTTTTGGCGGTATGGATTTACATTACATATTGTGTATTATCTTGAGGCACAATAATTCAAATGTTATAATATGTATTATCCAATCGCAGCAACCAGTTTAAATGCTCATACACGTTCGATTTTAGCTGCAGATCATTTCATTATAAAGTTTTTTTTTGCTAAAGTCATTTCGTTATAGTAAAGTTGTTAAGATTTATATAGGTTAGTTTTAAACGTGAATGAGCCTTGCAAAGTAATGGAATTATAGTGTGATTTAATTTGTAATTTTATACCGATTATATATTTTTGTTCAATCATAACTTATGTTTATTCACTGCACTATTTTAATGAGACAGAAATGCAGATATCTAATTTTATATTGAAAATCTGATATCTCTGTTGTCTCATTGTACGGACTGAAAAAGAAAATCTCACGATTTTGTTATACGACGCTAATATTTTTTCTTTCGTTCTTTTCAACATAATGCAACACCAGTACTATGCAATTAGAGTATAGAAACAATGAATTGGAGCATATATATATATATATATATGTATGTGTATAACGAATAACTATATATATGCTTAGAAAAAAAGATTATATTAGTGTTTTTTTTGTTTTTTGAAGGATCTTAAATTATAAGTTTGGAACTCAAGTGTATGCGAAAGCATGATAACGTGCACCATGTGAAGGGAGTTCTCGAGCAATTGTAAGGCACGATAAGTTGCATAACATTGACTATATGTTATATGATAACATGAAATGAGAGGCAAAGTTAAGCATAACTAAAAAAGAACGAGAATAATAGTTAGGCTCGAATCAAAGGGAAATTAAAATCCTAAACTCAAGTTTCTTTTTCTTAGCTAAACAACCTAACCGTTGGCACAAGAAAAGAAGAAGAAAATTTAACAGATAACCCCTTCGTAATCTCATAAAGCATATATACTTTTAAAGTAACGATATTATATAGCTTAAAACAATAATAGTTTTAGAATATCAAACTATACTAGTTATAATCATAAATTTTTGATCATAAAGTATAAAAAATCATAAATGTCTTTCAACGCCTATGGTGTATACACTATAATACAACATATAATATTCAACATAACGAAACAAAAATCACAAAAAACGAAAAAAAACTTGACTTGGCGATCTTCAATTTGTATTATTATGTTTTATAAATTAGATTAACATTTTATAACTATTAAATTAGAAATGCATTTAGATTCAACCATTTTATGAAGTTTACACTACAAGCAGAAAAAAACAAAATTTGGTGAAGTTATTATATAACATTATGAAAATGTGAAGATAGAAGAAGGATTGACTGGTGGGTTGGCAGTCGGTGGAACGAAGATGGGGCTGGTCAAAGCTTCAAACTTTTTTTTTTTTGTCAAACTTTCTTATCTAACTCAAGCTTTAGCCTCTCTGTCATTACTAATTTTTATATTCTTTATGTTTTTTAAAAGACAGTGATAGTTCTGCTGTTGTCGAGCGTAAGATCCTTACAGTGAACTCCTCGATGTGATGTTGACAATTGTTAGTTCTCAAAATAAAAAGGCTTCGATCATGTCCACTGCTTACGACTAGGGGAGAATAGGCTTTTTCAATAAGGCCCATAGATGTATACAATTAGATTCTCAACAAAGTGATAAAAAAGAGTACATGACTCGGGTCCAAAGACACGAGTTTTGTGCTGATGGATTGGGGTGGTCTAGTCGTCGGACCAAAGAAATCTTGTTTTCGGCCATAGTGAAGGTTGTTATTTTACCACTCGGTTCGGGTTTGGAAAATTTTGTTTTGGGTTTCGGAATCTCGGTTTCTGGTTCGAGAATATTGGACCGATTCAGGAATTTGGTCCAGCCCTAACAGAAAGATAAAAAGAGTACATGATGACTTAATGACCCGGGTCCAAAGACCAAGCTTTGTGCAGATGGGTTGGGGTTGTCTAGTCGTAGGACCAAAGAGAAGTAGTGTTTATTTGTGTGTGTGGCAATAATGAGGTGATTGATCATATTGTTTTGGTACACTATATATCTATTTTGACTTCGAGTTGTTATGGCTGGAATAGCGTGTTGCAATGTTCAGATTCTTCCATACAAATGCATTGAATGTCTTGTCGGTTTTGAGTTTGATGGATTGTGTCTTTTGCCTGTTAAAGTGTTCTAAAAACTCATAAATATTAGTATAGATAATGTATATCTATAATCAGTTCATATCTCAGCTATATCCAGTTCTATTTTATGTTAAAGACCGGAACTAACTCTTGTATAAATATCGTGTACACATGATTAATAAAACTATCAGTTTACATTTATCTTACATGGTATGAGAGCAACGTATCCTAACATGTTTTTTTTTTCTTCTTCATAATAAACTCAGCTTCCAAAAACATTACTATGTGGCTCGAGCCGCAAGAGTTTAAAGTGTATTAGCTTCTTCTTTTTTTAGAAGCCCGGATCTTTTGCCGGCTTGCGTCGACGCGATTCCGGTGAATCGTAATCCACAACGTCCTAGTTAAATTGATAATTTTGTTGAATAGACTCATACTCTCATATAGGCCCAAATATATCCTTTTAAAACCAAAAAGAATGATCAAACGAAACGTAATTAATATGGATTTTACAGGCCCATGATGTATCTAGCTTCGTATATGTTAAATCTAGCCCAAACCCAATTAAGACTTCTCGGATTTCACAAACGAAAACTAACAATTTTTCTCGACAATAAGGTACAATACAATCCGTACAAACTTGAACTATAAACATTTGAGGTCAAATTATCAAAATCTATTTGGACTCACCACTTGTGTTCTCTTGACTTATTATATATTTAAGGTGATCTATCAAAAATATCATTTTACATCATTATCAGTCCAAATGGACTATCTAACTTATTATTGTATGATATTTTATTTCCCTTAGTTTACTTATTATATAAATCTTGACCAAACCGACCATTACGTACATTGAACTACGGATCCATCCACCGACCTTCAACAACCAGAAGAATTGACTTTTTGTTTCTTTGATAATTAATTTAAATTCTCTGAATTAAACCATTTTTACATAATTGGAACTATTTTAAGATTATTCGATAAGAAGTTTGGCGTATAAACACTTATTAATTTCGCTCTTATTATTTCCGTGAACACTATAGCTGGATTCCGTATTTTCCGTGTGCGTTTATATAAAGACAACAAAAAAAAAGAACGTTTCATGTGGCAATCCAACGGCTGTGATTAATTCACAGCTGTTTCTATCAAATTACGATGGGGCCACCAGGTAGAAAACTCGAGACCACTTAAAATAAAGCGATCGTTGACAACATGACACGTGTAAAACAAATCTAATAACAATTAATTTGATTGTAACAGCCGCAAAAACAATGATTCAGGTTTCACGCCACGTGGATGATGATTTTACGGTAGATTATGATATTTTATATTTGTATATCAGTAATCTTACGATCTAGATTCGTCTCGAGACCACCAACTTGACCCACTCATATTAGCTGTTGCTAATTGTCTTTCCCTACCATTAATCAAGTTTTAAACCTACGATTAATCAAAGTTTAAACCATTGTTGTTATTTTACTCTTAGTCCATTTTCTGTTCCCTATGAGTAAATAACAAATTAAACTCGTAAATACAATTTCAATATAATATGAAAATCGTCTTAATTAAGCTTTATGATTGGTATGAATCAGCCAATTATTTTTCGTTTTAGCTTTATCATTACTTTAAATGCCTTTATAATATAGAGTATAATTTTAAAATTAATAAAAAACAAATGTATTTGATCTTTTTAAAAAAGTTGGATGGACCAGTGTTGATTATTTAATTGTTCAACATCAATTCATGTATTTTAAAATTTTAATTCATCACTCAACAGTTTTGTTGCGTTATTGTGTTGACATTAACGGTTATAAAAAAATGAATATTCATAGCTATGATAATGACATTTTATTTTGGTTGATTTAAAAATAAGATTTTGGTAACTATGATAATGACTTGTGTGTTTTGTTTTTAAGTATTTGTAGCAAACAAAGTGGTACCATTGCTGTAGAAGAAGCATGACACATAACATATGGCTAGTTCGAGAAAAAAAAACGGAATAAGTGCATGAACTAATAAGACAAAGATATTAAAGAAAGAACTAACATAAGATATTTTAAAATACAGGTTGTAATAATTAACATTGACATTATTTAAAATTGATTTTCTTCACGAGAATGATGCTCTCACTCTGAAAAAAAATGTTCATTGCGTTTTTTTTTTCAATATTATATTCGTCAGGATTAATATGTACCTTTAACAGAAAAATTTAGAATGGCAAGTTGAGATTTTATAACTTATTAGTCTTGTTTCTTTCTGAATTAACATAAAATTATATCGTTGAGAAATGATTAGTGATTATTGCAATGCATTAACTCTAGACGATACAGTACTTAAAATATCACGAACATAAAATCAAAAAGTTAATTTCAAATCGCAAGAAGCCAAGCTTTGTAACAAAAAATAAAAGTGACTTTAGTTTTTTGCTTTCTTTTTTTTTTTTGTCATTAAGGGACACTCATAAGCATATTCCCAAATATATACGGCGACGATAGAAACAGAGGAAATGCTATTTCTAGTGAGCCCCTAAAAACAGAAGAGAGAGAGAGAGAAAGACCATCTTCGTCTTCTTCTTCTTCAACATTTCGAAATTCACAAACCAGAGAGAATCAACGAATTAGCAGGTGAGAAATTCGAAATCCAAGCGAGTTTGACTCGCCCAGATTCTCGATTTCTCCACCTTTTGGTAAATCATTGATTCCCAATTTCTCTCGTCCTCCGTTGAGACCTGAAAACAAGGTTTTACCCAGAACCCCCAAAAAAGAGTCGCACTTTCTTCGTCCATGGCGGGTTTAATCAGAGAAACGTCGTTGCCGAAAGAGAGAAGCAGCCCACAAGCTCTTATCCTCGGAAGATACGAGATGGGTAAGCTTCTCGGCCATGGAACCTTTGCTAAGGTTTATCTCGCACGAAACGTTAAGTCCGGCGAAAGCGTCGCAATCAAAGTAATCGACAAGGAGAAAGTACTCAAAGGCGGTTTAATCGCTCACATCAAACGCGAGATCTCGATTCTCCGTCGCGTGCGACACCCGAACATCGTGCAGCTCTTCGAAGTCATGGCGACGAAAGCCAAGATCTACTTCGTGATGGAATACGTCCGTGGAGGCGAGCTGTTCAACAAAGTAGCTAAAGGACGTCTCAAAGAAGAAGTCGCTCGCAAATATTTCCAGCAACTGATCTCCGCCGTCACTTTCTGCCACGCTCGTGGCGTTTACCACAGAGATCTGAAACCGGAGAATCTACTCTTAGACGAAAACGGTAATCTCAAAGTCTCCGACTTTGGTCTTAGCGCTGTATCTGACCAGATTCGACAAGATGGGCTTTTCCACACGTTTTGTGGTACTCCGGCTTACGTTGCGCCGGAGGTTTTAGCAAGGAAAGGCTACGATGCGGCTAAGGTAGATATCTGGTCTTGTGGAGTTATCTTGTTCGTGTTAATGGCGGGTTATCTCCCGTTTCATGATCGGAATGTTATGGCGATGTATAAGAAGATTTACAAAGGGGAATTTAGATGTCCTAGATGGTTTTCATCAGAGCTTACGAGGTTGTTGTCTCGGCTTCTGGAGACGAATCCGGAGAAACGGTTTACTTTCCCTGAGATCATGGATAATTCTTGGTTTAAGAAAGGTTTTAAGCATATTAAGTTCTATGTGGAAGATGATAAGCTTTGCAATGTTGATGATGATGATGAATTGGAAACTGCATCTGTGGAATCGGACCGGTCTTCTACGGTTTCTGAATCAGAACTTGAGCATTTCGAGCCGAGAAGAAGAGTTGGGGGCTTGCCTAGACCCGCGAGTTTGAATGCTTTCGACATTATATCGTTCTCGCAAGGATTCGATTTATCGGGTTTGTTTGATGACGATGGTGAAGGTTCTAGGTTTGTTTCAGGAGCTCCGGTTTCAAAGATCATATCGAAGTTGGAAGAGATTGCTAAAGTTGTGAGCTTTACGGTGAGGAAGAAGGATTGTAGGGTAAGTCTCGAAGGTTCAAGACAAGGAGTGAAAGGTCCGTTGACCATTGCAGCAGAGATATTCGAATTGACACCATCGTTGGTTGTTGTGGAAGTCAAGAAGAAAGGAGGGGATAAAACTGAGTATGAAGAGTTTTGTAACAACGAATTGAAACCAAAGTTGCAGAATTTAACAGCTGATGAAGTAGAAGAGCCTGTGGCGGTTTCAGCGGTTGACGAAACCGCGACTGCAATCGCGAATTCTCCACCGGTTTGTTTCTTGCCTTCTGATACTGAGTAGAAGATGAAAGGCCACAATACCAGAGGTCATGAGAGTATGTATGTATACGTTTCATTTTCCTATGGAAGTTTTGGGTTTTGTTATCTCAAGTGAAAAAGAGCTGCTTAGGGTTGGTGAAATTTAGAATCGAATTATGTAATACTTATGTTTTCGGCTGGAGAGATCATTAGAGGATACGGACTTTGAGTTATGTCTTTACTAACCTTTTAGCAGTTGTTTTTTTGTTGTTGTATGGGAGAATTGTAAACAGTTTCGCATCACATCTTTGATATGTATAAAAACAATGAAATTAATAAAGAAAGTTGCTCTCTTCTTCATAAAATCCTCCTTTTTTATGACCTGATAATGGCTTTTTTACATTAGTTTGTTCTGTCTTTTTTTTTGTCTTTTTTCTGTTAAAATGGGTAAGAACGAAAAAAATGAAGAATGTTCTTGTTCTTGTCTTGTTGATTCTTGAAGATTTTAATGGCGGAAAGTTCAGATGGTGAAGTTTTTTGTGTTGGGATTTAGTTTATTTGTGGGCAAATAAATTGATAGGAACAATGTGGAGTGTTTGTCTTTGCGTGAAGCAAGTTGGTCTTTGAGTTTATAGCAATTTTGTCTTTGCTTGGCTTTTTCTGGGAAATTATTAGTACACTTTATATCTGTAAGATTTGATGTGACAATCACAGATTCAAAAAGTGTTTTTCTTGATGTGGCCAAGTCCAAGCTTGCTCCATTCTACATGTGACTGGGTGTAAAGCATATATGTTTTTCATGTTGATTTAAATGATGAAATATGACGTGTTAAACTAATTTTATATATTAAATTAAGTTTGGTTGTAAACGATGAACATAAAAATGTTTTTCGTTGGAAGAAAAAAAGAAATAGAAATTGTATCTAAATTGATTTATAGCGAACATTTTAAAATCTTCGTTGTATTTTTTACCACAAAAAGTCCTTTTGTTCACGGAAATAATGGCTAGTGCAAGTGGCGGGTCTGGTGACCCAATTTACAAGCACAACCCACATGCCCCATTAAAGTCCATCTGAAAATGTCTTTTTGTTTTGTTTACCTAAACTTTAAATTGCATTGCCGCTTTTTTAAAAAAAAGTTCGATTACATAAAACAAGCAATAATAACAGTGCTATATACTTATTTTACAAAAAAATCAATGTACCTTTTAATATAATGATTAGAAAATATGTACCGATAGAGCGAGAAACATTTTAAAACAGTATAATAATTTATATAAATAAAAAAATATATATTTGGAATCAAAATTCGATCGGAAAACTTTGTAAATATTGTGTTTCTGCTCATAGTTAAATGAAATTAATTTTACAATACTATTTAAATCATATAGTATATTGTTAAGCAAAATATTTGAATATTTTGTTTTGATAGTTTGTCCATTAGTCAGAAATATATGAGATAGATGAAATAATAGAAAATGTTTAAATAACATTTTATTTAATAAGATAATGGAAAATAATTTTTTGTAGGAGCCTTTTGGATGTTTTCCCAGCCAAAGTTGTCCTAAATGAATACAAATATTTATTTTCAGAAAAAGGATAAGATGTTTTTCCTAAAAAAAATTAGAATTTGTTTTACTGAAATGTGTTTGAGAAATATAAAGACTGAGTGAAAAGTTTTATCTATAAATTAGATGTGAGGAAAAAGTGTAGAATGATGAAAATAATGGAATTGAAACTGTTTTTCGATCGATTTGTGGTTATGGATACAAAATATATTTATCTTTGATCTTTATAGAGATCTTTTGTCGTTCCTTGACCTCTTTTGTTTGGTTTCTCCAAAGTCTTGATAGATTAACCCATGGTCCTTTTGGACTTTTATCGTTTTTGGATTTGCCTACGCAATAATTAGTTTTAGACTTTAGACAATATGTGATATTTACTATTTGTTTTAAATAAAAAACAAGCCGAATTTTCAGCACTCTCGATATCCCTCACGTGTTGAGAACAATGTTGATGTAGTTGTCACGTTAATTCATTTTGGAAATTGTGCATGTCATCTTTTGATTCATAAATATCTTTTTACCCGATTTTGTAATTTATATATATACTTTTAATTTTTTAAAAAAAATCTAAAAGAAGAATGAATGAAATGTTATAAAGATTCAACAACTGCCAATTTACAGTACTAGTTTCTAGTTCCATTTAGGGGTTCTGCGTATTTTTTACTCAAATATTTAAGATAAATTGCTCTAAAATAGTTATTAAATTTTGCATTTTTTTACAATTAGAGTTAAACACTACACTAATTACCACTAAGAGTGTCATAGTAATTTACAATAAAAAAGAAAAAAATAACTAACAGAAAATCAAGTTGGCAAAGAAAACCAAAAAGCAACTTCATAACATACATGAAACGTATAAAATAATATTTATATAATTCGATAGTGAGATAAATAGCTGAAGTAATCAAAGGTGTTTAGAGCGAAACTTTTCGCAACTTACTTATTTATATCCATAAAAAAAGAGGCCGTCTAGACTTTGGAGCTTTTGTTATTCGTTATATAAGACAAAAGCAAAAGCTTATGCATCATTTGGTCACTACGTCGACCTCGCTCTCACATACACACATAAAGACAACTTAACCATGACCTCATCTCCACTTAGAAAAATATTACACAATATTAAACATAGTACGTAGACGTTTTTAGAAAACTCACACATACATCAACAAGTGGCTGACCTGTTTGGCTTCCCGGCTCCGGCTCCGGCTCCGCCTCATACTAAGATGTCTTGTTGTGTGGACTGTGGAGTAATGAAAATCATGTGTATTGTAATCTCCAATGATGCCTCCTCTTTAGAAGGAAACAAAAATGAACAAAATGGTTTTTTTTATTAAAAAAATTAACAATAATTATCAGCCTATCCTTTTTGTAAGGCTTTTCAGTAAAAATGTCATTGAGATATTTGTTTATTATTATGCAATTTGAATCTAAATATTTAATACCAAATTATACTGATGAAAAAGCTTTACAAAAAGGGTTAAACAAAGAAGAAAATAGCCGGATATTTTGAAAATTTAACCAGGCAATTTATTTTGAAAAAAAGAACAAATATCCAAAATAGCACCAACATTTTTCTTGGTGCAAAACCCATCCCACCAAGTTATAAAATTCTAAAAATGGCACAAATTTAATATTAAATGACTAAAAATTATTTTAATGGGAAAAATCTGAACTTAAATTGTAAAAAGAGAATTAAAACGTAATGTTTTAATTCTGTTCGGGGTTCAAGTAAGGATAACAAGAACTTTTCCAAATTAATTTGCTAGTTTAGAATTTTAAATTTTAGAATTTTAAATTTTGTGTGCTAAATTTAGAATTTTTTTGTGTTTGTTATTTTAAAATATTTTCTCAAAAATGAATATGGTCTAAAAATTGTAATTAAATTTTTGACCATCTAGAATATACCAAGCGCTACACGAACTACTTGACTGAAAAATGCGTCAATACTACTTAAATGGGCTGATAATAAGCTAATGTTTGCTGGCTTATTATATGGCCTAAACGACATTTCCTCGTTTAATTGCGTGCAGTAGATACTTTAAAGGATCTTCTTGCCGACGTAACATGTTACCGCCACGTCACCAATACTTTTAGTCGCCGATGCACATTTTTAAATTGTCCCTTAATATTATCTAAAATATCATACGTGTATAGTATAAGCTTGGAGTTATAAAAAAGTTTAAGATAGGATCCTACTAATAGAAAACTCGCTCAAAACAAGACAAAAGACTTTCAATAAGAGTTTTCTCAAAAGCTTATACAATCTTACTCTATTTTAATACGACCAAAGAAAAAAAATCTTAGATATCATATATGATGCCAAGATTAGCCTAAATAATCTTGTTATTACCATATCCTCGATTTTATATTTTGATATTTTCCGATCAACGACGATTAATCTCCGGCGACTTCTCCACCGGAATGACCACCGCAAGCTTCAAGGCGGCGACGTTCTCTTAATCTTCCCCACTCATGCATCGATAAATGAAGTTTCTTCCCGGCGAGAAGAAAGTCCGCCGCCTGAACCGGCGTTAAAATGTCGACGATTTTAGTCAACGTGGTTAACCTCAGCTTATCCGCTTCAGCAAGCAAACCAGCCATATCCTCCTCGTGCTTATCAAGCGCACGCTCCACCTCCACGTCATCTTCTCCGATCACCTCTTTGTAAAACGCTGTGACGGCGATAGGCATGTCCGCCGTGTCCTCTTGTAGACTTGCCGACTTCTTAGTCAGCTTATTCTCTTCGTCCACCGTTTTAATATGAAGCTCGTTGATCTTGTACAACTGCTGAGCCGTTAGATCACTCATCGGCTCTCCTCCAATTCCACCACTTGCCCCTCCCAGAGCAATGCTTGGACCTACGGAGGACCAAAATACAAAATATTAGTTACATGGTATTTATTAATGAATTTTCTGTGATACTATTTAAAATATTATGAAAATAATAAGAAAAAGAGTATCAAAATCAAAATCTATCTTCTTTAGATTAACAAAATAGTTTAATTAATTCTAAATTATATGTTGTAATTTTTAAAGTCAAAAGTTTGAAAGCTAATTATAAACACCCTAAACTAACTCCACCTTAAATATTAAATGCAAAAAAAAATATATAAATTTAACATTCAAGAAACCCTTAAGAACATATAATATGGAAATATGAGTAAATAGTTTCCTTTTTTTGTTAAAATGTTTTTCTTTAACAAGGTAGACAAGCGTTTGGTCTTACCGTCGATGTTGTTGTTATGGAGGAAGTTAGTTAGACGGAGCTCGGTCTGAGACCCACACATGGCGTATACGAGTCGAATAAACGAAGAAGGACGACAACCTCCCATCCAAAGAAGTGCGTTTTCAAGACAAGTGTTCCATGTCGGAGCGAAATAGTTTGAGCTATGTCGACGGGAATGTTCACATCGTTTTCCGGCGTAATCTTTAAACTCTCCGATCACGGTTTCTATGAGTTCCCGAAGCTCGTCATCGTCTTTTTCACGGTTGGATAAAGCTTGTTTAAGCTCTGTCATGCGTTTGGCTTGTAAACTCATCCACTCGTAATAACAATCTTGTTGAAGCTTTTCGATGCTTGAGCTCGGATTCTCCA
Organism: Schrenkiella parvula; assembly: GCA_000218505.1. NCBI lineage: Eukaryota > Viridiplantae > Streptophyta > Magnoliopsida > Brassicales > Brassicaceae > Schrenkiella > Schrenkiella parvula. Next base: position 9,133,766 of record CM001193.1, on the reverse strand, counting down.
TTTGATTATGACGTTACTAGCGCGCAATTATTTAGTGTTTTTTTTTCTTGTGGATTTTCTGTAATTGGTTTTTATATAGTTTCAGATTACGCACCAGTGTGAACATTTTTTCATATAACGTTTTACGATTTACATATGTTTTAGGAAGCTTGAGGACAAGGCGAAGTTTGAGAATGTAAAAATTAAAATAATGCATGGATATATTTGAACCACGATTGAATATATTTTTTAGCACTATTTTGGGTCGTCTTGAAATTAACATTTTTTTTGTTGTAATTCTTTAGATAAAACAGATATTTGGTTGTATGTTCTTCACTCACTGCACGCGGTCGTCACTATAGGCGGAAAAGAGTAAACCTCTTCCTCTAAGTTACCGAAAGTCTATTTTCCATTAATGAAAAATAGAAAAGAAAGGACAAAGAATAACGACAAAGTAAAACTAGTAAAACTATATATCGAGATTTTATAATTCAGAAGGTACATGAAGAAGCTAGATAAAGGACGGATACATTATAATTTTTTTCTTTTTCTTTATCAAAGATATTTTTTTTGAAACAAAGACACTGTTTTTCTGCGTTCAAAAATTGAAGAATACTCTTAAGGGGTTAAGCCAATTGACAAAAGAAAAAAACTATATATTCATATACAAATTTAGGGTTTAAAAATCACTGACAAAATCTTTCTCGAGACTACACTAAATGAAAAATCACACTATCTCTTGACCATAAGTATAACACTTTTTTCGACAAATTGTAGAAATGATCTTCTAAGATTCAAATATTTATCTTTTAACTTAATTCATGGTTGCTTCAAATTTCAATATAGTTGAAATATTCATTTAATGATCGGATTGAGACTAAAGACTTCAAGTATTTATACCACAAATTTAATCATAGTTAGTTGACGCGAACATCTTATACAATAAATATATTAATTTTACATAAATTCCAAAGATTAATATGGATTTTGGTTTATATATGGCTGTATACACAATATATACATATAATACAAATAATTTTCGAGTCTACCTGACCGAGATAATTTTCGAGTTAAAAATCACCAAAAGGATGAAAGTACAGTAAATATTTTGTACTATTTTTCACTGCGTTAAACAAAGACACCAAACTTTTTTTTAATACAAAACTTTCCTTTTATATCTCGTTAATATTAACTTTAACCTTACTGACCAAGCTAGTTGCTAGCAAATACAATATATGATATAAACATTTTGAAATTTAAGAAAGGTTCATTGAAGTTAATGTAGACTTACGCTACATAGCATCTTCACGATTGTTCGTTCTCTCTTGTCTTGTTCTCAGTTCTCAGGCTTACCTCTTCTCTGCACTCACCAGTCATATGCTTCCCACTACATTAAAAAAAAATTTAATATATATATATATATATATTAGTTTTTAACTTATTTCAGTTTCCTTTCCATTATACATTTGTTGGGAATTACTTCTTTCTTTCTTTTTACTTTGTTTATTATTTGACAGATTTTTACATTCGTTAAAGAAACGTCCAAAAAATTGTGCTTTGGTACTTCCATATATTGATTGGTAAGTCTAGGTTCATAGCTGATGTTTAATCGTTTAGAAAACATGTTGAAGGCCACCACCAACAACAAAAGTAAATTCACACGCATATCGAAGTTTCAAATAACAGAAAGAACACAAAAGTTTGATTATTAATATTCACAATAAAAGAAGAACGTAATACTCAAAAATTATATAGAAAAAAAACTTAACAAAAGAAAGCTAGATTTACAAAAAAATAAAAAACCTTAGAGCTTTGCTATTGACAGTTTATTTCATGGATAAATTTGGTACGGTAAAGTTGTTTCTATTTATAGTTGTGAATCTAGCTAGACACAGTTTATGAACGCTTTCCACTTCACAATGTTTTCGTGGTCTCGTTGACACGTTCCCCACGTGTCTCGTTTTCCTATTATTTACTAAAAACAGATTATAACGCTCGACTTACTCGTATTTTATTTATCTGGGACCGATTCAACAGGCCTTAAAACAATTAAAAAAAAGTTTAAACTTAAAAAGAAATATTATGACGAAACCAAATTTGTACATACATATAACATATTAGTATAGACCCTTTTTAATCTAAGTTTTGATTAAAAAAAATCTTTTCACATAAAAAATATATAGAAAAATCATACCGCATGTCTTCTCTATTGAGATTCTATACCCGTGACGCATTTACATGCTCACTAAAGTTTATGATTATATCATTTGATTTGATATTAGGATACTCTTTTTTGGAGGCTGTCACTTTTGTTTAAGTTTTGAATATTATTCATACGGCAAAAAATAAAATTTTAAATAACCCGAACCTCCAAAAATTTTAATCGGCCCAGAACTGTTAACTAAATCATAAATCCATTGGGCTAGGCATGTTGACAAGACAACAATTTGGACTGAGATCTTACATCTATAACAAAAACAATTATAATTTGGTTTCTCCTATTTGTCTCTCATACTTCCTTTTTTTTTTAAATGTCTCTGTTACTTCTTCTTGTACCATACTACGTTGATTTGATTATATTTCTCTCTTTGTTCCAAACTAATTTTTTTTCCTTTAGGTGTTATAATAAATCTAAATGATTATCTATTTAGAGTCTACTAGTTTAGACGAAATCATATGTTTTCTTTGTAAATCTTTAAGTGATTTTCCAAATTTCTTTATCAAATTAGTACAAACTAGTTAATATTGATAGTAAATGATTTAATCATAAAGAAACTGAAAAGAAATGTAACAAAATAACTAATGTTTTCCTTATTAAAGATTTTATTAAAGTATAAAGAAGATAAGTATAAAGAAGTATACAAACGTATGATACATATACACATTAGTAGAGGTTCACTGCACATAGTGTAGGTTCAGTGGCAACTTACGTGGAAGATATGTTCCACGTTGACGCTACTGATGGCTAAAACAGGAACACGTGGATCGACCTGAGCCATCTGTTCTGCCGTTTCAGGTATCTCAGGGGCCATTTTTCGATTCTTCTTCACACTCAATAAAGATCTTTATTTTGGCTTTAATTTATTATTGTTTTCAGCAATACATCAATTTCTGTAGCTGTTGAATTTCTGCATAAATATTTTCATTAAAAAATTAATAGATATTTAAGTGGTTTAAAACAGCATGAGAGAAATTTTTAATTTCATGATATATAAATTTTGTGAAAGATAATTTTACATTATAAGAACATTTACGAATTTAGCAAAGCGTCACATATTTGCAGTCGGCGAGTGATGCGCGTAAGCCATGCAATTATTGCCATCTCCCTTTCCCTTCCATCTGTTACGTCTTCTTTTAAAGGTTTTGATTTTTCCTTCATAGAATAAACTTTAATTAATAAGAAATATTTTTCTGATGAAGCGTACGTTTACACGTATGAGTGTTTATGTACACTCGGTTTGATATACATACGTTGCTAGGTATATACACTTGAAATATATATACTAAGAGTCTAAGAGACATTCCGATATCCATTAAAATTTTATTAGGTTTTTAAGATTTCCAATATTTTAAATATAAAAATATGAAGACTACCACTTTTAATTCAGTTTTTTCGATATTTAAATCAGTTCGGATAATAAATTAAAAATTCGTTAGTAAGTAAAAATTTAGGTTCGGTTCGATTTAATCTTTAAAAAAATAACTTAGATGCATTATTAGATAATTCATATCATTTAAAAATAAAATTTAGATACTTCAAATAATCTAGATTATATTAAATAATTTAGATAAAAAAATATTCAAACAATTTTAAATAATTAAAATCTTTTATTTTAAATATATTATTATAAATATAATTGATATATTCTATTTATTTTATATTTAATTATAATTAATAGTTTTAAATATGCATTATATTTTTATTTAAAATATCTATGTAATTTTCAATTTAGTTTTGATTTACTTTAGATATCTAAATTATTTTTATAAAAAAATATTCAGATATAATGATTTTTAATATTCAATATCAAATTTTTCCGGTTCAATTCAATATAGTTTTCGATTCGAAATAATCTTCTCAGTCTTTATTACATACACGTTCACATATCGAGGTCCTATATTTGGTCTTTGCATCAACATGAGTTAGTATGATTTCGTCAAAGATTTTCGTAGCAATTTAACATATGAGTTTTTATTAGTACGTAGCCAACAAAAAGTGTAAAATATTCTTGCAATTCCATATTTTTTTATCAGTCAAATAACTGAAAGCATACAAGATTGTAATATGTTAAAGAGTAATAAAATGTCAGTTTATTATTTTGATTTATATATTTGTTTCACTGTCCATCTTTTCGTTATTCCATAGTATCTTTTTATTTTCTAGATAAAGGTTTTGACTGAATTAAATAGTTATTCCGCAAAGTGTTTTGGGGTAAAATATATTGTTAGTATAGGATATGCTTACACATACATTTTTTTAAAAAATACGTATGTATAAAAGTGTATATATAGAGAGACGTAGGTACAAATACTGTCCCAAAATGCTAATTTCATGGAATATAACGACCGAAATTAAAAGCTAAATGAGAAATCGAGTAGAAGAAAAGTTCAGGGAGTTCTACGAAAGTTGGATTTTTCAACTTGAGCAGTATCTTCATCAACTCTTAGTTGCTCATAACAACAACAACACCTTGAGTGAGATCGAGTTTCGAGGTTTGATCTCAAAGCTAACTACACATCACAAAGCTTACTACACAGCAAAATGGACAGCCATAGGAGAAGACGTTTTGGCTTTCTTTGGACCGGTTTGGCTAAACCCGTTAGAGAAATCTTGTTTCTGGTTTACCGGATGGAAACCGTCCACGGCGTTTCGAATGCTTGATAGGCTGAGGAAGTCGTGGAGGCCGACGGTGGTTCTTGTGGAGGCTCAGGTTAAGAAATTGGAAGAACTGAGAGTTAAGACGAGGTTCGATGAAGAAAAGATTGAGAGAGAGATGGAGCGTTATCAGGTGGGTCCATAATTGGATTCGTATGGATTTCAGTTTTTTTTAAAATTCTTTTATTTTTAATAAATGTTTGAATGCATATATATGAATTGGAATTCTTGATTTTAGTTTCGCTTAGTTTATAGAAAACTTGATTTTTCAGCCGTTTGCACAAACGAAAAATAAAATAAAATTCAAAGCGTTTTATTGAAATATACAGAAGCGGAATGTATATTTATCAGGTTTAGCACTTACACGCATTTTAGCTAATTTGTTGTTATCTACTTTGTATTAGAGTTTTAGCTAATTATCATTTACAAATATGCTTAATTTAGTTGAAAAATATTAAAATTTGTTATTTATTTGTTTTGGTGCACATTAGTTGGATATATACATTTATCAAAGTTTATTTATTACTTATTTCAAAAAGTATAATAGCATATCTGACTGGTAACTTGTGAAATAATAGAATGGTTTTGCAATTATGCATGTTTTTGTCAGTCATATTTTTGTGCAATCGCATTTTTATTCATCTATTTCCGATACCACATGAAAAAATCAAAAGTAAAGAAAAAAATCGCCATTAATTGTGGGCTATTAATTTATCAAGTATTTATGCTAAAAAAACATCAAGTATTTTTCCATTTATCTCATTCCAATATTTCGTTCCGCATAAATTGTATACTTTGCATGATACCAATCAATGCCAACATCATTTATATGCTTATATATAAGAAAAGAAAATTTCGTTTGGTTAACAACTTGTAAATAACTTGAGACTGTCTCTATAGGTGGCTATGGCTGATCGGAAAATGGTGGAGCTGGCGAGGCTTGGATGTCATGTCGGTGGAGAAGGAGGAGGAGGAGAATCGGCAGTGGTGGTGGAGGCGGCGGTAAAAGGATTGGCGACGGGGCTTGTGAAGATGGTGAAAGCAGCAGACTGTGTGCGGCTCAAAACGCTTAAGGGTATTTTAGACCTTTTAGCTCCGCCGCAGTGCATTGAGTTTTTGGCAGCGACGGCGGCGTTTCAAGTTCAGCTACGGCGGTGGGGAAACGAAAGGGCATAATGTTACTCACTCCCATGGTTTGTGACATATGTACTTAACATATAATTGAATTGCATGGCATATATATGAATGTTTCAGTTTCATGATATAAGGTTTTCTGCATCAAGGACTGTAAAAATATGCAAAACTGAATCTATATAAAATGTTTCAGAAGATTCCATCTTTTTATCATAATTTTTTTTGAAAAGTTTTTCTAATTTAGAACCGTTTTAGAAATCATATCTTTCATCATAATTCTTCGTATTATATAGTTGCACTTATAACCGCTTTCAATACTCCTAAAAGAAGTATATATTTTAAAAGGTTGCATATTTTCCATAACTATTAATTCATTTTGTACAAATGGATCGCCTTTTAAATTGTGTTCTTTGAGTTGTAACTCTATATGTTCATTTTTTATTTTACATTATATTAAGATCGCATCGCGTTACTTGGATAGTGTATCTGTATATACAGCTTAAACTTCAAGCATAAACAGCTTAAAAACAATGAAGAAATGCAATTAAAAAATGCACAAAACGGTACTAACGTTAGACCTTTGCGTTAATTTGTGTTATTCACCCTATAAATGAGAAATTTCTACCTAATAAAGTGAATATGTTTTTGCTTTCTACCTAAAATGAATGTTTTGTCAAAAGAACTTCCATATAATCATGATTATCAAATATAATCTATAAAATATAAAGCAAACGTTTACAAATACAAATTCATGGTACCTCAGCATATTAAAATTTGTAAATATATCATGAACCTCACTTTGGATTCTCGGAGGTAAACTGGTTTGTTGTCCCTTGCAGCCTTCCAAGCTATTTATCATATTTTCCTTGAGTGGTTCCCATATATGTTTTTATTTTCTTACACAAAAATCAATTTCAGATTTCATTAATCGGATCAGATAAAAAAAGTAGAGCTAAATTTGAAACAAATTGTTAGACCTATCCCTCTGGACCATAGATTGATGTTTTTATTTTGATGGTGTTTATACATCACTTGAATCTCTATAATTACACCACTTACATGATATCGGAAATTCTTTATTATTAGGTGATCCATATTCAAATTATTTCAATTCAATCATCTTTAAATTTGGCGTTAGAACGTAAAGCTTCATATGAGGTTTATTTTCTAAAAATCAGAAATATAAGCTTTTTGAAACATAAAAACACCATAAAAACATAATTTTAAAAATAGTTAAACTAGAAACATTTTAAAAGCGTCGATTAAGTTTTTAGAAGCGTTGCAATTTTTTTGTTACCGACTTTAAAAAAATAATTTGTAAGCTTATGAATATTTTTTTAATATTTCTGTTACTTAATTAAAACACTAATTAATTCAAAGAATAACATAATATGAGTCGTTGTTTTTAATTATATATCTAGATACAAAAACTCAAATTGTTTTGGCTTACTCGGGAATGCTTTCAAGAAACGTCTGGAGGTTGCTTTGATCCGGAATACAAAAGCTTCTACCTTTTTTACCCGAATGATACGGTTTCTTGAAATACTGTCAAGAGAAATTTGGGTAGAATCTCTATTTTAGAAGATCCTATATGGTGTTAGGTAAAATCAGAATATTACAGAGCTGACCAATGTCCAAGTTTTCTATTTGCACAGCCAAGAACAGCAAAAGGAGAGTACTTTGGACTCATGTTTAACCGGACTTCATACGGCGATTGAAGTCTCAGTATCTTTATGTTCATATCACCCGGAAATTTGTTACCAGAAAGCAACCTGGATCAGTTCAACAAGGTCACATTCAAATGAAGTTAAGTAACATTCTTTTCAATACATTTTGTTAAGCACTGAACGTTAAGCTCACAAGTGTTTCAGCGATAAATCATTGCTTAGCTCGGGTGGAATTGTATTCAAATTGGATTCTTAAAGTAAGTGGATTCTCGGAGGTAAACTGGTTTGTTGTCCCTTGCAGCCTTCGAAGCTATTTATCATATTTTCCTTGTGTGGTTCCAATATATGTTTTTATTTTCTTACACAAAAACCAATTTCAGATTTCATTTATCGGACCAGAAAAAAGGTAGAGTTCAAATTATTTCAATTCAATCATGTTTAAATATGGCGTTAGAACGTAAAGCTTCATATGAGGTTTATTTTCCAAAAATCAGAAATATAAGCTTTTTGAAACATAAAAACACCATGAAAACATAATTTTAAAAATAGTTAAATTAGAAACATTTTAGAAGCTTCGATTAAGTTTTAAAAGCATTGTAATTTTTGTGATTCCGATTTAAAAAAAAAATTGTAAGCTTATGAATATTTTTTTAATATTTCTGTTACTTAATTAATCGACAATGTTTGGATTAATTTCTTGTTCTATTTAACCGGATAATAAATTCTAACTTTTGTTTAGATTTTGTATGTTTACTTAATGTTTTTCTATTTCTTTACGTGCAGATTTTAGTCTTTTCCATTCTAGAAATTTCCAAATTCCGTTGATTATTGTTTAGATCTCTCTTGTTCATAGTTTTACCTGGATTGCTTTCAAAGAAGTATATACTTCTTTTGTGGGCCGTTGAGAGTGGTTATGGATGATATATCTCTTAGTGAATGTATATTGAGATATTGAAGATTGTTAGTAGATTTGGTAAATGTCAAACAAAGTTGGAGTTTTCTTTGAAAATGTCTCGACGAATGATATGGTTCTAAATCTATCTCAACTGAGCTGGTGATGGACATTCTACAGCAACAGACTTTGAAATGTCCAGATTCACTTGCATCCATTGTCCTTAAGTTATTATCGATTGTTCTTGTGCATTGTCCACCTAATACTGTATTTCTTAAATAGCTTTTGTTACCTATAAGAAATAACAAGCACAATGTGTTAGCTTGAAGATCTTACCTATAACAAAGAAAGAGTTATAAGAAGTAACAAGTACCTAACTTTCATTTGGTGTTTACTAATTCAAGCGGAAGCGTTACTTAGACAATGTGTCTTCAAGGGGTAAGAAGAGGGCAACGTAGGATCTTCTTGCAAAGATGAAGATGAACCGAAACACACCAAATAAAACCAACGTCTTTGATCGATAGTGGTGAAAGCTAAACTCCAATCGATTGAAAAAGATGTTGCATAAACGATAAGAAGAGAAATATCAGCCTGAGATTGAATTGAAATAATCTTTCATAATGCAATATTTGTACAGATTGAAGCTTAATCTAATGCCGTCTTTTTACTGCTTCAATTAAATAAGAAAAAGACACCAAAAATAGAGTATGACAAGATTTTCTTAGACCTAATGGTGGATAATTATTACAAAAGAACAAACAAACAAAAAAAAACAAACGGATGGTTACACGTGCAAAAGTGTCTGGACTGACGTAATGCACACGTTAGCTCACACTAGAAAGTAGAAAATATAATAATAACAACGATTTGATCCGATATTAATTATGTCTAAAATTAGGATAAATCAAAAGGTTAATTATAGTTAACTCAAGCTATTAATACGGAGGAGAATATAAAATATAACATTACCGTTATTATCATCTCTCGTTTTCCCTCCCCTCTGGATCGAGAAAAATCTCCGATCCAATCTTTCTCTCCGTCACCGGAAAATCCACAGGATCAATATTCGCAAAGATCAAAGGTACCACACTCGATACTCTTCCTTCTCTGTTTCCAGAATTAGGGTTTCTTTTCTGCAGTTACTGGAATCTCAAATGGATTCTTCGTTTTTCTTCTTATCAGGTTTATTGATCTATTTGCGATATTTAGGGCTTTTTTGAGTTTGAGTCGGAGATTTAATAAAAGGAATCTGACGATGGAGTGTTGTTCATCGTGCATAGAAGAAGAATCTTGATATATATATATTATATTTTGTTGATGGTGACGATGAAAAGTCCTTTGAGGATATTTGTAGAGGTTTCAATGAAAGAACTAGTTAGGGGTTTCAGGAGACAAAGGATCAAATGGAGAAACGCGTTTCTTCTCGGTTCTATAATGACCACCATTGTTGTTCTGCTTCACACACCAACGTTTTCGATATTCTCTGATGACGAAGAGACCGAGTCTTCTTCTTCTTCTTCTTCTTTGCCTATATACTTGAACGGTTCTCTTCATTTGAATATCCAAATTTTTAGTGAAGCGAAAGTCGAAAGCTTTCCTGTTCTTACAACAACCCCTATACTGGAGTTGAATTCTTCTGATGGGTTCAGTAGAGGAAAACCTGTAGATGAAGAAACCGAAACCGAACTTCGAAAGAGAAGGCGAAGAAGGAAGAAAAGAAAGAAGACAAAAGAAGAGCTGATTCTCCCTGATCCTCCACCAGCACCACACCATGTTCTTTCTTCCTCGGAGGTTAAGTGATATCAGAATCATTAGAGGTTTTAAAGTTTCCTTTTTGCTTTTCTTCTTTATCTCAACTCACTCCAATGGAAATCTCTGTAATTTCTTTGTGGAATTAAACAGAGACATGCTCTTTCATTACCACCAAAGGAAGCTTTAGCTTTTGCAAAACTGGAGATTCATCGAGCCCCGGAAGTAGTAAATGACACGGATCTGTTTGGTCCAGTGTTTCGCAATCTCTCTGTTTTCAAAAGGTCTATATATATATACAATTTCAAAAAGACCTGAGTGCTTTAATACCAAAAGTTAAACACAAGTATATTTCACCTTGTTTTAGGAGTTATGAGCTTATGGAACTAATGTTGAAGGTCTACATATATCCTGATGGAGAAAAACCGATATTTCACCAACCGCATTTGAACGGTATATATGCTTCAGAGGGTTGGTTCATGAAGCTAATGGAGTCAAACACACAGTTTGTCACAAAGATCCCTGAGAAGGCTCACTTGTTCTACATGCCATACAGTGTGAAACAGCTTCAGCGTGCTATCTTTGTCCCCGGATCGCATAACATCAAACCTTTATCGATCTTTCTAAGAGACTATGTCAACATGCTCTCCATCAAATACCCGTTCTGGAACCGCACTCACGGATCAGATCATTTCCTCGTCGCTTGCCACGATTGGGTATTATCGAAAATGTTATCTATGTTAAAGAACAATCACTTTACTCTTTTCTTCTGTTATCTTTATTTGTTTGTCCAAAATAATCATTGTGCAGGGTCCTTACACAGTGAACGAGCACCCAGAGCTAAGAAGAAACACTATCAAAGCTCTATGCAACGCAGATTTATCAGACGGTATCTTCGTCCCCGGAAAAGACGTTTCTCTCCCGGAAACTTCCATAAGAAACGCAGGGAGGCCACTCCGGTACATCGGAAACGGAAACAGAGTTTCTCAGCGTCCGATCCTCGCTTTCTTCGCCGGAAATCTCCATGGTCGTGTCCGTCCACAGCTTCTAAAACACTGGAGAAACAAAGACCAAGACATGAAAATCTACGGTCCGCTTCCACGCAGTGTAGCTCGTAATATGACTTACGTGCAACACATGAAATCAAGCAAATACTGTCTATGTCCAATGGGTTACGAAGTGAACAGCCCACGAATCGTTGAGGCTATATACTACGAGTGCGTCCCCGTAGTCATCGCGGATAACTTCGTATTGCCGTTCAACGAACTGCTGGACTGGTCTGCTTTCTCGGTGGTTGTGCCGGAGAAGGAGATTCCACGGCTGAAGGAAATACTGTTGGAGATTCCAATGAGGAGATATCTAAAGATGCAGACGAACGTGAAGATGGTTCAAAGACATTTCTTGTGGAGCCCTAAACCTAGAAGGTACGATGTGTTTCATATGATACTTCACTCCATTTGGTTTAACCTTCTCAATCAGAACCAAACTTCTTCTGATCATGTTCCCTTTTCTTGACACCATCTTTAATTACGTCTGTCTGTAATCTGTATATAAAGAAAAATTATGCATTAATTAACAGGTTCCTTTCTTAAGGCCCATATTTAATATTAATGGGCTTAATAGACGGCCCAGATGATCACCCGCCGAATGTTATAGGCTCCATTGATTAAACTGGATCTGTTACCAACTTACCAAAATTGATGTTGAAAGAAGTTTTGAAGAAAGTAACAAAAAAAAAGCATTTTCGCAGAAAGAAATTGAAAAATTCTGAGTAATTATGGAAAATTTGGCAAAACGGTTCTTTAAAATTTGAAAAGTATAAGCACACGTCTTCTTCAATACATAAGGGATGCTATTTTTTTTATAGAAATAGTAAATACTAAAACCGAATAAAACTATAGACCTAAACCTAAAAATTTCCCGGTTACCATAATAATAAAACTATTTCGGCTACATGAGTGATTAAGGTTTAAGTTATAATGCTTTATAAATAAGTAAAAGACCCAATAAAATTTAAACAATGAGACCAATTCTATCGACCATTTATAATTATAACATATACATAAACCAATGGTCCGGTGATCCTCTACGTATTATTTATATGTGTCTACGTGTTAGTAATCCCCACATTAACATACATTTAGTAAAACATTATTTGTGTACAGTTTTATATTTAATGAAACATTTTGACATTTGACTTCTATCTTATTGGCTTAAATTGTGTAGGTTTGTCGCAACAACCGCCAGCACGCAAATACTGTCGTTTTATATTCTTTACTTTGTATATATACCCCATATTCCTACTTTTACAAACCCCCACCTTATAAATTTAATATATTAAATAAAAGATTACAGGTAGTTGACAAAAAAAATTACAGGTAACGAAGAACAAAACGAGAATTATTGATATATAAGATCTAGTTTATACGCAATTTAATCTAATACCAATTGGGTGCTTATTTGCAAAACGTTAGTAACCTAGAAAGATTCCATAATTTATGACGATTACTTATAGGATTGTTAATCGTAAGAAAAATCGTGTTTTAATTAACAAGGTCATAGATTTAACTAATTATAATGCTTGTTGTTTGAATCAGTACATGTTAGCACAATGGTATTGATTATAGCTCGATATAGTCCTCGATTTGAGTTTACTCTGTGTAAATATTATGCTTGAGCTATCTGATTACTTGGATTTCAACATGAATTTTTAATATGAAATTATTGCCAAGAAATTGGTAATTCTGAGAATATTAATCAAACACTTTTGGTATAACAAGGATACTCATGATAATTTAAAAAGAAATAAATAAATTTATAAGGTGTTCACATAAGACGCATATAAACTCCAACCTATTGAGGATATGATTAGTAAAACTTAAATCACGGTCAATCACATGTGTTATGGTGATTGTATCGTATATGTTAAGTGATTTGATATGTTTAGAGTTTATAGTGATTGTTTACAGATACTAGTAGTAGTTTAGGAAACTAGATATGTTCTTCCTCTTATATATGTATATCTTTTGAAGACACAAAATATAACACAGAGAAATGATTTGATATTCTTGTGTAGTTTAACAATCATTTTTTGTCCAACTTTTTGTCATTGTATATAATTTCTTAATTGAAAAAATATTATAACGAAGAGCCATAGGTTTTAAATGTAATTGTTATGTATTTATTATATGTTGTAGAACAGTTTTTCCGAATCTAATTACAATTTATAAGTTCCACTTTTGTCCGTACAATGTTGGACCCTGGAGACGCGGAGTTGTCTCTCCTTGACACGTGTCTATACAGAGTATGTGACACGTGACAGTTTTAGATTCTCACTTGTCTCTTAAGTTTATAGTACTTTCTTCTTTTGATGGTGTTGGACCCTACTCTACTCCGTCTTTCTATTTTTTTCACACTCTCTCTTTTCTTTTTGCTGTAAAAAGAAATTAATTATTATATATATTAATTATGATTCTTTGTGTTATATTCCACATTTGGCCATTCTTATAAGGTTAAATATATTTAGAAAATAATTATGCGCTTTTTTAGTCAACCATGACAAAACTAGTTTGTGTTTTGAGAGTTTTTTTTATCTGAAGGTTAGATGTTCGATGTGTGAAATGACCATAAGAGATACTATTCACCTAATCACATACAATATTATTTTCTTTTTGGTCAAGATAGTATTTATATCCAATGAACGTTTTTCTGATTGTGTTCTAACTATGCTTCATATATATACTTTTTACATTTGGTCATCCAGATTCATATATACACCAAGAAAATAAACTTCAAAACTATATACCAAATTCTACTTAAAATAAAAATAAAAATAAATAATGTTATAATCCAACAAATCGCATATTTGTAGAACTCAAAATTATTAAGCTATGAAAAATCGGGTTCATAATAAGAATATACAATATTGGGTTTTATATATGACTCTATAACCATTAATGTGACCGCTCAATATGTAACGATGTTCATATCCCTTCTTAACTAACACTAATTAAGTCTGATATAATAGTATTTTGTACGATCCAACTACGATGACATAGCAAATAATTTTTATTCTGAGTATATATATTTTACTAGACTGAGTTAAGGTTTGGGATTGATTTTTTTATTTATTACTTGCTGAACAATTTACTATGAATCTTTGGATTATAAAGATATCATTTTAATCGTATTAGTTGGGCGGATTAGTTAAGATAACGATAACAATTGATAGTAATATGAAATGAGTTGGCATTAATGTATAAATAAATGAATGATTAATGTAAAAGAAAGTTGAGAATGTGCTTAGAAACTAGGTGACAAAACCAAAACACCATTTGAAACATCTTATCCTTTAAAAGTAATTTAAAAAAAAAGTATTTAATGTGGCTTTGTTGGTGTTGTCTAAATTAATATGTATCAATATATATATATGATTATAGTCATAGATGTATGTATTTGTGTACTGATTTATGTGGAAGACAATGATGAGAGTAAAAGTGTCACAATCAAACATGGACTCGCTCAAACGTGAAATTTCTACATCGCAATCTTGTTTTTTGCCAATAGGATACTTGTAAGTGTATGAACCACAATTTTTGCTCCCCACCTTTATTTAAAAAAAAATATAAAATTTAATTGGCATAGACACAATTATTCAATCGAACCAACCATGTACAAACACATATCGTACGCAATTGCACTTGCCTAGGGATAATAAATTTAACAGCGACAAGTTTTCGATTTTACATTATTTAGTTTGCGCTTTGAATGGATATCAGATAAAAAGAAATAGAAAATACTAAAAATTCCGATAGAGAGAATTATTTACGTAATTGAACTTTATGAACAATTTGTTATTACACATCTAACTGTGTTTTTTTTTTAATTATGGTTGAGAGAAAAATCATAATCAGTGAAACTAAACCAATAGTTGGGTCATTCATTTTTCTAAAAAATGGGGATCATCTTAAGCTAAATCATAATCAGTTAAATCGCTATTGTGATTCAAAAAAGAAATATATATTTAAATAATATAAGGAGATATATATATATATATATCTGTATTCTATATATAAACGACATGATAAATAAAAGTAATGCTCTTCAAAGTCAAATTAAATTGATTACATGGCAGAATGATTAATATTTGAACAAGTTTAAGTAGTTTAGAAATTAAGAACACTCGTTTTGGCATCTATAAAACGATTGATCAAGTATGCATGTTGTAACTAACAAAAAAATAAATATTTAACAAAATCAAACAACTCATTCTTTTTTTTTTGGGGATCAGATCAAACAACTCCTCTTACATTATTATTACGGCTGTAATCGAAAGATCTATTACATCTTTTCATTGTACTCACCACCATTTACCAAAATGATCAGAAACTTAAAAAAATGGAAGAAAAACTTATGCTTACGAATTAGGAGTCATATAAATAATATTCATCAGTTTTCACCTATATTTCCAGAATTTAGTACTTCTCTTGATTGTCGACACCTTAACGGCCGCTTCTTAAATTAAGTAAAATTAGATAAATTTAATTTCAATAATTAAAAAGTGAACTCATGTTAAACCTAGCAAAAAGATAAAGTTACATCTTTTTTGTTTTAACCTGAGAGTTTTCAATTCATAATCTCTTATAATATCCAAAGTTAACTTTTATATATTTCGGTTTAAGAAAATAACATTCTATATTAAAATGGGTTAGAATCCGGAACACAAAATAATATGAAACACTTTGACCCAAAAATATTAAAAAATCCTAAACAGTTCTACATAAGATATTGAACATCACCAAAATATCAAAACCTTATTAAAAAAAACAGAAACAAAATACTTTAATTATGGCTGATAGGCCACAATAACTTGTTAATGATAAACCACATAAAATATTCCCAAGTTCGTAACACTTGATCCTAATGGTATCTATAATTTCGTGTTCCAGCCTAAACAACTAATCCTCAATAAAAAAAGAGACATGAGTATAAACACAGTGAAACGATCGTCTTCGCCCATATGCAACATAATGTATCAAACACATCCATCAAATTCTAAAATCCATACTAAAAACCTATTCATCCATTTCCCATTCTCATACTTAACCATATTTTTCTTTACTTATAAATTTTTGGTGACTTAGTAATTTCTACACATTTTCGACCCCAAAAATAACTTATGATCCGAAGATTCCATACAATCCAAAGCCAGAAGATCCCAAAATTCTATCACGGCTCAAGCCAAAATACAGTGTGAAGCCAAAATACAGCCCGAGCCACTCGACCCGAAGGTCCGTTGTGGCCCACGACCGGTATGACCCAGAAGGTCCTTCACGGCCCGAATCCAACATGACCATGAAAGTTCCCCACGACCCTAAGCCACACGATCCCAAAGATTCCTCACAGCCCGAAGCCAACATGACTCCAAATATCCATTCGGCCCGAAGTCAACATAACTTTACATTTGTACCTTTCTTAGTTAATTATGTATTTAATTAATTTTCTTTAACATTTTCAAACTATCATGCAATTGTTACTTAAGATCAAAACCACATTTCTCCCATAAACACATCAACATAAACATATCATCATCACACACAATTTACCATATCAAATCCTAAAAACGCAAAAAATATTCTTCAATCGATAAAAAATCACTCGAATCATCAAAATAAGCCACATATGTTGAAATATAGATCAAAGAATAGATTTTTGACATCGTGTTATCATGAGTCACATCCTCACTTTAGCTGAATCTCAAAAAATTCAAAGATTCTGAACTTCCACATGTTTGCACCCGAAACTTTATGCGATCTCCTAACTCGATCCTTTTTTCGAATTTTTCCCTCTAAACACTTGGTCCCTATATAACTTATCTTTAAAACTCATTTATGAGTTGTGTCTAAAATGATAGCTCAAAGGATCTTTTATATAGGATCTAGTTGAACTGATTGAACTTATAGTAAACAAAATTGAACTGATTGAACTTATAGTAAACAAAATTTTTTTAAAAAAAAATAATTTAAACAATAACTATAATCTAGGTAAAAAAAACAGTAACTAAAACTTAACAATAAAAGACTTCAACTTTTCTCGAGATACTTAAATTAAAACTAAGGATGGGGGTGTCAATGAAGCAATCAAGGGTAGACACGCTCGAGGCTTGTTTTGACTCAATTTGTAGCTTTTCCTTTTTCTTAATCAATTACCCTCTCGCTTTTTCTCGTGTGGAGATGTTAATTCTAGTTATTACAATACAAAAATGATATTTCTTTGATGCATTAGTTATATAAAGAAATAGACAGCCATGCATAACTCTAATTGATATGTAAAAAAAATTGTGGAAAAATACACTAGCTAATCTCAAAATCATTGACTATCTTAAAAAGTTTGAATAGAAAGAAGAGTGTCTCTAAATCCAGGAGGAAGTGATTCCACTAAGTCCACTCTTAATCATTATATTTTGGATTATTCTAATCATTCTGCTATAAATGACTATATTCTCTAACTAATTTTGATTTTGGCACATATGACCGAAGTCATACAGAAAAATAGAAGTAATCAGTGAAGAAAAAATGCTTAGGTAAGAAGACCCACTTTGCTTGAAATTATGTTACTCAAAAGAAATGTAAATGATTTAAATATTTCAATAAGGTATGAAAACTGCGAAAGATACGTAGAAGAGAAAATATGGTCTTCTAACCTAAAGGCCTAAGATTCTCTATTCCGATCTAGTCTTCTTCATCACTGTCAATGTCACATCATCGTGATTAATTTAAGTTTAGTAATAAGATTATCATCGTTTTGTTTAATAAGATAGTATACCAGGTTATTCTAACATGCATATTGGAATCAGATTGCCTCAAACGTTTCAGTTGTATATGATATATGCAGAGTTGGTTTTGAATCCAAGCAAAATAAGCATAAATTTACGAATTATATATAAAATTTTAAATGATAAAATAATTTTTTAAAAAATATATGTAAAACAATTTTTTTTGTGTGATCTTTTAAATATTAAAATCGACTCTGGATGCATGGGTCGAGCCATTCTGTTGATTAAGCAGTGTACTCCTACGTGGATTTTTGTTTACACATGACGACGCAACATCGACATCGGAATGTGTTTACAAAAGAATATTGGTTAGAAAATAATTATTAACATCAACTATTAATAATATAAAGTAGATATTAAATTAAATTTTTAGTCGTACCTAGCCACTTAGGTCCAACTTAAACAAAAGAAAGAATCCATAGCCGACATGAACATGCGATTAATTTCTAGACGCAATGTATTAATATTGACAGTTAGGTATAATCAAATCAATTAATTAAAATTGAAAAAATCGATGGTACAAAAAGTGAGAATCGTTATTCATTAACATGACATCCATAATTAAACTAAATATGGAAATGCAGCATCAAAGCTCAACCATATTCAATGAAAACAGTTGCAATTATTTAACAATGATGTTGATTTGTGGTATATGCAATACACGGTTCACACTCTCCCACATAAGCATTACATATAAAATATAAGGGATATTTATAAAATCGTTTCACGATATTTCTACTAAAACTAAGTATCTAAAAAATATTTTTTAAAATTATTCCAGGAAGGTGTTTCGGAATTTGCTGCTAAATACACAACAGGATCTACATCTAACGTCCGTACAAAACCCATTGTATCTTTCATTGGCGTGTTCGAACTTGCGACACAAAGTGTCTTAGTCATATGTTTATCTCTTCTGATTTGAATGAAATGTTTAAATTCAATAATAGTTTACAAAAAAATGATACTCATCTATTTTGAATTTATTGCTACAAATATCTATTTTATGTTCAACTAAGTCACCAATTTCGAATGACTTATAGACGTAAATCCACTTCTTCAAATAACTCAATATATTACTTACATTTATACTTAATGATCTGCAGATCATGCTAAAAATATTTAAATAAAATATTAGCGATTCGAAAATTGGTTACAAGTGTAGATCTTCTCATATAAAATGGAGTTACTTTTAGGTTCTATAAAAAATTTCAAGTTCATAGGTTTATTGTACTTAGTTTTTCAATTTTGGAATGTTAAAAAGCAGTAAATATTATGTAACATCTTTAAATTTTTTTTTAATATTTACAAATAAATATCTTTTTCTATATTAGATAATGTTTTTTTTTCGTCCCCAGCAAATATTTTTTGTTTTCTTTTAATTTGATGAATCATAAATGTAATTAACTTTATAATTCTCTGCATATTAAAAATATTGAAAATAATACTTTTACTATATGTTTGTGAATCTATATCTTTTGATGTTTAACCTATATTAGTGACCAAACTAACTTCAATTAATAATTTTTAAAATATAATATATATTTTAAAAGAATTAGCAATCCTAAACATTAACGAAATCATCTTATTATATGAAATTAAGAATTCATATTATGATTTTCCTATATATTCAACAAAGTGTAGCATACATATTCTACATACTCTATATATTCATAGATATTCACAATATGTATTCTATATTATCTATATGTTAAGGGATATTCTATTAAGTTTAAAATACGTATAATGCTTGATCTCTATATTTTATGAAGTTTAAAATACGTAATTTCTCTTATGTATATGTTTTATAAATACGTAATATATAGATTCAAGAACATGTAACATTTTTTTTTCAAAATTTTCCTATATAAAATGCCTTTTATCCGAGGCAGCGGACAAAAGAACATTAAAAGTAAATACATGTGTCGGAGAAATATAAAGGAAATATATGTGTCACAAAATGATTAGAAATGGACAAAGAGGATACGAGAAAAGCCAGCTCACCTTCTATTTTATTTTATAAACTACAGTGAATCCAAAAATTGTGAGAACAGTGATAGTTGGAAAATTTATTGACATGCCCAAAAGCACGAAACAAAGTTTTAAACGAAAATATTCCTTTGAAAGTTTATTTTAGTGTTATTTATGTAATTATACGATAGAATCAAGATTGGCATCATTCAATCTCTTACTCAAACATGTTACCAGTAACAAGAAAAAAACATCTTTTACACAATACGATTCTTATGTCAACAGTCAACACTTATGTTTCTTTATCTTTAGGAAGCAACTAAAAAAAGCATACGTAATTAACGAAAGTTTATGCATACTTTTTTTCCTTAAATGTGCAGACTTATCTAAATATGAAAATAAAACATCTAAATGTTTCAGAATTCATTCCATAGTTTGAACAGTTATACTACATAAAATATATGTTGATTAAATTTGGTAAAAGGTAGTATATGATACATTGATTATAAATTTTTTTGACACAATATGAACATGAAAATTGAAAATCAGTACTAACTAAAAATGCATTAAATACACCACAAAATTAAAATTAATAGATGGGACAATGGGTCCTTTAATTTTCCAACTTTATAAGGGCCAATAAGATGATACGAAAAAAGGAGAAAATAAAAGTGGAAAATGGAAAAGGACAGAAAAGACCATAAAGTTTGTCTCTCTTGTACTAATTTACCATTTTCCTCTTTGTATTCTACC
The DNA here is from genome assembly GCA_000218505.1 of Schrenkiella parvula. Taxonomy (NCBI): domain Eukaryota; kingdom Viridiplantae; phylum Streptophyta; class Magnoliopsida; order Brassicales; family Brassicaceae; genus Schrenkiella; species Schrenkiella parvula. Next base: position 9,112,914 of record CM001193.1, on the reverse strand, counting down.
TACTCTTGGCTTTGGCTGCTACATTTCTCAATATATACAAAAAAACAAACCCATGGTCGATAGCCAAAATGTGGCCGAGTTTAATGTCTATGTGCATATACTAGAGAGTTATATAGTTGGGTTTATTGAACTTCTTTTACATATTTAATATCTAGTATATATGCGCTTCATATATATACTTAGGTTATCTATAATTCGTTTTGAAAGTTTGGATATTCAAAAATTGTAGATATTCTTTTGATATATTTAACATTCCAATATATTTTTGGTATTTTTACTGTCGTTGTTTATTCTTTTACCGAGTTCGGAGTCCATTGACCCGAGAGCCACTTGGTGTATTTTTGATATTGTATATTAGCCATATAAAGTCAATTATAATATAGAAATAATGACCCTGCATATAATGGTACTCGTATTCAAACAAAAAAATAGAGATCATGATTTTGAGATTGAGTACATAACGAATAACCAGTACAAGGTCAATAACTATGTTAACCACGAACAAACTGATATACTTAAAATGAGTTCTTTATTTTTATTTTTTTTTAAATCACGACGAACATCTATATGATATATTTCTTGCCGGCAAAATGGGAGTAAACTTAAAGTCTATGTGAGACAGACCTTAAAGATGTGAAAACAAAAGGGTCAAAAGACGCACAACGCAAGCTCCAAACAAATTAAAAAAAAAGAACAAAAAACTAATCATATTGTACTAATCATATAATCATTTGTTTATCTTAATTAGGTAAAAAAACTATCAACTTTTTTTAACCCTTTAGCAAAAAAAAGAACAAAAAACTAACAATTTTTTGTTGTATTAAGTAATTATTTTTTCAGGGGAGTGAAGATAACATTACCATTCATCACAGCTATAGTTCAGTGAGGGTTTTAAAACAATAACATATTATAAATAGAGCGGAGTTTAGAGAAAATAACATGTCATAATTTATCATTTTGATGTAAAAGTTCAATATTCCATGTGTACAAAATATAGCATGTAATTTTGTTATATTTTTTATTACAATATTTAATAAAATAACATAGTTATTTATCTAGTGATGTTGTTTAGCTAATTTATCAACGCAATAAACAAAACTTTGCTACTTACGTTCGAAGTTGTACAAAAAGAAATAAATTAACCTGTACTTTTTTACTTACACGTCACACATTTGGAAACTTACTCACACGTAAAAAAAAAATTACCCCACAGACAAAAACATTAACATAACGACACCACTTCCCATCTTTACCGGCAAAAATGGTTCGCCGGCCGGAATTTGTCTTCAGATTCCTAATAATTTTCCATGGAGAAAGTTTCTTCGTACGGAAACGAGTCCCAGAAGAATCCATCGATCTTGTGGTCATTCGCGTCTAGCAAGAGATCAGGGAGATCGGAGAAAGCGTCGTCTGCGACTGAAGATAATGAAGTCATCGGCGAAGTCATCGTGCTGGACGGAGACTCAGCTGCTTTCCATTCTACAGCGGCTGCTGTGGCGGCTGCTTGAATGTCTTTAGGATCAGCGCTTGCCGGTCTCGGCAAACGACGAGCGAGCTCCGGGAAATTGAGGTGAGCAGAACCGCCTTTGATGGCTAAAGCCGCAACGTCGTGTGCACGCGCCGCCATCTCCGCCGTGGAGAAAGTGCCGAGCCAGATTCTTGATTTCTTTCTTGGCTCTCTGATCTCAGACACCCATTTTCCCCATTGTCTCATTCTGACGCCACGAAAATTGGGATGCTTAGAAACACCTTTCTGCTCGTTTTTAGTCTTCGAGTTTTTTCCGGTTCTTCTCTCCGGCGCCGGTGACCGGAGATTACGTTCCGACCGGGGAAGAGAAGAGTCTTGCATCTAAAGGAATTAAAATGTAACAAAATCTGTTTTTTTGTTCGTTCTTGTATTTTGAGGTGAGAGAGATTGAGTTTGCTTCTTCTAATATATACATCCAAATACAAAGCAATTACTCTTGTGTATAATGTTTATTTATTTTTATTTATTTTTATTTATTTTTATTTTTATTTTAATAAAAATTACATATTAAAACCTAAAAAAGACTTGATGACTGCGTCAATATCTTTTTTTTTCTTTTCTTTTTGTCATAAGAGTACTTTACTTTATGTATTTATGATATAATATTCATTACTTAGACCTGAACTGGACACTTGTTAGTTTGTATCACGCTCGCTTGTACTGTTATCACTTATCAGTTATCACATTTTTTTTGTTTCTTTTGCTAATATCAGTAACCACTAGTTTTTCTAATAATTAGTCCTTCCAGATTAAATATACGAACTTGAACCAGGTCGGACTAAACTTAAATTCTTATTGGATTTGAACATTTTTTTTATAATCTTTTTGAAATGGTCTAAATAAAGAAACTAAGCCAAAGTAGTTTTATAACAAATTTTATATTAGTTTATGAATATAAATGTTAAGAATGTTACATCAGCAATAATTGAAGATATAATTTTTTTTGTAAACAGCGTTGAATATTAGATGGTTCAGATATTTAAACTAGCTGGTTTGTAAATAAAAATCCATGGAATGTTCTAAAAGATAGATTACTATAAAACTGATATTTGATACTTGTTTTAAAAACTATGTTTTTAAAATTCTGACATGCATTTTAACCATCAATTTTTTATTGTCTATTGTATTATAATTTTTCTTACAACATACAAATTTACAAAGAACCATTTTATATGCATATATTTATATTTATGATGTACAAAACTCTCTGTAACACTCGAAACCTAGAACTTTAGCCATCATTCAATTAAAGTAAAAAAAAATTGATGAAAAGAAGTTTTAGAAAATCTGCTTCAGTGACAAATTTGTAAATGAGGATACAACTATAGACCTCTTTCTTTTTCCTGTGAATGTAGACATATTCACACGTACAGTAAATCTTAGGAAATAATTTAGATGTAAGTAATTTAACTGGAAGTTATGGGCCCTTATTTATTTATATTTTACTTTACAAATTTTCTTCTGATTTCAATCTTTTGTTTTTTCCCCGAAAATGTTATATTTTCATTTTCCCGACCATGACTCATGTCTGCCTACAAAGGTGACGCACGTTTTTCACTTGGATTTTGACAACGACAATGATTTTCGTATAATGGATACATCTTTAAAATCAGTATCTAAATATCATAATTAGTTTTCACCTCGTTTTTCTAATTAAAATAACTAAAACAACCAATGAATTAAAATTCATTTGAAATATGAGTAGTCTTCGTTAAATACTCTAGCTTGATTTCATTTCGTAAAAGTATTTATCGTTTGAAGTTACGATTTATCAACCGCACATTTTCGTGGACAAAACGATAACTTTATGTAACCATATTGGGACAATATGTATATAACAAAGTCAGTCAATGTCTGTACTTAGACGTTTGCTTAAGGTCTATAAACAATCGACTAATTATGTTCTGTACTTAGACGTTTTCTTAAACCCCTCAAATTTTAGAAGAGACTCAGGCTAAGATAAATTATGAGTTTATATTTATATATATATATATATATAATTTTTTTAAGAAGTATTTAATTTTTTCTTTTCTTTTCATTATTTAATACAAAACAACCAAAATTTAAAGATTTCTAACTAAAATTTACACTTTACTTCTCAACTATTTTGGATTTTTAAAAAAATATTTTTCTTTATCATATCTAACATATTTTATTCATTCTTTTTTGGGGCCAAATATTTTTTTTGGTTTTGAAAATGAGAGCTCAAGGCTATGGGGGCATGGCTTTATTTGGCTCTCTTCAAGACCAAGACCGCCCCTTTTCTTGGACATTTGCGAATATGCGAATAATAATTGTAGAAGCTTTTGATATTATAAAAATTTTAAACTATGAGACGTTTTTAGTAAAGAAATTGTGTAGAAGATTGCTGCGAACGACGCACGTACGCAAAACGACATAAACACATGTTATGTATATGTACAAAGTATGATGTCGAAAATGTATACATTATAATCTAAAGGGAGCATGTTACGTATTAGTTTTATCGTGGGTCCATTTTAGCGATTTATACGAACGCAATAGAATAAAAACTATAATTACAAGTTTTTATACAACCATGGGGCTTGCTAACTTTTATTAATGATCGGTACGTATTAGCAGCCTTCGACTTTGGAAAAATAGATGACTGGATATTCCAAATTAATCTGTAAAAAAAAAAGCGTAGAAACAAGTTTTACATATGTAAGTTAAAAAGAAAATAACAAAAATATTTCTTTACATACAAGTTGGAAAAACTATAGTGATAATTTAATAGTAGATTTTGGAAGCTAGTGTACAATTTATTATCAAATCCCCATTTTTCTGTAAATTGGTTGTGATTTTCTTTGAGTTACTAATAGTATATGTGTCCACCAATAATATTTGGTCAAAAGAAGTTTCATACATAGTTTTTTGTTTTTTATCAACCACACACATTATTAACATATGGCTCTTTGATTGATTACCTAATTCAGGGGAAGAGTGTTTACAAACTTTTATCGAGAAACACAAATTAAACACTTTGTCTTTTTCTTGTGTGCAAAATAAACTCGTCGAAAAGATTGGAGAAAGCATGTTATTCATCTAGACATTGTATTATGCTAACAAACATAGATTATAAAAGTATATCCATAATACAGTAATGTGCATTATATTCTTAAAACTGCATGTTTCTATTAAATATATATAGAGAAAGTCAAATTAGGTTGATGACGAAAGTATAACAAAAAAAGTAAATTTAATATGGATTTCTTAATTCCTAGACACTTTAACTACTAACCATTAGAAAATGAAAGATAAATGCAACTTTTAAAATTGATTTATCTTATAAAATACTGGCTGATAAAAGATTTATAACCGAAACATTATTTTGCACTATGTTTATTCACCTACCAAATTCGGTTGTTATGTCTGAAGTTTTATGTTTATGCTATTTGAAAACAAAACACAATCCTCAAAACTTCACATGCATGTTTCAGTTTAAGCTAACCTCTTTTCTTATTGATGATGAGAATATATATTTTTTTCTTCAAAGTAATAAAAGAACCAACAATATAAATAAATTGCTGTATAACTGTATGAATACATAGCCCCATTTTCGAATTCTACTGATCAATGCAAATTTGCAATTAATATAAAGAATCTCATATCTTTTTAAAACTTATATATGAAAACGAAATTCTCGATCAAAGAAAGATATAAAACAAGTAAATTCGTATTACAAATACAACTGAAATAAATTAGTATTTACCAAGTACAGTTTTAATGAAAGCAATCAAGAGAACATTTCAATGATCAATATGATATAATTTGAAATTGGAATATGATAATCTCATAGTAGAAACGATCATTTTATTAATGCTTCTTCATTCGATACTAAAAACGAAGAGTACTGAAACTCCGCCGTATGTTGATGACCGTATGTCAAGCTATTACATTGCTACATATAAATAAGGGTAACGACAATTTGTATACCGGTAAATTTATTCAAAGCAATACCAGAACGAGAAGACGAAGAAGAATGTGTTTATATAACCATATTGAGAACTCAAGCAAAAACCAAACTCTTCAGAGCCTTGCAGTACGAAGTTGCTGCTTGATCAAAGGTCGAATGTATTCATGGTACCCATCAGGAACCACCGAGTCGTTCAATGGATCCTTCCATGCTTCCTCAAAGAGCTTCGGGTACACATTACCGTCGTAACGCCCCAGCACCGAGCTCAAGTAATGGTCAGTGTAATTGAAGGCGTCCACAAGCGCAACCGCATTAGGACGTACCTAAAAACAAAATGTTAGTAAAACTCATCAGCCTTTGAAGGAACCAAACGCAGAGAGAGAGAGACGAAGAACCTGAGAGTATAAGGAACGGAGCTGATCGTTGGCGAGAGAGGCTTGTTTGGGAGTGATGGAGTTGGTTGAGAGGAAATCACCAAGGTGCTTGTGAAGGATATAGAGAGCGTATATGTAACACAGATTATTCAGCTGTTTCTTCACTCCTTTGCCACCTATGTCTTGCTCTACTTTCGCTATGAACCTAACCGAAACAAAATTGGTTAAATTCAGGAGCTGACTCTAGAGAATCACTAACTTATTTGATCTGTGTGCAACGGTGAAGAAGAAGCTTACTTGGAAACAACGATCAATTGGCAATGAGCAATTGCAGCCTCAACCAGCTCGGCCAATAGCTCTGAGAATCCTGCAGAGAAACGAGGAATTTGTGAGCAAACTTGGTAGAGTTTGGTCTTTGACATAGTGACCAATTGCTCTGGATTCATGGAGTTAGAAGAGTACCTTGTTCTTGATTCTCAAACTTGCTGAGATTTTTGGCACAAGCAACAGCCATTCTCAGAGCCCTTGCTTCAAAAGCTTCCAGTACCGCACCAGGGTTTAGCCAATCCTCAGCTACAAGCCCAAAGAATAAAACCCTCATCATTAACATAGGAACCGTATTGAGAAAAGATCATTCGTTTATTGAAGAGGGGAGTAGAAAAAGTAAACTTGAAAACTCACCCTTTTGAACACCAGAACGACATTGCAAAAGATGTTCTGCACAAGCCATATAAGCAGTTGTGCCAACAGGAGCCTTTCCAGATCCCAGCTGGGAGACTGTCTTCATGAGAAATCTAGCAACCTATAAACACAATTGTTGAACAATAACGTGAATAACCGCAAATGGCAAAGGGGCTTCGAACCTTTCTTATTGAAGAAAGTTTTGGGAAACACAAATGAACCAAAAACTTTAAAAGCAGTTGCTGAATGTGTCTTGCATATCAACCAGAATAATAAGCTGACCAAAAATTGTAAAACTGGCAAAAACCTGCAGATAATAATATCTAAGAATACAGAACTCACAATACAAAAGCATGTTAAATCAAGAAACTAGCCAAAATTCCAGAGAGCTATAAGCTGAAGAGCCAAATACTAGCTGACAGTGTTATTCTAGTAAGTAGCAAGTGGAATAATTCAGACTTGATACATAAACGTAATAAGTACCTGTAATTGCAGCACAATGTTGTCTCCTTCGTATGTGCAGGCAGGAACATATACAGCAAAGAGCTCGGGGAGCCCACTGCACCACAAGTAGCCATGTCCACCACATAACTTACGACATTCTTCGATGCCATCCTGCACCCAACAGTAGGCTTAAGCTGACTTTTCAAGTCTATAAACACCTTCAAACCACGTCATAGAGGGAACAAACTTTCCAACATGCGAGCGGTTTGACCCCTTGAGAAACAAAACCGATCAGTCTAGTCTAATGAGCATAAAGTATCAGCTCTTGAACATACCGCAGTGGCTGTGGTGGTGAGAGACTTCAATCCTGCAGTGCATGCATGAGCCTCAGGCAATGTTGCGAAATCACTGGCCTGCAGTCTTTCAGTTACATCCGTGTACAGCCATTTTAGCCACTCCCCAACAAATCGAAATGCATATGCAGATGCCAGCAGAGGAAATAGCCTGTTCTGCTGAGTTTTATAATCAATCACCTGTGGTAACAGTACGCAGAAATATATTACCAAACGTTGATGAGAGTACAAAAAAATTCTACAATCATGAGTATCTTTGATTATGAAGTTTAAATGAGTACCTGTGTCTCAATGCCACCATTCCGGGCGCCAAACTGCCTCCGCACTGCGCTGTACCTTGTAGCTATGCAAACTGCTCTAGACAGTGCATTGGAAGCATCTGCTACAATTGTTTGTCTCACAAACACCATAGTACCATACATCAGCTGCTTTGGAACATCCGATGGAACATATTTTCCCTCCCTTGTAACTTTTGCCAGCCTTAAGCGTTTTGGAAGAGGAGAAAAAATGCAGAACCGTAAGTCCATATTTAAGCACAAGCCATTTCCTCTAGAACTAGTATTACACCGTTAATTAACCAAACAAAAAGGCTAAGAGAGAGCACCTCATGAGCATTTGATCTCTCGGAATGCGAACTTGATCAAACATAAGAAAACCGTTGTCCATTGAATTGTATGCTCCATTTCCCATCTTCGTCCCAATATCACCAACAATTATATTGGGAAGAGGAGAATGATCTTCTAAGCTGCGCAGTTGCACGATGAATCCTGGAAGAGGAAATTTACGCAATAAATACCCGAGCAAGAAAAATGAAACAAAAAATCCAGGGAAAATTTTCCCAGTACATACCATGGACACCATAGTCTTTGCCGTCAGTTATGAGACGAGCGTAAACAACAGCATGGGTAGAAACTTTTCCCAAGCCACCAGGCCACCACTATTCAACAATCAAAGACAGATGAAAACCTTAACACAACTAAGAGACTGTGTATACTCAATCAAAGGCTTCTTGCTGTACTCACTTTAGATGAAGTCTGAGTTGGACTGTGAATTACAAACTCATCCGTCTTGGGATCAAATGTGGCGGTTGTCTCAAGGCCTTGAACATTTGAGCCATGACCGAGCTCAGTTTGTGCATAACACCCGATAATCTGCATCTTATTCGCAAGCGACAACCACTTCTGCTGCTGCTCCTCCGTGCCCTGCCCCTTAATAGCAGGCACGAACATTCCCTGGAGAACATATACAAGAAAGACGAATCAAAGAATCAATATGCTGCCTTTAGAAGAATCGAAAGAAACTGTATCTATCGATAAACGAGACTGAGGAAGTACCCAGTGAAGATCAACAAAGGCAGGCTGATCAACGAAGAACCTCAATCTTCCTGCTTCTTCCTCTGTAACCAGCAACAAAAAAAATGGAAGAGCACACAATCAAAAGACGCAATTCAAAACCCTGCAATAACGATAACAACTTCATACCAGTGAGACGAAGCTCGATAATCCTCTTCCACGCATGAGCACATTTCTTCAACGTGCTCTTAAACAGCTCCTTCCTACTCAATCGAGCTCTATCGCTTTTCACGAAGACCTATAGAATACAACGAAATCTAGAAACTTTCACAAATTGAACACCGGGGAAAAAAAAACCCCTAATCCTAATCTCCGTTTCCCGAAACCCAAACGAAATAATATAATCGAGAGGACAAAAACGACGAGAAGATTCACCGGATCGCTGGCGACGAGGCGGGCAATTCGATCGGAAACCTCAAAAGCGTGGCGGGAACCGGCCCAGACTATCTTCATCTCGTCGACATCGAACTCTGCCTTGTTCCTCTCACCGGCAAGGTTATCAACACCCTCCATGGTTCAGAAATTAGAATCAAACTTTCCCGAGAAAACTCAAAGATGATTTTTTTTTCTCTCGCGATGAAAAGAAAAAAGAAAAACCCAGAAAATAACAGAGCTAGCAAAAGAGAGCCAAATGCCTCTACCGATATAATTGCAGAGTAGTTGGGAGAAAAAGAAGATACAACTTTAAATTTCAGAGATAAAAGAACGACAAAATTGATGAAAAAATTGAGTTTTTTTTTCCAAAAAAAAAGGATTCATCTCAGATCCAGTCTTGGTCTCACTACAGACATATGGAAACACACGTGGAAAACGAGTAATATCGGATTCTTTTCCAAATAAGAATAATTATTATTCAATGAATAATGAGAACAAATCCTGTAATACAAGACCGTATCAATTATATATATATATATATATAATTCGGCGGAGTGAAAACAATCAAGATGAAATAATGTATGCATGCATTTGAAGATGACGATAAAAGAAGGATACAACAACTAAACTGAAGATAAGATAATGTTTTGTTCATGCATTTGAAAATGATGATAAAAGAGAATAAACAATTAATCTGAAGATAAGCTTATGTTTTGTTCTCTTATCTTAAAGAGTATGGTTGCATGTATCGTATTATGTGCAGTTCGAGAAAGAAAAAAAACTAAAGTTGTGCTAGCTTAGCTAGTTGACAAATTGACTCAGTTGTTAACTCGTTATAATTGTTTAGAGTAAGGCCCTTTTTTTTTGGTCGTGTAAGTTTACAGTTAGGTCTTAGCAACTTCAAAAAAAAGTTCGGCAAATTAAGCAATTATTAGTATTGTTTTGATATAAACGTATAAGACACCATTTTTGTTTTCTTAACGAAATAAAATTGTCGTTGTAGCACCACAGAAAACTTGCGACGTGTAGCAGTATGGTCCAATATACGTAAACTCCCTTTCAAGCCGTATGGTTTTTGAGTGCGTCTATCGTTGACTAATAATTTCGAAGGAAGACAAATCAAACTTAAATTTTGAGTTTTTCTAATCGTTCACTAATTAAATATTTAGATACTAAAAACATCTATTATATTTAATATGATAATTTCATGCATAACGTATAAGTCGAATGCTATATTTTATTACATTTCGTAAAAGAAAAAACATTAAGCCATAGTCTATAAACTAGGTTTAAGTGGCGTAGGTTAGCCTGAAACGCTCCTTAATATAGTCGCCGGCGAGGATAGGCGGAAATCTGCACCAAATCATAGAAACAGAGTTATATGAAAAGTAAAAAGGGCTCAAAGTTTTGTTCTTTTACCGTTTAAATGTGCAATGTCCTAAGTTGGGCTGAAATTCAAGAAGAGTTTTCTTACATACCTTGGGGGACAAGTTTCACTGCAACAACTCTCCAAACATTCCACGTTACACTCTGGATTGGGATCTAAGAAGAACACCACCTATAAAAAACCTTCTCCTTATATGAATTACTCTAACCAGTTACCATCAATTTGTATAGAAACGCGAAAGAACAAGTAAGTTACCGAGTAACGTTCTTTTCCCACAGGCATCACTCTGTGCAATGTAGACCTAAACCCATTACAAGAAAACACGAAACGTTTTGATTCAGACAGAACGCAGAAACCAAACTAACTTCCATACTAAAAACACGAATAAAGTTTACCGGAACAATCCATTGGTCCATCTCTCCATCATATCACCAATGTTGACGATAAACGCCCTATGGTTACCAAAAGTCCCAGGATTTCAAACAATCGTTTCTAATCAACTGATCTCCAGATTCCAGAGTCTAAAAGCTAAACTAACCCTCTAATTCCAGGTACATCTTCCCAAACACGTGGTTGTCTCGATTTGTCTCTACAAACCTAAGAGTTCACATACAGTGTAAGAACATAAGGTTACTAAAAGAGAAAGAGTATGAGGAGAGTTACAATAGAAATTAAGAACTATTTACCTGAAGTCCTGGAACTCCATCAGTCAAAAGAAGAGTGACCATTCCATAATCTGAGTGAGCTGAGGCACCATATGTTTCTACATCCGACGAAATCACTTCACCTATAATCATAACAAATGCAGAGATCAAAACCTGACTCGAACTCCGGGAATATGAATTATCCTTCCACTGATTAAATATGTTTAGATTAATGTCTCTTGCTGTGTTAATTAAGAATATTAAAATTAATATCAATTCAACCAGAATTTGATGTACATAGTTACCGGGATAGTGTAAGAGGCGAACAACTGCTGTAGGATCATTCAAGGCTCCAACTTGTTCGAAGAAGTCCTCATCTAAATCCAGTGACAAAGCAATCAAGCCGAGCAATTTTCTACCCACGGACCTTAAAGCAGCAAAGCAAAATATCAAACACCACTAGAAAGTCGATCCAGGAAAGTGACATTAAAAAAGAAAAAAAGTTGAAAATAATATATTTCAAGAACACACAAGCACCTAATACTGTACATTTGTGCTACCAATCTAACTGACCTAATATTTATCCATACCATCAAGGTTCAAATCTAACTATTGATTTGGAATTGAAACCTATTCAACTGAGGATGCATGGAGAAGACGGGGTATGAAGAGAGGGCGTTTTTAGTTTGAGATTCACTTGGCAGAAGAACGACAAAAGAGCAGGTAAGCTTACAGGACATTCTTGTAGTAACATTCCATGGTTTGCCTCCATGACGGCAAGAGATCTTACGATACACATAACCAGTGAGTGATAAAGACAAAAATATTTGAGATCTACGATGAACGAAACAGGTCGTAAGATATTACCTTCCGAAGGCCATTGATTTGGGTAACGATGAGCAAGACGGCCTTCCAAAGAGCCAAAATAGAAGCTTTCTTTGGAATCACCTAACAAATACAGATCAAAATTTTCAGATTACCTCAGAAAGAGAAGAAGCCATATGCAAAAATGTTAAAAAAAAAAAACACCACCAAATGAATGAACCTATGGAGGAGGTCAAGGACGGGTCGAGTTTCTCCGCATAGAGTGGAGTATAACCGAGAAAATCACGGCGGAGTAAAGCCATTTTATCCTCTAATGGGAGGTTAAAGAAGTCTTTGCTCTCCTTAAAAACCCCATCCATCAATTCTTCTGGGATGCCATGATTGTTAACATAGAAGAATCCATGTTCCAGACATGCCTTATTCACACAGACATAATCACATCAAACAGTTGATTAGCATTGAGACATGATCTCAACTCTCAAGTAAACATCGTCTGATCACATCAATAAAATAGCCAATTATTAAACGAATTGAGAGGTGCGATGCAATTAATCAATTCGCATTAAGCAGAGCGATTAAACAAAAAGATAAACCCAATTTTCATCAATTAATGCTACAGGCACTATTAATATCATCATAATCACTTACCTATCTGCCAAAAAACTAGTGAAAATGGAAAAAATAAAAAACTTGAATTCCCCAAAATCCCTTTACTACTACTGATGAGTATACAAAGAAGAAGCAGAGTTTCTACTAGTGGAAGCAGAAAGAGATGAAGGTGAAGAAGTACCTGACGAATCAATTGTGCGGTGGAGATTTTGTCCGGCGAAGAAATATCAACGATCGGAAGTAGAAGTGATGTTCCCATTTTCGAAAAATAGAGTTTGCTTTGATAGATTTGAGTCTATTGATATATGGTGTAATAATATATTGGAAATTAAAATATTTGCGAAATGTAGAAGTGGGCTCAAAGAATTCTCACATAACAGATTAGGCCCATTTATCCATAAGGCCCATATCATAACATTAAGGTTTTTATATATAACGTAGAATCCGAAATCTCAAGTATTTATTTGGCTCGGGCTTCTCATATCATTGATTTTAGCCATAAGGCCCATATCATAATATTAAAGTCTTAATATCAAGTGGAAGAGAGAACGAGTTCTTGCTCTCCCTGAAGACTCCTTCCATCAACTCCTCGGAAACGCCATGATTCGTTAGATAGAAGAATCCATGATCCAACAAGCCTAAAAATTGGAAATAATCATCAACAATATTACTCTATAGTCAGCACAAAGAAGCATTTACTGTTAGTGTATAATACAAGAAGTAGAAGAAGAAGAACCTGACGAATCAATCGGGAAGTAGAGAGCTTTTCCGGCAAAGAAAGATCGATGATCGGAAGTTGCAGAACCGTTGACATTTTTTCCTCTTACCTCCTCAATTACATTTGAATCTCTCTCAGCTTCGTGTTGCTTTTTAAAGCGTAGCAGTAGCAGTCTTGTGACTCTTGTCTGTAATTGTCCGTAGAGAACGCATACTACGACGTGGTGTTTTTCTTGCTTTACTTTTGGGCCCGAGTTTTTGATATAGTAGGATTTAGGCCCATTAAAATTCCATCCTCGTCTATGTCCATGTTTTGTTTACAGTTGAGATCATAACAATCAAATGTGTGTGATTTGTCTTAGTTTAATATAGGGTCATTATTAAATCTGTGTTTAAGGATAGAAAAGACATGTTTTAAGATTTGTTCAAAAAAAACTCTCTAATTTGAATTCATACTCCAAAAAATCTACAATTGAAAGTTAGAATTCTTATAATTCAAAGTGAAACCAACAAAAACATTTTTGTAACAAAGTGATAATAATTAATGAAGATTTGAGACCAAATTAGAATCAAAAAACTTTTCTAAATACACACTAAAACCAAAATCGAATTATTGAGTAGTTTTGATTTATCTAAGCTTATTTGTGACTAAAATCGATTTGAAAGAAGAACTTTAACTTTCAATTTGAAAAAAATTTAAATATGAATTTAAATTGAGGATTTTGTTTGAAGAAGCCTCAATACATATGTCTTTTCTTTATATACTAAATACACAATTTTGATTTAATAATGATCATCTAAGATTTAATGACACTGCATAATAAGGGGTTAAAACATAACATACAATTACGTGAGGAGTTTTTATATTTGATTTTTAGTTGTGGTATTTTTATCTCAATCATCTTTAGTTGAGGGGTATTTTCATTAAAATAATTTGTTTTAAATATGAAATCGTGTTGTCTGGAAAAAACAATACATTTCGTTTGTTTATATCTCGAAACGCATAATTTTAATTTAACGGCATTATAGACGGAGGGGTTATAACATTAATGGACAATTAGTTGTGAGGAGTTTTTATACTAAATTTTTAGTTTTGGTTTTTTTATCCGAAACATCTTTACTTGAGAGATTTTTTTCACTAAAATCCCTTTATTATATGTAGTAAACGTAATAAATTTGTAAGAAAATTGAAAGAAAAAAATAAAAATTCAACTAAATAAGCAAATTTTCCGATTTTGGCCTGACGAGAGATCATAAATTGGATTTGAATTTTTAAGGATAACTAAAACAATTAAAAAAACAGTTTTATCACTTTTTGATAAAGACGGTAGATGTAAGTGAAAATAAGGAAAGGGAGCTTCCTTCACTTCAAACATGAGTTATGTGTTACAATATTAGTGTCTTAGATCTCATCATCTATAAAGATACGAATTACTACATTTTTTTCTTCACTTTTTTTTCTAAAAAAGCGAGGAATATTTATAAAAGAATACTTGACCCTGAATATAGAGACCATGTTTTATGTATATGTGTTGGGCCAACCTAGTCGTATGACCTATAAGTTCGATGGTTCTGTGTTTTCGCCAATAACAAAGTGATCAAACAATTTGTTGTCGCAATCTACTAGGCTATTGAATTGACAATATCGTAGTTGATAGACCATATTTTGAATGTTTGTGATGTGGATGCTTGTTGGCTTTAGATGGTCAGACGATAATGATATGCATGTCGAAAAATTCAGAAAGCTACTATATATGATATTCATGCACTTTTCTGCAAGTTTAGCTGTTGGGAGTTTGCTGATCGATTCTTATGAGAACCTGAGTGTTTTATTTTCCTCATTTGATGCATCGTGGTTATATTGGTAGGTAGAATAAAAATCACCAACTATACGAACTACACTTATGTTAAGTTAAAAGCTCTAAATATGCCACTCACTTTAAGTCTAACAACGCTGATAGATTGTCAAATAAAAATAAATGTAAATTTTTGATGTGTTTTTTTGAAGATAGTAAAACTAATAAATATTTTGATTAAAATAAATATATAAGAAACTAAACATACATACCCGGCTTAAGACATAAGCCAGTGAAACAGTTGATTAGGACATCTATTCTAAAATGGCATTTTTTAGTTATATTTTATATATATATATATATAAATTTTAAATAATATTGATAATAAAGAAAGTTTGATAGTTTTTTTTAGTTAAAATAATACTTTTTAGGTTTTTTAATATATTTTATTATTTTATACAAGTTTTTAAATCCTAAGAAATTTTTATATTAAAAATATATACGTTAATATATCAAACAATAAATCTACGATAAAAAATGTAAAGTTAAAATCTTACTTTATTAGTTTACGATACAAAAAAAATGTGATAGCTGACTGAATAGAAATATGACATTCACTCAACAAAATTTGTCTGTGTGCCATCACTCAACATTATTCACTAACACAATTTGAGTCAGTGTCGATTTTAGTTTAAGTTTGATAGTTCATTTGAAAAAAACATTGGTTTAATCTGACACTGAGAAGGTATCAAAATGGAGGTGTAAAAAAAGCACAACCAAAGTTATTCAAATTGAAATAGGCCCTTCTTCCTTTATTTGACACAAGTCTTATTTAAGGCAGTAACTCTCGAGCTTCTTCCTTTATTTGACACAAGTCTTATTTAAGGCAATATCTCTCGAGCTTCTCATATTATTTTTTAGGCGGAACCGGAATACGATGTGAGGGATCGACTGAATCGCTCGTGGAAATAATCTCTGGCTCGGACCGGTGGAAACCTACAATTTTGACAAATCAACCTTTTTAGATTTCTGATTAAAGACCCAAACTTTTAAATTGGCACAAAATCACCCCCAAACAATCAAAGTCAAAAGCTTTTATAGCACAAAACAACAAATTAGAGGAGTTCTGATGTTACAACCTGGGAGGAGATGTTTCACTACAACAACTCTCTAAACACTCCACAACAAAGTTTGGGTCTGGATCTAAGAATACAGCTACCTTCAAGTACTTAAACCAACAACATAAGAAGAAGAAGAATGATTAGTGAAAAAAGACACTAATTAAAGCAAATGTACATCGTATTCGTACCGAGTAACGTTCTTTTCCCGTTGACAACACTCTATGCATTGTAGATCTATAAAACCACAGAAGAAGAAAAAAAGAGGTTTTGAAATCATATGTAATGCACCTGAAATGAAACTCCAAATGAAAAGAGTCGAATTTTCGTTATGTTACCTGAAAAGCCCTTTAGTCCATCTCTCCATAAGGTAGCCAATGTTAACAACAAAAGCACTGTAGTTTTTACACAAAGTACTCAATAGTGTCAGCCAAAATATTATCAATCTGTGGTTTATATATATATAACTTACCCTTTGATTCCAGGGACATCTTCCCAAACTCTTGGTTCTTTATCTTTATCCCTACAAACCTTTTAGTATGTAAACATTGTTAGAAGTAGAAGAAGACAAAAAGAAGAATCTACGAGAGATGAATAATACTTGAAGCCCTGGAACTCCATCTGTTGCAAGAAGAGTTATCATTCCAAAATCTGAATGAGGAGACGCCCCACATGTTTCATCTTCTAGTGAATTCAACTCTCCTGTATAATCGAACAAACAAGGAACCTCAAGAGTAATTTACTTAAACTAGCAATGTCAGTGCGACTCATTCTCCATGAAAAACCTATCTCCAAAAATGCTGCAAAGATTTTTGTGATTAATGACCTGTATAACGTAAGAGGCGAAGAACTGTTGCTTGATCATTGAAGGCTCCTACTCGTTCGAAGAAGTTCTCCTCCAAATCCAATGCCAAAGCCAATAGGCCAAGCAATTTTTTGCCGACATCACTAAGAAGAAACATACACAATTAAACAATAAAACATAACAAAAACATACAAAAAAACAAATAACAATCGAATAGCATAAAAGCAGAGCATGTTTCCTGCTACTCACATGACAGTTTTGTAGTAGCATTCCTTGGTCGGCCTCCAAAGCGGTAAAAGCACTATCAAAAACCCACAAGACATATTTATCAGCATAAACAAAAGAAGAAACTATAATCTCAATAAGAGGTTTACCCTCAGAAGGCCATTCATTAGGGTAAAGTTGACTTAAATCTCCTTGTGAAGATCCAAGAGTGAATATCTCCTTGGCATCTCCTGTTAATACAAGTTGGAATCACACACTGTTCTTTGAACGCAATTTAATGAGCTAATATCATATAAGAACCTATAGAGGTCGAGGAAGATTCGGTTTTCTCGTCGTATAAAGGTGAGTAACCTCGAACACCACGGCGAGCCATCACCATCTTCTCGTCAAGTGGAAGAGAAAACAAGTTCTTGCTCTCCCTGAACACTCTTTCCATCAACTCCTCGGAAACGCCATGATTCGTTAGATAGAAGAATCCATGATCCAAACAAGCCTTAAAATTTGGAAATAACCATCAAAATTTTCACTCTATAGTCAACACAAAGAAGCAGTTACTGTTAGTGTATAATACAAGAAGAAGAAGAACCTGACGAATCAATCGGGAAGTAGAGAGCTTTTCCGGCAAAGAAAGATCGATGATCGGAAGTTGCAAAACCGTTGACATTTTTTCTTCTTACCTCCTCAACTACATATGGATCTCTCTCAGCTTCCTGTTGCTTTTTAAACAGAAGCAGTAGCAGTCTTGTCTGTATTTTTCAGGATATGTCCGTAGAGAACACACACTCCAACGTTGTCTTTATTTTCTTCCTTTACTTTTGGGCCCGAGTTTTCGATATACTAGGCTTTAGGCCCATTAAAATACATTCTCGTGTAAGACCATGTTTTGCTTACAGTTAAGATCAAAACAATCAAATATTGTGTGTGATTTGTCTTAGTAAACATAATAAATTAGTAAGAAAATTGAAATAAAGTTAAAAAAATGCAACTAAATAAGCAAATTTTAGGAGATTCGAATATGGCCTGAGGAGGGATCACAAAGTGGAGTTGAATATTTAAGGATAACAAAAACGATTATAGACTATAGAGACATTTTTTGATCAAGGATGGTGTAGATATAGGTGAAAAGAAGGGAGAGGGGATCTCATCAGACTGATATGGGAGCTTCCTTCACTACAAACAGGAGTTATGTGTGACGATATTAGTGTCTTAGATCTCATCATCTATAAAGATACGAACTACTAGATTCACACCTTTCTTTCTAAAAAAAAGTGAGAATATTTATAAAAAAATATTTGACCTTTAATATGGAGACCATGTTTTATGCATATTGTTAGAGATGGGCTTTGCATTCTCTCATAAAGCCCACTTAAAATTACAGTTTGATATGTTACAAAAACAACATAAATTGTAACTCATTTAGATCAGTGTAGAAAAGAAGAAGATTTTCATATCTGAATAACAAATAAGGATAAATACCGATTATGAAGAAAAGAAGATCAAAAAGATTTCTTGATAACAAGAGGACAACCTAAACCTTAACTGATACTAGAGTTTGGTCCGTTACGAGGACAACCTAAACCTTAACTGATTTAGGTCAGACGAAAATAATAAGAAAATTGTCATATCTAAATAACAAACAAGGATAAAACCTGATTTTAAAGCAACGAATATCATAAAGATTTTTTGATAAGAAAAGGAAAGAATTGATTGATTTTGAGTATAAATACAAGGTGGATTCTCATGAAGACATCATCATAAAATCATAAGAGACATTTTTATATTCATCTTTAGGTTGGCGTCTATATCAACCACCTATTTCTCCTTGTTATTTTTAGTCTTTTGAAACACATCAATAAAGAATTTATCTTTAAATCCACAACTTATTTTTTTATTTTTGTTAAAACATACACACGATGTTACAGTTCAACACATATGGGTCGGTTCAACGTAGTCGTATGACCTATAAGTTCAATGGCTATGTGTTTTCGCCGGTAGCAAAGTGATCAAACCTTTTTTCTCGCAATCTGCTCGGCTATTGACTTGTCAATATCGTGGTTGATAGACCATGTTTTGAATGTTTGTTGGATTTGGATGGTAAGATGAAGAATGCTACTATATATGATGTTCATGTATTTTCTGCAAGTTTAGCTGCTATAATTTGCTGATTGATTCTAACAGGAAGCTGAGTGTTTTATTTTCTTCATTCGATGCATCGTGTTTACATTAATATATAGAAATGAAAATCACAAACTATACGAACTACACTTATGTTTAAGTCTGACAACGTTGATACATTGTCAAATAAAAATAGATGAAAACTTTTTGACATGTTACTTTAAAAAAATCGTAAACCTAATAAATTTATTGATTTCAAATAAATCTAAAAAAAAAACTAAACATACCGACTCGTGTAGTTTGAAATAATAGAACGTTACTACATAAATTGTAGTAGTATAGACATAAGATTGGTGATATCATCACCTTGTTTAGTCTATTGATCCATACCATTTTAATAGGTGTTTTGTTCATTATTAGATATACAATGATTAAATAGCTTTTGACATAAATACATAGTACGTATGATTTCAAATCAAACAATGTTTAGAAAAGAAAAAGATCTTAGGACAGTGATTCCTTAATTAATGGAAATTTTAATAAATGCAAGTGGACCATGCATCGAATTTTGATGATTCCAGGAAAAGCAGTATTCCATTTTCACTATTTTCAGGATTTATAATAATTTAATTTAGCTATTAATTGACTCTAAAACTTAGCTACAAATTATATATCTATGGAGAAAGAAAATATGTATACATTAATGAATTTATCTAATATTATGATGAGCAATCAGTATATAAGTTTGTGGGGAACAACTTTCATCATTTTAAGCAAAAGACAGCTTGGCCACATAAATTAATAATAATTTAGCTTCCTTAATAATTATATACATAGATCATTATGTCCGAGATTTGATTGCAAAATCTCGACTGATTCTTGAATTGGTCGCACCACCGTCTATAATCTACTCCTAACAATTAAGAATTAAATTTTGACTTTATCAACCCCCAGTATACACCTTATTCTACGGTTGATTATAGTTAGGTTTTGAGATACATTACAGTAAAAACTCAACGTATAAAATAATGACGAAAATAGCATAGAGATATTGACTCTCCGATTTGAAAGAAAAAAATCTCAATATTTATGGATTAATAAAACAAAACATCCCACACAAACAAAGCTTTAAACATGCTTATTACATTTGCAGAAAAGATAAATGAAAACAAAAAATCATTTTAAGCGAAGTTTAAAGAGATCCTCTCTGACGACGAGGTTGCACGTGTGGCACAGCTTTTAAGCATTAGACTAATTACGAGTGATTATCGATCTAATGATTATTGCCGTTTTTGATTTAGCGGTTAATCGCATGTGCCAGCTCAGCTACTCACATGGCGGAGACACGTGGGACCAGTCCCCGAACCAAACCCATTCCCAACCCACGCTTCCTTTATTATTTTTTTATTTTAGTATTTATTTTTGGAAATGCACGTATCCGCACGTGCGAAGGACTCTACCACCAATGGACCATTGTGGTTCATATAATTTTTTTTTATAAAGGGTTTTCTAATAAAGTGGCCATATATATAATTGACAATCTCCTATTAAAGCAGAATCTACGAAAAGCTAAGTTACAAGGGTTTTTGCTTGATGCATCAAATAGAAACTATACAAAATTATATCTTAAAACTTAACATATACTATAAACTAAAGGAAACAGTAGCATAACATGGTCATTTAATTATAATCATTTGTTTGTGTGTTCATTTTATCTAATGGTGATGGGACAATCATCATGGATTAGCCGGAATCGTGCTATGTGTTTTTGTATAACTAATAACTCTCGTGCTTGTTGTGAAGATAATATTGAGTTATAGAAGAAATGTTATGCACATCGTCGGTATCGTACAATGTGTGTCTCTCAAGTGTTTTGCGACTTTGTATTTTCATGGTAATATCAATCACTATAGATCAATAATACGAATGTTCTCATGAGAAAGTCTGAAATGGGAAGTCATCGAATTTAGGGAGATTGTTTTTTGTTTTCGACAGTTGAGAAGATGAAGCGTTATGGGGCAGAACGAGGAGGACACACGTGTGCTTCGCTGTCTTATGATACTGAATCGAGTATGGAACTTCGAGCTCCACGTCCCTTCCACGTGAAGCTGGTAATGCTCGAACCAACTTGCCTTTAGTTTTCGATCCCTTCCTGTCTTTTCTCACATTAATGTTCCTTTTTTTTCCTTAATGCATATGATTTAATGTTGTCTGTCTTTTTAAAGGTGTCGTGGTTTGTGCATGTTTATTATAATAATAATTGTATTATAAGACCCATGTTAAAGTATTTCAAACCCCTTATGCTAAAAAGTTACTAAATGTATATTCCATGCGTCAAAATCTCTCTAGCTAAGAAATGTTATACATTTGTTTTCTAAACAAATAAATATGCAGACTATTGGAATAACGGTCGAGCTCAAAATTAAACTTACATCCCCATCAACCATCCAAGAGAGTCATGCCGGGTCATCGAAAGAGATGAGTTAAGCTTGAGAAAAGACGATCAAAGTTGAATTCAGAAACTTTTTCTTAATTTGATCAATAAAGGAATGTTTTCTTATATACAATTGTTGTAAATAAAACCAGAACAAACCGGATGAAAACAATGTACATCTAACCAAAGAGAACTGGTTATGTACAAAATCAGATTTAAACTATCTAATATACTTCTTTAAGATGGAGTAAATATAGTGATGATGATCTCCAATAGTAAATTCCGAAATATTTTTTATTCAAGATGTAACATATTTTAAATAAAATATGATCTTTAGATCTCACAAATATATATATACATATACCTTTTAAAATATATCCTCAAAAGTCTGGTAAATTCAAAATATAAATCAATTTGACGTTTTCAATATATATTAATTACAAATAAAAAAAATAATATATATATATATAGATATATAAGTATTGTTTCTTCGCGAACAAATTATAGATGGACACAAATATAAAAATGTCCTTCTATGGCTCTATTTGAAGTCATTCGAGGCTGATTTTCAAAGCTTTTGACTCTTTCTTCATTTAAAGCTCTGTTTTTAGAAGTATTTTAGTTTCCTATCCGGATCCGACTTACAACCATCTTATTCTTTCTTTGAATGATTAATTAAATTGATTACATACAAAAATGTTATAATCATACTAACAATTGTAATTTCTTAGATTAGTTCAATGTTTTTGTATACCAAACTAACGGAAAAAAATATGAGATGCATCATTTCTATAATGTTAATTAAATATAGAGTAAAAAACTAAGAAAAAAAGAGAAGAAACGGGTGCATAATAAAGAGTTATGGGGTCATTTACTTAATTTATAGATAATTAGAATATTTAATAATTTTATTGACTCCAATCATGTAAAGTAGCTTCAATATTTATAGTTTTTATATAGAAAATTTATAAATAGACTATGGGATAAAACATTTTTTATAATAATCGTTAATTGATCATCGATTTTCATATGCAAAATTAGAATTAAGTCTATCTGGATTTTTTTCTAATGTCACCGCAAGCATAACACTTGTTTGGTTCTTTCATAGAGGACCATATTGTTTACTATATATAGAGATTTCGTATCAACACAATATAATAATGCAGTTTTTGAATATCCATCCAAATTTTTTGAAGGAGCAGCTTCAACTATATCTTTTTGTGTGTAACTAAAAAGAATGATTTATACTTTTTTTTACAGATGACATTAAAACTACATTTTGTTAGTTAAACTTCAAGGGTGCCAAAAAAGAACCAACAAATGTGTTATATCCTAAGACATATTTACAAGCATCAAGATGAGATGTTCATTCTTAATATGCAAATCATGATAGCTTCAAATCATAATAGGTTGAATAAAACAACCTTTGACCAACTCTTCCATTCAAGTAATGCATGACTTTTATATAACTTGAAGATGAAAAACACGAAATGAAGAAATTTAGTAACACATTTTGTGAACATGACATATGGCTTGGTGAATATATATACAAGAGCTGTTGAAACAGTCTTCGATATTGCTCTGCATCAGTAGATAATTCACTATCATTTTTAGACATTATGACATTGGACTCCATTGGAATGGAACAGGGTTTTCAAAATTTAGTTTTGCATTAGTATTTGAGGATACAAATGATATTGCAACGATTCATTTATTCTTATACAACTCTTCAAATTTTATCTTTAGTGCATTATCATATCTCATTGACTTTATCTTCATCTCTATTTTTTTCTCCTATATGTAATAATTATATAATTTTTTAAAATAAACATAAATGATGAAAAATGATAAGAGTATATCTGAAGATTTTCATATCTGAATAACAAATAATGACTTAGTGCAATATTCTAAAAACTGGACCGGATACCGACTCAGTGTTTTTACTGAACTGGTTGGAATGGTCCAACTGGTCGAACCGAGTTTCTAAAATTTATTAAAAATAGAATAAAAATAAAATACATTTATATGTAAATAAAAGAAATTTACAACATAAAAGTAGAAAAAATAAACTTAAAATTTTGTTAATATCATAGAGTTATTGGAAAGGATGTAAATAGATAATAATTATATGTTGTAGAGAAAAAATATATATCATGATTATTAACAAGAAAATTTAAATAAAAATGAAGATATTTTATAATGTAAAGATGAAGTATATTTTTTAAAAATGTATAACAATTTTGCATTTAGCATTACATATTTTTATATATGTAAAAAATGATAATTATGATTTTAAAATTTTGTTTCGAATTAAATCTGGATATCCAGTTTTTTTCATGGATAACCCGAATTTGAATATTCAAAATATAGAAATCTGATTCTGGTTCTAGATAACAAAATTATGGATCTGGATACTTTGAAAATAACAGATATCTAATATGTTTCCAGTAGTACGACTAATACAATCAACAACAAAAAATATATAAGTAAAATATTTTAAATTTCTATAAAACAGTGTGACGATAACTTACGCTAACAAACGAGTTTCTGAAGAATAATAGAAAGCAAAATGCGTCGACAGAAAAGAAACATTTGCAAAAACATTAATATATGTTTTTTTTATTTACTCTTTTTTCTCTTTTAAGGGTCATCGTTTACTTATCTATGGAGTTCAAATAATTGGAGGAGTCGTCATGATTAGAGAATGAAAGAAACCCAAAAACAGAAGTGAAAATATCGGACAAAAGTACAGATGGGGCCCACAATATAATTGATTGACATTACGTTGAAGGACAAAATGGTCATTTACCCATCCTTTTCTTCGGACACAGGCCATTTAGTGGTCCCATTGTGGGGTCAGCTCCACGTGAAAATCACATGATTTCCATGCATCCTTTGGTCATTCTATGGGTCCCGCCTTCACTCTATTGTAGTCTTCCTTTATTTATCTTTATTTATACTTACTTTTTTTTTGTCAATATACAGACTTTTTTTCTTTTCCCTTGATATAGACTTTTAAGTAGTTTATTCGCTACATTAGGGGGAAAAAAATGAAACTGCAATAGCAACATTTTTCGATTAAACACACAAAAATCGTGGTGGTGTTTTTTTGGATATTTTCTTTGCTTTGGTCGCAGATCTAATTGACATTTTATGTTGCTTATACATACAGAATGTTTTATTGTATTTTCTATATTATTTTGGACATGCTTGTTATCGTAAGAGTATAATTCCACCGGGACAAAAAAAATACATGTGATTTTGCATCGTATTTTGTTAAACAAAATATCATGGCGAAGAAAAGAAAAAAATATATATAAGAAGATACAAATTATGAACAATTTTTTTAAAAAGGGACAAAAAGTCATAGTTCCTAGCTTATAAATGTGTAAAAAAATATTTAAATAATATGGTCGTTTTGCTAATTTTCTTTTTGGAGATAACAATTTTTTATACCAAAACTATTTTTTACTTTATTTGAGAATACCCTATTGATAGACTTATTTTGTATACTTACACAAGTGTACAATAAATTTTCTTCCTCCAATTCTAAAGATTCACCCAAATCTCTCCTGATTTTTCTTTTTGTTAAAAAGTATTAAACCTCATCGTTTGGTTTCTTAGCAATTTCTTTCACCCAAAAAAAAATCTTTAGGATTCCCTTTCACAAATGTTATTAACTATTCATTGCATCAGAAAGTTTCATTTATAGCATCACCTAACATATGTAATAATTCGTTGCATTTTTATTATTTCTTTTGAATATTTTTTAAGAAAGTTACATTTCATAAAGCCCTTTTTATTTTTAAAAAATACATTTCAATATAGATTTTACTTCTTTGTGAACTTTATATGAATTTGCCTTAGTGAAACGAATCAGTAAAAATACACATAAAAACGGTAAATGAACACCAAAGGCAGAAGGGGTAGAGTTCACGTGCATGTCACGCGGGTTATAGTTGTGAACACACGAGCCTCGTAGTACGGTGTAAAGATAGAGTATAACCAGAGTCGCACGATTCGCACGTGGGATGTTGACTTGTCGACTAGCTGAATGGGGTATGTACATAATTAATGATTTAGTACTTCCCTATGATAACATGCCACGTAGTAGATTTACAATTGTATTGTGGGGTTTTACACTGTCACAATCCAGCTTTGTCCGAACAACATGATTAATATTGGTCCCTCATCGCCTCATCCCCATTTTGTTCCTTCACAAGTATAAAAATCTTTCAAATTTTTATATATACAAAATTGTTAATATTATAAATATTTCTATGCCCCAACTTTAGTTTTCATTAATTTGTTTTTCTTTCAATTTTTAAAAAGTTGTTCTAAAAATGTTTACAATTTTTTAGTGTGAACATTAAAAATAAATAAAATCATACACAATAATCTTCTCTCAAAAAAAAAATTATACACTTTTTAATTCCGATCTATTCTGATTTAACTTATAATTTTATTTGGATTTTTTTCTTTAATATCTTTCGGTTTTCTATGATAATTTTAATAATCAAAACACTAAATTATAAATATTTAAATTATTAGCCTCCAAAAATTCATGTAATACATGTTGATGGGTTTCAAAATGATTCTTTGTCCAAAAGAAACATTAAATGCGTTCTATTGATTCTGTCATGAAAATGAATTAGGAATGAAGCTAAAATATAAAAAAAAATCATCTACTGTAAGTATAACGAATGTAAGACATTACTTCATTTGTGTTTCATCCATTTAGTCTTGTCATGCTTACCACTAAGACCCTTTTGTCTTAATTTGATGCTTTATCATATATGTACAATGATATAAATATTACACTCCGTTAGTTTCATAAATAATGTTACAGTGTAATTGTATTACGGTAAACTGTTTACAATTGAAAACTGATACTGGTTTAAACAAATACCTAATTTTCATTTTAATTTATTTGATAATTTTATTAGAAGCTTAATAAATAGGGATGTATTGATATATTTACAATAGTTTTTTCTATCTGTGCGAAAAAAAATCAATATAGTGACATAATAGTGATAAGCATTTCCCATAAGAAACATTCATCTGTCTTTATATATAAAAAAAAAGTTATGTCCCATGATATGAGTCGCGGTTTCTGTAATATCATAAAAGTTTCTTATTCAGGCTTGCCAATGATTTAAATACAACAACATGCCACATAAATATGAGAAAAATAAAAAAGAAGGAAAGAACAGAAAAAAAATAATCGACCGACAACAAGATTGGTCAAGAGGAACTCAATAATCGAATCATTAAGCACAGTGTAATAATACCCACAGAAAATATCATACCACCTACTCGTAGGGGTGCTAACGTAACTCAACATATCGAGACAATGGGACCGATCAGGATACATGAAATTGTGGAAGTGATGATCGAGACAAGATAATTAACAATCACCAAAGTTTCAACCTATCCAATTATGAATCCAAGACCTCCTAGCTTCGTGGCTATGGCCATAGCTAGCCGACACCTATATATACTCGAACTTGGAGTCACATGATAATTTGTAATATTGTATAAGGACAAGAGTAAATTATGCGGTGAACAAAATTTGCTTGCGGTGAACATTAACATATATCATATATCATATATTAATTATCAAGAAAAGATAGTATTTCAGAACAATATAACAAGAACTAGCGGATTGTTAGGAATTCACTCACATGAATCCGATTTCCAGTAGACGACTAAAGCAAACAAACACAAATGATTTACCATTGTACATTTTCAATGTAACAATTATGTTTAATTTCACTTTTACAGACTTTTACTATGATAGAATTTGAAAATTTGAAAATTTATTTTATATTCATTTTAAAACAAATAAGTTCATACTAAAATAAATAAATAAAAAACTTTAATATAAAATATAAGTTGATAATCATCACAACGTCACAAAAAATTTAAGTTCTAGATAGAATTGCTATAAAAAAAAATTTCAAAATTTATTATTTCTAAGATACTAAAAATATTATTATTTATTATTTATTTTCAAAATATTATTTTTGTACAAAAAAATTAAATTTATAAATATTTGTATAAACATATTTATAAGTGTTTATAAAACACGTTATCAATTTATAAACATTTACAGTAAAAAAAACATAATGCAAAAGTACTTTTGTTTAGTTTATAACAGTTTTGAGTCAAAATACTTCGTTTTTTTAGTTGTAAACTTTTTTTTGGGTCAAAAGCTTTTATTTTATTTTTTAATTGTAACTATTGTCGTATTTCCATAGCACATAGTTAAACTGTTGATATCATTTATTACATAAATACTTTTTTTATAAGAAGAAAAAAAGCCGTTCGCACCACGGCAATAAAAAAATGGTAGAACCAATGAAGCCGAAAGTGTACGTGCAACAGTGTAGAATGAAACCTGTATCATTAAAAGAGGCCATGCCTCTTATTCATTATTATTAAATGGGCAAACACGACGACGAGATTAGAGAGGCTCATCATCATCGATTTGGTCATATGGGACTTTGCTGTTTTTAGGGAAGAACCAAGTATCGTATGATTGTCCACACTTCCTCTGTCGGCGCGTGAACCGACAATTCGACACTCGCGTGTGTGTCAGTCACGTGGTTCGAGTCTTCTCACTGGTTCATACTATTGGGTCCACGTGAGTTTCTTTTCGTATTTGTTCTTCTTCTCTTCCCTTTTTCTTCCCCTATATCAATGTTAAAGTAGTATTTATAAACTTTACTAGTACTATTTTCCATTAAATCAATTAAATTTATAATTTAGTTTACTTTTTTAAAAATGTCCCCATAATTTTCTGAACCCCCACGTGAACGCCACCACTATTTTTTGTTTTTCTCCTTTTTTACTTTTTTTTAATGAACGGCTTTTTTCATTTTTTTTTATAGACAGAGAGCTTTAAACTAATTTCAAATATATTTGAGTAATCTGTAGCTTTTTAATCTCTTTTGCATGTAGACAAAATTACGTCGGAGTTTCTTTTCTATATATGATATGAAATTTCTAACAAGTTGACTATAAACTTTGCATTATTTTTTTAAAGATTAATTAAATAATAAGTATGTTTTCTTTTTTTTACTTTGACTAACAATTAGACATGACACATTAAGTTATCATTACTATTATTATTTATTGTAAAACACATTAATCTACAAATTGGCACGACTCATCAATTACTATTTATTACGCGAGTGACATAATTTTCCATTTAAAAAAAAAGCCATGATTCTTTTTTCTTTTAATGATTATCTTTATCTATTTAGTTTTGATACACAAATAATCAGGATTTATTTTGAGACGCAGACGTGTATGATATACATCTTTACAAGGCGTTGTTATAATTGTTGATGTAATGCATAGCCTCTAAAAAAGAAAGCCGACTATTTTTTTTCTTTTAACATTTGCCAACCAATTTTGTCATGAGTAATAATTATTTTCTTGACGTAATATTATTCTTCATGTTTTCTTGAATAATTTATTCCGACCTGCAGAAATTATTCGCCTTGTCCATTATTTTTGTTCGAACAAAATAACATCAACAAGAAAAATAAACTAATCTTAATTTAGATATTTTATATGTAAGACAGAGTTTGTTTCGAAACAAAGTTTTCAAGAAAAAACCGGAACAACGTGTTAAAGAAAACAAAATCTTATATAAACCATATATTTTTTATGTGATTATCTTTTAATAATTTAACATTAGATATTTTAATTTTCCAAGATCGTTAACTTATTGAAAAATTGAACTAGTTAATGTAGTTTTTTCTACACATTTCTACATATTTTGGTTTTCAAATCACTGTTTATTTGAGATATTAATAAAAAACGTTTGAATAGTATTTTTAATCTCCTCACCAATATATTCATCACATAAAAAGAAAAAGTTGATCAAGACTCGTAACCTTACCAATTTATGTTAGTGTTATCTAATATAACTGTGTTTGGATTCGAATCCAGTTTAATATGTATTATTGAATTGTTAAAAAAAAAACTTTCTACAAGCTTTCGCTTATTCTCCGTTTCAATCTGTAGACAGACTTATATACATAGCGTTAGAAGCAAGGTAGAAATAAATATTCTCAATTTTTTTTACATTGTACTATTCTGTTTTCTTTATCACGGAGAAAAAAAAATGAAGAAGAATTGTTTTTATTTTTCCCCAGTGAAGTTTCTTTAGTGAAAACTTTTATTTCTAAGGGAAAAAAAAGAAACTTCTTTGAAAATATATCTCGTATGTGACGATTGTCATTGCAAAGAAAACATTAACGACTATAAAATCGGACCCACATTGATTATGAAAATCAGATCGACGAAAAGTTTGTGTGTCTCGTTCCAATCATATCGACCCAAGTCATATTTGATGGTTGTCAAAGCATATAGCTGGATTAAGTGGGTCCCAACGCTGAAATCTTTTCTCAGCCATACGATATCATCTCAACATTTGTTTTCTCAAGATTTTTATTTGTGGACGTCCATTCCCTTTTTCGCAAAAAAACTTTTAACTTTTTTTTTGTGAAAATTAGACCCTCACCTTTAAAAATGCAAATCAATACTCTCACCTCAATAGTCATTCATAAAAGAACTCACCGTTCGATTGGTCGACTTTAAAAAACTCACACAATTTTAAACACACCATTTTCATTGAAATTAAATGGCATGACGTTTACAAAACTAGTGTTGTTTTTTACTTTAAAATGGATAGGACTTTATTATGTCGATATTATAAGATTTATTTTAGGGAAAACTTAAAATTAATTTTTGTTTTGTTTGAGAAAATTTATTTTTCAATTTTTCACATTGAAAATAATATTGTGAATCTCAAAAATGGTGTTTAGAGTTCGAGAGTTTCACTGATCTACAGATGAGATAAAATTCTTTCAATTTTTGTGGTTATGTTTCTTGGTGAGTGTTGGGTTTTTGTTTATCTGAAATATGAAGTTGTGATACTCATTTTTGTTTAAAGTTTTGATTTGTTCATCCACACATGCGGGTATTAGTCTCCAGACGATGCTTATGTTGGTGAGGAGACACATGCGGGTCGACACAGTGGTGAAGAATTCACATTGAGCAAGATTTTGATGCCACGAAAAAGGTATCGTGGTTTCCACATGAGACTATTGACAAAAAAGAAGACACTTCGAGACGCAAGAGAAGGTGATTGTGAGGTGAGGTGATGGCCGTGAGGCAAAGTAGGTTTCACAGACTTTATATTTGTTTTGCTAGACTATCAAACATGTTGGAAGGGAACATGTAGGAGAATTATTCCTTTTGATGACATTTTCCTAGAAGGGATAATGATTGGGATGTTATTAGTTGCTTATATGAGAGATAGGAATGATGACCAAATGTTTTCAATAGCTTGGGGTTTTGTTAATGTGTATAATAAATCCAACTGGTTGTGGTTTTTAGAACATTGGACTGAAAGTTTGGGGTTACATATAGGAAGTTGATTAACTTTTGGCAGTAACCAGTATAAAGGATTAACTGTTACGCTGAAAGATTTTTTGCCATTTGCTAAACTGTGTATGTGTGTGCTACACATATTCATACAAATTGGAAGAAGAGCAACTATGGAGCAAAATTGTAAAATTTGTCAAGATAAGTGTTGAGCAATAAATTTAAAATTATTTAATTTATTAATACAGACTTATTAATCTCATGTCCAAATGCATGACATGTTTTAACTTCCGTTACTGATATAACACGTCCTATTGACGGGTTATATTGCATGTAACTATTCAGATTAAAGTATTGATCTACATTTTTCAAAGATTAGGGCATAATTTACACAAAAAAGGTTAAATGTTTTTCTTCAGAAAACCCCTTCAATTTATTTTATGATCATTTTCATCTTTTAGCGTGTCACTGTGGGACCCTCACTGTTAATGCTGAATTAATATCCTTAAGGATTTGAAGGGAAGAAAAATCTTGTTGCAACTAATTAAAAGATTCAATTTTTATATTGATTAATTGACCTTTATGATAAAACAATCTGACTCTCACAATATAAAATGTTTTTGTGACATTAAGTACTTATATTATTTTACGAGTAACCATTTGATTTTAAAATTATGAAATGACTTCCTATTATAACATATAATCTTAATGTAAATGTTATTAATTGTAAATTATAGAAAAATATATGAGATTTATATATTTTTAATTACGAAAATATGTATGAGACTATATATAAATGTTTTATTTTAACAAGTTTTTATAAATTTACGATGTAAAATAGTAGTAATATATTATAATTGTTTTTAAATTTCATGACTTATTATTTTATTGCTATTTCAACTATAAAAAAATTATTATTATGTAATTTTCAACAAAAAGTATGTATATGTTTTATTATATTATATTATAATTTTTATAAATTAGTATTCGATAAAATGATATTTTGGTAAATTAATAGAATTTTTTATTTTAAATGGTGTTTTTTATGTAGTTAATTTTTTGATAAATTAATATTTTATTAAAATAATAAATATTTTGATTTTAGTATTATTAATTGTAGAAATCTTATGATAGTATTTTTTGATGGTCGGAAATAATCTGTTGGGTTTGAACCACAGTGATTGTGTCTTTAATTATGATAATTAGGTCCGCACAGAGAAACATTTATGGCATATGATGGATGATATACTCTCTCATCATGAATATCATTATAAATTATCAATCAGTCTAGGGTACTGTTTTGAGTTATTAAGTGGTTCGACGACAAAAGTAAACTCATGCGGTCGAGTCATGCGTTAGAGAAACAAGAAAATCTGAAAAGAAGTTTGAATTCAATTCAACCGTTTTATTTGCCTTTCATTTATTATTCTAATCAGTAGTGAAAACAAAAAAAACAAAAACCTTATTACAAAAATATAAACAAAACTAAAAGTTAAAAAAGTAAAAGGCTTAAAAGTGTGCAACAAGCGTGACTCTTGGCCTTTAGAACCATTAAGAGGAGTAATCATTTTTTTCTCTTTTACGACAATAGTAATCAAAAGGATAGATTTGCATTATCATTTCAACTTTTTCTATCTTACAAAACATAATTTTCTTTTAAAATCTCATAAAGCAAAGTCAAATCGTGGCCAACACTTATGAAACTTTGACTAGTTCTGTTAGAGGTACATGGTAATCTATAAGATTATTGCAGATAATATATTGAAAAATATGTCCAATTACTTCTTTTTTTCAATGAGGGTTTGTAAATTTTGACCAAACAATCTGATTGAATTAAAAAAAAGTAAGATCTACAGGCATTTAAATTAATGCAAACAAAAATACAAATAAAATATTGATAACTATTAGATTTTGTTCTAGTCATATGTGTTTATTTTTTAATTAAGTGGAAGAGATGTCCATTCTAGAGTCATATGAATATCCTAAAATGAAGTATTAGTGATAATCTGATATCATCTTTGACTGATAGATATACTTATAATCATGAATAGTGCGACTATAATTGTTATATTATCATATTTCTTAGTTTTGATCATTTGTTTGGGTTGAAAAAGAGTTAGATGAGGGGACAAAGAAGCACAGTTTGTGATTATAAAATTATTTCTATGAACTAAAGGCTCCATAATTAATTGACTTAAGTAATAACTATTTTGCCCCCAGCTTGTCACAAACTCATGATTGATAAAAAGAAATTTTTTTTTTAAGTTAATATTAATCTCTTTGACTCTCTCTCTGTACCTCTCTCTATATTAACCATTCTTCTTCCTTTGCTTGCCATTCATCATCATCATCTCTCTCTCTCTCTCAAGAAAAAAATCAGAAAACTTTAGTGCAAAACAGAGTCCAAGAAAAGTCTTAAATTTGTTTTTCTCTGAGAAAAAAAACGAAAATGATGTTGGAGAAAGACGATCTGGGTCTAAGCTTAGGCTTGAATTTCCCCAAGCAGCAGATGAATCTTAAATCCAATCCTTCTGTTTCTGTAACTCCTTCTTCTTCTTTTGGATTACTCCGAAGATCCTCCTTGAACGAGAGTTTTAATTCTTCAGGTACGTCATGGTTCCTCTGTTTTTAGTTTTCCCGAGAAAAAAACAGAGATCTTTCAGAGATTCATATCCATATATCCTCTTAATCCTTCAAAGTATCGATCAAACCCTCCTTTTATCTATTCTAAAATTCAATACTATTGCGAGTTTTCAGTTTCATAAGAAAAATAAAAACCAATCAAAACCTTAAAGGTCTCACCTTTTTTATATTTTCCATCTTACGCATGCAGTTCCAAACTCAGATTCAAGTCGTGTAGAAACAAGAACCTTCATCCGTGGGATCGACGTGAACAGACCACCGTCGACGGCGGAATACGGCGACGAAGACGCCGGAGTATCATCCCCTAACAGCACGGTTTCAAGCTCCACCGGAAAAAGGAGTGAGAGAGAAGATGATACGGATCCGCAAGGCTCAAGAGGGATCAGTGACGACGAAGACGGCGATAATTCGAGGAAGAAGCTTAGACTCTCCAAAGATCAATCTGCTATTCTCGAAGAGACCTTCAAGGATCACAGTACTCTCAATCCGGTAAGATTATTCTCTACTTTTACTTATTTTCCCACCCGAAAATTCTAGTTTTCCCGGGAAAATTAATGGCCATTGAATGAAATAGTCGTTTCTGGAAACGGGAAAAACGCCTAATAATATTCACATTTTTTTTGTCTTTCAACATTTACTACTTATTTTGTTCAGTCAATAAATGCAGTTAATAACATTTATTCTGTAAAATGGCATTTTCGTGAATCTAGACTGAACCAAGGTGATTCTCAAACTTTATTTTTACAGAAGCAGAAGCAAGCGTTGGCTAAGCAATTAGGGTTAAGAGCAAGACAAGTGGAAGTTTGGTTTCAGAATAGACGAGCAAGGTGAACACACAAACATACTTAAATTCCCCGATGTACCCCTGATTAATTAGGTTTACTTACAAGGGTAATTTCGGTAATTTTTAACAGGACGAAACTGAAGCAGACGGAGGTTGATTGCGAGTTCTTACGGCGATGCTGCGAGAATCTAACGGAAGAGAACCGTCGGCTACAGAAAGAAGTAACGGAGTTAAGATCGCTTAAGCTCTCTCCTCAGTTCTACATGCACATGAACCCACCAACCACACTGACCATGTGCCCTTCATGTGAACACGTGTCGGTCCCACCACCACCACCGCCTCAAGCTGCCACGTCAGCACACCACCATAGGTCGTTGCCTGTCAATGCGTGGGCTCCTGCAACGAGGATCTCTCGTGGCTTGGCGTTTGACGCTCTTCGTCCTCGGTCCTAGTCTTTTAGTTTTGCAACCAAAGGGCATTACGGTCATTTACTCTGTTTTTCGGGACGACCAGATGCATGTAGTTGTTGGTAACATGTATGTAGTATTTTTAGAAAGAACAAAAAAAACAGATTAATATTTTTCTCCCTTCAAACCATTCATGCTAACAAGTAACAACAAGTGTTTACAGCCAATTATCCGATATTTATTTCTTGAATTAGTTTTTTTTGGGTTTTATTGCAATAATTAATTTTGACAACTATAAGAATATTTTTTCCTTAAGAGATTAATATTTAATTTTAAGTTAACTACTGTCTAGAGACAAACCAAGAAGTAGGACTGGATAAGGATTATGTTAAAATATTATATAGTGAACTCAAATAGTTGAAATTACCAATTGTTTTTCAGCAAAACTTCGTTTGTTAATAATTAAAAAACTTATCGTCGTCATACTCAGACCACTTGTTGTTCTTGCCATGAGTATGGACCGAATTTAGGCCTTTTGGACATGAAGGATGGGCTAATGGGCCACCTTATATTCAGCCACTTAGACTAATACTAAATAAGTAAATATTAAAATCATAACACAGACAACAAAAGATATTTTTTTGTGTACATCCAGCAACAGAGAGAGGTAGGTCCCAAGTCCCAAACATCAAGATGGAGATCACCTCTGCCCAATAGAGTGAATAGGTGCCTCGGAGATGACAAAGGAGATGTCAAAATATTTAGAGCAAAATCTTTTTTGTGAGACTTTGGACTTTAACTTGGAGCCTAAGGCAACTGCTCTCATTTTGGCCATGGCTTGCCTTGATATTTTGGGCTTCTCAGAAGTTTGTTTTGAAAGTGATTCGAGCATCTTGTTGAAAAATACAAGCTGTTGGGTTCCTACAAGACTGGGCCTCGACTACACACCTAGATCATTAATAAACCAAGGAGATGGCTACAACTATCCTTCTCATTTTGGAGACGCCAAGCAAAGAAGTGTGCTAACACTAGGTTTGAGCATAAAAACCGGAGTCGAAAAACTGAACTGGAACCAACCCAAAATAACCGATTCGATTTGATTTCGGTTACATATAAATTACCTATTGGATCTTGCTTTAAGGATCCACGGGTATCGGTTCGGATCCGGTTCTTATCCGAAATAAGAAACCGATTATCCGACACTTAATAAACTAAAAGGGGTTATGACGGGTATTTTGGTTCTATAGTTTTTGAAGTTAGTTTCTGTTTTTGATATTTTAATGTTATCTGGGTATTACGTTCTATTTCGGATAAAGTATTGCTATTTTGGGTCTAAATATCCGAATTTGTTAAGAACCGAAAAATCTGAGTATATTATGGTTACTTATTATCTGTAACCGAACCAAACCAACCAACAAGATCTGAACTGAAATAATATATACTTATTGGATCCTAAACCTATTAAACCTAAATAACTAGAACCGATCGGTTTTTATCCAGAACCGAACCGATTACCCGAATGCCGAGGACTATCTGACACCATTACTAAACAAGTAATTAGGTTTGTAGTTTATCATTCTGTTCTTGAAAATTGTATTCCAGTTTTGGCCAAGGCCAATTGTTGAGATGGATAATCAAAACCGTGTTCTTGGTAGTGAATAAGAATCAGTGGTTGATCAAAATATGAAGAAGAAGAAGAGAGGTATGTATAATCAATCTTGCGTTTTCATTCACATAAATCGATCTTCATTCCAGTTCCTATTTTTCTGCCTGAATAAATATAACAAAAATATTGTTTTGCCCCTTACAATTACAACCTAATGATGATGATAACCAGAGTAAATTTGAAAACGTTCTTTCTCGTCTGTTATTAAAATACTTAACACGTTCTACCTCGAAGAATTTGCAGAGATCTTATTAGCCGATCTCTTGATGGATTCGATTCTTTGTAACCTAATCTGCTCTCTGAACTTTGCAATGAACTCATCAGCCTTCTTGTCCACATCACTGATGTTCCCACAAACTCCTTCTTCTTCTTCTATTACCTTCTTCTCCTCGATCTCGCTGTGTTCATCTTCGTCGTGGACTTCATTTTCTCTTCTTCTGTGTTCTTCTTCCTCGGATTCCTCAGTTGCCTTGTTTCCCAAGAAACTTCTTTGATCGCTCTTCTCAGTGTCTTCTCTGATATCTCCATGTTCTTTGGATTCCGCGATTGGATCTGACCACGATACTTTTTTAGGAGAATTTCTTTTCGCTGAACACTCATCTGATTTCATCTTTTGCTCCGACGATTTTCTCCGCTCGCTGCTTACCCTGAGTTTCGTTGGAGGCGACTTATAGTAGTCCATCGGAGGTGGTGGTGGCGGAGGCGGCGGAGGAGGATGAAACTCACCGCCTGCAAATTTCTTCTTCTGAGCTGATTCTCTGGAATCGATCCTGTAAATTCCCGGAGGATAATCCTTTCTCGACGCCGAGTTATAAAACGCCGGTAGTGGCGGCGGCGGAGGAGGAGGAGGAGGTGACGGTGATTGGTGAAACCCCTGCTTTCTCACGGTGTCTTCAGCCGATTTCGCTCCAGCCTCAGATGTGAGCTTCGGTAAAGGCGTCGACTTTCTCGGCGAAGAGAAAGAGGAAGATGACGGTAGATTCGCCTGAGTCTTGATCAACGGCTGTGATTCAACCGTTGCCAGATTCTTAATGGACGGCTCAGATTCAATCTCCATTGATGATGATGATCTTGACCTCCATGGAATCGGAGAAGGAAGTACATCACTATTATCATCACCGAGACTCTTGAGTAGCTGTCTCTTGGATCTCACTTTCTCCCATGGGCCGGAGTTATCGCCGGAATCAAAAACACGAGAATAGTTCAAGCTCCGAACAGGCAAAAGCAGAGGCTTTTCTCTGATCCCTGAACTAAGTCGATCGACGAAACGAGTCTTGTCTTCTTTAGAAATAACAACCTCGGGACTTTTCATGTGGTACTTGTTCCTCCATGCCTGAAGCTGACGGTGGTTGCAGGAGGAATCATCGGACGGTTCAGATTCACTCTCGTGATCCACGTTAAAAACAGAGGACACTTCAAGAATCTTAGGCACATAGGCATAGGGATTAGTATTATTATTATGATCGGCTTTGTGATCGTTATTGCTTGATCCTCCTCCTCCATCGTAGTTCCGGCGGCTGAAGAGGCCGTAGGAGACGGCGATGCCGACGAAAACAAGGTGGAGAAGCTCGAGGAGTCTGGTTTGATTAGCGAGCTCCGGCGTCTGAGAAAGAAAAACAGGTACGACGGAGCAGAACACGGCGAGGATTAGGGCTTTGAAGAGGAATCGAGAGTAGAATTTTCTAGGGTTTTGATGATCTTCTTTATTACCCAATTGGGTTGTTTTCTTCGAGCTTCTTGTTCCCACCATTAGAGAGAAAGAGAGTGTTTGTTGTAAAGGTTCCTCTTCTTTAGGTTGGTGATGAAAGATGATTTGAAAAGAAGAGAAAAATTAGTTAGTGGAAATTCTAAGACTTAGAGGTTAAGTTCTGTTTTTTTTGGTTTGGTTATAAAAAAAATGTAAGAAGAAAAAAGATATTGAAGAGAACAAAATCTGAAATCCAAGTTGATGTGTGAATTCACTCCCAACTTTATTTGTTTTTTGGTTTCTAATACTATTCTAACGTTATTTTTGATGATTGACAGCGATTGGAGAATCGCTACTTAAACTGTGTAGAAGATCCAAATGTCAAATTGAAGGTTTGTAGAATTCAATTTTATTTGGATGTAGTGTATGAATAATCTAAAAATAAAAAAATAAAAAAGGATGATATAAGAGATGGTCTAGATATGTTTGAAAATTTATAAATGTCTTGAGCAATGTTTAATGTAACTAACCTATGTGTAAATGGTAGATTAATTTTGGATAATTTGGTATCTGTTTGGGTATTAGATATAGGATCTATTCAAATATTTTTAATTTTCGAGTTTGGATCGATTTGGATAATTTGTTTGAAACTCGATCTCTATCCGAATATCTATCAGAAATGATTTGGATCAGTTATTTTATCAAAAAGTAACTATGACTACCGTTTGGATTTAGATATTTTGTATTCGAACTATCCAAATTCATCAGAAAAATACTCAAATTATATAAAATACTAATATATTTAGATATGTAATTGTAATTTTGAGTATTTAGGTTATCATAAATATTATTATGCATAATATTTACTAAATATTTGGGATATTTCAGGTACTCATTTGGTTTTCAGTTGAAATCGGTTGATAAAATTTATAATGATCTAGATAACCAAATTAGTAGCTCATAATCTACATTATGTTATTTTGTTAAAACAAAAACTATATCAACTCGAATCAATTTGGTTATTACATATCATCATTAACTATGAAGTTGAATTCCGAATTAAATCCAAACTTGGAGTTGGTGTTTGTAGAGTGTAGTATCTGTGTGGAAGATATACCTATAAAATTCAACATGTTAAGTTATTTATGTGTCCTAGGTTATATTATCTGGTCACAGAGTTTCAACTTTAAATCTAATAAACATCTGATGTGTCAGTTAAATTTCATTTTTTTTATTTCTATAACTTTAAGTGTATAAATAAAAAAAATAAAAACACAGTTTATTTCGAAAATATAATAACGTAAAAAGGACAAAAACGATGAAGCAGAAAAATACGATCAACGGCAGCCGATAATTTTTGGTCGGCTAATGCAATAAAGGTAACAGATTAATAAAGTTGTTAAATGTAAAGTGTATAATAAAGAGTATGATTAGTTGAATAAACAACAAATAATTAGAGAATATTGCAGAGGTCGCGTAGGCATATATGACCCATGAAGAATATGGATTCCTTTCTTTTGGTCTGTTAACGCTAAAGCTTTTTTCTTACGCAGTCTCAAAACATTAACAATAAATTATACGTTTTTTAAAATTAAATTATAGAATTAAATTACTAACCTAATCCATTTAACATAGTATATAACTGAATAGTAAAATACAACAATTAATACATAATTATACATGGGAAGACCAAAAAAACTAATAACCATTTTTTTTAATTACTTAAGATCAAACTTGTCGATAAGGCATCTATACCTTTTGAAAATTATGAAGTTTGAAATCTGAAAAGGGAACAAAAAGTAAAAAACGAATTTATGCTATTCTCTCTTATGTTGTTGAATTGAAGCCTTAAGATTGGATGTTTAACTGTTTTATATGAATTAACGTGAGACTATACTCCAAACAAATTCTCACTGCTTAGAGTGTCAATAACAGTGGCTCGATTATACACATGATGAATGTAACGAGTTCTTAATAATTTTATTTAGATAAATGAAAAACATTAGTTTATTTATGTAAAAGCTTCAGTTTTTATGGTTAGTCATCACTGAAAATAAATTTGACATGTCAAGTTGGGAAAAAGAGTCTAATCATCAACACATCATTTTGACACCAATTTGATGGGGCGGTGGATCACTGGTCGGCTACTTTTATTTGACTCCAATTTTTTTTCCTTTACTTTATGCTTCAAATTCAATGACACGTTTAGTATGATACACCAATTTAGTATGATACACCAATTTAGATACGTTTGTTTTTTATGCACAACGTTGCATTACATGTTATTACATCCATTTACACTGAAAACAACATTTCTGCAACTAATGGAGAAGATGTATGGGTAAATAGCTTAGGAGTTACGAAACAAAGTTCAAGTAAACTTTTAGATTAAAACCATTAGCTTAAATCTTTAGGTGGCCAGAAGTTTATATTTTTTCGTTTGTAGTTTTTTGTTTTTGCTAATCATCGCATTTTAGTATTTTTCGTTGATTTTTCTTGCTTTGGTTCTATTTGGTCTTTCATTTCATGATGTCTTGTAAACTTTTTAGTTTCGTAACTGCTGCTCTTTTATGTGTATTATTTTGATTACCAGTGCTTCCTTTTTTTCATACGCTAAGTGGAAGACTATTTTTTTTTTGTATTTTTTTTGGTTCTAAAGATGTAAATCCTACCGGTTTCGTGTCATTTAAATATTAAGACTTAAGTTTTTCGTAAAATTTTCAAATTTTGTTTTTGGTTAATTTAGCTTTGTAATTTGCCTTGTATTTTCTTATGATTAGCATGTAAGTATTATTCAGACAAAAAAAAATCTTTAGCAGAAAAAAAAATAGACATTAGCTTAAATCATACGCACAAAGTACAAACCAATGCTTTTATTAACTTACAGCCAACTTTAATTTTGACTACAAACGCGATTCTAGCTCGAGCTATTTCCTTATCTTTTTTGGTTCTTATTAATTATTTATTTTAGTCAATGAATGCACAAACACAACAAACAAGTGATATTCAAATGTATTTTGTTTTCCTTGTTGTCTGTGTCATACACATTATTATGATCCTAAAAACCATCCCGGTTATTAACATTCAATTCAATGGTTATCTCCTCCGGTTATCGAAACTAAATAGATAAGAGCTTCACTTGCCAGTGTAAAGAGGCTTACGCTTCTCAGCAAAAGCAGCTAATCCTTCAAGACGATCTTCAGTGTTAAGAAGCTTCTGATAACACATCTCTTCTACTTCCAAACCAGAAGCCATATTCGTCTCTATTCCTTCATCAATCGCTTTCTTCGCCATTTTTATAGCCATTGGACCTTTTTCATTTATCTGCTGAGCCACTTCAATTGCTTTCTTATGAGCCTCACCCGCCTTAACACAAAAGTTCACAAGCCCTGCAACACACTCAAAAAGAAAAGAGTATACGAGTCACTTTTTTATCTGAGTATATGTCGTAAACAAATTCACAATTCGTTATAAGAAATGCAAGTTTAATAGTCACAGACCTTTATTTGCAGCTTCTCTTGCATCAATCTTTCGACCTGTGAATATAAGTTCCTTTGATACCGATCTCCCAACCAACCTCGAGAGCCTCTGCGTCCCACCAGCCCTGAATAGAAGCCCCTATATCTATCATGCTATTTGATATAATCGGTAGCAAGAAGAATCGTTTGTCAAGAGTCATGAAGCTTATTATATACCCAGGGATTATAGCGAGCCCTGTTTCAGGCAAGCCAAATACTGCTTCTTCGCCTGAAAATATTCTGAGTATTATCAATAGTTGCTCAGTTCAGCTGGTAGATTATTATAAACATATGACCGGATATGAAAATACCACAGATTCGAAGATCACAGGACAGAGCCATTTCGAGTCCACCTCCTAGTGCTGCACCTTCTACTGCAGCAATAGTCGGGATACTCAGTCCCTAGAAAGACAAGTCTTCAGAGTCACTATAGCATGAGTATCTCACTGAGAACCAAATCCCAGAGCTTTTACATAGATATAAAGGAACACATGAAGCTCGGCCGGAGAATAAAGAAACAAGTCCTTAAAATAATTTCATATCACTAGAACCACTATACAATTCTCTACTCTTTTATAAGTTTTAAGACTACTAGATTACAAATCTTGATATAAGTAGAGCTAAGTCTACAAATGTAGTAGGTCATCCTAACGATTTGATGAGAAAATTTGTATAGATCAATGCCAAACATACTTTAGGTTGACTGATAACTTTACCCAACAATCTTTTCATGAATGGCAGTAGCAGCAAGAGCATAATACCTCTATGAATGAGAACATGTAGCGCAACGAGTTGACATATGTGTGAACCTCAGATGGACTCATAGTTCTACGTTCCTGACATCAAAACAAATAAGAAAACGCAGAAATTTCAAGCATGGCTAACATACTGAACGCGAAGATTCCAGAAGAAATGACAGTGGCAAAACTACCTTCAGATCTGCACCTGCACAGAAAACTCCTGGAACCAGACTTCTGATCATTACAACCCTAGCTGAACTATCCTGATGTATGCTCTCAAATGTGTTCTGGAGACTTTTCAGCATCTCCTTGTTAATGGCATTTTTGGCCACAGGCCTGTCTAGATTAACCTCAATAATCCCTGTAAATCATAAACACATACAAGCAGTGGATTCGTCATCTTTCCTTTACCATCGGTTTGTGCGAACACAATGATAAAAAGTTTTGGTGTAAACTCAAAAAGTCACCAGAACATTAGAGACCACAAATTGATCAGACAATAACCATGCTCAGACATTCAAACTCAAATAAGAAACAAAAATGTATATCAGGCGAGATCAAGTTCAGACAATATTCACTGCTGACTATAGGTTTAACTAGAGAAATATATAGCATATCAGAGAGAAGCAAATCCAACGACAAAATCTCAAGAAAAGCATAATAATCGCACTTAAGTCGAACCCAATCAACCCAGAAAAAGGGTATTAATGAACCCTAACTACTCAAATTGCTCAACAAAAGCTATTACTGTTAAGCAGCAACAATATCACATATTCGATAAAAACACACCAATTCGATAAGTATAAAGGAAAAGTTAGATTACCAGAATCGGAACCAGAGAGACGGTTAAGCTTGACAGGTTCAAGCGGAGCGGTTTCAATGATGAGAGTCCGGCAGGTCTGAAGCATGCAATTTCGGTTGAGATATGGTTTTCCGGCTAATTGGAGCAAACTGTCTCGGCGGAGATACTTGACGAAGCTCATTTTCACCGTCTCTGACCCTTCAAGCCTCGAAAGTTTTGATTTTTAGAAACCTTTTTTTTTCCTTTTCGCCAAAAAATACCACCTTCTGATCAAACTCCTCCTGTCCTGAATAATAGTATTTATGAACGTTTGTTTGTTCTCCCGAGCAAGCAGCATTTAGGTGAAAAATCAGACCTTTGTGTCTTTTCTTTATGGAGTACTCAATGGTCAATGCTTATCCAGTACCGGTATCCATTTCATACCGGTATAGCTAACGGAAGAAATCTCGATTTCAATCACAGCGTCCAAATACGAATGTTTTTAGATTTTTTTTATCTGATAGAATTAGATGTTTATTTTTTTATATGATAGAATGTTTTTGGATTTTTTTAATTATATTCTTGTTTTTTATTGTATTTGTTATTTCTTGTATATTTGATGAAATGGTAGAATAGAAAAGTCAGTATTGCTAACTAATTAAATCAAAACATTTAATATCTTTAAAATAATAACATTTTGTATGCATAATAAGTTTAATGTTTTTTTAAAAAGAGGAAAAATATATATTTTTGGTAGATTTCATATCGCTTCTATTAATTTTGTGACATGAGACTTTTGCATGTATTTTGCTAGCAATA
Organism: Schrenkiella parvula; assembly: GCA_000218505.1. NCBI lineage: Eukaryota > Viridiplantae > Streptophyta > Magnoliopsida > Brassicales > Brassicaceae > Schrenkiella > Schrenkiella parvula. Next base: position 9,068,751 of record CM001193.1, on the reverse strand, counting down.
ATATTTTAATATTCTAAATTTTGATGTAAAATTTTAATATTTTTTTATGATGTTTTTGTTTCATCATTAAAAAAAATAGAATTAATATTAATGTGATGTGATATATCAATCAATATTTTTCTATACTAAGTACATTTTTGAAGCTGATAATGTTTCATATTTTGTTTTGTTGCTATTATTTTTTCTGGTTTATGAATAATGTTCCGATAATATATTAAATTTTCTTAAACTGTTTACTAACTTTACAAGCGTTGGTGTAAATTTGTTTTTTTTTATTTTGTTTCCTAGGTAGTTGGTACAAATTAACTGTCTATATTTAAAATTTAAAATTTATTTGAGGTAAAAATAAACCAATTTTTTAAACCATGAAGAAAATTCCGAACATAATATGTTAGCAAAAATAAGTATGTTAATATTAATTTTTTAAATATGTATAATATTTTTTTGAAACCTTAAATTGTCCTTTACGTATAAAGGATATGATAATTTCATTCATTGGGTTTTAATAAGGTGATAGAACCTTTTAGGTTTTGATGTGTGAGCCAAAGTTAGGCCTAAATAATTTCATTCGTTTTAATTTAAGCAAACCTACAATTTATGACCCAAAATAAAAAATCCCGTTTAAAGTAACTGACACGTGATAGCGTTTTCAACTGAACCTTTATTTAGTATAAAAATATATATAATTTGAGGTTCCGGTTCCGTTTTAAATAGTGTACACACAAAGAATCTGACTAAATTATATTCGGTCTGATCCGGTTGGGATTATCTACAAAAAAAAAAACGAGAGGGAAAGAATGCAATCAATTTGTTGGTGAAACCTGAAAAGCTTTCAGACTTTATGTATCCACGCATCAAGTCGAAGCTGCTTCAATGGCGGACCTGATTTTCCTTTGTTTTTCTGAGGGCAAAGCCATCTTCCAGCAATCTCCTCTGCTCCAGAGAACTGGAGGTTCGACATTTCCCCCAAAACTCTTCTCTTCTTCTTTCTTTCTTCTTCTACTTTGTCTTCCTCTCTGGCGATCTTCTTTAACTCCCTACTTCTCGAACACCCCGCCAGAACTTCCTTATTTGGTTTCATCATGGAACATTCGTCGCTTGCCTCTCTGGATATCGCCTTTTTCATAGTTACAAATCCAGTTTCAGTGCCTTTTCCGTGAGCATTTTCCTTGTCATCTGATTCTTGATCTACTTTGTTGTCTTCTAGACAAACCTTTTGAGTCGCCTTTCTTGGAGAACTTTGTCTACTAGAGCTCATGGAAATGGTTTTTTGGATATGTTGCGGTATCAGCTCATGTAAAGAAGCTTTGTTCTTCGAGGGAAATTGCGGTTTTGGGTTGTACTGGGAAACTCCAGGGCTATACCTTGGTTCACAGAATAATGGTTCTTTCTTGAAGCTTGATTCTTGTTTCACATCTTTCCTTGAGACATTGAACAATCCAACTGATGCCTTGTTTTCCATTTCTTGGTCTGAATATGCATCATCTGTGGAGACCTCCTTGGCCTAACATGAAGAATCGAGAAAGAGTCAATGAGAACTAACTGACAAATGCATTTCATCTTATTAAAAAGTGATCCACACATGTTTCTTTCTTGAAACTACAAAGGTGCAGTAATGATTTCCCGCCGTATAGAAGGTTGAAGAACATAACTAACCATGTCTGCGGCTATGTTTTCATTGCGGTCATTTGATCTTAACCTGCCAGGAGCAACAGACTCTTGCTTGGTCTTAGTTTTTCGGAAAATACAGGAACTATTTTCTTCCTCTGTGTCACTCTCGTCAATGATTAACTGATCTTTCTCAAAAGAAGAAAATCCAAGTTCATGAGTGTCTGAAAGCTGAGGAGATTGATATTCATAGCTTGAAAACCAGTTTCTGACATCAGGAGGCTCTGATAAAAGAAGGAAGATTAAACTCTGGCGTTCCAAACTATAACACAATTTAAGAAAACAGACACAGTAACAGTTTATGTACAAATAACTGGTTTTCTAACCTGAAAGAACAGACTGACACAGAGAGAAATCTATAACCTGCAAAGAGACTAATTCGTCAGTAAGATAGAGATATAAGAGAGCTGATATAAAAACAGCAAATAATGAGAAGCAATAGACATTAGAGCTAAGAAAAGAATAGATTCATAAAATCTACTGATGTAAAACTATGGCATAGGAAGTAAAAGCCAGGAGTTCAATAGCAATACCTTAGCAGAAGAGACAAGTTCTTGCTCAAATAACTTCGGACAAACATCATTTCTATCGATATTTGTCGCCTCGTCTTCTGTTTGCGTCTCCTTCACACATTCACTCTCTCCAGGGTCCGAAAATTCAAGACCATCAATAGTATCCAGCATCGGCGACTCATAGGCATAGCTCGAAAACCAATTGCCTATGTCAGGAGGTTCTGAGGAGCAAAAAGAGAGCAAACAAAGATAAAGTTGCAACATAAGCCATCAACAGCTAGAGACATTCGATGTTCCTCTATAAGTTTAACAAGAGGGTAAGCAAAAGAAGATTTACCAGAAGGGAGTGATTCATAGAGCTTCCTATCTGAAATCTGCCCAAAAATTAAAATATGGTTCTTACCAAATCAAATACTTCCCAAAAACCTTTCAATGGTGAATCAATTATAAGTGATTACTAATACCTGTTTCATCTTCTTCTTCGAGACAAACTTCTCTTCGTCCTCTCCAACAGAAAACCCATTTAGTTCGTTTTCACTTTCCTTCACTACAGAACTCAATGCCAACGATTCATAGACGTAACTTGAAAACCAATTCGTAATGTCTGGTGGTTCTGTTGGAAATACCCAGAAATTAAAAATGTCAGAAAATTAGAGATTGCAATAGAGGCGTACGATAGTAAATTACTAACCGGAAATGGGAGATGGAGAATCGGAGTATTCAGGTTCCTGCCAGAAAGATTAACCCCAGATTTTCAACAAAAACAGAACAATAAAGCTCGAATTCTCAACTAGATCCCCAAAATGGGAACAAAAAAAAATCAAAATAACTTTCTCACCGTTGAGATAAATTCGTCCATTAGAGCTCTTTCTCTCAATCTTTCTTTTCCCCACTCGGGATTCTGCAAATCTGAGAGGTTTATTTTACTTTTTCGAATTTTTATGGTTTCGCGCGTTAATTTCCCCTCAAATTATGGGAAGCGGAAAACCAAAAAAAAAACGATATTGGACCTAATGGGCCTGTAGTGTAAAGCCCAAATTAGTGAAAAGACATTTAGCAATAATCTGGCACAAATCTTATAATATTAAAAGTTTGAATAATCTTGGAGAAATGAGGTTAAATGTTAATTTGAAAGAAAAAAATGGCAATTGTCTTTGTCGGAACTATAGAATTATTTGTGTTTGATTCTAAGAATAAAAACATAAAAGGCTAATAGGATAAGAAGAAAGAGAAAGTAGTTAATATGTGTTCATAAGAATGATCTCTAAGAAGACATAAATAAAAAAGGTTTATGAGCATGTGTGTCTTAGTGGATTGAAATAAGGTTGTGTTTGTAAAGTTTTCATTGCCAAATGTTATAATCAGATTATTGCACCGACATAAACAAAAATACAAAAGGGTAAAAATGGTGGTTCAAACTTTTAAGTGAAAACGACAAACTCAAACTTACGTTTTTTCGTCATGTTATATATAATAAAAATTTTAAGAGCTATTTTGTTATTTTATACCTACATATATGTGAATAATTTGATTAAAAACTGATGGATCTTTAAAACTAATTTAAAGCTCTAAGTTACTTTAAAACTTTTGAAAATGTTAGTAATCTAAAAACTATAACTGTCAAACTTTAGACGATATTTTAGAAAATTATAGATAATATAATAACAACAAAAACACTAAAAACATAAGTTTATAAATAAGATAAGTTTATAAATATTAAATAAACAAATTATTAGAAAAAGAAACATGCATGTATAGCCGGAGATTCATCTAGTAATGTTAAAAGTTGAGATATATGGTTCTAAGGCTGTCCACATAGGATTTATTAAGTAATGCTTATAAGATTTTATTAAGTAATGTAAAATTGGAAAAAATGTGGAATATGTGAAACTATCACTAGCTTTGATTTAAAAGAAGAAATTGGTTGTAGTTCCATTTTAATCATATTTTACATTTAAAGAAAAAGTTTACATGTCTATTAATTTCTTAACCATATTTTTTTGTAAAACAATATATTTTTTAATCTAGTAATTTGAAGTTGATTTTTTGTTACTGTTAATAGAAATTTATAGATAATTCTTTTACCGCTTAAATATTTTTGTTAATAATTTAATTTTGAAATTCAGAAATATTTTTAATGTTAAATGTTGTTGATGTGGACTGATAATATTGGTAGTTTTAAGTCCTCTGTGGACTAAACTGTTAATATTATTATAGTTATTGTAAGTTTTATAGGATTGTTTATATAATTGAAACCATTATTTTATATTAGAAAGTTATTTTAATCTAGTAATTTAAAGTTGATTTTTCGATACTGTTAATATAAATTTATAACTAATTTTCTTGTCGTTTAATTTTTTTTGTTAACAATACAATTTAGAAATTTAGAAACTTTTTTAATTATAAATGTTGTTGATGTGGTATTGGTGGTTTAAAATCCTACGTGGACACTCTCCATTGACAAATCTGATTCCTTTATCTGATCAATATTTCTAAAATGTGAGAATATAGGAATCAGATTCTTGTATCAGAACAAAATCCCTCTATTCAGATCTGAAGAACAAGAGAAGAAGAAACATAGTTCAAATGTTTTAGGTCTCTGTTACAATATGTCCTCAACAACAACAGATTCTACGGAATTGCAATCTCTGATCCAACGGTTTCAAAATTACCAATCTCATCATCTTCTTCAACATTTTCCTGCAAAATCTTCAGCTGTCTTAGTTTGTATATACCAAGAACAAGGAGAAGACAAAAACGAGATACGCGTAATCTTAACCAAACGCTCCTCTACTCTCTCTTCTCATCCTGGTAAAATCAGAATCTCTCTCTCTATCTTAAGAAATGTTTCATACAAAAAAAAAAAAACTTTCATCTTTCTGAATCATAGTGTATGAAATGGTCACAGGGGAAGTAGCATTGCCTGGAGGAAAGAGAGACGAAGAAGATTCAGATGATATAGCTACTGCGTTGAGAGAAGCTCGTGAAGAAATTGGTTTAGATCCTTCTCTTGTTACAATCTTATCTGTTCTTGAACCATTTGTTACCAAGGTAAAGTTGTATCAACAAAACATCTAAATTCATGTTACTTGATAATTAATTTCGGTATTGCAGAAGGGAATGCCGGTTGTACCGGTTATCGGTTTCTTACTAGACAAGAAAGCATTTAAACAGTTACCAAATCAAGCCGAGGTAGAAGAAATCTTTGATGTTCCGTTAGAGATGTTTCTTAAGGTAATATAAACCTGTTTTAATTTTCGATAAACTCCATCACCAAGTTTTAGTTATCTTCAATGCGTCTCTGTGTCGGGTTTTACACAGGACAAGAAGAGGAGAGCAGAGGAACGAGAGTATGAAGGAGAAAGATATCTTCTTCACTACTTCGATTACTATTCCGAAGATAAAGACAGAAAATTTATTATATGGGCACTCACTTCTGGTATTCTGATCAGAGTTGCCTCCATTGTTTATCAGAGATCTCCGGAGTTTCAAGAACTCAAGCCAAGCTTCTGGAATAAACCCAACTGATTCTTGAATTGTATCTGATTGAAACATGAAAGGAGAAGAAACTTATCGTTTATATAAGCGAGAAACAAGCATTTGTTTATATGTGTCTTAAATGCAAATGTGGTGGTCATTATAATTGGTTGTGACTGGACTTGCTAAATCCTGTTACTTATTTTTTGCTAAGATTTACTTACAATTAAATAATACATAAGCAATAAAAGCTAGTAATATTGAGATGTGAGACAAAAGTTTGTCATGACAGTTGAATGTTATTGTGATTGCTTTTTCATTCATGAATCACTGAAGTTATGTTTTAGTATTCAAACAATAGTTGGTTCGTGTTGGCTAGTATCAGAGATGAATATAATTAGAAAAAAAATGAGAAGAAATAATTGGTTTTATTTCTCCAATTTATTAGGGGAAAGTATTCCCATTTATTTGTTTTCCAAAACTTAACTTATAAAAAAACTGAACAGAATCCATTTTTGAACCTAAAAATGCAATGAGTTTGCAGATTATAAAGTTTAAAAATCTCTGTTTGCTCCTAAACAATTAGAAAAAGAAAAGAAAAAAACAGAGAGAGAGAGAGAGATGAGAGTTGCAATTAAATAAACGGGGTCCTATGATTCGGAGATCTTCCTTATTCATCCTCGTCAACATCCATAGCGTCACTGTTTAGGTCAATGAGACGATCCACAGTGTCGTTGTTGTTGATGATGTTGTTGTTGTTGTGGTCGTCGTCATCTGAGTTATCATCGCTATTGTCGAGTATGATGAGATTGCAGTTGTTGATATTTTTGTTGTTGTTGTTGTTGTTGTTGCTGCTGTTGTTGTTGATGATGGTGATGTTGTTGTTGTTGTTGGTGGTGTTGTCTGCGTTATCATCGCTATTCTCGAGTATGATGAGATTGCAGTTGTTCATGGTGTTCGAGTCGAGAATGCCAATGTTCCATAGTTTAATCATAAACAATCTCCAGCACCTGAATGTTTTTTAGTTTTGTCAGAAACGAAACACAAATGTTGTTATTGTCCATATATATATATATAAATCCGAGAGTGATTTACCCGTAGAGTGGTGAGGAAGCGAGCAATTCTTTCTTGTGAAGCTTTGAAAATGCTTCACATGCCCAAGGAATATGACCATCGGCCACAATCCTGCGCAAGATCATTGACAAGTAAGACATCCTGGTGGGTTAATCTTATTCAATATCTTTTCCGACGTATTAGATCAATCTTTTTTGTTATAGTAATCTCGCATTTAACTTGTGTCGATTATTGTGTGTGTGCATTCAAATGTAAGAAAAAAGTAGTTTACCTTTGCTTTCTGACAAATGAGTTCCAAAGTTGCATGAACTTCTTTTCATCCTTATTCACATCCACAAAATCATCAAGCATCTGCAGCTTTTTTAAGTGTCAAAAGCCATTAGCACGTTAAATCGTATACCGTTTCTTATTTAATGAATGCAGAAAGAAATCATGGAAGTACCTGGCGATCTTCAAACTCTGCAACTTCATCATCGACTTCATCTTCGCTATCTCTATCAGACATTACTTCCTCAAGTGACATTGGCTTTGTCACAGAAGCATGCAGTTTTTGGTTAGAGACAATAAAATAGAGACAGCATGGAGATAGCATAAATATAAATCTGAATGAGAACAATCAAACCAGAGTATCGTGGATTGAGACCAAGTATATACGTTGATAAGATATCATAGCGTCCAACTCAAAGAATAAGCAAAATAAGTAGGTGAAGGAACTTGAATAACCTGGACTTTGTGAGAATGATAGAACTGGCGTTTCTGGAGAAGTAGGTTGCTGGAAGAAAATTTCTCAGTCAATACAATAAACACTTGTTCATAACAGGAAGAACAATTTGGAACAATAGGAATGGTAAACAAACCTTCTAGCCTCTGACCGCTCAGCAGATAATTTTCTTGTCCTAGCAGCAGCGGCCACAGCTTCGCTTGTTAACACAGCTCTAGCATCAGAATCCAGCGAAGATGGAGCTACGGCTGGTGAATTGTTCATCCCAAATTGTCCAGCAACATCTGTTACCATGGGATATCCTAAACCATGGTTTCCTGTAGCATGCCATTCATTTTGTACATCAGTTATGGTAATATATCCATCACGAAAAGAATGAGAGGAGAAGTACAATAACTGAACAACCAAGAAACTGTATCTTCTCTCATAATTTGAAGTGCAACGCCAAAAGGAATAGCACAGGAGAAGCAGCGATTTTACCATCATTCAGCAGGGCGGTTCCATTTTCTGTGTCATTGGCTGCACTGGGTGAATCCATCGGTAAAATGGTTACATTTAGTCGCCTGGCTTTGATTCCTCTCCTACCACTTTGTCTACGCTTACGAGGTTTCGAGCTGCAAAACATTACGGTTAGGTTTATGGAAATTCACTGACAAGAAAAAGCAAGGAGTTGCTGCTAATATGGTGTATTAAGGGCTTGTGAAAGTTACCAAAAAGAGATTGGCTCAAATTTTCTTTGGCGAATTTCTTCGTCCTGATATAAAGAAGGATGGAATATCAACTAAATTTTCACCAGCTGTAGGTTTTCCCAAGTTACCAAGTTTAAAGTAACTGACCTCAGATTCGGATGCATCAAGTCTTACAGAGACATTAACTATCTGGTATTCTTTTGACATCTACAATAGGAAAGACCCTTTTTTAACCATAGTTCCATATATAAAAAAAGACATAGCAAAACAAGAAATTCCATAAAAAAACCACATACCATGAACTCAAATTCAAATAATTCATGAAATGAATTCAAATGAAGTTGAAGCCCCTGCATACACACGAGACAATGGATTGTAAGCTCCATCTAGAACATGTTTACTCAGATAACCACACTCATAAGTTTAAGAAAGATCGAGAAGATAAACAAAACACAAAATATGCAACAGCACACTGCAAGTATCACAACATGAAACGCCAGTAGCAGTTCACATATGTGTTAGATATGAGAGGCTTCGGTAGTAATAGTTGCTCACCTTGAAGCTATCACATAGCACATAGCAAAATGGACAAGAACAATTCTCCCTAACTGCATGACAATACAGAAAAAATAGATTATATAAAATTAAAACTAGAGAAACATAAAGAGAGCGAAGACATCGAATTATGGAAGAACATTAAAAAAAACTCACCTTCAGTTTTCTGCGGTGTGTTACTACCATCCTTGTAGTTGAAAACTACCATCCCAGCAGATCCGGACCTATCCAAAAACATAATAGAAAAATGTAAGTGCATACCATGAACAGAGAAGAAACCATTCCATCATGTCCATATCTACTCCACAAATGTCATCAGTTTCCAAAATAAAGATAAAAAACTGTAGCAAGTAGCAACAACTACTGCATCCAAGAAGAAATCTCATACTTTGTTTTGCCCTTTTCTTGAATTCTGTAGTTCAAGCATCTTCGAAGAAACGATGGCTGCAAAAACAAAAGAACAAGTTAAGATAACATTAGAGGCAAAAGAAGGACACAGTCAGAGCAGAATCAGCTTAATGCAAAACCCAAACTAGACAAGGAGATGACTTCGAGAGAGAAAGAGACAGAAGCAATTCATTACGTTGGAGAGAGAGCGACGGTGAAGAATGCTGTAAAAACGAACAGGTTTACTATATATCAAGAGATTCTCATCAGGTGAAACCACCTCCTCCTGTGAGGATTTCGCTCCACCATTCTGCCTACACATTCTCTTCTCCGATTACAATTGATGCCAATTCGGACAAAGTTTCTGCAATTGAGCAATTAGAATTTTATCAAAGAAGGAAAAACAAATAAAATCGAAGAAGCAGATCGAGGGGAAAAAACAACAAAGGGCGTTGAAACTAAAAAGACAAACTACAATAGCTTCGATTTAGAGCATAAGAGAAATCAAGATCTCAGAGGGAAATTCAAATTTTCATGCTACGGTAATATCGAAGCTAAATTTTCATGCTACGGTAATGTCGAAGCTAAATTTTCATGCTACGGTAATATCGGAGCTAAATTCGCTAACATGAGAAGCTGTGGAATATAAGTGAAGACCTGATCGGAGAGAGTCTGATTTGCCGGAGAAGAAGAAGAGGAGGGAGGTATTTATAGCCGGAGACCCAGGAGGATGAGAAGGAAATTAAAAGCCAGTGAGTCATCACCACGCCATGGTCATATGTCTCTTTTTGGTAGTTTCTTCTTCTCTGATTTTTTTCTTTTGACTAACTTTTTATTTTGCCAACTTTTGTTTCCTCTATATTCATAATTCACTGTATATAACTATAATTTCTAAAAAAACCAACTTTCCTCATATTTCTTTCTATAATTTATTTATTTTATTCTTTTTGACCGTCCTTTCTATAACTTATTATTCCAATAATGTATTATGGTAGCAATATAACAACCATTGAAAAGTCGAAACTTAACAAATAAAAAAAATAAAAAACATGATAATTCTGCAAACTGATTCAACATCATCATACAATTCTATACATACTGCAAAGATTTACAATAGACGGTTCGATTGACACATTCACAATAGAGAAGTTTATACTTTTTAACAAATGAAGACAAATAAAAATATTTACATAGAGTGGAAATTAAGCTTTTAATAAGCATGTTTCATTATTCTACAAAGTTTGCATTCTATGAAAATTAGATCCCAAGCATGATTTAAAAATATTAAATAAACTTTTGATCGGTTATTGGAACAAATATATAGACTTCTACGTTTATGTTGTAGGTTGTATGTAAAAATAAAAAGAAATAACACAATTTTAACGAGTTACAAAAATAGTTATTTAATTATGAAATATGTAAGATTAGTTACGTATTATATTCTTATTAATGCAAACCTTAAAAAATTTATAATGGTTTAAAAATTACAGTAGATAAGTTTTTTATTTCCATACATTGATTTTTATATTGAAGTTTTATTTTTTTATGAATTCAGCGAAAGGTATTTATATTTTATGCGATTAAAATTGCTTGGATTAACCACTAATATTATATTTTTATTTACTGACAATAATTTTTTTTAATTACGAAAAGTTAATGTATTTATTGATGCTTTAAGACGATATATTAATTTTGATATATCATCGTTATTTTATGAGAGTTGATCCAGGATAAAGAAAGGATTTAAAAACTTTTTGTGAATGACAAAAGAAGTAAGACTGGAAAGTAGTTGAGTTTACGGAACTAACTTCAAAGTTCAAAAAGAAAGATAATTGAAAACATGATAAACAATCTACAATAGATTCAAGATCTTACAATTTTACATACACTATGAAGATTCAAAATATATTGTTCTGCTTACACTATACAAAATATACATCTTTTAACGTAACACAAGGAACTATGACAACTGACGAATATATTTACACCATGCTAAAAAAACTCCAGTAAGTATATCTTCATTGACATAATCTTCCATTGTCCCCCATATATATAGGTACGATGGTATTGGGTTGATCTGGTTTCGCGCAAGGAAGCTTGCGTAAATGTTGGCTTTCTTTTAAATATTATAGGATCTATATTATTTGGTGACATTCGATGAGGTATAACGTTCTAATCTTTTCTTCTTTCTAAGGCTATATTGTTCATGAATTGTTTTTCTTTTTTCTTAGCATTGTCGAAAGACGGTCAGTAAGGAGTAGATAAAACATATACTATAGAAAAAGTGATCATGTCTCTCGAAACATCGATGTGCATGGTGTCTTCCCCAAAATTTTCGATGCTCAATATGATAAGAAGATATGTAATAACGAGGAAGCAACTACTTGAAATAGTCTATGATTATTCTTAAGTTTATATGCTTTTAGGTATGAATGTTAAGATTTATATCATTTTCTGATTTTACAATGTTGATGAACAACTTATTACAAAGAAAAGTGAGAAAGATAAAGAACCTTCCAAAGCTGCAATACAAGAGAAATACACTTCTAATAGGGAAGGAATGCTTACACTTGTTGCAGGGAAAGAAAGCAGTCTGTCACGCAAAAAGCAGTCCACCTGTGCATGAAGAGATCTAGTAGGAGAGGAGTTTGCGGTGAAGATACGACGGTTCCACTCTTTCCACAGGAGGTAAACATTGACTTGAAGGAGCAACCTAACAACAACATCTTTGGCCGAGTGAGCGAGAGACTGGTCAATTAAGATCAAATAAACTACCGAATGAATATCTATAGACGGAGATAAGCCAAACGCCATATTGAAACTGTTCCACAGCTCCGAAGATAACACGCAATCAAAGAAGAAACGGCTGTGTGATTCTGGCTCCCAGTCACAAAGCACACACACCACCGAAACGTTAATACCCCAATGGATAAGCCTATCCCTTGTTGGCAGCCTTAACAACAACACAAACCAGATAATGAAAAGCATCTAGAAATTTTCTCTTTGAACCAAACTACCCCATGCCATGGAACCAGTGGCGATCATTCACTGGTCAATTATCTCTTTAAGTTTTCTATGTTTAAGGTACTTTTGAGTATTTTAACATATTAGTCGAGAATCAATGTCTCTTATAAATGTTTGGATTTTTTTTTATAAAGCGTCTAGCGAGGTGTTCACATGGTTTACCTCAATCGGATTTGGATATTGGATCATTGCTTTTGTGGAACTTTATTATTTGTCTATTGTATGTATGTGCCACGTGTGAAGTAGGTTAAACACTTCAAACCTTCCTAAGATACACCTTTAGACCATGCACGTTGCCTGATTAATTAGGTTGAAGCAGTGATGTCTTCCTTGCTGTCCTAGGTTCTGCGCATGATGTGTCTAATCACATGTTGCCATTCAGTGGAGTGGCGACATGTGCTATTTCCCTTTGCGCTTTGATGATTACTTAGGGTCCGTCTGATAAGTCGATGCAAAAAAAGAATAAAATCTTTTGAGATATCTCTTGTTGATATGGATCGAAATGTTGTATTATAGTCGGTGAATACCTGATCCTGATTAATTCAGTTTATCTCTACTTGTTACTGTATATTTTCGATTTATTTTTATAACAAATGTGCTGATATATAAGTTATCATCTTAAATGTAAGATATATCTATTATAAATTATATAAAAAAATTAATATTCCAAAAAAGTAATTTCTTAAAACACGTTAAATCTCAGATGCAATTTTTTTTCATTTCTGTTGTGATGTAGAAAAGAATGAATTTTCATGGTATAAAGATATTTTATAGTTTTTTAATCATAAACTCATTACCGTATGAAAATTTCACAAAAAGAAAACAATAGAATGAATAAAATTATGCCTGATATTTAACTAAGCTTTCTACTTTTTATTTATTTTATTTTTCACATATATAATGTACTTTATCGTTCTGATGTTTGCAACGTTATAACTCTATCAATTATTATATTTTATATAGATAATTAAAAAAGACAATTAAAAATATATAGTTAGTGTAATTTATGTCTTTAATTATAATTATTGGAAAGTTGAAATAAAAAAACTACTATAAACAAGTATATTTCTAAGATATTTTTCCATATATAACTTTATAACATATCTATATTACCACAAAATTTATTAGATATTAACAGACTGGTAGCTTTTATGAAAATAACAAGATTTGTTTCTCTTTTTTTTTCATTTCATAATTATGGTTTAAATTTTTTTTTTAAAGATGGTTTTTTGAAAAATATGTTTTTTGACCAACATGATGCATATATAACTTAACACATTCATAAATTATTAATCTTTATTTGGCCAAAATATTGTCGAGTTGACATAAATATATTCAGGACTAGCTTATAGATTATTATTTTCTTTGGTAAGACATGTTACATTCATCATGTAGATTCGTAGTTATATATGCACATTATAAGCATGTTAAAGTTTCTGGATACCTGGTAAAATTTATAAATATATATATATACTTTTATAATTGTTTACAAATTTAAAAATGTTAAATTTTAAACTATATCCTAAACCCTAAATCCCAAACCACATACTCTTAATTTTAAAAGCTAACAAATGAATATTAGATAAAACATGTTGGATTAAGCTTTGTTATAAATCATAATCTAAATCTTAAATGCTTAAGACTGTAAATCATAAATTCTAAGGCGACTAAGAGAGAAGTGAAACCCTAGTCAAAAATTAGTGAGTCCAAACAGCCTAGTGAACATTAAATCATCAATACAAAAACATATAATAGAAAAATCTAAATCCTAAATTGGTTTGAAGGAGATCCAAACCGAAACTATAATATCACAAACCCTAGTATAGGATTAGTAAATTTAAACTAATTAATGTTCAGTAGACAATCCATAACAGACATATAGCAAAAACAAAAAACTAAATCCAAAATTGGAATGAGGGAAACCCAAATATAATATCGTAACTAGCTAATAGATGATGACATTCTAAACGATAAAACACTAAACCTAAAGAAGTGGTGAATCCAAACCGATTAATGTACATTAGACTATCCATAAAAGACAATTAGCAAGTAAATTCTAATTGAAATTCTAAACCCTAATTGGAATGAGGGAATGCAAACATAATGCTGTGTCTACCTAATAAGATGATAATATTCTAATGATAAACTACTTAATCCTATAAGAGTTTAGTGAATCTAAACCGATTAAAGCACAGTAATCTGTCTATAAAAGACATATGGCAATGAGAAACTAAATTGTATTATGAGAACGTAAACAAAATGTTTTAACTACCTAACAAAATAAATTAACAACCCAACAAAGTGACTATAAACATATTTGTGTTTATATAAACTCATGAGTTAACCATGCAACTAGTTAATTATTGTTCATTTTTATAGCATAAATTTGTTCTTTCAAATTTTACCAACTCATTTGAGGTATCAAGATACAAAATAAATTTTCTTAAAATGTATTTATATACAGCTAATAGTAGAAAAATATATTAAATTAGCATGCATCTGAAAAAAAATGCTAAGAAAATATAAATTTTAAACTGATAAAATATAAATTAATAGCCATTATAATCTTACAATGCAGACATACAAAATAAAAAATCTGATGAAAAAGTTGCAAAAATGAATAATTGACCGCTTGACTAAAAGTAAATCCCGTAAACTTTCTCGTGCTAATTCTTTTGTGTGTATCTGCAATATATGTTTTTTGGTTCTTGTATACCGGACAGATATTCTATCACCTCGTTTATTTTATTATAATTTTCATTGGTGTTAACAAAAAGAAGTTGGTTAAAAAGAATTATAATGTTAATTATGATCTTTAGATGTTGTGCTTTACGGCCTTCAGCTAATAACTTTTCAAAAAGGTCATTACTGAATATTTTAAAAGCACTTAAAACTATATTGGATCGCATGTCTTTGACAATGAGAAAATGGATTTCAGTAAACATGCTTAACACTTCACGGAGACGTTTATAGGCTAACAAGTGCAGTAGGCCCGTTTATAAATTTTAGTCAAATGTTGGGTCAATGGGTCTGACTTTTCCACGTGTCATTAAGACAGTCGAGGTGGATGGCAACATAACGGTTCAACACGCTTAAAGCATCCTTAACGAGGTGTCTCATTGAGTTTTCTTATCAAATAATTATAAAAATATACTAATAAAATATGTGTTTGGGTGAATTTACAAATTTTAAAATACTCAAAACATTTTATTTATTTCTTATCTCATTATTGTTTGAGAATCTTTGAGATATATTCCTATTGAGGCTGCCCCTAGTAAAGTGATCGAGCGATGGCAAGAAAAGAACAAAACTTGTTCTCTTTTTTTATTGACAACTGTAAATTCATGACTTAAGCTAAGACGCTACGTGTAATCATAACATTTAACATTGTTAAAAACTTGTTATATATAAACTATATATACGACGCGCATTACGGCGCTAAGAACAAACAAAAGCATTATATATCGATACAGAATAACTAAATTTCACTGTAGTTGTTTGTTTGAGTAACTTTGCGTATATTTAAACAAAGGAAGCACCTATCTGCTTGAGTAATCTTTGTTATCTGTTAACTATAGAGGTACGCTCCAGTGTTATAGAATCACATTCATTTTTTTGGAAAACTTATTTATTTTATATTTTAACAAAATAATTCATAGTTGTTGAAAAGTTGAGCGTGTATATAAATTGTCTAACATGTGATTTGAAATCTTCAAATATGGTTTCATATTTGTTGGTTGGGTGATAATGCTTACGTCCACTGTTCTTATTTATCGATGAATTAATGTAGAAACATATAAATAGTTAACTAAATAGTGGTGGTTTAGTGGTTCTTATTTGATAATTAATTGTTATATAGATCAAGACTAGCAACTACATTTTCTCAAGTGTAGAATTATCTAATAATTTTCTTTTGGTTAATCGCAATAATATTACGTTTAAAACTCATTAGAAAAATTGATGAATAACTATAAGTGCTTATGTAACGTTTGTACCACCATACACGCATATAAAAATTATGTCATTTCAGATATTTTATTTAAAATAACAATATAATAATAATATAAAAATACATTAAATTTTTATAAATAACTTCATTTCATAAATTATTTATAAAAAACTAGCAAAAAAAAATATTTATTGTTGAAATATAAATCTAATTTTCTTATTTTTTTATAAAAAATTCACCACTATCCATCCGACCATCACTCTAATCTAACAAATAATGATCCAATGACTCATTCGCCATATTTTTTTAGCTTTATAAACTATTAAAAATAATAAATCACATATCTTATGATAATATTTATAACAATGTAATGAAAGAAGAAAACTAAAACAAAATAAATTAAGTTATATAAAAAGAAAAAAACTAGGGCACAATAATGATGGAAGAAAACTGTATTGTTTTCGATTTATCGCCTTTTACGATTTTAACTTTGAACTAAAATAAAATGTTATTAATAATTAATTAATAAAATATATTTAACCAATATATTTATAACAAAAGGTCTATAAATATTATTAAAAAAATCCAACAAACTTACACTAATTAAAAAAGTCTAAAAATTGTTACTCTATTTAAAAAAACTTATCAACATTTATTTCTTATCAATATTATAAAAAAATAAATATATATATATATATATCTATAATATAACTAAAAAATACCTCTTTAAAATAAATGCCCTAATAAATAGTTTCATTGACTTATGATTTAAGCCGAGTCTGGTAACTATATTCATCAGAAAAGGATTAGTCGGATATTAAAAGTCGAAATCATCATTTAGCCATGAAAATTGGGAATAGTGACTGACCTATACGCATATGGTATTTGGATGCAACATAAATATTGGATTGTTATTTATTTTATCTTTTGTATAAATTACTGATGCGTGACGCCAAATAGTTGGAGTTGTGAGTCATAACTTGTGACGTTTTCGAAGACTTCTTCTTCTTTTTTTGTTTTTCCCGTACAAGATCTTGATATTTGTCAAATAGTTTCACGTTTACGCTGGTGTATAGGATCGATTCAAACTTTAGAAATACACAAAGTACCAGGAAATCATAAATTTATGACGTTTGAAGTTCTTGTATGTTGAAAGGTAGACCATAGATGTCACTTATATACGTAATACATCTGCAATATGATGTTAAGTTGACCATATGGTCTTCCAATATATTCTTACAGTTCTTTTTTTATCTGGATTAAAAGTCTTTTACACTGTTAAAACTTAAAATCATATTATATGGAAGATAGAAACTCTATTATAAACAATATATTTCCTTTTCAGAAATATAGAGTTAAGTGTATAATATTATTTGATGCCGTCACCAAACAGAACTACGTTGTCAGTTCCCATAAATACAAGGCACATGATGCTATGAATATGCGTACACACTTGTTTGAAATGCAATATAACCTTGAAACCAGGCTTGACCGCATGGTAAGTTGGTACAAGGTTGTCTATCGTGCTGCAACAACTTAATCACTTTCACACCTAAAGTTCGTACATAACGACAATCGTTGCACATAACTACATTATAGATTATATCAATTGACCAACTTTAATGACACAGTCGAAAGTACATATAGTCCTTTTAATTCGTCAAAGTTTATATATACTTTATATCCTACGCGGTGTTTTGATTGTTTGGTTTATATGACTTTTTTATAACAAAAAGAATGTTATGATAAGACTAAAATCGGTGAATTTGGTCGAATTTAATATTCATTTTCCAGTCTCTTTTAAAACCATCAGTTTTTAACAAACACTGGTTTTATTAACATTCAACTAGAGACTAATTTTACCAAAAGGCATGCATGCTCTCATCATATCCAATACTAAACTATAAACAAAAAGAATGACTATATATGATCATAAGCAAACTAAATATAAAATTCTTAAGAAAACGAAAAACTGGTCTACAAAATTATAAATATGGCTGGATTGATTTATCATAAACATCCCCTTATATACTTCAAATTAGGTGTCAGAATATACTGCCTTAACTTTTAAGCACAAATCTTAGAGCTGCACAAATTACTCAGAACCAAAATACGAAATCGAACCAAATAGAAATTACCTGATATCGAACTGAATTAAAAATCATAAATATCCGAACGGTTTTTTGTTTATAATATTTTAGATACCGAACCGAACCGTAACCGAACCGAGAATCAAATGGTTACTTTGGATACCCGAAATATCTTAATTATATTTATAAATCTATTTTTTATTTGTGTTTAAATTAAAATACTCGAATTAACCAAAATTATCTGAATATTTTGATCCGAATTAACCAAAATTATCCGAATTACTCGGTAATTTATCCAAATCACACGAAATATCCGTTAGTTTTATCCAAATCATCTGAATTTACCCGAAAAATCTGAACCGAACTATAACCGAATGGAACCTGGATTTTTATTCGGTTACCAACCGGTTCCTAAAATCATTACCAAAACTAACCCAAAAATCGAAAGAACCGAACCGGAACCGACCTGAATTTTATAAATATCCAAATTGTTCCTATATCTCTACAACTGAAAAACCTGAAACCCAAAAAATCCAAACCAAACCCGAACAGATATCCGAATACCCATACCTAAAACAACCATTTTTTTTTTGACTTTTTTTGACTTTTCATCTCTTATAACAACAAAAAGACGGTTCACTGCTTTTCTGTGCTATACGGATTGTGTACCTTTCAGAGGACACAATCCAACTATCCTAGAATCTAGGAAGACGGCATAATAGACCAAAACTTTTCTCATCTATCTAAATTCACGTATATACTGCTTATAAGTCACACTCGTCGTCCATCAAAACGGCAAAACAATAGTATCCATAGAATAATTTGATGTCGCTTTTTTTTC
The DNA here is from genome assembly GCA_000218505.1 of Schrenkiella parvula. NCBI lineage: Eukaryota > Viridiplantae > Streptophyta > Magnoliopsida > Brassicales > Brassicaceae > Schrenkiella > Schrenkiella parvula. Next base: position 9,049,764 of record CM001193.1, on the reverse strand, counting down.
TTTCTTTCTTTCTTTTAGCTTCATCTTTTAAGTTATGATTGGATTGTTGCCATGTGAAAGGTACAAAAAATTAGTTTGAGTAAATCCTGAAATTAGTTCGAGTATATATATATATTTTTTTTTGTTATTAAGATTACTACAATATTAAATATAATGCGTACTGGCAGTACTGTCATCGACGTACCATTTTGTATGATTTGCATGTGCAATTGAAAATGGCAAGACTTTTTCATGAAAACACACGGAACTTTTAAAGACTAATAACGGAAACGGTCCAAAATATCCTATAAAATAGCTAGCCAATACCGTCCTAATAAGAATTTCAATATTCCTTAGAAACAGATAGAGGAGGAAAACAAATCAAATAAAACAAAGTCAAGTCAAACAAACGAGTGTCAAAATGGTAATAACATTCAAATCCCAAAGGCTTAATACAAAACTCGAAATTACGTGACAAGCCACCATCAACATTTTTCATTTAAATACTTTCTTATTAGCACCTCTGTTCTTGTCCCATAAACACTTGAGCCAATCTCTCTCTCTCTCTCCTTCATCTCTCATGCAAACACTCACGCCTAACGCCGACTTATTCCACGCAAAACGCAGACGTTTCACTTGCAGCACCCAAACCTCGACACTAATCCCAACGAAGCCACTCTCCGTTTTTCCGGCGAGAAAAACAAACCTAGAACATCTCAGAAACCTTGAGAATGTTCTCAAGACTTCGTCAAACTCTACAGATAATCTCGACAAGAATGTTACCGCTCGTCAAGATAAGACGATGACGTCGAGGTTACTCGGAGGTTTAAATTTGGCGAGAATCTGGCCTCAGATGAAAGCCGCCGTCGACGAAATGTCGCCGAAGAATCTGAAGCGGCTTCAAAGGCTTCTCTCCAAGTCATCGGAGGAGCGTTCGCCGAAGAACAAACTCGGGTCTAAATGGCGGGAGCTACACGGGCTGAACAACTGGGCCGGGTTGCTTGATCCGCTAGACGAGAATCTCCGGCGAGAGCTTGTCCGTTACGGAGAGTTTGTGCAGGCGGCTTATCACGCGTTTCACTCGGACCCGGAAGGTTCGACGGAACACGTGACTTTACCTGATTGGTCTTTTAAAGTGACAAAGAGTCTCTACGCAACGTCATCTGTTCGTTTGCCTAAGTGGATCGATGACGTGGCGCCGGATCTAAGGTGGATGACCAAGCAGACGAGCTGGGTTGGGTATGTGGCGGTCTGTGATGATCCAAGGGAGATCCGACGGATGGGGAGGAGGGAGATCGTCATCGCCCTCCGTGGAACCGCCACGTTGCTCGAGTGGTCAGAGAATTTCAGGCCCAATCTCGTTTCGATGCCTGAGCCCAAACCCGATCCGTCCGATCCGATCCGGCCCAAAGTTGAATGCGGATTCAACAGCCTCTACACGACGGGTAGCGAACACGCGCCTAGCCTCGCCGAGTCTTTAGTCGATGAGATCAGCCGGCTCGTCGATCTATACGCGGGAGAGGAGCTGAGCATCAGCATCACCGGACACAGCCTCGGCGCCGCCATCGCTCTTCTAGCCGCCGACGACATCGCCGAGCGTGTTCCGCACGCGCCTCCGGTGTCGGTGTTTTCATTCGGCGGGCCTCGTGTCGGGAATCGTGAGTTCGCCGATCGGCTGGATTCTAAGGGGGTGAAAGTCCTCCGCGTCGTGAACAGCCAGGACGTGGTGACGAAAGTTCCCGGAATATTCTCCGATAATGATCATAATAACAATAACAAGGAGGGGCAGAATCGTAAAAACGGAAAAAGTCAAGGGGGTATAATGGAGATGGTGGAGAGGAACAATCCATGGGCATACTCGCACGTGGGAGCGGAGCTGCGCGTGGACATGAAGATGTCTCCGTACTTGAAACCTAACGCTGACGTGGCGTGCTGCCACGACCTGGAGGCGTACTTGCACTTAGTTGACGGCTTTTTAGCTTCGAACTGTCCGTTTCGGACAAACGCTAAACGGAGTTTAAGGAAGCTGTTGGATGAGCAACGGTCCAACGTCAAGGTTTTGTACTCAGGAAAGTCTTTGAGACTCAACCGTAACACCGTTCTCGATAACGGAGATGTTTTGCCTAGTCCGTCGTCATGAGCTTTGACTTTTGCTTCTTATTTTCAATATAAATATATACTTATCTTATTTTATTTTCTAAGATATTATTAATTAAGCTACTTTATTTATCGTTTGGGTGGCGAAAAAAGCTGTTTATTTGATTTGTTTATCGCCATTGGCCAGTTAAATCCAAATGTTTTTGTAGTACTATGTGCCGATTATATTATTAAGAGATTAATTGTGTAATGGTCTAATGGAGACTTCTGGCAATTATTTTAATAAATGGGTGATTTTTTCTGCAATCTTGTGAATATAATAAAATTATATCATGTAAAAAAATTGCTTTTACGAATAACCATCGCATAATTGAATTTAATATATAAAGTTAGTTGGTAAAAAAATAAAATAAAATAAACGGGGTTGTTCATATTCCATTATCATGGTATTTTTTTCTAAAGTTACCAAAATACTTCTGGCAATTATCATGGTATTATGATAAAAGCTAAATATTCTTATAGTAGCAGAAAGGTCATTTCATTACTAATTGTAATGAATATTTTCGTATAAGTGGTTGCAAAATATTAAAAAGTATTAACTTTGAGTGGGCCAAGATTATCAAACAATACTAAAAATAGCCCATGGAAAGAATAATCTGTTTGCCCAATAATGCGATAAGTTTTTGTTTTGTAGCTTGATTTCAGAAATCACTGCATCGTACGGCTAGATCTGATTCATCGTATTTATTCCATCATACAATCGTCCACACTCAATCACTAAAGAAGCTTGGGGTTTTTAAGTGATTAGGTTTTTGCTCCGCCGCTTTTCGGCCACTCCAAAAATTGCCACATTTTTTTTTCTTTTATTTCATTTCTCTCTCTCACCAACCCAAGCAAGTTCCTATCGTAAAACCCATTTTTCGTCTCCTTCGTCCAAACGTTTTATCTACTTCTTTAGATCTGTTAATCCATGGCTTCACTTAATAACTAGTTGTGTCTTGTCTCTGTCTGATACTTTTGGGGGAAGGAAGAAACTAGGGTTGTAATTACTTGTATTGATTTTAAGAAATGGCAACTTTGAACCCTTTTGATCTGTTGGATGACGATGCTGAGGATCCAAGCCAGCTCGCCGTCTCCATCGCTGCTGATAAGCCTAAGAAATCTGCACCGGTTTCGGGCGTGCCTGCTAAGTCAGCTGCTCCATCGAAGCAGCTTCCTCCTGCTCAAGCTGGTGAGATTCACTTTACAGGATTAGCAAATAGTAAACTTTCATATCTATTCGATTTCCATTTTAGTAGACTGTATGTATGTATGTGTTGTTGTTTATCGGGATTCTCTAGACGATTCATGGAGTTTATGTTTGGAGTTTGTATTCGTATCTGATTGGTTTTTTTTGATGTTCTTGATTAGTGAGAGAGGCTAGGAGTGATGCTCCACGCGGTGGTGGACGTGGTGGTGGTGGAGACCGTGGCTTTAGCCGTGGTCGTGGTGGACCTGGTGGTTACAACCGTGATTTTAGAGGCGGTGATGGTCCTGGAGGTAACAATGGATATTCAGGGGGATACAGTAAGCCCTCTGAGGAAGGAGACGTTTCAAAGTCGTCTTATGAGAGACGTGGTGGTGGATTTGGCGGTCCTCCTCGTGGTGGTCGACGTGGTGGATTCAGCAATGAAGGTGGTGAAGGTGAACGTCCTCGAAGGACATTTGAGCGTCGTAGTGGAACTGGCAGAGGGTCTGTCTTACTCTCATTCAATTTTTGTTGTTGTTGTTGTTGTTGCATATTCTGCCATTGAAATGACTGCATCATTTATCTTTTGGTCAGGGGTGACTTCAAACGTGAAGGATCTGGTCGTGGAAACTGGGGAACACCAGGAGAAGAAGTTCTTGTTGGGTAAGCATTTGTTATTGATTGATTTCATTTTTTGTTAGAACAATTATGTTGTGTGTTATGTGATAGTGATTGGGAATTTGGACTAAAAAGTAACACTTTTGTCTCTTTTAGGGAGACTGAAGAAGTTGCTGGCGTTGAGACTGAGAAGGATGCTGTGGAGAAGCCTGCTGCTGATGCTAACAAGGAGAATACTGTTGACATCGAGGAGCAGAAAGAGCCTGAGGATAAGGTAAGCGGAGGTGTTGGGTTACTGTTTACTATTTCCTTAGTTCATGATCGAATAGGACATGGAGCTCAACTTACACTTGTCTAGGCATTTTATATTCATTGATTGCTTATTGGCTTGTGTTTTGGTAGGAAATGACTCTTGATGAGTATGAGAAAATTTTTGAGGAGAAGAGAAAGGCCCTTCAATCTCAGACCACCTCTGAGAGGAAAGTTGATACCAAAGTGTTTGAATCAATGCAACAACTCTCAAACAAGAAGTCTAACGATGAAATCTTCATCAAGTTGGTAAGACATATATCTTGTATCGTTTCTTCATTGTCGACTAGAAACTTCCGCAACTCATTCTTAACCTTGCTTTAACCTATTTCCCAGGGTTCTGAGAAGGACAAACGCAAAGATGACAAAGAAGAGAAGGCTAAGAAGGTTTACATCATTAAAATCAAACAGTTTGTAGAAAGCCAATAAGTTTGCTTATGGATGTGTTTTCTAATTGACAGGCTGTGAGCATCAATGAGTTTCTAAAACCAGCAGAGGGTGAGAACTACTACCGAGGAGGTCGTGGTGGCCGTGGACGTGGTGGTCGTGACCGTGGAGGTGTTTCAAGGGGCGGATTTGGTGGTAACCGTGGTGAAGCTGCGCCTGCCATTGGAGATGCTGCTCAGTTCCCATCTCTTGGGGGCAAGTAAGATCCATCCATGAAAACGTCAAAACTCGTGCGGTCTCCTTTAGTTTTCCTCATCTGGTTGAATACAAGACAGAAGGATTTCATGCGAGGGTTTACTGTTTGCCGGTCTGTTGTTGTCAGGTGTAAATGTTTAGTTGTCAGTTTTTAGATTTTCTGCAAACTTATGCCTGACCGGTTTTTCTACTTTGAAACATTACACTCTTTTTTGGTTTACCATTTAGTCTTTTTAGTCGTTGTTTTGTTGTTTGTGAAACTTCTGTCAGACAGACAATTCTAATGTTATCGGTTTTTTCTTAGTTCATTCTATTCGTGTTCTTAGATGTTACAAAAACTGTAATACTTTGACAACGTACTTTAAGATTCGAAAGTTTATTTTCAAGTCGATTCGGAATTTTATTTTCAAAAACTTAGATTCTCCCAATGGTTTGTTGTTGTATTAAAATATATCAAAACCTTCGTGGAACAAGAAGTTCTTGAGGTTTTGTAGGTATTCGAACATTTCCTCCTTTGGTGTGATAAACAATGAACAATGCTTTCTCGCTTCAACATTCATCAGCCATTCAAACGCTGGAAATTTCGATTCTTTTCTCGTTCCGTTGGAAACCCAGATGCCATTTTGGTGGGATCATGTTTGTCTTCCTCTCGTTCATCGTCAGAGCCATCTCTGCTTAGCTCCGATAACTTGACGATTCCAACCACGACTATACCTTATGATCAAGGCCAGATCTTCCCGTTGAACAAGCTTATTGCCAGATTTGTACGTTCTGGAGATATAGATGGAGCTCTCAGAGTGTTTCACGGGATGGAAGCTAAGAACACAGTCACTTGGAATTCCCTGCTCGTTGGGTTTTCGAAAGATCCAAGTAAAATGAAGGAAGCACACCAACTGTTCGACGAAATCCCTGAACCAGATACTTTCTCCTACAACATCATGTTGTCTTCCTACGTTCGTAACGGAGACTTCGAGAAGGCCCAGAGCTTCTTCGATCGTGCTCCGTTAAAGGACGCGGCGTCGTGGAACACGATGATCACAGGGTACGCACGGGGAAGGGAAATGGAAAAAGCGCGGGAATTGTTCTATGCCATGATGGAGAAGAACGAGGTCTCTTGGAATGCGATGATCTCTGGTTATGTAGAATGCGGGGATTTGGAAATGGCATCACATTTCTTCAAAGCGGCTCCAGTTAGAGGCGTGGTGGCGTGGACGGCGATGATCACAGGGTACATGAAAGCCAAAAGGGTTGAATTAGCTGAGACAGTGTTCAAAGACATGACAGTGAAGAAAAATCTCGTAACTTGGAATGCTATGATCTCTGGTTATGTCGAAAATTCTCGGCCTGAAGATGGATTGAAGCTTTTCAGAGCAATGCTTGAGGAAGGAATTAGGCCTAACTCGTCTGGACTGAGCAGTACACTGCTCGGATGCAGCGAATTATCGGCTTTACGGTTAGGGAGGCAAATTCATCAGATAGTGTGTAAATCTACATTGTGTAATGACATAACCGCATTGACGTCTCTGATCAGTATGTACTGCAAATGTGGAGAACTTGGTGATGCTTCCAAACTCTTTAAGGCGATGAAGAAGAGAGATGTTGTGGCGTGGAATGCGATGATATCCGGGTACGCACAGTATGGTAAAGCGGAAAAGGCTCTGTGTTTGTTCCGTGAGATGAGAGATAACAAGGCAAGACCGGATTGGATAACGTTTGTTGCGGTTTTGCTGGCTTGTAACCATGCTGGACTAGTGGATATTGGGATGAAGTATTTCGATTCAATGGTGAGAGATTATAGGGTAGAGCCGCGGCCTGATCACTACACGTGTATGGTTGATCTTTTGGGTCGGGCTGGGAAGCTGGAGGAGGCGATGAAACTGATAAGCTCAATGCCGTTTAGACCACACGCTGCTGTCTTTGGGACACTCTTAGGGGCTTGTAGGGTGCACAAGAACGTGGAATTGGCTGAATTTGCAGCCGAGAAACTGCTTGAGCTTGATCCGAGAAATGCAGCCGGGTATGTGCAGCTCGCGAATATCTACGCCTCGAGAAGCCATTGGGAAGACGTTGCAAAGGTTCGCAAGAGAATGAAGCAGAGCAATGTTGTCAAGGTACGGTGATTGAAAAAGATTGAATATTTATTCGATTTTACATGACTTTTTATGTATCCACTTGATTGTTTTAGGTACCTGGATATAGTTGGATCGAGATTCGAAACAAGATTCACCATTTCAGATCAAGTGATCGGATTCACCCGGAACTAGACTCAATACACAAGAAACTGAAGGAGTTGGAGAGGAAAATGAAATTAGCTGGATACAAACCGGAGCTAGAGTTTGCTTTACATAATTTAGAAGAAGAGCAGAAGGAGAAGCTATTGTTATGGCATAGCGAGAAGTTAGCTGTTGCTTTTGGTTGCTTAAAGCTTCCTGAAGGTTCACCGATCCAAGTTTTCAAGAACCTGAGAATCTGTGGGGATTGTCATAAAGCAATCAAATTTATTTCGGAGATAGAGAGACGAGAGATCATAGTGAGAGACACCACAAGGTTTCACCATTTCAAAGATGGGTCTTGCTCCTGTGGCGGTTACTGGTAAAAAAGAGAAGACCTTTGACTCTTTACAGGTCAAAACTGACATGACGACAGTATTTAAATGCGTTAATGCGTGATTAAAGTTTCGACCTTTGACTTGACAAGTTGCGTTAAGGAGAGATGCGTAGATCGGCGAGTGGCTCAAGAGTTTCCGATCAGTTTCCGGCGACACCGTCACTGTCCCCGCCTCGATCTCAGAGCGTTACAGCTACGGAAGATGATGTGGAGCTGCTTTTGCCAAGGTACGATCCGAATTCTCAACCGGGGAAGAGAGAGAAATGGAGATTGAGATTTGCAGAAAACGTCATCCATTTCATTCCTCTCATCCTTCTGCTCTCCGTCGTAATCCTCTGGCTCTTCTCTCATTCAGGTAAACTGAGAAATTGGAAAAACAATCGTGGTTGTTTAATTGGTCAATTTGATTTTCTGATAGTTTCAGATTTCATCCATAGATGCAGAAATTGATTCAATCTCTATGATTCCATTGACTTTGTGGTTATTGATATAATCGCAATACTAAACCAGTGATGGATTTGGAATTTGTCAGCAGCTTTAAGGAGTTGATTTGAGTTGAAGAAGCTGAATGTTATTGTTACTTATCTCCATTGGGAAAGAAACAACTTTTTACTGCCAAGACTCCGATGATATGACGCCACGCAAATGTTATTTCTTTACACACACATCCATAGTGATTTTTTCTCTTTTTTATTTTTTGTTTTCTCGACAAAACCAGCTTTCATATATATAGTCCTTGACAGTAATCACAATTCTATTGGTATTTAATACAGCATTGTTTTGTTTAAAATGTTAAATTTCAAGTATGTAATACAATTTCAACAACACAGCTTAATTAACAAAAAACGTTACTTATTGATGGTAATCACCATTTTTTTCCTGTTGGGATTAACAGTAATCACAATTTTATTGGTCGAAAAACAAATCTCAATTCCAATTTAATGTTACCTTAGTGGTTGTATGTTGCACATATTAGTGTGAGTTTCGGTTTGCTAATTATGGTTAAAGAATAAAAGTAGAGCTCTCTCAACTTTATGTTCCAATTTAACCCAACATATCCTATTATTTCACAAAAAGATTATATATATTTTTGTATAATATTTGTTCGAGACTCTTAACAGTTAATAGTCGATTAGTATATAAGTAATTCATATAAGAAATTTCAGACGATTTGTTAAACCGTATATTCTTGAAATTCTATTAGTTAATTAAATATCAGTATATATTTATTGATTAACTAACATAATTTTCAATAAAAAATCCAATTTATTTACTCACTAAAACATATAAATGTCAAGCTTAATGCAAATAATATAATTTGGGGATTAGTTTGACCAAAAAGATAAATTGGGATCCAAAACAAATCCAGAAAGAGTTACATATAACAGTGGTTAAACTCAAAACCTGTTCTGTCTCTCAATCCAATGAATTATCCTTCCAAGCAAGCTTCTTCGGTTTTCGTCTTACACCAATTGGTGTTTTCGCAACTTTCAGGTTTGTCTCGATCTCAAATTAGATCGTAATCTAATAAAAAGGATTGATAAACGTAATTGTTTCTGTTCTATTGTAAGAGTTGGGATTTAGCCGTCAAGTTTTTAGATCGAGAATCGAAATATACTTCTTCTTCTTTCCTGTTTAGAGAGTGATGTTCAGGAAAAAGAACCTAGCTCTGGATTCGTGTCGTCTAGTTGATCTCGATGGATTGTTTGATTTCTTCATGCACGACATAATATAATTTAATTTGACAAGATACTACTATGAGTTTCTACTTATATTAAGGTTTATATTCTTCAAGGAAATCGAACTTGTTGAACTCTGAAAACTCCGTGGTTTGTAGAAAAAGTCTTAACATTTCGGTCAACTATGTATGATCTTTGGACTTGTTTGAACCAAGCCTTGTCTAAGTTTCCTGTTTTGGAATGATCGCTAAAAGTGTCATTCTTTCATATGATCCTGAGAAATACTGTGATTTCCAGATAAGATGATGCTTTGTCTTGTATGGATTCTATGAGTTGCTCAGAGTTTTGTGCTTTCATTTTTCTCCACAGGCCTCATACAAGACATTCTCTAGAAGCATAATATCGAGTCAATTTTGACTTTTGAGTTGTCCCAACAGCGTTTGAAGCTTAAGCACGTTCCTATGCGCCTTTCAGAATCATGATTGAGGTAAAGCGACCTGGTTCTTCGACGCGGATCACCACAACAATCCTTGATTCCTTCATGATTCTCTTCAGAAACAAACACATCTTATTCCCAATTTTTGCCTTCATAACGATCCCTCTCTCAGCCTTACACCTCTCCTTAACTCTCTGCTCCTTTCGACTTAAAAACCATGTCTTTCGTTTAGAAGCCCTAGCCAACTTTGTGCACACACGGTTTGAAGCTAGACAGATCTGGCAAGAGTCTAGAGAAGACGCTGTCTCTCTTTTACATCTCAAATCGCGGTATATCGTCCCATCCTTCATACTATCTTGTATCGCCTCCATAACCGTCATTACATCAACTTCCTTCTCACATCAGGGCCTAAACCCATCTCTGAAGTCATCGTTTGCTTCAGTGAAGTCCTCTTGGATGCGAGTAACAGCAACTTCCATTGTTGTCTATGGTCTGCTCTTCCTCTACTCACCAGTTCCCATGTTTCTCTCAGCTCTCGTGGGTTACACACCTACATTGCGTTACCTCATAACGGTTCTCAGTCACGGCGTTGAGGTATACATAATGGCTATAACAGGGCTTAGCCTTGTCGTCTCTGTATTGGAAGAAAGATACGGTTTTGATGCGGTTAAGGAAGGAAGCGCCCTGATGAAAGGGAGGAGGATAACGGGATCGGCTTTGGCGGGTGTGTTTGTGTTTCTATCGAGTGTCATTGGTCATGGGATGGAGAAGCTGGCGAAGGAGCTAGATGTAGGCTCGAGCTCAGGGTCATGGTGGAGATCGGTGATTGTGTCCGGTGGGTGGGATGGGTGGAAACTGGTTTGTATGTATGGGGCTGAGGTGGTACTTAGTTATGTTGTCATCACAGTATTTTTCTGTGAGTGTAGGAAACGTCATGGAAACAGTGATCCAGATGTTGCTGATGAAGTGGGTCTTGCTATTTAAAATTAGCTGCAGCACTTTTTTGTTGCTAAATTCTCTTGTGAATTTGTGATATACATTTGTTATCCCAAATTCTGATTTGTTCATTGCTAAAAAAGCAAAGCTTCTTTAACATCGACGTTGAGATGTATGTTTTTTGAGTTAGATTTATGCAAAGTTTTACTCTGGCTTGTTGCTTCTCCCACTCTCTGTATCACTTTCAGTAGTAAACTCCCACTCGTTGCAGTATATATATAACTCAAGATGCATAACTATTGACTTCTTTTGGAGGCTCGAAGTGGAACACAACCAGATAAACCACACACATTACACGAGTCAACGTCCATGTAAACACGATAGATGTTTTTGCCTCTAAAGTACCGGCCTGATTTCGACATTTGTTGTTCCACTCTGATGAGGATCGCTTTTGTTATTGACTTGTTCTGCGTTCGAATCATATATTCATATGGAACACGACACAGCTTGATCGAGGAAGGAAATGTAACCAAAGATTTAAAAGGAACTCGACACAGTTCTGAATCGAGGAAGGAAATGTCACCAAAGATTTAAATGTTATGCCATCTTTCAAGATGTACTTCCTCGAGGTTTATGGCAGAACATTTAGAATGATCACAGAGTAAAGTTAGAAGGTCTTTTTCAGATGTTCTTAGTGTCACCTGCATAAGAAAATCAAAGTATCTTCTTAATTAGTTCATATGGTCTACCCGCAATCGCTTCTTGCTTCTCCCACTGTCCATGTCACTTTCTCCACACGGTCGTTTGTACTGAGTTTCAGAGCTTGTGCAACTACTATCCTTAGATGGAGATACATTTAAGTGTCGTACTCCGCATCCTTTTATCCTATGAGGTGAAATAGCCTCAAAAAGGAATGCCATGTCGTTGTCGTTGTAGTCCAGTGCAGATGGATGACAATTGACTTCTTTTGGAAGACATAACTCGAAGTGGAACACAACCAGATGAGCCACATTACACGAGTCAACGTCAACGAAAACATGATGAGTGTTTCTCTCGCCTCTGAAGGACCAGCACACCCTAATGCATGCAGAACAATTCATGAGGTAGTCAGTTGGAGGTTCAAGCAAGATGCAAACCTTAAATTGCAACACTTTGAGAAATGGAGCTATCAGGTAAAGATATTTTCAACGAAGTTCCATGAGCTCGATGCCTGAAATACGGATGCACTTCTCCACCTGGTAAGACTGCAAACTTGAAATCTGACTCTAATATGAGTTTCCGTGCATCTTGGTCCAGATTGAAGCAATTGTGAAATTTCAGGCAATTCATTGGATTGGCAAAGGAGTGAGATATACTCTGCAGGGATGCACAATTCTTTGCACATAATGTTGGGGTTCCAAGAGGAAAGAAAACCTCCTCGGTCACTGGTTGCTGACTGTCAGTGGTGCGTGTCACCACACTTGCATCATCATCACTGAAAGCTGTGACTCTTTCACAATCTGAAAAGTCTACATTGACAAGACGTTTCAAACTAAAACTGTTTGACGCGACATTCTTCAGCTTCTTGCAACTTCTCATCGTTAGTGTTCTGAGGCCAGAGATATTCTCAATCCAAGAGGGAACTTCTTCGATCGCAGTGTAATCTAGATGGAGATATACAATGCCCGTTGAAATCTGAGGAAAAGTTCTCAACCGTGAGCATCCACTGAGATTGAAGCCCCGATTAAGCGATCCCAAGTTAACATCATTTGGAAGAACTTCAAGTCCTGTGCATCCTCTCATCTTCAAATCCACCAGTTTCTTGAGATTCCGAATTGAAGATGGAAGCATCACCAAACTTTTGCAATTGGTGAGATCCAAAGACTCGAGATTGGTGGCCTTTGAAAGATCTGGAATTTCTTTTAGGCTTTCACAACCAGACAAATCCATCCTCTTCAGACTTCCAAGCGACTGAAACAAAAAAGAACGAAGTACACATTGTTGTTATCCAGTTATCAGTTTAGGTGTTGATTGATCATTCACGTGAAGCTGCTGTGTTTGCATTTGCGATTTTTCTATACCATTTACCAAGTGTGTTTATACTATTTCAATTTCCTATGGTTCTAGGACTTGCCATTGTATATGTATATATGGATATAGAAACACAAGTGTATTCTTATATTTATGTGTCTATATAATGTGATTGTAGCAAATGATTAAAGCGAGAAAAACTTGTAAGAAATAAATAGTTTATAACCAATTCTTTGTGAAAAAAATTAGTATAGCAAAAAAACTCATGGTACTAGATTTCAAATCCCAATTTGAGCGGGAGGTTCATTTATGACAAATATACTCTAACCAAGTTTGCAGGCAAAGCAAATCATATAGCAAGTAAAAGAAAGGTGAAGAAAATATTCTACAACTTGATAAATGAATTTGACTGACGTTACCTGGATTCCTTCCCAAAGCTTCTCAAGTTTGCTACCTGGCATTGTAAAATTTACAAGATATTCTGCGCAAAAGTTAGAGGGTAAATATCTCATTGGACAATCACGCCAAATGAGTTCAGTGATCCTAGAGGTATTCCCAATAAAGAAGCAATCTTTGGGTTCTTCTGTCGCGGTTCCGTTTCGATGGAGCTCTGAATTGTTCCTTAATAACTGAGGGAAACTTCTCAAACTTGAGCATCCTCTGAGATCGAGGTGCTCTAGAGATTCCAAGTTAAAGTCGATTGGAAGAACTTTTAGCTTTGTGCATCCTCGCATTTCCAACCGCTTCAGTTTATTGAGATTCCGAATTGAAGAAGGAACCATCACTAAACTTTTGCAATCATTAAGTTCCAAATGGTCAAGATTGGTAGCCTTCGAAAGATCTGGTAATTCTTTCAGGTTTTCACATCCTGACAAGTCCATCCGCACGAGACATCCGAGAGACTGAAACAAAAGAAAGAAACATAGCAAAAGGAACAAAATTTAAATAAGGAGATTTTGTTCTTTCTGTTGAGTATATATTAAATCAACACTCATGCTACAGATGCACATATAAGAAACCTGTAATATTTTTGCATAGTCTGAGTTTTAAGGGTTTGAAGTTGTTTTTGATACCTAAACAGTTCATTACAAAAAAACCTGCGTTATTGATATCCAAATTCTTATTATTTATCCTCAAATCTTTTTTGGTATATTAAACCACTCTAGCTGAATCATTTTCTTAAGCTTTAACAGTAGTCTCTTAGGCACGATTTTCTAAAGGACATTAACAATGAATTTTACGTTAACATTACCTGGATTTTTTCTTTCCATAACTTCTCAAGCTTACTACCTCTCATTGTGAGATAAACGAGATTTTCTGAACAAAAGCGAGGAGGCATACATTTCATTCGGCAACCATTCCAGTCGAGCTTAGTAAGTCCGGAGATATTCTCAAGGTAGGAACAATCATCTTCGTCTATTGCAGTTCCATCTAAAATGAGCCCTGAAATGTTCCTCGAAATTCGAGGAAAACTTCTCAACCTTGTGCATCCACCGAGATTGAGGTAATCGAGACATCCTAAGTTGATTTCAGTAGAAAGAACCTCGATCTTTGTGCATCCCTCCATCGATAACTTCTTCAATTTAATGAGATTCCGAATTGAGGAAGGAAGTGTCGCCAAAGATATGCATCCCCAAAGATTCAATTTCTCGAGATTTCTAGCATTTGAAAGATTTGGAAGTTCTTTCAACTTCTTGGACCCATCCAATCTTATCTTCTTGAGACTTCGAAGTGGCTGAAACAAAATGGGGGAAAAGATACTACACACATTAAAAAACTTATATACAAATCATATTTGACTCTTCCAACCTTCTGCTTTATCGATATTCATAAGCTGTTCTGAATAAGAAGAAAATATGCTCTAACATTAAGAAGGAAGTTGAACCATGGAAGGCTAAAGAATCAAACATAAAACTATGACCTGAACTCCTTCCCACAACTTCTCAAGCTTACTATTCTCCATTGTGAGCTTAACCAGAATTTCCGTCCTAAAGCTGAAACGCATACACGTCAACGGATATTCATCCCGATACAGCAATCTGAGTTTACGGGGCAAATAAATGTAACCCCGAGGTAAACACAATCTGCCTTCACCAGTCTCCCACGACCACTCCTTGTAAACTTTTAGAAGTGTGAGATTAAGCATTCCTTTGAACGATTGTTCATTAATAAACAAGGACTCGTCGATTTCTGATGTGTTGAAATATATGCCTAGCACATTTTCCGTGCCCTGAAAAGAAATTAGTCTTAAAACCATTAGAATCATCTATCAGATAACAAACAACTTTCTTAAATTTACATAGAGTCAAACATGAAAAGCATATGTAAGAAACTCACGGTATTTTCAGTAAATACATCACTGATATCCTTAGTATTCACCAAGAACCTCCGCTTTCCAGGATTGTAAATGGACTCTGCACGAACAATATCTTTACCCAACATCTGGAGCAAGTTGTGCATATGCACAGTATTGCTTGGTGGTGTTATACAGATAAGAGACTTATCAGCCAGCATTCTGAGCCCAATGTCAACAGAATCTCCAAGCAAGTTTTTGATATAATCGACTTTTTGACCATTGAGTAAACATGCAATGTAAAGGAAAACTTCTTGATCTTTGCAATCTAGCTCATCGTAGCTGACTCTCAACGTTTTCTCAATTTTCCCATCTAGACCATTTTGAAGCCTAGGTAACAACTCCCTCCACTCCTCCTTGTCCTTTCCTCTTAAAGAAGAGCCCAAGACACTGAGACCTAAAGGAAGATTACCGGCAAGGTTTGCAACTTCACCAGCTAACTTCATGAAACCATCAGGTGGAGAGTTTTGCCCAAAACTACACCTACAAAACATCTGTAGAGCCAGATTTTCAGATGGAAAATCAACCTCATAGATAAGGTCAATCTTATGAGACCTTAGAAGTTGTTTATCTTTAGTTATCACAATAATTCTGCTCCCAAGCCCAAACCATCTAGTTTGTCCCACCAAGGTCTTTAAAAGCTCAAGATCATCCACATCATCAAGAACGATAAGAACTTTCTTGTGCTTTAGCCTTTGTTCCACCGCACCTAAATGGAAAACCTTTATGTTCTTTTGACATAGAATTTCTGATAGAAACTGTTGTTCCCAACACAACTTCATGCCATAGTCGTCCTGGATGGTTCTCTTATAAGATACGAAAGCCCGATGGTGAAACTGACTAGAGATTCGACCGAATAGAGCTCTTGCTATAGTACTCTTACCAATCCCTGAAGGCCCCACAATCCCTACCATCCTCACATCCTCCGATTTCAAGCAGAGCATTGAATTCATTGCTTCGAAATGAGATTCAATCCCAACGAAATCACCAAAATCATTGGATGGTGTAATAAGAAGCTTATTGGAAACATCGTTGGCTATTTTTTCAATCATGCTTGATTCGTCACACCTACAAACAATAGTCAAATGCCAACAACGAACACCCTACAATCAGAGTCCAAGGAACAACAAAACCCCAATTCTGAAACTGAAATAATCAACAAGAAATTTAAAAATCAACAAGATACCAGTTCCGAGAATCCTCTCCGGCCATGTTTGCTACCTCTGTTAGAGCTTGGATCCACCATTGTTTCTGATCATCCATTTTGCCCATGCAGGTTTTCATAAAGGCCTCGCCAAATTCTCCGGTCTGTTTTCTAACATGAGAAGGATCAACGCCGTAGAAAACCGGAATCACCATTTGAATCAACTCCTTAAAGGACTTGTGGATCTCCACCAACTCATTCAAGCACCAGGTGGATGAAGCATACTTGTTAGAGAAGACGACGATTGAGATCCTCGATTCTCTAATCGCTGATAAAAGCTCACGGCCGATTGGACGGCTTCTCTCGATCCCATGATCTATGAATGTGTTGATTGATTTGCGGTCGAGCTCCTTGAGAAGATGGCTGAGGAATGATTTGCGGACATCTTCACCGCTGAAACTCGGGAATACATCGTATCTCCAGCCGCAGCAAGAAGAAGAAGAAGCCATAGAGAAAAGATACCAAAATTCAAACTCTTATGGGACAACACTCTGAAGTCTGAACACTGACTGAGGTAAATCAGTAATCTTGAGATGCAGAGTGAGTGAGAAACTTCGCAAAAGTTGATTCGAAGAAGACTTGAGAGACGACTTACTTGCTGCCCACAGCATATAATTTTAAGTATCTTTCTCTTATTGTTTAGAATTTCCAATTTATTTGAAGTAAACAATGTTACTAAATTTGCATTTCATGTAATATGTGGTGTTACTGTGGAGTGAAGACTTAAATATAAGTGTCTCGTTATGTTATGTACTTTACATTTTTAATATTAATGAAGCGTTTGGCCTACTGCGTCAGCAACCACTGAAGGCTGCGATTGCGTTTGCTGCTGCTGCTGCTTATGGACCCTCTGTTTTCTAAGGGTTTCGTGAAATGGATGGAAGAAGTCGTGCTTCAGAGCATCCTCTGCGCTGATTCGTAGCCTTGGGTTAACAGTCAAACAATTATCAACAAGGTCAAGGAGTGACCGTGGAGTCGCGTCTAGGAAGTCTCTGCGTTTTGTGTTGCGTTCGCACCATTTTCTCAATTCCATCCGCTTCAAGTACCTTGACTCGTACAGTTCCTGGTAAAACAAAAACACAAAGTTTCTACATCTCATTATCTCTTGCGATCATCACCTATCTAAAATCTGTATTAGATATTGTAATGTACATTTTAAGATATGTCACGTTTTGGAAGTGCCGTTGCAACAATAGAACGCAAAATGAATCCAAACCTAAATTGCATTGATTTATCCTAAATATTTCATTTGAATTGGATGCTGGCCGCTGTAAACAAGAGAAGAACATGTGTGTAGCCATATCGACCTTTTCTCTTTCTCCAGACTTAATAAGACGCCTTTAATTGCCTAATCTTGAGGACAAGTTTCTCTAGACTTGAGAACAGAGCATGTGTATAGCCATATTATGCCACACAAATACAGCAATTGATGAATAGAAGAGCCTAGAAGGTGATAAGATGAGATTATTACCTCAGGGAAAGAGGATTCACGGTTGTGTAGCTTGGCGACTTCCCATAATTCTTCACTGCCTCGTAGTTGCGCAATGTCCTTAATATTCCTGAGATTCACGAGGGCATTGTAAGAAGGCTATAAAGAAAAAAAAAGAATGGAATCAAATGATGGCAGACTGCAGTCAAGTACAAATCTTAACTGTTCAGGGTCACCCGTGAAAGGTGTTCTTCCCATCATTAGGTATAACAAAGTAACTCCTGCAGACCACACGTCTATCTTAGGTCCTTGGTGCACAGATCTGAAGCAAACCTGGACAAGCCAATTCAGCCAAGGATAGCCCCAGAGAATTAGCTTTACCATCCTACATGTTCTAATGAGTAGCTTAAAGCACAAGATTATGTTTTATAAATGGATTTAACTAGTAACTCGGAAGCCTAAACCCACTTGCAATCTCTACCATATAAGCAAAGCTTTAAGGGAAGTGAACGATAGTTACAGTTGATGTACCTCTGGAGCTCGGAAGCCTTTGGTTCCTGAGCAAGGGCCGTCTTTCTTCTTAATTACATCCCCTATTAAATTGAGAAAAAAATAATCCTTAGGGTTTAAGTTCTACTCTGAAAAAAAACAAAGAGTCAACGGTAACACAAGAAATCCACCTGCTTCAGGCCGACCATTAGTGTGCAGCGGCATTGGGGTCAGATAAAGAAGCTCCTTCTCAGCTTTCTCTGGAAGAGCAACAACACGTTTTCTCATAGACATGGGAGCTTTGGATGATACTTCATGGTTAGTTACTGGACCAGACATTGTCTCCTGCAGAAAGTTTAGAAGCTCTTTCCTTCCATGACACGGCAAAGGCTCTCTCCTCTTTTCACCTGAAGGGTTGTTCCTTGCGCTGGTCACATCTTTGGCTGAAGTTAACCCAGACCCTTCTCCCCCTTGGCTATTGAATCTCTCCCATCTGCTCACGTCATTCCGAGCTCTTATCTTTCCTGCTGCTTTCTTCAGACTATTGGGCGCCAAAGTTGTGTGAGAAGATTTATTTGTCAATCGGTTTGTTGCGTCAGGTGATTTAGCCAATATATGATGCTTCTTGCTGGCGGTTGGAAGATCTGAAGCTGCTTTTGATTTATCTACAAAACATATAAGAGGCAGCTTTAGTTTCCATTAGTTTTGCTTTAAGTACAGCCCAAATGCAGGAGGGGAGAAGTTTACCGGCTCTCTTGTACTTCTGGTGCAAATCCTAGTTAAGCCACACAGGAAAAAAGGAGATTAATATCAGTGGCTGGGAACACAACAGGAACTATGAACACAAACGTTTTCGTAGCTCAAGCTTTTCAGTGCCTCTGTTAGACACTGACCTTAGGATTATATAAACAGGTTCCGTCACCTCAAATTCTATTGTAAGAAACACTAACCAATAACCAATAAGAGAAGGGTGCCAGAGAATTGCTAACCATAGCGAGGTTAAAATCAATGAGATAGCCTTTGTTGGTCTTCCTAGAGAAAAGGAAGTTGCCTGGCTTAACATCCCTATGAACAACACCCTTCACATTTGCAGAATACAAACAATTGAATTGGTTATTTGCGTGATTGAAATATGAATGCTCAAAAAATTTAGTCATTACCTGTTTATGAAGATTTGACAGAGCTTTAAACATGCAGTAGCCGTACAACTGTAGCTGGTACACGTCTATTTCTCTCTTCAAAACATCGGGTCTGTCATGTTCAAGGTGCTCAAGGATGATGCAATCGGAATCTCCATTCTTGAGACATCCTTCATACTTTATTATAAAGTTTTTCCCCCTAGGTGAACCAACATTTAGGCAACTTCAGATATTTAGGCTAAAAAATATAGGAGCTTCATAACCACATCATACTTAGTTACTTACCCAAAACGCTCCAGCATTCTGATTTCATTATTGATATACTGTTTCTGAGCACCAGCATGTGGACCTGTATGGAAAACACATCAGACAAGTTTTCAAACCAAAAACAATGTGCTGCAATGACAAAATTAGAAATATATCATTTTGTTCCCATACATTTAATGGCAAACTCTGTTCCATCAGCTTTCCTCTTTGCCTTGTAAACAATCCCGTACCCACCTACAGTTTGATTTCAACAATGATTAGCCGATAACTAACAAGTAGTTCAACTTTCAACAGAATGAGGACTATATATGATACAGTTAGGATACCTGAGCCTTCTTCCTCTACAATAGTGTAAGAATCAAAATCTGGAAATGTTTTCTGTTTCGACTGATCCTAAACCACAAATATGAGAACTATTAATATAGTGCATTAAGCTAAAAGTCTGTGCAAAGGTATTCTCAGAAGAAGTTGGAATTGCAAGGGCCTCACTCTAGATGAAAGAGAAATGTATACCTTCTGGTCTTTAGGTCGAACGGAGTTAAAATTCTGTTTTGACTTCTGAGTAGCTTTACTTTTCCTGGTGTGTCTTTTCTCAGGGGAACAGCTATATGCTGTACTGTTTCCCGGCGATTTGCACAGATCCTGAGTTTTCTGTAAAGATTTCTTTTGATTAGCTGTTGTAGCAGAAGGCTTCAACAGCAGCTCTTTGACAGGGGTGCTGAAGATATCTACAGGGTGGTCTTCTTGCTTTAATGGGTTACAACTCAAGGCAAGCTTATCTTCAGTGTCCTCCACAATGTAAACTGATCTTAACTCATTTTCTGATGGCACAGAAGATGCAGCGGGATCAGACTGAACTTTGGGAGTTTGTATCTCCTCCTTAGGAAACAGATCCTGCTCATTTTTATCCTCATCGTCTTCGATTAATATTAAGTTGTCAACAGTTTGAAAATCTCCAATCTCAAGTTGGTTACAGTATCCAACCTCTAGAGGAGACGGCGAATCTTGCTTGCTTTCCTCCAAGCAATGCGTAGGATCGACATCCACTGGAACATTGGAGAAAATATCGCAACCAAAAATTCGAGTCCGTGGACTAGACCAAGGATTTTGGTCAAATAACACTATTTCTCGACCATCTGTACCAATACTTATAAGCGAAGCTTGGGATTCAAAAGCTTTAAGAGTCTCAAGCATGGACCCTTTGGCAATGGTTGTGATGTCGTTAGCTCTGCTATTCATCACAGAGTAGTAATTCCTCTAAAAAAAAGAATCATCAACACAATGAATCAATCCCCCATTTATGAAATTAAATTATAACGTGAGAACTTCATTTTTTATTAAGAGATTACTTACATCACTTTCATCGTTTCGGCTTCTTTTTGGCAATGGCATGAGCTGTAGTTCCTCTTGTTCCTCGTTTTCTGAGTGTTAATTCAATGTTAACCCCAAAACCGAGACGAGAATGGTTATGTAAGTGGAACTACTAAACAACAATATCAGATGCCAAATAACAACTAAAATGAAAATTTACCTCTCATATGCTTATGCTTGGGAGACATCGAATCCATAAAACGCGTAATCTTTTCAAACAGATCATTTTCCGGCACACCCAAACTACATGCGAAACTGGCCGGAGAGGAGAGAAACTCGCACGAGAGAGTCACGGATAAGCCATCTTCGGTGAGGGAAATAGGTGAGTTCGGGATCGTGCAAAGAAACTTGACGAGCTCAGAAGAAGCTTGCAAGTGTGTACACCGTGAAGAAAGATGTGCAACGGATTCTGAGTGGCCAAGGTAAAGTAGGTGACGACATAACTCCGAGGCTTGCCGGTGATAGAGATTCTCGTTGCCGTCTGACTCGGTGAGTCCAAAAGGTATTAGCTCTCCTCCGGCGGCTGTAGAGCTTCCGAGTTGACGCGGTTCCGAGTCTTCCGACATTGTCAAATGCTGTAAATCTGGGGAGAGGGAGAGAGAGAGGGAGAGATAAAGCTAGGGCTTGAGAGAATTTGAGATTTGGGGGAAATGGAGAACGGGCGGGATAGTGGCACGTGCGGTACGTGTGACGATGTTTTGAGTCTTTCGTACATAAATGTTCCCGCGCATATTTTTGCCAGGTGTATTACGGCCTCATGCTATTACAGGCCCATTTAAAAATGTGCCCATATAACTACATTTTGTAGGCCGTTATGATTTTGATATAGTTAGACTTAAAGACATATAGTTAATTCAAGTTATCTTCTTATTTCATCTAACTTTCTGGAATAATGAATTAAAAGAGTACATTTGATCAACTGATAATAACAGTTACAATTCATATGAAACAACTAAATAAATTTGATCATATACAATTAGTTTAATGATTTCACCTAATTTTCTTGATTAATGAGTTAAAGAGATTACATTTGATCAACTGATCATAACTTTTGAATTTGATCATATACAGTTAGTTCAATGATTTCTCCTAATTTTCTTGATTAATGAATTAAGAGATTACATTTGATAAAGTGATCATAACGATTGTAATTCAAACGAAACAACTAAATAAATTTGATCATATCGTTAATTTAGCGATTTCCTCTTTTTTAGACTAATGAGTTAAGAGACTACATTTGATCAAATGATCATTTCGGTTGCAATTTAAACGAAACGACTAAATAACTTTGATCATATACATTTAATTCAAAAAATTCACATAATTTTCTAAACTAATGAGTTAAAAGATTACATTTGACTAAGTGATCATAATGGTTGCAATTCAAACAAAACCACTGAATACATTTGATCAGGTGTCATAAGGGTTGCAATTCACGAGCTGAACTAAATATACAATCCTCTTCGATTTGAAATCAAATAACTTTGATAGACATATGAGATGAGTGCATAGATGGAACATGTGCGTTTTGTGATGGTATAGTGTAAAACAAGATGGTTGAATAGTAAATGAGGGCCAAAGAGTACTCGTGATAGACAAAGGAAAATAGTATGGGGGCAACCAAAAATGTCGGTTAGTGGGTGCGGACATAATATTGGCCTTGTAGCTTATTAGGCTGTGTGACCAAATACAACACAAATGGTCCCTTTTTGTTTTTCTTTTTTCTCTTTTTTCTTTTTTTCTCTTTTGTAGCTTATTATCTTTTATCCTTTTCTATTAAATTGTTTCTTTCTTATGATATTATAGAATATATATTGTTAACAAAAATATATATGCAATGAACATCGT
The DNA here is from genome assembly GCA_000218505.1 of Schrenkiella parvula. Lineage (NCBI taxonomy): Eukaryota > Viridiplantae > Streptophyta > Magnoliopsida > Brassicales > Brassicaceae > Schrenkiella > Schrenkiella parvula. The sequence goes on along the minus strand of CM001193.1, from coordinate 9,027,123 downwards.
TCTACCATATCAATGGCTAATAAAGATCATTCTAATAATTTTGATGGGCCCTTAAAAACCAACCCGTGAATCAGATTATGGTTCCACTATAAAAGAAATAAAGAATAAAAATAAAAGGCATTATAATCATAATAGCCTCAATTTCATTTCTATTGATTATTCTATCTGTACCAACAAAGAGATTTCACTTTGGAATTTTCCTCTTTTTTTTCTTCATATATGTGGAGGAAAATAAATCAGCATCTTATACCTATCTATCGACTGATACGTGTCACACAATATATCCAACGGTCCAAAAATTTAAAAGAAAAAATATCTAATATATATGTATTTCACCAATAGCCTAAAGAACCTTCACTTTTCTCTCCCACTCTTTTTACAACTCACAACAACACATCTCTCTATCTCTCTATATATCACTTTACATAAACAACTATTCAACACACACATTAACACAACCATGGCCTCTTCACAAGCCCTCCTTTTGCTCACATTGTCTATGGTTTTGGTTCCTTTCTCTTTAGCTCAATCTCCCATGATGGCTCCTTCTGGCTCAATGTCCATGCCGCCCATGCATAGCGGCGGCTCTCCGATGCCAATGATGACTCCACCACCTATGCCAATGATGACTCCACCACCTATGACTATGGCTCCTCCACCTATGACTATGGCTCCTCCTCCTATGACTATGACTCCACCACCAATGCCCATGGCTTCACCACCTATGATGCCAATGACTCCATCTTCAAGCCCAATGACAGACCCCGATATGGCTTCGCCACCGATGCCGGCAATGGAATCTGCTCCTTCTCCGGGACCCATGCCACCGGCGATGGCTTCGCCGGGTTCTGGAGCTTTCAGTGTAAGAAGCGACGTCGTAGCACTTTCGTTCGTTGTTGCAGCACATTTGCTCCTCGTTTGAGATTATTATTGAATTGGTCAGCACCGTTTACGTGTAATTTACTTTTTGTTTCGAACTATTAGATTTCATCGTTTTATCATATTTGAGTTTGTGTTTGATATGTATGATTCAGACATTTGTTTGCTTAATAAATCTATCGTTGACTCTAGTTTATGTAAATTCATATTTTCTATCCAAATTGTCACAGACCATTAATTTCTTAATTCTAAACTAAGAAAAATAAGAAAAGTTAATAAGTTTATATATGGAATACGTTATTGAAAAATGTTAATAAGAAAAGAAGAATTTGTTTTTTCTAGAATATATAAATACAAACCAAGGAAAAATCTAAAATTGCAAGCTGTGTGTAATTGGTAAGAATCGCATATATATAAGGAACAAGAGGTCGTGATCTTGGAATTTTCGATAGAATAATTAATTTTCAATAGAATAATTAATTTTCAATTTTATGAAGATTGCATTTATTTATTTTTGTAGAAGAATACATGAATACGATTTGAATTTAAGAAAAAGTGAGAAAAAGAAAAAAAAGGTATAATTTGAGAATGGAAGAATATAAAAGGCGTAGTGAATAAAATGGTAGGGAATAGAGATAAGCATGACCCAAGAGGACAGCTAAAAAGAAAGGGACGTTCACATGACTGTCTTTTTCAATTGCCCCTACCATTTTCCAATTTATATTAGTAAAAAACAAAAGGTAGTTTAATTGTTTTTAAGGTCATCTTAGTTTATTCATTTTTGCAAAAGGAATGTCTGATTTTTTTTTAACATCCATTGACAAATTAAGGTAATGACAATGGGGAAAACATTACTTGACATGATACATTTTTGTTTAATATGATATGTATATATGTATACCTATATAGAAGAGCTGCTGAATTTTCCTCATAAGAGACAATTAAAGAAAACGAATCGGATTTTTTTTTTTGATTTTACGTAATAGTATAAATTATTTGTTTTCTTGACATTTGTTTAATACATCTCTAGATTCATATGTTAAATGTGAATAAATGATTTATGTATATTCATGATGAATGATTACAAGATGTTATATAGAGTAGGAAAAGAAGAGATATTGATTTTTCTAATAAACTTAGTGATATAAACTCAAAAATTAGTCAGCTCTATTAAAAATCATGTCATGAAAATAGACACAGAAATCTCATAAATTCAACAAAAAAAAACACTTAGACATATATATCATTTTGCATCCAAATAGTAATATTACGAATTTAAACAAAATTAACTTTGGAATATGGTTCTAGCGCCAAAACAAAACATCAACTTGCTTCAATTTGGAATGAGATGCGAGTTCTTCTACTCTATCAAAGAAAAATCATCATATTTCTGATTTACCAGCTGATGTTTTGTTTTTTGTATTGATCAGTCTGAAAATCTAAGCAAGTGTTTTATACACACTAAAACAATCTCACTTCTGATACTTCTCAAAGATCAACCAAAGTAACAAGACTCTCGTGTGAATCAAACCAAAGATGTCTTTTCAAAAGCCAATCTTGGACTTGTGATGCTACTCTCTTTGTACACACTAAAACAGTATTACTTCTTTCGCTTTATAAATTCCAAACATAGTTATAGAATTTTATCGTGTATGTGGAATCAAGATATACCATAGAAAGCGGATTTTAGACTTGTGATGGCACTCTCTTTGTACAGCTCTTGGGGACGTGAATGCTATGAAAGTTTGGTCCTTTTGGGACAGTTGCAGGTCTTTTCTCTCCTGAAGCAATAGCACAAACAGAAGGTTTGCTGATGATTGCAACTCCCTTAGATTCTCCATTCATCCTCGAGGTTTCCTCCATGGTTTCAATTCTTTTGCTTGCCACTTGCTTCTTTGTACCTAATGCAACCCTGAAGAAGTGCACTAAGTTTTCAGATTACATGCTGAGGAAAGGAAACTGTTATTGACAAGTCAGAACTGGTTTGCGCGGTTCTCTCAACTGGGAGACTGCACTTTGTTTTCGGATTAGTAGTTTTTTACCTCTTGCCATTCACCATTTTTTTCAGAGGCACAGTGTCTAACAAGTGTTGTGGATGTTCCTCTAAAAGCTTTCGACCTGGAAGTTGTGTTCTTCTCCAGCTGTAATTGAAATTCGTATGTCACAAATGAAAAAAAAAGAATATATCTAACTATGAACAGAGTTCTGATGTTTCAGCAATAACTTACTCTAACTGGCTGATGTTTTGGACCTATGTTTTCACCATGGGACCCAAGAATGTTTGTAGTTTCTTCTTCTTTGGCACGAGCACACTCTGGTTTCTTCTCCGTATTTGCTTCCTTGAGGATTCTTCTTTCCTGGAAACATGTAGATATTCTTCCATCAGAAACAAAACAGAGTTGCATACTAGAGAAAAAATATCTTTGTTGGGTTATATTATTGCACAGCATACATCGGTTCTTAGTCGAAAAGGCTTTGGATTCGTGAGCTTAGGTTTTGTATACTTGACACGAGAATTAGCCGAAACAGTCTTGCCGTTGAAACATTTATCCGCTATTGTCATCGCCTGGTTGAGTAAAAAGTACATTAGCATATAGCAACGCATAATAAATAAATAAGAGAATATCTCATCTGTATGTATACAGCATAAACTTAGCTACCTTTTGAGTGGTTTTGCAAGTTTCTTTATTGCCAAAGACTTGCTTTTTCAACAGAGGGTAGGAGGCTTGGTCGACTTTCCTGCGAGATTCAAGCAAAAAAAGTGTGTCTGGTGAGGTTTGTGGGCAAATAGGATCCAAAGTAAAGCAAATAACCAGCATTTTCCACACCTGTTGTTGTCCAAGGCCGAAGCATTTTCCTTGTCATCATTTTCTCTATCAACATCCGCTGCATTAGTAACATTTTCTTTGTTGTCACCCTCCAGTGCTAATGCATTTTCCTTGTCTTCAATCTCCGTAGTCTCATATTGCCTTGCTTTATCCTGTTTCGTCTCTTTTAATACAGAAGTATCTTCTCTATCGGCATCCTCTGGAATAGTAGCATTCTCTTTGTCATCACAGTACAAAGCTACTGCGTTTTCCTTTTCTCCAATCTCTGCAATTTGACATTTCTTTGCTTTATCCAGTCCACTCTCCTTTATTACAGCAGGATCTTCTCTGGCCTGGAGTTGGTTGTTCATGTTAGTCTTCAATGTATCTGACAATTCTTCAGATTTGTTTCCGACCAATAACTCTTCATCTCCACAAGTTTTTCCACTCCTAGGCACACTACTTGCGCAGCACAAAGATTGATTCTCAAGTTCCTTGGCCTTAGCCTCATGAGCTTTGGAAGGATCAGAGCAAAGGACAGGCTTTTCCTTTGCCTTGACCCTCTTTGTCAAAGTACCAGAACCTTTGGCCTTTTCAGCGATCTGTTTCTGTGACCGCACAGAATCAAACACTCGGCTCTTCACCTCTCGTCTCCTTAGCTGTTTTTTAGATGGAGTTGAAGTCCCAACCTTATCACTAACCCCCAAACACTTTCTTTTGTTTTCAATCTCAAGCTTCCTCATCCCATTACACAACTTCTTCACCGTGGAACTAAGCTCCACAGATCTCTTCAGTTTCACCAGCTTCTTTGGAGAATGAAACACCAAAGCCTTTGCAACAACTCTGTTTTCCGGCGCTCTAGTTGTTGCAGTTCTCGGATTCTGCACACTCCTAAAAGCTGCTGGACTCTGGATTTGCTTCTTTCGCTCAGTTAATGCCTTCCGAGGAACTGATGAGATCACTGATGACTCTTTTCCTTTTACTGCCTTTGTCTTTGGAGTTGCATTTCTGTTTGTGGAAATTGCTTTTACTTCTTTTGGCCTCATAATACCACCATTAGCCTTCTGTGAAATTGATGAGATCATAGCCAACCTAGAAACACGTGACCTCGAGGGCTTTGCAGGAACAGTGTTGGGGCATTTAGGATCAACACTGCAATGACAAAAGTATGTAAAATAGTGTAATGTTTACAAACACATTACAGTGATGATCTCTCTAAGTCAAAACATAATGTTTCTCATTGTTTGAACTTCATTTACCTGAAATCCTTTCTATAAAGAGCTTTTCGAAGACGAACACTTGGACTCCTAGCTGCCATGACCTAGTAATGTTGATTAACACCAAAGTTTTTAAGTTGACGAATCTAATTAAACGAAATCAAATCAAGAAGAGAAAAATAAAGGTTTTAATCTTTTTAGCTAACCCGAAGAACGAATTTTTTGTAGATTGCTTCCGAATCCATAAATTCTTCATGCTTCTGATCACATCCTAAGTGCACATTATCACCACGAAGCCAAAAAGGATCAAATCACAAGCTAATTTAAGTGAAATCCAGAAAAATGTTCAACTAAAACCCTAATTTAGCAATTTTCAGATCGATTACTGTTAATAAACTAGAGAATCTCCAGAAATTACAATTTAATAGGATCCAGGAAACGTCCATAATGAAACTTCCTTGTGTTGTTTCCCAGATCTCTGGAACATTACCTAATGACTGAGTAAAAACAAAAATCCAAATGTAGGAGAGTGAATAAAATGCTAACCAACTCTGGAACAGAACCAGTAAAGATCGTCGCCTTCTGGGCGATGGTCTGGTGCGGTTAGGTCTACAAACTTTGGTGCTTCTATTGTCTCGTAGAAGTCTTCTTCGTTGAACTCTTCCACTATCATTTGCTCGAATTCCTCCATTAACACTAAAATTATCAGAAATTACAATTTTTTTCACAGAGAGAAAGAAAGAACAGAGAGTGAGAGAGAGAGAGTAGTGTCTAATTTGGTGCTTGGTCTAAGCTCAGACAAGATGTTGAAGAAGGATCCTTCCAAAACTAGCCGTTAAGAGGAAAGGGACTTCTTTTCTTCTTGTAATAATGGTTTCTTCCCAGGGCTAGTTTCGTCACTATAGTAGTTATGATTTTGAGCTTTGAACAGTCACTAGTAGCCGTTAGTTGAGTGAAGCTGAAAATCAAAACTATTGTAGTGAGAATTGAAAATTATTTTACCACGAACCAATCCTAACCGAAAAATTGAAAATTGAAGCTAACCGATTCTTTTAAATTGGCATCCCCAAAGAACCAAACATAACCGAATAACATATATTTCTACTGAATCAACTAACACATTCGTAAATAGTTATATTTTGTTTTATTTAACAAATTTAAAACGCGAATAAAATTTAATTCATATAGCTCCGAAATTTTTTTAGTTTAACTAATAAAAAATAAAATATTCGTTATTTATTTATTCTTCGGGCCAAATTCGAATCAAAACATTTTCTTTTCTTTCCTTTTTTTGTTTGTTTAGATGTAAGCGTTCAAGTATTCACTATGAAAAGTTATTGGTTGAATTCAAGAGGTTGGAGCCTAGTAATAAACCTCAGATTCACCCAAACAAACAAGAATGAAACGCATTTTTTACTTTCACCCAACTAACGGCTACTTGTGAAACAATGGTTGGGCCAAGATCCGAAAAAGGCCGCCACAAATTATAAGGGCCCATTTGTAGCCCACTATGGGAACGAGATGAAAGCAATGGTTAAATCTTTTGCTATGTATATCCTTTTAAGTCAAGCGAGAGATCGGTGACCGGCGCCGGAGTTCACCGTCGACTATAGGAACAGTAAGTTTGATCGGAGTTTTTCAATTCCTCGATCGATAAACTAGTACCTAATTGAGGTTAGTTGCATAATTTCTCACTTGTGCAGTTTCTTCTCGATTCCCTCTGATTCGCAATGCGAATGATTCAAGCATTTTATCTTTAGATCTGTGTTTTGGTTATTTTTTAGTAGTTATTCGTTGCCCATTTGATCGATTATGACTTAACTTATGCGCCATCTAAACGAAAATAGTTCTTCAATTTCTCAGCCAAGTCTGGGTTTTGAACAATCAATTCCAAGTTCAGTTTTTTTTTTACGCATCTTTTTGCATCTTCTGAGTGTGATATGCCAAAAACTAATGGTTCTGATATGTTTTGTTCTTCATTGATTGTTCGGAAAACCTCGTAGGTGGCTTGCAGGGAAGATGAAAAAACTGCTGGAATTTGGGAGAAAAGCTATGTTCTATATGAGAGTCCTCTCTGGGTATGAAGAAAGGAGAATCCGGAATTACAGGTTGCAACTCGAAAAGCGTATCCAGCAGGTTCTTCTCTTTTTTCCTCACCATGTCTCATATTTATCTTCTTAGAATGAATGGTAGAATAAGATGATTAAACACTTTAACTCCTAGGACTGGACTTAAGTTGATCTTCGTAAATTTTGAAGAACCCTTTCTACTTGACTATGAGGATGAGAAACGGAAGAAACTTGATGCGTGCCTTGTTTTATGTACGCAGGATGTTTCCTTCAATATGTACTTCTATGTTTATGATAATTGAATAGCATCTGCAAACAGTAAAACTGGGATATTAGTAAAGTACAATTTGAATGTGACTGATGAAATAACATCTTCCTTACAGTAGAGTTTCTTAATCACATAGACTTAGGCTTTTTATCTGTTCAGCAGTAGTTAGGAGTTATGACTTCTAGCTTCTAGCAAGGGTTGGTCAGGGTTGCCCTTTTTATCTGATTCAAATGATCAAGATGATGGTAAGCTTTGGTCTTGCAGGCTCAACAAAAGAAAGCAGAGATAAACAGACTCCCAGAGAAGATTATATTATCTGAAGTTCGCCGTATGGTTGACCAGATGCAGAATTTGAATAAACAGATTGAGAATACGGTTAGTCTCTTGTCTTTATTCTCAGTACATATTTTGCAAGTGGTTTACTTTTATTGTTTGCTTAATATTGACAATGTATCTACATTAAGTGTGGTGAAAAATGTTTGAGATATTGTGTTCTGCAAGTGCTTTTGGTTCCGAAACATTCAAAGAAGGGAAAACACTTTTAGTTTTTTGGTGTTTGCGATTCTTAAAGCATAAAGTTTTGGAAGGAAAGAGCAAAAGCAGACTCCAAAGTCCGTGTTAAGTTTCAGAAAGCTTTCATGTCTGAGTTTGTTTCGTGTCTTTACCATAACAGGAGGCTCAGATTGAAGACTACTTCAAACCGATAGACAAGCAAGCTGGTACCATAATGGAGGTTCAGCTCGAATCAGAGAAGAAAACGATGGGGACAATGATGACTGCAACACAAGAGGAAACTATAAGAAAGATTGAAGAAGCTGAGAGACTTGCTCGGGCACGTGGAAATGCAAATGCAACTGTAGAAGCAAACACGGGAGAGAAGATCAAGGACTCAGAATCCTCAGCCACTGAAAAAGCTCAAGTAAAGTAAAGACAGATATTGTATTCATGTTGACACAAAATAGATTCAGAGTCGTCTTAACAAGTCCAAGGGTTCAGATTCTCTTAGTTGATCAAGAGCTCAGATCGCCAGCTTCTCATTTGTTGGGTTTTAATAATATGGTTGACTGAATAGAAACAGACCAAGATTGTGGTCTGTTTAGCCCGTGCAAGAGAACTTATAAGGTGCCTCTGGTTGAACTATCCCAAAGGAACCTTTTTTTGTCGATATATATGCAATGGTTGCAGTATTACATTTTCGTTACACTATTACATTTTCGTTGTAGTGGTTATCTATGTTATCAAGGACAATTTGAAGATCTCAAGAAGAAGGTTATTACTATTGCCTTCAAAAGTTTGGTTATCACAATGGGTTCTTAAACACTATTTGCTACTATTGCCTCAAAGCTCTACTGTTTTCTCTTTCTGCTGAAATCTTTGGTGACATATTTTGAAGAACCGAAACATGAGACTTTTTGTTTTAGCACAAGAAAAGAAATGTGAATTTCTCCTTTCTTCTCACTTGCTTTGGGTGTGAAGAAACTCACGCATCTGATTGTGAACTTCGGATTTGACAACAAGTCGCATTCTCTTAGAGTCTTCCCAGAGAAGGCCTCCCCATTCTCGAGCAAAGTCACAAGCTGCTTCAAACACATCCTGCCAACAAGATTTCACACAGTTCCGGGGTCCTCAGAGTTACTGTAATGGCTCTGAGATATGAATATATATACATATATAAAAGGGGAATCAGGTTTTACCTTTGAAGGAAATTCATCATAGAAGTGAGCCTGGGTCATCTCGATTCTCTTCAGATCTGACTCCCAAAGCCGTATCTGCCAAAAAGATTAAACAATGCATTTACCTTCGTAAGCACAAACCCAATGAATTGGAAAGTGGAGGTAGTATAGAGTTCTACACACTTTTCAAGCTATAAACCAATCCTGATTGACACTAGGTGGGAGGAGAGGGTATAAACCTGGTCAGTGACATTTTCTGGAATAGATGGGACTCGATCTGCACATCGTGGATGAGAATTCTGCTGGAGAAAAGTTATAATCTGCAACCACCAAAGAAAGGGAAAAAAAGAATGTTCAGAAACTTTTAAGAGAAGCATCAATAACTTGATGCAGCAGCAATTGATCCCATTCAAAGATAGCATAAAAATCTTTAACTGTAAACGATTTTCAGATGACACCAACTCTACCTGGTCTGATGTGATGCCATTGTCAAATGCATTGTACAAACTTTCCTTTGTAATTGCACAAGCAATAAGGTTTGGAAGCTGGTACTCTATCCTGAAAAAATGGAGCATCAACTACTTAGACCTAAAGGATTTCAAGACACAGAAGCACAGAGTTTCAGAGCGATGTTCAGGGCTTCTACCTCGCAAACAGGCGTAAAATTTCACATTGTAACTTAGATGTTGAGTAAGCATACATCCTGAAGTTTGTTTCCATCATGACATATCCCTGATGAGAAATAACAAAACACAAGGATCCGCAAAAGTAAGAATACTGTTGGTAATAAGTAGAATTGGAACAAGAAGGGAAATCAAAAGGTGTGACCTCTTTTCGGACTGATGAATCTGCCAGACTGACTGATAAATTTGTAGCCAATTTAGTAGGAATAAACCAACTGTCTTTCCTTCCCTGTAATAATTGTAAAAGACCGGTTCAGCATATGATATAATTCTCACTTTAACTTGTGCAAAGTTTATCTACTTGTGGTAGTGAAAAAGATAACACAAATGGTCAAACCTGTTGAAGCTTGACTAATCCCAAATCTGCAAGGTCCTTAAGTGTAGTTCTTTGAACATCAGTTAAGGTATTTAAATTATACGCCTGCAATGCGTAAAAGAATGTTTGAGCCCAACGAATTAATTAACAAGCTTCCATGACAAAAGAACAAGAACGTCTGGAATGGCTTTGTGAATTACTGTTATACCTCACCAGTAACATGAAAACTAAGCTCCAACAAAAACGAAATCAAGTCTGCTGGGTCTACGTCTCGCTCCTGAACACCAATGGCATTCAGTTATTCATGCAGAGAAAACTGAGATATCAACTTAATTAAACCTTGTTAAGGTTTCATACAAACCTCAGCATTCGATATGTATTCTCGGATTATGTACCAAAGCTGGGCATTTGTATCCATCAGCTGAAATTTAGGGTCGCTAAGGTTACTTATATGAGTACAAGTAATAAGAGATCAAATGACTGATGTCTTGCATTGCATACCAGAAACTGAAATCCACTCTCAGTTAATCTCGGGCCATCTTTGTCTCTGTAAAATCACATGAACGGTAATAAATAAGCAGCCTACATACCACCATTATACATATATAGACATGTATAGCAACGATACCTCTGACTCAATAAACCTCGCTGGAAAATTTTCATCATAGACGAACTGATGCCGGTTAGCTTCTCACCTTGACCAGAATTTATGAGTTGTAGCAAAAAACACTGACAAACATAAGTACAAAATCATCAGCTAAAAACAAAAAATCCATACTGACTTTACACATTACTTCCATCTAACTAGTATTGTCAACACGTAATTAGAAACTACACACCTCCCATTGCTGAAGTGCATAGGTTTCAAGTTCTTGTAGACTTGGAAGCTTAATGGCATTGTTGGAGTTCATAGGCTCCCTAGGCAAAACTCCACTGCAAATTTCAAGCTTAGCTCATCAGCATATTTTCCAGAAACCTAGAGAAAAACAAAAAGGACAGTACCATCAAGGTGAAGATGTCTTTACCCGGAAATTATATGTTTTTGAAGATTGTTCTGAAATGTAGGATTTAGGCTGTAACTGGTTCCCTTTTTCCTGAAAAAGTAGGGAGAGCAACCTTAAACATTATAGAAAAAATATTTGGAACTATCATCTAGCCATAAATCAATCATAATCAGTCCAAGCGCAGTGAGTAAGTATAAGAAGAAGCTCTGTGTTTTGATTGCTCAAGTTAATTTCTAACCCTCAAGAGAATGAAATTAAGAACTCAACATAAATACTCATCTACTGGATTAATTGAAGTACTGAACTCACTACAAACTTGTGAATAACTCTAAAATTGATCTCTTGAGATTTCAGATATGACAAACGAACCAAGCACGCGTACCTATCTACCGTTTCCGTAAAAATCCTTAGTTGAATCAATCGGTCTATAGCAACTCTGTGCTTAGAGACACCATCTGGAAGCACCCACTCCTCCATCATCGTGGCAGGTACAGGAACATTAGTGTACAACAACTGCAATACATATTTCTTGGCGAGAGGTGGCAAAGACCTGATACAACCACAGTTTTCTCAACAAGGTAAAGATCTCACAAACTTTACTCTCCAATTACATGATTCATCACTAGGTTTACTAGTTTCTTCAGATCATAATATTATCTATGATTAACAAAAAAAAAAACCAAACCTGAGAATGGCCTCGCAGATGAAGACATTGTTGTAGAGTTTGTCGAGCTTGATGGCGGTAAGAGACGCCACCATGTCCATAAAATTTTTAGCGATGATCTTAACCTGCGGCATCTTCGCCAATTGGGGATTGGTGCTCACAGGACTAGTTCTTAAAAAGTGTGCACAAACTATGCGGCTGCAAGTATTAGATGTCAACTAGATAATTAGAGCGTCTCCTCATCAAACCCCAAATCCAAACCAGAGGACTGAAGAAGAAGAAACTCCAGAATGGAATAAGGAAATGATTAACATGTAAAGGGTAGAGTTAATGACTTTCGGGTTAAAGTTGGAGACAAAGCAGAATTGAATCCAGGGTTTCGGTTCTCTTTTTGTCCTTGGAGAACTCCACAATCAGTTATTACGCAGAATCGAAGAAGAAGACGGACGAAGATGATGATCAATGATCAAAATTCGAAGATCGATTAAGCCACCGATTTCTTCTTCTCTGGCTCAATTGGATTTTCGCTAAGAACCTGGCACCTGAAGAAATTATCTGAAACCGAAAAATCAAATCGTACCGAACCAAAATTATCTAATTCAAAACCAAAATACATAACACAAAATTTGAATGAATTCTCATTTAAAATATTTTAACTTGCCGATTAGAACCGGTACTAAACTGATAACCAAATTATTAATTTGGAATACTCATAACACAATTCATATTACAAAACATTAGTTATATTTACATTTGAAATATTTAAATTTTATTTCTAAATCCAAAAATATTAGTTATACTTTTCTAAAATTTTTTTAAGTTAGCCAATTTTTATTTTTATTTTTATATAATAATTAAGTATTTTTATATTTTTTGATAGTTTAAATGTTTATATTTTGATAATTTAAATTAATTTTTTCAGGTGATTAGGATAATTTAGACGATTTAAGGTGGTTTGAATACAAAAATAATCAAAACCGAATTACATATTATAAATTTTTGGTTATTTACCAATTTTTAACACAAATCTAAATACTAAACCTAACCAAAAAATAACCGAATCGAATTTAAACCAATTTTTTAATTACCTAAATAAACCTAAAAAGCAGAACCAAATTACTTAAAAACCAAACAAAACCAAATCCGAACTGAAACCCGAATGCCAGGTTTATATGCGGTTTTGTCTATTTTATATACAATCACTTTATATCTGTAAAAAATATATGCGTCCATTTGTTTTCACAATATGAAAAGTATTAAATCGGCTAACTATGATGTATATAATAATAGAAACTTATACTTATTTTGTTAAAATTTTATCATTATTTGATTTTTCCATTAATCAAAACCTTACAAAGCATTACAATCTTCTTAACTAGACACAATACATAATAATCATATGAATCTACGAAGATTATCCTTATTCTAGAGGGCATTATTATTTAAATATGTATATATAGCCATTACATAGAGAAACCATATGCATTATATAAAAAACACACTATAGAGAGACATAAAGAGAAGATAAAGTGAGGATAAAGTGAATCAAGTAAGTAGAATGTTGGAGTTGTAGGTGGCTCCCGCGGTCCAATCGGCGGGAAGAGCGTTTGGCGATTGGACCCAATTGATTCCGGCGCTTCCGTACACTAAGAACCTCAAAGAGAGAGTGCCTCTTGGTGGGTTCTGAAAATCGTGAACCGCTCCAAACACTCTTCTCATACGTCGCCACTGTTTGCAATCCTCCTGAATCCATATGTTATTGTTCAAATTTTACTCACAAAACATCAAATTAACTCATAGTCTTAAGATATATATTGTCTTAATGATGAGCCTAGTAGAATACATTGTGTTAAAGCTAAGAAAATATTGAAACTAGAGCTAAAACGAGTCCTGAAACAAAAGTTCAAAACATTACAAATTTTCATATTGTATGGAATTTTGCTACATAGAGAAAAAAATGAGTCCTGAAAATATAAGTTCTAATATTTTAGACTTACAAAATTATTTGTAAAGTTGTTAAAAAGTATATAATATTTTGGAAATAATCATTTAATTCCTCAAGTTTTATAATTTTACAGATTAATTCACAAACTGTTAAGTTGACAAATTAATTCTTTAAGTTTGCGTTGTCTTTACAAAATTGGACTCAAGAAAGTCAACGTTAAAATCTCCGGTATGTAGGTTAACGTTGTTTTTTTCATACCTAAACTTACAAAGTCAACACAAAGCTAATGATTTATTATGCACACATAATAGTTAGAAAATAAAAGTGTCAATTACAAAAACTTGAGAATTTAAATAATCATTCTTAGACTAATTTTTCTTTTCTTTTCTGGCATGAATTATTTTTAAAGTTTCTAGTAGCTAAATGAAATATGTTATATCAATAAACTATTTTGATCCTCATAAAGCATATGAATGTTAAGATCTTTGATCAATTTACCTGCCAGACTTCAACGGCGAGGATGTCGTTGACACCACCAACGTACAAGACAAGAATGGCAAGATAATGAGGATTGTAGCTTTTCTCATGGACCTTATACACCAGATTGGACCCTCCGTACCGGCAAGGGACTCTCTGGTACTCAATGTCGACCACGCCGAAGGAATAGAGCTGATCCTCTGTGCCGGGTCGTGCCATATGTCCGTAAGCTTTAGGGCTAAAGATGAAGTCCGTACCATGTCCTTCTCCGTAGTCCGTAGCCACTACGTATACTCCTTCCTCGTTGCAGTGTGGAGTTATTTTGCACCTCACCTTTTTATAAATTAATAATTAATGGTACAATTTAGTAATGATAGTTTAATGACATAGTATATAGCATAATGTTATTGATGAAATATTAGATTAGATAACATATAAAAACCTGGTAACAAGCACCACAGCCAGTTCCATTGTTCCATAGTCGCGATGAAACACCACTCACTTCACCATAATTGATATCTCTTCCAAATTCTCCATACCCACATGCTCCTCCTGCATAATGAGTAATCAATAATTATGTTTTTTTTGTCATTATAGAAAGTTCTATGCATTTTTATCAATACCAAGGATTCTTGAAACAATCTCATTACTAAACGTAATGCTAACTCCAATGATGCTTAAGAATACTAAAAAATGTGAAATAACTAAGGTTCAAACTAAATATATAGCAAAAATAATAATAATAAACGTACGAGGATTTCCTTTGCAATCGGAGCTGCCATAATAAGTAGCTCGAGAGCTAACAAAGTCGTCAGATAAACAAAGGAGAGGCAAAAGAACAATAACTTGGACAAGTAGAAGAAGCAAAACGTGAGATGTCTTCATATTGTTATCTACAATAAGACTATTATAACAAGTGATGATTTGGGAAAATAGATTGGTGTTACAAAAGATATGTGAAGATAGATGAGAAGTTTAATAGGGTATTTATAGTTGAAGGTAGTGTGTTTATCATAATATCTTATATGCATTTGATCGAGCATCGTTACTATTTTTTTCTTTCCACTTGGCAAAAAAGCTATCTCAAAGTTTTATATATAGCTACAACGTGTATTTGCACTACCCAAGTTGACTACTTCACTTAAGAGGCTCAAATGTATAAAATAAATGTTTATTAAAAAATAGATCGACTGCCAAAAAATGCAGTAGATTTGGAATCACCCCTAGCAGATTCAAAATCGAAACTTATAATTCGAACTTCTATACTTTATTATTATTAGTCTATATTCAATACTGAATAAAATGGCACTAAGTGCCTCATACTGTACCAAAATGTGTTACAGAGTTTTATTCATAGATTCAAACTTTTATGGAAACAAAAAATCACATAAATGTGAAAATTTTAGGCATGAGTTTAATCAGTTTACTTTGGTAAGATACGATTCGCCTACTCCGTTGTATTAGTCGGAAAATATTTCAACTCGAGATAGATATTGTAGAGGTCCGTTAAATCTTATGTATTTCATGACCCGTTAATTTAAACCTGCTCAAAATTTATGTTATATGTTAAACGTTGAATTATGGAGAAATTTACACTCTAGTAATTTGGTTTGTTTTTATCGGATCAATCCAATTAGCTGATTAAATATATATAAAAAAACAGCAATAAGTGTTAAAAATGTAACGGAATAAAACAACATATTTATCATTTATGAATAAAGCACGGAAAATTGAAGAAGAGGTTGGTCGAGACCATGAACCTATTATCAATGGAGATGAATTTTTTTCTTTTCTTATAATTGGAGGAAAACATATTGAAGAGACGTAATATCCACTGAAAAAAAAAAAAGATACACAAAAAGATGATTCATGGTCTCGATCAATACGATTATAACCGCTATGTTACACTAATTTTTGGTTGATGCATTCTCGTTTTTAACCATTGTAAATATCTTGAATTTTTGTATGAATCTTTTTTGTTTTCAAGCATGCAATATGAATTCTTTTTTTTTCTTTTTTGGAGAATAATGCAATATGACTTCTTTCTCTCTCGAATGCCTTGCTCGAACATGAACACGTCACGTCACGTCATGCGTTGCACTGTAAATGCTTTCGCAGACCAGACATCAAGCTACAAGAGCCAAGGCGTCTGAAAAATTATATTTGGTAATAAGAAGAGAAAAAAAAAGTCAAGAGTGAGGTAACATCCAAAATATGTATGCACAATACAGTATAATGGTGGGGTATAAGCTTATAGCTTTTGGGTTTAGTAATTATTAAAAACAAAAAAGATAGGTCGTGCCTCCAAAACAAGAAGTTCACGACACCTAATATAGATTGCTTTGCGATTAGTTGTTTAGTGTAATGAATGGACGAACTCAAATAGAATATACCAAGCATGCGATTTTTTGGAATCACAAAGTTTCATTGTTTTTTCACTACTAGCAATTTAGTAATATTAAAGTTGTGTAAAATATACCTTTTTATCATCTAATAAATGTACATGGTCTAGCAAGTTGTAACCAACATTTGGACAGAAAACATAACCGGCCGGTCTGGCTACGGTTTGGAGGAATCTTAGTCGCATACTCTCAAATGGAACCATGTAGCTCATTTTCATGGAAATGCCTCATTCAGAATCCAAGAATTTTGCAAATTTAAACCCAAATCTTAGGATTGTTTGGATGTTTCTAAGCACGTATCGTTCCAACATGCTAGATTTAAATCCGACATGGAGACGGTTTGAAGCACAACCGGTTCTGGTCATTACTGAACATGCTGTTTGAATTTGAATTAGATAGTCTTTATTTTGAGGATCTTTGAATTTGATCAGCTCCCATGTCACATGAGATTTTGAACGTGAAAGAAAATACCTTTTAAAAACGCACGCACGTTACTGTTAACCCACCATTACATATTGGCAAGCTAAAATAGCATTTTGCTTTCTGTAATTCATGTATTGACTAAGATATTTCATAAAATATGTTTTTATCATTGTTGTTCAAATCAAGATAAACACACCACGTAACGTAACACTTGCTCTTAGATGTGTATATCTTAATTTCAGTGATGTCAATAAGAGAACACATTGAGTGGTAGGGTATTAGCAGCAGCCTTGATTTTTATTTTCAGAATAAAGAAATTGTTATTATAATGTAAGATCTTAGATGAAGAGAAGGACAAAAAGGATACTATAAGTCTAATATAAAAATAACTCTATATTAAACCTCTTTTTGTTGTTGGTTTGGTTGTAATCCACTTATACTGATATTTCTAGTCGCCTACATTCCTAGAAATATTCTCTTTGTCACAGTTTATGTAATATTCTTGTGAATGAGACTCAATACATCGGATAGTTTATTATAAATCTCTAACAATGCTCATATCCCAATGGAATAACCTTGATTTTTAGCTTAAACATAGATGTAAACTAATCACTATAATTCCATATAATATTTTGTTTCTTGGTTTTGCATTTCCATTATATTGGGATTAGAATTAGTTATGTTTTAGATCAGCCTTTAGCTTAGAGATATAGAAAACTGTTCACTTGCTCCAGGAAAATAAAATTTTGTTTCAAAATGATTCAAGTGCGGACCCAAACTCACTCGTTGGTGAATTCTTACGCCAGTAGGATTCGGATTCGCCGGCACGCAAGGAACGGATGACGTCATTAAAACAGTTGACATGTTACCTCCAACTCCAATAAAAAGAAGAAAATGGGGTTGGTGAGTTTTATCGTTATGTTTGTCATCGCTCATTAATCTCTCCATCCAATTCAAGAAATGGTACACGCATACACATACTAAGTGAACATATCAAGCATTTGGAGTATGAGCACATGAAGTTGATTCATTTAAAAAGTTTAAAACATACTGAAGGTACACACCCGTTCTGTTTCTAGGCATTCACAAGCCTACACATGATAGGTTTGCCTCTGTTCGAATAACCCTAAACTTTGAGCATTAGTAGTAACACTTTTAACATGTTTCCATGACTTTACCTCGGTTCTATGCCCGATGAAGATTCAACGATTCCCTCTTTTGATCCGCGGTCAAATCACCAACCTAGATATCACAGCAAAAAGATGATGTAATTATAAAGTAAATTTTACAAAGGACAAGCCAATAGATTCAGAAGTCATTACAAAATGGTAATGTCGTACAAAAGTCAAGCCAATAGATTTAGAAGTAGAATAACATTACTTTTAGTCACCCAGATCTATCAATGCCTAGGTGTTAACATGCAAATGATTAAAGAAGGCACAGAGGTTTGGGATTAATAATTTATTTTAAGGCAACAAATGATATGAGCTCTAGAGTCTGAAGGAGCATAATCCTTGGACAAGTGTCGGCCATCAATTGTGATGTTTGCTATAATGGGCAATGAAAATGATATCACTCAAAGAAAATGGGTCCTAAGAGAGCAACCGAGGAGTAAGATGGGAAGTAACTATTTGAACTAAAGGGGGCGCAAAACTAGAAGACCCGAGGCCACTATAAGCACTTACATTACAAAATATATGTCCCCGTGTCTTCGTCGGGTTTCTATAAGGTTATTGCTTGGATGCTTAAGTAATTATCGTGAACCGTTTGTGGGGTGTAAAAAGCAATTGGGCATTACAGGTGTTCCTCTTTGTTAGTAAAAGCTCCCAACTCTGGTATCATTGGTCCAAAATTGACACAACGAAAGTAGTTCACGATTCCAGAATATGCCCTATGAAAAGTATAATTTTATGCTTTGTGTAATTAAAGGAGATTAAAGTCCAAGACCCAATTTCATGACCGTTATCATTAATATGCAGAATAAAAGCGAGCTAGTTTCAGCATTTACCTGTCAATCATGGGGGATTTCGGAAGACAATTCTGACATTTAGATGAGTTGTGCCTTTTTAAGGTCGGACACAACTCCTCTGTCCTGGCTGCTCCTTTCGTTGTAAACCACCTGCAAACAGATTACAGGACGAAAATAATTCATTCTGCAGAAGATAACCAGTCTATGTTGATGGAAAACAAAAATACACTCAATATGTTTTCTGATTTTTCTTGTCATTTATCGTACCTTATCAATGATTCCGTATTCAACAGCCTCACTGGGGCTAAAATATTTCGGGCGTTTCATGTCAGCTTCAATCTGCTCCGGGGATTTACCAATATGCTTTGAATACAGCTTGACCTTGAGGATAACATTACACAGAACAGCGGCACACGTGTAACCTTATCAGATAAGTTAGAAGGTAAAAGAGAAGAGTAAAGGAAGGAGACTGCTAACATGATTTTAGATTTGCTAGTAAGTGCATACTATTGATGGCTAATTAATGCATATTAAGATGTCCTCCAGTATATAGTCAATGCGTGCATTTTACATATAGTTATATCTCCCCCTTACAACACACATATCACACACAAAACTGGATACTACTGTATAATGAAAATTTAACTAGATATTCTACATATATCACGAGGGTCAACAAAATATTTTCGACTAATATAGTTAATATAAAGCTGATCTTCTCACCATTTCTGTCTTTATGTGCTTGACTTCTTTCCTTGCAATTTCAACATCGGTTGCTTGGCCTTGAAATCGAGCAATGGGCTACAAGTTATCAAATAAAAGAAAATGTATGTATGAGTACCAGAAGCATGCACAAATACTAGGAATCATAAAGCCTAAGTTTCTTCCAGTTAGGAGGATATAGACACCATTTAAAATCTAAAAGAAAAGATCAGGAAAAACCTGCTTTATCATTATAGTTGATGAGGGCAACGCAGAACGATTTCCTTTTGCACCGGCAGTCAGGAGTAAAGCAGCTTCACCCCAAGCATTCCCAACGCAAAGAGTAAAGATTGGTGGTTTGACATACCTGAAGTCAACGATAATATAAGAGTTATTCTTGCATGGACATATGCTCAGTATCCCAAAAGTAACAAGTGAAGAAAAGTTTAATATGAAAATCCTTTTCAACTGCGTTTAGGGTACTCAGGAAAGCAGTGCCAGGATTCAAGTCTAATCATAGATTCTTGTTAAGAAAGAGATAGGAGAATCAAGTAAATAAAGAAAAGGGATAAAGATTAATAACCCCATGACATCATAAATTGCAAAAGCCTCGGTATCATAGCCCAACTTTTCACCATTCTGAAATGTAAGAAAATAAATTCTCTTATAACATTATGAAGGATTAGGTAATGATATACAGACCATCATTCATCTGAAAAAAACACAGTTTCAAGTTCAAAGTTTGGCATGCGTTCTCAAAGATGGCAGACTTTCTAATGGAAGCGTACCTTGGTTGTCCCTGTCGAGTTTATGTAAAGGTAAATAGGCTTTTCCTCGTCTTCATACTGAAGGTAAAGAAACTCTGCGAGTATCAACTCAGTGACTGATGGTACAAGAGACATTCCCAAATATACAATTCGGTTTTTGAACAAATATGATGCCAAATCAGGAGGTGGTTGCTCGTGTGCACTTCCTTTTGAAAAAGGTATAACCTGTTGATGAAAGGAAGCACACTCAGAAGACCCATGTGAACAAATAAAGGCTCAACAAACATGAAATCCATCAGCAAAAAATTGCAATCCAACTGCGATAGTTAAGACAAAACACAATATGTGATGGATATGCAAGTGGCACACACATTTAAGCAGCCTCCAAATTCCCACATTCTCAACTTCTTTCTCATTAGGCAATCGCATAGCAAATAGTTTTCTAAGAGTGCACGGTTCAAGCTTCATACTCAGCCCTCTATCTAAACATGTAGCATCTCCGATCAATCAAAAAACTAAAAGGCCTGAACATTCTTCTCGTTGTGAGCTAGTTGCCATATCCAGTCACTCTAATTTATTGGTTCGCCAGCTCAAAACTAAGGAACAATAGTAGGTCGACGCACGAGTAAACCAACAAAATTTCCGGAAATTCACTACCACGGGAGGAAAAAAGCTCAGCTACAGCCACGAAAACCTCGATTTCGAAATCCTAACATTATAGAGCTTTGTTAATCGAGAAACGATGTAAAACGTATAAATTTCAGGTACCATAGTGACAACACCGCGCTTAGGCTTCGAACTGGACAAGTTTAACGGATTAAGCGATTCCGAACGAAGCTTGGTGCCGCAGAAGTCACTGGAGATGCTTCCTCCGGTATACGAGGAGAGTAGGCCATTCGAGAGAGAAGCTCTGAGAGAAGACGATGACGAATACCTCCCTTTAGATCTCAGGTTGCGTGCTGAAGGCGGGATTATCGCTGACGTACGAGCTCGAAGCGTTGTGAAGCTCGTCGCAGTCGCTGCTGCTACCTCCATTTTTCCTTAGTTGCAGAAAGAAAGAGAGAGAGTCGCCTGAGACCCCGAAACGATAACGACGATCTGTATCAAATCGGGCCTTTTTACAGTATTAATTGGCCCAATAAATTCAAAGAAAAGGCCCAATAGTTTCGGTTTCACTCTGGACTGGGAAAATAAAGGAGAATTTTATAGCGGTTTCGATTTTAATATGAAAAACCAAATTGAACCGAAATAAACCCGATAATTAGCTTAACCGAGGAGCCTGTAATTTTTTAATCGGTTTTGAAAAGGAACAATTTACGAGACTACCAAACAAAACATCCACTGCAACGAATCTTCTGTCGTATTCTGATTTTTTGTTTTGTTTTATAAAACATCAAATGAGTGAAGCACTGAACCTGAATCGTTCCACTAATCCTCAGCGAAAATGCGCTCACTTCACTTAATCGTCTTCATCATTATCAGTAAGTACGAATCTTTAGATTGTCCAGAAGTTTTTGTGCATACTGTGAAACTAATCAGGACTTTCTTATTTGTCATCATCACTTTCGCAAAGGTCTTTTTGTTAAAGCTTCAAAAAGCGACGATGGGTTTTGTTCAGCGCCTTCGATCGCTGAATCGGACGAGAAGCCGAAACCCATTTACTGGAAAGTCACGAATCCAACACTAGCTCCTTCGCATCTCCAAGGTTCAAATGTTTTCTCAAAACAATCGTATTTTTTGCATTTTTATTGTACTCACTGTCAGCAGAAGTTATCGGTTTACTCGTTTCTAGCTTCATGTCATTAGAAGTTTTCGATAATTTTGCTGGTTGTGTTCGATTCCTGTTATAGCTCAATTGTACGAGGTTTTGGCGAATAGGGTTAATTCTGATTTCTAGTTAGAGATTAAGTTAATGAAAAGCTAGGAGTAATTAATCTAGGCTCTTGTCTTGCAAAAAGATGTTAACTTCTGATCAATCGATGTTGACATAGAAGTTAAGCATTTAAGTTCAGTTCTATGGATACAGATTCGTCTCTTTCTGATAATTGTTCCTTAGTATGTCTAGATGAGTTTCCTGATCAAATTTGGTATTGAGCATTCTGCATTTGGATAGTTATAAAGTTTTTAATGCAGAAATTTTTCTGACTCTGTTGTTTTGTAGACTTGCCGGGTTTCACACGAAGTGTATACAAACAAGATCATGCGTTAATAACACCGGAAAGTCACGTATACAGCCCTTTACCTGACTGGTACATAACAGTACAACACTCTTTTAATTCCCTACGTTTCTTAATATTATAGCTACAAAAGTCGACAAGTTCTTGAGCTTGCTTGTTTCTCAAACTTACAGGACAAACACATTAGGGGCGTATTTGATCACACCGGCAATGGGTTCCCATTTTGTCATGTACTTTGCGAAGATGAAAGGTTCGAAATCAAAATCTTCTCACAAGTGATGAAAAATCAAGTTCTGGGGATTATCCTTCTTATATTCTTCTTCTCAATGCTATGTTTACTCTCTACATGTGAATTAAATCTTTTATGAACTAGCTTTGTGTACGTTCTTGACCTCTTGTTGCTATTAGGGCATTCTCTTGTTCTTGATTTGTGCAGAACGAGTTGACTGATTTATGGTTTAAGGATTTTCTGAGTTATATGATCTACTTGTAGAATTTTGAGATCATCTAGCTGATTTATTATCTCTTGCAGAAATGGCAAGTTCAGGTTTACCTTCACAAGACATAGAGCGGTATTGTTACTTACATGAGCTCTCTCTCTTTACCGTAACACTTATCATCTACATTCTGCTTATTAACTCCTTTCAATATCTTGAATCTTCTTCAAGTCTTGTATTCGTGGTGGAGGGTGCTGTGACACTCACTAACACATCCAGTTCTTCAAAAAAATTGACGGTATGAGTTGTATAAAGAACAATTTTACCAAAGTATTCTTCTGGTTACATCGTTTCTACCCAGCTTTGATGGTCATTTTCTGCTGACAATTGATTATATCTGTAGGCTGATTCATATGCATACCTTCCTCCAAACTTTTATCATTCCTTGGACTGTGTTGAGTCTGCAACACTTGTTATCTTCGAGCGGAGGTTCTTCTCCATCCCCTTAATATGGAAAGAAAATTTTGAGTTTTCTCTACTGTTTATAACTTAAAACTCATCATATACTGCTGCATATCTAGGTATGATCATCTAGGAAGTTACACAACAGAGCTTATTGTTGGCTCCACGGACAAGCAACCACTACTTGAGACTCCTGGTGAGGTAAGTGTGCAAAACTCATTTTTCTCGCAATGCATCTAAATTTTTTTAATTTTCAGTGTAACTCAAGTTGTAGATCTAAATAAGTCATCTCGGAATACCCATTTTGTTATTGTTACAGGTTTTTGAGCTGCGTAAACTTCTTCCAGTCTCCCTTGCTTATGACTTCAACATCCATGTAAGCACTTCATTTGATCTAATGAATCCTTTCACTTCTTGAGGCCTCTAAAGTATAATTACAGTTGTTTCTGTTATATACAGATTATGGATTTTCAGCCTGGAGAGTTTCTCAATGTTAAGGTACAGAACTGTTAAGCTTCAATACCATAGGGATCTTGATACCACCAGTTGCTCGTAATTTCCTATTTCCAACTGTTCTTATTCCGTTTAGATTCAGTCTTCTCAAATGATTTTGCAATGTTAACAGGAAGTTCATTATAACCAACATGGTTTGTTGCTTCTGGAGGGCCAAGGCATTTATCGCTTGGGCGATAACTGGTATGCAACACTATACTAATAAATCGCATGTGGATATATAAGTTGATTACTTCCACAAACACAAACTCAAATGCACAACCAAGAGAATTAGTTTTTTTTCCAGTGGTCATGTAATGTTCTCAGAAGCATTTTTACCAAAATAAAACTGCAACCACAGCTATATTCTACACGATATAAGAAGTGTTTGTAACTTTTATGTGATCTTCTCTTTAGGTACCCAGTTCAGGCTGGTGATGTCATATGGATGGCTCCTTTTGTTCCTCAATGGTAAGAGACTGTTCATAACTTGGATTTCTACTCTGTTTCAAACCTTAAAGAATCAAACTCTCTTGGAACCGTGTCTTCATAACCTGAAAGATCATTCGACCACACACTCTTAGCTACTGATTGTGTTTCAGGTATGCTGCGCTTGGAAAGACTAGGTCTCGCTATTTGTTGTACAAAGATGTGAATCGGAATCCTTTGTGATCAAAGATCTAAATGACTTGGTGGGAGGTTTGATGGGGTCAAGAAGAATTCTTTGCAAGAAAAGCCAAAATCTTTGTTCTTTAGCTTTCAGTCTTAAAAGCCTCATGTCCACTCTAAGTACTAGCTACTTGTGTCTTAATTGTATGAAGAAAAATAAAATAAAAATGTCAGTTGCCTCTACTGCTCTCGCCGTTGTTTTTATATATGTATAACCCAAAGCAGTTATTCATTTTTCATTATAGAATTTAGAGTTCCATATAAATTTGCAATGTTCAGGCTTGTGCACATGGGTCTGCATTTTGAGTCAACTCATCCGACCTTGCATGTACCCGATCTGGATTATTCATACTTTTCAGGTTAAGGGTACTGAGTAATGAGGGTCAAGATCCAATTTGATTTAGACATGGACTGTTTTGGTCGAGAGACCTCTACCATGGAACGTGCCAAGAATAGTTTTGGTTAAGAAACATTCCCGGACGCTCCACCACAAGCCATACAGTGACCCTTTCCACCCGAAAGCACAGATGGACTTAAACTTTCAAGACCAACCACAGAAGCGGCCCAGTTACAAGTCCGCCCGACCCATCTAGTAGCCCAAACCGTCCAAGACATGACTTGGACTGGACCCGACTCGACCAGAACCGAATATATCTTCCATATGTTCTAGTTTCCGTCATAATATGTATTAGTCTATGTTTGGCACATTGAGAAGCGGTATTTGGCGACCAGGACAGGCACTAGAGGCTCTTGGGGACGTCAACTCGTTCAATCCCAGCCAAATACAAAGATCAAGCCAAAAACACACTTATTCAGATGCATAAATATAGCTAATAAATACACCAACGACCATATTCCTTGGACGCTCAATTACAAGAAGGTTCTAGACGGCACACCAGCCATGGCTTTTTTTTTTATCACCATGATCTCGAGATGTATAAACCCATAAAACCACCTTCCCATTCTGACCATAACCGGTAACATTTTAATAGAACTCTTTTTAATTGATCTCATTTTTAAAAAAAAATTAGTTATAATTTATATTTTATAGATTATATACTATCGTAATTCATTTATAAAATATAATTATATGATAAATTATAAAAAAAACATAATTACTTCTATTTAGTTTTTATTTTATTTTATATCATATATAATTTTTTATATTATAAAAATAAGGATTTTGTAAATTTATTTTAAATAGAACTCTAATATTCTAGGTCCGGTTCTGGTTCTCACCCAAAAAACCATTAATTTCCAAAGGCTATATTTTCATTTAAGTTGCATCACTTTTTTTCTTTACTTAGCATTTCAGAACATGAAATTTTTTGAAGTTTTCAAGATCTACAAAGTATTTGAAGTGTATTCTTAGAAAAAGGTCGGAAAGTTGGAATGAGATAGAATACATGTAACTAGAATATTTACAATCATTTTTCCAAATGTTAAAGGTTATGTTTCAAAAACAAATGATAAAGGTTCGTTTCGTGTTATTCTATATAGTGATTTTTTTCTAAATACTTTACAATTTGTTCTTCTTTAATATTATGGCTTTTTTTATAAATATTCTAAATACTTTTACGTGTTTTTAACCGACTATATAGTCAAACTTGATATCATATCTGTCCTCGATTCTTCATATGTAACTATTATAATAGAATCTTTCTTGATAACATCAATTCATATAATTTGGATGGAGAATTGAAAACGTGGTCCACCAATAGAACAGCCGCCACTTCCACCACCGGGATGACGTCAGCCGTTCAGCACTTCTCGCCGACGATGACATCAGCACAATTCCTTTTCCCAAACCGGAATATTAGTATTACTCCACTTGTCTTTGCTCGTCCTAATTAAGCTCTTCCTCTCTTTGTCTTTCACTCACTCCCCTTTTCTGATTACTTTCTCTAAAGCTATAATTAGTGGTCTCGACACAAGTCCATGGTTCCCACTTATGCAATAAATTAACATCAATGTTTTGTGAATGCGTTTATGTATATAATATTTCATAAAACCATTAATTATGAGAAGAAGAAAAAAACAATAGAGCTTAGATTTGGGACGCCCCAAAGATTGTTTAGCTCTTTTAAAAGATTTTATAACCTAGTGGTGATTAGCTTGGATTCTTATTGATCTACTTTTGGTTAGGTATGACTGTATTATATATGTATGAGAAATTAGAACCTCTGCAATTTAAATTTTTTTATTTGGTACTTATCTATTTGGTCCCCGTTCATCTATCAGTTTAAGTATTTTTCTAAGGAAAAAAAACTAAATGGGTGGCCTCGTGATGATTTTATATACTAGAGTTTTTAATATGATCAGCGTCTCCTTTCTTCTAAAAATAATATAATATGGTTATACGAAATCTATCTATCCTTTGACTTAATTTTTGTTAATGTGTGTATGTGTGAGAGAGAAAGATATATCACAAGTAATTATATATATAACACTTAACTTATCGGTTGCAAATTGTGGTTAATTTAATTCAAAATTCTCTTACGAACAGAACTTTTAAACGAAAAATGGTTAAAATTATGGATGCCTTTTCATGTATGGCAGACCACCTTGGTATAATATAAGTTCAATTACATAACTTTCCACGTTACAACAAAATTATTTTGTTTTATGTCCAAAAGATGAAAGGTCCAATCGTTTGATATATAATTAAATATTTTTTTTGTTAAATGATATATAAGTAAATAGGGAAATATTGTTTGACAATCTTATTGGGTAATTTTGGGTAAATAAACTTTAAGTAATTAGAGATTTTTGTTGTTTCTATTATTTCTTTCTTGCAACCGAACTTGGCTTAGTCCTAGGCTATACTTTATGTGGTTGGCATTTTATATACTACGCCACAGTAAAAGGAAAATATAAGAAAAAAACAATCATTTGGTGTAAACATGTAACAAACTAATTAAAAAGTTGATTAATAATTCTGTAAATAGAATAAAAATAGCAAACAAAACATGCATTTAAAACCGTATATATAGACCAGAACTAGAAGTTGTAGTCTTGTAATTTAGTGGTTTGTATAGTAATATTTATTGTTGTTGTCTTACAATCCGAATTCCTCTCAAATAATACATATTGATAAAAAAAATAAAAAAATGTAAAAGGCCCTTAAATCAGTTAAACTAAAATAATAAAAATCATTATCAGCTAACGTCTAAGGCACTAGCTAGGGTTCCAATAAGACAAATAACTAAATCAAATCATATTATATTGTTAAGTATATAAATCAATAATATTGTTTGGGTTTGGAGCTTCCACTAGATTTGCATCAAAGGAGTAATCAAACGTTAATCCAAATTAGGAAAACCGCCAAATGAAATAAACAATTGTGAAAATTCCGGTAATATTGTCTTTAAACCTGCACAATTAACAAAGATCTTCTTAAAAGACATTTGACATTCATCACCACAACCTATGATTACAATCAAAAATAAATAATTCTTATAACTTATTGATTTGTGCTAATATTATACATTATAATCGTTTAAATTTAAAACTCAATTTAATATATATTATTAAATTATTGACAAAAAATATACAAAATTTTTTTATGTAATTTCTAGCTCGTTGAAGTTTTCTATATATTAGAAAAATATATCATATTATGATCAAACTATTTAAAGAAGAATTATAAATAATACTAATAACATAACAAGCGACATGACACAGTCACACAATAATTTGTTTTTGATACAAACCTAATTTTTACAATTTAATTGATTAGTTACAGTCCAATGGTCATACATTTTTCTCGAGGCGGGAAATCGAAATCTACTGGTAGTATGTACTCCTAGTCACTACTATCCTCACTTAGCTGTTTGTGTTTTAGAATGTATATGATTCGACAAATACAGTAAGTTAAAAAAAAAACTATAATAAATCATATGGATTGGCCCATCGCTATTTATTGATTTTTTGAAATACGAATAGTTATATACGGAAAAAAAATTCACGTCGCTCATATATAGAAGTCAGGAAATCGAATATTCCTTTATTCGACTGTCAATACAATATCCAATCTTGCAACCTAATTAACCATTTGCTCCAATTGTAACCTAGAAGGCTAGAACCTGGAAATGGACCTTATCATTATTACCATTTATTAATAGGGTAATGATGAAGTCATAATGTTGATTTCAGATTTCATCAGTAAATGGCGTTTTTCTTTCTGTATATAAGTTTGAAACTATTACTATCATTAAAATATAGATTGTGAAAAAAAAAAATAATATATATATATACTGTCGGAACACCTATATCGCTTTGTTTATCGATCCATTCCACGAATGTTTTTAGTAAAATTTGATTTTTTTATAATTATTGTACCCCATATATATGTGATATCTATATTTATATATATCTAGCTGTAGAATGTCAATACACTTTTTTATTTTATTTTAATGACTAGTATACCAACTATATTTATAGAACTTATAAGTATCACGTTGTAAAATTCGTGTAGTTGGAATCGTTTTCTCGAAAGACTTATCACGATAATAAAATAATAGATGAATGCGAAATTCATAGTTTCGGTTCATAGACCGGAATATCAAATAACTTTTTTCTTTATAATGTTAAGAATTTCTCTCTCTATAATTACAAATTTGAAACTTTACGGTCATTTGGTGATTTCATACGCACTAAGTCAAATAACGTCATTTTGTTCCTTGAGAAATATATGCAAACAGAAACACTTTACACGTACGTGACACGACACTTTTAAAACTTAAGAATATATTCAAGAAGAACATCTCCAAGTGTGTTAACACATATCAAATATATTTTCTTTTTCGCATATAATTAAGACTCAAATATTAAGAAATATTTCCGGTGATGACCCATCGGAGTCTTGACTCTTGACCTCGTTCTCCTTCATTTACTACGTTATGCATTATGCAAATATGTGCTCCACAGAGACATGGCTATGGCCCAATCCATTACATACTTAACATTACACCCACACACATGCATATATACCGGGTTAATAAATCAAATTAGAGGAATAATTGAAATGAAAAAGGTTTGTATAGTTACCAACAGATATAATAATTTGTTATGTCTTATTTTGCTCCAATTATATAACTGAGAATGAGCACCTTTTGACTCTGTCGGCTTGTGCTGATTGAGAGGCACAAAGTCATACTATAATTTAAAATACATGTTCCATTAATATCATCGACGAGTATAGATAACATAATCATAAAAAGCTAGAGAAACATTTTAAATAATAATCTCTTCATGTTTGTGCATTCGTATATTGGAGGGTAATTTTCCTTTCAATAATAAGCAAATATGTGAAAGTTAGAGAACATTGATGTCTTGTTTTCCAAAAACTCTTCGATATTCAAGTCACAGTTTTCGTATAAATTACGAAACACTAAGCGATTCGTCTAAGAGAAGTGACACCTTATGATAAATCATTTTCCAGCCATAATGAAGAGTTCTAGCCCAAACATGACCTAAGAATTCAAATGTTTACATATACAATTGCTTGTACCATAGTCGAGATTACTTTGACAAAGCACAAGGACGAACTATAGCTAAGAAGAATTATCAAATGAAGGCATATCATTTAGGAGAATATTTATTAGATAATAAAGAAGAAATGGTCCTACGCAAGAATAATGGATAGATATGAATCATTGTATACCAATGTTGCATTAGTATGAACCATAATGTGATGATATGATCATTAACAATATTCTTCTTTTCTTAAGAACTTTGAACAACGTTACTCAAATGATTGTCACTATCCATTAAAGCATGTATGATTGCATTTTGTAAGGAAAGGAAAAGATGTTTGTACATTCAAACTCTGTAACACATGCACAAATCTAATTAACCATGCAGGTGATGTATGGATAGTAGAAGAACTAACAGGCATCATAATGGTTATGAAAATGGTAATGCAGATAAATAGATAATCTACTTAAGAAATAGAATATCTTTTTGCTACAAAACTCACCCATTAGCCGAAACATGATTAATTCTATATATATCTTTGAATATTATAAGTTTTACATAAATTCTTAAAGTTTAAAGTATTTTTGAATTCATTGAATGCATACTGAATAAATACTATATATATTGGTATGCAGAATCAAGTTCAACGATGCGTACAAACAGATATTTAAGTTGAGTTGTGCTTATTATTATTATTATCTCTAATTAGATGATTCCTTAAGATTAGAGACAGATCAAGACAAATATTTTCCTCAATTACAGTCATCATCATAATACAATTTAAAAAGAATTAACGAGAATTTGGTCATTCGAAACTGCGAAAGGCTGCAGATGCATGTGATTTTGGTTTAAAGAAAAGGGTGAAAAGGTTATGTCGTATGTACATGTGTGGACGTGTTGTGCGACCAGTGGTTTAGAGAGAGGGGTAGGACGATAATTCAATGTAACTAGTGAAAAGGACATACAAGTACTTTATCAATATAGCTTGTCATAAGGTCGGCAGTACACCCACTTAGATTCTCCCAATGATCACGATCAGTTTTGTCCTCCTATCAACATTTCTATTTATCCTACTATTTTTTAAAGTTTTTTTTCTTTTTTAATTACCAAGTTTTTTAATTTGGAGTAAAAAATGTTCAGACCCCAAAGGTAAAACATGGTATATTATTAGAATAATATAAACTAAACGGAAATACCGATCAAATTTATAGTATTGGTTATAAACTTCAATATCTTACAAAGTAATGGACTAGGACATATGAAAAATAAAAAGATATATATTAAGAAGATTTAAATAGAAATACCCTTGTAGATTATATTATATATACCCGCTCGTCAAGCTAAAGAAACGACCTTACTTCTCTACGATCATATGAAGGAGAGAGCAAAGAGCATAACATGTCAAAGTACTTTCACAGCCTCTCACAAACACCACACAGGCTCAAGTCCAGGATGCTCGCCACATGGACTCCCGACCAAGAGGTAAACCAAGTCCGCCTCCGTTCCGGCGCCGACATGAAGCGCAAGCTCCGGTGGTTCGACCTTGTCTCTCTCGGTGTCGGCGGAATGCTCGGAGTCGGTGTCTTCGTGACCACCGGACCTGTGGCACGTGACATCTCCGGCCCGGCAGTATTCATTTCCTACATCATCGCTGGTTTCTCGGCACTTTTGTCCTCACTTTGCTACACCGAGTTCTCAGTAAACGTTCCTGTCGCCGGTGGAGCTTTCAGTTATCTCCGAGTCACTTTCGGTACACAAATATGTTTCTATAATTATTTGCTTGTTTCGTTCTTTTTTTCTTTTTCTTTCTAATAATTTTTTAAGACTAAAAGACGTAAGAAAGCTTGTAGACAACAAACAAAGAGGCTAGAAACAAGATTTTTAATTACGTAGTTAATGTCAATTTGTTTGGTCTTAAGTAGTTGAGACTCTTTTTTTAAGTGGTTAACGAAATCCTTTTTTTTTTGAAATTTATATCGTTTAATGAGGTTATCTTTTGTTTTCGCAGCACAATCTTTTTTCTTTTTTAACCTACCCAAGATTAACATTTATTTGAAGAGAAAAAGACACGTAAATAATAGTAGTAGTTGTCAGCTGTCACAGTCAGACAGATCTAAAGAACATGGTACATGGTACATGGATACGAGATTCCTTTCTATTCATTCTCATATGCGATCTTTGTCAGAAGTAAAGTATCCGGCCCTTCAATATTTTCACTTTTCTTTTAATTTGTTTTTTTTTTGTTAATACAGTAGTTCTTTTTGCTACTATTTAAGATAACAGTTTCTCTCCCAAAATGCAAAAAATTACATATTTTGAAAGAAAATGTACTTTTACATTTAACAATTGAGAAAAAAGTATGCTGTTTAATTTCGTAGAGAAAAAATAGTATATATTTTTTTACATTAAAGATATAAACCCTAACGCATATTTATATAAACAACGTGGGGCCAGGTGAGTTCATCGGGTATTTTGGAGGAGTCAACATACTATTGGAGTACGTTTTGTCAAACGCGGCGGTTGCTAGAAGCTTTACGGAGTATATGTGTACCGCGATTGGCGTTTCTGATCCAAACGCTTGGAGAATTGAAGTGAGTGGTCTTGCGAAAGGTTACAATGAACTTGATTTTCCTGCCGTCGCACTTATTCTTCTCCTCACTCTTTGCCTTTGTCATAGGTACTATATATCTTTTTTTTTGTTTTGTGTGTGCAAGTCATAGGTACTATATTACACAATGAAAAGTGTCCACGTAAGTTTTTCTTGAATTTTTTGAAATAGTTGTTAAATGAACTTTAAAATATATATATAGTTGGTAAATTATTCAGCAGTTCCAACAATCGGAGATTCTCTCTTGTTAAATAAAAGTCTTTCTCAAAAAAAGAAAAAGAACAAAAAATCGGAGATTCTCTTTGACCAACAGTAGTGTTAAATAATATTGATTTATGCATTAAGTGACCGTAACATTATTTAATAATAAGTTTCAACTTGAAACTATATTTTGGCAATGGAAAATTAGCTATTTTAGTTTTTTTTGTAAGGAGATTATAGCAAAAAAATATTTTGTATCTAGGTAGAGAAACTTTAGCCAGCTTCTACTTTTTAAATTACTGAAAATATGAAATTCGATACGTAGGTACTAATTGGCATTAGCCGATATATTTATTGGTGATTTAAGCCAATTAGATGATAAGTTTTTCATCACTAGTTTTATCATATCACTTTTTAGTTTTTTTTAAATTCTTTTTCAAATTTGATTCTTTCAGTTCTTCTTCGACACACATAAAAAGAAAGTCATTCCTTGCAATGTTTATTTCACAACTTTATAATTGTGCTAGTGAGTCCTTCCCTAGAATTTAATCACTTTATAATTCTTTTATTCAATTGGTTTTAACTTTTTCTCCAACCCACTAATACCATTTCAATCTTTGATGCTCTAGTCTTTTTTTAATTATAATAAAAATATAATAATAATCCTTTAAAAAAGCACAAATTGATTATTTTTTTCTGAAATTATTTTAGCACGAAGGAAAGCTCCATGCTGAACATAGTGATGACGGTGTTCCACGTAATATTCTTTGGCTTTGTAATAATCGCCGGATTCTGTCACGGTGACGGAGTCAAGGCTCTGGTGGAGCCTCGAGGTTTGACTCCATACGGTGTTCGCGGAGTGGTTAACGGAGCCGCCGTCGTGTACTTCAGTTACATCGGATACGACACCGTTTCCACTCTTGCTGAAGAGATCCAAAACCCTTCCTTCAGTCTCCCCGTCGGAATCATCGGCTCCGTCTCCGTAGTCTCCGTTCTCTATTGCCTTATGTCTCTCGTACTCTGCATCATGGTTCCTTACAATGAGGTAACTTTTTAAGTTACATATTTGGTTAGGATTTTTCTTATAATGAATGTGATCGATAACATGCACTCAGTTCCAGTCCTGAACATTTTTGGGTGTAAAAATGAATGCAGTCTTATAATGAATGTGATCGATAACATTGTTGATATAAAAAAACAACTAAAAAAACTAAAATGATGTTCAAAAAATTTGAACCTCTCACCTCCACTAGACAAATGTGAATCTAAACCAACTAAAATATAAAAAATTCTGGTAAAATAAAGATTGAAAAATTATATATTAGATATAAGAATGGAAACACATGTTTCTATGACATACCCAGAGCCGACATTGCATGCACTACCATTAACAATTATTTGCTGGTTTTTTAGCAAAATTAATTTTTGTTACATATAATTTATTTGAGAAATATATTATTGGTAGGAATTGATATAATTTGTTTTAATGATTTTTTTATCTTACATATAATTTTAATTTGTTTAATGGGATATCCAAAAAGCATCGTTGACCAAAACAAGCATCAATTTCAAAGTTTTATTTTGCTTATTTTGATTTAAAAAATATTTAGATAACTAGACTTCAGTTTTAGTTTTTTTAGTTTATTAACATCATTTGGTACAAATTAATCGTTAATCCAAAAACCCACTGACTCTTGCAAGAGAAAAACAATTTCGTTTGTCTTTTACATTATCTATCATGAAAATTAAGTGAAAACCTAATCCTCTACTTAACATGTAAAACGAATGTTGTAGATATCAAAGAGCGCGTCGTACGCGGTTGCGTTTCGGAGGATCGGATGGGGTTGGGCAGGGAACGTGGTTGGTGCGGGTGCGAGTCTAGGGATTGTGGCATCGCTTTTGGTGGCGATGTTAGGGCAAGCAAGATACCTTTGTGTGATCGGACGAGCCAGACTGGCCCCTTCATGGCTCGCCAAGGTTCATCCATCTACAGGAACTCCCTTGAATGCCACTCTCTTTCTCGGTAATATCACTCTAACCAATTCCTTTAACTTTATATGATGTGTTTGATTGATCACATTGTGATAAAATAGAATCATGTAATACATTAATTAATACATAATAGCAAACATGTCCCGTCTTGAACTTAAACAGAGAAAGTTTAAACAGAGGAAACATAAGCTTACAACCCTCTTTTTATAAATATATTTTATTTTTAAAATTTATATATAAATTTTTAGTTTAGTGGTAAAAGTTTTGAAATTTTTAACAAAAATTTATTTTCGACTTTTCAAATATTTTTTTAATTTTTTTAATTTTTTAATTTTTTTTATAACCCAATTAAAATCTAAATTTATCACATAAAATACAAAAATTTAAATTTTTATTTTTTTATTTAATACATTTATGATTTATTTTTTAAATTTAAAAAATATTAAATAGCTATTTTTTTTAACTTGCGGCCCGATGAAATTCAAGACCGGCATATTAGCATGTGGAATCTTCGTGATACATTTGTGAAAATTTATAACTAATGTAAATAATTATAAAATCTTAATTATTCCATTTAACACTATACATATACTTTTTTTTATATAATGTGTGTGATTTCAGGCCTATGCACAGCTACAATTGCGTTGTTCACGGATCTAGAAATAGTGATGGAGCTGATTTCACTTGGGACGCTTTGTGTTTTCTACTTAGTCGCAAACGCTCTTCTCTATCGCAAATACACTCTAACAGGCCAAAACGCACCATTTCACACTCTCTCGTTCCTTGCACTCCTCTCTTCTTTATCGCTGGCGTTCTCCCTCTGGTGGAAACTGAACAAACCGTGGTGGGGCCTGACGCTATTTATCGCGATCACAATAGCGGTCACTGCGTTTTTCCAATACCACACGTGGTGGATCTCGTCTACGACTAATAAGCATCTTCTGCAACCGTGTCCCTCCAAATGGTCAGTGCCGTTCATGCCTTGGCCTGCGGCCGTTTCAGTGTTCCTTAACGTTTTTCTAACGACAACGCTGAAAACGCTGTCGTTTCAAAGGTTTGCGATTTGGACGTGCCTTGTAACGATGTTCTATGTGTTGTATGGCGTTCATAGGACTTATGAGGCCGAAGAGATGGGTAGAGTAGAGGTTGTTGAAATTCACGTGACTAGCACGAGGGTGCAACCGGAAAAGTTTGTCAATGTTCAAATGGTAATTCCTTAAATTGTGTATATTTTAGATTTTTTTTTTGTGTATGTGTGTTAAGCTAAAAATATAGACAATTATGTGGATTTACGAAACAATTAAAATTACATCGAGTGATTTATGATCTTCTCATAATCATCAAGATTGTTATTCCCATTCTTCTTCTTTTTGGCTACATATACAGAAAAAGTTTGCAATATATATTACAAATCTTCAAATACATTTATTATTTTTACACAAAACAATATGCTATTAGATGTAGAGTTATACGTATATTAGATGTATTCATGGCAGAGAAAGACTATTAGGATAATATAATTATATGAATGATTGTTCATATCAAAGATCCGTTTATATATTGTATATATTGTCATTAACTCTCTCGTAATTTTCCAGCTGCTTACTCTGTGTATATATACTTACTCTGTGTATATACTTACTCTCTGTCTATTAATAACATATGCATTTCTATAATCATCTATAGAGTATCAGGAGCCATTGATCCTTAAGATCTAAAATTTTCCTTCATATAGAGAACCATATCACCATATAATATATGATGTTATATCCCAAGAGTCAACTATAGTCTATTCCATTTATGGCCACCGTAAATTCTTAGAATCACAAAGAGAAAAATGCACAAAAAGAAAACACAGGATTGATCATATCTAATCTTAAAGACTACAACGCCTAATTTCAGTTGGAAGAATAAGATCATTAAGACGAAGAAAAATGAAGGAAGAGGAACAAGTTACACTTGGAACTTACCTTTGGTAATGGCCAATAGCTTTTCCAGTTGAAGACGAAACAGAGAAAGAACTATTAGCATTCGTAGACCTATGCGATTGAGATGGCAAGTGGATTGGTAACAGTTCTATTATAATTGTTAAGACGAATGAAGATGAACATGTTATATTTAGAATCAGAGTAAAGCGAAGAACTTGGATGGTAACACTGCGATGGAGATACTCCAAACTCACAAATCTCCTTTTTCCCCTGAAGCAAGTAGTAGCCTATTCCACAGTGCTAAAGAAAGACTACTTTCTGGTACCACAACAACTCTTGCGAGATATTTGAGCAAAAAAAACATCTTTTATCGAGAAACGGAGTAATCATGATTGCCTTCTTCTCATTTCTATATGTGATCATGATTCTCACAGTTGGACTGCCCATGTGGAAGGTTGTCTACGGTTCCATAGCGGCTCTAGGGATAGCTAATTTCGCAATGCTAAACATTACATTTCCAACCTCAAATACGTCACATCGCCCCGGGTGGATCATACTGCTTGTTTTCCTCTTCTTTGTGAAGCGAGGTACTTCAGCTCATTTCATGAGCTATCGTGATGAAACACGACGCGGTCAAAAGTGTCAAGTCCAGGATCAGCTCTGCTTCCAGATTATCCCTGCAATTTCAGTGTCTAAGTTAGTCAAATATATGTTCTGTTTAACCTTGTGTAAGATAAGTTTTGTATCCTTCTGCCAACTTGTACCAGCGAATTTCTGTGGAGGAGAAAACTTTCGTTTCTT
The DNA here is from genome assembly GCA_000218505.1 of Schrenkiella parvula. Taxonomy (NCBI): domain Eukaryota; kingdom Viridiplantae; phylum Streptophyta; class Magnoliopsida; order Brassicales; family Brassicaceae; genus Schrenkiella; species Schrenkiella parvula. Next base: position 8,989,613 of record CM001193.1, on the reverse strand, counting down.
CCAAAAAAAAAGAGAGTTACTTCTGTGTTCAAAAAAAAATATATTGTCGATGCAACGATTTGGTTATCCTACGATCAAGCAGAAAATTTATCTTTACCATAAATTATCAAAAATGCCAACAATTAAAAGCTCAAGCGTCATTACTGGCATAAAATTTCACTACCGTTTCTGTTCATAGTAACTGGAAGAAGTCAAGAAGACACTTGGTACAACACTCAAAAGCTAATTGATCATATATTATACCATATGAATCCATATTTTCGTTCCTGTTAATAGAAGTTTAAAACTATGAAACCGGCCTCCTTGCGTTTGTGCTCTTTTTGTCTTTTTCTTTTTCTTTCTTTTCTTTTTTTGCCGTAATCTCTCTATATTATGCACAATAAAAAAAGAAGATCTTATAAAGTTCAAAACAAAAAACAATAAACTAAAACTATTCTGAAGTCGTTTCTCAATTGTTTTTTACGAACCGGTTTCTTCTTGTTTTTCACCCAGCCTCATTTTCTATAAGGTTAACGACACAGGCTTTTCCAACACATAGACATTAACGTTGTTCCAGACATCAGCTCTTATTAGTAAATCCGCAAGCATCTCATCAATATCTATGTCTTCTGACAGAACATAGCCAAATACAATATAAGATTGCTTCCACTCATTGTGGTTTGCTAGACTGATGATTTTTTTTTGACCCGAGCTGACCCACGTAATAGAGCCACGACTTAAAATACTTACCACGATCTCCTGGTTGGGTTTGTTAATCATACCTTTTACCTCTCTAAAGTCTTATCGATCTCTCCGTTTCTTGCTAAGCCATCTATATAGGTTTTTATGTGCTCAATTGATGGTTCAGTGACTGAAGTTTGAACATTCTCCCCAACAGATATTGAGCGGACATTTTCTGGCCACCATGTGAACATGCAAGCAACACATTCCAATAAGTCGAATGAGTTTTCATCAATGTCCTAGGTATGCTTTCAAACACATTTATAGCTTTTAGCTCTTTAATCGAAGTGCCTAAACTTGCTATGTTTGAGTTAAAAAAACCAAAACTTGCATTGGTGGAATGACAGCAGTCATTGAAGAATTTCGTAGTGTTGAGTGTGTAGTCGGACGAGCCATAGAATCTCAACTGTTTGCATAGAAACAAATCACTTCTTATGTCAGTTTTGACCAAGCTGACATGTATACGTCATGAGTGTATTAGATATTTTTACCTTTGCTTTCAACCACCTTGATCTTCTTTTCAAAAAGTCTTACAAAATAACTTTCGGAATTCCAGAGGTATTATAAAAGTAAAACCACAAAACAAGAAGACGATAAAGATAATTTTTTTAATATGGGGTTTTTTCTCTAGTTATTTAACTCTACTAGATTATTCATTATATCACATAAGTCTACATTCATTTCCTATGCCCAAAAGATCATCTTACTGTAATTCCCAAAACTATCTAAATCGTAAGGCTTAACACTCTTTTATCATAGAAATACTTCATAAGACGTGCATAGGAGATTCACACCATCTAGATACTTGTACTTTTTTGTTTTTTGTTTCTTTTCTTGATCCTTGTTTCTTTATGAGTCTTTGATTGCCTTGATTTGTTTCTCACACCATATAAATACTTGTATTTAAGAAAAAACCTAAAAGAATTATCATCTTGGAATTAAAGACTTCTTGCATGTGTTATTGAATATTTTTTCTATTCGCCTTGCATTTGGGATAATTGGTTAAGGTTTTAAAACTTTGAATTCATTAATTTCTTCCGCACACAAGTTGCACATAAATGAATGAATGCATAATGAAAAAATAACATTACAAAAATTAAAATATGTTAGCGTGGACCAGATATATATATATATGTGGATTTGAAATTTGTCAAACTAACTAATCATGTTCTAATAAGTTGCATAGGTTTTCACTAAACTCACATGTAAATTATTTTCAATCTAACTAATCTAAGCTAAAATTTGTTAATCTAACTAATCAAATCTAAAATCACTAAGTTTTTTTACATGTAATTGAAGATTCATTAAGTCATACTAAACGAGTTGACAGTAGGTTACAGAGTATTCTTTTATATGATGGAAAGTAATCAAATTAGTGTTCAATCATATAAAACATTTATTGTATGACAATGAGTCATAAAATGTATTTATGTAAACAAATGATTTTATAAGTCTTTGTTTCAATAGTGTTAACCGAGAATAAATTTTTTATTCAGAATAATCTATTTTTATCATGTATGAGTCCAACTATGAATATTTTTGTTTTGTTTTGTTGTTTTGTAAATATTTTAATATATGTATTTTATTTTGAGGTATAATTTAGAAGTATTTTATTAAAATTTAATTTCTGACTAATGTTATTGGGTTTTAAAATTCAAATTATGATTTAGACCAATATTTAAAACTCAAACTAATCATATTTAAACTAAAGTCAAAATCAAAATCCAAAAGACAAATAAATAGAAAGCAAGCAATTTTTTTTTAAATTAGTGGTCTGAAAAGGAAAACAAAAAAAACACTTTTTTCTTAGAATAACATTTTTTTGAAATTATTTAATATATACATTTATTTTTTGGAGTATAAGTTAGAAAACATATTAACAAAAATAGTTAAAATCAACATAAAAAACGTACATAATCCAGAAGAAAAAAAATGTTTTGAGTATTAAAAATGACTTGATCTTATATATTGTGAAAAAATAGTTGATTTATGGTTTTGAAAAAAATAAATGTTAATTGGTTTTCTACAGAAATTTTAGAATTAAATTAAAGAAAAATGTCTAAACCGATTTGAATTTTGGTTTGTTTTAAATGAATTTTAGATCCGCGTTTTTTTAAATTGGTATTCGATCGGATTCATTTCAATCGGACAACTCTATCCTAATTTAAATTTGTTTTCAAACATATTTTTTTTATTAAATTAATAGTATAAATCGTAATTAAATTTTGTTTTTTAAACATTTTCATGAAAATACTTCTGAAATAGTATTAAGAAGATGCACTTCTCATCCATATAGTATCAAGAGCCACTGATCTAAAATTTTCCTTCAGATAGAGACAACCTTATATCAACCATATAATATATGATGTTTATGGCCATCGTAAATTCTTAGAATCACAAAGAGAAAGATGAAAGAAAAAAAAGACGACTACAACGCCTATGATCAGCTGCAGCGACTCAAGCATCATCTGGCAATGCTTTAGTTCCATCTCCATTCTAGTCTTCTCCATCTTCGAATTCTCCACCTCACAAACATCTGCTGCATACATTTGCTTTTGCTTGAACCTAGAAGACAGTCCATAGCCATATCATTTGCTCTTGCTCTCTCCACATCTGGATTATAGTGATGGTAATATAACCTCTTAAAGCAGAGTACAACGGGCAAGTGAGTTTAGGCCATATAATTTGACAGAAAACTTTAAACTTGTCCCTTTCCTCTCTATTGTCTTTTTTTTTCAGGATGAACTTGAAAATAGAATAGACTCACTTGGTTTATTATGATGCAGATGACGGATAGAACATATGAATAACCTTCCAACTCACCCTGCAGTCAAACTTGTAGCACTGTTTCCTATTTTTTGAAACTTTTTAGTTTCAATGGTGTTGTACTTACAAGACTTGACAACAGTGACAAAGCATCAACTTTTACTTTATATGCTAATATACAAGCCAGTCATCATTTGAAAAGTCACTAATCTATCTGGGTGCCATGTTATTGCCAAAAAGTAATAATAATCAAAGACCTTAGTGTTTTGTTTTTTTTTTAACTTTAAGCCTGTGTTGCTGCAGGCAGCAAAAATACTGTGGAGGCAGACTCTTGGATAACTAGTGAAGCTATGTCGATTGTTGTGGATCAGATATTAATCAAGATGATAATATCTATGAGAGAATCAAAAAGGCCGCTCAAAATGGGGATACTGAGAGACTACAAGTTAGTTGCAGAAGATCCAAATATTCTAGAACACTTTGATCGAGTGCCTTTTTGTGAGACGCCACTTGACATTGCAGCCGAGAAAGGACAAACTCACTTCGCCATGGAGTTAATGACTCTCAAGCCTTCACTTGCTTTGAAGCTAAACGCATCAGGTTTCAGCCCTATGCATTTAGCCCTGCAAAACAACCATATTCGAACGGTGAGAGGATTACTAGCAATTAACAGCAGCTGTCAGCATCAAAGGAAGAGGAAGGATCACTCCTTTGCGTCATGTGGCTGGATTAGGTGATGCAGACCTATTGAGTGAGTTCTTGTGTTATTGTCCTTCTTCAGTAGAAAATTTGACGATTAAATGTGAGACAGCAGTTCACATTGCTGTAAAGAACCACCGGTTTGAGGCATTTAAGGTTCTATTGGGATGGGTTAAGAGAGCAAACAGAGAGGAAATCTTGGAATGGAAAGATGAAGATGGTAACACAGTCCTGCATATTGCTGCATCGATAAATCAAACTGAGGTAAAGGGTATGATGATCTCATCCTGCTCTAGAATCATCACTGCTGTGTTTGAATTGGCAGTTGTCACTCAATTATTACTCTGGTACTTGCTTGGAGTTTCTTAACATATGGGACTTTGGTTTCTTCGATTTTGTTCTTTGTGAAAGTTCTTGCGTTTCTTTTGCATGCAAGCGAGGCTAAGTGTGCTTGATTTTGCAGGTCATGAAGTTGCTACGTGGAACCGTGAAAGTAAAAGCGAATAACTTGGATGGTAACACTGCGATGGAGATACTACATAGTGTTTGCTCCGTTTGTGTCATTCTTTCTAAATAAATGGCGCCGGCGTCGAGTAGACTTCCGGGCGAGGTACTTCAGCTCACCTCATGAGCTATCATGATGAAACATGAAGCGTTCAAAAGTGTCAAGTCCAGGATCATTATCCCTGCAACTTCAGTGTCTAAGTTAGTCAAATATATGTTCGTTTGTGAGATGAGTTTTGTATCCTTCTGTTACATTGAATTAAGTATTTCAATGACTTGGTCAACTTGTAACCAGCGAATTTCTGCGGAGGAGCAAACTTTCGTTTCTTCAAAAGAAAAAACAAGAAAAGAGTTACTTCTGTGTTCAAACAAAAAATATATATATAGTTGATGCAGCAATATGCAGAAAATTTATCTTTACCACAAATTATCAAAAATGCCAACAATTAAAAGCTCAAGCGTCATTAGTGGCATAAAATTTCACTGCCGTTTTTGTTCATAATAACTGGAAGAAGACACTTGGTACAACACTCAAAAGCTAATTGATCATATATTATACCATATGAATCCATGTTCTCGTTCCTGTTAATAGAAGTTTAAAACTATGAAACCGGCCTCCTTGCGTTTGTGCTCTTTTTGCCTAGTCTCTATATTTTATGCACAATAAGAAAATGGAGACATTATAAACTTCAAAAAAAGATAAACAAAAACTATTCTGAACTTGTTTCTCAATTGTTCTCACGAACCGGATTCTTCTTTTTCTTCGACCAACCTCATTCTCCGTACTGTTAATGGCACCGGTTTTTCCAGCACAGATACGCTAACACTGTTCCAGACATCAGCTCTTGTTGGTAAACCGGCTATCCTCTCAGCAACCTCCATGTCTTCTGGCAGAACAGAGGCAAATACAGTGTATGATTGCTTCCAATCGTTGTGGTTTGCTAGACTGATGAAGAATTCTGGACCCGAGCCAACCCACGCAACAGAGCCACGGCTTATGGTTGGGCAGTGCTCGATCGGGATAGGCGAAAACATGTTTCCCTCGGCCTGTAGTATTCCTTGAATCATGGCGTATGGTGGTCCATAGGGAGCCTGCAGGAATATGGAGAAAGCATGAGACCTTTAATAACGAGCAAAATCTCTGTTCATATAGAGAATAGAAAGCGTGCAGCAATAAGGCAGCAATAAGGTATGAACAAGTTGAAACAGAAAATGAACCGGCAAAAGCAAAGAAAAGCGTAGTCGATAAAAGCAATTAAACACTACAATGCCAGAGCAGTTAGTCGCCATTCTCTAAGAAGAACAGTGTGCAATCAGATGAATCGGAAGGCTAAAGAGTAACAAAATGACAGAAATCATAGGCATAACACATAATTCACAATTTCTACTATGCGATCAGACCATTCACACCCTAAGGGTAAGGTACAATCTGGTGTTTCTCACATTATACACGAGATATGAACAAGCAATTCAAAGGAAATTCAATTGGTAGAAATGGCCGGCAAACGTACTACAATGTGGGTTTAGCGAAAAGCTGTCCGTAGCCATTGATCACACACGTGATTTTACATATTAAGGACAGTTCTCTGAAAAAACGTATAATCAGATAAAGCAAATGGCTATAAGTCTACCACACATACGAACTTTGATATCAAAGACGGATATTCTCTAATATAAAGGTATAATAGATGAATCAAATAGCTAGGATTCTACCAAATTGACATCATAACACAAGAATCAACATTCCTAGTATGAGAATATATCCTAGCTGTTAAGGTTTCTACTGGCAAGTGGTTGTACGCGCTCTAATATTTAAGAAGACAAATTTGTGAAAGGTTTTTTTACATTGTTTATATGATTGCCTTCTGAGTCCCAATATGATCCTCGGTTCTCTGCCCGATGGAACTGGCAGCCAGCGCAGTGGCGCAGATTTAACAAACTAAGAATGTAGTATACTGAGTGAGGAGCGCACTCAGGGTGGAGCTGCAACAAAAGTTAAGCATCCGCGTCAAATCTGGAACTTAACTTTAAACAAAAACTAGAAGTTTCCCTTGACGTACGAAAAGACATTAAAACTAAGATACTTACTTTGACATGAAGTACACCATGTTCCGTCTCAAAACCAACAATGCCCTAACAGAAGCAAAGTAGCTAATCATAAATTCTGAGAAATCAAGAATACTATTTGTTTTCATGATAAGAAGGAAAGCAGAGGAGTTATCATCACAACAAGATTTACAGATTAGAAGGAAACTGAGAACATGGCGAAATCATAATCTTTTGAAATCTTATGGAACATAACAGGAATTATCATCTAATCAGGTAGACAAATCATACAAAACAAAACAAAAAACAGGCTGAGTGATTTCGTGACATAGTAAATGTTTGAAGATACTGGGAACACAATTAAATTATAAATTCGTGGCATCTGATGAAACCTATTGTTTCCAGTGTTTAAAAAATGCATCAACTTTGAATTTAGTAATTTTTTGAGACATGATTTATAGACTACCTCGCCTTGTCCGAAGATAAGCCCAGATGTCCACATTACTTTCTGCCCACCTTCTTGTCGATCAGGCAACAAGACATCTTTTTGCTTCTTCAACCAACACTGCGCAGAGCACAAACAGAACACATAAAATTTCACGTCAACCTCTGTAACTTGAACCGATGGCAAGGGTCTTTTGAGCATTTCTCAATCACTAATCACACATAATCACCAAAGCTTCTTCTTTTTCAGAAAATTTCGTTAAATCCCTGGAATTTCGTGATACAACGACATGCTCAATTAAGCATTTTGTCGAACATTTAGGCGGCATGATCCAAGTATAGTAATCAATTTCCTGATACGAAACGTATATGAAGCACAATTCGATTCAGATCACAAGGGATCAAGCTCACCTCTCCAAACTTGGACCCGCAAGCACCTTTATTTCCACAGAAGACCCATGAATCGCACAAGCAAGGTCCGTCGTTGCCGCTGCACATAACTTTACACGCCTTACAACATTCACCCGACGAATTAAACTTGAAATCCGTCCCCCACTTCACCGCCGGACCCCAGAGCTCCAGATTATCGACTCCACGGCAACAACCGGGGCCATCTACATCCGACGTTACACGGCCGTGATATTGCGAGCCCGTGAACCGGACCGACGAGTCGAGTGTGTGATCTTGGGGACGGAGAACAGTAGAGAAGACAGCGTAGACGATAAGACACGAGATCAGACCGATTAAAAGGAGGGCAGTGGCGGTAAAACGGCCAGGCTCAACGTCGTTTAATCGACGGGGCATCGCCGGAGACTCCGAGGATTGGCTGACGCGTGTGACGAAGATGCGAAAGCGAAAAGAATAGAGAAGTGAGGTTTCATGTTAAATTGAAAAATACAAAATAAAAAAAGGAAAGAATCTTTCAATAATAAAGAAGAGAGAGAAAGAGAAGAAGAGATGGTTGATGAGTCATTCGCGGCTTCCTCTCTGGAACCTTTGAACTTTCATGGCAGATTGTGATCTCATTCTTTGTTCTGTAGTACTCTTTCGGAAGTTTCCCTCATTCAACGTACGATATTGAATTAAGCTAAAACGACGTCGTTCCAATTGTGTGTTTCACTAAAATATATATAGGTTGATGATTTGAATTATTAGTGTATAACAAGCCGCCGGTTCCAAACTAATTTTTAAAAAATATTAGAAGATAACTAAGTAACATCGTTTGATCCAGTTTACACTTAAGTTGGTCCTACGCACAAACAACACAATACATTAGTCTCACACACAAACAACACAACGACAGATTTACTATCACAAAATATTTGTGTTCAACTATTATTGAAAGTTTACGTAAATGTCCACTTACTAAAGATTCCCTAACTTTGTGTAATTCTCTCTTTTTTTGTTTATTTATTGACAAAAAATGATATAAACATAAAATTGAATGTTTTCCAATTAAATTACTAAAATTAAAGATTTTTTTCTTTTCTTTTATTAATAATTTAACAAAACTAAGTTTGAATCCAAACAGAACAACACTAACTACCATTGACACAAACAGGTAAACTACAAATTCTGATCAAATATAATTAATTAATTAATCATTTTTAAATATTTTAAATTTATCAATTGTATTTGCTTTGTTCGTTCTGATTTTTATATCAACCATATTTATTTATCTTATCTCGTTGTTTTGCTTTACTACGTTTCCATCATTAGAAATGTAGATTTTATATTTATTCACAAGAGACTCTGCCTGAATATAGATAACAATTATCTTCATTGGAAAGATGCGTCTGGGAGCAAAGGATAGAGACTTGCACTTTTGGATGATATCTTAATAAAATAAAATAAAAGAAATTCAAGTTGCCCAGACTTATCCCTCCACTCATTGGATCGGTATCGAACGGTGTCGTTTCTATCATCTCGAGGCATTGTAGATTAGCCGCTTTATTCGTGACACGTGGCCATAGATTAGGAGCTCCAACAGTCAGGAGACACATCTTTCCTCTTATCATCGCGTTATTTACAGTACTACCCTTATTGCTAATATTTCCTTTACGTGCAGCGGAAGAAAAAAATAATAATTATCAAACCAAACGGCTAATTTATGATGAATCTTAAATAATACAAAACACAAACTTATATATTTCTGATTGATTTGATGAATTTTTCTCTTCTTCGAGAACTCTACTTGTTACTTTTTTTTGAATATTAAGAATTCAGACCTTTTCAATGTTGAATTTATATTTTAGAGTTGAATATTAGTTAAGGAAAAAAGAATAATATATGAATTAAGGTATACATTTTCTTGCATATTCAATGTATGATTATAAATATAGGGAGTTGAAAATCCAGCTTATTCATCGTTTGACTTTTTTATGAGTACGGTTTCTCATTTTAGTTGTTAGATTGTTATGTTTAAGAACCCTTTTTATTATTATAATAAAAAGATGATTCATTAAACTATATTTGGAAGCTGCCTTTATGACCTAACTTCTTGAATTTATCCAAATTTTCTACGGTGAGAATCACATAACAGCTAAAATTTGTTAGATCACTCTTATATATAACTTATCATTTGATTGATTGTACTTGTTCATGTAAACAATAATCTATTTAAAGATTAAACAATGGCTCAAAATGAAACATATAGATTTTCTTTAATTAAGGTCACATGATATTAGAATGATTGATTGGAAATGCAATTATATTTAAAAACTTATTAGTCAAAACATGCGGAATCAATCACCATAGTCTTCTACTATTCTCCAAATTTTATTAATTGACTTTTTTTTTAACATCCCGTTATTAATAGATTTTATGCGTTAAGTTTGCTTAAGAATATAGTTAGAATAATTAAAAACATGAAAGGGTCATATTTTGTCATGCTAATGGCAGACACGTAGAAGTAGACCGTACAAATCTTAATCCTTGTAGTCACAATTCAACAAAACCATATAAAATAAAAATAAAAATAAAAAAATCTTCGTTTTCTTGCCACTTTTACAAGCTATTGACATAATTATTACCTAAAATAGTCTTTAATAGGAGAGTATTAATATTTACCAACCTGAATTCTAAAACTTGATGTACGGCATTAATGTTATGAACATTGAATCGCTAATTGTTTAATTATTATACTAAAGGATGGTCATTTGGTATCTTACTCTGTGATTTGATTAATGACGCGAGGATTTAATTTAATAAACATTAAACAAAAGTTGAGGATCAAGTGGGGATGAATGGCATACTCGTAAATATAATGAAATACGGGGGCCTCATTTTAGTAAGCCTCTTTACCTTAGCTTCAAAACTGAGCTCCTCTTCATCATCATTTCGGAAAACTAGAACACAGTTTAAAGGAACAAAAAAAAGCAAGTGTCTTTACTTTTGATCGCAGAAACCCTAATTTGATAAGAACCCTAATCTCAATTTCACCGGTCTCCTTCCTTCTAAATTCCAACTTGTGTATGTAAATGCATCTGAAGAATTCAACTGTAGCAGAACGGCGGTTTATCGGAAAAGAAGCCGCCGGTTGTTCACCTTCCTCCGAGTTGGATCCGAAACCTAAGATTAAGCATCATCGTCCTCTTCAGGTACCCGAGATTCTAACCCCAGAAAATTCCACATACCGGACCGCCATTGGTGCAGGCGCTGGATTCACTGTGTATAATCAAGTGCAAGCTCAGAGTCATCTGACCGTTGAAATCCCAGATTCATCGTCTCAGAACCTTACATCGACTCCGCACAAGAGGCCTGTGGTGGCTCAATCTTCTCATCCGTTTAATTTCGTTGCCAACGTTGACGATTTCCCCCGAGGAGGAGGAGGAGGAGGTGGAGGCTATCGCGCAAGCTTGGGCTCGATCTCTTCTAATTGTCCGTCGTATCTTTTGTCGTTTCTGTCTTCTTCTCTTCCATCGATCCCATCGGCGACTAATCAGAAGCTCCTCCGCCATGTCCTTCGAGTCCGTTTGATATGTTTCCACCTTCGTTTCCTACTTCTTCTCTCCGTTCCTCCTCTTTACATCTTCTTCCTGTTGATCAGTTTTCGATTCTTCCTTCTTTTCGTCTTCTCGATTGTCGCTTTTTCATTCATCCTTTCGATCTCTCTCAAATTCGCTCTTCCTCACCTACCATCGATTCGCCTGTTTATCGCTCGCTTGCTGTCCCTCAAGCTTAGCCCTACCAGATCCTCCTCTTCATCTCAAGAGAGCAAGAAACAGGTTGTTTGGTCAATCGGCTCGAAGCCCGTCGCAGAGAAGAAGACCAACTCCGGCTCTTGGGTTCAAAAGTACAGCTCCGGTGATGTATACGAGGGAGAGTTTCATAGGGGGAAGTGTTCAGGAAGTGGAGTTTATTACTATTCGATGAAGGGTAAATACGAAGGCGATTGGATTGATGGGAAATATGATGGCTATGGAGTAGAGACATGGGCTAAAGGAAGTAGGTACCGAGGTCAATACAGGCAAGGGATGAGACATGGAACTGGAATCTACAGATTTTATACAGGGGATGTATATGCTGGTGAGTGGTCCAATGGACAGAGCCATGGCTGTGGTGCATATACCTCTGAGGATGGTAGTCGATTTGTTGGAGAGTTCAAATGGGGTGTCAAACATGGCCTTGGTCATTACCATTTCAGGTTAGATATTATCTGCTTTTTTTTCGTCTTCTGTTTGTTAACTTTGTGCAATATCTTGTGTTCTTCTCATTAATAAACACGCCAAGTGAAGTGGTAGTGGTTTGAAAACTGCAGAGTCATTTAATTTTCCAGAAATGGTTGAGCTTTTGGGTATAAGGGTGAACTTTTTTAGCCACATGTTATTGACGTTTTATGGTTTGGAATTGAAATATGGTTTCTGAAAGGTTTTGTCTTTTAGTCTCGACTTTCTCGTTAAGGCTCTCGTTTTGCTTTGATTTACGATGCTATATGTAGGTCCATGACTTTGTTGCTCGTGGGGACGTTCTAAAACTGTGTTGCTTTCAGTCATGAGTTCTTGATAGATTGTTAGGCTGCGTTTATCTCTACTGTTCCTCACCTTTTGATGAGAAAATTAAAATTTTAAGCTTAACTATTACTGTTATGGATAATTGCATTAGATACTACCCTTTGAAAGATTCTGGCTTTCAGTTTCAGTTACATTTGAACCGAACGTTTTTATGTGGCTGTCTTCCTCTCTTGCGGTAGTTATTCTTACCTTCGAATAATTAAAACTTTATATGTTCTAGGTGGTATCGAGGTGTAAGTTTTTTTTGTTGCCGACTTGAGCATTGATCTTAAAACAATTGCATCATCTTCCCTTCTCTAGTGATGGCTCTCTGACTTGAAGCCGTGTATCTGTTGCAGAAATGGTGATACATATGCTGGAGAGTATTTTGCAGACAGGATGCATGGTTTTGGAGTGTATCAATTTGGAAATGGGCATCGGTATGAAGGAGCCTGGCATGAGGGGAGAAGGCAAGGGCTTGGTATGTACACATTCAGGAACGGTGAGACACAGGCAGGGCACTGGGAAGACGGTGTTCTCAGTTGTCCTACCGAGCAGACCACCCGTCCTGATTCATCGTTTTCAATCAGTCATTCCAAGGTTCTCGACGCTGTCCAGGTATTTATAATCTTATCTCGAAGACTTTAGAGACCAATTTAAACACATGTATCCAGTGCTTGGTACAAATGGAATGCCCACATGAGGTGTGATCCTTATCTCTTTCTCTCTTCATTCAACAGCAAGCAAGGAAAGCAGCCGAAAAGGCATGTGAAGTTGTGAAAGTTGAAGAGAGAGTGAACAGAGCAGTGATGGTTGCAAACCGAGCAGCAAATGCTGCTAGAGTTGCTGCTACAAAAGCTGTTCAGACCCAAACATTTTACACTAGTGGTGGCGACGACCCCTTGTGAGTTCCTGTGGCAAAGCTTTTTGACATAGTCGCAGCCATGAATCTCACCTCAAACTTCTTTGATGACACGAGAGAGAAAGAGAGACGTCAGAGAACACCAGTCACAGTTCGCATCTCCGTTGAGATTTTCATGAAGGTGAACCGCTTGGAACCAATGTCGAGATCTCGTAAGTAATAAATAAGAGATCTGGCTATGGAGCAAGCAAGACAGGTTTCCAATTTTCTTTTCTCCCAGTTTTTTTATAGTATGAGTAGGCTGGTCTATATAAACTGTACATAGGTTGTTGAAGAGTAAGCAATGTGTGTTTACAAAAGATTTTTGTAACAAGCGTAACCCCATGTAAGAGAAGCAACAAAACATTTGTCTTACTTTTACAACGTGTGAAAACAACACCTCTTATTACTAGAGTTCTTTCGATAGAAAATGACATGAGAATCCAGATATAAATACATAAATCAACTTGACAAAACCCAAAAAAAAAATGAACTGACAGAAGTTTAAGATCGCTGGTTTATATCAAGCTTCACGCACAAATCTTGTCTTGTCATAGGAAGAAGAGACGAACAAGAAAACATTCACCTAATCTGGAAAACTGTGGTTTTGGTTCTTCGTCTAGTACTCATCAGCCTCTTGATGGTAGTGTCCGTGCTGCCATAACCATTCACAAAAAAATCAACCAATCAAAACTAAAGAAAGCAAATCACAAGTTAGAAGAATCAGGCAACTGGTTACTTCTTACTTCGTAGTGTAGGCATCTCTATACTTAAGTCTTTCAGCAAATCCTTGCAGCTCAATTGCCAACAGCCTTCCTTTACAGCCTACTACAGCAGAAACAGCATAAACCGAGCTTTATAATAGCCAGAGCTTGTGTCCACATAGATATATGAATACACCAGCAAAGTTGAAACTTTTTCGAGTACCTTTCCACAGAACCACAAAAGTACTTGCTGTGCTGGCTAACTTCAATCTTAGGAGACTTGTCAAGAAGAGAACTTAGCTCAGAAACAAAGCTCCCCAAGCCAGAGCCATGCCCTTCTTCTCCAACTTTCTCTTCCTCTTGCTTTGTTGTCATAGTTCCGGAAAACAACTTCATTGCGGTTTCTGTTGAGAGAGCATGCACAGAATTGTGTAATTTCTGAAACTTTTCTCTTGTTTCTTCTTCATCATGCACCTTTTTTCTTAGCGTATCCGGGAGTAAGGCCAGCGCACTTCAAAAGGGGTCAAACAGATATGTTTCATCATATTTACTTGGAAACAGTGGACGCCTACTTTTGTAAATTACCTGGAAACACCTCTGACAATACCAAACTTATAACCCTCAAGAACTGATTCCTTGAACGCCATGTTTAATCCCTCCTCAAAACCAGCATCCTTCCCAGCAAAAAGACCACTACGGTATCCTTCCTATCATATTGATTTAGCAAAAGCTTGATAAAAAACCGGAAATGGAAGCAAAAACTATACCAGAGAGAATAAAAAACCACTCAATACCGTGTAGAATTTCTCACGTCTCTTCTCACAATCCCTGTCCATCTGAAGAGTTTCACTTGATTTTTCTTCCCAAATTGCATCAATATTATCAAGATCAGCACCTAGACGTAAAGACAAATCTTGTCAAGAAAGGAAATTGTGGCCTAATCCTCTAACATAACTTGTTGAAACTTTCAGTCCCTAGGATTCTAAAAGGAAACCATTATATTTATCACCTACAAGTCTACAATATAAGCTAGAACAAGAGAAGAAACCAATACGATTTCTCAGTCGATACATTGGGTGAGGAATATCATCGAACATCTGGTGGAGTAACATAAAACATCATAAACAAAATAAAAAGAGGGTCAAAACTAAAATTAAAAAATATGAAATCATAAAGGAACACCTTCATGCCACAACATCGTCAGTTACACAGCGATGATAGAACGACCAAGCGAGAGAACACGGAGAGAGAATAGAAGTGATCGTCTAAACAAAAAAAAATGAATGAAATTGAGAATCTTATAAACCCACATTTTCTAATTAGAAAAATATATATTTAATTATTAAATCTACTACGCATGAAGGTTAAAATGAGCCCATCTCAAACATTGGCCCAGGCCCATCAGACGATTCTCTCCCGCAATTAACTATCAGTCTCTGAAGGAGAAAAGACCGGAAAATTCTCAAAAACTAACATAAAAGATGCAGAAATCGTTCTCGCTGATCCAAACGGTGGCAATCTCCGGCGTATTCTCCGCCGTCTCTTGCTGGTGAGTGATTGCATTCATCTCTCTAGCTCGTTCTTCTCGATTTTTTCCGTTCTCCTTCTTCAGTTTAGGGCTTATACTGTCTTTTTTTTTCGCCGTTAACTCTTAAGGTATGGATTCATGTTCGGTAGAGAATCGGCGAGGAAAGAGCTGGGAGGTTTGATCGAAGAACTCCGTCGCGGAGGTTCCGACTTTGGTTCTCCTCCCCATTCGTGAGCTAGGTACTCCAATTCAATTTCTCAGGCGCTTTGGTTCGAAGATGGAAGTTATTCGTTATCTGTTGCTAAGATAGGACTCCTCTTAGTTTCGATTTCGAGTTTTCCATTTTATTTATGTCACTTACGATTCCCAGAATGTTCAATGATAATTTCTTGCACTCTGGTCTGAGCAATCATTGTATAAACGATGTGTTATCAAATCCTTATGAGTTAATTCAAAGTGTGAAACTTTACCAGACAATTCAACTGTTGTATAAACGAGAAATGCTTATTGATTGATTGAGATAAGATTGTAAGAGAAAAAAAAATGCATATTATTTGAGATTTGAGTTTGAAGATGTACAAGGAAAATTCCACAGGATACACATCTTGTTTTTTTTGCTCTGACCCAGAATTGTGTACATTCTAAAGCTTTAACACTATACTGGTTTGTTTGCTCTCTCATCTCTGTGTTTATTTTTATCATACAGCAAGAAAATTAAACCACACTATATGTACCTATGTGGGGGAAATTACACTAGCGAAGCCTCTTCAACCTTCTCAGAGATCCTGCTTCTGACAAATCCCACATAAAGGTCACTTCCGGTTGTGTCTTCTTCTGAGAGTTTCCTGCCATGACCACCTTCCTTCATGTTCTTAACAAACTCCACTAACTGCTGCCAATTTTGACCCTCAAATAACCTCTTGTTCATTCTTAGGTAAGTAAATGCGGTTAACCCGTTTCCGGAATCTGACCTATTTGTTGCTACCACTTGTCCGAATGCGCTTGAGTCATATCTTTCTAGCGCATTCTCCCCTGCTAGCTCGGTTCCAGCCTGCCTTGTCGCGTTCTGCACTTGCTTAACTAGACCTTCGGGTGAGCAGTTTGCGTGCTCAGGTTGTTCCCCGTCTTTCATCTCCATGCAGGTGAAGTTGAGCACAACACCATGTTTATTGAACATCTTAGCTATTGGCAGATACCCATCATGGTTCCTCGTGTTGTAATATCCAGCGGTTAGCTCAGCAGCGTGTGACCTGGTGTTGTAGTGCCAGTGAATTCCGGCTACCTTTCCTGATAGCTTTGCTCCGGTTCCTTGGAAGATTCCTTTGGCTGAAGATAGAAGTTTATCTCCGTGTTCTAGTAGCTTCCCGGAATACCATTCCATGAAAAACTTTCCATACTCGCTGTTCCATGTTCCATCTCTCCTGAAAAACTCAGTATCTTCTGGGAGGTTCTTGTACTCGCCGGCGTCATGCGGTCCACTTGTTCCCCAGTTAGTTTTCCCGATTGATTCAGCATATGCTTGAAGCGATGATCTCATATACTGAAATCAAGAGGTATGTAGTTTCTTAGAAAAAGTATTTGGAGAATATAAGCACAACTATACACTATCTCCTGACTAATGTTCTTATGAATTCAAGGCTTATGTTACCTTGTCATAGCACTGGAACTCTCCAATTCCGGGGAATCTCCATGTCCCGTTGCTCTCAGGGTATGATGGATATCTCAATTCTCCACAAGGTCCCATTCCCACTTGAATTTCCTGCAATACATGAAAAAATGATGATACAATTTGATTAGGTCACTGTATCAGCTCATGTGTGATACGAAGGTAGTTCCTTTTTCCTTAGAAGAGTTTAGATTTCTACTTACCGCAATAACTCCTCCTATGCAACTGTCGAATCTTTCGCGGAAGCTCCTCATAAAATCTGAGTAGACCTGGATAGGTGTTCTTCCTCTTAGGACAGGCACAGAATCACATCCCAAGGAGATATACTCAGGATTCCTTCTCCCAGATTTGTCTGTGTAGACAAGATCAGGGTTCTTGCTGATTTCTTCAAGCACCCATGGGGGCAAAGGAATACTAGATTTTAAAGAGAGAACCATTAGCTAAGCTAGAACTGAGAGAGTCAGAGATCTTATTCCAAATGGAAATTAAAGTTGCTTTCATTACCTGCAAGAGTCTCCAACGTTTCCTCCGCATTGATGGAAAGACATAACGACCTGGAGTTTGAGACCATGCTTTTGGACCATCTGTATAAGCTCGGCATAGCCTTCCCAATTATACTTCATGGGTCCATCTTTCTCCACCAATCCCCACCAAGCATCTACCATTACACCTTCCACACCAGCTCCTTTCAGAGCCATTAAACTAGCGTTCATGGCTCTTGGTTTGTTCAAATGCCCTGACATTGTTACCGTGTCTAGTGGTAACATGACAAACACTGGAACGCTAGCGTCGCTCTTTGGGTGTGGGTATGAGAGAACGTGGAGCTTCTCCCATCTCTCAGTGGTTTCACCTTCTGGCGTGAAGGTCTTCTCATGAGTGAACTTCATTTCCTTAACCGAGTTCTTCGCTTGGAATTGATATGTTGGTGGCTTCAATTTGGCAAAAGACATGTTTGAGGAACTCTCTTGGTTTCTTGAACTTTTGGTATCTTTACGTTTGATAAGAGAACTCGAGGAATTTAGTGTTAACTCCATAGCTTTCTCTCTCTCTTTGCTCTGTTGAGAAAACGATGAGAGAGGTAGAAGAGGTGTTTGTGTTTGAGAGAGAAGGTGCTATTTGTGTTGACATTTATAAAGTAAATTGATTGGCTAGGATTTAGGGACAAAATTTAAAAAAGTGGAGAAAAAATATCATAAAGTTTGCTTAATTCAATTTTTAACATATCACACGGTTCTCACACTTTATCAAAGTGAAAAAAGCGTAAATGTCACATCAGTAGTTATAAACGCAGATATTTTAGTAAGTACAGTTTTTCAAATTCATCTATGTATTCAGGTATAGGTAATTAAGTTTTTTTACCTCTTGGTAAATTAATTATTTACTCACTCCTACCGGTTTTAGTTACAGAAGAGAATTCTTGCTTTTTCTCTTGATAATATAGATAAGCTCGATAGTTTTGCCCACTCAGCTTTGGCTCTGAACACATGGTTCGTGTGGCTCAAAATTCTTAAGGTTTGTTGATATTAATTTGAATAAAGATAGATAAGTGCGAGGATTATTTTCAGTATGAAATTTCTTGTGGTTGCTATTAACTCTGCTTATTTTCTTCTTCTTGGACTTTCCTTCCTGTAAGATTTGTATTTTCCAACTAAGCACCAGTTCATTGACCCATAAATTTCAAACAAAAGCTAACATTTTCTTGTAGATTTCTTCTCATGGTCCTCTCTTGTTCATAGTGGCACATTCATTGTCATTTTTTTTCTTGCATGGTTATGTTAAGCTGGCTTATCTAGAGCTTAGCATATTAATTTTCTATTTGGTCTCCTTGAATGCTGCATTTCTTTTTTTATATCTCCAATATGTTGTTTTACCGAAACAACAGGTCATTGATGCATAAAGCCCTTTGTTAAGTTGTGTTGATGCAATTTATCATGCTTAATACTTGTGCCTTGATCTTATAAGCCATGTGAGTATCAAGTGTTTCTTTTATTAGAGATGACTTATGATGATGATGCATTAGAATCCTTGTCGACTGCAAATATTATTTGGGAATCTTTCTCTCTATCTTTTTCTCTCTGACTCATTGGAAAGTGACAGTCTGGTCTTTATTCAGGTGACGTAGATTGCACTTTTGGCTAATTCCTCATCAAGGACAAGTTGTTTCTCTCGTTTCTAATTACCACCATTGATTTTTTGAATGGTAGAAATTGATCCTTATCGCTTTGGCATCTTCTCTTCTTTGGCTTGTGCTTTTTATTCACAAGGTCTAGGGAGTGTGTAGTAAGGCCGGGACTACATTGAATATTGACTCAAACAGGTACGCTCTATAAATTCTAATTGGTAATTTCGTAGTCAAGAAACAAATTTGTATTGTTTAAAAAAACTGAGTATCAATTCTTGAACATACATCCCCATTCTCTATCCTGATTCCTTATGTTAATTCAAAGACCATAGTAATGTCTTCCTAAGCATATACATGCTAGGTTTCCGGTTTTATTCGGTTAACAATGATATATAGGCATGTTGTGACATCTACGGTCAAGAAATTGAAATAGACACACGCTTTATTGTGACTCTTTGTATCAAAACTCTACGGTACGCATTGTAGGAGAATCATGATTGTGACGAGTAATATTGTTGTTGATTTGGCTTTTGAGGGAAAAATCTCATTGTCATTTTCGTAGAATATTTCTTTTTCTTTTGGGGGGTAAACAAAGTTCATACGTTTTTCTTGATTTTTTTATGTCCATGGAAAGTTTTGAGCTTTATTATGGACCGATGGTGGAAAAAGTACAAAGCGTATGGACCTGTTCACACACGCATCAGCAAAAGTCCAAAAGATTAGTGAGTTGTCTTTCCTTTTTCTCTAATGAGTTGATATCTTCTTTCCACGTAACCTACTTGCTTACCCACTTCTTTTCTTTCTCTTCCTTTTGTTACTATATACATAGTTTCTGACTTTGATCTGTAGTCTTTACTGTTTGATCTTATTTGGTCGACATCTGATCTGATTAGGCTTCTCTTTCTTGGCATTAGTTTTTACTATAGTATTGTGTTTCGAAATCTTGGGATGATGACTTGTTAAATTGGCTTAAGGAGAACTTGGAATGTTTCTTTAATTAGGGCAATTGGGCAAAGCGCCAAAGTAATTTTCGTTGTGTGAAACATATAGTGGCCAAAGAGAGATTGTATAAAGCAGACTGATATGGTTTTGTGGTAAGCTCAATCGTCAAAGAGTATCACCAACGTTAAGAAACTAAAGAAGTCAGAACCTTAACAGTTAAGCTTTATAGTTTGTCATTGTCGCGAAGATATTTTTCTGCTTTGTGACACGTGAACATTCAGATATATGAGGAAGTTAACGAGTTTGTCTTTTACCAAAACCAAATAAATATCTTTCCGAGTAGAAATTATTACAAGATATTTTCTCTTCTTCTTATGTTGAATCATTTTTTCAGAAAGGACAATACATGGTTTCCACATAAATATCAAAAGAAGATATTTCTAGTCTACATGTGTAGACAGAAAGATCATCTGACAATAATAATAATTCAATACAGTACTGCGTAATGCAAAGATATTTTGTTCTTTTGTAATGTTTTTGATCAGGAGCCACCAACAGAGAGGTTTTCAACATTCTGCAATGGGGAAAGCTGAGCCGATACGGTCGTTGCCAAGTCGGTAACATTTGACATTGACACTGTATGGACCCAACTGAATGTGGTTTTCTTCTCTGCCCATGAAGAAACACATTGTGTAGAGGGCCAACTCGAACTCTGGACTAACTCCAACTAGAGTACTTGACACTGATTTTAGAACACCGTTCCACTCGAATTGGATTGTTAGCAGCTGAGTCTCTGAATCAGGCTGCATAGAATCAAAAGTGTGATATCTCAGTTTAACACCTGCATGTTTTGAAGTATTTATCTTGGAGGAAACTTTATGGATTGAACGAGTATATGCTACTTACAATTTCACCTCGACGTCGGGGAAATATATAGCCTTGGTAATCTACTGTTCCTTTGGCTTCCTCAAGGTAAAACTGCAATGGAAGAGAGCCCAAATTTTGTCATTTGAAGGTTTTAATGTTCATATTCGGGCTTTCCAGGAGTTTGTATTTTATGGCAGCAAGAAGAAAGAAAGAGTTTTACCTGAAGCCAGTTATGGAATCCGGAGACTTGTTCCCCACCAGATTGTTTGATCTCACCTACAAAGACATGCTCAAAGGCAGAAGAGGAGCCAGAGGTACCTCCACGACCATAAAGATCGAACCAGAGACTTGTCAGCATTCTCTTGAACTCTTGGTAGCTTCCAGGGGCAACATCCTTGAGCACAAGGTAGTTGTGAAGGTACTTAATCGGGGCGGTTCTGCTAATTTCTTCGATGAAAGCTGCTTGCTCTTGCCTCTCTTCTTCTGTGACTACTTCTTTGTAACCTTCATTTGGGTTATAGTTATCAAGCAACGAGCAGAATCTGGCGAAAGTCGGTTTTCTAAAGACTTCGTCGCTCACCCAAGAGAACAGTAATCCTTCAGCCATATCGGATCTCTCATGGACCTTTTTCCCATCTCCGCAGTCGATTTGATAATCGTTTCCAGGAACAAGGCGGTTTGAATCGAGCTCCCACAGTTTGTTGCAAGCTTCTGAGAGACCAGAGAGCTCTAGTTGTGAGGGTTCAAGGTCTCCATGAGAATCAACGTCCTCTGAGTATTGCTGTTCACTCGCTGGACATTTATAACCTTGCCACTGCTCCTTCTGGACCTGCAGAGACAGATATATCACATATCAAATCAGTGAAGGGATAGGTCAAAAGCAGCGGTTAGGGATCAATCTCAGGTCCAAAATCTCGAACCTTATGCGATTGCCTTGCAGGTTTCTTTTTTCCCACAGTTTCCCAACCGTCATTGTCTTCTTTCTGGTCCTCCTATGCAAGGAATCAAATGCAAAACATTAGATCCCACACATTGCTGAACCGTAAGCGTGAATGAATGCAAATCTCACCGAGAAGTCTTGTTGCTCGGTTACTTGAGCTGCATACTTATTCTCTTCCTGGTCCTCCTGCATGGGAAAATCAACATGCCGGAAATTAAAGACTTGTTTTGCAGGTAAAGAGCTTGATTATTTGTGAAAGAAAAAGACAGCAATTTCTGCAGTGTAATAACATCATTCACAAGATTTATCTATCTAGAAGTAGTTCCATTATTGGTACATAAAAATGTTGATCCCAAACCTTATGTGAATGCATTGTGGACACCCTTTCTCCCTGCTTCTCCCATTGATTGTCCTACGCCGGGAGAAACGAAAACGCGACATTAGATGCATATCAGTCGAGATCTTGAAACAGTGGAGAGATATTTTCATCAAAGGCTTAGTATCTAACAGTAATGCCAAGTAGAATAAAATACGCATTCTACATAACAATTCCTAATGATGTCGCTTAAAATGTAAAGCTTCTACTTATCGTCTGTTTCAGCTAACTCTAGATAGATTCCTAATTCATTGAGTCTGATTCAAAGCAGTACTAAAGCTAAAGCCCAACTTCCTAACCTGAGCACTTACGATTTCTAGAATTTGACTCCTTACCTCTACATTCTGGCGTCTCGCCGCACGATTCTGGTCTTCATCTTCACCGGAAACCACCTGTGACCATTTTCAGATCCAGAAAGAAGCAATCGACAATCAGAACACACAGCTTCAAAATCTCAAGAAAAAAAAACAGAACAGAACAGAACAAGACTGATTGGTAATACAGACATCAGCCCAAGTAGATCTGGGTTTCTCGTCCCTGTCACCATCTTCGCCGCGACGTTCGTCTCCTCCGAAAGCAACGTCGGCCAAACCTTTGATCAGTTGTTCCATTGTCTCTCCCTCAAAAGATTTTTTTTTTGATGTAAAGAGTGTTTTGTTGAGAGTTGTGATCCAGAATTGGTAGTTGAATCACGACCTTGTAGATTTACTTCCTTTAGTATTTTCACCACGCGCGCCTCTTCGTTATTTCTCCATATGTATGGGGAGAGTGGGAAGGTTTCATGTACGCGCCGGTGAAAGCGCGTGACTTAGATTAATATTTGTTATTTTGACATTTACTGTATTTACAGTTTCACCAGTGTCCATAACGGTCGTTCGCTCCTACCGACAAATATAGTTGATTCGTAAAACCGTAAGTTTTAGAAAAAAAAATATCATGGCTAATTTTACAATAGAAAATAGAGAAAATTACAATTTAAGACACTTTGCACTTTATAATTACACTTTAAGGTACTTTTTACTACCAACATACTTTCAGCTTTGGAAAAATCTAAACTATCCCTAAAAAATAAACTTCATGAGTGGTCTTTCTCTTGTCACAATTTTTTCTGATTTTTTAATTATAGACCTCACTTTTTAATTCTGCAATAGCTAAATTCCCCCTCTCAAAACTTGAAAACGTTAACATCTTCCTCTTCACTGAACTTCTGTTCTACTGCCAGCGAGATTTAAAAATGAAGACCATCGAAGCTACTAGATCTCTTCTTTGTCACCAGCTGAACTCCACAATTCCATAGATCCATCTACATCCCAATAGACTTCTAGTATTGATATCTCGTCATCTACATCCCAATAGACTTCTAGTATTGATATCTCGTCTCATATTCCTTTGCTCTGTAGTTTTGTTGGCTCTAATGGTGATGACAATGGAGAATGTGAAAAAAGTCTCCAATTTTCTTGGTGTTAATTTAGTTCCAAAAACACAAAGATTGTCCATCACGTTCGATTTACTTGATTTGTTATGAAAATGAAAGTTATAAATCGTAATTCTTTCTTTTTTAAACATATTCCATCATCCACTAATTATAGCCTTCATTCTTTTGACAAAGGTGGAATAACAATAGACGTTTTTAAAGTGTTCAACGAAATGCGTCTGAGAGTCATGCAGTAATGGGCATGAACGCGTGGACATGATGACGTGAACATGATGGTGTGAACATGATGGTGTGGACATGATGGCGTGGACATGATAGCGTGGACATGATAGCGTGGACATGATAGCGTGGACATTAAGGCGTGGACATAATGTCGTCGACATGGTGAAATGGACATGGTGGTGTTGTTTGTATGTCAAATTTGGAGAATTATTAGTAAATAAATGATTTTATATGATTTGGAGAATTATTTGTAAATATAAGATTTTTATATGATTTGAAGAATTATTTGTAAATATAGGATTTTATGCACTAACTCATAATCTCTTGTTATGTGTTTATGTGGACACATTCTAATGCAAAATCTCTAAATCCTTAAGACTTCTACCATTCACCAAACGCGTCCACGTACATATAGGTAACCACTAATGTGTTTGTCCACGAAGTAATGTACATATGGATAGCTACTAATGGGTTTGTCTATGAAGTCACGTACAGGTGAAGAGAATATTGAATCTGTGTGGACACGGTTACATCGGCGACATAGAGTTTTTGGGAGAGTGTTGGAGATGTGGAGGTAGTGGTGGAGACGATGGTTTTAGGGTTTTTGAAGAGAGAAGTTGAAGTTGGGTCCACAAAAACATATCCACAAAAATGTATCCATCATTATAATAGTCAATTTGAATGAAAGGCATGCTGTTGTGGACATTAGTAATGATTAAATCTTATTTTACTGGAAAGTATTGTAGAATTATCGATTCATAATTATCAAACCATAGTGAAATAATCGTAAATGATTTGTCTAAATGCTAAACATCACATTTTGAAAATTTCTATATCGTGAGCCATATCAATAAATAAAAATTCAAGCATGTTTGAATCAAATCATGATGGTAAGACCATTTAAAAAATCATCGGTTTCAAGGTTCTTACAGGAAACAAGTGATACTCGTTAAAATAAAATCAAAATGAATCTTTTTAATGTAATATAAGCAAAGATTCTTACAGTCTTATTATCAAAGAAAGAACAAAAAAAACTCTACATTTGAGTTTTCTAACCAAGAAATTGTACAGATATATGATTCCTGGAATGCGTAAGTCTGTTACACACAAATGTACACAGATAAACTATAAAACCTCTCTTTGACGAAAACGGGGAAAAACATATAGAAACTCTCACTGTTTGCAAATCTAGTTCTTCACACGAAGCAATATTTTCCCAAAAGCAAAACAAAAGAAAAGGAAAATGTGGAAAAGATTCATTCTATACGCAAATTCCTTGCCGATTCAGATTCGATGGACCTGTAATCATCTCGAACTCTATAGGCTCTCCAATCAGACTCTTCTTTGGTCTGCCTCAGAGCCATGAAGTGCAGTGCGTCACTTCGAACCTGGTATATGTGGCACGCCCAGGGATACGAGTCAGGTGAGGACCAAACCTTCTGTTCCTCAAACTCTGTCTGCTCAGCCAGAGACGTTGGCATGCAATAGACTGTGTTGGGCTCTGGCTCGTTGAAACTACCAACTGCAACACATCCAGGAGAGACGAATCCTTCAGGAGCTCGCGGATGCCAGATCGATACAGGATGTATGTAATCATCTAAGCAGTTTCTCCACACCTGAGAAAGTGAAGAACATTATTGTATCACTCACTGGCAAAAAAACACAAACTCAGGTTTGATTTGTTTAGCACGTTTTATCGCAATTTGGATGCTGTGCACTCAATACCGGTTCAGGGTTGAGAGAATTGTGCGGTTAAAAGCAATGGATTAAGGGTGAAATTAGTTGATGAGAGATACTTACGAGGTCATAACCCACTGGAAGTGCAAAAACTCGGTCGGCGTTATTGTAAACAGCAGCAACATTTGGAGGATGGCTACCAACATGAGCTACATCACCCACTGACACAAACCTGGCAAAAAAACAATGAAGAAAACTGCTTCAGTTTCAACGGTTCAATGCAGATACAGTATCATCATTATGGTAGTAGTAAATAACCAAGTTAAGAAATAATAATAGCTTTTCGTTTTGGAATTTGATTCTCTTCGGGCTCTACTTACCCCTCTGGACAACTGGGCCTCCAGATAGTGCACACTCCTCCATCTTCAGAAACCTGAAAGGCAAAAAAATAAAATAATTGTAAGTAAACCTCGAAAGGCTTGATCTTTAGGTGAATTCTTAAGATTTCGTCTCATAAGGATTCTCATTGCCATCTACTGATGACAAGGGTTTGAGGTCCCTTTTTAACCTCAAAGATATAGAGACCGATGGAAAGAAAATTACCTGCTTTTTGCACAAAGAACATCGACCTTTGGATTCTCGCTCACTGCTCCAGATTTTTGAAAAATTAATACTATGTTTGACAAGCTTTCTATCATCTGAGACAGAACTTGAAGAAGAAAGTTCTCTCGATTTGATAATAGCCTTGTTGTTGTACGTTTTCGAGTCTCTTCCATCAGTTTCATTCCAAGGAAAATACACATGTCTCTGGCTTGAAGGAACCTGCGACGAGAAGGTAGAGAGTCTATTAGGTACGTTGCACTGGCACAAGCTTCAATACTTGCATATGTTACAGCGGTTAGTAAGCTATGTGGAGTATACACCAGAAAAGTTAAATAAAAACATGTTTTCGGTCATATCGACACTATTATAACATAGAAGACCAAAACATCTTGGGAGTGGCAATTTCGAATGAAGATTTCCCTTATTCATAACCAAATTAATTGACTAAAATATTAATCTAATAACTATGATGAGATTAAGAATAGCAATAACCTTGAGAACAAGATTTTTCATGTTAGACTGAAATGCTTTCCACATTTTGCGCACTACTGAACAAATTCGAACAGCTTGGGGTTCTAGTACATCTGATTCTTCTGGCACGCTGCACTTTATAACCTGAGCAAAACTCTCTGACTTCTGAAAATTCTTCAGATGCAGTATGAGATGCGAGGGCCTTTGGCCACCTGCCTTCGTCAATTCCAACGCCATAAGTTCCTCCCAAGGCACATCCCACATAATCTTGCTGGGTTTCTTATCCATCTTCTCCAGATCAGAGCACTAAATGGAAATAACAAGTCAGCAAATAAAATAATGTTAGGACACAAATGAAAAATCTCCAGGTGAAATCGTATGCTAGTTGGTATAACCTGTAATAACACAACTCTCTTGTTTGTCACCATGACAATGCGTTTGTAAGGAACAAGGAAATGTTCTTCATAACAATCAGACAAAGCGAATTTTGAGGGTTCCCTGAATATCTCTGTACAACCAAAATGCCGACTTGCTTCTGCTAGGTGCAGGAGCATCTGCAAAAAAAGATAACAAACACAAACCAGAACCAGTTGGAAATTTGAGAATGAATGGCAAGCTTGACTAGAAGTTCTAGAATGCAATCTCACAGCTTTCTCGTAACATTAACAGTATAATTTACACCATATTCTAGAAGGAGTTAGATGTACAACTATTAGATTGAAATATTGCATACTAGAGTAGTCGACTTGTCGTTAGAATTTTTGGATTTGGTCGTGGATTTAAGCTTCCAAAATTTATCAATATGCACTCTCACTAATAGACAATAAAAACAAACAGAGGCAGTACCTGGCCTATAGCTTCCTTCTCATCATATTCCCTGAGTATACCATCAGCATGAACAGCACGGGGATTTCTAATTCTCTCCAAAGCGGTCCTGTTGCTCAAAACCTCCAAACATCGGGTGCAACTTGCTCCAATTCCATCAACAGTCAATGAGAAAAAATCTAATGCACCACTCACTGGTTGAACGATAAATCCTAGGAAAGCTCGTCCTACCCCATGGGCAAACCCTAAAATACCATTTTGTCGGGCACTCTCTACAGGCTTTGTAACAACTCCTGATACCCCAAAGGCAACACCTTGTGCTAGGGCTTCTGTTCCTTGTACAAAAGCATCACCTACACCCGTGATCCGCCTCGACCAAACCTGATCCAATATTCAGCCTTCTTTTAAGCAAACTGCCAAAGTGATTAACTTAATTTTATTGCAAGAAATATGTACCTGCTTTTCCCTCAGTTGGAGGAATTGACCATCAGTTGAAAGCGCCGCAAATCCTCTACTAAGAGAAGCCAATGTTGAGCTAGTCATACCCAAAACATCTACTGAGAAAATCAAATGTAAGGGATTGTGGATCAGATCTCTCCATATGCGATTCCCGATGGCTGGAAGTATTGAACTTTTCCGTATGAACCGATCCCTGTGCATTACCCTTCTTAGATGGACCTAAACGTCGACATTTTTTTGAAACATTAGCAACATTCTCGTTCTCTATTTTTCAGCAGTAAATATTCCAAGTATAGCAAAATGATAAATTAGCTTGTGGTGTCAAGCAGTAGAAAGGCTTTCTAGCCAAAAGTTGTTCCATGACAATCCAGGTAAAAAAGCTTCTCTTTATGATTTGGTAAAATCTTCTGAGCTACTTATCCCATGTTGGGAGTCATAAAAGAACATGGCTGAAACCAGCTCATGCTTCAACAATTCTTAATTTACAACTAGTTCTCAGTCCTCACAATATCTAGCCAGCTAATCTCTCATCAAATCTAACCAGGTATCCCAATAGTTAGTTCTATTACTAGACTGTGCAGAATATAATGCCAAGAGAACGATTGTAGTTCACTATTCCATTTCATATATGGGAGTAACTTCAGAGGAAAATCAATTACCTGAATTTTGAATGCATTTCCAACAGCAGACAAGATGGGGCTCCAAACACCAAGAATTCCATGAGGCCTCTGAGCTGGCGCTGTTTCCAGTGAGACCTTTAGCCTAACCTCTGAAACATCTATAAGGCTGAAAACCAAAAAAAAATTAAGTCCGGAATTTGCTCGACTTGCAGGCCGAAACGGCCAAATACTATGGACTATATCCCCAATACGGTAAAATTCTATAAAAGGCAACAATACTTTATATGTATCTCAGGATCAACTTGCGCGACACTAGAACTTTTGGGGAGACGGTCCATCTGAAGCTTATTGCAGAAGTCAGCCGAAGCCCAAATGATAGGCTCGTGAATGTTTAGTCGCCAGGTATTATCCGTCACCTATCAATCAAATAGCATATCCATTATGTGCTTCATATAGTATCTCATACGTTTGAGTAGCATGAAGATGAACCTGACTAGAATACATACCCGTACATATACATATGGATACACTTGAATGCCATCAGTTTCTTCATTACACATTGTAATTGTCATCTTAAGCACTGGTTGATGACTGTCTCCAGTGTAATCTGGTGCCAGTAGTACTGGCATTAAAGTTAGAGGTAGCTGGTTATCAATCTGTAAATTGCCCAGAATAACTTTGAACCTGTAAACCACAGAAAAGAATTGCATGCTCAGATTTTCGTAGGTCTTTCAAGTACATTAAAATAAAGCAGCGAGGTTGCATCGCCTCCTAATTAGAGCACATTACTTCCACTGAAAATTTTACAGGAATGTGCAACATAAAGACCACTAATTTTGTAGATAACACCATTTTGCCTAGAATTAGCACACTTTGATTCATACTGACAAGTGTAGCTATTAATTTAAACTACATCCCATGTTCTAAATTTTCCTAATATAGGCAACCACATGAAAGTATATTTATATTTTGGTTACATCACCCCATTTATACGTGAAAACAGACACAAAAAGAAAACAATACTACAATAACTGATTTTACCTGCTAGTTCTTCCCTCATCATACCCAGTGGAGTAAGATACGAAAACTTTTTCAAGGTAAATATATGATAAGTCTTTTGGCATGTGATCTACAAGAGAGATCCCCACTAGTCCCATTTCAATTATGAACTCTAGAGTGGTGGTCTTGTGTTCCGTAGGTGTCTGAGGAGTAGAATATCCATGATTCCCAACCGATGTCAAAGATATGATTTCATGAGGACTCTGTGAAGTACTGTCATCATCAGTGAATCTAGCAATCTTGATGTCACCAATTTCTTTAACATGAAAGTTCACCTCTAACTCCCTACACAATTCAGAATCCACAACACCATTTTCCATGTCTAGTCTGAAAACCCCAGAGCGGTGATCACTTTCAACCTTAGCATCCAAGAATTTCTGACCATAAGGATCTTCCCAAGCAAAATTTGCTGTCGTAAGAGGTTCCAACAAAACCCACGAATCTTCACCAAAACCAGATTGGCGGACACTGATGCTTTTGACAGTTGTTCTATTCTCAACCCTGGTTTAAGAAGTTTAACACACAAAAGAGATAAGGAAATTAATGATGGTTTCACAAGCATGTATGTCTGCCGGTTGTAGAGAAGATACCTCATAGGACCATTGCTTGGTCCAAGACGAAATACAACTATAAAACGTGACCCTTCTTCAAATCCTCGTATCTCTGCTTTCAAAAATCTACGGGCACCATTTTGACTCCTTAGTACAAGAACAATCGTGTCTTCCCGAGCAACTTGTACAGGAAATGACCACTCTGTTTCTCTTAACCGAACCTGAAATGAGGCCATGTAATAAAAAGATGATACATCATTCAAATAGAAAAGAGATATGTTCTTACCTCTCAAAATGAAAACATATGTGGTAGCCAGCGGGAAGTATCTACATGTCAAACAATTTAACAATATAGAACATAATCGACTTGCGTTCAAACTGTAATTCACTGCTCCACTTCAAGAAGTGTCACTGGTTTGACTGAGCAAATATCATGCTACATGCCTCCAGTGGACACCCTAAACAACAGCCTTATCCAATATATATATTTTTTTATTTGTTTCTCGCAGTTTTGCAACTCATTGACTAAAGCAAAGATACGAACAATAGCTAACAGTGAAGATGCTGCAACATGAGACAGCTCACCTGGAGTTCATCTCTCCCACTTGGTTGGAAAAAAAAGGAGACCCTCGAATCATATGCATGGAGTACTTTTGGTTCATCGTCACTGTTCAGTTTAATATATATGTCTTCACCGATCCTGTTGGTGAAAGTCATGAATGGTCGAACCGATATGATCTGAGAAGTAAATTTGAGTCAGTAAGTAATAACAGAGAAGATGTGGAAGATAAACTGCTTATTACCTTTGTAGGAACTGATGGGTAAGCGCAGGGTTTTGTAGACAGAAATAGTCGCATGCATTTTCCATCGGGATCATACGCATCCACATCCAAAGATCCATCCTATTAAAAAATGCCAATCATAAAAATGATAGGGTCAGCAAAGCTCAATTTTTGAGAAAACTAGTGTATCGAACAAATACGATAACATACAACTGACCATGTCACCAAGGGCGGAAAGATCTTTTGCAGGACCATGTTGCTGATTGCCAAATTGAGATATAGACACTGACAGGCCCAGAAGTTTGAAATTCAAAGTAGAAGCAATTGTATGACCTTCATATATGTCTTCTTCAGTAACCTCCTCCAGGACTACTTCGTCATTCTTTTTATTTCGAAATGGAAGACCAAACTTTTTTGTTTTCTTATTCCCTGACAGATCTAGAAGCCTAAGCGTAAGAGAGGGACACCTCGCAATTGAAAACCAGAACGGAGCGTAGACTCTGATCATCTTCGTCAAAAGTTTCTTCTGTTCATCATAATTTTGCTCCAGAATTATATGAGCAACCCTGCTCGCAAATATTCAGCAGTGTGAGACCAAATAAACCAGAAAAGTTATGCAATTGTAACACTTCAGCAGAAAGAACAAGACCTTCCGGTGGCAGAACTTCTTAGGCCAATTGTCTTCGCAGGGACACCATTTGGGTGAGATATAAGGACAGCTTCCTGCCAAATTCAATAAACCTAATAAATATACAAAGGAGAGTAAAAGAAACCGAACAAATATTATGTGTTCCTAGGTTTGATTTCGTAACTTACACGCATTGGTAGCCATCCTCTCTGTGGCAGCAAAGAAAAGTATAAAGGGTTCCTTACATCGACATTATGCACCTTCACAGTTTCCCCTGAACCAAAGACATCTCTACAGTGACAAAGAAAATGACCATTGGCTTGCTTCTCTAGCACTGAGTACTCAGCTCCAAATGGAAGACAATTTGCTATAGAAAACGGTGCTTTGACCACAAGAGTCCAATCTTGAATAGGGTCTGAACGTATATCCTTTGCGATTTCTGTTGCTTGGGTGTTCAAACAGAACCACAAATTTTTATTATCTCCGGAAGAAGTACTGCTTATCTGAGTACAACATAGCAAGTGCTCAGATTCCGTAAGAGCCGATATACATATTTCAGACTCTGGTTCACAAGCAACCTCTGGTCCCTCAGGCCTTGAAACCACAGAACTCCAAGAATATTCATCAGAACCATCAGACATTACACACTTCAGCCGCAGAACATACGATGCAGACTGTATCAATCCTGATAAGGGAACCGGCAATGTATCACCAGGCTTCAGCAACCCTATTGATATATTTGGAAATGAATCCACTTTTGGCTCTAGGCAGAGGTCAAGCATGTAGTCGGTATTGTTTTCCACCGAAACTAGAGATCTGACATTTACGTATCTGTTTCCATCCTGCATACTAACTTCACTTGCAACAACATCATTTCCCAGCCGCCAGCATGCAGCAGGTGAAGCATAATTCAGCCTCACCGTCGTCCAGGGACCCTCAATGCTAGGACTTACTTGAATAAATCCAGATTTTTTTTCACTTGGGGATTTGCTTTTGTCCACCACCTTTGATTTAGCTGCCAACAGTACAGCGCATCTTATTTTTCCTGAGTTCTTTCTTTGATCCCCTTGGTTCATGCTCTGCAGGAAAACATGAAAAAGGTAACTCATTACCAATTTAAGAAATTGTTGCATTTTATCTTCCGCAATCTCTGAACCCAGAAGGCCGAGACATTCTTGACATGCATGTATTGATAGTACATTTTTAATATCATATTCTAGACAATGATATCTACATCCTGACGCAAAAGGCATGCAAGTTCAGGATTTTTACCATGGTTTCAGTTGTAGTCAAGTCTAACCAGACAAGGTCATTGGCATAATTGTGCTGGTAGAGGTTGTCTTTCATATATCGTGCTACCTGCTTCAACGGAGCTGAAAAAGTGCCAACAGGCGCATCTGCGAATCGTGAAAAAACACTAATTTATATACCAAAAATGAAAGAAACGCTAAACTCAGATTTACTAGTGCGTGATAAATAAGCCACAAGAACTAAGGAAACAAACCTTTTCCGACGTCTGTCACTATTAATTCCAAGATAGAGTCATCCTGGAAAAATAAAAGAACAATAAAATATCAAAGCCGGGGCAACCTTGATCTTGAAGACCAAAAATGATAACCAGAAAGAAAAACTCGTAATACAATGTATTCTAAAGTTGCTGTACAAGAGAGGTACATGAATCAAGATTAGTAACTAAGATTTGCCAAGCTATAGCACCACATAGACTGTTTCTGCTTTTCTTTGATATTTATAGACGTATGATGAATCAATCCAGATATCAGAAGTAGTAGAAATACAAATGGAATGGTGATGGACATGAGAGTCCAAAGAGAAGACGAACATGCGCATTTGAAAAGAAACAAAATCCAGCAGTATTCAGTGGCTGCAAATTCATTTTAGGCCAGCAAAAGGATGTAACGGAGGGGAGAGAGAATACCAGGGAGTCAATTTTGAAGAAAAATATTTCACTCCAGTCAACTACTTCCAGCTCAGAGGAAACCATATTTGAAACAATTCCACAAGTACGTGCACTTTGCTGGCGAAGCACTGACTCCACTGGGGAGGTCTGATTGGCAGACAGACGTACAACTCCGGTGTATTGATGAGAAGACAATCCAGAAGTTCTTGGAAGCTACAAACATATGAAAATAGATGAATGTAAGAAAACAAAGTTACTCCACATAACACTTTCTCTAAAGCTTCTATGTAATATCATAAACTCAGTAGAAAAAGTCACTGGCCATAAGGGACAAAAGAAACTGAAAGCACATGGCATCAAATGAAATCATTTTCTTTCTACTGGTGACTTTCATCCATAGAAAGGCAAAAGGGGATACAAAAAAGGAGATAAAGGAGATGCATGAGAGCTTGGGCGGTAGAAATATATATTAAAAAAAAGCATCACAACAAATAAGAGCTCTGTGTAGGCAGAAATGTACCTGTGCATCCATCAAAATAACTGTAACCATTATTCTAGGGCTCCTGCATAGTTCTCCTCTGAGGTGAGAATCCAACATATTGGTCAAGACGGGAACTTTTACTGGTCTCATGTCCCCAGATGGCATCTTTACAATATCCCTAAATCCTTTGATTTCGGTGGCTCTAATATATATATCCTGCCCAAGCTTGTTTTGTGGAATTATGAAATAGGTTTTCTTCTGATGCACCTCAATGACTGATTTTCCATTGTCAACTAGAGGAAGTGCTCCCTGCAAGACGTAGCAAACGTAAATCAAGAGAGAAAGAAGATGCGAGTCCTTTAATAGACAATTAATGCCTTTGCTTCACCATCTGGCACAGAGGGACCAAAGGAAAAGTTCTCACTTTCTCTTTATGATATTCATGGACGTTGCTAAGGCTGTTCCAACTAGAATACGCCTGGATAATTGTATTAGCATTTGAAACTGAGAAATTCACATTCAAGTCCTTTGTAGATGTCAGGCGTAACTCAGAAACTGCACCATAGGATCTAGGGTTGAACTGGTACCTGCAACCCCATGGAACATGAGTATTATATAGAAAACAGAATAAACAGAGAAAATCAACCGTAGCCACAAGGGTTTTAGACCTAAACATTTCTACGATAACGAGCTTTAAGATGACAAAATTAGAACAGAAAAAAACCTTAAGAATCCATCTGCAGGCTCGATGAGAGGCTCCCATGCTTCATACTTATCATTATATGATCTGGCCGCTAAGGAGAAGTTGATAGTTGACTTTGTGTAGTTGGTTTTGCCAAGTAATCCAAAACTTATATTGTTCAAAGATACGTTAACCAAT
The DNA here is from genome assembly GCA_000218505.1 of Schrenkiella parvula. Classification (NCBI taxonomy): domain Eukaryota; kingdom Viridiplantae; phylum Streptophyta; class Magnoliopsida; order Brassicales; family Brassicaceae; genus Schrenkiella; species Schrenkiella parvula. Next base: position 8,954,786 of record CM001193.1, on the reverse strand, counting down.
GGAACCATCTGCAAAGTACATAGATACGCCATTATTTTCACGCAGATAAATACGCCAAATATGTTTATTCAGTTTTTCTTACCAGTCCCCCGTAGTCATCAAAAAGCGCAGCAGAAAAAGTCCCAATTTCTGCATCAATAACCATGTTATCAATTCCCCCAGGCAAATCCTGATCTGCTAGCTTTAAAGCAAATCTCCTTGGTGGTTTTTTCAAACCACCACGGACAATAAAGGTTTTCAACTCATTGCCTATGCTCCATATACTAAATGGTTCTACCCTCTGCCACACATCAGAGGTATCCCACAAACTATCTTCAGCAAAATGATCACCAGCTACCATGTCGCTACGAGCGCATTTTAGTTTGATGAAATCGCCTGGTTTCGGTGAGCCTTTACATGCAACACAACCCAAAGAAACAAAACCCGCTGGAGCTTGAGGCATCCAGAAAGATATACTTTCTACTCCCTTGTGTTTCTTGACACGTCCAACAAGTTGGAAATCAACCGCGGCTTTAAGGATATCTTGCTCGCCAGTTTCATGAAGAACCACACAAGAGTTTGGAGGTTCATACCTGCAAATTTACCCCAGAAAATAATTAACACCCACCTTAAAAACCAGAATAGGGTGCACTAAAATGATATAGTACATCATTATGACTTACCCACTAACAGCAATATCTCCAAAATAAGCCATCCCTTCAGTAACGAGTGGTCTCCATACTGAAACTTTCTTCTGCGAGCCTGAGCCCCTATTCCACCATATCAACTTAAAGGACGCAACAGCTTCAAATCGCTGACCAGATCTAACAGAATTTAGTGGATGTGGCTGTGGCTGTGTAGACTGAATATTATCAGGAGTAGTACGAACATCCACGTAGCTGGATTCTTTTGGCAAGACTCCAGTGGATCCAAATAATATATGACGCAGCTCGTATGGTCTTCCTAATAAGTTGAGAGCAGACGGATCCGCAGGTAAGAAACTGCCAACAGAATTATCCACGCGCCAAAATGCTAAACTTGATTGAGAACTGCATTGAATACAAAAGCAAACATGAAAAAAGTCAATCATCAATAGAGGAAGATAAACCAAACCGAGGTGACCAGCACAGACATACACTGAAGACGTACTAAAATGGGATCATTTATGAATATTAACCAGAATCTGACAAACCCAAATGAACAAACAAATTTCTGCATATGCAAAAACGGATACTACCAACTAAATCGCATGAAACCAATATAAATCACATAGACACAAGGCAAAACACTTTGCGATATGTCAGGAAAAACAGACAGTAAGCATGTCGGGACATCTCTACACAAGGGAACATCCATCCCCATGAATTTCCGTTTGTGCATGCATTGTGTCCATGTATATAGAAAGTGAGGAACTCCAAAAGTGAATGGTTCGTTGCAGCTTACATATCTGTGGAGCTGATTGCTATGCAATCTCTGAGAGAACAAGGGGAAACGGAAGAAGCTAGGATGCAGAAGACAGAGGTCAGTGGAGGCGGTGTACTTCCACTTGATAGCACACAGCTTAACGCCACATAACCCTTTGGTGCTTCAGGGAACCAAATGGAGCACGAATTGTCTCTTTCATCTTTGTCATCCGTTGACGGATCACCTAATCCCCCGGAAGATAAGGGTGACCAAATCAATCTGAAAGATAAAGGCCTCTTCACTCTCATCAAATTGGTGTTGACAACAAGAACCCCTTTAGTAGGTGGCTTGTCCCTGTCATGTAAATAGCAATTAGTTAACTTGCAAAGGATCTTCCGAAAACAATTAAATACTATATTTTAGAAGGAATGACTAACGATGGTGTCAAATAGTCGCCAAGACTTGCAAAACCAGGGGGCGGATGGGGTCTCCAGAATGCATATTTTTGATCTGTACAGGGATCTGTATGAAATGTAAGTATTAAGTACCAGGTAACAAAGATCAAATGAACTGCTAAAATTTCAGCAATAACTGGACATACTTCTGATGGTCCCAATTTTATCAAACTCTGTGCAGACGACAGTCATTTTTCTGGATGTCATCCTTAGAAATGATAAAATGTCTTCTTCAACAGCTATAAACAATTTCAAGATGCTGAATGAAAAGTTCATAAATATGTTTGAAACTGAAAGCCGTATGTTAGTCCTCCCAGAAACACTTGAATACTTTACAGAGGTGTCGAACGGTTCCAGAATTTTCACTCCATTACTCTCCATGGTCAGACCCAACGTATGAGCAGTCATTTCAATTTCATCATTATTTACGGTAACCCTGTACCAGAAAAAGACAAAAGGAAAGACGATAGAAGTATGAACAACAGATGTGCAAAACTTCATCAAGCTTTAAGCAACTACTTATGCTTAAACTTCAGCTTCAGCAATATTATCACAGAGAAGCCATTGACCTGCCATAAGCATCGAGCTGAGCATGCAAAAGTTTGTTGGAGAGTACTGGCGTTTTAACTACGTCTTTTGAAGTGTTGTAGAAAGTAAGTTCTGGGCCGATAGCCTGTAGCAGCGGAAACGAGCTTCAAACATTAAAATGGAACTTTTCTTGACTTATCATGCCCATACAAAGAAGAAAAGTTAGCCACTATAAGAACCTGGAACTCAATGATCAATTCCATGGACTTTTCAGTTGTGATGCTAGGAGATTGAGAAACCGGATCTTCCTTCCTCTCAGAGTCTTTTTGTTGGGCTTTATGATATACTTCCAACTCAACCCCTTTCTCTCTCGAAACAGAATAGCTGCTGTAGGCTCCCAGAGAGATACATGAATCCAAAACTTGGCCATTCTGGATCAGAATGAAAAAAGTGAGACAAACTAAAAGGACGACAGAAATAAAGTTCAGATCTAACAAAAATTAGTGTAAGAACTTCTATACCTTGATGACTACATTTCTGAAATGTAACTTTTTCCCACTTCCCACATATATAATAGGCTCTGTACTGGGAGAAGAAAGGATGCATCCATGTCTATCTTTCAGGTATAACGTTCCACCATTACCATCATAAACAAAATCATCAAATTTCTCATCTTCAACAATTAAAGGACCCAGAGGAGAAAGAAACGCTTCAGCAGTTTGTTGCTTGTAGATAGACTGATCCATGATGATTGCGTCAACCATATTAAGGTTTTTATCCTCTTCACTTGATAGCACACTGCCAATAGTAGGGACAAAAAACTCTACTACGGCCAGTAGAAAATCCAAAGCTACAAGCAGCTGTGGCCTTTGAATACAAACAGAAACAAAAGTTGACGACTGACCAAATTGCGCATCAAGAGTCAACATCGAAGGAAACGGTCTAATATCACTCCCTTTGGTTACACGGGACTGAGTTAATCCCTGATCTCCATCAGTCAGAGAATGTGAGTCACCAAAATCTAAATCTGCAGGTCTTCCTACAGCCAGTCTAAACTCTTTTTCAGTTCCTTCACGGTTGTCAATAACACTGAATCCCTTCAACGTTGCAGTAAGGAATCCCTCATCGTGTGTATTGGATTTGTAGAGAAGCCAGCCGCCAGAAATCTGTAATCAAACACGAAAAAATTTAGATGTTAAGTCAATGAACCATGAGGTTGTTACTGCTGTAAAATCCCTTTGAGATTGTTAACGTAAGATCTCTAGGAAACAACAGACCATGAGAAGAAAAAATGGGAACCAAAAGAGATGTAGAAGAAGTAGAGTCCAATGAGAACAATCACATGGCTGATCCCCGGAACTAGAAAGAGATTACACAGAAGGCTGATTTGATAATTTCTTCTAAGAAAAATCACAATAAAGCAGAAATCAACTTTCTGAAGTCTTTCTGGAGAACAAATTCCTGACTGAGTCAATTCCTCTTCAAGAGCTTCACAAATGCATATGTCCAAACTCTCAGTCAGGAGTTGGACATCAAACACTATTTGGGCAATCACTTCTATCACCCAAAATGTATCAGCTCCGGCAGCTCCAAAGGACATAAGAATACTAAATACTCCTAGATAAATATGAAAATTGAAATGAATGGTATATGAAGCGGACCTGTACAGCAGCCAACGGTGCATCTCTTGCTGTCCCAGCATACAAACACAATTCCACCAGATTGATGACAACAGAAACCTTCATTGAAATCCAAGCCTTATTTTTTTCAGTTTGAGCAGCATTAGGATCCTCAGAAGTAAGAGTTCCATGTAAGTTTCTTGACGATGACACAATATCACCACTCAATGGTGGCACGGTATGTGGAATCTCAGAAATATTAGACTGTGCACATTCTGTCAAGATCTGGTATTCCCTATTCGAGAGAGCTGCTCTTAGTTCGTCTATCTGATAAAGCAGAAATTTCAAGAACGTATGAGTAAGAAAGTGTTATGCTACAGACAGGATATTAAACATTATCCTTTACCTCAATAGAGACTTCAATGCTCGGTATCTGATGCAACAAGTCTCGCAGAGACCTGTTAATGGTTACAGAAACCCCCTTCACATCTTGAATTATGCTTTCACCTATTTCGGCTCCAGAACCAACATTTAGGTTGATATCCATGACCTAAGTTAAGGTTTTTTTGGTCAAAGGAATAAAAAAATTAGGTGAGGGTCATAGAAAAAAAAACTAATTGCACAAAAAAATGTTGTATCAATTTAAAGTGATATCAACCAGAATGAATCATGCTCATCCCAACAGCCAAACAACGAGAGTTCTCACCATCACTTTCATAGTTTCCATGTGAACTGCATTCAGCTCATTTTTATCTCCAGCAAACCACTGAAAGGTATTGTTTACAGTTATATGCACAACATCAAGCTTCAGGTAACTGCAAAAGAAGAAAAAATCCAAAAAGTGGAGAAAGGTAAATCAACTACTCTGATAAGTCTAGAGAATTCATGGGACCCGAACTTGTTATAACAAAAATGTGCCATGGATAAAAAAATGGGCGGGGAGGGAGAAATCAAAATCCAAGCATGAACTTACTCAGGACTCTCAGTATGTCGAGGCATAACAATTATAGGCTTCTTAAGAGATAGATCCAACTTAAGAGCAGGAGATCCTTCGATTTCGCTAGTCGTAAACCACTTCTCTGAGTCCGTAATTTGATCCTTCATCTTGACAACCCCTTTTGAATCGCTCGGCACAAGCCCCATAAAGTATTCAGCAACCTACATTGCAGAGACTGATTGTAGGAAGCAAGACAAAAAGTTACCGCATCTATGCAGAGAGAATGAAATACCTCTTGAATAAAGCGATTCAGATAAACAATGCGCACTTCAGAAAGCTGTCCAGCGAGGCAATAGTCGAAACCTTCATGATCTTCATCAATGACACTGAAAGATGTGAATGCCAACTACCAACAAAAATTTAAAAAGGTAAATCAACGCGGAAAAAATACATGTATATCATCTACGCATCTATTTATATTCCACAAAGAGAAGAGTGAAAAGAAACAAACAACGAATACCTCAACAAAAGAAGTTCCTCCAGGGTCTCGCATATCACAGATCCAAAAGTACATATGGTTATCTGGGAGGCTGTCATCACTGATTCGTAAATTACCAAGACTTGCTCTAATACTGAATGAGTTCGGGAAGACCTTTGAACAAATAGGAATCAGCACAGATAATGCTCATTTACTTCATGGAAATTCATTATACTGAAGCAAAGAAAACCATAAATAAAGTTTGGAATGCAATTCAAAGAGCATAATCACACCTTAATATCTGTTATCAGATTGTCTTGTGAAAATGTAGCAAACTTAGTTCCATTCTCATTCACTAGGAATATCTGCGCCCGAGCCATGTTCAATGCCAAGTTGAAAATGATTCTAGATTTCCCCTTTCCTAACAAACCCTTGACAGCTGCATCCCTAGAATCTTCAAATCCATCTCTTCTCGGTGAGCTATGCTCTCCAGCTACAGGAGAGCTGTCCTCAAATGATTCACAGCTTGGATCCTCAACATTGATCGCATTTACAAACTCCAATATAGCAAGAATTGTTGGTCTTCGACAGAAAAATGATAATGTGGCTAAGCTTACGGTAACCTACAATGTGTGAATCGTCAGCCAAAAGATGAGTGATTTAGTAGGTTTCACTTTATAAAAATGAAAAACTTAAAACTCTCGGGATTGAAATATGTAAAATCAGAAATCAATCAACCTGGTTATCAATGTTTTTATATTGAGGTGACGTCTGATGGTATATGACTATTTGAGCCTTAACAAAACTATCCAGCGACTCAGTTCCCTCATTGCGTGGCATAGTGATATTCTTGTTGTCAACAGGGAGTAATCCATCAATGCGACTAAAACTGGGGGTCCTGAGAGATGTATAGTCAATGGAGTCAACCAAGATCTCTGGTGCTTCATAAAATTTTTCCTCCCCTTCACTAGACATAAGATCATTTCCTTCAGGGTTCCTAATCTCAGCATCTTCAAAGGATGGAAGCACTACTGAAGACTGAATAAAAGATCTTGCCAGATAACAAGACTCGTTTGAACCAGAATGGCTCACCAAATCTTCTATTTCCAAAGATTTTAGCACAGTCCCAATAAACATATCACTCCCTCTCATCGAGACTTCAACCTGGTCCGACAAATACAGACAGACATTCAGAAAAAGTAATAAGAAATGACAAAAAAAGAAAATTAAGAAGGAGAGCATCTTACCTTCCCACCTATGGCCCTAAACTCAAACAGTTTACTCTCTCTTGCAAGAAGCACAGCCATGAAAGAAGCATCATGCTATATAAAAATATACTCAGTCAAAGCATGTCCCAACTAACAAGTAGCAATGGATTGCACACGCAGAAATAATTTATATTTACCTCATGACTATAACTGAAACATATTTTGAACTCATCAAGCACACCGGTTACATATACACTCTCCAACTTAGACAAATCCAAAACGTCTTCTTTCTGTTCTGTTTCTGATTCCTCACTGTCTGATGAAGTATCAGAGAGACCGGCTATCGGAGCAGAACCCTGTAAAATTAAGTGAAATTTAAACTTTAATCAACTAAATAAGCAGACAGATCATCATCCATGGAACTGTCTCACGGTAGACGCCCTGTTGATAAGTGGAAGTAAATCTCAAAATTTACCGACGCCCGATAGACAGCGCCCTGCAAACGGCTGTGCCAAGTTTTTCTGGACTCTTCAGAATCAAACATTAATATGAGTGCATTTACATCCTCCATAACCTAGAGACAGGAAAAAAAACTTGAGAGATGCAGCGCAAAAATTCATTGAAATTTACAATCAACAGAATGAGATCTTCGAACCCTCATTGATGAAAACACACAATCAAAACATAAAAAGCATGACCAAACTTTCCCTGCAATTATCGATTCAACTAAATGAGATGTCAACCTTTTCATTGATTCGAGAAGCATTACGAATGGACAAAACGTGCTTTACGCCTCCCGCGAGTTCTACAGGAACTTTGTATATATGCTTCCCACGTAAGCTATAAAAGATACAAAACCCTTAGACGCAAAGGAATATGACAAAACGCCAACTAGAATGAATACATGGAGTTAGAAATATATCAGAACAAATAGAACTTTAACAGCTTGGTGAAATAGCATTTAATTTTACGTAAGGAATTAGAGTTACAAAAGTACATAAGTGACCCTTTTAGTGGATTTCAGTTAGACAGGGAAACTTAATCAGCCCGTTAAATAAACAACCAAGAGAAAATTCACTACTTCTATTATCTTGTTTCACCTTAGCTTCACTAGTTTATAATATAGTCCATGTCATTGGTTTAATTTTCAAATGGCTCCGATAACATAAACATTGGGAAAAATAAGGCAGTTCTGCCATAGCCTTCCCATCGATTCTCGTATTTATATTCCAAGATTTAAGATAATCGTAAACACACACAAACATTTACATATAAGAGTGCTACTCTTCATCGAGTTTGTACAGGCCATTCATTTTACCCAAAGCCTAATCTATAAAGTCTATTACCATAGCCAAATTGCAAGATTTGAAAACATACCTGGAATACTGCTTATACGTTTTTGAGTCAGGACTTTCCAGCACGTAGATAAAAGGACCAACTAAGCATAAGTACCGCCGCTGCCATGTAGCTTCTCTGCCCTATTCATGGAATTGACAATGGAATAATTAACTAGCGTCCAAGTAGACAGAGAGCTTGCAACAACAAATTGACTGTGGTATGCAGGAAGGTACTGACCTTCCAGCTTAGAATAGACAACCAACCCTCAAAATCAGCTTCTTCCCATGGACGAAGAATGTGAGAGCTCTCATCAACCTTAGTTTGAAAGATCTGTGCAACTTGCATTAACCTATGGTATCGAGCCGGTGAGAAGTGAAAACCTAGTGACGGTAGCCGCACAGCAAGTCTGGTTGATGGGTACGATGGGTTTGTTCGACGAATCTACAAACCAAAACAAGCAACAATAGTGATAAATATCCACAGTCTGAAGCATAGTTCTTTTACCAATAATGTAAATGCAAGATGTCTAGAATTTGACCTGTTGAAATTTTAAAAGTACCCCACACTTGTCAATAACTGGCAAGAAAGTAACGTTGCTTTCCCTGCCAGAACCAGAAGATCTTTTCGAGGATAACTGTTTCCAGGAGTAGTCACCATCAACAAGTAAAGCGGACACATCACTCAAAACTAAATCAAACTGTAGATATATATCCATTTCCTCTGACAGTTCACGCTTATAGTCGTCCTGCAAAATTTGCATGCATAAAAATTAGAGAATGTGCATTTAGAAGATGCTTAAAATATATTGTAAAGAGAGGTGACACTTTTCTATTTACCTGGGAACGGATGACCAGATTACCCAAGTCTAGAAGAAGCTTTGTAGAACGATGGTTATCAGGACGAAACTCGGTTGGAATTGTGATTTTAGGTGCTGCAATATCTAAGTCGAGCAGAAACCTGGTTGTTTTGTAAAACTTCATTTACTATAACAAACATGGACATAAATGTGACAAAAGAGCATATAGGAGTACGAACAGACCTTGTATGATCTTTCAATGCTCTATTCATTCCTTGTTGGGCAGTGCGTCTAACTTCATCAATAGTTGACTGAGAAGATAAGCAGGTGAATTATAATGATTAAAGAGGTTCGGCACGGGCAGTTGAATATAAGGAAAGATCAGAAATCTAATTCCAACAGCTTTGAATAAACTGCCAGGCACAATTGTAGATCACGTGCAAGGAGCAAGCTCTACAAATAGTAATGCCATTTCAGTCACAGATATGAAGTATCATATCAAAGGTGTAGGCTTTGACTTTCCACTATAGAAAATATTCGCATGATATTGGAAACTTCCAACAGAATTACTTCATGTAACTTGAACAATATTGACAACAAATAGAAATTGCTTACTTAGATCCGATTTTACCATTTCTCAGATGTACAGTTAATAACGATATTACCATTACCAGGCTATATAAACCCAATATGCACTTCTTTTTCTTTTCTTTTTTTTGCCAACTTTGCACACAATAGTACATAAAAGACACACCTGTACAGCAGCAGCAGTCTCTAAAGCTATTGTCTGGCTCACAGCAGTACTGCTTTCGAAGAAGTTGACAATTCCATCAATAGAATCCTTCAGATACTGCATACGTACGGAATCAGCCACATAATTTTTAAAAAGAACTGCTTATACAATTTTTTTCCTTAAAGAGAGTGATCACGCACAGTCATATAACACGGAGAAGCTTTTGCAACAAGACTCCAGTCAACTTTAGCATCAAAAGGCTTATAACAGAAGACAGCAAGTACAGAGTGAGAGGCAGGCGCACTCTGCAAGAAGAGAGACATTTTAAAGAGACTTTAAGATACCACTTACAATGTTTTTGCAGCCAGAAAAACAAATACCACGTAACAAACCTCAGCAAGCAGACCACTTGGCGATGACAAGCGATATCTCCCCAATTTAACGTCCGCAATCTTTGTCTCGGGGAAAAGCTTAATGGAGCAATTAAGATCTTCACATGATAACTCAGCAAGGCATTCCTTCTCCCCATCATAAAGTTTTGAAGCATTACGCCTCATGTGTACCTCCAAGAAAGTATGGAGAGCATCAGGTTTTGCATTGTTGATAACTGATTGTTCGTCACCTTCTTTGTACCCTATGACTTTGTTTAACCGTTCCCAATCATCATCTGTGAATTGAACAGATTCGCCTTCACCTTCAGACACTTGACTCTTCCTGAAGGCATACATACAAGGTACTTGAGAAGAAAATTTGGGAAAAAGGAGTTGGGAATTTGGAAGCAACCAGAGGAGCATTCACCCTCCAAATGGCCACCATGAACTTTTAGCCTGTTGCGTCTTCAAGTGATTTTCTGCTTGCATCGACCTCTCAACAAACTTGTGCGCCAACATCCTTTATAGAAACTCAAGAACAGTAAACATAATTAGAAATGGTTTGTCAATAACCCTTGTTTTACACATCCTACAAAGCAGAACTCATCTATTATGACAATGGAAGGAAAACAGAGAAACATCATGGATACAAACAGAGAAAGAAAAACAGAATTAGTCCTGATGAAAAATTTATAAAACTACACAAGAACAAACCTTTGAGAAAATTAACTGATCTGCTAGGATGCAACTAAACAATAATATTAATTAGGAAACAGTAGCTTACCTCCATTGCAAAATGACTTCGGTATCAAGTTCCCGATCAAGGGCCTTGATTTCTTCATCATCATCAACAACTATCCTACTGACATCAGATTTCAGCAAGGAAGCATAATACGTGATGTATCTCTTGCGTAGACTAGTGTACTTTAAAACGTGCGCCCATGACATTTTCCCGCTGTCATAAAGGTAACAATCTCAGATTACGTAAACCAAACCTGATGTAAGGAACCGCAAGGAAGAGGCTTCCACAGCCAATGTAAATTACAGAGAAATCCTTTTATTTTAGATACCTTGCTATCTTAATTTGTTCTGATACAACTCTGTAAGCATATTTCCACCAAGATCTTGCATCTTTTTTTACTGAAACAGATGGACGGTAATGTGCATATTTCAAACGCTGATTAAACGCAGCAAAATTATCAGCAAGTTTCATGACATCCCTGTATCCTCCCTGAGTACAAAAAAAACACAATCAAAACCACCGGGGACAGCCAAGTAGAAAAAAGAGTAGGAGCTTCAGATTTATAGCTGAACCTTTGATAAACAAAGTGTCACATCGTCTAAGTTAACATATGCCTTCTGCAAAGGTTGAACAGTATTGGAAGATCCATTTGCTTGAGACTTAGAGTACTTTGCATTCCCTGAGACAGGTTGCAGAATATAGAAATGCTTTGTCGTGAGGCGTTCAGCTGGCTTACCATCCTTGGTGCCAAATCTAAAAACCTAGAAATTTGCATGCGCCGAAAATTAGATTTTTGGGGTAGTGATAAATTATGTTCCACTATATACATGACTTTGCTTGTCAATACCTGCTCCCACTCAAAAGGAAGTAAATCCTCCCATGGTTTGTCAATATGCCACGGAGACATGTCAGAATCAAGATAGAATGCAAGCCGATCAAGTTCAACCAACTGCAAGAAAAAGGAAAAAGCAAACATAATTATAGCAGGAAAACATAAATGTAAAGTACCTTCGGTTTTCTTTCTTGGCATGGGTATTCCTTTCCCAATGCAAGCAATCCATATATTAATTCCACAGAAATATCTGCTATATATCACTAACCCTTCTGGAGAGCACCCCAAGTCAATCTTCTTCGGGTGCTTCTCACTATAACCACATAAAATGAACTTATTGAACTAGATTCAATAGCAAACTACCTAGCTACTTATTACATGGAAGCAGAAGTGCAAGAGATCTTAACACAAAAACCCTCCTAAAAGTCAAAAAGTAAGAAATGGAGGGACCTTAAATACAATGTTTTCCATAAGACCAGAAATGCTTGAGCAGTTAGACACTGAAGAACATATCTATACCTTTTGGATGGAAGCCAGAGTTCCGCCAGTAATAAAGGTCTCCTTTCCACTCTCATCAACTGTTACAGCTAAAAGTTTCTCTAGTGTAACACCAGCTGAGAACGGGTGGCCAGGATTGCTGCACGTATAATATAAGCTTTTAAAAATATACAAATGGGTAGCAATCAAGAACAAGAAAAATGCTCCTGTCATAATCTATTTACCTCTCTAGATCCTCGTATCTGATGTGAATATTAGATATTGACAGCTTCAAGTTTCCCATGACTGTGTCGACCAATGATCCTATCCATGATTTGTTCTTTGAAGAGAACAAGAAAAATATGGTTGTTAGTTTAGTACATAAATCTCCCACACTATCTACGTTGAACAAGTAGCACTAGCCACACCATTTCCGTATGCAGTCGACGAGCTCTTTCTACTAGTTTCGTTTCCATTTCCTGTATTTTGCAAACAGATAAGTGATTCAATAAGTCAAAATAGATAATGGAAAATAACCATAACATGAACGACCTATCTCACCAGTATTAGCTTTCTTTTTTTCTCCTGGATAGAATCGTCACTACATCCTTCAACATCAGTTGCAGGTTCGGCTAATACAAAAATTCGGTCAAGATAAACAACTACAGGTTCCTGTCCAAGCCTGCTCCACGGTACCTAAAATGATGATTGTGAAACGTATCAATAAATGTGTCTACCTGAGTGTAGAAATCTGTACACTAGGAAGGCAAATTCCTTGATGAGATCCATGCCCAGAAAAAATTAATATCAACCTCAAAAAAGTATATAATGTATGATATTGCGTCACTGATAGAGATTATGACAACAAGTGAAATTTCCAGGATTGGGAGAACATAGGATTGGTAGTTGGGCTATATTATTGTGAGCGGATGGGGTAGAAAAAGGAATCGATAACAAACGCACTCAAGCAGATATACTTTAGCTTAGATACGATAGACAGAAAAAACACACAACACACCTTGAGTTTCACTGATCCAAGAAATCCAGCTTTAACCTTCACAGGTAATTTTAAAGCATTAAGTGCTTCTGGTTTTAGTTGCATATTTTTCAGCTCTACATCTCCTGCGAAATCAAGTAAAACCAAGAAAAATATTAACAAAATGAAAGACTAAAAGCAATTTCTTTCACGAGGATAAGCTAAATCCTTCCTTTTATTCAGTCGATCTGTTCTTAGTTGCAACTGGGAGAACCAACTAAGAAGTGATGAAGAGAACAATCAGCATACACCCAATAAACGATGAACAAAGCTATAAAGTTTGCAAGCAAGCGATACTCTCGATCATTTTTATCATTTTCTGTCACGGCGATTAACACAAACCCTGAATTTTACTCCCACTCGTCTGTCAAAGTCAAAGAAGTGTGACCATTTTGACTTTGCCGTTTAATAGGTGCACCAATATTAACTCGAACAGACCCCAATTCCATAAAACTAATACCCGAGTAAGCTCTTCAAATAGTCAAAACTACGTTTATCCAACTACAACGCAGCCACAAAGCACAAAATCTGACTAGCTCCCACATTCGTTTACAGCTCAAGGTCGCTACTGAATATCACAGTTGACATAATACAAATTAAACGAGAAATTAAAAAACCCATCTCACCTTGCCAGACACTGATCTTAAGGGCTTCCTTACTCAACCCCCTAACGTAGTTCCCCAGGTACCGTTGTAACAAGTATGCTACTTGATCTTCCAACATCTTCAGATTCTGCAGAGCAAAACTTCTCACAAGTAAACGAGGAAAACAAAGGGAAAATCAAGTAATCCTATGTGAGACGATGTGTGATTTAGAGAAGAAATCGCGTGGAATGAGATTCGCTCAGTGCTCAATTTCGATCGGATTCAAAGGAGACACATATGAGGATGGTTTCCTCAAGAACACGCTAGGCGCAGTTGGAATTGTGAAAGAGTCGTCATGACTTGGGGGAGTTACGGCACAGTAAATGGAGAATATAACAAAATATCCTCTGCTCTTCTTGGCGGTGCTGTTTTTATCAATTGTTGCCCAAAAAGAAATAAACAAACATAATTAGATTAGTTGGACATCAATAAAAACCGAACCGAATTGTAATAACCAAATTTTAAAATGATTTGGACCGAGAGAAATTCTTACATCCAATAAACTAACACTCTTTAGAAATATTATTTAATTTAAATAAATAAATCAAATACATTTCAATTTACTAATATATGACTTTGGTTAATTATATTTATTTCTGTTTTGTTATTTTTTCTAAACCCGAATCGAACCAAAAAAATTGGTTTTAGTTTGAATTCAAAACCGAACCAAACTAAAAGTCAATGCAACCAAAAATTTGCACGTGGAATATACACAAACACATATAATTGCATGACGCAATGCTTCAGATCCAACTGTTGCGGGCTTGTGTATAGTGGTTTCACTTTCATACACTTGGTAATTCTTGGTTACACGGAATGTCTTGCATGTATGGTCCGACCCAATTGTTCGTGTGCCTATGATGGCTCTTGTTGTAGCCTTCCTAGCTAGAATCATGGTTTAATCATCTTATAGGTGTTGCATGTGTGGCATAATGTTCATACGTTCCCCTAAAATGCGTAGTCTCTAGCTTTCGTCACACTTTCTGTCGAGCATAGTAGCTCAAAGTCTCTGGAATATCTTAGTTTTGGTGGTTCTTGTATGTTGGATAAATTAGCTAAAAGTCCTTACCGAAAGACATGAGTGATGAGTCTTTCCAACTCGTGTATATATATGGCTTGTATATGTGCAATGTTTCCTCATTAGGAGGAGAGAGTTCTCCTCTAGCTCAAGGTCGTTTCGAGGGTATGATTCCACTTTATAGCTGATGGCTTAGCTCAAACACTATTATCTTGGTTGCTCTCCTCAGTCTTTTTAAGTTCAAAGCTGATTGTACTGTTACTTGCAAGTTACTTCTTCTTGTTTGCACTCTTCTATTAGTCTCGTTTGCAGTACTTTTTCTTTTGGATCAACTTCAAGATCTTGTTTTTCTACACTGCTCATCCTTGCATCTGCTTCGTTCTCCTCTTCTTATGTACTAAAACCTTCTTCACCTAGGAATCTTAATCCCAAAATGGTTTTTAATAACTCCTAAGTAATCAAATGTTCATTCCTCTATAATAAGAAGGATATGTCCTATATATGCAGCGTCTCTTACACCAATCTCAGCTTCACAATCACAAGTCATCTCCTTCATCCTATAATCTTCTAGGATTGTCAGGTTTAATTCGATTCTTTAATATGCTTTGTTAGTTAGATTGGTTGCATCCCTACACAACATTATGCGTGTGTGACACCGAGGATGTCATCATTTTTATCTCTTGAGTTTGGTTCGGGTGAGTTTCATAATGTTATTTTGTAGTTGAATAATAAACCCTTCAGTGAGTTAATTGGTGATTAACACTTGTTCTAAGAGTTAAAATGACAAGCATGTATACCGAATCATCTAACCAATACAAAGTTTTTTTATTATGAGTAATCTCGTTTAATGAAAAATAATCATAATCTTTTACATTTAGAATCTCTGAAAGGTCTTTTGGAACTATATAATAAAGGTGAACTATACCATTCAAATGATTATCTTAAGACTCAAAAATATCTTTTGCCGACAAAAAAAAAAGATTAAAATAAAATAAATTTGAACTACCAATCTACCATTTAGTTGATTCTTGCATGATGCCTAAATTGATGGAGTATTTCTTATTGTTAGACGTCATATTAATATATCATTCTTTTTTTGTCAACATTAATATATCATTCATAAAGTTAAAATTTTAGATACTTTTGAAAATTTGATTAAACTGTTGTAGAGTTAAGACAGGTCCACTATCAGTTAGCGAGCTGGATAAGGAAAGGAGCAGCGACCTCAGGACGACTTTTCCCTAAATAAATCTAAACTTTACAGGTCCATTTATCACTGATGCTGAGCTGGAGACGAAAGGAGCAGCAGCAAGGTCTCACTAATGGCAATGACCAGAAGGACCTGTGTTCGAACCTTCAAAAAAGACTTTTAAATATTGTATCTTGTTTTCTCGAGTAGCTAACAACATCTCGAGATCTAAAATCTGATTCTACCTTTTCATTTCTTTCTCAAAAGTCGTGGCTTTCAATAGTTTTTTTTCTTCCTCTCAATCTCGGTTCTCTAGTGTTGACTCATTTCAAGATCTGGCATATGTCATTTCCTTTATAAAGCTTTCTTCTTTCTTTCTTTTTTTTAATCCCTTTTGTTTCAGCTGCCTTAGTAGTAGGTAGATTTTGGGTGGCCTTAGTTGCTTTCCAGCAAAAGCTGGAAATTTCCTTTTTCTCATTTTTGTCTTTGGGGATCTGCGCATTTCAGAGATTATATGGGAAATGGGACTCTCGCAAGCATGATGCTTTTGTTGTCACTTGTAATTTCTTAGGGATTTTGCTCAAGACGAATTAATGTCTGTAGAAACATGTTGTAGGATGCAGAGTAGTTAGTTACTAGCTCATGAGTTCATTGGTACTTGGAGGACTCAAGATGATCGATCAGTTCATCAACTTTGTAATTCGCCCTCCCAGGTACTTCTCCACGCTCTTTTGCTTCCCTAAAGTCTCAACCTTTTTGCATTTAACTGATAGCTGTTGGGTTTCTGACAGAGCTGAGTATGATCCTGATCAGTATTTGTGGGAGAAGGACTTTAGCATCGGTGGCAAAAAGTGTAAAAGACAAGACTTGGAGGCAAGTATGGGCATCAAATGATTGAGATAACTCCGTTTTTCTTACTGTCCTCTTCAATTAGTCGTTTCTCTTGAGGTTAATCTTACAGGTCTCATTATTTTTGTTGTTCTCTAAAGTAGCTTACAAATTCAAGGGGTCACACCTTGCGTTGCAGTCACTACATTCCGTCATCTTCTCTGGAGGATACTCCTCTCCCTTGTGTTATATACTGCCATGGTAACAGGTACATGATTAAAGACTTCCACTCCTCTTCTGGAAACTAGAGATCCTGTTTATGACTAGTAGAGTAAATAAGAACTTAATTCCTTTTTTTTTTGAAATTCGATTAGTGGATGCAGGGCAGATGCAAATGAGGCAGCCATGGTTCTTCTTCCTTCTAACATTACCGTTTTCACTCTTGACTTCTCGGGTTCAGGCTTATCTGATGGTGATTATGTAAGCCTTGGCTGGCATGAGGTGTGTTTCCTTGTCTTACTTTCATAACCTTTCTCTTCTCTTCCTAATAGTAACTAACTTTGTCTTGTTAAACTTAAGCTAGAAAGATGATCTCAAGACTGTCGTATCTTACCTAAGAAACAACAATCAGGTGTCCCGTATCGGACTTTGGGGACGATCTATGGGTGCAGTTACCAGGTTACTTCTTGAATTAGTTCTCAGTCACGCTTAAAAGTTGTACTAGTAGTTGTGTTGACTATAGATTCATCAGCTTTCTTAAGGTCTATGATCTGAAATGCGTGTCAACTCTCCACATTCCTCTCTTGCTCTACATCATTTAATGAAGTGGGGAATAAAATGTGCAGCCTTCTTTATGGAGCAGAAGATCCTTCAATTGCTGGAATGGTCTTAGACAGTGCATTCTCGAACTTATTTGATCTGATGATGGAGCTAGTGGACGTCTACAAAATCCGACTTCCGAAATTCACAGTATGCTCTCCTGCTCTCTTTTTCCTCACTTATATTCCTCATAGCAATATGGACTGGCTGAAACTGGACACTGAGTTACTAAGATTATTATGAATCAAATCTATTGTATTTTTGGCTCTTGTAGTAACAATTGCTAGGCATATCTATTGATATGAACCTGGTAACTAAAATGAAAAAAAAGTATCAATGAGAGGTTTTCGGAGCTGGATGGTTCTATTTTCACATGGCTACAACAGTTTATCTCATATCTCCTAATATCATTTTTATGCTTGCCGTTAAACTTTATCTCATTTTTCAATCAGGTAAAAATGGCTGTGCAGTACATGCGGCGAGTAATTCAGAAAAAGGCGAAGTTTAATATCATGGAACTCAATTGTCTTAAGGTGTTATATAGTTACCTCTCCTTGTAATTTTTCGACATTTGCTCGCAGTAATCTTGTATGTCACCATTTTAGTGAAGTTTCCGAGTTTTATACCCAGGTTTCACCCAAGACTTTTATTCCAGCTTTATTTGGGCATGCAAGTGGAGACAAATTCATCCAACCTCATCACTCTGACCTCATTCTCAAGTGCTATGCGGTAGGACATAATTGCGATCTTTATATCCCAATCATATCAGTGCTTTTTCATTGTAATGTAGCAATTTTGCTGCTAACTCTGCAGGGAGACAAAAATATTATCAAGTTTGATGGTGATCACAACTCTTCGCGGCCGCAATTTTATTATGATTCAGTGTTAATATTCTTCTACAATGTTCTACGCCCCCCTCAAATTTCTTCAGCTTGCTCATCTAAACTTGAAAGTTATTACAATCTGGGAGATATCGATAGTGCTGCTGGTCTGGACGAGGTAATTTGCACTCTAGTGGTCAAGTATTTCAAATATCCACTCTTATGTTGCTGTCCGTTATATGTCTTCGCTTAGATAGTATAGACAGAAAGATCTTGCATAGACATTCTGCTTGAGTCACTTACGGGGTCAATATATATGACGATTAAAAAACTCGTGGTGGTCATCTCAGACAAAAGAGATTATAAATTGGTCTCCATTACAGTTAGCATGGTGAGAGATGATGCAAAAGAATCTAACTCATTGGTTTACCTTGTACTGCCAGAGTTTTCTCTATGAGATCATTTCTGGTCTTCGTTCGGCATGTATCGATGTTGGAAGTTCGTCTTCTGCACCTCCTGCCCCTCTAACCACAAAGCCAACAAATGAGCTCCTTTCAGAAGTCATGCCCGTTACGGATACTGTATATCTCCTCACATGAATTTCATTTCCGTTGCTTGGATTATTCCTTTTGATAATCATTCATAAATGAAACAGAATGATGTGGTTATAGAAGACAATGATCACAACATGGATGACCCTGATAACTTGGAGGTAACTAGGGCATGTGGAAAACCCTTTTAATAAATGGTGAAGTAGGAACTCTTTTTATGTGAAAGAGCAAGACCCTCAAGTGTTGCCTTTGAGCCTTGGTCACTGTAAATATTTTGACTGTTATTTGGCAGGGGAATCCTGTTGATCAGTTTGAAGAGAGATGTTCATTTACAAGCTCTAACAGGGAAAGCTGGGGCAGATGTTCTTCACTAGGAGGCACTGAAGAAGATGAGAGCTTGACCGCCGGCGAGGGTGATCAGGTTGATGTTCTTTGAATCTGTTATACAATAAACAAGTTGATGTTTGGATTTGAGGTTAGTTTCTGATCCATGCCTTCCAGCTCGAGAAAACTGCTGGTGGAAACGCAGAACCAAAGCCAAGAGACTCAACTAGAGAAATAGAACTAGAAGAAGAGAAGGAGAAGAAAATCAAGAAAGGAGGTGAAACAGATGCAAAGAAGCCTAGACGCGAGAAATTGGAAAGGTTGGAGGCCTTTAGCAAAAGACTGCGGCTTGGCATCATAAAGCGAGTAAACCATGGAAGACATCGTCCACAACCTTGACAAAAAGTTAAAAGGAAGAAACTATATTTGTTGTATATCTGCTCTGCATCTTGTCATTTACACTTTCGCCTTCGACTTGGCAAATGGAACCACACATGCAGCCAATTACAATTTCCTCTGTGAACCAACAGAACTTTCTCCATCATATCCTTCTCCTGTATCGATTGTCATGCAAAATGGACTACATCCTACCTCAATCATATCCTTAGATACACAAAACACATCTTTTATAGATAAATGAATAATCCATTTCGAATTCCACCACAACACAATCACCAAATCGAACACCAAAACGATTTACAACTATAGAAACAAAAAACAGAGAAATTTTCGCTTATATCATATGTGATGATTTTTACATGATGATATAGACACCAACCATTCCCATCTTAGCTGCAGCAACCTCCTCCTTGCGATGTGGATCCGTCTCTACCACCTGTTGGCCCTGGAATTCCTCCATATCCAACTTTTATTCCATAGGACTCATTTGACACATCAAACACACCATCTTGGATATTTTTGTATATTGTTGCCGCCGACTTAATGAATGCCTAACAAAATTTCAAAAACACAACACACGTCAAAATCATGACTTGGTATTTTTACTGGTGCGTAAAGAGTTGAACAAGTAGTGAGAGTTTTGTGGAACGGGCACTGGCTCTCTCTCTTTTTACAATTGAATTAATGAATAGACCCACTCTACTTGTTTCTCTCTCTCCTCCAAAAGTTATGCTATCTCAAGTCGCCTAAATCGAATTCTGATAATCTATGTTGATTTTATAAACCGGCTTAATGCTTCTCATATATGAACTGGTGGGACACGAGAAGCTATGGGGAACTAAGAGAAAGCATGCTAGTTACAAAACGCTTTAGGAATCTACGTTTAAGCCTAAACAATCACACTGGAATGTTTGGGGGTTTACCTCCTCGACATTCTGAGCAGTCTTGGCAGAAGCCTCCATGAATATAAGCCCGTGCTCCCTTGCAAACTGCTCTCCTTCCTCTGTGGTCACTGCCCTTCTGTGGGCAAGATCACACTTATTCCCAATGAGCATTATCGTCATATTTGCGTTTGCATGCTGCCTTGCATCCTCTAGCCAGCTGGCTAGGTGGTTAAATGTCTCCCTCCTGCAAACGGAGAACAATACTGTGAGTGTCTGCACTGAAACAGTTACATTTACATATTTCACAAATACAAATCCAGTTCTCGTTCAAATATTTAGGTGTCAAGGTCCCTTGTAGAAAAGAAGAATAATTTCTAAAAATACAGCTTAAGTCATTATGTCAAGATCATGCACAGCTTCTAGTTACTACTAGACTAAAAAGAAACTGCTTTCATAATCGAATCCGTTCATGATAAGAAAAAAAAGAAGAAGAAGCCAGTGTTATACCTTGTGATGTCATAGACAAGCAATGCCCCTGCAGCTCCTCTATAGTAGGACCTTGTAATAGACCTAAAGGATTCCTGACCAGCCTGCCAAGCCATATCATAGACAAAAATTAGCCACGACAAGGATACGATTTTCAAAATTTCTTCAAGTCTAGACAATCAGAATATGATGGGCACAAATCAACCAAGATATTTCATAAAAACGAGATAAAGATAGGCCGTGAAAAAAAAAATTCAAGGCGTAAGGAGAAAGAGACCGTATCCCAGATCTGGAGTTTGATGGGTTTGTTGTCGATGGTGATCATCCTGGCCCCAAATTCAACACCAATGGTGAGATCATGCACTGGCTGAAACCTCTTGTCGGTGAACTGAAGCAGAAGGCATGATTTCCCTACTCCTGAAGATCAGAATCAATATACAATCTCATTCCTAATGAACTGGATTCAGATCAATCGCCTTTTCATCTTTAGCAACGAAACATGTAATATAGGTCATATGACCTGATTCATCTCCATTCCTAATGGATTGAAATGAAAAGAAGAAAGGAGTTACCAGTATCGCCGATGATGATATACTTAAAGAGATAAGCGTAAGACATTGAAGTGGAGGAAAATCGAAATCCGCAGGTTCAGGCTAATCGAAATACTTAATCCCGATGAAGACGAAGAGACGAAAAAAGATGAGAATCTCTTTTTTTATATAAAGACGGGGACTGTTGAGTTCCAGCAAATCCAGCGAAGCATCAACCTGTATTGTCGCTCATTGCAAACTTTCTAGCGTTTCCGTATTTAGAAATCGCACTGCGTGACGTTTTATTTAAATAAAAGAAAGCACGCTACAGCATGAAAAAAGATCCCAAAAATAGTAGAAAAATATCTGACATAATTTTGATTTGCTAAAGAATACACAGATTATTTTGGCTCCCCATTTAATACAATAGTATATTTTTTGTATCAAGTTAATATAGAAACATTTAAAAATTGCAAGTTTCACACCAAAAAATTAAAGATATTAAAATGTTAAACAAAATTGATAAGACGTTTGTTTTTAATTAAACATGTGATCAACGTAATCTAAAACGACAATGTTACTTTTAATATTGTTTTTCCAAATCGATTTAGCCTAATTTTATATTGTCCACTTTCTTTTTCTCTTTCGAATCTTCTATCTCGGTCAAATCTTCTGAAATAGAAAACAGTTCAAGTTCAGATGCAAACTCGTTCACTCAAAAGTTCAAGAACAACAGTCCAGTTTGTCACTGCTGCATACCAACGAATGTGTTGAAATCGTGGACAAACGATAATCCAAGAAAAAGGTTCTACAAATGTGATGTACATGGATTCTTCATATGGACTGATAAAAAAAAGTCATATGGGTAGTAGAAGTTGAGTTTACTGGAGGCGAGAGATCAGATTTGTCGTAAAATAAAAGAAATCAAAGTTCTTAAAAAGTCTGTTAGAGGCATTAAACAACAAATTAGGATTGAGGATGAAATCAGCAGTTGGAACTAAAAAACAAATTCGCAAAGGAGAAAAAAAGCTTAAAAATAATCTTATAACATTGTCAGAAAGGAAAAAATTATTATGCCAATTCATTGTTTTCTGGTGGGAAGAATTCATTGTTGTCACAGCCATAATTATTACAATGATAAAGAAATAGTTAGCATATTATATGAGTTTCAACTGGTTTGTGATGCAGGTTTTTGTATTTGGTTAGTGTTTCGGATGAAAAGTTATTGTTGTTGTAGGTTATTGTTTTCATCAATAAATGTTTATGTTGAGAACCAAAAGAAGCTGACAAACACAATCCCAATCCAAGGTGAATAAGGTAACATAAGAAAACTGACATACCAAATTAAAGAGCATCACCCTACATAATTTTTCAGATATTAAAAACGCTAAAAGTAAAAAAAAAAGATTAAAGGGGTAGATGGAAAAGGCATTGAGGTGATCGACTGCTATATTTTCCCAAATAAAGCTTTCAAAAAATAAAATACAAATAAATACATGTCATATAGAGATATCCGGAGATGATAGACTGCTATATTTTCTCAAAATTATTATGTTGTTTTTGTTGCTGTTAAGATACTTTTGGAGGAACAATGGTTTTTTCAATATTTTTGGACTTTTATCTTCTTAAAAAGTAAAATCCAAAATTAGGATCAAGATTGTAGATTGAACTACCTGAAATTATTTATGTGAGTAGGATATTCGGATTATATTCTACATAAACACTAATATATATACACACATATATGTGATTTTC
Organism: Schrenkiella parvula; assembly: GCA_000218505.1. Classification (NCBI taxonomy): domain Eukaryota; kingdom Viridiplantae; phylum Streptophyta; class Magnoliopsida; order Brassicales; family Brassicaceae; genus Schrenkiella; species Schrenkiella parvula. The sequence continues at coordinate 8,931,605 of CM001193.1, read as the reverse complement.
AAATTTTGATAAATATATGATGTAATTGTTTATTCAAATTATATTAAAATAGTTATTAGTTTATCAAATAGATATATAATCATTAAAATTTATATTTATCGAAACAAATTTTTTTTTATTAATTGTAAATAGAAAATATTTTTTAAAATACAAATTCTATCATTACCAATTAAGCATTTTATTGTTTAATTTTATAACAAGTTATATGTAACTAATATATATATATATATATATTATTGTAACTTGCTAACAAGTCATATGTAACAAACGTGTAGGTTTATTACATCATATAAATATATATGGTTAACTTTGTTTAAAGCGATTACATAGTTGTTATTGGATAACTTGCATTTTTTTATCGTAACATAATTTTTTTGGATGGAATGGTTTTGTAGCGAGTTAGTTTTTTACTATAACACGTTAAATTAGGTATTGTATCTATAATATTTTATTAATGCGGTAATATGGAACATGAACTTTCGACGGTTCACATAAAATGGCATTTTTGTATTCGGACAATATCCCTTGCGCTGTTTCTGTCAATTTCGATAGTTTCTCCGCGACCTGAACCCTAATTGAATCTAAAGATTTTATATTAAAAACCGACTTGACGTATGGCAAAATTTTAATTAGAGTGTCGTATAGATCGAAGATTTTAAACAGTTTTTTTTGGTGATTTTTGATTGATGTTTGTCGTCTTTGCAAAATAGTTGGATCATCAGACTTTTGACAGTATCTATTGATTGATCTTACCCTTCAACAAAAAAAAATTGGAGAGAAGAAAAATAAGTAAAAAATAAGATGAATAGTAGAAAATAAATAATATAGTCAATAGTAATTGTAATTGTGTAATTTTCTTTTAATTTTGGTCTGAATCTTTATATGAGATCTAATTTCTCTTGAAATATTTCTAATCTTTCTCAGGCAGTGAGCGCTCAGTGAAAAAAATGGGAAGTGTAGCTCTCTTTACCTTCTCCCTTCTCCTCGTGACGCATCAGGTGCAGTCTGCGATCGGCGTGAACTGGGGAACGGTGTCGTTTCACAAGCTGAGACCTTCCACGGTGGTGGATCTCCTCAAGGCAAACAAGATAACCAAAGTAAAGCTCTTCGACGCCAATCCAGATGCGCTTCGAGCTCTAATGGGTACTGGAATCCAAGTTATGATCAGCATTCCCAACGAGATGCTCTCCACTTTCAGCTCTGATCTTTTCGTCCAGCAGAATCTCTCTCGCTTCATGGGTAAAGGCGGTGCTGATATCAGGTACCCTTTTCACTCGAGTATCTGTGTGTCTTTATGCTCTTAGTTTTTCACCAGCTTCTCAGTTGCAGTCTTGTGAATGATAGGTACGTCGCTGTAGGGAATGAGCCGTTTCTGACGATTTATGGTCGTCAGTTTCAGGACTATATTGTCCCAGCTATGCTTAATCTGCAGCAGTCCTTAGTTAAGGCAAATCTAGCTAGCTATGTGAAGTTGGTGGTTCCTTGCAACGCAGATGCGTATGAGTCTAATGTTCCCTCTCAAGGAATGTTCCGGCCTGAGCTCACACAGATCATGACTCAATTGCTTTCGTTTCTCAACTCCAATGGCTCTCCTTTTGTTGTCAATATCTATCCTTTCCTTAGTCTCTATGGAAACTCGGATTTCCCACAAGACTTTGCGTTTTTCGAGGGAAGTAGTCATCCGCTTCAAGATGGGCCTAACACCTACTATAATGCATTTGATGGGAACTTTGACACTCTTGTTGCTGCTCTCGCCAAGCTTGGTTATGGTCAAATGCCTATAGTTATTGGTGAGATTGGTTGGCCCACAGATGGAGCAGTCGGCGCTAACCTCACGGCAGCGCGCGTCTTCAATCAAGGCCTCATTAACCATTTGTTGAGCAACAAAGGAACACCGCTCAGGCCTGGCTCACCTCCTGCGGATGTCTATCTTTTCGGTTTGCTTGACGAAGGAGCGAAGAGCACACTGCCTGGTAACTTTGAGAGGCACTGGGGAATATTCTCTTTCGATGGACAGGCAAAGTATCGCCTCGACTTAGGACTAGGCAACAGAGGACTCAAGAATGCAGAAAATGTGCAGTACCTTCCTTCCAGGTGGTGTGTGGCTCACCCATCAAGGGACATGACCCAAGTTGCAGACCACTTGAGGCTTGCTTGCAGTGAAGCAGATTGCACAACGCTCAACGACGGGGGATCCTGCAGCCAGCTTGGTGAAAAGGATAATATCTCATACGCTTTCAATAGTTACTATCAGCTGCAGATGCAAAACGAAAAGAGCTGCGACTTTGACGGGCTTGGCATGGTAACCTTCCTAGATCCTTCAGTTGGGGATTGTAGATTTCTTGTGGGCGTTACAGATAAAGACTTATCAAGTGCTGAGCTAATGGCAAGGTGGGATATCTACCAGATTTGCATTGGAGTGGTCGTTTGGGCTTTCACAATGTAAAGTTGGACATTTAAGGTGTTGCTTTTATGAGCGATATATTAGATACAGGATGGAAAAATACATAAATATAGAAGGTCGTAGTCACTATATGTATTTAGAGTCACTTTCTTGAGCATATAAGCTGAAAAGCAGAACCAGTGTTATCTCTGTGCTATCTTCGTGGGGTTTTTATTAGAAAGGAAGTGGTAATCTCTCTTCTCTCTCCAGTCTCCACTATAACTACAGTATCTTTGTTGTCAATGTAGTGTCTACCATGAGACTCAGATCAGTGTATGTCTCTACTTTTGCTTCTTGTAGTAAAAATATCTTTTGTAAATGACTTTTTTATTAGTCTCTATACTCGCAGCATAAACAAGAATCTCGAATCAAATTCTTGGAAGTGAACAAAAGATCAAAGAGCAAAACAAGTCGTGGAACATGCTATAGCATTTATCAGAATGGATTTACTCAAAGAACTGAACAAGAAGGAAGCATACAAAGAAATTCACGGTGGAGACCAAAGTTTGTCTACTTCTGCCTCTTGTAGATCTTAGCCAAGAAAGATTTTACCACTGCTTGAATTGCTTTACTTTGGTGAGCTTCGATCAACTTTGTCAGCTTCTCATAGCTTTCCTTCTCATATTCCTTGAACACTGCCTATGAAAAATGAAAGATCAAACGCAGATTATGTTACATAGATCATATTTCTGATGTTCCCCTACTTTCATAACAAGATGAACCTATAAAGACATTCTCTTTTTCTACTCCGCTTAACTAAGGAAGGGTCTGAGTTAATGCTTGGTGCCAAACCTCGAGATTAAGCTCTTTGTAGAGAGCTTTCACCTTAGTAACGTTTGATGGTTCGCTTTTACCATAGTTTTCCTGAGACATCGAAAAAATTATTCAGTCCGATAAACATGCTGTTCCTACTTCAAAACAGGACAGAAACCCTATGCAGCAAGTGATCATTGTGCGCAAGAGAAAGAGTCTGATTCTCACGTATAATATTTTAGTTTGTTCTTCAGTGGAGCGTTCCAATGCCTTAACCACCAACCAGGAGCATTTGAAATCTTCTATGTCTGTCCCTATCTGCGTCATACATCGTATGCCTCTGTCAGATAAGCACCAAAATAAATAAGGTCAGCTTCGAGAACCCAATGTGTTAGCAGAATTTTTCACCTTGCCAAGTGTCTCGGGGTCAGCAAAACAATCCAGATAGTCATCCTATGGAAAGAAAATATATCAACCTGCTAAAATTTCTCTCGTGGATCCTGAGATGAGCCAATTATATAAACTCTCATGTATCAGTAGTTAAATACTACCTGTACTTGAAAGTAAACTCCCATGTCAACAAGAACATTCTTCACATCAGTATGGTTTTCCAAATTTTCTCCGGCCATAAGCAATGCGCAAGCAACCTGAGTACAAGAAGGAATAAGGACCTCTTCTCACAACAGATTTAGAATGTTTATCGTTCTTAAATGTATCAATGGAAGTGACTAGCACTCTTTAGCAAATCATCTCACTAAATCCAAATTTTCTCGGTCAAACAAAACGTGCCTAGCTTAAGAAAACGTTTATGTTGCTGCATCTGACCCTATGTGTGACTCTATAGGGCGAGAGGCAGAGAGAGGGATTCAGAATCCATACTCACAGGAAGATAAAATGAGTAATAAGCTGTTTTGTACTGAACAATACGTCGATGGCTGCACATTTTACAAAACTACATCATCAGTCAGAACCTGTAATGCCATATCACTGCATCATCCATCAAAAATAAATGGTATCCTCACATTTGTAAGGAGTACTTGGACAAATCTTTTTCTCCATCAAAGGTGGTGATCAAGTCAATCATCTGGCCGCAAGCTGTTTGAAATTCTACCTAGAACCATGTAAAGGAATAGACTTGGGATGATTGTGAATTGGAAAATCCAGTCCAGAAGCGTCAAAGAGATTACCTCGTTAAACAAATCAACAAGGTCAACATAGTAAGGCTTTCCCCGGAAGTACTTCTTGAGAATCCTGTGGATATGATTGCGAAGTAGAATTCCATCGTTAATGGCGACCATACCAACCTGTGGCTTTCTGAACCAGCAAGGCTGGCCACGGCGAGTGACAGAATTGTCCATGATATCATCAAGCACAAGGAAATAAGCTTGAAGCTGCAATGAAAATATAATAGGAGCAATGAGATGAAAAGTGAAAGACAAAGGAAGAGACGAAGAGAGTAAGTAAAAAGAGGAATAATACCCATTCAATGCACCAACCGAGAGCACATGAGAGGAAAACCTCTTCCTGGCTCAATTCTTGACCTTGCTTCAACAGCTTGTAGCTATCAACCACGGAGAGACCACGATTGAGCTTCCCTGCAGAACAGAACAGAAACAGAGAAGCGTTTGAATGTGAGTGATTAGGTTTCGATGTAACGTCTGAGTGAAGCCCTCACCGCCGGGTACATTGTAGTCAAGCATCTGCAAAGAGAGCCCCAATCAGAAGAAACGAATTTTGATCAAAGGATTCGAGTTAAATTTTGAAAATGGGAGCGAATCCAGAGAGTACCCGTTCAAGCCATTGACGGGACTCGTGAGTGATTTCGAAGGCAGGATCCTGAAGCAGGTCAGACTTGAGAATGGAATAAACATCGAGGAAGGTTGATCTCAGATTCGCCATTGATGAGGTTTAAGGAAGGTGAGCAAAGCAAATGTAGAAGAACCTATAATCTGCCTAATTATTATTAAGGGGGGATTATATATGTTCCCAGAAAATCATGATTATAGTTATATCGCGTCACGTAGTGGGCCACTAAAGCCCATTTAAAATGTAACTGAGTGAAGGAATAAATTTGGAATTGATTAAACAGGCACAAATCACTAAGCTGCATGTAATTATTCATTAACTAATTATAATCAAAACATTATCTCATTCATTTCAATTATTTGCTTTGGTTAACCTCATGTTACTAATTCTTAAGTTAAAGAGTACAATAATTAAAGAATAAATGCAAAGTGGAGTCTCAAAAATGAGAAATGACTACAGGGTAAAACAAATAATTGAGAAACGACCGTTGTGTTATTTGTATGCATTTGCTTCTCTAGTATAGTACTATGTCCAATTTCACATTCCAACATGAATAAAACAGAGACGCCCTTGAAAATCTCTTTTTTCAAGTCTTTGTTCCAATTGTTAATGCATTTATCAACAAATATATATTGGTATGGACATTCTAGTAGTTCCCTAATCACCTAAACATTAATATCATAATCTGCTACAATTCTTGTGGTTTCCATTTTCTAAGTTCAGCATCGACGATGCAGTGTGCTTCCTCTGCAATCTCTGCATTTCTCAACGCAGCATCAATCGCAGCTTTCACCTCTTCCATCTCTTTCATCTTCTCCTCCAACATTCTCTCCCCTTCTACTCTGCTCGCATTGATCTCTTCCAGCTGAGCAGCAACCGTTTTCGCTTTATACTGAACCATTCTCTCTGACTCTTCATGCTTTCCTCTCAATTCTTCATACTCTTTCAGTGATATTCTAATCTTCTTATCAGGCTCATCATGCGTCAGACTCTCCTTCTTATCAGTAAGTACTCTCATGTCTTGCACAGCTCTCTTCTCTGCAGTTTTCGCTTTCTCCACCGCTTTTCCAACTATCTCGAGCTGCTTCACTGCTTCACCCATCACCATATGTGTTGCTGCTGCTTCTCTCCTGAGTTCATCCACGTGCATTCTCATCTCTTCTGCTTCTTGTCTTGTTTTCTCTGCTTCACGCATGATTTCGTCGACCTTACGGCTCGCCTCAACCCATTCTCCTTCTTCAACTTCTTGTCTCTCCTTTTCCTTTCCCTTCAGATCTATGTTCTCTCTCTGTACAGCATCCAATTCCACCGTGAGTGATCCCACCAAGCTTTTGTATGAACTTTCTTCATCACAAATCTCTTGCATCGCGCTCTTGGCCTCTTTGAGTTCACGAGCTAGTTTGATCTCGTCTTGTAAACGCTCGTTTTCTGCAGATACTTCCGCCAGCTCATCTATATCTTTCCTCAGTTCAGGGTCACAATCTCGCCTCAGATCCTCCAGCCTCTGCTCAGCCTCATGCTTCATAGCAGAGTAAGTTTCTCTCGCGGCGATGCTATTCTCGTTTATCTTTTCCTCTTCTTCTTTTTTCCTGGCAGCATCAGACTTCAATCTCTCAGCAGTGTCACGCATCTCAGCTATCTCCTGTGTCATGTCTTTGATCTTTTGGGAGTTAACCATTGATGTGCACTCTGCTTCCTCTGCCCTTTGAAGCTCAGATAACCTTTCTTCCACGGAAAGGCTGAATTGTTGTTTTATTTCCGCTAGCTCCCCTTTTGCCATGAATAGCTCCGCGGTGACTAAAATGTAACTTTCTCTTGCGCTCTCTGTTTCTTGGTTTTCAGATTGAAGTTGCTGTAACCGTTGGTTCATGGTGTGTTTGGTCAGGATCGCACATTTTCTGGACTCTTTGGTTGCTTCTAGTTTAGCCCTCAAATCAGCAGCCTTTCGATGAGCAGAGTCGAGATCAGAGAGAGCTCGTGCTTTCGCTTTGACAGAGCTATCAAGACAAAGCTGGACTCTATCCATTTCTTGTTCTGCTAACAGAAGCTGCGTCTCTTTATCCGACACATCCGTTGCATCCTTAAAGAAGAAAGAACGAAAGCTATCTCAGATACAATGGCACAATGAGAATGAGAGTAAAAAAGCCAGAGAAGAATGAATATATGGTACCTGAGAGGAGGAGGAGGAGGAGAGACGTAGTGGTGGTTGTTGCTTTGAGAAGCTAACTTGACGGAATAAACTAACGGCGGCTCTAACGGATTGGAAAGGAGCACGCGTGTCAATCTCTCCAACCTCACTGCTCCGAGGAGGCTCCGGAGGCATCACCGGAGCATCCGCTCTGATCTTCGCCATAGATCCTCTCTTAACACAAAATGTTTTGTCTTGTTTTACGTAAAGAAGCAGAGAGAGATAGTTTGATGTTGATCCTCTGAATCTTTGGTCTTCCAAATAATGAACCAGAGGGTCGCCATGTTTTGCGCTCATGTCTTTTCTCACTCTAAGGCCCTTCCTTCTCCTTTCCATTATCCATTATTCTATTTTTACACATCAAATCCTTGAATCCTAAAATAAGAAACTTTAAAGTATCTAGAAAAAAAACATATCATTTTCTTAAGATGGATATACCAAAAAGTAGATAGCAAATAGCCAAAGAAATATACAACAAATTAGTCTTACTTTTTGGTATAAATATATAAGAAATTGCCTGTTTCGGTAAATATTGGTTTGATTCACATCTGTGTTGTGCAAGAGTAAAGTAGCAGTGATTTGAGAAATAAACAATGAAATCTAATGAAGAAAACTACTAATGGACTGTTTGACCTTATAACTAAGGATGAAACCTAGTGAAGATTTGTGTCTGACCAAAAATTAATTTGGAGATGGAAACTTGGTGGCCAAGTCTCTTCCTCTGTATTAATGGAGGGTTTTAGGTGGAGAAGATGGTGAACATCACCAAGTCTCTCAACTAGGGTTTATTTTCTTATCTCTTGCTTTTCGCTAAGATCGTTATTATTTATGTCTCTGCTTCTCAACCAGCCTTCCAAGCTTTGCCTTGGGAAACTAATGTTGGTTAGATCCTCTACTTTCGGCTCTAATGGCGTCTCATCTTCCTTGCTACAAACCCTTCCTTGTTGTAACATCAACCTATTGTTGAGCTAACTATATATGCATTTGCTCTCTAGAACATTTTGTTGGTTTTCAACATGAATGAAAGTTACCTCAGCACTTGATCTTGATCAGGTGACACAATCATGAACTGTATTCACAATGTTATATTATTGTTGGCTGTTAGATTTGAAGTTTTTTCTTTCATTTTTGGAGCTTCACTAGTCTTCTTCAGGTTTCCAGGCCAATTAAGAGCTCTGGTTAAACCGTGCTGCAGTTGTACAAGTGAAGCCAAGTGGAGTTGGTGTTATAGTACTACTTCCTATTGCTTATTACTCATTGATGCTTAATAATAGAAAAACTGATCGTATTTCTAATCCAGAAAACATACGAAGTAGTCATCAACATATCTAAACAATGGCAATAAGGTTAACAAAGTTAGGTGTGCCTGCGCCTTTTGACATTATCTTCTGTGAATGTCTCCCATCTGCTATGATCCAAAGAGCTCAAATCATCAAGGTCTGCTATCGCCAGAAGGTACTGAGTCAGCATTACAAGCTCGTCATCCTTATCTCGGTTCACATGAGCTTTCCTGAACGGCCTGATTTTAAGACCATTTTGAGGGTTCATCACGAAATTCCTCCGTAGGTCATCGAACATGATAGTGTTTTGGGCGTTGTAGAACTGCATACAACAAAAAAATCATATCCATGAGAAGAGAATAAAGATAAAATACAGTTAATGGTGGTGGTGGTAATAGATAATACCTCAGGCAATAGTGCCCAAATTAAGCCTAGTGGCTTGCAATCAAAGATCCCGCGAGTGTCTGACTGAACCGTGATCATCGCTAGATGGTCGAGAAGGGCTGTGATCTTGTAGTTTGGATTGTCTAACACACCAAGCTCTCCCATCTTTAACTCAACCCACTTCATGCTACAGAAACCAAAACGAGTAATCAAATACTGAAAGAAGATGAAAGATAAAGTGACAGATGATTTGAGAAGAAAGCATTAAAAAAGAAGCATCACCTTGTAGCAGACCATATTATGATATCATATTCTGCATATGCAGCAGTAAGAAACTCATGAAGATCTGCATTTCGATAATCCAAACACTCATCAGACGATAATGCCATGTAAACCATCAATGAAATGGATACAAGAAATGAATAATATATACTACTTACAAGGACGCATAAGCTGTAGCGGGTTCTCGGCTGTGGAACGGTGATCAAACAATGTATAGTCAATATCTAGAACAAGCAGTTTTTTGCCTTTGCGACATGGATTAACAAGTTTAATCTGCAAATCAAACAAGAAGCTTCTGAGAAAAATGTTGGCACAGAGAAACTCGGGCAGAGCATTAATTTACACTGAATGAAAAAAGCTTAAATCACTAACTAACGATTTTAACCTTTCTACTCAAATACAAAAGTTTAGACACATAAATCTCATCTTATACCTGATCACATCACTAAATGAGAAAGAGTTTGTATGGATGACACTCAAATGTACTAAGTTCCTAATATCATGCTTCAAAGCGTCTTTCCGTTTAGATTTTGGATTGAAAGTTCAAAACTTGAAGACACAGAACTCAAAGCTCACCTTGTACTGATCAATTCTTCTCCTCAACTTCTGTTTATTGAGCTCTTTGTCTTTAATGTCTACCACTTCGTCTTTACCAAGTTCAAAGTCATCAACAATGTCCTGAGATGTTGCTTGATCTACTATTATATCATCTTCGGTAGTACTGAAAAATCCATAACATAACGCATTTAGTTCTCAAACCACAGAAATTTATTTCCAAGGATCCGATTAGGGTTAAGAAATGGCATAAAGAAAAACAAAAGAGAAAGAGATTGAGAAGGACCCGATCATTGTCATTTTGAGAGAGGGCTTGAGTGGGATCTGAGAGAGCAAAAGCGAGTCATCGGAGAGCTTGTTTCCGACTTTGGGATAAAGAAGCTTCTGGCGCTTGGGCAAGACGTTGGTGAGAAAGCAGATGCGACGCTTCAACTCAGCAACCGAGTCATCGGCGCAGATTCGGAGCGTATACTCCTTCCCACTCCATTTAACTATTAGAGTCAGCTCCTCATCCATGGCGGTGACAGCATCCGGCGTCGGAGATGAAGAAGACGAGGCCATCTACGGAAACTCGAGAGAGATACTTTCGGATCCAACAAAAAGAAAGGTTTTAAGTTTTGACAATTAAACCCAAACAAAAGAGGGCTATTTTGTTCAATATCTAAATTTGGAACTTATTTGTTTAAAAACAAATATTTTCTTTATTTGCAAAACTAATTTTTAGTGGTGAAATTGTAAACTTCAGAAAACCTTGGTTTCTTCGATATCAATAATCTCATACTTTCTCAACATTACATTGAGACAATTTTTAGTTGGACATATATATTTGCTTCACTGAGTTTTATTATTAGATATTGCAAAACAAATTTCGTGGGTTCAACTAAACTAAATGGATTGAAAACAAAAAAAAATAACTAAATGGATTGTATGTTAGGGTTCAACTAAACCCATTGCTCACATAGGTAATATTAAAAACAAGTGTTTTACAAAAAGAATTGTGTCAACACATTTGAAAACTATATGTTTTGTCAAAATTATATTAAAAAAAACTTATAAAATGTTTGATTCAAAATTGTCAAATGTATCTTGTATGTATTGATATGATTTTTTTTTCTTATTTTATCAACAGTTGGTGATTATTATCTTTTTGGAATAAATTATGTGTAGTTAAAGTGGTGTAATTAAAATAAACTTTAAACATTAACTGACACATCAACAAAAATAACTTTAATTTAAATATCACAATTAGATTGAAAATTAAATTGGTGATATATATTGATACAAAAAAATTAATACATTAAATTTAAAGATATACTTTCTAAAATTTATTTGGAAAAAGGCTCTTATCCAAAAACATAAGTTATGTTTAAATGCGATAGTTGATGATCTTGTTTCTAGTTATGATGGTGCAAATGCAATTAAAAACAAAATATCAAATTAGACTATATAATCTTAATACATCATCATAGACACATCACTCAGATAAACAATTTTATATTTTTCATGGAAAGATAACTGATAACCAGCCCACACAAACTCCCTCCCAAAAAAGGAGAAAAAAAAAGATAATGTCTTTGTTCAAAAGCTACAAATGTCTGGAAGAAAAGAAAAACAGTTGGGGCAGGCTTGATTATTTGTGAATTTCTGACCAATCCCTCCAAATTTAGGTTAGACTTTTAAACAAAGTTATATAAAAATAATAAAATAAAGACATTTCAAAAGGAGAAACTTTGCATAACCATACTAATATTGACCAAAACATTGATCAAACATACTATTAGAAAAAATCTAGAACAAAAAAAAATTAGGTAAACAATTAATTGCTCTCGAATTTTCGTGTGTAAGAAGCAGACATATAATTAAGGAGTCAGCCAAATTGACCAGAAAAGATAAAAAGTCAAATGAAGAAAGATACTTTTGCCTTTTATTTTATTTATAAAAAAATACAAATTAAAGACATCATATTATATCCTTTAAATCTTATACAACCAATCCATAATCTTTTTGTGTGTATATATATATACATGCTTTGCTTCTTCAATTTCTTGGCCAATTAGTAACTGTTTACATATTATAGATTTGAAAAATGGAGATGAGGTTCTTGTTCTGTGTCATGACGTTGGTATTAATGTTGGCTTTTGGGGAAGCTGTTGGGGATAGAGTAAGATGGAGCAGAAAGGAGATGGTGGAGATGGCTGGCTACGGCGAACTCAAACTCTCCTCCGTCATTCTCACCGCCTCTCTTCTCTCTTCCTCCTCCAATCCTATTCCTGGTACGTATCGACAAAAGAAAACAATTAGCAATGAATGGATTAGTCCATATCCGCGATATTATATATCATGTTAGTTTCTTCGAACTTCTTATATGAGATTCCTAATAAAACTATTCTCTGCATCATGTAGGTGCTACGGTTGGAATCAACTGCCACACTCAATTTAGGATGAGATCCAAATGGATCAAAGCGGTGACCAATGAGTTGGGGCAATTCACCATCGATCTTCCTTCTCAGCTCCATGCAATTCCTGACCTAGACAAGGCTTGTTTAATCAGACCACTCTCTGTTCCTAATCTGTATCGATGCTCTCCCAAGATTCACAGAGGCATTCAACTCGTTTCTTCCTCCAACGGCTTGCGTGTCTACACAGCAGGGAACATCACCTTACACAGAGCACCATGTAAATTGTAAAATGATCTTGCTAGGAAGATAAGTCACTGTTTTTTTTTTCTTTTCTATATGGTTCCTTCTCACTTCTTGAGAGAAAGAGAAACAGTCTTTGTATATAATGTTTGTTCATGCTATTCTTATTTGGTGTAAATAAGATAGATACAATTAATATTTGCTTCATGCTAAGCTCTTTTTGCTTACTACAGAAAAAAAAACATTTGTGTTAGAAGACTGATTTACTTTAGGTTCTCATGATAATTGCTAATCACTCAACTAAGTGATAGGAAGAGAGACAAGTTTTGTTTCAACATCTATAAACATGGTTTATAACCCAAAAGATACAACACACACACATTTCTTCTTTAATTGAAGCTTTAGTTCCATGTCCTTATAATCCAACCAAACACTCCATATGTACACCTAAAAGTTAAGACCATATTCTTTTAGTAACTTCATTTCCAGAAGCTTCTTCTTCCTCTAGTGGACAAGATCTTCAACGTGAACTGTGTAGCCGGCTGCACAACGAAGTTTAGACATATTAATATTAACTTTGTCTTGGCGTTTGACTGTTTCTATTTCTCAAAAGTCGTGGACAAACAATAGAGGAAATGATGACAAACCTTCTCGGTAATTTTGCCTTTCTACATTGTTTTGATTCTTCTTTCGACGTTGCCAATGCGTTTTCCTTTTCTCTCGCCGCAGCTTCCCTCTTTGCCTTCTTTGTTTCCACTTCAATGGCTTTCGTTAGAGCATCCACCTTCTTCAACAACATCTGAGTACAGAGGCATATTGATTTATTAAGAAAGATTTCATATAGTTGAAGAGATGAAACAAGAAGAAGATGCACTTTACCTTGATTTCGTCATTTTTGGCATTTATAGTACCCTCTTTACTCTCACAAATCTTCCTTAGAGAAATTATTTCCTTCTGAAGCCTGTCATACAAAACCCCTGAAACCATATCTTCAGAGTCTACATTTCCCTCTTCCTCAGCTTTCCTTTTGTCTTCTTCTTCATGCTGATTATTTAATTCGTTTGGTTTTGTCTTCGAGTTCTCTTTCCCATCACTTTCTGCAACTCTGTTGATCGGCTGATTCAGAGCATGGATTCTGCCTCTAAGTGAGCCTCGTGGCTGAGAAGCAGACCTTTTCTTTGATCCACCACCACTCGTCAAGAATCCTAAGATCTTGCCAGACTTTTCAGTCTTTGTACTTGTTGAAGAGACGGAAAACGTGTTTGGACCCTTCAAGCCGTCCTCGATGGTTTTCAGCCTCAGCTTCAACCTCTCCTGTGTAGATTACTTAGAGGCATTAGAAACTACACTATCTTGCAACAAAAGATTGACAATATAATCATTCACCTTAAGCTGTGATTCAGCCTTAGCTGTCCTCTCTGAAACTGCTAACTTATCTTTCAGTTTCTGCATTTCCCCCTGCACACAGACACAAAATTCCCCAAAACAACACTCAGTTTCCCCACATAAACCAGTCACTGTGTATTGGTTGTGTAAGTGAAGAGTAGTACATGGAGAAGCCTTCTCTCTTCAAGCCATTGCTTTACGGGCATTACTCTATCGTTCTCATCTTTCCACTCGTTAGCAACAGCAAGAGCCACTCTACTTGTTGACACTTTGACTCTGGCCAGCTCTCTCTCCAAGGTTCTCTTCTCTTCCTGTTAATGTTGAAAAAATCATGTGAGTTTCTTAAAAACAAATGCGAAAATTTAAATACCAGAAATTGACAGGGCACTTGCATTGAGCTGGGAGATTTGGCGGCGATAGTCTCTAACTGCATTTGCGGCTGTTCCTCCTGCCAAGATTGCTTCCTCCAATTCTCCGATGGTTTGGGAGAGCTTCTCAATCTCCAACACTTTCTGGCGGTTGATTTTCTCAAGAAACTTGTTCTCGTCCTGCCATTTTTCTTGCCTTTAGCCATGGTTTTATATATTTCTCTGAATGCTTAGTTTGTTTTACAAGAGTATATTACCTGGCAGATCTCAATCTGTCGTCTAAGTTCAAAGTTGTGGTTCTGAACCTCCTCAACAATCAAAGCACGTTCAAGTGCACTTCTCAAGATTCTCTCTGCTTCAAGAAGCGCCGATTCTTTTGATTTTGTCAGCCGTTCCAACGCTTTCTTGTCTTCTTGAAGCGCAGATATCTGTAAACACACAAGTAGCTATAGTCAAGACCTGATTCTTGTAAACACCAAGAGGAAATATGGGAAGAAATTTGAAATAGATATAGTCAAAGACCTGATGCTTGTGAAACTTGATCTGAGCTTCAAGAGGAGCTATAACAGATTCCAGGGATAGCGGGTCATCGTCCTGTTGGTGAGTGTAAACCCTCCTCAGTGCTTCTTCTGCAGCGTCCTGTGCCGCCAATGCATCTTTCTTCTCCTCTTCTAGCTTCTTCATCTCCACATCCTGATCTTCCACAATCATGTCACAATCTTAACTTATTCTTCTAGTCATTCTGAATCCATTTCTAAATGTTTTGACAAAGTTCCATCATAAAGATTATATTGTCGTTGAGCAAAAACACACCTTTTGTTCAACAAGATTCTTAGAGACTCCAAGTCTCTCCTCCAACTTCCTCACGTTTTCTCTAAGCTGAAACACAACCAAGTAGCATCAGCAGAGCTCAAGATTCTCGAAAAAGTGATTTTGAATATGGAAAATACAACATTGATCAAGAAAACTTGTAAGCAAGACAGAGTGGACCAGCTAATTGAAGCTTTTTAGATGATCATCATGAACAAAGGTGATTATACAAATGGGAACCATCATGTTATGCTAAGATACCTCCCCAAATGCTCTGTTCTTGAATTCTTCATTTGTTCTCAAAGCCTCAATTTCAGCTTTCGCAGCCAAAAGCTCCTTCTCCTTTTCTGCAGAGAGAAATGAAAAGAAAGCAGCAGACCCTTCAACGTTAAGCAATTACTCAGAAGGATTGATGAATAAAAAAACCAGAGAAGAAAAGGAAAAACCTTTAAGCTGGTTTTGCAGAGAAGAGGTGTTAGAAGCAAAAGGGTTTTCTCCTGCTGTCATTTTTACTCTCAACGGCTCCTCCAATTCTTTGTTGCAGTATAGATATGAGTTTTTGTCTAAGCAGTTAAATGATACAGAGAAGAAATGGAGGCGTTTAATATATATACACACACGCTTTTTAGAGAGAGAGAGAGGCCATTCCTTAAAGTACTTGACGTTAAGAGAAAGAGACAGAGAGAGAGTTAAACTTACTTACTTTTGTTTTCCCCATTTTCAAGCAACCGTCGACATTTCAAGCCATTGACAGTAACCAACCCTTCCCTCTACTTCTTTCTCTTTCACTACCCATTTCGATTCATTATTCATCCTCCCTTATCTTCAATTCTAAAATGCTTTCAAGTTGTTGATTTGACTCTCTCAGTTACAAAGAGTTATCACTATGGATTACACCCTCAACTAAATGAAAGGTTATAAGTTAATGTCCTTGAGATTTGGTTCATTACCATAATTACCGTCTAGCGCATATTTTTCATGTTCAAACGATAACTAATGGATATGGTTCTACTTCAAATGGTATGGTTTAATGACGAAAATGGAAATGATAAATAAACATATAATTGTGTAAGCAAGAGAAAGAGAGAATAATCCAAAAGGAGTTGGAAGGAGAAGCAGCATATGACAGATATAAAGACACTAATCATAATGATAAAGATAATTTGAATGATTGAAGTATTTCGTTTGGTGAAAACATCTTTCTTTCTTTCTCTTTTTTTTATATAAACTAAAAAATTCATATTCCCTTGTATCCTTTTGTCTTTATTAGTTTCGATAAGATTATGAATGTAGGTAACAACAGATAACAATTATGATAATCTTGAAGAAAAAAAATTAGCTTAATTGATTATTGAATCGATATGTCAATTTTTAAACATAAAAGATTATCCAAGTGAGTTT
Organism: Schrenkiella parvula; assembly: GCA_000218505.1. Taxonomy (NCBI): domain Eukaryota; kingdom Viridiplantae; phylum Streptophyta; class Magnoliopsida; order Brassicales; family Brassicaceae; genus Schrenkiella; species Schrenkiella parvula. The sequence goes on along the minus strand of CM001193.1, from coordinate 8,915,310 downwards.
GAAACTTGAAAGAAGGAAAGCAAAAGGGTGAAAAGGTGTTGCCTCAGCAATTAATAGCTTAACCGCAAAATATTGCACAAACCAAGCTTTCTTTGTATTAGTGGAAGTCACTCAATATCTCTCTTTGAATTACAAAAAAAAAGGATTTTCAAATAAATGGGACTCTCTTGCCTTCTTTGCTTCCAAGTCTTATGGTTTGGTTATTAACTTATTAGATGAAACAAGGATAAGAGCATTAGACAAACAACATTTAGTATATTGTTATTATTATATGGAGAATTAAAGGCAATAAAGGAAGCTTGAGCCTTATAAAATAAGTAAATGGAGGTGATGACCTGTACTTTGTTCAACCTTTAGTTTTGTGGGTTGGTGAACTTTTTGAAGGCTTAGCAGACAGAACCGAGAACCCAATCTGACCTGTAGATTTGGTCTTAGTTTTTTTTAGTTCACAACCTTTTGGTTAAGCCGCCAGTTAACTCATACAGTTATTACTGAAGATTATAGAACAATGACCTAAATTAATGCTTTGGCTATATTTCATTAGTAGCACCCACCGCACAACGACAGCAAATTTACAGGAGAAAAAACAACCACCAGGTTTGGTTTGTATACAAATATTTAACTAGTTGACTTGATAGTTTCTGTTACAACTTAAAACATCATTTCACATCCTCAAAAATTTACAGGCGACAGATGTCTGTGTTGTGCTCTTCTTCTTCATCCACTCAGTTTCACCACCATGTCCTACACAATCCGGTTTGGGTTTGGTTTCCAAGCAGAACATGTAGCCATGGGTCTCCTCTTCCAGAAGAGATAGAGTGCTCCTTCACGCCCTCCCAGTTTGTAGTTTTTGTCGTAACCTTTTAGCATCTCACTCGCTGCAAACCCTGCGGATGTGCTGACCGGCCAGCCCATGAACCCGGCCATCATCATTCTGACCCTCCACTTCCCTAGCACCTCGTGTCTCTCCACCCTCTCTGTCTCCTCGCATGCTATCATGTTCACTATGTCTCTCGCTACACAGTGTTGCTCTGCGCTGATCCTCTGCTTATCATCCCGTGGCCGAGCTGCATCTATCGACTCAAACATGGCTGTGTAGTAATCCAATGTCTCCACAAACCGTGACAGGAAAGGCGAGGTGTTTGTGTTGGATTCTTGCTCCACTAACGTTACAAGTTTCGGGGAGAGGCTCTTGATCAGATGCAGCAGCCTATCCCTGTGATTTTCAACACTCACGCTCTCGTCAGGCATGTGGTGCAACACGTACGGAAAGTTCACAACGACAGCAAAGCCACGGTCCACCCCAAGGTGTTCCCGCTGCACCTTGCACCCGGACATGATGGCATCATGAAACTCAAACGGGACACCGCATGACTGCGCCATCTTTGCGAGCTTCTCACCTACCAAGCTGAGTCCTCCCCCACGGGCATAGTTGGACTGTGAATCATCCACACCCGTGACACGCAACAATGGCGGTCCACCAGGGCGTTTTGCAAGCTCCTGGATGAGAAACATGTATTGTGATCCCTGAGCAATCTGGAAATCGATAATATGGATTTTGGTTTCCCCAGCCATTGCTTCTAAGATCGCAGCATTTGCAGCTGTGTATGCGAATTTCCAGTAAGGGCAGATCTCATAGAGAACTCCCATGTAAGACATCAGTTCTCTTCCTGTTGGGTCATTGCACTTCAAGGCTCTATATATATTGCTCCCAGATCCCTCAAGCCTCGCTCTAAGCCCTTCTGCCATGTAAGCGCCTAGCCGTTGGATCGGACTGCCTGAGACAGACACCATCTGTTCCAAGACATCGATAAATCCACACGCTGTAGCAAAATCCCCATCAGCCACGGCCCGAGCGCCCTCCACCAGCACCTCTTTCAAGTCCAACTGTGGAGTTAATGCCAATAGTTCATCAAAGTTCCACGACTTCCCAGCAGCGGGGCTGAAACCTGAGAATTCTTCAACTTTCGGATCACCACTCAGCAGGGAGACCTCAAGTTCCCGAATCTTACTCTTGACACCGGCTTCATCATAGACATAAGAAGACACCCCGCTCAAGGGAGATCCATCGACGTTTTCAGGGGAAGGGTGGAGATCCGAGATGCATGACTGAGACCCCTGGGGAGAAAACGGGGTCCGACCAGATGTAATGCTCACAGAAGGGGAGTCATACGAAGGAAGACTACCAGAAGCAGTGGAGGATTCGAGGGTGAAGAAGCTTTCTTTAGATGGGGTATCAGAGAAGCCATTGCTGTCTATCACTTGGAACTGAGGTGAGCAATAGACTTGAGGATACAGCATGTGCAGTCCGGCTGCACTGTGATGTTTCTGAGACGTTTGCATTGGAAAAAAAACTCAGCAACACGCACCCTCTGATCGATCTTCTTTATCTTAATGTCTCTCTACAGTGTCTCTTTTGTTTGAACCGAACCTATCTCCATGGAAAGGAAGAGAAGAACAAGTGAGCTGCAGCAGAGTAAAGCAACAAACTACAGAAAAGAAGAATCTAGTTCCAAAGATGCGTCCTTGTGAATCCAAACCAAGTCAAACATATACGACAAAAATGTACTCAAATCGCCTTTGCAACTCTGCTCACAATCAATCAATCATAGTTGTCATCAGAAAACAGATCTAACATCTTTCAGGAATCAAAAATAGAAGCTTTCCACTCTCTCTCTCTCCCTACAGAAACCACATCTAGTAGAAGGTTGGACTCAAACCCTAAATCAGGGTTTACCACTGGAATCGTACATCAGATGAAACTATTGGATTGAAAAGATTAAAACTTCAGACTCAGCGTCGTGTTTTTATACATTCATCAGCAAAAAGTTCGGTAATTTTGAATGAACACAAGATAAGACATGGACAAATCGATTTTGGTTACTGGGTATAATCGCTTGCACAAAACCAAAAACCAAACGAGTCACATCCTTCAAAACCCAACAATCAAAAAGGCACATCAAATTCAGAAACCCTATGAATCAAAAGCCTTAAACCGAGATACAAAATAGGTAAGAGTAGAGCTTAATTTATGAGAAAAAGAAGCAATTTTTAAATCCAGAAACAAATGGACATGAATAGTTTGACAATAGAAAAAAGAGAACGGGACTGAATAGATCATCAGGAAAGCTAACCTTAAGGAGATAACCTGAAGGTATTTTGTGGATTGTGGAGATTGTTGGAAGGGGACAGAGAGAAGAAGAAGGTTTCTTCGAATACTCAAGAATCAGCTTGATGAGGAAGAAGAGGACATAAAAAGTGCAAATTGTCATGACCCTCTTCTCTTGGTCCTATTAAATTGCCCCCTTTTATTCTGGTTATTTACGTAATTGCCACTCTGACCTTTGACTTTTGGACGGCAGTAGTAGCACTAACCACTGTTTATGTATTAATTATGCTCGTAATGTAGTTTCTGATTTTCTCTACTCTTGTTATCAGTTTTGCCACGTAAATTTATGATTAATTAAGAAAACAGCCAATATTTATAGAAGAGATTTTAATGAGATGAACGATCGTATATTTTATTTATTCGGTTGATTGATAATTTGATACCCTCAAATATATTTAGTGAAAATAGTGGCATGGCAAGATGTTGCCTTTGGAATTTGGCAACATAAACATAACATGCTATTTATTCATGCTGAAGTGTTCGAAAAATTATCATTAAATTAATTTTAAATGTATGGTGATGACAATTGTGATATGTCATGTTCTTTCCAAAATTTAACGAATAATGAAAAAAAACATTTTACTTTATTAAATAATGAGCTATTTACTAGATAAGCTATTTAGAAAACAAGAGAGCTAGTTTAGTCCAAATGTGCAGATTATTTTTAATAACCTTTTTATCACGTAAATATTCATCTAAATCACTGATTTTGCTTATATTTATCGTCATTTTCTGAAATTTATTTATAAATATCCTACTTTTTATAGGAATTTCAAAGTAGAAGGTTAGCTAGTGATGTACTTTAAGATCATAGAATAACATAGAGCTTCAAACAAACACGTTACTTTTATAGTTAATGATAATGAAGTTATATCAAACTTATGGATATACAAATATGACATTTGAGAAAAGCTGGAAACATTGCCATGAGCGTGGACGAATATAATATAAGGTACCAAAGTCATACTTTTAATTTATTTACTATCTATTGTCGTTTGTATTTAGTAAGACCTTAGATTTTTTTTTTAAATTTCTAAATCAATCCGTTGAAATTTGTGTTGAAGACTAATTGGTCATTATTTTGTAGTATGTTCTCCGCTTGTCAATATTGTCAAAAAAAAAGAAGAAGATTATTTTATGTTCTCAAGTTGTTGTGCTTGTAATTCTCAAAGTTTGTGGATTTTTAATTAAAAATGGTTGACAATGGATGAAACAATATGCTTTTTTTCTTTTTTTCTAGTTTGTATTATCAAGAAATTACGGAACTCAAATTGTAACATCTTAAAGATGTGTGCATAAGTGAAGATAGCAATGCAAAAAAAACGAAAAACAAAAGAGAATGTACATCAAATCTAGTTTTAGCTGTCGTGGAATCAATTAAAAGTGTGTGCTTTCAAATCAATTGATTCGAAAAATACCAATTGTCTCTCTGTCACGTATGGATTTTGAACAAGCTTTTGTTAGATTTAGATTTAGAGATCTCTAATGATGCATGTTTTAAATATTTGTTTCAGATCACATCGAGAAGGATGATTTGTACTTTGTACGGAGGTGATGGCAAAATCGTAAAAACGAAAATGAGATAAACCAAACGTGAGGGGGCAAAAGAAGAGAGAACGCGTTTGCGTCACATCACCAAACGTATTAAGGGCGTTTCATGGAACCTCCCAATCTCCTCTCATTCTCTGACACTTGTCCTTTTCCTTTTTTTATATTTTTTTTGTAATTTTTATACAAATCACAAATCTGTGTGACTTCGTTTTGCCCACAGATTTTATATTTTGTAAAGCTGAGGAAACGGACTATAAATAGTGAAACAAATCCTCTTTTTAAATCAAAACCTTTTTCTTTTTCTCCTTTTCGCGTTTTCGCAAATTAAAAAAAAAAGAGGATGAGATAGAAAAGTCTGAATTGTCGTCACTTTTTTTAATAGAGATGCCATCTCCCGACCACATCACTGTGACTCGGCATTTTATTTAGGAACAACAATTATTTCCTTCTGACAAAACTTGAACACAACAGCTTTTTTCGAATACGTAGGTTTTTATTTAAAAAACAAAAATACATAAAACTTAAAAATCAATTTCATCCTCCTCTCTAGTTCAAAATCTGCGGGTCCCGACCCATTAAACCCATTGCAGGATGAATACAGATATGATTTTTTTAACAGGTGTTGATGGTCTTAATATAAAGAGTTTTACACTATATAGCATTTTTCAAGTTTTTTTACAAAAAATAGGTATTCTGCAAGGTTTAGACATTTTTTTAGTGTGAAAAATCATTTTTCTCCTCCTTTTCTCTTTCTTTCTATCTCTTTCTCTCTCTCCTCTCTTTGTCTTTCTCTCCTCTCTTTCTCATTTTCTCTTTATCCTCCATTGTTTTCCTTTCAAATTTAATTCGAATTTTTCTTTCAAATTTGATTCAAACTTTTTTTCTGAAAGAGAAAGAAAGAAAATGGAGAGAAAGGGTCAAAAAGATCACTTTTTCCACCAAACACTTGAAAAAGTGTCTCATTTTCTAAGAATGCTCTTTTTTTAAAACAAAACTTAAAAAATGCCTCTCAATGTAATTATCTCCTTAATATACTGTGAGGTGGGTGCAGATTACGTTTTTTTTTTAAGTGGGTACCCGCATTTAAAAAATCTTGTCGTTTTTTATGTTTAAATGGTGTATCGTTTTGATATTGTAGCTGAAAAGTGTGTTGTTTTTATGTTTTAGATCAAAATGTATGTCGTTTATTCCTTTTTCTGATTTTTAAAATTTTACGGGTTACTCGCCTTACCCGCGGGATCTCCAATATTTTCGTAGGACGAATACGAATTTTAGATTTTCAGTTAAGCGGATCTAGTGAATAAATTGTAAATAAAATTTTTTAATCCAAACCTGCAACAGGGCGGATCATACGGGGCAGATCTGAACCGCAACCCATACTCATCGTTTGAATAGTTTTCAATTATACTTTTTGATATTTCTAAGATGAATATTGCAACCCCCACTCTCTTTAATATTTATTTTATCATATTTCTTGGTGGAACGACGGGACTACTGTACTCGTTCACTTTGCCAATCCCTCTTTTTGGTTCTAAAAAACGAAAACAAAAAACGGAAAAAGCTAAAGCCAAAACAAATGTAAATTATTGATAGATCACAGATAGATAAGCAACTTCTGTGAAACTACAAGCATCCAGAGAGAAAGAAAGGCTTACGTAGGAGCATGAGGCATGAGACGTTATCTAATAATCATGGAGCCCCACCACACACGGTTACTCTCTTTGATTCTTTTTTTTCTTTATTATTAATTTTACGAATACCATTAATTAAATTAATACTCATACATTAAACGTTAGATTTGCGAAATGTAGTGGAGAAGTTGTTATTTAGGTAGATGGTCAAGATGTTAAATTGTTAGTAGAAAAAATTAAAAGAATTTTATTAAATAAAACGAATTAAAAGAGAGATAAAACTACAAATAAGTATTAGAGAATCTTAAATATATAACGAAAATCTAAAGGATGGAAAAAAACAAAAAAAATGTTTGGATTTGTCATAAAGAAGAGCAAGAATAAGAAAAATGAGAGAAATAATTTGGCTATTATAAGCTGCGTTTGATTTTTTCTTTCATTGAACAATAAAGTCCACTGCTGTTTACTTTTAAATACTGCATTTCTTCTATATGATGCAACATTTATTATACATCATCATCTCTTATAGCAACAATACCTAATGATGATTTAATCACGAGGTCATCAAGTGAGAAAAATGGGATGCAAAAGGAAACTTATCTGCTCTCTCTTCATCTACTACAATACCATAACCTTATTTTCAAATGACTTTTATTTTACACAATAACACTTTTAACTTGTTCAACTCAATCTTGGATCATGGCTCCACACGGTTCTACCAAAAACCATACTACCCTCTGAGATTGAAGAGCACGATACATAAACATATATCAAGTGGAATAAACAAAATATGGGAGCATGCTTACATTTTGATTACACTTTGTTTTACCTTAAAACATATTCCCACCCTTATACCATCCTCTGCTCTCCTCTGATCTCCGTCCTACCTTTCCCTCTGAGCTTCTTGACAGCTTTACACTTTTTGAACTCGCCGATTTGACTTTACCTCCTGCGGTTGTTACAGTGCTTCTCCCTGATAAGCTCTCTTCTGCTGAATCCACCCTCTCAAACTCCTGCAAGACATATCAAAAGTTTTACTCGTCTATTTTGTAAACCAACGACCAACAGCCTGACCTTTTGTTCTCTCAAGGCTAAGATTTAAGAAGCAAGCACCTTGGGTTTCGTCTTGGTATAAGGGGTTAAGCATGGATTTAGATCTTCCAGAGCCATTCCATCAGGGCTGCCTGAGCTGAATTCCTGATAAGCATTCAATAATAGTAAGACCCTTGCTAGTATAAGTTTGTTGGTTTCAAAACTCAGATTCGTCAAAGGTTCCTACTTTTGATCTTATTTGCTTACCAGTGAATCATAGGAAGACGTTTGTGCTTGCCAGTAACAGCTTTCTGACAAGTACTTGTTTGCTTTTACCTGGTAAGAAAGAAAGAGTGAATTTAGATTCTTATTAGACAATACTACTCAGAGCTATATAGAAGATTGGACTGTTGCTGCAGCAATGCCCTGAAAAAACTTCCCAATAGTTACAACTCTGCCTCTGTTATATACTCAGATTCTAAGTTCCAGAGGCTACATGATAGACTCATAACAAGTATTCTCTTTTATTAATCCTAAAATTCACCGCTTACAAGAAGAATCAATGATCAAAACTGGAACAGAACCTAGAGCAATCGAGAGAGTAAATATAATGCTTTCTAAGTCCCAAAGGCTACATGCTATCCATTTATAAAAGAGAAACAACAAAAATACCTCAGCAAGGTCTTGAGCAATGCATTGGAGCTGGCCATTGAGTGAAATGACCTGCTTTTGAAGGTTAGGAATGATCTGCCTCGCCTGATTCAGCTCCTGCATCTGGCTGTTCGTCGAATCCGGAAACAGAACTGCGTTCTTCAGTGACTTTATCTCCTCCCGTTGCTTCAAACATAGATCCTTCAACTTCTCCACCTGCAAAAACACAGCAGAAATTTAATCCAAAATCCAAAATACTGATTGAGTTTGCCGAGAATCCAGGAATACAAATCTGGTTTCAGGCTCTAATCTGCTAATTCCTTCATGAACCTCAGTCTTAACAAGCACACATACCAAAAACCGTAAAACGCCAAACCCAAGCTTTTACGAAAGGAATGAATTTTTACTTCTTTGTTCTTCTGTTCAAGCTGAAACTTTAGTTCAGAAATTTCAATCTCTTGGTCCTTATTCATGCTCAGGAGCTCCCTCTCGCTTCGCAGAACCATAGAGAGAGTCCTCGTGTTCCCTTTGACCTCTGTCAAAGCCTTCACCTTCTCCTTCTCCTTACCGAACAGCTTCCTCTGAAGTGTCCCCAATGTGCTCTTCCCTCCTACGCCTCCTCCTCCTCTCACAGTATCAATTTTCTTCAGTTCCTCGGGAATCACGAGCTCGACCCTCTTGCTCTTGGAATTAGATTTCTTCATCTCCATCAGCTTCTTCATCACACAAGTGAGGTTTCCAGGATTAGTATCAGGCTTTACGGGTTTAGCTGTTTTGGTTAAGCAGGAAGGTTTGGATCTGACAATGGCCTTGGATGAAGATGGCTTCTTCGGTTTGGATTCGGCGGAGGAAGATAGATCTGACTGGAATGAGGAAGATAACGACGATCTAGAATCGTAAGAGTTGTATCGAGCTGCCATTTCTGGTGGGGAAAGCTCAAAAAGAAGATTGTGGTTGCAGGAGGGTCTGTGTGATTTTGAAAATGTGGAAGAAGAAGCAGAGGGAATTTGGTTTCCAATGTCCCACTCTCTTCATTTCAAATTTGGTTTCTTCTCTCTTACCAAAAAAAATGGACATTTGTTGTCTGTATTGGGCCCCAATTATGGGCTCAGAATTCTTAACCGTTTTTCTATGTGTTTATTTGAATTTTGTTATTCTTGTTGTTATTATTTGTTTTGAATTCTTATCAAATACGGTTCATAGGATAAAAACTACATGAAGTAAATTATGTTTCAAATAAATTAGATGAAAAATTTGAAATTAATATTGAATGAAATAATGTTAGTCAATCATAATGAGTCAAATGCCACATGTATGATTTCGTCATTTCGGCTAAGCCAGGTGTCACATATTCTAAATATGGTTGATTAATATTATTGTTGTTAATATTGACTTCAGTCTAACTTTGTTAGTTTATGTAGGTTTGTTAATTTATTTAAAACAAATTTTAGTTCAGAACTGAAATCGGTATTAAAATTAAAATATAAAAACACACGATAATAAAATTGTTTATGTTGAAATAGACTATTTTCCCAAAAATGAAACCATTATGGTAAAGAGTTTCGTTTTCTTTTTGGATTAATCTAAGCATTTTGTATTTAGAAGTCAGATTTGGGGCATAGGGTAAAAGATGTATGAATGAAGTTGGTGTTTGGTCCATTTAGTGTCCAAAGTTCATTAGTACGCCCTTACATACATAACACGCCGTCGTTTCCGTAGTCCTCTCGCTATTGTCTCTTTCGCTCATTCTTCTTTATTCGGTTGGGAGATAGATACAGAAGGAAAAGGAATTGGAAGAATACCAAATCATGAGGAGTTAGTAAAGAGTTGTAGTGTGAATAGAACACGTAACTGAATTAATGTGTGTAGGAGTATTATACACATACTATAATGAGAAATCAAAATCTTTTGATTCACAATATTTTCAAAAGACGAGTGTTTATTAAAAGAAAGAAACAAAATGAGCATTTAAGATTAAGAAAATAGGGAACTGTAGAGTTGCCTAGGTAGGAGGGGAAAGCATTATAGTGAGTTATCTGGTCTACAAAAGTGTTAATCTTCATAACTCCAGTGGTCCTTCTCTCATGACCCATCAACGTCTCCGACCTCACAGATAAGACCAAAGCCGCACTCTGGTGTGGCCTCTTCTCTTAAATGCCCTCTTTTGCTCCTTTCTCTATAAACACAACAAGACATGATGGTTTTGGGAACTTGTCTGATTTCCAATGCGGCTGCTATCATCTGAACCCCAACCCGAACTTACCTCTACATGTAAGTCCCAGAGTTGCAGCTGGAAGCCTTACTCTCATTCCAATGACTTTGCTGCCAACGCCTCTCTCCTTCTCATCATCGTCTTCTCGTCTCTTATCTGCGTCCTCTCTCTCCAAGCTGCCCTACGTTGTTGCCTCCGTCCAGTCCTCCAGCGGGACCCTAAACCGGACCCTGACCCTGAGGCCTCTCATTCGGAAGCTTTCCCGACACTTGTCTACTCCCCTGAGCTGAAGCTGGCAGGCACTGAAGCAGAGTGCATCATTTGCTTGTCTGAATTCCAGGACGGTGACACCCTCCGAGTTTTGGAAAGATGCAAACATGGATTCCATGTTCACTGCATCCAGCAGTGGTTCTCCTCCAACCCTTCCTGTCCCACTTGCCGTACAAACATCTTCTCCTCACCAACCTGAACTCCTTAGTCAGATGACTCAGGTCAATGCAGCTTCCTGATTTTGCCTACTTTTTCAATTTTATTTTCTTTCCCACCTCATACCTCTATCATGTTTTCCAAGCTAGTTTATTTGTTACCTTTTGTTGTTTTATTTTTATGAAATCATAAACACACACACAGAAAAGTGATATTAGGTCAATTTTGTGAACAAACAAAGGAAAAATGTGTAACGAAGCAAATGACAACATTACCTCAAAACATAGAGGGCCAAAGGCTTTATTCAATGTTGGAGTCCAAGAAATATGAAATATGAAAGGTGTTAACTTCCCACCTGTTGGATAAGAAAGAATGAGGTGTTACTGGATAAGATAATTAATACTGAGGGGGGAGAGAAGACAAAAATGAATGAGTCACATTCGGAGCATTAACTACGTTGGCATGGTATGATTCTAGCAATAGGAGAAAATTCCAAGTGCGTGCAAAAGTCTTTTCACTGTATTTATGGACAACGTTCACGAGGTATCAACACACTTCCCAGAAACTATGCTTAGATGATAAAGCATCGATTCACCGAACTCTTTCCTCTTGATTCTCCCTTAGTGTTCTAAATGAAAGCATTTTAGCTGTCCAAGACTGAAATCAGATTCCATCTCGAACTTGCATTCCCCTAGGGACAACTAGGCCGCATCTGTGACTAAAACTAAACAAACTCTGATAGTGGATTTTTCAGTGGAGAAGTGATCTTTTAGGAAAAGCTTGCTCTATATATCCTGCCATCTCTGAGACATTGTGCTTTTGCTGTAAGCTACGGAGATCACACTATGCTCGTAAATCATAAACAAGCTGTCTGTCCCAAGAGTTATTGAGATTCAGCAATTTTCAGCGCGTACTGTTTCAACTTAACCAGAATGCTCTTATTAGGTGTCACTGAAGAGAATCTGATAGAACCTTTTTCTCTCTTCTGGATCAAACATACCGCCTGGTCGATCCCCATGGTTCTCTTGTTCATCAACATCGTCTCCATCGTGAATCCTGTCTTTCTTTCGCACCACGGACTTCAAAGATTCAATACCTTTCTCTCTCTTCTTCTCTAGATTAGCCAAATATCGCCTGTGATTGTACTCATACAAACCCTGCTGCATCAGTACCCCAAATTTATCCTTGACAACAACGAGCGGGTCCTTGTGAATCAATTCTGAGCCATTATATCCTTCCCTAAGAAGCACGGTGTGAAGCTGATACTTGTTCGAGACGTAGAATATGCCTGGATGTTTCAGAAGCATACCATTTAGCTTCTCTGGCAACCCAAACTCCTTCTTGAAATGACTCAGCTTTACCACTGACAGCTTCTTCCACAGCGTCAACGAGAGTAACTCGTGCACCAGACCAACACTTCTCTTCTCACTCTCCTTTGAACCCTCGACAAGATCGCCAGGATCCTGATACGGAGATACGTAAGGAGATGCATTAAACTCCATGAACCTCTCCCACGGGTTGGTCCAAGTGGTGGGTAAAGAGCATGAGAAAATAGGCTCAGAGCCACATTCATTTGCTGCTGCTTCCACTGCGGAAATAGCCAATTCAGGTTTCCACGACAAAAGCTCGATCTCCATTGAACTCTTCCTACCACTATAGTTCACTAATCGAAACACATCCGTGTACTTAGGTAGTATCCTGATAACATAATCGTCGGTGAACCCAAAGCTCCGTTTCAACTCGTTAAGCTTCACCACATTGAGACGCTGATTAACACTCATCATAAGCAGTTTCGCAAGCCTATCTGCCAAGGCAGGCTCTTGAGCATCTTTGACCAACTCTTCTTCTTCCACAAGCGTCATCATGGGTTTCGTCAGACGACAGTAATACTCATCGTCCTCGAGATAAACGTCGAAACAACAAGGGTACTTCTTAAGCCAGTTCAAGGCCTTCCCCTGAAGATCAAGGGTCTTAAACTTCTTCTGTAGAAACTTCACCGGCGCTACCTGATTGGGACACCTTAAGATAATGTTCTTGAGCCGACTGTTAACTATCCATCTCTTGTTACGCGAGAGAGCAGATTCGAGATCAGCGTCTTTCTTCGTTGACCAAAGCGAGAATCTTCGGATTAACACTGGAATAGACTTGGAACGATGTTGGATTACAGACGAAGTACCCAGAATACCAAACAACTCGCGGGCCATAGCCATATATCAGTGTCAGTGAGCAACTCTAATTGAACATCGAAAGCTTAGTTGTTGGCATCTATTACCCAAACTCGAAATCAAATTACTGACAATGCAATTGGTTAGAAGCAAAATCAAATTGCAAAATGGCACCTTTAGAGTGAGGAATCAATGTGCTCTTAGATGGGTATCACAGGAACACAACAGAAACCCCAATTAACATAACCGAGAAAACGGCGAATTTGCCTGAGTTTTCACGAGGGAAGAGGCTGTGTGGTGACTGAGTGTGAAATGTGAATCTTCACTCAATATAGCCCTAAAACTCTAATTGGTTCTTCCAAATTAACCAAATCATTCACTAAACCAACTTTTATTTTTAATTGTGTGAAGAGTCTAATTTTCTTATTGTGAGAGTAGATCCTGTGGTTGGGAGACGAACACGTAAGCCCATAGAACGGGGTACTATAGATTAGAGCCGGGTTTCAGTGTGCTCAAACAGTTGGTCTGTACAGTAGTCTTACTTCAGACAAGTCAAACTTTAAAAGTTTTGACGATTAGATATTCTTTGACGATTCACAACAATCTTTGTCAACATCAAGACACAAAATTCTATTTCTTTTTCCATCAAGACGAAGAATCAGAAGACAGAAAAAAAGTACAGAAGACTCGAGAGAGATCTAGTGATGGGGTGCGACTCCCATGGCAATCTAAGCGACGCAGAGTTTAGCAAACCGTTGCCGTCGATAGGTATCTACGTGGCTGCTGCTTCACTGATCTGTGGAGTTGCCATGTTTGCCGATCTTCTTCACGGCTTCCGCCACCGTAAGTTCTGGTTTCCCTGCAAATTCTTCTCTCTCAACGCCACCACTCTCACTTTCATCTCTATCTGCGTCAAACTCTCTTTGGATCTCAACACTTCCATGCCCAGTCGCCAAGATCAGCTCGCTAAACTCAGCAGCAGCGTATTCTTCAGCACCGTGATGGCTAATTCCATGCCTTCTTTGGGTTTCATGGTCACTCAAGATATCCTTATGAACCTCATGGCTCTTGGGATTTTGGTTATCACGGACGTTGTCAACATCTGTATCCAATTGGGTACAGGTGCCATCTACGTATTCCCTCAAGAACACGCACTCGTTATCGTTCTCATGCTACTAATGTTTGTAGTCTTGAGTTTCTCGGCTATATCAGTCCCCGCCACAAAGCGTTTCTTAGAGCTCAAGTACAAGAAAAAGTACGAGTTTGCTGTGAAGCAATGTCCTTCGTATACAGAGAGAAGAAGAGGCGTTCCTAAGCTTAAAGAAGATCTGATGAAATTCTGGATGATGGCTCACACTTCTAGCCCTCAGTTTGTGATGACTCGCTCTGTCACTTGCACCACCTCTGGTTTCCTCTGTTTCTTGAGTGCAGTCACGTTGGCTGAAGCCATGGTCCGGTCTTATTTTCTACAACCCCGGTCACTTGGGTTCTGCAATGGAGACTCCGATTACAAATGGTCAACCACTTTGGTTCTTGTCTCCCAGGCGGCTGCAGTAGCCGTTTTCATTTAGAGCAAAGAAATCTTTGAGAGATGAGTTGAAAGTAGAGAGGTATTGGGTAGAGTGTCTTCATGAGAAGAAAGAACGTCCCTTGAACCTTCGGATGCTCCATAGTCGCTGGAGCAAGAAGCTTGCACACGACTTAAACCGATTGATACTTGATGTCTGCATTGCAACGCAGTTTGGGATAGTGTTGGCTAGCAAGTTTCTCCGTTTCATCACAGTCTACTGTGTGAGTAGGATATTGCGTTGTTGTTATATATTCAGAATCAGTTCTATCTCAAACGCTAACTCGTCCTCGGGATCAATTCCATCAACGAGACAATTTGTTCTGCATCTTGAAGGAGAGGAGGAGCTGGTGGATTATATGACACGGAGCAACCATGAGGCCACATACCACTTGATTCAAAACGGTCGGAAGAAACAACCCCTAAACTTGATAGAGCTTTTGGAGGCTACAACTCCCGACTCAAAAGGATATGAAGGGATTTTAGATTTTGACAGCGACGAGGTCGCTTCTCTAGCTTCTGGAGAGCCACCAAATTGTTGGGCCCTTCCATTGGTAACACTGACGAGTATAGCTGTCGCTCTTCCCAACATCAAGCCTTGCTCGCTGAAGAAGTTAGTGAAGGCTGTAAACGAGGCATTGGTCTATGTCAAAAAGTTTGAAAACGTCTTAGACATTGAAGGAGAGCTAGCTAATAGCAGGAAAGCTGCAGAAGTAGTTTGGTTAGGAGTTGATCTCTACCATAAGTGGCTCAACGTGAACCTTCGAAAACTATCCAAACAAGAGAGAACAACAACACCACAAGAAGTTCTTAAAGAGCTAGTGGATATAGCGAAGAAAGAGTTTACAGAGTCGTGGCAGAACAATCTGATATTGTGCATGAAGCATAAGCCTTCACGTTGGCCCATCAAGACTCTGGCAGCAAACTCTATGTACAGAATCAGCCAAACTCTTTTGAACAAGTACGAAGCAAGAAACACAGAAACTGAGGAGACTCTATTGAAAGATGTGGAAAGAATGGTATCAGACATAGTAGCAGGATGCTTTTGCAACACGGCACAAGTGATCGGAATGAAGTGTTTGGTGACGGCGGTGGAAGCAAGAGAAGCGTCGGTGAGAGAAGCGGCAATGCATCTGGGAAGAACAGAGAAGGTACTTGAGATAGTAGACAGGAGATGCATGCCTGCTCTGTCTCATCACAAAGTAGCAATGATTGATGAATGGAGAGAGTTTTATAGGAACAATAAATCCATCTCTTTCACTCATCCTTCGTCTCAATGTACCACCCGTGAACTTATTATCACATTGGATTAACACTTTAACGTCCTTAAAGAGTTGAAATTACCTTTTATGTACATGATAAATTAAAACCCATTTAAGCAATAATATGCTTTCTTTATCGGTTGATGCAATAAGTCAAACTTTCAACTTGGCCTTGTTGACAAGCTGCTTTTGAGTTTTCTATTGAAGAAGATAATTCTAAAACCATCTTGAGAAAATGTTTTGGTAAAACCAAACACTCAAACAGTGGGCAGTTTCTTGTTTCCGACCAAAAATAAATAAAATAGATGAGAACTCGAACAATTTGTCAATTTAATAATTTATATAGTACAAATCAAAGATTAGGTAAGGTTACATATTTGTATTATATTATTAGATACGTATTTGTTAATTCCAAAATACAGGGACAAGTTGAGAGATACAGAAGCGGCTAATATTCTTCATTTTCCCCTATAAAAAGTACACTTTCACTCTCACAAGGTAATACACCCAAATTCGAAGAAGAAACAAAATCATCAAAAAACTGAAATTTAATTTGTAATGGAGAACAACGAATCGGGTTCATCGTTGGGTCCGGGTGGGTTGGATCTGACCAGCGCCTTTTTCAAGCCGATCCTTAACTCCGATCCGCCTATCCCCTCCAACCGCTGTACCAAGATCTCCGTCGTCGGCGTCGGCAACGTCGGAATGGCCATTGCTCAAACCATTCTCACTCAGGATCTCGCCGACGAGATCGCACTCGTAGACGCCAAGCCTGATAAGCTTCGAGGCGAGATGCTTGATCTCCAGCACGCCGCAGCTTTCCTCCCCCGCACCAAAATCACTGCTTCCGTCGACTACGGTGTCACCGCCGGATCCGATCTCTGCATCGTCACTGCCGGCGCTAGACAGAATCCAGGCGAGTCTAGGCTCAATCTCCTTCAGAGGAACGTCGCTCTCTTCCGCCACATTATCCCTCCACTCGCCAAATCATCTCCCGATTCCATCTTGCTCATCGTCTCCAATCCCGTCGATGTCTTGACCTACGTAGCCTGGAAACTCTCTGGTTTCCCGGTGAATCGGGTGCTTGGATCGGGTACCAATCTCGACTCGTCTCGGTTCCGATTCTTAATCGCGGATCATCTCGACGTCAATGCTCAGGACGTGCAGGTCAGTTCCAACCAAATTAGGGATTTCAGTTTTGTGTTGTATCTTCAATTTCCGCTCAAACCAATTTCGTTCTCGTTATAATAGATCCAATGGTAATGCTGTGTTGTTGAGACGATCGATTATTGTTGTTTTAGGCATTCATCGTGGGAGAGCATGGAGATAGCTCGGTGGCATTATGGTCGAGCATAAGCGTGGGAGGCATCCCTGTCCTGAGCTTTTTGGAGAAGCAACAGATAGCTTACGAGAAACAAACCCTTGAAGACATCCACCAAACCGTCGTTGGCAGTGCCTATGAAGTCATAGGACTCAAGGGTTACACTTCTTGGGCCATTGGCTACTCTGTTGCCAACCTGGCTCGCACCATCCTCCGTGACCAGCGTAAAATCCACCCGGTCACGGTCCTTGCTCGTGGCTTTTATGGTGTTGACGGTGGTGATATCTTCCTCAGCCTACCGGCTCTGCTTGGACGTAACGGTGTGGTCGCTGTGACTAATGTGCATATGACTGACGAAGAGACCGAGAAGCTGCAGAAATCGGCAAATACTATATTGGAGATGCAGAGCCAATTGGGACTTTGAACATCATCTCTCTCTATCTGCTTCAAGTTTTTAACTTTTGTTTAATTATGAATTATGATCATCCCTTCCACTGATTGTTGATCTCTGTATCACACTATATGTTATGTAAATGCTTATTAATGCAGAATGATTCCAACTTTGAGTTCTTTTTGATTTTAACAAAAACAGAAGAATGATGGGAGGATAAAAGAGATTCATATGGTTTCAGCACATTTTATGTGTCAATTAGATGATAGTCCTTTTGATTTTTGATATATTGTATAATATGGTGGCAAACATTATGAATCCCAAACATTGTTATTATTGATTGATAAAATGAGGCTTCAGTGATTGCGTAATGCATATATCAGCAATGTGAAAATGATACTGTTTGTTTGTCAAATTCAGAATGATACAAACAACAAAGTGAAAATACCAATACTCTGATTTTGTTAGCTTTTATCTTTTCAGGAGTAAATTAATTGTTTACTTTCCAGCTTTGTGTGTGTGTGTGTGACCACTATGAGGCCATGAGAGCTTTGAATACCACTCAAAAGCAAAAGGGATCTGGCTCATGCTAATAAAATGGAGGAAGCATGGTGAAACCCTAGTGAATCCGTGAGAGAGACGGAGCTTTTCTGTCTTTGCATTAATCTCATTCGTAAGCCCTAGGTGTAAGGGGATACAACTACGATAGGATCGTGTGGGTCACAAGGAATTGCTGCTGAGCCCGGCCGAAGATTTGTCTCCGCTTCTGGTTGTTCCGGTGGAGACGCGGCGGATCAGGCGGAGATGAAGGGTCTTTTCAAATCAAAACCTCGGACTCCGGCTGATATTGTTCGACAGACTCGTGATCTCCTCCTCTACGCTGATCGATCCGCCTCTTCTTTCCCTGACCTTCGGGAGTCCAAACGCGAGGAAAAGGTTTTCCAATCTTTCACCTTTCATCACATTCTCCAAAATTCAGTTTTTGATTCCGCAATTTCTCCCCTGAAAATCTGATTCATCGTTCGTTGTCTGTTTCTGAAATTTTCTGATATGAACGGATAATTGTGAGATATCATCCTTTTGATACCATTTACTCGTGATTTCTGACTATTGCTTGCAGTTGGCGGAATTAAGCAAGAGCTTACGAGATTTGAAGTTAATTCTCTATGGAAACAGCGATGCTGAGCCAGTAGCCGAAGCTTGTGCACAGTTGACTCAGGAGTTCTTCAAGGGTGATACTCTTCGTCGCTTGATCACATCCCTTCCAAATTTGAACTTGGAGGTAATATCTCGTCTCATGGTTACATATAAAGAGAGACAGCCATTTTGAGATGAAGTTGTTGGCTGTATACAACACTTCAATAAGTTAATTTTTTTTTTTTAGGTTCCAGGAAAGATGCTACACAAGTTGTCGCAAATCTTCAGAGGCAACAAGTGAATTCACGGCTGATTGCAGCTGATTATCTCGAATCCAACATTGATCTTATGGATTTTCTAGTGGATGGGTGAGTTTACGAGATGGAATCATATAGTCGAGGTTGCATTAAGCATTTCGTTAGTGACTTCCGTATTAAAATTAAAAGTCTACTTTTTAAGATCTTGATCTTGAGAGGTTCGTTTAGTTATTCATATGGGGTTTCTATGATTTCTCTCAGTTTCGAAAACACAGATATGGCGTTACACTATGGTACTATGTTTAGAGAGTGCATCCGCCATCAGATTGTTGCAAAGTGAGCAAATTTTATATTTTCTTCGCTTATGACATTACATCCTATATGTTTAATTCGACAAAGAGACAATCTTTACCGAATTTGTATATAGTACAAACAATTTACTAGTCGTGTATTTGTGAAGCATATTATAATGGAAGCCGCTTCTCTTTCTGTGTTTCAGATTTGTATTGGACTCACAGCACGTGAAGAAGTTTTTTTACTACATACAGCTTCCCAATTTCGACATTGCTGCTGATGCTGCTGCAACTTTTAAGGTTCTTGTACACTGCAACATACTTGAAATTTTCCCTACAATCATGATTGATTTCTGTAAAACACGCCATCACAACTTTAGTTCTGTGAATTTTTTTCTTGCAGGAACTTCTGACAAGGCACAAGTCTACAGTTGCTGAGTTTCTCGCTAAGAATGAAGACTGGGTAAGTTCTCTTACAATGTATCAAATCATAAAATTTTGCTTGAAAGCATATGCATATGTTTCATCTACAACAGTGCGGAATGAACCAGTATCATTCTCAGCTGTTTTGGTTTACAGTTCTTTGCAGACTACAACTCAAAGCTTCTTGAATCAAGTAATTATATAACCAGACGGCAGGCTATTAAGGTAGAGTAACTTAGAGAGAGTGGTGATATCATAAATGGGTAATAACGGAAAGATAGCATTGACAGAGCATTCTAATGGATCTTAATGTGTAATTTTTTACAGCTGTTGGGGGATATATTACTAGATCGGTCAAATTCAGCTGTGATGATGAAATATGTGAGCTCAATGGATAACTTGAGAATTCTCATGAATCTTCTCAGAGTATGATGCTTTACTCGATTTCCTGAATAATTTTGTTTTCGATGTCTAGCTCTGCCAGACAGATTTAGTGTTGGAAATAAATTGAACTGGTGGATGAAAAACTCTTTTGCAGGAATCAAGCAAGACCATTCAGATAGAAGCTTTCCATGTTTTCAAGGTATTGGCAATTGGATTTTGAATCTTTTGGAATATGTCTGTGTTAAATTGATGTAGCTGAGTTTCGACAATAAAAACTTGAAGAGGCAATCCAAGTTCACTGATATTGTTGTGTTTGTACAGCTGTTTGTAGCAAACCAAAACAAACCTTCAGACATCATCAACATTCTGGTGGCAAACAGAAACAAGCTTCTGAGATTGTTGGCTGATTTCAAACTGGACAAAGGTATGGGACTTGTGTTATGAGGCTCTTGTATCACTAGTGAATGGACCTGATTCTCACCGGTAACAAACTTCTTATGTTTATGATTCATTTTTGTTTGGTGGCAGAGGACGAGAGGTTTGAAGCAGACAAAGCTCAGGTGGTGAGAGAGATTGCAAGCCTTAAGCCGCAAGATCTTGCTTGAGGACGCATATGTACACATGCCTTCTAATTTAATCTTTGAAAGACATTTTTGGAGCAGCAAAGATTGTTGTTACGTTTTAGGTAATGTCTCGCTCTCTCTCTGTCTAAGCTATTGACTGGTCTGCGTCTTTTAAATTATATAAAATCACATGTACACTCATTTAGTGTCGATAAAATAAAATGTCATTGTTATCTCTGTTCAGAAGGAAAAATAGAGGCAAAAGCCCCACATCCTGATAAAAATATCATAAATGCATATGGGAACTCGACATTTACCTATTGAAAATGGATAGATAAGCAGATAAACCATAAAAAAATCACTCTCTATGCACAAAGACAAAAAAGAACAAGTCTAATGCTAATCTTATGCATATTGAGACCGAGCCCCATTGGATGCTCCATGCTGAGCCGTTTTAGCAGATTCCTCCAGTTTCCTTCTCTTGATGACCACATACCAAGTGAAGGCTTCGAGCAGGGCGGCCACAATGGCGAGAGCAATGATGATACCAATGTAAGCGTTTCTCCACTGCTTCTTGGGATTCAATATGCCTAGCCCTTTGAACACGTTCACCACTCCCAGGATGATCAACGTGTAGCCTATCGTGTGGTGGTAAATGTTCCAGTAGAGCCTGTGTTTGTGCTCTGGTTTCGGCCTCAGAAACATCGCAAACACCTAACGTTTATCACAAACAAATTATCCAGCTTAGAAAGCAACATTATACATTACTGGCTTTCTTCTCTAGGCGAAGTGTGTCTATTATATACCTGGACTGTTGCTAGGGTGAAGAGAGCAATCCCGATAGAACGGTGGGTGCTATACTGAATCCCTGGTGAATCGCCACCGAGTTTGAGACCAGTGGCCCATCCGGCCACACCGATGATGTAAGCAGAAGCCTGGCAGAAAACGTGAATGTAGAACCAAGCAGGGTCTGCTGATTTAGCCACTCTCAAGTATCGAGCAATGATTGCTCCTATTGGCATCATAATTCCCCAGCTCACTCCGTTCAATATTCCATGTATCTAAGTCCCCCAATTATCACCAAAATCAATCATTAATCTCTGTTTTCCAAAACAAAATAGAGGAGAAAGGTCCACAGAAGAATCAACTCACGTTGCGTTTACGGAGCTTGGAACTTCCTCCAGCTCCTCCGGCAGCTGCAGAAACACCGGAAACCAGATTGAGAGTGGACATGGAACGAACATTGTTGCCAGAAGTTGGATGAGGCAGAGGACTGCTCCCAGACATTGAACCATCTTGCCACACAGTGTTAATGGTTCCACCATTCCCTAGATCCTGTGAAAGACTCAGACTTGCCAACACAACCATCTCGTTGTTCTCATAAGTTGCAGACAACCCAGAGACGTTGAAACTCAGATCACCTTCTTGTAGACTTGTCTGGTAGCTTTTAACGGGGGAAGTGTAAACCCTGACAGTACCATCTGATTGTGGATAAGCTACGATGGCCTGAGCTCCAACCATTCCCGTAGACGTCGGGTTCACGGCCCAAGCAACCCATTTGCCAGATGTGAGCTTGGTGTGGCGATAAGCGATGTGGAGAGTACTGGTGGGAGAATCGTAAGTGTAATGGAGGAAAGAATCAAGAAAAGGGAGGTCGTTGCAGGAATCAAAGACATTGTTGCTGGAGAATTTGTACTTGGAACATGTCTGAGCAAAGGACAGAGTAGTCATGGATATGGAGAGGACAAGAGAGAGACAGAGGAATTTATTCAAGAACTTCATCATTGAGATATGATCACTCACGAAAAAAAAGGACTCAGATGTTAAGAGAAGCAGATGGTTGAAGAAAGAAGAAAGAGAGAAAGAGAGATTAAATATGAAGAGAAAGTGGGGTTAGCTTTGTTGGTTAAGCTGTCTAATAGAGATCATAACTTTTCTCTCACACTTTTTTTCTTACTTCATATTACGCTTAGCTGCTATCATTTGCTAAACTTTTTTCTTTTGTAGTATGAGAAAATGTTTTATATCTATATTATAAGAGAATTATTGGCATAGTTTGTGGATCTATATATTAGATATAATGGCTAATTGCCCAAGAAATGCAAAAATAATACTCCTTCTCTAAATCAAGATCATTTTTGAAGAAAAATTACTAGTTTAGTGAGGGTTAATAATGGTTTAGAGTCAACAACAACCGATCCACACCTGTCTTGCCTGCCTTTGTATTCCACCAACTTCTTTTTATCTCTCTCTGTCAATGTATATCTCACAACTACTATTGGTTAGGCAGACATCTTCAACCTAAAAGTAAGTAAATAATTGAAAATTTTAGAGCTTAATTTGTTTGGAGTTATTGTCTTTTACTTGCACTAACTAATATGTCGAACCATACATAGTGGAGGCAAAGAGGAGTGAATGTACAGGTGAGCAACCGCACCGGTGTGTGAGAGATCCTATTACAAGTTGGTTTGGGTTTATTGAGTTTAGGCTCATTTGGTCAAACTCTCAACTGCCACCATGTGCATGTGGGACCCTTTTGTTTCCACGTGTCGACTTAGTTTTGTCCTTCGTAGTGAACACATTCCCTAGACCTGAGGCCTCGAGCCTCTCTCTCTCTCTTCATTATGCGTGAGCCTCTTTCATCAACGATAAGATGATTACAATTAAATAGTAAAAAGCACCCCAAAAAACAAATAAAAAAATAATGTCAAGAGTGGGATTTGAACCCACGCCCTTTCGGACCCGCACCTGAAGCGGGCGCCTTAGACCAACTCGGCCATCTTGACTTGTTTGTTTGGATTCCAAATGTATTTTATATATTTCAACAAAAACCAAAATTTTTATGTTCTCTACTCTTAATTTTTTTTGTTTCTTTTGTTGAATTTAATTTCAAATTGTATTTAACCCAAAAATTTTATTTTTACATGAAGTGCATCACAATTTTGATGAATAGAAAATCAAAGAAATTTGAATTTTTTTACAAATATCTTATTTTAAAAGTTTATGTGTAAACTTTTTCCGTATTTTCGATTTTTTATATTTTTTACCTATTTTCAACTTTTATATATATATAGATATTAATATATTTGGAAACTCTTGAATACAGACGAATACAAGAAACAGAAAATATGGTTTTCCTAATTCATTTACTAGTATTGATTCCTAAGGTCAAAGATTCAGTAGAACAAGTTTACAGTAGCATGAGACGAGATAGTAAGTCGTCTTATATATAACACGATAAGCCCAGAGTGGCAGAGCCCTTAACAAACGAGTAAAAGTGACTGCTAACACAGATTCAAAGACCAGCAAGGAGGAAACACAAGTAACATAATATATATAGAGGTCACATGAATTTACCGTCCGTATGCCTTTAGGAATGTAGCATGGAAATTTCTGACATTCTTTTGTTATTCACCAAAAACTGTCAAGCTGAAGTGATAGACAACGTGACTGGTTCTCAGTTAACCGACAAAGAAAGCTTATTATTGATTGCGAAGTTCAACTTATACAAAACGGTCATTATTAACTTTGACATGACCTATAGTTACTCTATGGTGAGAATGAGTTGACGAGTGGTACACTGAGACGAAGGATGAGTAGTGGAAGAGATGCATTTATTAGTCCTATAATACTCTCTCCATCCATCGATGCTGGCCACTTTCTGATGAGACAAAGCAGGTATGCATCTCCTGTCCACGATCTCAAGTATCTTCTCTGTTCTCCCTAGATGCATTGCCGCTTCTCTGACCGACGCTTCCCTCACTTCAACCGCCGTTACCAAACACTTCATTCCCACCACTCGTGCGGTGTTGCAAAAGCATCCTGCTATTATGTCTGATACCATCCTTTCCACCTCTCTGAACAGAGTATCCTCTGTTCCAATGTGTCTTGATTCGTATTTCTTCAAAAGGGTTTGGCTGATTCTGTACATCGAGTTTGCTGCCAGAATCTTGATGGGCCAGTGCGAAGGCTTCTGCTTAATGGACACCATCAGGTTCTTCTCCCACGATTCATTAAACTCTTTCTTCGCCATATCCGCGAGCTCCTTAAAAACATCTTGTGGTCTTGCTCTCTGTTGCTTGGATAGTTTTCGGAGATCTACGTTGAGCCACTTATGGTAGAGATCAACTCCTAACCAAACTACTTCAGCAGCTTTCCTGCTCTTAGCTAACTCTCCTTCAATGTCTAAGACGTCTTCGAACTTTTTGACGTAGACCAATGCCTCGTTTACAGCCTTCACTAGCTTCTTTAAAAGGCAAGGCTTGATGTTCAGAAGTGCAGCAGCGATACTCGTCAGTGTTACCAGTGGAAGAGCCCAGCAATTAGGTGGCTCTCCAGAGGTCAGAGAAGCCACCCCGTCGCTGTCAAAATCTCGAATCCCTTCAAATCCTTTTGAGATTGGATTTGTTGCCTCCAAGAGCTCTATTAAGTTTATTGGCTGTTTCTTCCGACCCTTGTGTATCAAGTGGTTTGTGGCCTCACGGTTGCTCCGTGCCATATGATTAACCAGCTCCTCTTCTCCTTCAAGATGCAGAACAAATTGCCTCGTTGATGGATTTGATCCTGGACATGACTCGGCGTTTGAGATTCTGAAGGTGAAATAACAACATAGACAGATCCTACTCACACTGTAGACGGCGATGAAACGGAGGAACTTGCTAGCCAGCACTATCCCATACTGTGTTGCAATGCATACATCAAGTATGCATCGGTGTAAGTCGTGTGCAAGCTTCCTGCTGTTGCGACCATGGAGGATCCAAAGGTTCAAGGGACGTTCTTTCTTCTCAGAGAGACACTCTACCCAATAACTCTCTACTCTCAACTCATCTCTCAAAGATTTATTTGCTCCTGAAGGACACCTCAAGTTCACTGCACTAAACCATCTGCTCGCTGGAGCAACCGTCCCTATGGCTACTGCAGCTGCCTGGGAGATAAGAACCAAAGTGGTCGACCATTTGTAATCAGAGTCTCCATTGCAGAACCCAAGCGACCCCTTGGGTTGTAGAAAGTAAGAACGGATCATCGCTTCAGCCAAAGTGACGGCACTCAAGAAACAGAGGAAACCAGAGGTTGTGCAGGTGACAGAGCGAGCCATCACGAACTGAGGGCTACAAGTATGAGCCATCATCCAGAACTTCATCAGATCTTCTTTAAGCTCAGAAAACCCTCCTCTTCTCTCCGTCTGATACAAAGGACACTGCTTCAAAGCGACCTCGTAACTCTTCTTGTATCTAAACTCTAAGAAACGCTTTGTGGCGGGTACTGTGATAGCCGAGAAACTCAAGATGACAAACATCAAAAGCGTTAGAACGATGACCAAAGCGTGTTCTTGAGGGAAAACGTATATGGCACCTGTACCCAACTGGATACAAATGTTGATAACGTCGGTGATGACCAGAATCCCAAGAGCCACGAGGTTCATGAGGAGGTCTTGAGTGACCATGAAACCCAACGAAGGCATGGAATTGGCCATCACTGCGCAGACGAAGACGTTACTGCTGAGCTTGGCGAGCTGATCCTGGCGACTAGGCATACAAGTGTTGAGATCCACGGAGAGTTTGACGCAGACGGAGATGAAGGTGAGAGTGGTGGCGTTGAGAGAGACGGACTTGCAGGGAAACCAGAACTTGCGGCTCGGAAGCCACGAAGAAGATCAGCAAACATGGCAACTCCACAGATGAGTGAAGCCGCAGCCACGTAGACACCTATCCAAGGCATCGGCTTGCTGAACTCTGTGTCGCTAAGATTGCCATAACCGTCGCACCCCACCATCGCGCTCTCGATGTTGTTCTGTTTCTTCCTCTGCTTCTTCTATTTATATGCAGAGTGAGTGAGAGAGAAAGAGACTTTCATTTAATGTTCTGTAGATAAACGTTGTTATGAACTTAATGTGCTGTAGACTCATTCAGTAACGAACTGTCAAATCAAAGCTTTGATTTTGTCTAAAGTTAGACTCATTCCCTTTTCTTGTCTCTTCCTCTCCACTGTCTCAAGTTTAGACTCATTCAGAGACGAACCGTTGATGCATTCACACTCACTCACACCTCTTCTTTGTTAACCCAGTGATGGGCCCTTGGGCTCTAAATGGGCTTAGCCCTTTCCAAATCGCTTTTTTTCCTCCTCTTTACATTTGCACATTGATGGAGCTGATCGTATAATAATTGCGGCGTCTGTAGAGTTTCACGGTGTTTTATCGGACATCTGGTTTCAGTTTATTTCTCGACAAGCCCAATTATTTGTCAGATTTTTTAGCTAAACGGGCCTTATAAATGTAAAATATAGGCCCATCTTATTGTTGATAGGAAAAACAAGCGTTTAACCAAAAAAGAAATGCTTTTGAAGTGAATTGATTTATCAAAAAACGCAACAAAATAAATCCAAATTCCCAAACATAAACAAGTGCAATGGCGGCCGCGTTTCTGCCGGCGACATCTCTCCGTCTCACTCCATTATCTACTCTCCGATTCTTATCCTTCTTCCCTGTTTCTAACCCTTCTTCTTACTCTCTCTTCCGCCCTCTACGCCGCCGGGTTCTCCCGCTTTTCGAAGGTTTTCCGGCCAATGCTCGTCGGAGATGTTTTTGCACCGTTGTTTCTGAATCTCCGGGTTCCGGCGAGGGAAAGAAGATGGAGAATAAGAACTATGAGAATCGATTTGGGAGTAAAGTCGGAGAATTTAGGAGGAAGCTGAGGATAGCTGAAGTGAAAGGAGGAGCAGACCAAGGGCTTGGTCGCGTCGGGGAGAGCCTCAGCATTATGGGTTGGGTCCGGACACTTCGATCTCAGAGCAGTGTCACATTCATCGAGGTGATTCTCAATTCCCTTCTGCTTGCCGATATATAATTTACTTTAACGCTCACAAAACCGTCGTTTGAATTATTTTTGTTTGTTTTATTTGAAGATAAATGATGGTTCATGCTTATCAAACTTGCAATGTGTGATGAATCCAGACGCAGAGGGATACGATCAGGTAATCATTGTGACCTGCGAAAATGCAAACAATGCTCATTTTACTTAAATTGAAGAGAGACATGTTCATTGCTTATGACTTGGGAGCCTTTAAATTCTAGGATTTTATATAAACCCAATGATAATCCTTAATGTCGTTTCTTTTGCTTTTGCCAATAGGTAGAATCTGGTTCCATCTTGACTGGAGCATCCATATCTGTACAAGGTACTATTGTGGCCAGCCAGGGAACAAAGCAAAAGGTGGAACTAAAGGTTGAGAAAATCATTGTGGTACGTCGTTTGCTTCTTCCACTTTGGACTTCGAACTTAAGTTCTCTGAGATTGAAAGTATACGTTTCTCTGAATTTTGTCACTTGCTCCCACTTTATCACAGGTTGGAAAGTGTGACTCTTCCTATCCAATCCAGAAGAAGAGGGTCAGCCGGGAATTTTTGAGGACCAAGGCTCATCTACGTCCAAGAACCAATACGTTTGGGGCGGTAATTTTTATTTCTGAATTGATTGTCTTTTTCAGTTACCTTTTTATAGTGTCCTGAAACTCTACACCGCAGACACTTATTGTTGCCGTCTTGGCAATTTGATGTATTCTTTCAAAAAAAGTAACATGGCTCTTATTAGAAACTGTTGTTTGTCTAGTACCTTTATGTTAAAAAACTGCTTCTGTAGTTTTTTCTGCAGTTATTCCCTTCTTCCAGGCTTTTCTCCTCCGTCTAAACGTCTGTTAAAACTTGATGGTGAACTTACTGTCTTGTGAAAAATAACCACATTCTTTGTTCTTAAACATGCATAACATCTTGTTTCAGGTGGCTAGAGTTAGGAATACTCTGGCATATGCTACTCACAAGTTCTTTCAAGAAAGTGGATTTGTCTGGGTGGCAAGCCCAATTATCACAGCATCGGATTGTGAAGGAGCTGGAGAACAGTTCTGTGTCACCACACTTGTAAGGACCTTAGCTCTCAGAATCAAAATATTCTGTAATAACCCCATTAACAACTTGATTATTATCACCAAGTACTACAACTCTCAACTCAGAAAAGAAAGGACCTAAACTGTACTTCATTTTTTCAGATTCCCAGCTCCCATGAGACCACTGATTCTCCCATTGATGTGATTCCGAAAACAAAGGGAGGGTTGATCGATTGGTCTCAGGTGTGTTCCTGCCCTATATCTTTTGTATCTTAGGAATGGTAAGAGATGAACTTGCGACTGTAACAGATTTCATGGCTGTATTCACTCCTCAGGACTTCTTTGGGAAACCAGCATTCTTGACTGTCTCTGGGCAACTCAATGGAGAAACTTATGCGACCGCTCTCTCAGATGTAAAAGATAAATTCCTCTTTGATCTTGGGCTATATTTTGGTTTGTAAGTGTCTGAACTTCTCAGCTGTATGACTTTATAGGTATACACATTTGGTCCTACATTTCGAGCTGAGAATTCCAACACCTCGAGGCACTTAGCTGAATTCTGGGTCAGCATTATTTCATCCTCCAGCCAAACTCACAATTGATTTTTTCTTACCTAAGTCCATTTTTCTGAAGACCTCTCTTTCTACGATATAAGATGATTGAACCTGAACTTGCTTTTGCTGACCTGGATGATGACATGGCCTGTGCCACAGCCTACCTCCAGTACGTCGTATGTTGCTCTCTCACTTTATATTTCCTTCAAACTATATATGAGCTTGTCAGTATTTTAACATCATCTAGAATTATGTTGATTGTAATTTATCTCTTGATATTCTGATAGGTAAAATACGTTCTGGATCATTGCAAGGAAGACATGGAGTTTTTTGATACATGGATTGAGAAAGGAATCATTCATCGTTTGAGGGTATGCCCTCTGATCTCACTCTGTGATCAGTAAAGAATATTATGTAGTTTGCACTGGCTGATAGTGTTTGTTTTTCAATTTTATTTGTGAAGGACGTAGTTGAGAAAGATTTTCTGCAGCTGGGTTACACAGATGCCATTGAACTTCTTCTGAAAGCAAACAAGAAATTTGAATTCCCGGTAAAGGCTTTACTTTCTGCTTTGGAATAGATTTGAGCTGCATATTTAGGAAAAAAAATGCAAACTTCGTTATGCATTTCTTTTTCTCATGCAAGTTGTACTGCATTTGCCTCTGAGCTAGTATTTTACCTGTGTGTCTTCGGTGTTTTCTGTGTAAATAAATAGTGATTCTGTATTCATTTTTTAGTGGGAGTTTCTTGAGATTTGAGAATGCTATTTCCGGCTGTAGAAACATCACACATTTCTTCTTCCACTTGCATGGGGGATGCTGTGTCTGATAGATCTGGTTCTTGTAGGTGAAGTGGGGCCTTGATTTGCAGAGCGAGCATGAGAGGTACATAACGGAAGAGGCATTTGGGGGTCGCCCTGTTATAATAAGAGACTATCCGAAGGAGATAAAAGCGTTTTATATGCGTGAGAATGATGATGGGAAGACAGTGGCAGCAATGGATATGCTGGTGCCTCGGGTAAGATTAAGATTATGCATAAAACAGTAAAGGAAAAATACTTGTTAGATAAGAAGAAGTTGTTGTTAATGAAATGATGTTGGGTTTGGGTAAGAAAAGATAGGGGAGCTGATAGGTGGAAGCCAAAGAGAGGAAAGGCTTGAAGTGTTAGAAGCGAGGCTTGATGAATTGAAACTAGACAAAGAGAGCTACTGGTGGTACCTCGACCTCCGCCGCTATGGTTCAGGTCTCTTTCTTCTCCTGAATCTTTTTGTTACTTTTTCTTGAATCTTCTTTGAATGGTTAAGAAAGGGAAACAAAAGATAGAAACTTGGAGGCTGATGAAGTGCTTTTGTTATTGTGTGTGTATGTATGTAGTTCCTCACTCAGGATTCGGGCTAGGGTTTGAGAGGCTGGTCCAATTTGCCACTGGAGTTGATAATATCAGAGACGTTATTCCTTTCCCGCGCTCACCTGGCTCTGCGGACTTCTGATTCATGTCTCATTTTCATTCTTTTACACATCCTTACCTCCAAATTCTTGTACTCTTATGTGCCATTAGTTATTTTAAATAATCGACCAAAAAAAAGATAATCTTTCATATTATAAAGATTTTTTTTGTATTTCTATATTTAATACATTTGAAGCCTACTTTGGCCTTTTTGTACTGAGATGTGAATCATGTGATTACCTGCAAGTTTTACACATACGAATCAACACCACTGACTTATCCAACGACTTCGATTTATTAAGAGACCTAAAGATAAAATCTTAGAGCACTGAGACAGATTATGCAACTACTCTACTGGGCTTAGCAATCAAAGACTTCAAGAGCACTCTATATCCCACTTCATTAACTGAACTAATCTCTAGCCAGAAATTTCGTACAGCCAAGTTTAAACGCAGCTAGGAGAAAGAAGCAAATGTATCAAACACATACAGTGCTTCACTCGCAGCAATCAAACCGCTCCTTAAGGGTCTTTAAATATATCTCTCTCTCGTATTGGTTCAACTAGTAACTCACTCTGCAGGGCTTTGGCTTCCAGTTAACGAACTAATAATATAGCCATAAATTCAAAGCAAGCAAAAAAGAGCCACAAGTGGGACGCATGACAAAAATCAGATACAAATGAGCAAAGTTCAAAAACAAGAATTTTTAATGCATAACACTCTACATATTTTATAAATCTCCGACCTTTTTAAATCAAAAACTCTATATAAAGGTTTAGGAGTTTTTTCAGAGTTTAGGAGATTTATAAATCTTCGCTAATGGTGCTTATAAGATAGATGATACACCACATCAGATACATAAGTAGAGTTCAATAATTTTAGAGAGTGTTGATTACAAAGTCGAATATAAAACATCGAAATTATTGTATAAACATTTATATATGCTATATATTGAAAACAAAATATTTTTTAAAAAAAATTGAATTACCAAAGTATAAAAAGACTACAAAAGTCAAATATAAAACATCGAAATTATTGTATAAGCATTTATATATGCTATATACTGAAAAAAAATATTAAAAAAAAAGAAATTTAAATGCTGTTTTTTTTTAGATAAGCCTATACAATATATAGTAACATATCGTGTCTGTACCAACCAAGAAAGAAACAAAATCTAAATAGTGAAGCCCAAATAGAAAAAAAGAAAAAACAAGAAGTTGAAATGACAATTTTGCCATCCGTCCTTAAACCCTTCTCTTCGGTCACTTTTTATCTCTCACTTTTTTATCGATTCTGCGCAAATTCATGCAAAAGAGAGAAAAAGTTACACACTGCCCAAGATTCTGAGTGAGTGTGTGGTATTGTATTCTTCGCCGTCCTTTTCGATTATGATCTTTTGTTCCTCTTTCTTTAATCTAATTTCCACTTCTGGTCAGTCATACAAACTCATTTCACTTCACTAACAAGGTGATTGGTTCATTTTTTGCTCCGATCCTTCTTTTCTTTACATTCCATATCATGAGTTTGTGATTTTTTTCTCAATCTGGGTTTTGTTTGTTGTCTAGATGATGATCGTTTGTTTGTCTCTTTCCAAAAACCAAATCAAAAGCTGGACTATGTTCACATATAAACAAATATGATCATGTTTTTTAAGCTCATCTCATATGTTCTGTTTCTTTGTAACTCTCTGTTCCCGGGAGATTTCTGGCTTTCTCTGTTCTTGAAGATAAAGTTTGAATCTTTTCTCACGCGTCTTAAGTTACAATAAGTGTTAGATAAACAAATCATAAATCATGGTGAAGCTATATATATATGAGTTTGTCGTTAGGAGAATAGAGTTTGTCGTTACCGTTTCTGGTAAACCTTAAGAGTTTCATAGTTTGGCTGTTCTATTATTGTGTCAATACAGGAGATCGTATGTGGCCCAAGAACTGATCCTCAAGGAGAAATAAATGAAGAGAAAGCATTACTTTGAGTTGAAACATACGTTTGATCCATCTCGTAAGTGCTTTAGAAGATGCTATGTTTCCTTTTTTTTACCTGAAACGTTCTGCATTTGGGTGAAGTGAGTGATTTACTATTATCTGTTTGTTGGTCTGATATGGCAGCTTTCGAGGTCTTCTGCTCGGGAACATGGAAGGCAGTGGAGAACTTACGGATCGAGAATGGATCGATGTCGATGCGACTTTTTGAAAACGGGGATGTATTGGAAGATGTAAGACCTTTTCAGAGGCTTCGTCTTAGATCAAGAAAGGCGACTTCGATGGACTGTACCTCTTTTCTACGACACGGTGTCGATGTTTGTGTTCTCTATCAGGAAAATGAAGCGACTCCAGAGCATGACTTGGAACCAGTATATATTCGCTTCCTTTGATATTTTCCTTCTTTATACCAAAACGTAAAAAGCACAACACTCTAGAAAAGGAAATAAAGAATTTTTGTTGAGACATTCTCTGTGTGTGTGGTGTAGGTTTGGGTTGATGCAAAGATTGTATCTATAGAGAGGAAGCCTCATGAATCTGAATGCTTGTGTAAGTTCTATGTCAGCATTTACATAGACCAAGGCTGCATCGGTTTGGAGAAGCATAGAATGAACAGAGCTTCGGTGCTCGTGGAACTCAACCAAATCTCCATTCTCCAGATGTTTCACAAGGAACAAACCTTGAACCGGTTCTACAGATGGAGATTCTCTGAGGACTGTGCTTCGCTGGTGAAAACAAGGTTAACACTCGGCAAGTTCTTGCCTGATCTTACGTGGCTGCTTGTTACATCAGTCCTGAAAAGCATTGTGTTTCAGATCAGAACAATTCAAGGCAAGATAGTTTATCAGATTGTGACGGGTGAAGGCGCTAGTAGTTCTTCTCTGAGTGCAATGAACATCACGTCGGAAGACGGAGTTTTCATGTCGAAGGTGGTTTTGTTCAATCCAGCTGAGGATGATACTCATGATCTCGATCTTGTTCATGTAAAACAGGAAAGTGAAGAGGAGGTAATGGAGCTGCGTCGATCCAAGAGAAGAAACGTGCGGCCCGATAGATTCGCTCACACTGAGAGTCAGCTAGATTCAAAGGATGGATGGGTAAGAATGATGCCATATAGGTACAGCACATGGACTGATGACGACGAAGATGATGACCAAGAAGATACAGATGATGAATATAACTTACCGTTATCGCATTTTATTGGGAAAAAGAGCAGCACAGATGGATTTAGTAAGAATAAAGAACGTGCGATTGTTATGGTGGACAAAACAGAGAAGAAGAAGAAGAATAAGAAGAGAAGAGATGTATCTGGTACAAATCGTGAGCTTTCGGTTATTCCCTTCACTCCTGTGTTCGAACCTATACCATTGGAACAGTTTGGTCTCAATGCAAATAGTTTCTGTGTTGGTGAATGCTCTGGAAGTCACTTGATGGATGAGATCGATAAGTATCGTAGTAAGGATGTTAAATACGGGAAGAAGAAGATGTCAGAATTGGATGAGATGGAATCTGATCTATGTTGGATTGACAATCACGGGAAGTCGGTTCAGAAAAGAAATGGACCGCATTCCCGAGTACGGTTTGCGTATGGACAAACCGGAAATTCTGATGAACCGCAGATTTATAAGAAGAGAACATTGAGCGCAGGTGCGTATAACAAGCTGATAGAATCATACATGAGTAATATTGACTCTACAATTGCAGCCAAGAAAGAAGCAAACAGTGTTGTTGAGCAGTGGGAGGAGTTAAAGAACGCCACAAGCACTTCAATGGAAGCCGAAGACAGGTCGAGCGAGGATGATGTTGATGAGGGAGAGACGTCAGAGAACGAGATGTTATGGAGGGAAATGGAACTATGTTTGGCTTCTTCTTACATTCTTGATGACAATGAGGTATACTCTTTTTGAAATCTTTAAATAGTTTCCTAACAACTTGCGTATTTAACTCGTTATATATTGGATTTGAAATTTAAGGTGAGAGTGGATAACGAGGCGTTCCAGAAAGCAACCAGTGATTGTGAACATGATTATGAATTGAATGAAGAAATCGGAATGTGTTGCAGAGTATGTGGTCATGTAGGAATGGAGATAAAACATGTTTCTGCACCTTTTGTAAGTGAAAACTCTGAAGTTATACAGCTTGTCCTTGACCAAGAGTGTTTAATCATTGAAATTTTCGATAGGCACGGCACAAAAAATGGACCACAGAGGCTAAGCATATTAACGAAGAAGACATTAATACAAAGGTGAAAGAAGATGGAGTCGAGAGCTGCAATTTCAGTATGCCTGTTGCTACCTCGGAAACTCCCTCGGCCGAAGGAAGTGACAACGTTTGGTCACTGATACCTCAGCTTAAGAGAAAGCTGCATATGCACCAGAAAAAAGCTTTCGAGTTTCTCTGGAGAAACCTAGCCGGGTCAGTGGTTCCCGCGATGATGGATCCAAGTTCAGAGAAGATAGGTGGCTGCGTTATTTCTCATTCCCCCGGAGCAGGCAAAACGTTTTTGATCATAGCGTTTCTTGCAAGTTACTTGAAGATATTCCCGGGGAAGAGGCCGTTGGTTCTTGCTCCCAAAACAACATTGTACACATGGTACAAAGAGTTCATCAAATGGGAGATTCCAGTCCCGGTTCACTTGATCCATGGCCGTAGAACCTACTGTGTGGCCAAAGAGAACAAGATTCAGTTCAAGGGAATTCCGAAACCGAGCCAAGATGTTAGTCATGTTATTGACTGTTTAGACAAGATTCAGAAATGGCATGCGCAGCCGAGTGTTCTTGTAATGGGTTACACTTCGTTTCTAACATTGATGAGGGAAGATTCCAAGTTTGCTCATAGGAAATACATGGCTAAAGTACTGAGAGAATCTCCTGGGCTTCTGGTTCTAGACGAGGGACACAACCCGAGGAGTACCAAGTCGAGACTGCGAAAGGCCTTGATGAAAGTTGACACCGGTTTGAGGATTATGCTTTCGGGTACATTGTTTCAGAACAACTTCTGCGAGTACTTCAATACATTGTGCTTGGCCAGACCCAAGTTTGTTCATGAGGTTCTAATGGAGTTGGACCAGAAGTTCGAGACCAACCAAGTTGTGCAAAAGGCGCCTCACTTGCTTGAAAACCGAGCGAGGAAATTCTTCCTTGACATTATAGCCAAGAAGATTGACACGAAAGTTGGAGATGAGCGCTTGCAGGGTCTCAACATGTTGAGGAATATGACTAGCGATTTCATTGATAACTATGAAGGAAGTGGAAGCGGAAGTGGTGATGTTCTGCCTGGTTTGCAGATCTACACATTGTTGATGAACTCCACAGATGTACAGCACAAGACTCTTACCAAACTTCAGAAGGTAATGTCAACTTACCATGGGTATCCCCTCGAGCTCGAGCTTCTCATAACCTTAGCAGCTATCCATCCATGGTTGGTCAAAACCTCTACCTGTTGTGCCAAATTCTTCAACCCTGAAGAGCTTTTCGAGATCGAGAAGCTCAAGCATGACGCCAAGAGAGGATCGAAAGTCATGTTTGTGCTTAACCTCGTGTTCCGGGTGGTCAAGAGGGAGAAAATCCTCATCTTTTGCCACAACATCGCGCCGATCCGCTTGTTTCTTGAGCTGTTTGAGAATGTTTTCAGGTGGAAAAGAGGGCGAGAGCTCCTGACCTTAACAGGGGATCTCGAGCTCTTTGAGAGAGGCAGAGTGATTGACAAGTTCGAAGAACCTGGAGGCCCCTCCCGTGTTCTGCTAGCTTCGATCACAGCCTGTGCAGAAGGGATCAGCCTAACCGCCGCTTCACGGGTGATCATGCTTGACTCGGAGTGGAATCCTTCCAAGACAAAGCAAGCAATTGCGCGCGCGTTCAGACCAGGACAGCAGAAAGTGGTGTATGTTTACCAGCTCTTGTCCAGAGGAACACTTGAGGAAGACAAATACAGGAGGACGACTTGGAAAGAGTGGGTCTCCAGTATGATTTTCAGCGAAGAATTTGTAGAGGACCCGTCTCTGTGGCAAGCTGAGAAGATTGAGGACGATGTTCTCAGAGAGATTGTAGAGGAAGACAAAGTCAAATCCTTTCATATGATTATGAAGAACGAGAAAGCTTCAACTGGATGATGATGATGATGATGCTGACGATGATGATTCTTCTAAGAGCTTGTTGTATTGTAACATAACTAATCAAATATCACAACTTTGTTTAATAATTCAGCTGTAGGATCATAATCTTAATTAATGTAAAACAAATGTATTCATCATACTACTACGTACGAGAGGAGGAAATGGAGTTGGGAAGATGATAATTGGCAATAAAAGTGTTGGTTCCTAAAACAATGTCACGAATATACATTTTCTTTTTAACTCTCTCTCTGAGACACACTGAGGGAGAGAGAACATCTGACTGACTAAATAAATATCATAAGCACACCTACAATAACATCATCTCTCCCCCAACCAACAACGAAGTTTTTTTCCGAGCATGAAATTAAATTTAAAACAACCTAACAGCAGCCGAGACTGCCTCTTTCTTCTTTTTTCACCGCTTAGGTTACTATATGCACTTGGTCTTTGCTCCTTCCACAATCTACTTGCCTGTCAAACAAAATCAACTGTCTTAGTTCAATATGGTTTCCTCGAAGTTCTCTCACTATTCGATACTATATATAGCATCACCTCTACAGTTACTTTTTGCTTTGACTTTGATGACTTTTGCTGTGTGACATCGAAGGAATCTTCGAGGTCATCATCGACGTTTGTAGACCTTCAAGTAGCTGGAGAGCAACACACAAGTTCAAAATTAAATCAGGGTTATATTACGCGATTTGATTTCAACATATAGATAGATGTAATCTCCCATATACTTACTCTAGAAGTTGGTTGAATCCTGCGAACAGATCTACGTGGCTCCATTCCATCTGATGCTTTTGAAGAATTTTCAGCCATCCCCTTATCCTCTTCAATCTTGGCTAACCTCCCTGCAGTAGGAGCCACTTTCCCTTTATTAGTAGTGCTCGAGGAGGAACTATTCTTGGAACAATTATCTTGGCCTTGGGAAGATGAGGTGGTT
The DNA here is from genome assembly GCA_000218505.1 of Schrenkiella parvula. NCBI lineage: Eukaryota > Viridiplantae > Streptophyta > Magnoliopsida > Brassicales > Brassicaceae > Schrenkiella > Schrenkiella parvula. The sequence goes on along the minus strand of CM001193.1, from coordinate 8,877,959 downwards.
TGCTCTTCCCCAGTTCCCTTGGATGGTACACTAGTAGTTGTTTCAGATGCAGGGCCCTGGTTCTCTCCGCTCTGATCAACGGCATCATCAGATTCCATATTTGAGCCTGTTGTATTACGTGAGTCCTTGCGGGGAATTATCCTAGCCGCAGCAACCGGTTTCTCTTTGGTCTTGGGCGCGGGTCTGAAAGTCTTGGGCTTCGATATCATTGTCTGTTTCTCTTTGGAAACGGTTTTAGAAGGCAATCTCCAGCTCCCTGGTCCTGGATTTTGAGGCGCAATTGATTTCACAGGCTTAGCTGGTTCCTTCCGTTCCCGAGTTTTACCGCTCGCCTCTGAAACATAGTGTTTGCTCACGTCCATGAACTTCCTTTTCTTTCCTGGTTTAGGGACACCATAAATCACCTTTGATCCCTGCATTTGCAAACCTGTTCTCTTGATTCGGAGTGGATCGGGTTTGTTCTCCTCTCTGGTACTCCTTCCAATGTTAAATGTATTCTCTGAAAGACCAAGGTCAAGAACACCAGTCTGAGGCGGTTTTTCTAAATCCGCATCATCAACAGTTTTCATTTTCGTGTCTTTTACTTCAGCCACAAGAGCAGGAGCTCCTAATCTAGGACGCTTCTCCTTTGGAGTATCACCCTGCAATTCAAATTTGTGAGTAGGCAAAATAGCCAAAGCATTTTAAAGAGAAGCTTCTAGCTCCACAAAAGACATAATACCTCGTGTGACGAGCTGATGTTTTCTCCTGAAGTAGAACATTCAATCCACTTTCCATCTATCCATACAAGAGACGGACGAAGATTCCAAGCTTTGATCGTCAGGGTATCTCCTTGCGCTGCAAAAAAAAAAATTAAGAAAAAAGGAAGTTTTGAGCACAGTGGTACAGACAAGCAGTTTAGGGCATGAAATTGAGATATCTTCATTAGACACATTCACGCACCAGGAAAATGCACAGTCACTGTATTTTCATCTTTTTTGTTCTTCTCCGTGATAACACCCTCCAACCAACTGAAGGAGAACAAAACACATGTCGATAAAGCTTCCAAAGTTCGTGGAATGAATAGGAATTCACAATACCGAATTGATAACAGATTTAGTGTTTTGGGCTGCTGTTACGAGTTCGCAATAAAACAGCAGGTAAAAGAGACGATGATAACCTGTCATGCACCCACGAGTCTACCCTGTCCCCAATTTTCCAAACAGGATCCCCAATGGCAGCTCTACGTCTCTTCCTGGTTCCTTCATATGGCATGGCAGTAACAGAACGAGCAGTTCTTATTTTCGGGGCCTCATCACCTTCACCTTTGAGTGCTACCCACTCCTTCAGCTTATCTGTTCCTGATAAAAGATAAAATAAACGAATCAACTAAAAGAGCAGTGGAGCCTCTTCATAGAAGTTTCAGTAATCAATTCTGCATACTTTCATAGTACTGCACACATAAAATAATATAATAATGAAAAGTGGGTTAGATACGGTTACATATTTATCATATACTTGGAGCAATTTGTAGAGTAAAGGATTTGTTGATGAGAGAAAACGATAAGATGGATCTCCATTGAACTACCAAATACGGATCCCTTCAAGGATAACATAAAAGGTTATGTGGTAAATTAGCAAACCTTGCTCTACAGAAAGGTCATTGAACAGCACGTAAGCTTTCCCATCCTCTAAGCTCAATACATTGGCAGAGTACCATGCAGTTCTTAATTCAGGTCCTTCCTTGAAAACCTACATAGAGAAATTTTATCTCCGTTACAAAAGGAACACAACCAACCACGACCAGTTTGCTATAGACAGTGTATACATGCAAACATAGCACAAACCTCTACATGTGAACCTTCCTTGATAGCCTCCTCGTTTGTTGTTTTCATAATCTGTTCACTTTCAATCTGGGTGTCAATCGAAGATTTTGACCCAACTTCTGGCTCGAAAACCACATCATTGTTTTTAGTCAATTCTGCACCTTTCTGACCTTTTTGTCCCTTCGTTTTCTTTCCAGTGGCACCAAATAGACCGGATAGACCATCTCCCATTCTCACAGAGCCATCCAACTCAGTCATCACAGTTCTAGGACTAGCAAAAGTTCCATCACTTGTAGCCACAGTTTCTTTTTCCAACAAACCCACTTTACAGGGCTGCACTTCCTCAGATTCTTGAGCCTGCCTCCAGTAATTACTTGGACCCGCCTCCACCAGCTTATCGAGGGATGGAGGATGACCCATTGAAACAAGTATTCCAGCTTGTGAAACCGCCTCTGATGCCAGTTCTGCTGCTTTTACAATGGAATCCATATTTTCAGCTCGCTTGGTAGCCGCTGTGGCAGCCTCAACTCTCTTCTTAGCTGCCTCTCTCGCAGCACTAAGAACTGAACTGGAGCTCACCACCGCACCTTCACCCTTCAAGATAGAAGGAGGGCTACCCAGGCCATGAATTATAATATCATTTGACTTAGGGAGTTCATTACCCTGAAAAGAAACACTTGGAAGGGATGCTTCTTCAGCCATTAATTTGGCCTGCACTGCAGCATTAGCTGCGACATTGGCGGCAGCAGCTGCAGCCTTTGCCACTGCAGCAGCAGCAGCTATGGCAACAGCAGCCGAAGCTAATCTCCCTTGAGTTTCTGGCTGGAGGCCAGCATGCCTTTGTTGGTCTATCTGCTTCCACACGTACTCACTGTGATTAACAGCTGCAGTAGCAAGAGCCGAGGCATCTTCTGCATGCATCTTAGCCTCGTTAAGTTTATCAATGGTATCTACCGACAACACAGATCTCTGCTTAACTTCAGGTACAAGGTTACCACCAAAAACTGGGGATGCCAAAGATGATTTCATTTTCTTCCCAGGGAACGTAGATACCAGGTTCATAGGGACTGCAGTGATGGAAGCAACATTGGGCAGGGTGCCTGCATTTGAAGCTAGACTACCCGGAGCAGCTGTAGTAGGTACAGATGTCGATATAGAAACAAGAGGTGAGACAACTAATTCTGTCTGCTTTAGCGAATTCAAAATGCTTGGACCAGACTCGACAGCGACTGGCATCTTCTTCCGTTTCCTTGTTTTTGTCGCAGTGGAATGTTGAGCAGGTGCTACAACGGTACTCGCTGCCTCAAGTGTTGGTGTTCCTTTGAAAACATTGCTAGAAGTTCCACTCGGAACATGCTTACCGACAGAGTAAGGCAAAGGTGATTCTTTTGTGGGAATCAATGTTGCAGATTCTGTGATCGGGAAAACGGGGAAACGAGAACCACCATCGAATCCACTAGGTTGCGGAGAAGCTAGCCAAGGATTGCGGTAAGGGAGAGGCGACATCCAAGGGGTATTATGTCCAACAATATTCGTAACTGGTGCAGGTTGGTGAGCATGCGATGAAGAAAGCAGTGGCTGGTGAGCAGCAGCAGAACCTCTCTGAATGCTACTTGATTGTAACGTATCAAGGGAAGTTGACAAACTCCATAAAGGTGATGAGAGTGGAATTATGGGCTTTGTTGCTGAACTCTCTTTGCTACTGTTGTAACCCACACACGGGATCTCTGTCTTCCCTGGAAAGGAGTTTTGGATATTTAGCTCTGGGATACAGACAACGGCAGAGCTAAGAGGTAGAATCTAAGCAGACCATAATATCTTGAAATGCATAAATAAATCAAACTAGAAACCTTGTCGAGATTGCACTGGCGTTTCAGGAGTAGAAACATGCATTTTCTGAGCCCTTACAGCACAAGCACGCCATGCTTTCTCCCAACTGCCTTTCCCACCATCTAGAGAAGTGTGGAGTTAACATACTTTGTCTTAAACATGGATAATGCCAAAGGTTAAGGAACAACAATCTTACCTGGACCACCAAATGCAGATATCATATAAGCTTCATCGGGTGCTGTTCCTTGGCTGTCACAGTAAAAAAAGCATAACAATCAAGCTTTTGTACACAGATGTGCGAAAATTTTGAATTTTAGAGTCTCGCTGACTCAACAAGACTTCAGAGCATGTAAAGAATAACAAAGAACTTACATCAGAGCTCCATAAACAAAAATCTGTGCACGTAGTTGCACTTGTTGCAAGTCTGTGAAAGGTCGACGCAAAATGCTTGAGAGAGCAGAAGAATTAAGATCCGGTATACTAGCAGTAGGGCCTGAAAGGGTGGTCCCAAACGAATTAAGAGCAGGGGTCTGAAGACTTTGCTGCTTCTCAGTAGATTGTGTGATCTGAATAGAAGAAGCAGAACTTTGATTAACAGCATTTGTTTTGCCTCCACTTTGTAAATGTTGAAAAGGTGTAGCCCCTTTTACACTATTCCCTTTTCTAGATGTCTCTTTTCCTGTAGATTTAGGTGTTCGCCTGGGTTTACGCTCAGATTTTGTTTTCGAAGACTTGTCAGATGTTTTCTCCCAGCTAGATGTTGATGGAGATCCCACCACAAGCTAGATAAACAAAACATGTGCTACGTAAGGACGGTAACAAACTAATACCACAACACTCACTTTGACTACTGATGAAAATATGTTAAGATATAAATCGGAGGTACCGGAGAGACAATAGTCGCTTGTGAAAAGTTAACAACTTTGGAAATCTCCCCTGCTTTCCTTGGACCGGAAGTCAAGTTCAGCACACTACTGAAGGTCTCATTTCTATTCAAGACCGGAGATTCCACAGACATAACACTCGAAATATTCTGATCCTCTGCCTTTTTGACACTGTTTGTCTTTGTCTTATTAAGTTGAAGTTCGGACGTCTTGACAGCTGGGAAAGAAATAACAGAAGTCCCTAAATTTGTAGCAGCATTTTCTGCTATATTCACATGGGACTTTACAAAAGGCTGAGAACTTGTAGAAGCGCAGGAATCTCCTATTTCGATTGCATCACCTGCAATATCCACAAGGACAGGTACATATTTCCAATGAGTACATAAAGTTAAATTGCACGAATCTAGAAAAAGACAAGCATTGGTCGTTCCACGATCAAGACCTTTAAGACTTTGTCAGAAGTTTCCAGTAACTGCATTCTTTAACATAGGGATATTTTTTTTACTTCAATATCACACAGATTATTGATTCTTTCGTGGAAATTAACAGTATTTATACACCTAATATGTATCTTATTAATAAACCATTAAAAAAAAATCAGAAGAAACCGCAAGAAAGAGAACTTTCTTGCTGCTGTGAAGATCATACAGACTCACCTGTGGGGTGTGCAACAGGAGTCCCAGCTGTCTTAATCCCACCGGATGCAGCAGTATTATTCTCTTCCCCGCCATCTTCCCCAGCTTCACTCCCAAGATTAGCCAAGGAGCTAGTATTAGGCTTTTCATTTATGTCATCATTGTCCAGAATTGACTGAGTCTCTGAGGAAGACGCAAAAGAAAAGAAAAAATACTACAACTTAAATCAAACCATCAAAAGGTAAACAAATTTGGTAAGGTTATGGAATGACAATATAGAAACAAACAAGCACGTGAAAATACTATGCCCCAAAATATAAAAACATTACCAGGAACGTTAACAACTTCTGTTACTAGATTTTCTTCTAAAATTATTTCTTCAGACTGCTCCAGCACAACTTGTCCAGCGGCATCAGCATCTGCTGCATCCTTTGACCCTACAGAGGCAGGACAGCCTTCGACAAATTGTGTACCTTGCTGAGTATCTTCAGTATGCTTCCTAGTTTGTTGGTCCATATGACTCCCTAAACCACTTGCATCCACAGGTGGAACGGTTTGACTTTTTTCAGGTTCACCAGATGAAACCTTCTCGGTTTCAGAGAAACTGACTTGCTCATTAGCATCAGAGGATGTATTCACCATTTGTAAATCTATTGAAGATGTGAGACTGGCAGCAGGTGCTCCATCTTGGCTTAGAGATGCTTCACATTCTTTACCATCAACCATAGTCCCTGAGAAATAAAAATACACATGTAGGGGGTTTAAAACAAGTAATCATGATATATCATTTTGCACAATGCGGCAGTATGATACCCCCAAAAGATACATATGGTATGAAGGTAGAGTATAATATCAAAAGGTTAAGGCACTATGATTACCTGACTTGTCTGTTGGACTGGTGTCAGACTGAGATATTGACTCCACCAGCTCGGAAGCAGAGTCTCTTGAAACATAACCAACAGACTCGGACACAACGGTTTCAGCCAATTCCATGCTTTGCTTGACATTAGACATGCGAGCACTACCTTCATTATTGTCATCCTTCTTAGACACATCAGATTCCGTGGATACAACCACTGAGTCCCGTTGTAAAACATAAATACTTTCTGAAGTCTCTACTGAAAGTATCTGTGTATGTGTCTCAGTCCGTATAGTGGACTCATGTTCACTTGCGGTAGTATGAGCACTGCTGACAAGGACATCTTGGCATTGGGTCCGTGAAAAGTCTAGTCCACCTACCTCATGAGTAGAGAGAGCTTGCTCCCCTCTTTCTAGTACTGTGACATCAGATAGCTCCATCTCCTTCAAATCAGTCTTTGCAGTGTGGTCGCTTATATCATTTTCATCATTGAAAGTCTCTGGAAGCAAAGTTATCTGATTATTCAACTCACCACTACCAGTAACCCCAGTCAGTACAGTTCCGACGCTACAATCAATTTCCATCCTTGATTCTGTGTTAGCTTCGTCTTCTGTTTGGTCAAGAAGACTATCAGTCGTCTGATTTCCAATCTTATCATGACCAGCAGTATCCACAGCCTCTACAGTTGCAGTATTTGAAGCTAAAACGGCATTTTTAACTTCCATGGATGAACCTTCTGCAATGGTTTGGTCAAGACTATCAGTCTCAGTTTTATCATGGCCAGCAGAATTCACAGCCTCTGCAGTTACAGTATCTGAAGCTAAAATGGCATGCTTTTCCTCCAGGGATGAATCTTCCGCTATGGTTTGCTCAAGAAGACTATCAGTTATCTCATTTCCTATCTTATCATGACCAGCAGAATTCACATCCTCTAAATTTGCGGTATTTGAAGCCGAAACAGCATTCTTTTCCTCCATCGATAACTCTTTCGCAATGGCTTGGTCAAGAAGACTATCAGTCATCTCAGTTCCTATCATATCATGACCAGCAGTATTCACACCCTCTACAGTCGCGGTATTTGAAGCCAAAACGGCATTCTTTTCCTCCATGGATGACTCTTCCGCAGTGGCTTGGTCAAGAAGACTATCAGTCGTCTCAGTTCCTATCATATCATGACCAGCAGTATTCACACCCTGTACAGCTGTGGTATTTGAAGCCAAAACAGCACTCTTTTCCTCCGTGGATGATTCTATCAAAACGCTTTGGTCAAGTAGACTGTCAGTCGTCTCAATTCCCATCTTATCATAACCAGCAGTATCCACATCCTCTACAGCCGCAGTATTTGAAGCCAAGATGACATTCTTTTCCTCCATGGATGACTCTTCCGCAACAGTTGGTGAGTCATTTTTCACCAGGACCTGTTCCTGTCCAGAATCTGTCTTTAACACAGAGGAGTCTCCTGGAGAATCATCCACCGATGGGTTGGGCTGTACGTTTGCTGTTTCCTCTTTGGAAAGAATATTCCCATGGTTTGTCTGACCAGGCTCCAATTGTTCCATTGTGCAACCTGGCTCATCCGACGATTCAGATTTCTTGGTAGTATTTTCTCTTACAATTACTTCGTCCTGCCCAACTGAATTCAAAAGCATTTCAACGGATTCCGACGAAGTAGCCTCAGACCAAACATTATTGTGCCTAGAAATGGCACAGGACTCCGTTGCAGCTGAGCTAAACACAATACCACTACTTCCACGCGAGAAATCCTCGATCCAGTTACTATCTTCGTTACCCTCGATACCAAGAAAAACCTCAGTTTCAACTAAACTGTCAAACCTCAGATGCGTGTTGAGGGTATCGTCAAAATCAAACTTTGGAATAGCATAAGGCTGCAATACTGGGGGAAATTTATTGTTAGCTTCACCAGCTAAATGGAGATTCTGGTTTTGAAAGTCATTGTCATCATAATCCATGGGTTTATTCCTGAAATAGGATGAACAAAACAGAAAAAGGAATACATATATGAACATATATACATCAAATTGCAAAATCATTTGCAGAAAAAATAAAAAGGCTCTGGTCACTTCAAGTCGAGTGATTTCAAACAGTAGGAAACGAAAAGTACCGAGACAAGAGAGTATGGAGACGCTACCTCCCTCCATTCGGTGACAAAAACCTGGCCGTGTCAGACCTCAGCTATTACCTAATCGCACGTTCATCTACTGCTCGACCAAAACACAGAAGCAAACGCGTCAATATCTTCCCTCTCGCATCCAATGGAAAACCGTTGCGTCACGAAAACCTAACTTGGCGAACCCACGGAAAAGAAATTAAATTGAAACGGTGGTAAAGAGGTTAAACTCACCGGAAAATTCAAACAGATGGAGTCGACCTAGGGTTCCGGCGAGAAACGAGGTTTGGCGAGTGAAGCAGATTTGGGAGAAAATGAGCGAGATAAATTATTCGTTTTTCTCGGCAAATGTAATGAGTTTGGTTTAAGTAAAGCACAGAATAAATAATTTAAAAAAAAACGCCGATAACATATATTTGAGAAAAGAACAGAAAAAAAGAGGGATACCGATTCTCCAGAGTGACACGTGTGGGTTTCCTGGATCCTGCGGCTAATATTGAGTTTCAGCAAAAACACTCGAAAGTTTTTTAACTTTTTACAACGTATGAATAAAATTTATTGGGTAAATTAGTGTTCATTGTTCAGTTAACGAAAATTCAAAAAAAATAAAAAAATTATTGACCGCGAGGTGAAAAAATACGAAAAATCTTTTGTTTGACACGACGACCGAAATGTAAAAGTTAAAATACTTAAATGCTGAAACGACTCCTGGGTTAGTGGATGTTGACTGGCTAATACGAAATGCAAAGCGTTTTTCAAGGATAAAATCAGAAAAGAAACATGATTGCTATATTGACGGCCTAGATTCACCTAGCAAAACATTTTGGACCATCAGATCAAACTCATATAATGCCTTTTATTATATGAAACCCATTGGGTTATTTCAATGGGCTTAGGCCCAAATAAATAACTGGCTCAAACTAGTAAGTCATTTGGGAAGGTTTAGTTTATGCGGTAGTGGGTGGAAAAAGCATTTCATTTCGTTGCTATATTGCAATTTCATAATTAAAAAAAAACTATATTCAAACATATACTAAAATAACAATGTTACTTTAAAAGTGGGGCGGAGAAAGTAGTAATTAAAAAAAAAACCCGCTCTGCATTTTATTTTAATGTTACCATCATTGTGGAGCACCTTTCTAAAATCTTAATTTTTTTCATCTCAATAGATAATCGGTCACATATGATAAATATTTGTTATGATTTCAATTTTATGTCTAACAAAGCATCGTTGGTATTTGATATAACTTCTGATAAAATAAATTATAACACAAAAAAAAGGAATACGACCATTTATCACATAATTGGTGTGACACGGCATTAGTTTAAATGTAGGATATTAACATGACAACAGAACACTCTTATCTTTACATATTATGAAATACCTTATCCTTCATTTTATTAGCACTGTTTAAAATACTTATTAGTTGTCCTTTAATCATATCCGATGTCACTAACCCTCAAATACAAACTAAATAATTGGCGGTTTGGGCGGCACCCAATAATGACCTGCCACGTAAATGGGGCCAACAACTTCATTACCTCTTTGCTATATAAACTTGGCCGAGCATAAACTACAAGCCACAATATCACATAAGCATAACGAGCTTATAATCATCAACCAAAGTCAAAAGAGTGTTTAGCTATCTCGGGGGTCAAAATGGTGAAGATTGCGATTGGAACTTTGGGTGATTCCTTTAGCGTTGCGTCTTTGAAGGCTTACTTGTCAGAGTTTATCGCAACTCTTCTCTTCGTGTTTGCTGGCGTTGGCTCTGCTATTGCTTTTGGCAAGCTAACATCCAATGCAGCCTTGGACCCGTCTGGTCTTGTCGCCGTGGCTGTGGCTCACGCCTTTGCCCTTTTCGTCGGTGTGTCCATAGCCGCTAACATCTCCGGCGGACATCTTAACCCCGCCGTGACACTCGGCCTCGCCGTCGGCGGAAACATCACAGTCATCACCGGTTTCTTCTACTGGATTGCTCAGTGCCTTGGCTCCATCGTCGCTTGTCTCCTCCTAGTCTTCGTTACCAATGGCGAGGTACACAAAAAACATACTTCAATACTTACTAAGTTACTTGTGAATGTTTTGTTCAAACGACCGTGACTAAAAAATGTTATGGGGGTCCCAAAATCCGGTTTGATTTATAACGTGTGGATTAAGTAACCGAGAATTTGTTTTGTTTCCCGGTTTTGCAGAGTGTACCGACCCATGGAGTAGCAGCTGGTTTAGGAGCCGTGGAAGGAATAGTAATGGAGATTGTGGTGACCTTTGCTCTGGTCTACACAGTCTACGCCACGGCTGCTGATCCAAAGAAGGGATCACTTGGAACCATTGCTCCGATTGCCATCGGTTTCATCGTTGGTGCTAACATCCTCGCGGCCGGTCCATTCAGCGGAGGCTCTATGAACCCGGCTAGGTCATTTGGACCAGCTGTCGTTAGTGGTGACTTCTCTCAGATATGGATCTACTGGGTGGGCCCACTCGTCGGTGGTGCACTCGCCGGACTCATCTACGGCGATGTCTTCATCGGATCTTACGCTCCGGCTCCGACCACAGAAAGCTATCCTTGATCAATCCTCTACGGGTTTAGTTTGGTTGGCTTCTTAAGCCTCAATATTTGTTTTTTTGTTGTGTGAAATGTTTGGTAGAGTTTCTTCTGATTAGAATGATTTTATGTGGAAAAAAATGATCAAAGTTGTATTTTGTGTTGGTTAATAATAAGAATTGTATTATTACAGATGTATTTCTTAATGTGAATCATGTGATCACCGATCAGAAGCTATTGAAAAACTTTCTTGGATGTGGTAATCCCAAAAGCATTTAGTAAATTCGTTTTATAATCGAGAAATGGCTGAAAAGTACCAGTGCTTGAGTCTCCAAATAGCTCTTCTTCACAACAATTATGATATTTTGTTTATCACATTTTTCAGTGAAATGGTTTTAAGTCTTAAGTCTACAAAAATTAAAATAACTAAAAATAGATAAAACTTATAAGTAAAATGGGATTTGTGTTGAATAAAACAAAAATTAAGTTTTTTAGAAAACTTGTTACTAATGCACTAGGGTTTTTAGAGAAAAAAAATTACAGAAGTAAAATGGTGGAACGCAAAAAATAATACAAATAGATTAATATTTTACCCCATCTAAAAGCTAGAGGAAAAGTAAACAATGCATATATTCCAAAATTCAATATGCGGCCCATTTATGAGGCCCATTTTAATTACTAGACTCAAAACAAACTATAAAATTGGTTTTATTGGTTGGAGATACATTTTTTTGTTTAATTTGCTTGGATACTCAACCGTTTTGAGTACTCAAAAGTGATAAATCAATAGAAATGCTAGATAGAAAAAAACATTAAAAAATTGTTAATCCGTGAAACCACTCAAAACGATAAGAGTACATAAATAGAAGTGGTCTCTTTTACGAATGATTATTATTATTTGAAGGAGCTGGTCGGTTCGGGGGAATGAATCGTGTTAGAGAACCGTCCGCTCAAAAGACAAAATGCTCTCAAACCAATGCCTTTTGTCGCCTCTTTCTGGTTTCACAAACCGTCCTACAAGATTAAGATATTACCTGAATTCATGGACAATGTTCTTAACTCCACTATAATATCTTCTCTTTGTCCACACATATATAAGAACATGGAGACGAGTTCCTAAATCTTTAAGACTCTTACGGTGACTAAACACTCCTTTAGATTTTTATTGTAATCTATCTCATTTGTTAGTCCGCACGTACTTTTGCAACTTTGTGGTTTGAATAATTCTCTCGCTCATAAAAAAAGAAAGAAAAAAAGAAAAAAGATTCTCTCTTATTGTGTAATTTGGGGTTATGCTCTTCCTCTTCTCTTCCACCTAAGTCAACATATCCTTTTCATCTCTAAAAGTTATTCCTTTTTATTATTTTCTCCCTATATTTTTAAAAAGTTTACAGTTCATTTCCAAGTTTTTATTTCTGAAACTCAAACTCAAAGCTGGTTCTCTGTTTTGATCACATGGTTTCGATCAGAGAAACATAACTCTTTGTGATTCCACGTCAGCTTTTCATCTTCGAGAAAGCTTCATTTTGGATCGCAAGATTCATCATCTTCGACTTAATAAAAAATGGAAAGTGGTGGGTTTTATTCAGATTGGAAGGATACTTCTTCTTCGTTGTTTGGATCAGAGAATATGGAGGAAGAGTTGGAAGACGAATTTCTTAGAGCTGAAGAGCTTTTCTCGTCGATTCCTCAGCCTCAGACACCAAAAGAGCCAATGGAGTTTCTGTCTAGATCCTGGAGTCTCTCTACCTCTGAAATCTCCAAAGCACTTGCACTCAAACATAGACAACAACAAGAACAGTTTTGTGTTGCTCAAAACACTCCTACTGTCTTGTTTCCTGATGCTGCTGCAGATCCACTCGTGGTACGACACTTTTCTTATCTCTTTTCTCAATTTCGATCAAACCCACTTTTTTCACAATTATGGAGAGCTTTAGAGTCAGAGACTTTTTTTTTCTTTATTTGTATATGATAATTTCACTCAGTTCCCAACGTAGTTCTTGGGGATTGGAACGGGTAGAAAAACATTATCAACTCTTTTTCATAAAACTAATACTTTGGGGTTTTGGTTTTAGGCTGGGAAGATCATGAACACGTTTGGCACACGCAGAGCAGGGACATTATCCAAATGGTTTCATCACCACAAGGAACACAGCAGCAGCAGCAACACCACCAACTATCTCAAGAAGAAGGACAAGGCGCGTGTTGAGAACGCACATGTGCATTCTGCAGTCTCTATAGCTGCTCTGGCTGCAGGTTTAGCCTCTGTGACATCTGCAAGCAATTGCAAAGGGTCAGGCTCCAAGATGGCTCTGGCTTTGGCCTCAGCCACCGAACTGTTGGCCTCACATTGTGTTGAGATGGCTGAGCGAGCCGGTGCTGACCGGGCACGTGTTGCTTTTACGGTTAGGTCATCTGTGGATATCCACAGTCCCGGTGATCTCATGACTCTCACAGCCGCTGCTGCAACGGGTAAGGCTCTTGTTCGAAACTAGTCTAGGCTTTGTTGTAGTTTCACAAGCCTTTGGCTTCTTTGGTTCATACTTGATCTGATTTTATCAAAACGGGAACTAGCTTTGAGAGGAGAAGCGGCTCTGAAGGCGAGGCAGCCAAAGGAAGCAAGGAAAAATGCAGCTATTACACCTTTTGAGAGAAGCTTCTCTGACTCTCATTGGCCTGCAAATATTCAGTTTAGATTGGAAGAACCAAATCTTCCATTTGAAGGGGAACTGATGCAATGCGCGCGAAATGGTAAGTCTCTTCTGCCTGTGAGACTGATAAATTGAAGAGTTCACTGAGATACGACAGAGTGTAACTCTTCTTTCCTGTGGTTTAACTTTCAGGAGTGCAGCGAACTAAGCGTGTCTGTGTCTATATCAACAAGAAGTCTCAGGTACAGCAGATTTGATTAGAATCCTAAACACACAACACATCGCAGTTCACTTCTGGTCCAATGCTTATTGTGCTACTTATGATTCAGGTAATGATCAAACTCAAAAGCAAACATGTTGGAGGGGCATTCTCCAAGAAGATCAAATGTAAGCATTTTCTAATCTTTCAGTTTAGATTATTTACCTGAAAGACATACATTCTGAACTTTATGTTCCTTTTTGAAGGCGTTGTCTATGGAGTCTGCGATGAGAAATCAGCTTGGCCTTACAGGAAAGAGAGGGAAAATTCAGAAGAAGTTTACTTTGGTTTGAAAACTGGACAAGGCCTCTTGGAGTTCAAGTGCAAGAGCAAGGTTCACAAGCAGAGATGGGTTGACGGGGTTCAGTCACTTCTCCGCCAAGTAAACTGCTTCGAGGCTGCCAAGTGCTCGCTGGGATCTCTGAGTCTCACCAGTCACACGTGATGCAGGATCTTGTATATATCTGAGTATATACATATATATCCACATTTTTGCTGTTGTGAGATATTTGCAAAAACTGGCAATGTACAATCTCAGTCTCTGTAACCTCAGAAGACTTTTGGATAAAGTACAACATGTTGTTCAAATGATCACATTAAGTGGTAGGAACCATTGCTATGTACAGAAAGACATCCGAGAAGAGAAGAACGATTGATATCAATTGAACCTTTTATTTCCAGTGAAATAGTTTCTGATTTGCTAAGACTAAACATTGACGCGTAAGCTCTTAAGAATAAAAATTATCTAGACGTGGTATGTATAACCTTGCTTGTATGTGGTTCATATGAAGAATCATTTGAGAGCTTTTCAAGTTGGACGTATTAGAATACAACAGTTTTGTGTGTGCCATAAGGCAATACCCGCAGTTCGCAGTATGATTTTATAGCTTTCATGAGGCACTTCTTCTCAAGGTCCTCTGATTTCTGGACGAAGCTCCTCAAATTGTCTCGGTGGGAAACTCTCTCAACCTGCAAAACTCAAATTGAGACGCTGCTGAAGAACAGTGCAACCCTCAGAACAACTAAACTAGTTGGGAGATGAATCACCATTTGTTCAATGATAGGACCTGAATCAAGTTCCTCTGTAACAAAGTGAGTTGTTGCACCAATTAGTTTCACACCTGTATCAAATGCCTACCGACAGAAAATAAATGAGTAAGAGACAGGGACAGGCTTTGAAAGATAAGGACAAGACTATAAAGTAACAGAACTCATGCTATGTAGAGCCATTAAAGAACTCAGAAACCTGTTTTGCAGGATTTCGCCCCTTGAATGATGGCAAGAGGCCATGATGGATGTTGATTACATCTTTTCCATAACCTTTCAAGAAGTTACCGGACAGTACCTGTCAAAGGAAAATGTTCCAGTTGATATCATCAGTCAAAGCTGTGAAATTTCTTTTGTTAGTTAAGCATAAATTCAAAGCAAGAACCGCCTAAAGAGAAATTTGGATTCATTTTTGGGTTGAAATAGAGAAGACGAAAGCAAACTGAAGTGAGACTCATTCATCAAAATGAGACTATCTAGGACAATGATTTCCTCACGATTTGGTCAAATAAAAGAAAACGAGCTTAGAATGGAACTGAAAATCTGATATACCTGCATGTATCTAGCGAGAACTAGAAAATCAGTATCCTTAACCAATTCCAAAATCTCCTCCTCTATCTTGTCCTGATCGGTTGTTGGCAAATAATGATATGAAATGCCATGCCTCTGAAGAAACCTCATAATATGGGTGTTTGGAGCTCTTTCATGATTGCTGATACACAAAACATTCCTGAATCATTAGTCATACATGCACACCTAATAAGACACTAAGTTCGTTGAGAAGAATAACCGGTAAACCTTATCACACATGTTATATCGACGGGAAGTTTTCCGTCTTGCCATTTATGCAACATTTCAACCAGACAATGATCCTACAGACAGAAGAATCACACAACTTCAGGAAAAAAAAACAAGAGGAGACACACTATAAAAGCATCTTTATAACATATATAATTTACCTGTTTGGACAATAGAAGAGCTATCTTGTATTTGGGGTCCAGAGAGGGCACTCTTACAACCGAGCTCATAGCATTGTATTTTTTTGCAATAGTTTGAAAATCTTCACCCATCTGGCTCCTTGGCCATCTGACTGGATCAAATATAAACTCGCTGCCCAAGAAATTACCTTTTCATCACAACTAAACCCAAAAATAGAAACCTTTAACTACATATATCCAATCTGTAAAATCAAAATACTCCAAGCTTTTAAAAGTATTCACTTTGGAGTCATTGGTTCAAAAAATTAGCCAAGAGAGTCTTTTGGAGTAAAGGCAAGATTTTTTTTAATGGAAAATTGAGAACTATACCTTCTAGAGTAGAAGACATTCTTGTTTTCAGGAACAAAAACATCGTAACCAAGAATGTTTCCTCCCTTAGCAGCAATGCAATCTGATAGTTTCGCTACAATCCCAACCACATCCTAAAGAAACAAAGAAGGAGCCAATTAGATTATGGAAGTTACGGGAAACATAAAATGAATACTCGATTGATATACGCGTACCGGGCAATGGAAGACGTGGACACCGGGGATGAGAACGGGTGAGACAGAGGAATCGAGGGACTCGCCGTGAAATTGGGAAGATTTAAAGGACCATTTCATAAATGATCCAAAAGCTGTGGCGGAGAGAGATGAGGTGGTGGAGACTCTTCGTATCATCATCGCCGCGCTGTTTCTTCTCAAGCAACTATCTTTCAGTTATGGGAGCTCCTTCGCACCATTGTTGTAGTATATCTCATCACCTTTCTTTTTATCTTTCAATTCGATTATATGTGTGATCTCTCTGTTTTGCTTTTGCACTAAAGATATAAATATTTATTTTATTTAAATATTCACAAGCACAAACAATAGTTTTGTCAGCATTTATGAAATTCAATTGGATAATGTTTCTCAAATGTTGGAAATCAATCTTTAATTATTCATTTTACCCGATATTGAGATCAGACTAAAACCAAGAGAGCTAGAGAGAGAGTGAGAGAGAGAGAGCTCGGAAATTCAGTAATGGCGGATGTTAAGGACTCAGCGATTACCAAGTATGGAATTGTAGGGATTGGTATGATGGGGAGAGAGCATCTCATCAATCTTCACCATCTTCGTGACCAAGGTCTCGCCGTCGTTTGCATCGCCGATCCCCATCCTCCCTCACAGCTCCTCGCCATTGAACTCGCCCAATCTTTTGGTTGGGAACTCAAGGTTTTTCTCATTTCTCGGAACAATCATACAAATCACAGTCATACTTATGTGTTTACGACTTAAATTTTTTGACTTGGAGAGATTCACATGTTACCCTTGTGCATGATTGTTTGATTCGTAGTGTTTGTACTTGATAAATTATTTTTGGTACTTAAATCGATTTTTGGAAGAACTTTAGGCGTTTGTAAACTCTGGATTTGAGATTTTGCCGTTGTTGTGATTTAAGGTATTCTCTGGACACGAAGAGTTGCTGAAGAGTGAGATGTGCGATGTGATCGTTGTGTCTTCTCCTAATATGACTCATCACAAGATCCTGATGGACATTATCAAGTATCCAAAAGCGCATCATGTTCTTGTTGAGAAGCCGTTATGCACCACAGTTGCAGATTGCAAACAGGTCATTTTTTCTTCTTCTTTTTTTTGGTACCAAATCTCTTTTCTTCAGTCTGATCAATCAATTCATCAAACATGTGTCTGGAATTAGGTTCTGGAGGCTGCAAAGAAAAGGTCAGATATGGTGGTGCAAGTTGGGTTAGAGTACAGATACATGCCACCAGTAGCTAAGCTTATAGAAAAAGTAAAAGACAGAGATTTTGGTAATGTCAAGATGGTAGCAATTCGAGAACATAGATTCCCTTTCTTGGTTAAGGTAGGCTCAAATAAGTTGCACTGTGTATGTAGTTTTCTACGCTTCCAGTTTTGTGTGATTGCTGAGTGAACACATCACTAGGTGAACAACTGGAATAGATTCAATGTGAACACAGGAGGGACCTTAGTGGAGAAATGCTGCCACTTCTTTGATCTAATGAGGCTCTTTGCTAGTGCAAATCCTGTATGTGTGATGGCTTCTGGAGGCATAGATGTGAACCACAAGGATGAAGTTTATGATGGGAAGGTACATTTTAATCCCACATCATTACTGAAATCAGTGTATATTATGAGCTTCATAATATATGTTTCTATGTGATATAGGTGCCTGATATAATTGATAACGCATATGTTATAATTGAGTTTGACAATGGATGCCGTGGGATGCTCGATCTTTGTATGTTTGCTGAAGGAAGCAAAAACGAGCAAGAAATCTCTGTTACTGGTGACATTGGAAAGGTAAGTTCCTTTGAAATTTTATGGGATCCTTGTGATACGATTTTAAGTCTGCAATGCAAAAAACAGAGCTGGATATTCTGTTAACCTTATTGAATTTACTGAATCCTTTTACATTATTCCCGACAGTACATATTTTCCATCTAATCTCCAAATCATATAGCATACCTACATAAGCACCATCACCTGCAGCTGTAGCTCTTGCATATAGGCCAAATAAGAATAGAGAGGCAGAGAAACGAGCATAAAGTGTTTTGTGACCAGTTCTTTGGAGTTTATTCATATGATCCATGAGTTTTGACTTTCGAGTAGGGCCAATATTTCTTCCCAACTTACTGGGCAACCATCTTGCAGGGGGAGGCACTTGTTCCAGAGGGCATAGTTCGATTTGGAAGTCGTGCAGAAGGAAGAGAACACGTGAAAACGATAAAAGCTGAGGATGAAAGAATAAAGTAAAATCTATTCATCTACATGTTGTCTTCTTGGAGTCTTACAATGTATTATAGTCTCACATCACATTCACTATCACATTCACATGATGTTGGTTATTCAGATATGAAGGGTTGCATCACGGGTCAAGTTACTTGGAACACCTCATATTCCTATCGGCAATCAGAGGTGAAGGACAAGCAGCTGTTGATTTGGAAGACGGATTGATGGCTGTTGCCATGGGAGTTGCTGCACAGCTCTCTATTCAGGAGCGCCGCTATGTATCCATTGACGAGGTCTTGTGACTTGTGATAACAAACTGTTTTGTAAATTTGGTATAATCGCTGTTCATATGTTTGCTATCAAATTTTTTGTTGTAAGATAAGCAAAGACTGAATCTTTTTGTTTGTTATTTGTATTTAAGCTTCAATTAGTAGAAGTTTTGATTGGCATCGATCGCTACAATGAGTTTACTATCCAACTCATTGTTTCGAAAAATCAATGGACATTCTCTGTTTTAAAATAATCAGGAGTTGTATGTTTAGGCACGCATCACTAATTCAGATACTGAACTTCACATTCGCCTATAACAATCAGGGCACGAATTATTTCATTTTCCCTCTCTTTCTTGGTCTACGTTTAAGCCGGTTTTCGAAATAAAAATCGGGGGTGGTCAAGTGCAAACCGGTTTCTGATAGAAAGTCACAGTGGCGCGCTTTCGACTTCATTTTCGGAAGCTCTTGTACCCCTCGCTCGATTTTCAAATTATTATCTGTGGAGCGAAAATGGAAGACGACGGGGGAGAGAGATCGAGCTTCGTCGCTGGCCTAATCGAGAACAGAGCTAAAGAGGTACGTACGGCTTCTCCATTGTTGCGATTTTGGCAGGACTATGATTCAATTTTATGTCCTCTTAGGGTCTCCATTTTTGCAACGAAAGATTTTTCTGGGATCGATCTAAGTAGGTTGGTTGTTCGAAGGTGATGTTGGATTTCTCTGGATCAGGTTGGAATGGCTGCTTTTGACTTAAGGTCCGCTTCACTGCATCTATCTCAGTATATAGAGACAAGCAGCTCGTATCAAAACACGAAGACGCTGCTGCGTTTCTACGATCCTTCTGTGATAATTGTACCTCCCAACAAACTTGCTGCCGATGGCATGGTGGGGGTTTCAGAATTGGTGGATAGATGTTACAGCACCGTTAGGAAGGTGAGATTTTCTGCCATGAGGTACTACGGAATTGGGAAATGAATGTATGTCTTTAGCTATAGTGAGAATCAATTAAGTACTCTTAATATCTTCCCTTCTTGCAGGTTGTGTTTGCCCGTGGCTGTTTTGATGACACCAAGGTTGATCCATGAACCTCTTGTAGTAAAAACATCCCGTTGATCTTTGTAGTTATGTGTTTCTAAATGTATATGCTTTTTTGGGTTGTATGTTTCAGGGTGCCGTGCTAATACAAAACTTGGCTGCGGAAGAACCGTTGGCGCTTGGTTTAGACACTTACTATAAGCAGCATTATCTCTCGTTAGCTGCTGCTGCAGCTACAATCAAATGGTGTCGACATCTTTAAACTTTTTACTTCAGTACATATATCAGTGTGGTGTTTTTTGAAATACTGAGTTTTGGTTGTGTCATGAGCAGGATAGAAGCGGAAAAGGGTGTGATAGTCACCAACCACTCACTCACTGTATGCGTTTGATTTTTTACAATTCTTGATTATCTGGTTATATGAGTTGTATATGCAGTAATTCCCCAACCTCTTGCAAAATGAGTTCATTGTTTCTTTTTGTTTTTGGGCATCGATCTGCTTCCTGCTTAAGGGTACTGATAGCAATTTTATTGATTGTGCTGCTTATGTCTAGGTAACGTTTAATGGATCCTTTGATCACATGAATATTGATGCAACTAGGTACGAGTACCTTGATATTATTTCATGTTCCTAGTCCATTGAATTATAAAAATCTGCTTCAAAAATATAAATCGTTATTTTTTATTGTTTCCTTGATTTGATGGTAGTGTTGAGAATCTGGAAATCATTGATCCATTCCATAATGCTCTTTTGGGCACTAACAATAAGAAGAGGAGTCTATTCCAAATGTTCAAGACAACAAAAACAGTTGGCGGGTATCTAGAAACACTTACTTTTTACGAGTTGAAATTACTAATTGTTTTCCTTGTGAAAAATATTGTATATGAGTTTGGCACTTCAGCATTCTAGTTGTAATCTTCAAAGTCATGTTCTTCAATCGTTTCTATATTTCTTTTTTCCTTTGACTCACTAGTCATTTTATTTTATGCATATGTTGGTCAGGACAAGGCTTCTTCGTGCCAATTTGTTGCAGCCTCTGAAAGATATTGAAACTATTAACACTCGCCTGGACTGCCTGGTTCGTATAGCTATGATTTGGATGTCATATATAACACATTAAGGAAACTAAATGATATGTCTTTAAAAGCTCAATGATCTTTGTGCAGCTACCAGGAAACTTTTGATTGTATGATGATGCATTAATCCTAAAGAAAAGTTCCTCTTCTTGGAATTGCAGGATGAGTTGATGAGCAATGAGCAACTATTCTTTGGGCTCTCACAGGTTTTACCTAAATTTCCAAAAGAGACTGGTAAGTAATTAAGAGAAAAGTGGGAAGATCCTGAACTTTTTTCGTTGCATCCAATATAAGCCTGGTTCTTCTCTTAATCACATCATTAAAAGATTCCTGGCCATCATCCACGACTTTCAGATCGAGTTCTTTGTCATTTCTGCTTCAAGCCAAAGAAAGTCACAGAAGCGGTCGTAGGTTTTGATAATACCAGAAGGAGCCAAAACATGATTTCAAGCATTATCTTACTTAAGACTGCATTGGATGCTCTGCCTCTACTTGCTAAGGTGTTTGTCTTCTCATTTTGTTTTCAGTTTTGTTTCCTTGATTTGGCAACTATGTCTATGATCTACCACTGACCTTAGTCGCACTTTGTCCCATGTAAATGCAGGTTCTAAAGGATGCAAAGTGTTTTCTCCTTGCCAATGTTTACAAGTCTGTGTGTGAAAATGATAGATATGCTTCTATCAGAAAAAAGTATGCCACTAGTGGGTCTGGCTAGTATACATTACCTATGAACTTCCTTTCTGGAAATCTTTTCCACAATTTAGAGCTTCGAAATAAGTAGAATCTTTATCGTCTTTTTATTTCAGAATTGGAGAAGTGATTGATGATGATGTTCTCCATGCACGTGTTCCTTTTGTTGCCAGAACACAGCAGTGTTTTGCTTTAAAAGCTGGAATTGATGGATTTTTGGATATTGCAAGGAGAACCTTCTGTGATACTAGTGAAGGTGAACCAACATTATGCTTCATTTTGTATTATCACTGATTTTTCCGTTTTAAAAATCTGTTCTAATCTAAATCTGGCAAACACTGACAGCAATACATAATCTGGCAAGTAAGTATCGTGAGGAATTCAACTTGCCAAATCTAAAACTCCCTTTCAACAACAGGCAGGGCTTCTTTTTCAGAATTTCGCAGAAGGAAGTTCAAGGAAAACTTCCAAACAAATTCACTCAGGTCCAAAACGCTCTTCCATTAGAAAGTTAATGTTCTATCTATATATAAGGTTTTCCTGATTTTTTTTCTTCTTGTACGTTGTATATAACCCAGGTTGTAAAACATGGGAAAAACATACATTGTTCGAGTCTGGAACTGGCTTCTGTAAGTTGAATCGTCCTAATTTCAGATACCTTGTTTCCTTGTGTGATTCTCTTTGTGCTTAATCATTTTTAGCACTTCAGGAATTGATATAGTTAGGCTCACATTAAATGAACAAAGCTCCCCTCTCAAGATTTTAATCCAGCAAAGAATTGAAACACCATGGATATTTTTGATATGAGAAGAATGAGCCCTCATCTCTAGCACAATCAGGAGCTATGTTCCTGATTCAAGAACCGAAACACAATGTTTCATTAGCCGTACATTGATCTTTGTGCAGTTGAATGTCAGGAATAAGTCTGCCGCTGGAGAGTGTTACATTCGAACAGAAACATGCCTTGAAGGTTTGATGATTGCACATTGCTCGCAACTACATGTAGTAACAGGATTTATTCTAGCCTATCAGGCTTGGTTTGTTTGTGCGTATTACATGGAACGTTTCTATATGTATGCAGCGCTAATGGATGCCATAAGGGAAGATGTCTCTGCCCTCACACTCCTAGCAGAAGTCTTATGTCTCCTTGATATGATTGTTAATTCATTTGCTCATACAATATCCACAAAGCCAGTTGATCGATACTCTAGACCTGAACTAACAGGTAGCTGACTCTCTCATTATCAGCGTATCCTCATATGCGCAATATCTTTTATACACTGCACCTTGAGGGGAATGATTGACCAATGTTTTGTGTGGAATTTACTTGTCTATATATTGTTGGCAGATAGTGGCCCATTGGCAATTGATGCTGGAAGGCATCCAATCCTAGAAAGCATACACAACGACTTTGTTGTAAGTTGTTTGAATATTTCTCATGATACTATCATCCCTCAATTTAGTCTGAGAAATCTTCTTGGTGGAAAACCTTGAAGATAGTATCAGATATTCTTTTTCTCACTAACAATGACACCCATGAAATCTTTGGAATAACATATTATGTGTTCTGCCGTTTACCAACTTTCTCTGTTGGCCATGTGCACGCTTGTTTAACTCACTGATTTTATCTTTTGCAGCCTAATAGTATCTTCATGTCAGAAGCAACCAACATGTTGGTAGTTATGGGTCCAAACATGTAAGGGAACTCTTGGTTTACTTCCTCAATTGCTGATCAACTGTCCAAAACAAGATCCTCATCGACTCATGTTTGTATTTGCATTTGACATCTCAAGGAGTGGAAAGAGCACATATCTCCAACAGGTGTGTCTAGTAGTCATTCTTGCTCAGATTGGCTGCTATGTCCCAGCTCGCTTTGCAACTATAAGGGTGGTTGACCGCATTTTCACAAGAATGGGGACAATGGATAGCCTTGAGTCAAATTCAAGCACAGTAATACTTTTAACTTCTCGCAGACATTCTCCCATACTGATAGATGATCTTTAGCAATATGATAATTTCCAAGGATTTGGCCTGTTAATGAATCCCAACAATTTTGATATTATAAGGAGAGCCTGTTAATATCACAATTCTCAATCCTTACTTTTCAATGTCACAGTTTATGACAGAGATGAGAGAGACCGCTTTTATAATGCAGAATGTCTCCAACAGGTAGTCTTTGTGAAAGCATTGATACAAGTGAAACTCCCACTCTATCTTGTTAACGCCTGAAAATGTAGGAGCTTGATAGTCATGGATGAACTAGGGAGGGCGACTTCTTCTTCAGACGGGTTAGCAATGGCATGGAGCTGCTGCGAGTATCTCTTATCACTCAAAGCGTAAGCATATAACTGAGTTTCTTCGCCGGAAGGTACTTCAGAGTAAATGCAAATGTGCTTTTTTTGTGGCAATTAAATTTCAGGTACACAGTATTTGCAACCCACATGGACAGTCTCGCAGAGTTAGCAACCATCTACCCAAATGTCAAGGTTCTTCACTTTTATGTAGACATCAGAGACAACCGCTTAGACTTTAAGGTTCTCCCTGCGTTCCTCCGCTATGGGTTTGCGGTTTTAGCTATCTACTGCTGCTAAATGTTATAGTTTCTTATCAGTTTCAACTGCGAGATGGAACCCTACATGTTCCTCACTACGGTCTTCTACTAGCTGAAGTGGCTGGTTTGCCTCATACAGTGATCGAAACTGCTAGGACCATAACCTCAAGGATCACAGACAAGGTACTGAAAATATAAGGAACTTATTTTATCCATACAGCCCGGCATATAAACAGTTAAGGTCCTTTCGTCTTGTGTTGATGATGAATGTTGTGCAGGAAATGAAAAGAATAGAGCTAAATTGTGGGAAGTACCATGAAATGCATCGGATCTACAGAGTAGCTCAAAAGTTGATATGCTTGAAATTCTCTAGACAGACGGAAGACTCAATCCGCCAAGCTCTTCAAAATCTAAAGGACAGCTTCATCGAAGGAAGGCATTAAGCGGAAGCTTATCTTTAACAATTTTATTAACTATCATCTTATTCGCCAGATTTTATTAATGATTAGAATTAAAAGTCTATTTTTATTCAAACCATGCCAGTGTATTTGGATTTAGAAAATAGAAAGTACAAGCATATCATAATAATCAATACTAGGTAAAAAGACAAAATCACCATGAAAATAAACTAAGAAAGTTGGCTTTATGGTCAGATTTAACGTTTTAAAGAACTCAAAAATTGAAAACAAACTCTTGAATGTAAAATAGTCTTCCATCCCAATGTAATTCTAGAATTCTGAGACACAAATCCACACAGAAGATATACCACTCGAGAAAACAAAACATAAAATTGATCACCGGTAACGACGGAGAGATAGGGAGTTGTTCTTCTTCCAGGTAGCCCTGCGGGAAGGTCTGTTCTTGTGGTTGTTGTGACCCTTTCCACGAAGACCACGATTCTTCTTTCCTTCTGAGGTGAGCCCTCTGAGTTCTCTGTGCTTGTGCACTGGGTTACAGATCCAGTTGATCCTGGGATCATTTCGGACGGCATTGTGTGCAGGGTCTACAAGGATAATCTCGTAATACTTGTAGGTAGAGTCCTAAATAAATCAGAGACAAGACCATCATTAATCAACCCAATTAAAAGAAGTATAGTTAACAAACAGAATCAATGCTAGAATGGATAGTGACTAAAGTGTGGTAGTTACCTCATTGAGCCAGTAGGAGTTAACGACCCTAAGGCCACCAAGTTTACGACCAGCACGTTCCTCAGCAACAGATCTCTTACTGCGCTGGAATTTGAGCTGCGTCACACCCTGGTTAGTGGGTTTACCATAAACAATACCCTTGGGAACAGGCCTCTTGCGACCTCCACGTCTCACACGAACACGGTAGACAACAAACCCCTGGAACAAGGAACCAAGAGAGTTCAGAAACACAAACTCAGTGAATAACAACACTAAACAAAGCAAAATTTGGATCCATGGCATATAAGAAAATGTATCAATCTTAGACAAGAACAGAGTCCACAGTAGATAAAGAGCTGTTCAGTCAGAAGATTGAATCGATTTCGCTGGTCTCAGGAAGTATTCCATCATGTTAACGCAGACATATCTACTTGAAAAAGGAGAATGCCTACGCGTCAAGACACCGCTTGACCAGCTATTTACAATTAAGAGCTTGATTCACGATTATCTAAAAGCTACTGAAAAATTTATAACTTGATAAAAGAGCATGAGAAGAAGGAGAAGTAGAACACCTGCTTGGCCTTGTAGCCGAGACGACGGGCTTTGTCAGGACGAGTGGGACGAACAAGACGAACAATGGAAGGCTGCTGGCGATACTCCCAGCACCTAACTCTCTGCACAAACCTCATCACATCCGACTGCTTCTTCCTCCATAGCTCCGACACGTACTTGTACGCCCCTGCCGTCAAAAATCACATTTCTTTCCTCTGTATTCACTTCTCATACAAAATCCAATGAACATAACAGAGAGAAAGAGAGAAAGTGGTGAGAGACGTACCCATTGCTGATTTCCGGCGTCGCAGTCACTTCTTCCTTCCAAACTAGGTTTCTGCTTTTATATAGATGATTCCATTGGGAGCTAGGGTTTCCCCTCACCTTCAGTGTGGCCCATTATCTTTCTTTATTGGGCCCATAACCATAGTTTTGTAAGGCCCATTACAGAATAAGCTTTTTGGCAAGGGCGTTACGGGTTCCCACTTCCCACTTTTTATTTTGTTCCTCATGAACCAATCTGATTCATTTATCATCATTAACTTAGAAACCGGGATTTACTCATAAACCGTTACGGTTTCGGACAATTAAAAAAAAAACGATAGGATAATTAGGGGAAAGTATACAAAAAAACCTTCGGGCTATGGATTCAAGATGAACAGTGCTGCTGCACAAACCCTAGATACATCATCGATTCTGTTTCTCGATATCGTCTTCTCAAAATCTCACCGAGAATCATCGAAGGTTTCGATTCTATTTCGATGAGTCTCTCCTTGGAGCCTTCTGGATTTTTCTGAATTGAAGCCAGACGATCAATTGTTAGTCTTCGCGGTTACGTCTATGTTTGTGAAGATCATTTCGAAGATTTGGAGATATCTAGCTGAGCTCTTTCCCTTCCATTAACCCGGTTCGATTCAACACGGACGTTCTCGTTCCTGAGCTTGTGGGAAATTCTCCTTGATCGGTAGATTTGGTGATGTGTTAACGCGCGTGAGAGGTTTCGTCTGTTGTAGTCGAATCAAAGAAGTAAAGAACCATATGAGTTTTCTCTTGTAGTTATTTTTTTCTGTTTTTTCGGAAATCAATTTCTGGCCTCCAATTTTTTTTCCTGGAAGGGCTGGATTAGGGTTTTTAGATCATTGTGTGTTTGTTTCATGAGCTTCTTATTGAATTAGTAATATCATATGTATCTATTCATTATCAGATAAATCTCAATGGCAATTTATTACAAGTTTAAGAGTGCCAAGGATTATGATACCATCTCCATGGATGGCCCTTTTATATCAGTTGGTTTTCTCAAAGAAAAAATTTACGAAACAAAGCATTTGGGAAGTGGTAAAGACCTTGACATTGTCATCTCTAATGCCCAAACTAACGAAGGTTTGTCTTCCTCTGTCTTACGCTATAGATATACAGTTCTCCCATCTGATTTTAATCCATAGTAGATTTGAGTCATGTGCTTTGTATTTTATCAAAAGTATGTAGATTTGGAGCATATTTGGTTTTTGCTTCCCTGCATTGTTTGTTATGAAGAGCTGTGGTGTTGTTTAGTTGTCTAGCTTAAATAAAATAGTGGCTACTTCCTTGTTAGTTGAATCATATAATTGAATTGCTTGAATCTATGATGATGACTCCATCAATCATCAGAGAGTTTTGCGGAATTTGATTCTTGATATTTCCCAGGAAACTTTTTAACTATGATATTTTCCTCCCACAAAAATGCAATCTGTAGCCTTTATATATTTTATTTTCTGCAATTTTCAGAATATCTGGATGAAGCAATGTTAATCCCCAAGAATACTTCTGTCCTAATTCGCCGGGTCCCTGGACGCCCTCGCATCAAAATTATTACCCAACAAGAGTATTTTCCGAGATTCATAATTGTTTTTAATCTCTTGTTTCTCAATTGCTTGGTTCAATCTGTGTCCCTTTTTCCTTTGACTCATGTGTAATGATGTAAATATCTACTCTTTGCAGACCAAGAGTCGAGGAGAAAGTGGAAAATGTTCAGTCTGATATGAACAATCTTATTGCTGCTGATGCAACTGCAGTGAGTTGTTTACGGCAATTTTCTCTTAGGTTTCCGTTGGCATTGACTTTGACTATCAAAGTATTAACTCACTCCTTAATCTATGTTTTAGGCTGAAGATGAGTTAGACGAGTTTGGGAATGATTTTTATTCAGTCCCTGCTGCCCCAGCTGTCCATTATAGTAACCCATATCTTGATCCTGCACCAGCCGATGGGAAAGTAGATGAAGAAACCAAACTAAAGGCGTTATTAGATACTCCAGCATTAGACTGGCAGCAGTAAGTAATATTCTTTAACGGATGAGCACGGTCATGTGAAATTTGGCAATACGATATGGTTAACCTTTTTATTTCTTTCCTGTGACAGGCAAGGTGCAGATGGTTTTGGCTCGAGCAGAGGCTATGGGAGGGGTATGGCTGGAAGGATGGGTGGACGCGGT
This sequence comes from Schrenkiella parvula, assembly GCA_000218505.1. Lineage (NCBI taxonomy): Eukaryota > Viridiplantae > Streptophyta > Magnoliopsida > Brassicales > Brassicaceae > Schrenkiella > Schrenkiella parvula. Next base: position 8,849,815 of record CM001193.1, on the reverse strand, counting down.
TTTGGTAATGATATTTCATCAATTCTTGTCCAAACTATGTCTCAGTAACATGTAAGATACTGAGTTGAGTTTTTTTTTGTTGATCAGGAATGGAAAGGAAAACGCCACCACAGGGCTATATTTGCCATCGATGCAATGTTCCTGGTATGTCAGATTTGGGAACATTTTGTTGATTAATGTTGTCTCAAGTTTGTATGGTTATAGGCTCAGAAAAAAATGTGTTTTAAGCGCATCTGTTTTCTGGCTCAGGACATTTTATTCAGCACTGTCCCACAAATGGCGATCCTGACTATAATGTTAAGAGAGTTAAACCACCTACTGGTATCCCCAAGTCTATGCTGATGGCGACTCCAGATGGCTCTTATTCATTGCCAAGTGGCGCAGTTGCAGTTTTGAAACCAAATGAGTACGTTGTAGCTTAATTAACATTTGAGATGTTGTCATATGCTACTTTTTCACATAAAATCAGTCTTGAGTGTTTTGTGCCAATTTAAACAAATTCAGGGATGCGTTTGAGAAGGAAATGGAGGGATTACCATCAACAGCACGTTCTGTCGGGGAACTTCCTCCTGAACTAAAATGCCCCTTATGCAAAGAAGTAATGAGAGATGCTGCCCTGACAAGCAAATGCTGTTTCCAAAGCTTCTGTGACAAGTGTAAGGTCTCTTGTCAAGTTGCGAATACAGCTGATGCCTTTGCTGCTCTGCAAAATCCATTAATCATTATCAAATTATCATTTACAGATCCTGACTTTTTGACTTTAATAATCTGCAACTTAGGTATCAGAGATCACATCATTACAAAGTCGAAGTGTGTTTGTGGAGCAACCAATGTACTAGCTGATGATCTTCTACCAAACAAGACCCTTAGGGATACTATAAACCGTATTTTGGAGTCTGGTAACAGTAGTGCTGAGAACGCTGGCAGCATGTGTCAAGTCCAAGGTAACTCATTCTCTCATTCGTAGTTTGTTATATTTTTGTTCCATCATTGCTAAGCTAATGCGTATCAAATCTAGACATGGAGTCTGCACGTTGTCCACCTCCAAAGGTTCTATCTCCTACTACTTCTGCTGCATCTAAAGGCGAAAAGAGACCAGCTCCTAGTAATAACAATGAGACTTCAACTCAAAAGCCGCCAGTAGATATAGCGGAGATCACAAGTGCTCCTAGGGTGTCTGAAGAAATAGTTAAAGTGGAAAAGACAGTTGATGCAACCGAAAACTTGACTGGCAAGGAAGTAGCAGTTTCTCAGGTGAATACGCAGCCCCCCAAGGAAGAAATACAACAGCAGTTTGCTTCTGGGGAGCAAGGTAATAGCTGGCAATCATTTATTTATGATACATAAAGAAGAGAAAAACTCATCTTTTGCACACTAAATTATGTGCATTGATGTTCAGCGATTAATATATTCGGTAGAGTAATGTATACTTTTGCTCTTCACCAGGAAAAAGGAAGAAAAAGAAACCTCGGATGCCTGGAACTGGTAGCTGTTTTTCCTGTTATGCTGATGGCTACTCATCCTTTTTCTTCCCAGTCTATGTTAATTGTATGGAGATGCTTAACATATTGTTTGTCTCTGTGATATGTTGCAGACATGCAGTGGAATCCCATGACGAATCTAGCGGGTCCCGACTATATGATGCCTCTGGGTCCAGACCCCAGTAATCATTACTTTAATGGTGTTCAACCCGGCTTCAATGGTGTTCAATCAGGGTTCAATGGCTTTCATCATGGTTTCAATGGGTTTACAGGCCCTTATCCTGGCGCGATGCCTCCTTATACTGGTTATGGATTAGGCCACATGGACATGTCCTATGGCGGTATGATGCATCCAGGTCCCTTTGCCGCACAGGGCTTTGGGTTCCCTAATATACCACCACCTTATAGGTATTTAACAATCGAGACTTGCACTCTCATTTCATATATGGTTTGGAACTTTTATATTCCTTATTGCTATTAAGTAAGTTAGATTACGAGCAGAGGCTATTTGACTTGAGCAGGGACCTTGCGGAGATGGGGCATCGTATGAATATCCAACGTCCTATAATGGGGAGAGAGGAATTCGAAGCTAGGAAAGCTGAAATGAAAAGAAAGCGCGAAAATGAGAGACGGTCAGAAGGGTATAGACTTTGCATTCACTGCTTTCAGGCTCATGTCTGCTGCATCATGTTAGCTAATTGTTTGCTTTTTGTGTGGTACAGAGGGAATGTTTTGAGGGAAGGTGAGAAGAGCAGAATGATGAACAACAACTTGACAGACTCGTCCTCACCCATGAAGCCAAAATCTGTATGTATCATTTTGTTGTCTCAATTATCTCTCGCTGCTCTGTCTCTCGGCCAACTGGTTTGGCTTGCAAGAGATCGCACGTTTTCAACTTCTTTCTGTCTTTTAAGTCTTATCTTTTTCGCTTTCTTCATTTATCATTACGTTAAGGAAAATGGATTGATTCCACGATTGCTAAATAGGTGTCGGCTTTATAGTTGATTGGTTTAGGTGTAATAGTCAAAGGAGACATTCAAGAGTAGATGAGGTAGAGGTGGAAAGTAATGCCATAAAATGTCATGACATTGCTATAGAATGCATAAAATGAATCAAAAGTTATTTTCCCTTAGTCTTCTCCTAGGCAGTTTTGTCACAAGTAAAACTCAATTGATCTCATAATTTTTTGCCTCTTTGATATAGACATTTATAGGGTAAAAACAAATGGGGATTTAGTAAAGCTGTAGGTAGAGTTTTTTTATTTCACCGGCTTAATATGTTTTATTCACAGTTTGTGTCACATTAAACTAACATTCTTTTCGAGTCTGTCAGAGAATTGGTCCTAAACTGACCAATTGTACGTTTTCCGCTTTGTTTTCGACCGTGTGTTTAAAATTGGATTTTCCTCTATTTTTTATTTACTTTTATTTCAATAGATAATGTTTTTATAAGTTATATATTTAAAATGTAAATATCTGAGATATTTCATTTTTAAAGCAAAAGTAAAACATTGCTTACAAAATAATTGTTCATCATAATAACTATTTAATTAAAATATATATATATATATATATACATATATATATATTCTATTTTTTGTAAAACCAAAAACACTTTTTGTAACCTTCACGTTAGGTTAAACCAGCAAAAGCTTTACCCAAGTCTTTCAGACCTATCAAAACAGAGGTTTTAAAGTGATTAGGGTCTTGATTGGTGTTTTACTTCTATGGCTGTAGAAATTATAGGTTAATTTTAATATTTTTAAAATTAATTTTATTCCAAATTTTCTTTAAAATTTTCACAGCTAAAATAACTAATTTATTTTTCTTGTAATTTGTTTTTATTAAAATCATTAATTCATGATTTTTATTATTTTTAAAGGTATATTTACTGTCCAACAGTCAAATTTTAACAACCAAATAAAAATCTACACCAAAAATCTTAATATCTTAAAATCTTAACATTTTGAAATGGTCGGGACCAAGGCCATGGTGGAAAATCTCAATCATATTTGTTTTTCTGTTTTCTAACTGAACCAGCTAAAATAGTTTTTTTAAAAATGTATTTGGAATTGGGCCTAATGTCTCCCTTATGGGGCCCAATATTCGAATTTCCGTTTCTACTGTTAATTGATTAGATGCACCTATTAATGATGCCTTGTTCTTCACTGAGCAGAGACAAGGACCTCCGCCACCGATCCCTGATTACGACCATCGTAGGCGACCGGAGAGATTATCATCAGAGCGTCAGTCATCACGGCAGAGGTTCGAGTCTCCTCCTCGAGTATCCAGCAAGAAGTCTGAGCGTGATCGTCACCGCGACCTCGATGGAGAACACGACCGCCGGGATGATGATCGAAGCCGGGAACGCCACCGGGATTCAGATCGCAAGAACCGTAAGAGATCGGAAAAGCCATCATCGGAGCCAGTTGAAGCTACCAAATCGGAGATGGATGATAACCACAAGTCTGGCGTATTCGCTCGGATAAGCTTTCCGGAGGAGGAATCTTCTGGCAAACAACGGAAAACGTCAAAGTCCTCTCCAGCGCCAGAGACATCGACGGTCGCCGCCACTTCATCGGCTCGTCGTCATAGTCGGAGGGAAATGGAGTCGGTAGAATACGATTCCAGTGACGACGAAGACAGACATTTCAAGAGGAAGCCATCAAGGTACCACGAGCGGTCTCCATCGGTGGTAGCTTCCGACGTCGGTGATGAGCATTCGCGCCATTCGAAGCGATCAAAAGGAGAAAGATGGCGGGCTTGATTGTTGCAGTTCGAAGAATGAAGATTCAGATGCATGCAAAAAAAGCCATTCACGGAGCCATGGCTTGGTAAAAATGACGAGGATGCCTTCTGACTCTGAGGTCGATGAGGATGTGTATATTATCTGGAAGCCATTAAAAAAACGTGTTTTCATTTAAAAATCTGCTTTTGTTGTGAGAATTAAAGAAAATGTTATTTTGTAATCGAATATTTGTGTAATTATAAAACGTGTTTTCATTTCTCACTACTTTCTGCTTTTGTTTAGAACAACTGTTCTTGCCCTATCATATAATCAAAGTATCCATTATTTACGAATTTAAAATACGTCTGATAATCAAGCCTGCCATATTGAAATCGCCAATTTTGTGAGAGAAACTTATGGGTCTAAACTAAGTGCGTTAAAGAGTTTTTATGGGATGATGTATAGATGTTTTTTTTTGCCAATCAAATTATATCTTCTTAATAACATTTGAGAAAACACTTTTATGAAAATGTTTGAAAAAAATATTTTTAATTACGATTTATGTCACTGATTTATTGAAAAACTATGTTTGGAAAATAATTTAAATTAGGGTAGAATTGACAGATTAAAATGTATCTGATCCAATATCCATTTAAAAAAACAAGGATCTAACATTCACATTAAACAAACCAAAATCTAAACTGGTTTAGACAATCTATTTAATTTGATTCTAAAAATTCTGCAGTAAACCAATTAACATATTTCTTTTTCAAAACTCTAAATCGACTATTTCACTATATATATAAGATAAATCATTTTCAGTAATCAAAACATTTATTGTTCTGGCTTTTATATGTACATTTTTTGGTTGATTTTAACTATTTTTTGTTAATATTTTTTATAAAAAATTTCTAACTTATACTTCTAACTACGGGTCTTTTGTCTTTTTTTAAAACACTCATTTTAAGATTTCTTTTATTTGCTCACTTTCTATTTATTTGGCTTTTGGGTTTTGATTTTCGACTTTATTTTAAATAAGATTAGTTTGAGTTTTAAATATTGGTTTAAATCATAATTTGAATTTTAAAACCCAATCACATTAGTCTGGAATTAAATTTTAATAGTGCAATTCTTATAAAATACTTCTAACTTATACCTTATAATAAAATACATATATTAAAATATTTACAAAATAACAAAACAAAAAAGAGTATTCATAGTTGGACTGATACATAGCAAAAATATATATTTTTAAATAAAATATTTATTTTTCGTTAACACTATTGAAACAAACACTTATAATATATTTTGTTTACAAAAATACAGTTTCGGACTCATTGTCATATGATAAATGATTTATATGATTGAACACTAATTTGATTGTTTTCTATCATATAAAAAAATAATCAGTACACCACAATCAACTCGCTTAGTATGATTTAGTGAATTCTCAATTGCGTGTAAGAAAGTTTCGGTCTAGCTAAAATAAAAGATTAACCGAACTGAAAGTCAATAACTAAAATATAATTCAATATTAAATTATAATGTTTTTAAACATAACTAATAAAACTATTCTCTACACTTACATGAACTAACTTATAATACAATCTAATTTTAAATTTGAAGATTTTTAATCCAAAAAAAATATATTTAAAAAACACAAAAATAATTTATAAAATATTTTTCCACAAAATAAAACGTGTTCATTAAAAAAAAATAGCATAAAACATTGCTCCACGCAAGCGCGGATAAATTGCTAGATATCTTGATAAAACACAATCGTTATTTACAGCTTGATACAAAATCAGGACAAGAATGAAAATACACAAATGGTTCAAAATAATATAGACTCCCTTGCTAAAATATCTGCACAAAAGTTGACAGTTGTATTCTTATAAAAGATGTGAATGGAGTTAAACATTGAAAACCATTTCTGACTGGTTGATAAATAATGTTGAAGCTTGAGATCTTGATGTTAACATTAATAATATTAATGATATTGAAGCTGACTCTTTTAAAAATAACTCGACAATAGCCTAAAGACCAAATGTTTTGCATTGTCTTAAGTAATGCCGAGAATTCAGCTTCTTCTGATATCAATTTCTCTTGGAATTTGCCTATTCCAATTCCGTTAGAGACCTATGCTATTCTTCTTCTGATAACATCCATATGCTATTCCGAACAATCCAACACATCAATGATATACAAAATTTTTGATGTTTTCTGAGAATGTAAAGATTTTATAAGAACAGTTTCTATCGATCACATTCATTAGTAAAACTACATGAGTTTATATTTTATGTATATGTATATATATAATTTCAGATTTTAGTTAATCCTTTACGTGTAACTATTAACAATTGATTTGCACTATTATTGGTAAATCAACACCTCATGAGGAATCCATATGCAGAGAACCAAACAATATCTTGAATATACAACTAGACATGGCGCAGCTAGTCAAAATATAATAAAGACCAACAATATTATTTCAGCCGACAATGTTCTCATGACTTAAACAAGTCTCCACCACAACCATACGTCTATAGTTCTCCACCTCCTCCGCCTTATTATTCTCCTTCGCCGCAAGTAGAACACAAGTCTCCACCACCGCAATACATCTACAGCTCTCCACCTGAACACAAGTCTCCACCACCTCCATATTAATCCTCGTCACCTAAAGTTATTTATAAGTTTCCACTACCATCATACATTTACAAAGTTTTTTATTATTGATTTTTATTTTGTTAACAAGTAACATAATTACTATTATTTCCCTTGATTATTTTGTATTTTGATTTTTCTGTGGTAGCTTCTTCGACTATCTTGTTAAGATTTTATCAAAGCAATAAATTTTGGCTACATGTACCACTAAAAATAGGGCTGAAAATAATTCATAATATTAAGGGTTAGAAACCCATGCTTTATGAGTTTCTTTCAAAGTCCAGACCTAAAAAATATTAAAACGAGGTAACACGTTCAACTTGGCTCACTTCATTATTAGTTAGGTCTATCATTGCTCAACTCAGTCCAACTCGTTAGTTGTATTAGTTTATCTTCATCAACTCGAACTTGGATCATAGTGAACTTCCTGTTAAGACTTGAGAACATGCAAAGACTAACAAATAATTTTTATCATCAACAAAAATCTGTGAACGTACTTGCAATTCTCTGATATATCGAACGCAAAACACTTGAGAGAGCACAAGAATTCAGATCTTTCATTGGATTCAGTGCTTGCAGATGATGACTTTGGTGAGAGGGAAAGGTCAGCTTGTTCGGAATATATAGACGTAATAGAGCAGTGAAAAAGGGATAGAGATGCAGAAGTAAATCAAGAAAATGAATCAATGATGAAAGATAGAAGCAGAAACCTATAAAAAAAAGGATATTTAGTAATTTGAAATAAATTCATAGTTTTTTACTTGTTGATTTGTGTAGACAAGGTTGTTCCATGAGTGTTTGGATCTTTACATATTAGCTCTCTCAGGGCAACTATTTCACACAGTTTTTGTTTTTCTCAAATATCCACTAACAAGTATAAAAGATGTTCTTACATGTCCAATCTACTACAACAGGACAAAAGAAAGCGCCTCTGTGTTTCACATTTCTGTAAGGATCAACGAAGATGCAATCACAACGTATGCAAGGAATAGAATAATCCTATTTGAACCAATAATCTTGGATTTTCTCTCATGTTTGGGGACGTCACTGATGATAAAACAGTAACCTTGCTAAGAAATGCTTTATATTGATATATAAGAGTAACCGATTACAAGGGTTTGAGAGAAGTGCTAAAGAGCTCTCTCACCTCTTCAATGGTGATCCTGATTACAATCGTACTAGAGAGCTCTCGCACGAACGTAATTATAAATAGCAGAAAAGGCATAAGGCCACGCCACCTCACCAACATCCCACCTGCTTTGTCGGAGGTTGTTGAGCGATCCTTAGCCTGCTGGCTTTATTCTTCTAGAACCCTCCTTTTAGACGTTTGACTCTGCTTCCTTAGAATCACTTCCTGATCCTACAAATTTGAATATAGAGAATTATATCAAGGAGAAAAGACTATTCTGACGAATTCAGAGAGACTAGAAAATTACCAGGCTTAGCAATGACCTTCTCCTGTGGTTTTAACCTTATCTAAAAACTAGACGATCAAATGGTTAGAATACTTAAGGATACGACACATAAACACAAACAAAATGCACAGACTACAAAACAATGTCGACCTACCTGAACAACCTGTTCTTCACCACCCCGAATTTGGAAAGGTGTAATTGTATCTTCTTGAATCTGCATCACATACAAATTGAAGAGATCAATATGATAAAACAAATCATCTTAGAATTCTGGAGATAGCTTATTAGCGCATTCACAACAATTGTCGTTATAACGTATTCTTGAAAACGAAATTAGATTGGGTTATACACTTAACCGCCAGTACTCCTAGTGAAGAACGAAAACAAAATCATCACCAAGTTCCTCAATAACACACCTACTTGGACAGATCCTAAAACTCTTAACTTTTCGCGAAGCAGTATGTTTGAACACTAGCCTTTTGTAGACAGTGAGACAAAAAAAAATCCATTTTCAGTAATCAAAACATTCATTTTTCTGGTTTTTCTATGTACATTTTTATGTTAATTTTAACTACTTTTGTTAATATGTTTTTATAAAAAACTTCTAACTTATACTTCTAATTACGGGTCTTTTGTTTTTTTCTTTACAACATTAATTTTAAGATTTCTTTTATTTGCTATTTAACTTAATTCTAAAAATTCTGGGCTAAATCAATTAATATATATTTTTTTCAAAACTCTAAATCGATTATTTTCACTATATATAAAATAAATCATTTTCAGTAATCAAAACATTTATTTTTATGGCTTTTATATGTATATCTTTATGTTGATTTTAACTATTTTTTGTTAATATGTTTTATAAAAAACTTTTAATTTATACTTCTAATTAAGGGTCTTTTTTTTTTAGAACACTAATTTTAAGATTTCTTTTATTTGCTCATTTTCTATTTTTTTGGGTTTTGACTTTGACTTTGACTTTAGTTTAAATATGATTAGTTTTAGTTTTAAATATTTGTGTAATTATAAAACGTGTTTTCATTTCTCACTACTTTCTGCTTTTGTTTAAAACAATTGGTGTTGCCATATCATCTAATCAAAGTACCCCTCATTTACACATTTAAATACGGTATGATAATCGAGCCTGCCATATTGGAATCGCCAATTTTGTGAGAGCTAAACGACGTCGCGTTAAGGAGTTTTTTATGGGGTGATGTATGTATGGATTTTGTTTTTGCCAACCAAATTATATTATCTTGATAAAACACTATCGTTGTTTACAGCTTGATACAAAAATCAGGACAAGAATGAAACTACACCAACGGTTCAAAGATAATATAGACTTCCTTGTTAAAATATCCGCACAAAAGTTGAAAGTTGTATTCTTATAAAAGATGTGAATGGAGTTAAACATTGAAAACCATTTCTTATTGGTTGATAGATTATGTTGAAGCTTGAGTTCTTGATGTTACCATTAATAATATTAATGATATTGAAACTGACTCTTTCAAAGATAACTCGACGATAGCCTAAACACCAAGTGCTTCTAAAGTAATGCCGAGAATTCAGCTTCTTCTGATGTCAATTTCTCTTGGAGTTTTCCCATTCCACCATTTATATACGTACCACTACTATCCGAATAATCCAACCTAATCCTGAATATTATTCCCAGCATGGTGAAAAGTATCAAAATTACATTTAACTTATTCGTGAAATCGTAAACTGTTTGTTTGTCTGCGACTGTCCTACATGGGTACAAGTTAACCATTCTTCTATATATTTGGTTGCTTTTTTAGAATCTCTTCGTCAGTAATCTATTTCTCTGACATAATAGATCATTATGAGACTTCCATATTCTATATAAACCAGATATGGAGATACGTGCATTATCTTTAAAATGCAAAGCAAAAATGGCTCCAAGTTTACTCCCTAAAGAGAGAAGAGGATCTTGTAAAATCCGAAGCCGAACTCCTGATAGTCTTCATATACACTCCGTATGTTTATGTATTTATTTTGGTCGGTTTATAATACAATTAAAATTATTCAATGAAAGTGTGTCCAACACATCAATGATATACGAAAATTTTGTTTTTTTCTGAGAATGTAGAGATTTTATAAGAACAGTTTCTATCGATCACCTTCTTTAGTAAAACTACATGAGTTTACATTTTATGTATATATATACTTTCAGATCTTAGTTAATCCTTTACGTGTAACTATTAACAACTGCTTTGCACTATTATTGGCAAATCAACACCTCATGAGGAATCCATATGCAGAGAACCAAACAATATCTTGAATATACAACTAGACATGGTGCAGCTAGTCAAAATATAATAAAGACCAACAATATTACTTCAGCCGACAATGTTTTCATGACTTAAACAAATCTCCACCACCACCTTACGTTTACAACTCTCCACCTCCACCACCGCCATATGTCTACAACTCTCCACCCCCGCCATACTACTCTCCTTCTCCTAAGGTATATTACAAATCTCCACCACGACCATACGTCTACAACTCCCCACAACCTCCAACATATTACTCTCCTTCTCCTAAGGTAGATTACAGATATCCACCACCACCTTACGTCCACAACTATCCACCTCCTCCACCATATTACTCTCATTCTCCTAAGGTATATTACAAATCTCCACCACCGCCATACGTCTATAACTATCCACCTCCTCCACCATACTACTCTCCTTCTCCTAAGGTGGATTACAAATCTCCACCACCACCTTACGTTTACAACTTTCCACCTCCTCCACCATATTACTCTCCTTCTCCTAAAGTAGACTACAAGTCTCCACCACCACTATACGTCTACAACTCCCCACCTCCTCCACCATACTACTCTCCTTCTCCTAAGGTAAACTCCAAGTCCCCACCACCGCCATACATCTACAACTCTCCACCTGAATACAAGTCTTCACCGCCTTCATATATTTACAACTTTCCACCACCTCCATCATATTAATCTCTGTCTTCTAAAGTTATTTACAATTTTCCACCACCATCATACATTTACAAAGTTTTTTATTATTGATTTTTATTTTGTTAACAAGTAACATGATTACTATTATTTCCTTTGATGATTTTGTATTTTGATTTTTCTGTCGTTGCTTCTTCGACTATCTTGTTAAGATTTTATCAAACCAATAAATTTTGGCTACTTTTTGGATGCTCTGAATAATAATACATGTGCCACTACAAATAGGGCTGAAAGTAATTCATAATATTAAGGATTAGAAACCCATGCTTTCAAAGTCCAGACCTAAAAAATGTTAAAACGAGGTAACTCGTTCAACTTGGCTCACTTCATTATTAGTTAGGTCTATCATTGCTCAACTCAGTCCAACTCGTTAGTTGTATTAGTTTATCTTCATCAACTCTAACTTGGATCATAGTGAACTTCAAGTTAAGACTTGAGAACATGCAAAGACTAACAAATAATTTTTATCATCAACGAAAATGTGTGAACGTAGTTGCAATTCTCTGATAGTTCGAACGCAAATACGTGAGAGAACACAAGAATTCACATCTTTCATTGGATTCAGTGCTTGCAGATGATGACTTTGGTGAGAGGTAAAGCTCAGCTTGTTTGGAATATATAGACGTAATAGAGCAGTGAAAAAGGGATAGAGATGCAGAAGAAAATCAAGAAAAGATAGAAGAGAGAAAACATGAAGAAGAAGAAGCAGAAACCTATAAAAAAAAGGATATTTAGTCATTTGAAATAAATTCATAATTTTTTACTTGTTGATTTCTGTAAACAAGGATGTTCCATGATTTTTTGGAACTTTACATATTAGCCGTCTCAGTGTTCTAACTGAAACCTTCGGAAATCCCATTTGATATGCTATCCTATGCTATGTAGTATTTGCCCAAGCCTGAGCAACTATTTCACACAGTTTTTGTTTGCCTCAAACATCCACTAACAAGCATAAAAGATGTTCTTACATGTCCAATCTACTGCAACATGACAAAAAGAAAGCGCCTCTCTGTGTTTCACATTTCTGTAAGGATCAACGAAGATGCAATCACAACGTATGCAAGGAATATGAATAATCCTATTTGAACCAATAATCTTGGATTTTCTCTCATGTTTGGGGACGTCACAGACCTGAACTGAAAAACCTCTTGTGAGTCTAATTCTTCCTTTCACAATAAAAGCCATAAATATATACCCAAGTGGAGAGATCGATCCTTTAACCTTGCGATTCGCTGGGAGAGCCGATGAAACGGTAAACTTTGGATGAACACAATGCCTGGCCCCGTCAGAGCCGCTGTTACTACGTTATCACCCTTTTTGGACAAAGTAGAGAAAAATTGTATAGACGTGTGATGGATTCTAGATTGGCAAGTTTTACAAAAGCAAAGGGATAACCTAGAAACATTTTGCTCGGAATGGAAAAGGAAAAGAAATGCAACTTACCCCAAACACTGCCCGTCTTACAGGTGCAGTGTGGTATTTGATTCGGAAATTGATCGAGGGAGTGAGAGCAGCAATGCAGGAAACGTCAATGGTTAGAACTTCTCCCACCTCCAGGATTTTCTGTACAACTTATGAAGCAAAAAAGTAGGATCAGTTTTTTTGGGGAGGAGGGGTGTGGTATAAGGCCTTAAACTGAAAGAGCTTCATGTTCAAATAAATCTTAGTTGCATACCAGAGCCACCGGCAATAATAAAAGCAAGACCCTGGCCAGATAGCCTTTGTCTCAAAAACCCCTGCAACAACGATTACGTGAGTTAAATAAAGCCAGACATCTATATATTTCTTTCACATAGTGGTATCTACAGGAAGTAGTAACTAGCAAAGACATAACTCTAATTTTTGATAAACTATGTCAATGGCTGATGCAATGTATTGTTTTCCTCACCTCAGCGCCAGCCACCGCAATGTTTCTAGCTCTATGTCTTTGGTAAACAGAGTTTATGACCTTCACATCATGGACAGAACAGAGAAATGCATCTGGCTACACAAGAAGAAGAACTGGTCACATCACTGAATATTGGTTGTGGAGAATATATATATATATATAAACAAAAAAATTGATGGTTTTGGTTCATCAGCTCTACCTGGCATAGGATGTCCCCACCAAACATTGCCAAATCAACCTTCACGGAAAGGAACAAAAAGATATAAGAATGAGAACAGAATGTATAATTAAGCACCATATTCAATAATACGGAAGGAAATTATGGCAAGCCAGGATCACTAACTGGGAGGATCCTTGCCAAAGAAGGTGCAGCGATACCGACAAACCCATCGTTTTGCCCGGTGTTTCGAAGAACTACACTGCTAACACTCTTGCCTAAAATCCACTGTGCAACGCCAACTTCTTGTTCAGGGGTATAAGTATTCTCCATCTCAATGGAGCCAGACATGTAGCACATAGAATCTAACCCAACAGATCTTACAAAGTTGAATATAGAGAATCACATCAAGGAGAAAAGACTATTCTGACGAATTCAAAGAGACTGGAAAATTACCAGGCTTAGCAACGACCTTCTCCTGTGGTTTTAACATTACCTGAAAACAAGACGAACAAAGGGTTAGAATACTTGTGGATATGACACATAAACACAAACAAAATGCACAGACTACAAAATAATGTCGACCTACCTGAACAACCTGTGCTTCACCACCCAGAATTTGGAAAGGTGTAATTGTATCCTCTTGACTCTGCATCACATACAAATTGAAGAGATCAATATGATAAACCAAATCATCTTAGCACACTCTGGAGATAGCTTATTAGCGCATTCACAACAATTGTCGTTATGACAAAACGTAATCTTGAAAATTATAGCTTGGGTTACGCACTTAACCGTCAGTACTCCTAGTGAAGAACGAAAACAAAAACCGACACCAAGTTCCTCAACAAACCTACTTGGACGGATCCTAAAACTATTAACGTTTCGCGAAGAAGTATGTTTGAACACTAGCCTTTTGTCGACAGTGAGACAAAAAAATTCTAGGCAGAAACACGAATCTTAGAGGCGAGGACGGATGAGAAGACAACCTGATAGACATAAGGCTGAAATGGAGTAGAGAAAAACGGAGCAGCCATGGCGGTGGAAACAAAACCTCCGACTGAGTGATGATAACCGAATAATCCAAAATTCAACACCAATTTGGATTCGAAAACGTCCGACACGATGCGAAACGATCAGATCGCAGATTCAATTGTTTGGAAAAATCCTCCGGATTCTCTAAAAACTCCGGTCGAAATGTTCGCGGTGGAAGTGACCGACGGTACCTAACAAACGACCGATTAAAATCGCTTTAAATCGGCCTTACACTCTGAAGCTGCGCGTGGATTCTGCTAACGTGGATAGATCTCATTGGTCAAAAAATTACAAATCCACGTAAAATTAAAACCGGTTTAATATGATTTGATTTCTTCTCAGCCACACCACTGGTTTGGTACAAAAACTTACTTATCAAAACCGTTTAAAACTCATTGGTACAATCTTGTGGAAACTACAACATTTCCCAAAACTCTCTACAAACAAAACTCAGAAAAGCCTCAACCATTACAAAGCTGCAACACCTTAGCCCGAGCCGTTTTGTTATGTCAATTACCAGAAAGGAACAAAGTGACTTGATTCTATTAATAGGAACTAAACATTTTCTCAAAGAACCTAACAACACAAAACGATCCAAAAGGTAACCTGAAGCCTGTTGTCATCAGCAATACGGATGAATACCTCAAGTGGAGGTAGATGATGGATCTATCTCTATCCACAGGCGGGCAAAACTTCACCAAATTCTTGCATCTATCACTCCAGATGAACACAAGCTTTGGTTAGTCCAGCAAATGAATCCACTCCGGAAACAAGAATGACAGAAATGCAGTCTGAGTTCAATTACTACAAGCATTGAATTTCCTCATCGTCTCTACACTATCAGCTATTGTGGACCCTGCAGTACCAACAAAACCAAGTGAAGCACAACTGCAAACAGCTTCCTCTACGTAAAGTTTTACATTGGATACTTCACGAGGAGAACAATGGTTCTGCATCTTTTTTATACTGTCCAGACTCATCGGAATAGACCCGAATTTCTGGCCGTGACTAGCGGATGCAAGCTCCTTTTGTGTTCGCACTACTACTTCATCTTGTTCCCTTAGGAAGTGGAGCTTGAAACTTGTAGAGTTCTTCGACAAATCACCCAAGTAAGTTCCGCTCCAGTTGCTTTCAGGAAGGTCTGTCATTACAAACACATGAACTGGACCAGGATTCTTTAAGCTCAAAGCTTCCAACTTCTGGTTTAAACCCGTAAACGTACTCTCCTGGTGATTCTTGAACTGGCCATCTAGCAATCTAAGCTGCGCGCAAAGAAATGGTGCCTTTATGGTTCCCGAGGCAAACTTCTTGCCTGCGCTCATTATCTCTCGAACAAAAGGAAGGAAATCAACCTTCTCAATCAAAGATTTTATATTTGGAACACTCGAAGATTTATGGAAATCGATATACAGTTCAGAGCCTTTATAAGGAGCTGTGAAGAGGCTCCCAAATGCCATAATAGCCACAGACTCAGCTTCTGTACC
Organism: Schrenkiella parvula; assembly: GCA_000218505.1. Lineage (NCBI taxonomy): Eukaryota > Viridiplantae > Streptophyta > Magnoliopsida > Brassicales > Brassicaceae > Schrenkiella > Schrenkiella parvula. The sequence continues at coordinate 8,833,966 of CM001193.1, read as the reverse complement.
ATGTCCAAGAGTCTTATACACATCTCGGCGCCTTCTCACATAGGATATTTTCTTTTTCTTCTTAAGCTTCTCGTCAGGCTGGAACGAATCTAACCTTCCATCGGAACCTCCGTTTCTATACGTCCAAACCGTGGTTCTACAATCTTCATCCACAGCATACAAACATTTATCTACATTACCACGAACTCCAGATAACAAATAGCCACACTGTTTCAGGGATTCGTAAGCCTGAGACTGTTCAGCTAATTCACCAGCGCACAGAGCCTCCAAGTCAACACCACACAGTAGAGATGCGAAGTACCTGAGATCAATGACTCGAACAGCCGAAGAAGATACCAGCGACGAAATGTCAACAATATCAGCTATCGAAACGTACCTGTAAACGCCAAAATTCGTCAGCTAGTATGATAATTTAGCAAATACCAAACGAAAACACGATGAATTAACGAAAGGGGACACGTAGATGCTAGCTAAAAGCAAGTTTGCCTGACCTGCCAGTCCTAAGAAGCTCAATAGAATGATTCCAAACAGAGACTCGTATCTCGCTCGGGCTCAAAACCCTAAATTTCGGACAGCTACCGAGAGCGACGGCGTGATGATCCAGAACCGGAGGAACGATTAGAGTCCGATTCAGAATTCCCGCCATTAGAACTGCATTCTTAAATTCTGACAGCTGATTACTGAATCCACTGTGTGGAGCGTACCAGAGAAATCTCTGCCCTAGAAGAGTTCGGGTCAGTATCTCGGATCTGCACTGAGGGAATTGGACGGATCCAGAAAAGGCAGAGATCGAGAAAAGGGATTTGGGTATCTCGGAGTAAGTGACGAAGAAGACGAATACGAACGAAACAACAAGTATAGAGACGGAACAAAGACATATGGCAGATTTGTTGGTCTGCTTCTTCCTGTTCGGCCATGGCCGCGGGCTTGGTCTACTGGCACTGAAGAAGCTGTTCATGTTTTTGCTCAAGGATTTTTGAGTCGCCATCATCGTGCGTATGGTTTTTGCTCGTGCGTCGACGCTGGCAAAACGGTGCGTATTTAGATTTTGGGCTTACACAATTAGTAATGGGCTTGGCAAATCTTAGCCCAAGCTCGGACACTGAGAAATGTTAACCAGAGACTCTCTAACGTTTGTGGATGAACTGAAAATAAAAGTCAGCAGGATGCCACAAGAAGATCTTAACTTCTGTAAAACCCAAAACGCTAAGTAGTTTTAGAACATCTTTGAACGACATTAAGGGTTATGCTAAACCAAACAACGGCAAAGGCCAATAACATTTAACATTAGTTTGTCTTCCTTCCTTTTCCACCCAATAAACAAAGCTGAACTAAGCAGTTAAAACAAACCTAATAAAATAATCTTATTGAAAGTTAATATAACCAAGAACTAATCCGAGAGCCCAGCCTCGGGACCTGTCTGCTAATTGTTGTTGGTAGTCATGTTAATGACAGAAAGTCGCGTGGCTACGGCTAAAACCTGAGAGACCATCGCATCGGCAGTTCATTAGACAGCATGAATCACGGTGTTCAAGTCCGAACCACCACTGGCTGGATTGGGATGAAAGGCTGATTGTCTCGAAGACGACCCTTCAACCAGTTTCAGTGAAAGAGACTGTTCTGATACACCATTTTGGTTAGACTCCCCGAGGCTGAGCTTAGACATACCAAGAAGTTGATCAACATTAATCGGGGCAGCTTTTGAGTGCACAGCTGTTGGCCTGAGGATCTCGTGAGTCTCTTCCTTTGCCGGTTCGGTAACATACGCAGTAGGCCATACCGGGAACGGGATTGGGTAGAATGGTGAGTAGTAAGTCGGATATACTATAGGGAATGAATCAGGTGGTTGTAGCTGCATTTGGATGGTGTCTTCTGGTCGGAAAGAAGCAGGAGCTGTTACAGTTGGTGGCTCCTCAGCACTAGAGTTGGTGGATTTCATGGATTCACACTCTTCCGTTTCCAGGATCAATGGTGCTGGAACATAGTCAGTGCCCTGCATTTGTGTTTCCATGGGAATGTCCTCGCCTTGCAGATCTTGAGAATCCATCAGAACGTCTGCTAGCTGCAAAGGAAATTATAGCATGAGGAGAATAACAGGAAAATAAAATACTATCTATACTGGAGTATAAACACATAAGGAGAACTTTCCAAGCACAAAAAGAGACCCCCTTTGACGAGTTACAGCATCAACTAAATCAAACTTATCCCACATGACTGAAAGAATGGGAAACGATGTTAGAACGCAAACGTACAAACTAACCTCATCAGGAATCATATCAAAGAGACTCGAACGTCTCTTCCGGCGAGAGACATTGGATTGTCTGATGAAGTACTTCTGAGCGTGACTTGCAACTTGAGTAGGTGTCCTCGTAGTCACATAGTTCCTGGAGATACCTCGCCAATCTCCTTTTCCCAGCTTCTGTAGACCCAATAAGAACATCCTATGCTCCTCCACTGTCCACGGATTTCCTAACAGTATCCATCAATAAACAATCATCAAATCCATACAAATGCAGACACTTTTCATAATTCCCAAAAAGGTAGCCTGAAACCCATATGATATAGTTGAGAAACATCTTTTGGTTACTGCAATCAGAGTTCGACTATAATTTAATTGGGATGTGAAATTTCCAATATCCTCAAGAAAAAACTCAAAAAGGAACAAACTTAATGATAGCGTCACTGAGATCAATCTGTAAGAGAAACTCACATAAAGTGGGAAACGCATTAGAGATATACCTTTCTTCCTCTCGCGGCTAGAAGATGAGCCAGGAACAAAATCCTCTGAGGCGTAACCGTCGCCGACGCCGTGGTCAGGGCCATCGCCGGGAGAACTCGGATTGTTCGACCCGTTTCCGCCAAGACCACTCGAGCCAGAGCCAGAGTAGTGGCTGAGATTGCCCATACTTGCACTTTTCCGAATCGAGCCCTCTGTGAGCCGAACACCGAAGAGCTTAACGCCGCGATTCGGACATGTACGTGAGTTGTGGCCATTTTGATTGCAGTGAGAACAACGGCGAGTCATATCCGATAGGACTTTTGTTATATATCCTAATCGGATCTGATCGGACTCGCTTTCGGGTCCTCCGCCGTCGATCAGATCGAAGATAACCTCGGAAGCACAGAATCTGATAAACGGGAAGAGAGAGAGAATAGTTTATAAAGGGGGTTTATCTGGTCGGATTTATTACACAAAATTATATATATATCAAGTGATCTGCTGTGTCGCAGGTAGATTTTTTATTTTCATTTCCTTATTCCGTTGACTTCTAGTCAAAACAATTTACTCACTTTCATGATTTTCCCTTTGAATACGTTTGAATTGAATTGTTTCTTATAGACTATTTTTCAAACAAGTGGCTGCAATTATGCTCATAAATTTAATTTTAATAGTTTGACTAAAGATAAAAACTTGTAACTTAATAATCTCTAATGGTATGATTGTTGTGACATCACTCAATTTAAATCCGCATAATACATAATTGTATTGATTTAAAATTATTCTTATTTCCAATATATTATTTATTTCCAATATATTATGTGTCAAAGTTGTTTTAAAGTCTAAAATGGCCAATATTTTTTTGAATTAATATATATTTTTACAATTTTTATCAATTATAGTTAACAATTTGCATCATTATATAATGTTTGATTCCTAAAACTTAGTAACTAATATAATCACCGCATATGACAATAAGATGGTTACAAATTCTGATATGTGTCAAAAATATAATTTTATTATATAAAATTTAGTTTCTTAAAGTTACTAATTAACATGATTTTGATATGCGATAATCACATAATTAAAGAATTTAACATGTTTCAACAAACATAATTTATAAAGAATTAAAAATTTTAAAATATGTTAAAAAGATACATAAATTAAAAACAATACCCCAAAAAATCTCTTAAAAAGTATATGAAAAGATACTATACAGAAAATTACAATCCTTAAAGAAACAAAATAGAACTATTTATTTATTTTCTTCATCATCAAAATATTTTGAGAATAAAGAAAATTATACAATTTTTACTAATCTTAAGAGAACATTTGGTAAAGAATACTAATCATTATTTTCTATCCATGTGAAAAAAAATTGAAGTTAATAATTAACATGATTATATCACATATTAAGTTAGTCAATCAGATTTTGACATTTATAAAAAAATTGAAAATTGAATTAGATAAAAAAAATTTGATTTGTCAAAATTACTAATTTAACATATTCGGGATACATATAAATTTAGTTGACCATACCTTATCAAGTAACTTTTTCTAAATATATTGTCAGCATCAGTTTTAAATATATTGGGAATCTCATGTTTGTTGATGTAGGGGAGGTATAATATATATACAATACAGTTGAGATATTGTGTTGGAGATTACTTAAAGATTGCTATCTAAGGAGATAAATACAAACATTAATATAAAGATTAATACAATTTATAGTATCAGTAAAATTGTTTAAATAATTTTACGTTTGAGAAAAATTGATCCACGACATAGAATTACATGACAACTCTTCCTCATTAATTGCTATTAAACCCAAAAAAAAGCTTATAAAATTTTTCGAATGCTACTACGTAATCATCATAAAACCACATTTATATTTTCTTGAAAAAAGGTTTTCAATAAAACCACATTTCTCAACTGTTACAAGTAACAACTTCGAGGGATTGGCAAAGAGGTTCACGACAGGTTTATTTATATGCTCGAAGCACGTACGTGTCTTATAATGATTCATGAACGTGTGATTTAATTTAGATAAGTAGGACCCACTCATCTAAGCCACGTGGTCGCAACCACATACGAGTATATGACTTTCATTGGATCTCTGAGAGGATCGCACGAGAAGTTTCTCAGCCGTCCACGTGGCTTCCTTCTTACCGTAATTCAAACTCAAAACCAAATTTCAGGCTCTGTAAACTTCAATTTACGAGGCCCACCGTTATTTTTACGTTATTGGGCCTATAACAGTCGGCCTTTTAAGGTTTAGGGTAGTTTAGTTCTAACAGCTTACTTGAGCTATAAGAAACCGATGATTGCCCTAATTAGCCATCAGACTGAGTAAAAAAAAAGGGCTTTCGTATGTATATGAGAAGCCCATTGATTTTATCGGCCTGGCTTAATTTTTTCGAAAGTAACAAAAAAGTTCATAATCGGCCTACAAAATTTAGATGGCCTCAAAACTTGTTTAGCCTAAACCATAAAATAATATAGGATCAAATTATAAGAATGTTGTCATTTTATGACGAAATCTCAAATATGTGACCCAAAGTTTTCTTAATTTCGTCGCTGGCAACATTACATCCTATCGATTAGCTCGTTAGCATTCTTATCATATGATTCAACAATGAAAAAAATACTCATAATGTTTTGGTCTCTACTCCAACAATGACAAAACAAACATAATTATACCCATTTAAGTAACGCCATTAATTCTTTGGTCAATTTATTAGCCATTAAACTCGTTACAAATGAAGATTCTCACAACTAAGTATGGTGTTTATAATTTATAGCATGCATTATTTATTAAAATCATGTAACACAACTTTGTGTTGTTTATTAGATCATTTGTCTCTAGACTATTTACAACTATTTACTATTCTTTCTTGTATATATATATATATATATATATATAAACGGTGAAAATAATAATTACTAAATATATTTTATTTTAAATTTTATTTTCGGCGTAACAAATAAATTTAGCTTATAATAAATTCAATATTGTTATAAAAAAGAGAGAAAAAATTGGAAAATTAGTGTTGTATTTATTCCATAAATAATAAAAAATTTTATATATAAAAGTATAATAATAAAATTTAGTTTGAAATATAAATATATCTAGAATCTCTAGAAAAGATATGTTCATATATTAATTGTTTATAATAAATATTGTATTATTATTAAATTTGGTGAAATGAGTAAAAAGTCCAATAACAAATAAGTTAAATTCAGAAAAGATAGACTTGCAAGAAAGACGAAGAAGAATCAAAGAAAAATATTTATAAAACAAAATTAGAAACAAACGCATGCACCCGTTTCCGTAAATCTCCTTCGTCTTTTTCTAGATCTCTCTCTTCTCTGCTTTCTCAGCTTCTAGGGTTTTTGATCTCTCTGTATCTCCCTCTCTACGCGCAGGTGAAAGCATCTCATAAGTATAGGTTTTGGTTACAAATCGCGTCCAATGTCTGCTTCGCCGGCGAATTCCAAGTCTCTCCATGGTTTTCCTTCTCTCACCCTTGGACCGAGAGTCTCTGCTATGACTGATGTGGAGCCCAAATCAGAGGCGAAAACTGAGAGGACTGCTTCTCCATCGGCAGAGACGGTGGCTGTTACTAACCGAACGGTGTCGTCACGGTCGAGTCGTCAGCCGCGCCTCTCTTTCTCCTCCTTTGCTCCGTCATCCGACCACGATTACCCGAAGAAGCTGAAATCTGATGCTCCCGAAGAGATTCCGCCGCTGAGAGAGGAAGCTCCGGTGTCGGTGAAGGAGGGAGAAGAAGCGGAGGAAGAGGAAGAGGAGGAGGTGAAGAGGACTTGGAATCTGCGGCCGAGGAAGGCTTGTGGCGGCTTGAAGAGGGGAAACGGTGTGTTCTCTGCGGAGACGTGCGGCGGAGCAGCTTTGGAGGCGAAGAATCAGAAATCAGGCGGAGTGATGGAGCCGAAATCAAACAGACAGAGAGGAATCCCGGCGGAATCTCCCGGATTAGGCGGCGTTGAGGTAAAGAACGAGAATCACAGGCTCTGGGTCGCTCTTTCTCGAGACGAGATCGAAGAAGACGTGTTCAGCATGAGCGGGAACAGGCCATCTCGCCGTCCACGAAAGAGGACGAAGACTTTGCAGAAACATCTCGATGTAAGTAACCAGGTGTTCGACGAATTGTGTGAGACAAAATTTCACCAAGAAGATTATGTTTTTGGTTTCTTTGCAGCTCAATGTCTAGATCATTGAATTAGAATGTCTGCGAATGTAGGTTATTTTCCCTGGCTTGTGTCTTGTGGGGATGAATGCTGATTGCTTCAGAGTATCAAATTCTCCGGCTAAGGTGCGATTCACTTACTTGCTCGTTAGGCTTGGATCAATGTAAGGCTTGAAACATCGTACCCTTACATTGATCCATAGATTGTATGAAGTAGAAGCAAATTGAGACCTCTTGCTCGATTACAGATGATATGAGGTTTTATACTATGGTTGCTATACATTAGAGATATATTTTCAGAGCTTATAAGCTTTGACATAAACAAATGGTACTGTTGATTTGTGTTGTATTATTCAGTGAATGACAAGAAACCAAATAACAGCGACTGTATTTCATTTGCAGCGGTGATCGGCCTATAAACATGGCGACTAAAGAGTATTTTAGTGAAGAAAAAAGGTGAAGCCATCTCCCTGATCGAACCGTATCATTTTTCATGTGTGTAATGTTATACATTGCTTGACATTTTGAGCTTTGGGATTAAGTAGTTGAGAACTTGTTTCTGGTTTGTTGCAGGTAGATAGGTATGCTGGTGACATGGTCTAGAGTCCAAATACACAACAGTAAAAGATAGGAAGACGAAATACCGCAGAGACATGTTCTTGTCTCATATCAAACTTAGTAGGAACAAAGTGATAAGTAAATATGGGTAAGGTCATCATATATCTATATATATAAAGTGAGAGAGGGGTTCGATTTTGAGTTACTGATAATGAAATGCAGAAAATCGTTAGTTGATGCTTTGTGTAGTTAAATCTAATTGCAGAGTAAATTCCTTCGTTTTCTTTTCTTTTTAATTTGCCAAACCAAAGCAACCATAGATGTTTTAAGAAATGTTTGTCAAACCATGGAAACTGAGACTCATAATACAATAAGGTCTCTGAGAGAATGTCGCAAAACCTGCAGTTTGATGCTGAAAAGTTCATAACTACATCGAAAATGTGAAAGTGTCACAAATATCTGGACTGATCGTTGCTTCCACATGTGAGACGTAGACAACTTGGAAGTATACCCTAAAGAGCACACAATCAGCTAGATATCTATTTTTCCGGAGAGACATTAGGCTATGTCTCTGAGTTCTGCTATGAGTTGAAGAGATTGCCAACAAGGGTAAGTGAGAGAGAAGATACTATGAAGTCTCAAGTGAAGGAGAGTCATCAAGTGGGTGCAATGAAATCACCCATACATGACTTGGAATTGAATAAGTAATGAAAAGTCATTGCACGAAGTAAACAAAGATAAGCTCGAAGAAGTATTTATGTTTATCTTAATTTTCTTTTTAGCATGTTATTATCATTAATCACAGCCACTTTTTGTTTCCTCCATATGCAAATACAGTATGGTGTGAAATTGTGAATGGTAAGTGTACAAATGAGAAACAAAAACTTCTTCTTGGACCAACTTTTACACTTACCGTTCACGAGCAGCTAAAGAAAGCTGAACAGATGGATTCCATTGTAAAAGCTGCAAAACTGGCAACATATGCTGTTTCAAAAGCATTCATACGTTGTTTCAATGGGTCCTAGCAATAACTATGCATTGTTCATCGGGATTCGAGCCAATGAAAGATGTATACCAAAAAGAAGAGAATTCATAAAGATGCCTCCATCTCGACGCAAGAGACGTCGTCCTCAACATCCATGTTATCATCCACAAGAGCAATGGTTGTGACGGTGGAAAGATTAATAACGTCGCCTACCAATGAGCAGGTATCCATCAGGTCGATGATACTGTCGAGTTGTTCAGCAATGAGTGCATGCTCCACAAAGTTGAATACAACTTCCAGATTTATTGCAATGTCATTAACTCTTAACTTGTAGGGATAGGGATTGGAGCCTCATCATATCACCCATGATAATATCAAACTATATAAAATTTCTGAAAACTAAGAGCATCTCTATCGGTGAAATATTTTTTTATATTTTTTATCCATAAAATATTAATATTTTTAATAGTTTAATTATGTTATTAAATTACAAGTCAAAAAATAAATTGAAATATTATCATAGATGCAATTAGCGTGGATGATGATGATGATGAGATTTCAGTTTGGTTTTGTCTATGTTTTTAGTTTGAGTTTATAACGATGAGAGATATAATTTGGTTATATGTTAGTTTCATATTATATTTGTATAGTCTATAAATATTCGTCAGTCAAATCACTTTGGTACGTCAGTTTGAAACTATCAAATGTTTATAATTTTCTAATGGCCTCACCGATAGAAAATGCTACCATTCATATTCATGTGACAAAAAATGGCATCTTATGCCTTAGGCCCAAATAAGCTCAATGGGCTCGCATTCAGGATTTGATGTGTGATTGATGCTTCTCTCTTTTTTTGAGTAAATGTTCTTTTATTTGTATGAGCATGGTTACTTTGGAGAAGGTTTGTCCCATTAATTATGAACTTCACATTATTACTATAATGGGAACAATTAGTTAGGTGGTTTAGGACATATGTTATAGGTCATCTTAGACGTTTTGTGTTTCATCACATAATGATTATAGTCCACAATCATTTGAGTCTCACCGTTTATGCTTCTCCACAGCGAAGCCAAATACTCATTTTGTCGGTTTTTTTATTGCAATATTTTAGTTATTTATTTCAAGAAACTTTATAAAAACAAATTAGTTCAGAATCAAAACTTAATCACCATCACATGTAGTTTAGAACGAATAATAAACTTAAAAGGTAAACGAAGAGTGATATTTGAAGTGGGCTCCTCTTGTTTCCAAAAAGCAGATTCATTTGAGAGCAACTTTCACTGATTACATCATACACACCTAAAACAAATCATATACAATCATATTCTCTCCATTTCAAATTATATGTTAATGAGATAATATTTTATTATGAAATATGTGTTGTTTTATAATTTTAATATAATTTTTATTAAATTATATTTTTATCTCTAATTAAATTTAATAAGAAAAATAAATATTATTAAATTCTGAAAGTTAAATAGAAATAGAATTAAACATATAACATTTTCTTAATTGTGTGAAAAAAAAAATTAAATGACATATAACCTAAAACGGAATGAGTGTTACTACTATTTAATAAACAAATGCAATATCAAATTTTTAATGTTATTTCAATTTTTGAATCCAAATTCAAAATAAAATCGATACTAGCCGCAAGTCCACATATATTTGTGTATGTTGATCTTTTTTTATTTATAAATTTTTTGTTTTTTTGTTGATCTAAATTTGGTATACTCATTCTGTTTCAAATTATATGTTGTTATACGTAAATTTTGTTATTATGAAATAAATGTCGTTTCATGATTTTCATGCAATTTTTTATTAAAATATTTTTATTTCCAATTAAGTTAATAAAATAATAAATCTTATTAAATTCTAATAGTTAAATGAGAGTAAAATTAACATTTAACACTTTTAATTTGTTTGAAAAAATGATATATATTTTGGCAAGAACCTGCTATGTACTGATCACATGGAGAAATGTTTGGTTGGTTATAAACGATGTGCCATTAATTGCTTTATATACGTCATACAACACAGTCCTCGTTGTACAAGAGAACCACCAACCACACACAATCGCACAAATGATTCCTTACCCTCTAACGTTAACTTGCATTATTACCCTTCGTGCCCACTAATATATCAAATATTTCATTTGATTTTGTATGATGATTTACTGTGGCCATTGTAAATTATGTATGTAATATCTCACAGTGAAAAGGTACGTATTCCACACAAACATAAATGTGTATATGTAATTATTTGATATAATTTTTACCTTTTAATGTAATTATCTTGTAGTAACGTTACACGTCAAAAATCATGTAGTGGGAGTATTCTTTAAAGATAGTAAAATGAGTCAGTATATATAATTGCATGTGTCTCGCATTATAACCCAAAGATATTCCAAACAATTATTTGGCTAACCGATGAATATCACATGACCAACAACAGCTCATCTCAAGCAGAAGAATCAAAACATGCGAATAGATATGTTTTCAGAGAACAAGCTTCAAATATATCCCACTTTTTGGCCTAGCCAATTACTGTTCAAGAAGGTTAATTGGTTACAGAAAATGTGCAAATTCATCTGATTAACTATGTTTAAGATCTTATTTTAAAATAACATAAAGTAGAATTTTGCAAAAAATACTACAAATCGCGATTCGTAGACCGCATGGATGAAGCTTTAGAAACTAACAGAATCATGTAGCATCAGAGAATGATTTGTATTACTTTTACTCTTTTTGTTATGGTGTGAAGATTGGGAAGATATTAATAAGTTTTCACCATATTTAAAGTTGAATAAACTTTTGTTATGTGATTATATTTCTTAATTCTTGTTTTTTTTTCCCTTTGCAGTTTATTTTTGATGTAATGAAGATGGTTGATCTCCAAGGCAAAGAAGCAAAACATGCTGCTGAGACGCCAGTCTCATCGATCGGCACATCCATAAAGAATTCATCGTTTCCATTCATGTTGTGCGTCTTTCCCACCACTTGGAGACGTCTTCTCGTTCAGAGTTACATAATTTTTTTCTGATTTGCAAATGTAAACTAAATCTTCTAAGAGGAAATTATAACTAAAATTTTCTTTTTTGAAATCTTATTATATAAGTTTAGTTTTTCAAAATTAGTAATTTATATCATCACAATATATTTAAGTTGATCGCTTAGATTTTGATACATATAAAACATATATGTAATAAACAAAATCGGCACCGGTTTCCTATATTTTTAGTTTTTCTTTGGTTTTTTATTTGTTTTTGGTTTTTAAATGGATTTTTCACTGATGGATTATAAGGATCTGTATAATGAAAATATAGTTAATTTTAGCCAAAACGGTCAAATTGAAATAGATTATGATATTGTGAAAAATGAGGCTTCGGATCTGGTGCTCAGCTAGGGCAGATGGCATATAATCCCCTTTTTCTTAGATCCTATGTAGAGTTGTTCTCTTTTGTCACTCGGTTTTCCATCTCTATATTTGCAATTTATTTAAGGGCTCCATGGTTATCTCCACCACTTCTGAACACTTGGTTCAGTTTAGTTTAGCTTAATTGTTCAGTTTTTAAATTTGCTAAGTTTTTTTTTCTTTCTATAGTTTGATATAAATAATTTTCAGTCTTGCTTCCGGCCGTTATCATTCTGGATGTGGTGTTAATCAGATAGTTAGAATTCATTTCCATCCAAATATGTCGAGATTTTGTTGTCTTTTTAGAGTTTTTATCTAGATAAAAAGTGGGTGTATCAAAATGTATATATGTCGTATTCGAAAATGTACTTAAAAATTAATTAGTGGTTTCTCTTATCGGATTATGAAAATTTGGATTTTGATTATGTGAACCGTAGACAACAATCGTCAAATTATTGTTGGTTTAGTGTGGTTTCTGTTTTTTTCTTCTAATAGTTTTAATTTTGGGATATCTAGTTTAACTTAAGAAAAAGAAAACTAAATGACAAATAAAAAAAAAGAAGTAAAGGGAAGGATGCCATTCATTGACTAGGGACAACCAAGAAGAGCATAGGAATATTTGACCAGGAACGCACGTGTGGGTGGACAAGAGCACACGTGTGCTTTGCTGTCAATGGGTGGGTGTGGTTCGCTTAGGAATGTGTGCGCCACGTCGGTTCCACATGGGAAGATATACCGCACGAGCCAACTAGGTCCTTTCTTCTTTTTAATTACATACAAACCATTCCTTGAAGCTTCATCTTATTTATTTTATTAAAAAACATAGATTCCCAAAACCATTACTTCGTCTTATTTTTTTAATTAGATTAATCATGACCAGACTAGAATCTCAATAATTACGCAGGTATAACAGTTATATTCATAGCATTTGATGCGCTAAATAGTATATTATATCTTGATCAAGAATCAAACAATACTAATTTATATGAAACGTCAAAATTATTCGAATTATTTTCTTTTTACTGCTAGGACCTCTTTCGTGCCTCATTATTTCGATGTCAATGAGTATTTTGTTTGAAGTATAATAAATTTTAAACGGTCGAATTATTACATGTTCGAGAGACTATATAATATTCGAACATAATAGGGAAGTTAGGTCCAAACATTTAAAGTTCCTCAATGATGAAGTTAATCTACAGCCAATTCTGTAGGGAATAATTAAGATACTCATCAAACATGATTAACAAAATTGAGAATTATTAGTCCTATTGGAAAAGCAAAACATATTTGTACGCCTCAAATGATTACATCATTAGAAAATACGATTTGTATTACTGAAGTTTTTATTTGTTAATCTTTGCTTTATACCTATTGATTTTGACAGTTTGGTTTAAGATACATTTCAGAAAATCATATATAGTGTTAATAAGCTTATTTTAACAATCTAGTTTTACAAAATTAACACATAAAAACTTATTCTACGAAAAGAAACTGAAACTACCTAAAAAATTGGTTATGGTATTACCATAATTTTAAAGAAAGTATAAAAAATACTATTTACCACACACAAAAATAAAAGTTTTAATTTTTAAATAGGTATATTATATTTCTGTTTAGATTGCATAAAATATAAATTATTCAATTATCTAAAAAAATTTAAAAATGTTAAGGGTATTTAACAATTGTTTTATATTTATTGGTTTTGACCGTTTAGTTTAAGATAAAATGTCAGGAAATCATATATAGTGTTATTTTTTGGGTTTTCCAAAATCTATTTTTACAAAATTAACATATAAAAACTCATTCTACGAAAAGAAACTGAAACTACATAAAATATTGGTTATAGTATTACCATAATTTTAAAGAAAGTATAAGAAATACTATTTACCACACACACAAAAAAAATTTAGTTTTTAAATAAATATATTATGTTTATGTTTAAAACGCATAAACTATTAATTATTATATTTATCTAGAAATTTTTTAAAAATGTTAAACGTATTTTAACAATTGCATAATAATGTGACTATTCGATGTTTGGAACAAGAAGACTGATAAAAATGTTCGGATGTAACCCATACTAGCGATCATATCAAATTACAATTATCCGTTTATACGATCAGTCTTACCATAATTTTTTCGGTTTTATTGTTGACAAAAAACTATTAATTACTAAAAATATGTATTATTACTAATACACTTCATATAATTCGAAAATATATCCGAAATTTCGTGCCCAGGTTTTCTAATGTTTGCTGATTAACAATAAGAACTTTTTTAATAGTTGTAAGAAAACAAAACCTTTTTTTCTCAAAAGAAAAAGAAAGAAAACTGAACTTTTTCTTTTCGAATTTTGCGTATAAATGATTACGAAGAAGAGAAAATGATTAAGGCGCGTGTGTTCAAATGATAAGGTGTCGGCGCGTGAGGGAACAAAAGAAAACGCACGGCCGGGTCGAGTGTTTTCGGGTCCCTTATAGTCACGTGAGTGGACCCACTTGCCCATGTTACCCTCTCGAGCCCAAAACAACATATAGAGTTATCAATTTACGAATTTTTTTTTTTTTTTGCTTTTTTAGAACCTAATAAATTATCTTTCGGCAGCGAAACATACTTTTTCACATCATTTTGTCGATAAATACATTAATAAAATTATTGTAGTCGCTATATTAAAGGTAAATATGTGATTACAGGTTTTTTAATCATAATTTATAGTCGATTATATCAAAGTTCTACATTTATATAAAAAAACGAATTATAATGTTTAAAATGTAACCATTGTTACTTACTTTATAAGTTTTTAAAAACTCTTTATGCTTTAAATTTATTTTTTTTCTTATTATCACGTCTCAGTCTCAATTCGTAAATTTTATAAAAAGATAGAGAAGCAGTCAGTTTTAAAAAACATTATAAAAAGATTCATCCATGAATATGGTGGTGTTATTGTAATGATAGATCCCACAAACCACATGGATATGATTGGATCACAACAGTTGATTGGCCCACAACTTCGAAGGAGTTCAGATTCATGTGGATTGTGTTTTTGTACCAACCACTTGATTTAGTCCATTTTTTTCATTATTTGATCAACAAATTATTGCCAACTATTTATTTCATATTTGGTCTCATCCGTGTGTGATCTTGACTGATTGAGTTTTTTTCTTTTTATAATACATATACATATATATGAATATGAATATATTCTTTTTATAGAAAAATGGTGGTATTATACAACCTATGCACAAATCTGTGGTAGTTTGTAATGTTTTATAAAAAATATCACATATATATATATAAACCAAAGTATATATATATATATTGATATATCATGAATATAGTTTTTATAAATCACTAAATGGAGAAATCTCAGCAATTTACTACTGTAAGAAAATATCTTATCAAATTTCTTCTTTTTAAACTGGCATGATGATATTTCAAGGATATACACAAAAATGAATGGATTTGTGCCACATATCCTCATGATAGGGTTTTTTGTTGTTGTTGTTGTTGTAAGGTATGCATTTGTAAGAATTTATGGAAGAGATTTGAAAAAATGTGAGTGTAGATTAAAAATTTGAACTTAAGACTTTGGATTCCATACATATATAGAACAACTTTTAGGCTATATAAATAGTAATCTAAAGAGAGGACTTAAATGATGTACTATCTATAATAGTAAAAGAGGAATAAAGAAAAAGAAAAAAAGAGAAGACAAAGAGGGAACAAGTTGGGGATAAAATAATAGAGGTTTCAAAAGGACCATTATAGATTATAATTGGCCAACCTGACAACCTCTCATTTCATTCAACTCCTATATTAATCCTCTCTTTTCATCACCATTTCACATCTCTCTATCTCTCTCTCCATAAGAGCCCTAGAAGGTTGATCTTGTTCTTATTACACTCCCCCCACTTTCAGAATTAGAGATCAGCATTAAGAATTAATTAGGTCATCTCTACTTACAAAGACTAAGCTTCTTATATCATCACTTCTCAAAGCCTTACTGTTTGGAGTTCTTGGGTCAAGGCGTAGATATAATATGATGATGATGGGAAAAGAGGATATGGGTTTAAATCTGAGCTTGGGATTTGCACAAAATCATCCTCCTCTCGAGCTTAATCTCAAACTCACTTCTTCACCAATGTCCAATCTCCAGAGGTTTCCATGGAACCAGACCTTCGTTTCCTCCTCTGGTACGCTTCTTCTTCTTCTACAAAGTCTTGACCTTTTCCCTCAAGAAACAAACAGATCTCGAAATGACCCATTTCCCTTTCTTTGCAGATCATCAAAACCAACAGTTTCTTAGGAAAATCGACGTGAACAGCTTGCCATCGACGGTAGATTTGGAGGAAGAGACAGGTGTTTCTTCACCAAACAGCACGATCTCGAGCACCGTGAGCGGCAAGAGGAGGAGCGAGAGAGAAGGAACCTCCGGTGGTGGCGGAGATGACCTCGACATCACTTTGGATCGATCTTCCTCACGTGGAACCTCCGACGAAGAAGAAGAATACGGAGGAGAAGCTTGTCGGAAGAAGCTCAGGCTATCTAAAGATCAATCTGCAGTTCTCGAAGACACTTTCAAGGAGCACAATACTCTCAATCCCGTAAGTCTATACTCATCATCTGAGAGAAAAGGTATTCTTGTAAATACTCAGATCTAACAAGGGCTTCATTCTAAATCTACAGAAACAGAAGTTGGCTTTGGCTAAAAAGCTAGGCTTAACCGCAAGACAAGTGGAAGTCTGGTTCCAGAACAGAAGAGCAAGGTAAGAGAGTCAGAGAACTCATTGTAGTATATTAAATGACCATTTTAACCCTTCAGAACAATGTTTATTTACAATACAACCAAATTTTGTGTGGCCAATAGGACCAAGTTGAAGCAAACGGAAGTGGATTGCGAGTATCTAAAGAGATGCGTAGAGAAACTGACTGAAGAGAACCGGCGGCTCGAGAAAGAGGCCGCGGAATTGAGAGCACTAAAGCTTTCACCGCGGTTGTATGGTCCGATGAGTCCACCGACCACGCTTCTCATGTGTCCATCATGCGAACGTGTGGCCGGACCATCGAACCATAATCAACGGTCTGTGTCTTTGAGCCCGTGGCTTCAAATGGCCCATGGGTCAACTTTTGATGTGATGCATCCTAGGCCTTAAATTTTTTTCCGGTTATATGCGTTATTATTATGTGGGTCATTGTACTTTTTAGATTATTGACTCTCGCTATGTATCCTTAAAAGCCTTTTTACATTTTAAATTATTTAATCTGATTAAATTAGTTGTCCTTCTCTTCTTGATGACAAACAAAATGGGAAACAAAATCGTGACTCTATCTTCATTTACGTTAGACAAAAATCTTAGTATATGCTATCAGCTTAACCTTCGGGAAAACAAATATTAAACTAGATCCATTTCATAGCACTCCCTCGAAATATCATAAAATAATAATAAATTTAGATTGAGATTTCTCTTATTATTCAAAAATGGCACATATAAAAAATCCAACGTTTGAAAATTGAACTACTCACTCATTAATCTATCCAATGATGATAGTTTGATATTTTTTCGTACCCGCACAAACCTTAACGGGGCCCAAGTAATGGTACGCAGATTAAATACTGACCAAAAAAAGTCAGTACGAACTATAATTTTATGAAGAATAGTTTAATGATGGGCCTTAATATGGTGCATTAAATGGGCCGAATTTTACAGCCCAACTTGTCGCGGCGAAATTATGGGTAGATTCAATTCAGTGATGAAGAACTTTTACTTGGTCTCTCCCAAACATGATCGAGTTTTATTGAATTTTTCTAGATTTTTCATGTTTAAAATACGAACAAGCAGGACTAGTATCTTTTTTTTTTAACTATTATTTATAAAACGATGAAGCTTTTGTTTTCGTTATTTGCATTGATAATATATACCTTTTTCAATAATAGATTTTTAGTACCAAGAAAAGAAAAACCTTTTTCGGAGAGGGCACAATAATGAGGTCTTTATTCATGGGTTCAGGTTGATCTGCATCAAGATTGCAATCTCTTCCATTGCATTGCTGTTGAGTCAAGAAGAAAACGTATGCTTGTTCTGGAGGTAAGGCACGACGTGTTTCACAACGTCATCATGGGCCATTATGAGGTGCTCTCCAGGGACACTGATAAACTTCACTTTTCCAGCAGCATCCAATGTTTTCAGACCAATCCAGTCCTCAGTATAGAGCTTTGTCTGGTGAAAGAATGCATTGTTTTAGAACACAAGTGGTTGATAGCTTGGTGATCACGAAACCAAATGAAAATTTGAGAATGAGTTTCAAGGTTTTCACCTGTTGAGGAGGCAAAAGAGGCGTTGAAGCTCCATCAGGGTAAAATCCAAACCAACAACTTTCTTTAGGAATCACTACTGTATCATCCTGGAACTGTTTTTAGGAAAAATGAAGAAGACAAAGATTTATGAGCTAATCATCCAACAAAGTTGTTCAAAAGATTTTGGTGAGTTCTCAAGGATCATTGGTTTAGGAGGCACCACCATGACGAGGACCAAGTTGCTCAAGCTTGTGAAACGTTCTTTATAAGTGGAGTTCCTCTCGTTAGGTCTCTCGTTGTTGAGCTTTGGTAGATACTTGGAGTGTTCCAAATACTCTGATATTTCCTGAGAACCAGATAACAACGTTTTGTTTTCTTCTTCCAATTGAAGTATGTGGCAATGATTTGAGGTTTCGAAAGAAAAGGGTTTTGGTTTTTACAGTAGGGATTTTTATATAACCACTCGGAGTAATATGATCCTGCAGAGTAGTAATCATGATTTTAAGGTTTTGGATCTTGATTAGAAGCAAAAGAAGAAGAAAGAGAGAAGGTGTACTTGAGCATAGTCGCTGTAGACCTCTGTTTTCTGCAGATGGCAAATTGGAGACTTCTAAACAGAGAAGCCCATTGTTGTTGTTATTGTGAATGTGACTTGTGATTAAGACAAAGCGATGAGGATAAAGGGAAGAGAAACTCACAGATCTCACAGCACATTTGGGGATGACGGAGATGCCAGCATGAGGTCCTCCTAAGGAGACATAGTTGAGAACAGGAGGAGCATTGTCACAGAACTCAATTAGTCCTCTAGCGACCATGTTTCCTTGAGACTGAGCTACAATGTTGTAACCTTGACTCAACTCTTTCATCTGTTTCACTTTCTCACACGCTATACTAGCTTGTTGAGTAAGCGGCATGGACCCGGAATCTTGTTCTCCATTTCCTATTTCTCTACAAGATCACATATAACAGAGAGAGAGAGAGAAAGACAGAGAAGAGAGAGATAAGATATTTTGCAAGATGAGGATGAAACAAGAAGAAAAATTAACTTTGTTGGGTTCGATACAAGCAATAGCCAGGGGAGTTGGAGAGGTTGCTAAGGAGCTGCGTGAAGCTGATCGCTTCACTGTTGGAGCATTGATCATTGATCCCTGTTTCAGTCAGATCCATTAGTACATATGATTCAGTATCGATTAAGAACATTAAAAAAGAAAGGAAGAGGAAGAAGGATCTTTAATTACCGTGAAAGTGAATGAATGGAACAGAGATTGAAACTGGAATGAAGAAGAAGAAGAAGAAGAAGAGGGAGAAGGTCAAAAGGAAACTCTTCTCCATGGAAGAACTCAGAGAGATAAGTACCTTTAATCTTGGAGGAAGCCCAAGAAGCAAGAAGACAAAGAAGTTAACGTTTGGTCGAGACTAGTCTATCTTTTTGTGCTTCAGTCACCAAATAATCCAAAATTCAGTGGAGGTGCTTTTAGTAAACATAAAAGGAGATAAAAGCCAAATCTTTTTAGTTTAGTTGATATATAAGAACGTGAAAATAAATATTTTTATGTTTAATAAAAGACAAATATGATTAAAAGAAAATTTGCTTTTAGTTAATAATTCTAAAAAAATAATAAAGTATTATAATTTCGAAATTATTAATTTGTAGATTTTTTTACTGTAATTGGTTAATACACCATAGTTAATATAGAATAAGAACACACGATTTATTAACCAATTATGTCAAAATTAGGTGATGAAGAAGTTGTACGTGGTCTCTCTCGGACCTGAAGGAAATTTATGCAAAATGTATGATCATAATTCAGACAGTGTACTCTTCTCATAAACTTGATCGAGTACATCTATTGAAATTCTCTAAACTTTTCAGGTTTAAAATAGTTAAAAGCACGAGTAGGTAGTCTCTGGCGTTATACAAGACGAAAATCATTTGGATAAAATTGGCTATCTTTAAAAATTGACAAAACAATGAAGTTTTTGTTTTCGTTTATTGCTAAAAACGTCTCGACTTAGTACTAAAATCATGTCTTCCATTGAGTCTGCATCAAGAAGAAAACGTAGGATGGTTCTGGAGGTAAGGCACGACGTATTTCACAACGTCATCATGGGCCATTATGAGGTGCTTTCCAGGGACACTGACAAACTTCACTTTTCCAGCAACATCCAATGTTTTCAGACCAATCCAGTCTTCAGTATAGAGCTTTGTCTGGAGAAAGAATGCAAAGTTTTAGAACACAAGTGGTTGATTGCTTGATGATCACGAAAAGAAATGAAAATTTGAGGATGAATATAAGGTTTTTCACCTGTTGAGGAGACAAAAGCGGTCTTGAAGCTCCTTCAGGGTAATATCCGAACCAACAACTTTCTTTAGGTATCACTACTGTATCATCCTGAAACTGTTTTTTAAGGAAAAATGAACAAGACAAAGATTAATGAGCTAAATCATCCAACAATGTTGTTCAAGATTTGGGTGAAATCTCAAGAATCATTGTTTTAGGAGACACTACCATGACGAGGACCAAGTTGTGCAAGCTGGTGAAGCGTTCTTTATAAGTGGAGTTCCTCTTGTTAGGTCTCTCGTTGTTGAGCTTTGGTAGATACTTGGAGTGTTTCAAATACTCTGACATTTCCTGAGAACAAGATAACAAACGCGATTTTCGATTGAGGTATTCATATATTAGTAAATGATTTGAGGATTAGAAATCTTACAGTAGGGATTTTGATATAACCACTGGGAGCAATATGATCCTGCAGTGTCATTAGAAGGTGTTGTTAATCATGGTTTTAAGGTTTTGGATCTTGATTAGAGAAGAAGAAAGAGAGAAGGTATACTTGAACATAGTCGCTGTAGGCATCTGTTTTCAGTAGCTGGCAAACCGGATTCTATAAAACAGAGAAGCTCATTGTTCTTGTTGTTATTGTGATTGTGATTAAGAAAAAGAGACAAAGAGAAAGGGAAGAGAAACTCACAGTACACTTGGGGATGTCTGCTATACCAGCATGAGGACCTCCTAAGGAGACATAGTTGAGAACAGGAGGAGCATTGTCACAGAACTCAATTAGACCTCTAGCGACCATGTTTCCTTGAGACTGTGCTACAATGTTGTAACCTTGACTCAACTCTTTCATCTGTTTAACTTTCTCACACGCTACACTCGCTTGTTGCGTAAGCGGCATGGAGACGGAGTCTCGTTCTCCATTTCCTATTTCTCTACAAGATGACACATAACAGAGAGAGAGAGAGAGATAAGCTATTTTGCAAGATTAGGATGAAACAGGAAGGAAATTGAGTTTGTTTGGTCGGTACAAGCAATAGCCAGGGGAGCTGGAGAGGTTGCTAAGGAGCTGTGTGAAGCTACTGGTTCCACTATTGGAGCATTGATCTCGAATCCCTGTTCAAGTCAAATCCCATTAGTGTCATTAAAAACAGAAGACATCAAAGAAGAGAAAGAAGTGAAGGATCGTTCATTACCGTGAAAGAGGATGAATGGAACAGAGATTGAAACCGGAATGAAGAAGAAGATGGACAAGATCCTCACAAGGAGAGCAGATCGCTGGAAACTCTTCTCCATGAAATAAATCAGAGAAAATTATACCTTTAATTTTGGAAGAAGCTCAAGAAGCAAGAAGGCAAGAAGCATACGCTTATTGTTATTACAGAGCAATCTAACTTTTTGTGCTTTAGTTGTAAATGGAAGAAAGAGAATTTATTACTTGGTGGTTGCCTGGTTGGTGACTGAATTTTATTGAAGTTTTAACCCGAAAAGATTATTTCGAATTGAATATAATGGTGCTTTCAAAAACTTTATTTGATGAAGTAAGGATTAACTATTATGATATTGATATATACAATGATTTATTTTCACAATGATTATTTATTGAAAGCCTTTTCAAATCTTTCAACACTTCAGGATTTTGAAAATTCTATTTGTCTAACTATTTTCACAACCTTTATCTCAATAACACGAAAACGAGATAGTTGGTGAATATCAAATTTAATAACGCAAGATTTTTTTTTCCTAATAATTTCAAAATCATATATAAATAGCTATTTTTTCTTTATTTAGGCTATCCATCTCAACAAAAACCTTTTTGTTTATTTAGGTTATCCACATCACCAAAAAATAAAAATAAAAAACAATAAAATTAATATTAATGACCCAATTAGTTCATATATATTTATATTATTATATTATAAAAATTCAGAAAAATCTAGATGATACATAAAATAAAAAGCAAGAAAAAAATCCAATACTATATGGAATAAGAAACAATTTAAAATCTAATAATAATGCATGATTATATAATTATTAATGAAAATATGAAGAAAACTTATGAATAATATAAAAAACTAATTTTTGAAATATTATTATGCATAAAAATAAAGTAAAATCTGTGAACATAGAGAAAAACGAAATAGCAAATAAATACGACATAATTCATAAATAAAGTAAAATATATAGATTTATCTTTTTTAATATTATATAATAATATTTCTATTAAATTATACATGTTATTAATGAATTAAAATTGTTGTGTGGGATAATAAATCTAGTTTTATCAATAGTACTTGGATTTAGAATCTACTAGTAGAAAAATTTGATGACACTGAGAGAGTCACATGTTAAAAGAATTCACAAACTTGTTTGCATCAAGTAAGGCACAACGTATTTCACAACGTCCTCATACGCTATTATGAGGTGGTCCCCTGAGACGCTCACAAACTTCACTTTTCCGACAGCATCCAATGCTTTCAGACCGATCCAGTCTTCTCTGTATAGTTTTGTCTGAAAATATGTTTTGTGTTTTTAGAAAACAATTCTTCAATGACGAAATGAAACAGAGAGAGAAAGAGAGATTGACCTGTTGAGTTGACAAAAGAGAATCGAATCCTTCATCTGTATAATATCCAAACCAAGAAGTTTCTTTGGGGATCAGCGTTGTGTCGTTCTGAAACTGTTTAACAATTTAAGAAGAAGAAAAACAGAGCAATGAGCTTACAAGAACATGTTTTTCAATCTCTGAGTTCAAAAAAAAAAGAAAGGAGACAGTAAAGTACCATAAGAAGAACCAAGTTGTGTAAGCTCGTGAAACGGTCTTTGAAAATAGAGTTTCTTTCGTCAGGTCTCTCATTATTAAGCTTTGGTAGATACTTAGAGTGTTCCAAATACTTTGTCATTTCCTGAGAAAACCAAAGCCATCGTTATTTGAAAAACCCAAAATGATTTAGAATTAATTGATTTGGTTAACTAGATAACTTACACCAGGGATCTTGACATAACCACTAGGAGCAATATGATCCTGCATAGTGATTACTTAATCAAATCAAATCAAGATTAAAGAATTTGATCTTGAATACAGAGATAAGAGTGTTATATACTTGAACGAAGTCGTTGTAGATCTCTAACTTCATCATAGCTTCAGCTATAGCGCATATTAGACCAGACTTCACACACAACAAACACACACAGGATTAATACAATCGTTGTTAATTACAGTGATTAAGAGAAGTAACCAATAGAATTAGTAAACATTTTAAGTTATACAGAACACTTGGGGATCGCGGCGATGCCAGCATGAGGTCCTCCTAAGGAAACATAGTTGATGACTGGAGGACCATCGTCGCAGAACTCGATTAGACCTCTAGCTACTAAGTTTCCTTGAGATTGTGCAACAATGTTGTAACCTTGACTCAGCTCTTTCATCTGTTTAACTTTCTCACACGCTAAGCTCGCTTGGTGCATTAGTGGCATGAACCATGAGTCTGGTTCTCCGTTTCCTATTTCTCTGCAAGTTAAGTCAAAGACCCTTAAGATGAAAACGCAAGAGTCAAAGAAGTTAGTTTTAATGGTTTGATTACAAACTTACAAGCAAAAGCCAAGAGAGCCGGAGAGATTGCTTAGAAGTTGCGTGAAGTTACTAACTCCACCTGAGCATTTATCTCCAATTCCTGTGTTTTATTTTATTATTAATATTAAATTTATTTGTTTTTATTCATAATCAATCGGAAAAGGAAAAGCATAAATAGATTGTAGAAGGAATTGTTAATTACCGTGAAATAATATAAATGGAATAGAGTTTGAAACCGGAACGGTTGAGAATAATACGGCGGCCACCGTTAAAAGGAGAAGAGATCGCTGGAGAACTTTGGCCATGAATGATTGAGATCGATCTAATTTGATTCGCCGGAATATTCTTTTTTTTTCTCTCTCTCTCTCTCTCTCTCTCTCTCTCTCTCTCTCTCTCTCACTTTACAATCTATGAGATTGCTTATGAATATATGATATTGCTAGTCAAATAAAGTTGTTCGCTTTTTCTACCCTATTTAGAATCAAAATTAAATGAGATTACTTCCGTTTTTAAAACTAGTAGATTTTATAACATCCAAACTTTTGAGTTTTTGCCTTCACTTCGCAATTTTTGTCTTTATTATTCCTTCACAGTAATTATCTAAAGCATAGGTACTTATTTAATTATTATTTTCTTTTCTACTGTAGACATATTGATTTTCTAATGACAATTATGTTGCTGGTCTACATATTGGATTAACCTTAGACCTCAACATTCATCTTTGGTTTGTTTCTCTATTGATCTGATCTAAAGCATCAATACGAAGAATAAAATATACAAGCATTTTATATTGAAAGCAATGATACATGAAAAATGTGGAGAAATCTTCAGATTTTTACTGCAAAAGGCTGGTCCGGTTTTAATAAATCTGGAGTAAGTTTTTTTTTTACATTCCTAAAATGAGAAGAATACTAATCTGATTTTCTGCAGAACAAGCGCAGCAATAAGGAGACGAATATCACTTACTCCCTTTAGGTTTACTATATTGTGTAACACTCTTGCAAGTTCTGATGATTTGTTGGGTTGCTTCAGGAGTTTGGCTTCTCAGGGGATCTCCTCTCTTGTAAGTCGCACGGGTTTGTTTTGTAGATACACAATCTCTCTGTCTGCTGCATTTATGAGATGTTGCTCTGATCCTTCTTCATCTGACACAGAAGATGCCTCTGAGTTTGATTCATCCTCATCTACATTTGGAGAAAATTGGAAGCCATTCATGATTTGGTTTGATCACAAAAGAGTATTTGAGTTTTTATTTATTTTTGGGAGCTTACCAGAGAATTCAAGGCGTTCGGGAAGAGCACTAACAGCTGTAAGCTGAATGCTTTCTGGTAGAAGACAATTACAGAACGAACCTGAAACTCAAAAACCAATGAGTAAAAGGACACAATTTGTTTGCAGAAATGAATTGTACATAACAAGGGATAAGGTTTATATCTTTTACCTACTCGGGCCAGGCGATTAATCCATCCTGGAATAGGCTTTCCTGTAAGCTGCATGCATATTTCTTCGGTGAAATGATTACAGTTCTTGGCAATCAAATGGTAAGTGTCACCATGGTATTTTCTTGAAAGCTTCTCCATGTATGAACGGAAATCTGAACGGGACATGCTGGTAGTTCCCAACAAAACTGACCGTCTAAAGATGAACCCTGGACAGTTCCTAGGTTCTACCTCATATACCCCACTTGTTGGATACTCATGAGCTCCATAGCAATATTCCAATCCATGAGCTACATTGAAGTTGAAAACTGTGTTAAAAGAGAGCAATGAATAACCGTTGCTCAAGCTTGGGCAAATATTATATAAAACAGCAGGTGAATCAGAGTTATAGAGAATTAGTGAAGGTTTCCAATAAAGACAGCTAATTAAATTCCTCTTCTTTACAAGTCTATGTATTCAAGTTTGAAAGCATACCTAAGTAGACAATGTTCTATGAGTTTGCAGGATATACAAAATCATAAAAAAGTTTTTCTGCAATGTCAATAATATAGAAGAATTGAAAAGACAAAGAGAATAAACATACCCTCTATTCCAGAATGGAAAATTCCAATCCCAAACCAATAGAGGTAATTGTTCACAGGCGTTAGATCATACACATTGAGATAAACTGGTGTAAGCCTAGCCTCTCCACTGTTCTCTTCCCTCTCCTCACTTGAGCATGAGCTTGAGCTCAAAGTAGGCACCCACATTTTACACACAAAGCACCAATCCACAATATCCAATAATATCCAATACAAAGTCACGTTTCAACCATCCGTTTCTTCCTATTTCCTAACACCTCTGCAGCACAAAAACTGATGGTGATATATTAATGTAACACGAAAAGCAAAAGCACAGTGACAATTAGATGTTTTATAACCTAGATGAAAACCATTGGAAATGAAGCATTCGAAAATAAACAATCCAAATGAAAACTTCTTTGGTAGCTAATGAGAATAGATCGAAGGATTTAGATTCAGCCAGAATTATGAACGTTTCGAATACAGGTATCATGGATAAGAAATCTATCAAACATGAGAAAACTAACAAAAGATAAATCAAAGCCTGTTCTTTACAGAAAATCTAACGCATATAGCTCAAATTGCAAATCGGGAAACCCGCGAACAGGATTGATATTGAGTCCGTGTGTTTTCCTCTGACATTCATAAACAGAAATCGAGCGCGAGATAGTGACGAAGACGAAAGAAAAGATAAGAGAGCTTACGTGAGAGTCGGAGAATTACGAACAGAAAGAAGAGGGATTTTGAAGAAAGACTGCAAAAATGATGACTTTGATCGAGAAAAGTTATACACAAAGCCTGTTATTTTGTTTTTGAAGATTTCCTCTCTCTAAATTTTTAAGAAATAATTGATCCCCAAGAAAAAAAGTGAAACTGAAAATTGAATAATAATACATATGTAATACTCAAAAAAGTTATACACATATATTTATGTATATTTTCAATACTTCAATTTACTTTCTTTCAATAATTTTTTTCATAGTTTTAAATATTTTATATTTTTGTAAAATTTATGTCTATCATAATAATTTTTTAAAATAATGTTTTTTAAATGCAGCTTACACAATTTCAAATCTCTATAAAATTATTTGAGAAATTAGTTTTTTTATGTGTTGGTGCTCACATTTATTTTGACAGATGTTAATTACACATATATCGATAATAAATTAAAATTGTGATGACTAATTATTATTATTACAATTTTTTGTTTCTTTTTTATTTAATAAATTTAAATCTAAATTATTTTTTTTAGAAAAACAAAACTGAAAAAAATCTCAAATTTTTTGTAATATTTTTCAAAAATTCTGTTTATTTACGTGTTATGATTAGATTAATACTCATACTGCTAATTATATAAATACTTTAATAAACTTAAATAAATTTAACAAATAATTTTATTTTCAAAATATCATGGTTTAAAGAAAAAATATAATCAATTATACATGCAAGTATATGTATGCTTTTTTGATAGTTTATTATTATGTAAATATTGATAGAGAGAATCACTTAGTATACTAATATACTAAATTTTAAATTTAATAAATCATTAATAATAATAATATTACTACTTAGGATTTTATTTTTGTCATTTTCTATCAAATTGATCAATGAGGAACGTATCTACATATATCACATCTATGACTTATGATAACATGGTTCTCCCTAATACTGAGATCGCGTTGAACGGTCATCCCTATATTATTTTGGAATTTTTGATGAGTTTTGCAGCATCATTTTATAAAAATTATATTTTATGAAAATAAAATCTTGTATTTAATGTAAAAGTTTTTAAACTCTTAACCACTCGATCAAGCGGCTTCTGTTCTGTCTTTAGCTTTGGTTAAAGAGTAAACTACAAATTTTAATTGAACGCCAAAACTATATTTTGTGAAAATAAAGGAGTAACGGTTATTCAGACTCTTTAAGATGTTCCATGTCAAGGGTTTGATGATTTCTATATATGTGTCACGTGGCATTTTATATTTGAAGCATGGGAATTATAAGGTTCACGTTTAAGGAAATCTAATTTCTAATGATCGATCTATATATGTATGACTTGTTGTAGGAGAATATATGTAGGCAGTAAAAATTTGGGAGAAGTCAAGTCAAATTTGGGGCATAAAGGAAAAGATGGAATGAATGAAGTTGGTGCTTGGCCCATTTAGAGCCCAAAGTTCAACAGTAATCCCTCAGAGTCGTACATCTTCCAAAAATTAATTAAACACATGGGAATAATTGAAGCTTAGTTTGAGTCAATAGGTCGAAGCCTCGTGTTCTTTTATATGATTTTATCGCTGATATTCTTGTTATTAGACTAGTTTGATGGGATGTTGGAACTTGAAAGTTGAAAGTCGTATTTAAAAAATAAATAAACAAATAAATTTTATCGAATGTGCAACCAAAAAAAAGCAAGAGATCATACGGACACACGTGTACTCCGTAGTTCCACGTCAGCATACATCAAGCTGACCAAACCGGGAAAAGAAGAAAAACATTCAAACAACAGTCAATTGTGGATAACCACACGGTGGGTGTGAAGATAACGGCGATAAAAGCGGCATGCTCAGAAACCCCGTCATGTCCCAGTCATCTATCGCCGTCAAACTCGACGTTTCTGATTCAACTTTGTGGCTGCTCTCCTCCGTTTTCAGCACTTTCGCACCAACAGCCGCCGTCACTCCTTCTTCCTCCTCCTCTCCGTCTCGCTTCCGTTTGTTCTGCCCATTTTCACCAGCTCGTGGTTTCCACATCCCAACCTCAAGCGGGAAATTCACAATCGCCTTTGACCCTCGGAGTCTAAACGCTGCTTGGTCGTAAGCCCTAGCCGCTTCGATCGCCGTGTTAAACGTCCCGAGCCAAACCCTAGTTCCGCGACGGTTGGGATCTCTGATCTCCGCCGCGAATTTCCCCCACGGCCTCATTCTCACTCCTCTGTAATGCCTCTTCTCTTCCGAGACGACCACCGGTACGGGAACTTGTTCCGGTTGAAGAGAGTTTCCGGTTGCGAATTGGATCCACTCGGTTCTGTTCGGTGGCGCGATCTTCAACGGCGGTTTTCGATTCGATTGCGTGACCAAACCGGAAACGACGCGAGGATTCGATTTGAAAGTGAAGGAATCGTTCGACGCAAGTGAAGTTTCAGCTTTCACCTCCGAAACAATTACAGGTTTTAGCTCGAAATCGGAAATCTCCGATTCCGTGAACCTAGGCGTCACGAGATCGATTATCTCCGGTTTAGACTCAAATTCGGCGAAATTAAAACCGGTTTGATCAAATGATCCAAAGATTGAAAAATCTGAAGCTACAGAATCGTTCATCCATCGATTGGTGGTGAGAGTAGGTAATGGAGAAAACTCGTCGAGAAGATGCTTCTTAATGAAGAAAAGAGCCGATGCTTCTTCGCTTGGCGTAGCCATTAGAAAATATATGGAGGACACAGAGAAATCGAAGGAGGAAGATGATTGATTAAGGAAGACGGGAGGGTTTTGATTTGACAGTGGAGAAGAGAGTGGAAATGTACGTATTATATATAGGAAAGAGTCAAGTCAATGAGAGACTCTTTCAAGGCAACATCCTTTCGTATTTTTTTAATTTAAAATTTTAATAATCAGATGCGGAACGGTGTATGTATACTCATGTGTGTCATCGATTTTAAACCGTTCGACGAGGTTATAAACCACCAGTCAACGGTTTGATCTTGTGGTTCATCAATGGCAGCTGAGGTGAATAAAAAGCAAATAATAATATTACCAACTCCTTCTTAAGGCTGCGCGATCTAATTTAAGGTTCTTTAGATTGTACTATATTGTTTTTGTTTTCTTACTTTTTTGCGTAGAGTAGGCAAGAATTGATCGTTCATGGATAATAAAGGTTAATCAAAAAGATTAGTATTGCTCGCGTTGATATCTGATTAATTTACTTACTAGTTGCGTAACAATGTGTTCACATGCATGCATCTTTAATATCAAAAGCTATCGGTTTCAACAACGATTAAAAGCACGTTTATATAACGTTGGAGTAATAATTAGTGGAAGAATGAAAAACAATTTTCTTTTTTTACTTTTACGTCGAAGTTTTTATTTTGTATTTACTACTATTTAAGACTATATTATTTTTGTCGATATTTTGTATAGTCTTGAACATCTGGTAGACAAAGACCGATGGAATTCTCATCTTGCCGCCTCGAAACATATAAAAAAGAAACCAATAATTTAAGTTTTAGCAATTAATTTATAAATCCAATCATATATCGTTATAATATATTCCTGACAACTATTTTTGTTTTCTAATTTCAGACCATTATTTTCATTTCAGTAACCAACATTAGTTATGGTTGTTTCTTGCTGTCTTATATTTCCAAATTAAATGTTTGTAAGATTACAGCGTCAGCGCATAGTCCTTGATGATTATGCGATTTTCGTGTTAATATATAATATATTCCTCTTGCTGCGAATCTAGTGAAGGGCATAAACTTTGTTTGTATTTTGGCCGACATGGTGTGCTATGCCATGTTCATTTTGTCGTTACTCATAACAGTATCGAAGATTGATTCATATTTAAGTCTTTATAACCAAGAGATTAAACAAACATGCAAGTTTTAAAATTAATTAGATGTTTACAGAAGTCGAATACTGATAAACAAGTAAACAATAAGTAAGAACAAAAGGTTTGATTATTTCGTATATATTTTAGTTCATGTTGCATAATTATTCTTCTCGAATTCTATTCAACAGAAACTCTTCAAAATTCCAAACTTATCTCTTAAATTAATATATTTTAATTGTTGTCAATCTTAATCATCTAAGCAATAAGCATTAAAAGATAAAATGGTCAAATGAATGGAAGATACATTAACTACTCTTTTTGAACACTGTTTTATCTTGACTTGGAGTTTTTATTTTATACAAAGGTATACTTTATTATTCGATTCTTTTTTTTAGGTTAAAGTAAAGTCTTAAGTGTTTATATTCGATCTCTGAAAACGGGTATGTGCATGTATCTTGTCTCTTTCAAAATTTATGATTGAACACGTGCAGATATTACATTTAATAATTTTTTGTTAACTACGATTTCAAACCGAACGACAAAAAAAATTGTCAAAATTTAATTAACAAAACGCTATTTTCCTTTCAATTTTTATTAATTTATTATTCTTAGTTTATTTTAATGGGGAAAATGTTTATTAAAAAAAAATATATATATATAAAGAAAAGTAAGAGTTAAAAATGGCTTTTAATGCTTTGTGAAATTTGTATTTTTCATACTATGGAATCTTTGTATTATTTAATTGGGAATATTTCTCTTGATCATTACAAAAGAGTTTGTGATAGAAATTAGGATATATAAATAGAAAATTGGAAGATTGTTGGCTTGTTGCCGAATAATTTTTTCATCATCTTTGTTGGAGAACTCAAAATTGCAGTGGGGATGCACGTGCGAATTGTTTGCACGTACAGACGTTTCTTGGCTAATTGTAGAGAGTTTGTTTGAATGTTATTATACGGTCAAAAGTCTTACACGACAGGATTTGGTCAATTTCAAAGCTCACGTGTTATGGGCTTCCCATAATGTTTCTTCAGAATTAAAACCCAATTAGATAGGCGAAGAATGTGCTAAGATCTCCAGTTAGATTTTTCAACAACGGAACAAAGCTTTATGTGGACGACAAAAAAAAAGCTTTATGTGATTTGAAGCTAAGACTTATGATATAGTATTGCCCCCAAAAAAAGCTTTAGAAACTCTGATTTTTGATATAGTACTGCCCCACATTCATATGTGATCGCATTCGTGACTTGAAATTTGCAAAAAATCCATATTCTGAATATCTAATTTGTTGGCAATTAGAATGTATCGTATTTTTTTATTTGTATAATTTTATTATTTTTACCGTAGTTTTGAATAATTATTTAGTTTTTTTTGTTAAAAGAAAGTCTAATATAACATGTTCACTAAAATCAAGTTTACTATCACAATAAAGCTTCAAATTAGTATGCAGATGCTTTAGCAAAAAAAGTTTTTATTTCGTCCTTAAATTGGACTCTGTTTTGGACATGTCTTCTATTTTCTCGTAAACATATAATTTTTGGTAATGCAG
Source organism: Schrenkiella parvula (assembly GCA_000218505.1). NCBI lineage: Eukaryota > Viridiplantae > Streptophyta > Magnoliopsida > Brassicales > Brassicaceae > Schrenkiella > Schrenkiella parvula. Next base: position 8,801,841 of record CM001193.1, on the reverse strand, counting down.
TCTGATATAATAAAATATTTGGTTTAAAAAAAATGATCTACTGTAATTATATATACTTGACACTTTCCATTTCATATTTTTGTTTAGTTAGTTCTAATGAAAAGATTAACTGTATTTTACATACGTTTTTCTTTTAGGGTTTGCTTTTACGATTGAGTGATTAACTGGATCTATATAGAAATTAAGGGACCAGCCAGAAAATAGTCCAGACTACTGAATAGTTTGTTTTATACAGCAGCCAGAAAAGTGAAATGGTTATGGGTTCTAAAACCCCGGTTTTGTTAACAAAAAGTAATTTGGCAAGAATTTGCTTCGGTAAACCGGCGGTTCAAGTTGGGAAAAAAATAATAATAACGAAACATTGAACGACAAAAGGCAAAGACAAGTTGAGGGAAGGGACCAATCACAATATCGATTTGCTTCCTTAGATTGCGTGACATCATCCTTGACGGCTACTTCATCTGTGTCTTTATGTGGATAATCCGCACGTGTTTTAATTCACGAACCTTCATAGCAATGAGAAAAATCCATTTCTTTCATATTTTCAACTTTTTAAATTACCCCACTAGACACTAAAATAACATTTACAAGAATAGTATGTCTTTGTCAATTTTCAAAAAGCTTCCACGTTCATGAACCACTCTGTATATAAATATATCAAAACCTCTTTACCTTCATTTCCACTGCAAATTTCAATAATTTCAACAGAACAAATAATAAAAAAAAGCATTTTCAAGAAAACTATTAACAAAAAAAAAACATTTTCAAGATTCTTCAAATTTAGTTCATCTCTTTATTATGGCGGCGGAATCCGACTACGCTTTTCTTGAGTTGATAAGGCGACACTTACTAGGAGACTCGGAGGCGCGACTCAGTGAGCCAATAGCGAGTTCGGTGGCGCAATCTGATACGGTGGTTCACGGCGTGAAACCGGTGTACATTCGAAACCCGAGCTTCGGCAAGTTGTACCCTTGTTTCACCGAGAGCTGGGGAGATTTGCCGTTGAAAGAAAACGATTCGGAGGACATGTTAGTCTACGGAATCCTCAACGACGCTTTCCACGGCGGATGGGAACCGTCTTCTTCATCCTCCGACGAAGATCGGAGCTCTTTCCCGGAGGTTAAAATCGAGAATTTCGCGGCGGTTAATTCTGCTCCGGCGAAAAAGACGAGTCCGGTTCCGGCGCCGGCGAAGGGGAAGCATTACAGAGGAGTGAGGCAGAGGCCGTGGGGGAAATTCGCGGCGGAGATTAGGGATCCGGCGAAGAACGGAGCTAGAGTTTGGTTAGGGACGTTTGAGACGGCGGAGGACGCGGCGTTGGCTTACGACAGAGCCGCCTTCAGGATGCGTGGTTCCCGCGCTTTGTTAAATTTCCCGTTGAGAGTTAATTCAGGAGAACCCGACCCGGTTCGGATTAAGTCCAAGAGAGCTTCGTCTTCCGAAAACGGAACTCTGAAGCGGAGGAGAACGGTGGCTTCTGTTAACGCCGCCGGTCAAGGAACAGATATGGGATTGAAGGTCAAGTGTGAGGTTGTTGAAATGACACGTGGCGACCATTTATTGGTTTTATAGTTTTGGAATATTCTTTGTTGGATCATTTTTCCCAAAAAAGTTCGACAACAAAAAAAACGCAATGAAGTGTTAAAGGAAAATGTTAAGAAAAAGATATATTCATTTATTAAAATTTTAACCTTCTTCCAATCATTCCAATAATTAGTGGGATCAAAAGAATTTTGAAAGGAAACTAACATTTTTAGTGAAAAAAAAGCCATTCCATTACAAAAGGGATCAATTTTGTTTAGGAAAACTATAACTTCTGTGATTGAAAAGAAATTAAATTTTCTTAATTTATAATATAGAATAATGTTTCATTTTTGGACAGATACATCTACACACAGAAGTACTGTAACACACAAAGAATTGACTTTCTGAAATGAACTAGTATTATTATGCTTTAGTAATCTTGAAGCAACAAACGTCACCACAGTTTTAATTAGTTCGGTCGTTAACAAATATTAGTATTTTAAAAAATTCGAGTTTTATCCTAATTTTTAAGTTCATATATGGCGTATTGTTGATATAATCACTTTTAGTTTGATATATATAGATTTATATATAAAAGTATAATATCCAATAAATGGAAGAAGACACCGTAACATAAGTTAAACTACTAAATCAAACACAAACTGATATAAACATACGACCAAACACGAGAATCTGATAACCAAATCGCTAAATTAATAGATTATGATAGATTGAAATTGACATGATATCAAAATTGAGATATAAAAAACACGACAAAAGTTATTTGAATTGAAATAGATCATTTTTCCACATAAACATACGACCAAACACGAGAATTTGATTTAGCAAATCCATAAATTAATAGCAGAAGTCTCTATCGAACATACTAATTAATTTAAATAAAAATTAGAATTGGGCAAAGTGGTTCGGACAAGAGCAATCTCAGCATTAGTTTTTGCTATGAGATTTTGTGTTTTTTGAATTTGGGATTGTAACAAAGAGATAATCCCAACACAACCATAGATAGGATCTTCGATTCTGCATTGTGCCTCAAAGTAGAGAGACTCTGCTGCTTCTGATCTTTCGTGTTGTGGGGGTTTCTGCGATACAAAATGTTTTATACAAATACATATCAGTTTAACTATTACATACTTTTCTTACATGAGATCTTTAATATCTCAACTCAGCTAGAACATTGACTTAAACTATTAATATTTAATGTTTAAAAGAGTTTTAGAAATTTGAACTTCTCCTTTTCAACAATGACTTTGAATATTGTACAACTATTTTAAAATTCTTTTATATAAAGTATAAACAAGGAAAATAAATGTAAGAAGATCCATACATACCTGAAGGATCTTAGAGACATTGCTAGCTCCATAGATTTTGTGAATAAATTCGAATTTTTGGGGGATATTATGAGGAAAATAAGGTGAGAAAATACAATCTTTAGGACATTTTCTTCTAAGATATTTGCAAGCTGCGCATCTTTTTCGTGGATTCATTTTTTAGATGTTTTCGAAAAGTATAGAAAGACAAAATTTTGTTCTATATCTTTCAAATAATATAGAATGATTTGGTAATTTGTATTACTTCTAGTGTTTTATATATAGATTCGTCTCTTGTTAGTTTCCTTATGAAGAGTAAATATTACCAATTTGAATCCAACGGCTACTTCTTTATATAGTCTCAAAATTTTAGGAGACTTTCATAATGTAACAAATTAGGCTTTTATTTTCCATTAATAATTAAAATGTCTTGACACAATAGTTAGAAAAAAGTGTCCGTTTAAGATTTATTGACTCAAAGTTAATGCATGACGAGGAGAAGGTTGACTATAAACATTTCGTAATTCTTGATTCATTGGTTATTAAATAACTTATACAATTATGGGTAAAAGTTATTTATGATTTTGCAATTATATACATTATTGAATGTAAGTGATGATATTCATTTTTATTGCTTTGAATCAATGGTGACTCATGATGCTTTATTGGTCCAATAGTTAGCTTTATTGGTTTTAATGTTCAATTGTGAAAATTCTTTAACAAGAAAAAATATTAAAATTTTATAGTTTATATTTACAAATATATTTAATATCCATTAATTTATGGCTATTTCTAATGTTTATAATAAAAAATAGCAATATGGATAAAACATATTATTCAAATTGCGACTAAAGTCTGTGAATTTTTCTCTATATTTAAGTGCCTACGAAAAGGTTTGTTTTTATTTCTTCTGTAAATTCGTCTGCTTAAAAGATTTACATGATATTTATGTTGATTCTTGGTGAATGCAAGTTTTTTTTTTTTAATTGTCTCCGTCGCCTGCGGATCCAACACGGATTAACCCATTTTCAGTTCATATCCGCGCAGTCTCGATCTGTGAAACCCATTTTTATTTGGACAAAAAAATATATGTCCAAACCCGCCCTATATTAAGTCTATTTGAGTCTGACCCGCGGGCTAAAACCCAATTTGACATCTCTAATTGTAGTAGTACCTAATAACGAAATGAGAACAAATAGCTTAGTTATCAATACTTTAATATAATATAATGGATTGATGAGTAATCCGATTGCATTTACATAAACTTATCCAGTTTCGTGGCTTCTTATTTTGAAAAAGTATGGCATCTTGCCTAATTAGATTCAATACGAATCCAAAGATGGTATTATAATTCGATTCATATGTTTCACTAAGCTAGAAGTGTATTCTCTCAAACCGTGATCATAATAAAAATTTTAGAAACAAGAAAAGAAGATTCAGAATGCAGTAAAACATAATCCACCTAGATAGCAAATCTATGTGGATCATTAAGTCATAAACTCAGAAACAAGACTAATGAGCTTTGCTTCTTAAGAACAACTTCAGGTTCTCTTTGAGATGGCTATCACATTGAAGTTGAGCGACTCCGGATTCTTCTCAATCATCTTCTTTATCACTTTCGTCGCATCCTGAAAGTTCAATAACATCAACCAAGATACACATCAAACATATATGCAAGCGTTAAACGTTTCAAAGAAACAAAACCATTGCATATTCCTGGAATCTTTCCATGTTATAGACTGAAGGGTTTATAGTACCTTCAACAAGGTAGCTGGAGAGGAAGCACCATGTGAAATTGGTCCTGCTTTCCTTCCATCAAGTTCATAGAGTTCACCTGCATTATAATTTTAGTGCCAATTTGGAAGTGAGTTTGATGATTTCGGTATTCTGAGTTTTTGTTGATGTGAGAATTTGTTACCATCTACACAAGCTAAGCAGATGAAATGCGTGTCCGCGTCGTCCGTAGCCTGAAGAAGATGGGGAAACGTAAGAAAAACCAATGTAACATCTAAATGAACATGTTCGCATATTCATTTACATCAGCATTAATAGGAGGTGGGAAGTTACCGGTGTATCACCAGCTGTAACAGCTACAGAGTGAGCATCTTCTATTTGAGTGTCGTTCTCAAGAAACCTTGCACGCTATCAGAATTAGAAACATTAACCATGAAGCAAACAATTAGATTCAGTTAAGAAATATCAAATCTAGAGGAAAAAGATAAGATAGACAAACCTCCATAGGAGTCATATTGGCAGTGGACTTGAAGAATTTATCCAAGAACGATCCCTCAGCTGAAAAAAGCAAGGAGACAGTGACAATCTTCAAGGATTTTATGTCCTCAGATCTAAGGAGAAGCACAGAGAGGTTTTAACAACTTACAAAGCTTGATTTCTGAGGTTATGTTTCCAATAGCATGAAGAAGACCAATGGTTCCACAAGCGTTACCCACAGTTTGTTTCATGAAGTAAACTTTATCACTATGCACCTATCATTCATCCACATAGAACCAGAATGAGACTAGATTACAGAAATTAATGGTTCCTATTGATTAAGAACAAATAAGATGTTGATCAGAAACTCACCTTCTCCTTGATCACCTTGTCTTGCTCGATTCTCTCTTCTTCACTCTATAGACGAAAATCACGAGGTTTTCAGTCAATACGAGCATAAATTTTCAGAATCATCGATGGGTTTCAATTGATAATTACGAAGAAGAGACCTTTTTAGTGATCGGGTAAAGAAAGAGAACAGCAAGAACAGGCTTTGGAACCATCTCGAGAAGTTCGTCGTCTAAGCCAAACACATCATTGCACTCTGCTTCATCTGGGGCAAGACCAAGTCCCGATAGAAACTATACACACACCAATACGGAAAAAAGATCACTGAATTGACCTAGAATATTCCCAATTTCGAAACGTTATTTTTTCCGATGATCGGAGAACAAATACTTTGTGGAATCAGAAATGAAAGTGGCATAATACCTGATTCATAACTTCTGGGTTAGCTTCAAGTGGAAGCCATCTCTTAGCTGAAGAACTCTCGTTTACGGTCGCCATCTTTGGATCTTTCTTTCTTTTCTCTCTCGATCGGATTTTGCAGAAGAAATCAAATCGGTGAAGAAAACTCTTCAGCTCTAAGAAACGAATCACTGAAGAAAGAAGATCCGAGAACGAAGCTCATGTTCTCAAATACAAAGCGTGCTGTTAATGGGCCTGGCCCAATTAAGCTGTTTGTTGACTAAAACAAAAAACGTCTACTAAACCTATGACGTCGAACGATTGATCGTACGGATAATAAAATATGCTGACTTTGTTTACGGTAGCAGTGTCCACAGAGGATAAACGACTCAGCCATTTCTTACTAATTGGCCCGGCCCAATAAGACTGTTGGGTGATTAAAATATGTAATCTCACGGAAATGAACGGCGTCGATTTGATTTAGGGTACAGTCGCTCCGCAGAGGATAAAAACTCAGGAGGTTTTTTAAGGATTAGGTTATTCGAGCAAAGTCTTATACAGCCTCGGCTAGGGTTTGGTACTTCTCTACTCTATCGCAGCTTCTTCTTCTTCTCTCTCACTCAACTTTGTTGGGCGTCGAAACAACGCTGTCCGAATCATTTCTTCGATTCTGATTCTTTTTTTGTTCTTCTTAATGAATTCGTATAGGCAATAAGGGTTTTTCCATCCTCCAAATAACAAAATCCTCAAAAAAATAATCTCGGGACTAGTTGGTCTTTCGAATTCAATCGGACCAGAGATATGGCGACCTTGAACCCTTTCGATCTCTTGGACGATGACGCAGAGGATCCAAGCCAGCTCGTGGCGGCTAAGCCATTGAAGGTTGAGAAAGCTGCTCCAGTTCAGCCTGCTAAGTTGCCCACTAAGCCGCTTCCTCCTTCTCAAGCTGGTGAGGTTTTTCTCTTTGATTCTGTTTCTCAAGCTTTGCAGTTTGGTAGGTTGATACTTAGTTGGATTGATGTTGCTTAGTCTTTGATTGAGTTTATAAAGTCAAACTTGTGAAGACATCGGAGTCTTCATCGAAGCAATTTAAATGACACTAGTAAGTAACAACAGATAACGATAAACTGCTGACTTTTCTTTTTCAGTTGAGTTTAACTTTGTTTCGTCGTTGTAGGTTTGGGATGTGAATTTGTTTCTTTATTATTTTTATGGAAATGTTACACTTGCATCGTTACCTATGTAGTTTATTTGATCAGATGTTACAATTTCTTTAATTTGAGTAGTGAGGGAGGGCAAGAACGCTCCCGGTGGAGGTCGCGGTGGTGGAATACGTGGTGGCCGTGGTAGGAGTGGTGGATTCAACAGGGATTCCAGGAACAATGATGCTCCTGCTAATGAGAACGGATATGGTGGAGGCTACAGACGCTCAGAAGAAGGAGATGGAGCGAGACGTGGTGGGTCTGTTGGTGGATATCGTGGTCGCGGGGGTCGCCGTGGAGGCTTCAACAATGGAGAGTCGGGTGACTTTGAACGCCCACGTAGTAACTTTGAGCGTCACAGTGGAACAGGTCACGGGTAAGCAGGCTTCTTAATTGCTACCCTTGTGACAATTTGATCTTGCGGGTTTGTAATTTTACACTTACTGTCGAGTAGAAACGAGTTCAAACGTGATGGAGCTGGCCGTGGCAACTGGGGAACCACTGAGGATGATATTCCTCCGTAAGTTTTAAAAATCGGGTTTTCTTAGGTAGATAGGTGTTTTCTGTTTGATTTGTATCTCAAATATGAAGTCTTTATTGCAATCACTAGGGTGACTGAAGAATCCGCAACAGTGGTGGAGAAGAATTTGGCTGTTGAGAAGCAAGGTGGTGAAGGTGAAGCAACTGATGCAAACAAAGAGACACCTGTTGAAGAACAAGCAGAGAAAGAACCTGAGGACAAGGTGCGGTATCATCTTTTTTACTCATTTTTTCATCATGTGAACGCTGTAAGAAGAATGTTTATCTAATGGTAATTTGCTGTTTGTAGGAGATGACTCTTGAAGAGTATGAAAAGGTTTATGAAGAGAAGAGGAAAGCTCTGCAGGCGACCAAGGTTGAGGAAAGAAAGGTGGACGCCAAAGCGTTTGAGTCCATGCAACAGCTCTCAAGCAAAAAGAGCAACAACGATGAGATCTTCATCAAACTGGTGAGTTATCTGAGTTCTTCGATATTTCATTTTGGTCTCAGCAATCTTCTATTATAATCGAGTTTGTGTGTATTGAACCTTGAAATGTTGTTGTTATCAGGGAACAGAGAAGGACAAGCGCACAGTTGAGAAAGAAGAGAAGACCAAGAAGGTCGCTAGTTTACTAATGTTTTCCTCGTTTAAGTAACTTACGACTAAGGATTAAAGCATTTTCATACAAATTCTTTCTCATGCGTATACCTCTCTGTGATATTGTAGTCGTTGAGCATAAATGAGTTTCTGAAACCTGCGAATGGAGAGAGTTTCAGAGGTGGTGGTTACCGTGGTGGAAGGGGAGGACGTGGAGGTCGTGGACCAAGAGAAGGAGCTGAGGGAAGAGGTCGTGGACCGAGAGGAGGAGCTGACGGAGGAGGAAATCAGAGGTATGGAGGTGCCGCTGCACCAAAAATTGAAGACACCGCACAGTTCCCTACTCTGGGCAAGTAAGGCTCTCCGGTTTGGTCCTTCAGCCTCCGTCTGGACTCTTTTGTTTTATTAATTCTCACACCGGTTTGGATTTTGTTCTTCTGATTCTATTGTTATTGTTATACTCTTCCCTTGAGAGAGCTGAAGGCTTTTTGTTCTACGGACCCAATTTTGGGAGTTTTTATTAAGTTAAGTGAGGCAGAAAAAAAACCCATTTCGATCCGAGATCGGTGACTTGGTGTAACGTTTTAACTTTAAATTTTCATTTCAAAACCATAAGTTTTGATATTGATGAAGGATTTTTTACTACGGGATCTTATTGTTCCAAGTACATTACAAAGAATTTAGAAGCTTCTGGACATAAAGTGACTGAAAAACCAAATACAGAAGATGAAGAAGAACAACGATGTTTAGATGTCTTACATGCAAACGAATGAGATAATATATGTTAAGTATTCCCAAAGCAAATTAAGAAGAGCAGCAGCCTGATTGCTGGTTTACAGGTTGTCCTCGGATCTGAACGGTTGGTGGCTTGGATCCTCCTGAAGGTTGGCTAGCCATTCTGCAAGAAAGAGCAAACCGGGTTAAGGCTTGTCCATAAGAGTAACCAATCTATGAGCTCTGACGGTGAGTCCGATGATAATAAAGAATTGGGAGTTACCTTGTCTTGATTGCAGCAGTCATGGCCATGAAAGCTTCTTCGACATTGGTAGCATTCTTGGCACTTGTTTCCAAGAACGGGATCCCAAGTTCATCTGCGAAAGCCTGTGTTGGCAGAACAAATGTTACAGTAAATCCTCAAGACATGAGTGTCAAAAAACCTTTAAACTGTGACGAACTTCTGAGGCATATTTTAATATTACCTTGGCTGTTTCAGTGGATACAACTTTCTGTGATGTGAGATCACACTTGTTCCCAACCAGTAGCTTGTTCACATTCTCACTTGCGTAGCGGTCGATTTCATTTAGCCACTGCTTGACATTGTTGAAGCTTTCTTGGTCTGTTACATCATAAGTCACCTGAAAAAATGAAAAAAAAAAACATAATGGTTCAGAGTCTCATTGATGGATGTCAGATAACAGGAAGAAAATGTTAAGTGTGATAATGAGCATACAATGATTCCATGAGCTCCTCTGTAGTAACTGCTAGTGATCGTTCTGAAACGTTCTTGGCCTGCTGTATCCCACTGCACAATTGGTGATGATAATAAGGAGAGTGATCAGATGCGCATACAACTTTCATGGAATTGTGAAACTCAGTCATCTGATACGACTCAGGACAACTTACAATTTGGAGTTTGATGGTCTTTCCATCTTGTTCGACTGTGCGAATTTTCTGCAAAAGATCATTACAAAATTATAACTTTAACGATTCATACATGACCCATTGATAAGTGGAAGAGGCTTACAAAGTCAACACCAATGGTACTGATGTAGCTATCCAGGTAGGAATCATCCTGCAGATACGAAAAATTATGACACCACTTTAAAAGAGCGACAGTGGCACTGAATAGAGAAAGACTATTAGTGTATTCAATGTTATAGAGGCACAAACAGAGATAGATAGAGCTCTGCGCAACATCTATTGCGTGTCCAGTATCAGGTCCTCAAATAAAGTTACGGCGAATATAAAGAAAGACAGATATGCAATTACTTACAGCAAACCTTAGAAGCAAGCATGACTTTCCAACACCAGAATCACCAATGAGCAAAAGCTTGAACAAATAATCACTGCCAATTTAAAAAATAATAAAAAGAAGCATAAGGCACATGTAAAAGATAATCAATTCGATATTTGTTTTAATTTCTCCAGCCAGAGAAGGATATTCAAAAAAATATATATTGTGAAACATTTGACAAAGAAGCTCAAGCTCAAGCTCCACAATCCAAATCGTCTATGGTTTCACATCCTAAGAATTTCAAACTACGTGAATCGTCTGGGAATTCACGAGAAAGAACAGATCTCAACCAAATTTTTTCTAGATCTAATCATACGATCCACGAAACGAGAGTCGAAATCGATCAGACAGAATTACAAAGCCGTCATAAACGAAAATTGCTAAGAATCTCCTGCTAAAAAATTGATACAAAGAAAATCAAATAAAACTAAACCACAGAACACGTAATATAATTCAAAGACGCTAAAATCGATCTGAAGGATATGAAGAAAAAAAAAGGAGCGTTCTTACTATTCAGGATTCATTGTTGATCTCGTGTAGCTGGATCGATCTACCGGAAAAAAAAACTAAGAGGAGATTCCGCCGATAAACCGCGATCTTCGTCGGTGAGGAGCGACTGAGAAGAGAGAGAGACGTAAACGATCGCTTTGTGTCGACGACGTGGTTAAGAAATAAGAAAGGCCCACACGATGTTTATACGTCTTTTTGTTGAATTGCTGACGTGTCATCGCCAACCCAGAAGATGCGTGGAGGAGAGAAAGTTTCAAATTTTTCTTTTACTTCACTGTCACCTTTTTCATTTTTTTTTTGATACGATCAAAAACTATAATAATTAAAGACATTAATTCGAATCTAATATGCTTTTGTTGTTTATCCCGACAAATTAATTTATTTTGTATTTACTGCAATAATGGGCCTTTTACGATCATTAGGCCCAATGAAGAAAGCTTATTACTTAGGCCCATTATACATTTTCTCATCATCATCCGGAGGAAAATTTGGCTTAGCTTGAAACACTGAATCATCTTCTTCTCCTCTTTCTCTCACAACAGTTCGGTAACTACGGAATGGGAAACAGGCGGGAAATAATAGCAATGGAAGATTCTTAGCTTCTGGAACTTCCATTATCATATCTTCAGTTCAGCGAGAGCAAAAAATAGATGGAGGAAAGCGGAAGAATAAGCAGAAATGGTGTGGTGATGAAGAAGGAAGGATTAGGGTTTTCTACTGGAGGAATGAAAATAGAGAATCCTTTTGCTTTCAAAGCTCTTCAAGTCTTCACAGGATTCGGCGTGGGTTGTGGAGTTGGAATAGGCAGTGGTGCACCTTTAAATCTCGGTATACTTTCTTTCCTTTTTGTTGCGTTTCTTAGGAGTGAGGAGACTTTGAATGTCGAATTAGGTAGAGTGAAATTACGGACTCTGAGTTATATCTTAATTGAAATCATTCAGTTCGAGATGACCTGATTATGGAAGAGTTTGATTTCATATTTCACTTTATTCGAATCAATCTATTTCTAATTGGAGAAGAAGATACTATTCTGTGTTGAAGACTATGTTTCAATCAGAGTTCCTGGAAATGAAAGCAGTATTAAGCTATCACTCATAGTCGAAAACCGTGTGTCATTACTTCGCTAATTGGTCTGGCTCTTTATCATTTAATGTTGCACACAGCATCATGATTGTGAGTTCACTAATCTGTATTGATTTTGTTGTTATACTCTATATCAGGTAGTATTCCAATGGTGGGAGAAGTTATGAGCGCAGCTAGAGGAGCAACCAATGCATTTTCGGGGGCCACACACCACGTGAATGACGCTGTACAGTAGACCAACTTGTGTCTCTAGATACTCTTGCTCTTTCTTTTCATCTTTCCGCATTATTCTCTTCTTAATCTGGTGTGTACTTGGGCCATCTTTAGTTGAGGAAGGTGGGAGCTAGGAACATTAAAGCAGGTGTTGGCTGTGGAGTTGGCTTCGGTCATGGTTTTGGAGTTGGTATGTTTTCCGTCATTCGTTCGCCACTTTGTTCCTTAATATCCTGGAATTAGATAAGATCCCTGAACACAATAAAAAACAATTCAACTTTGGTACATAAGCTTCTAGTTGTTTACTCTCTGAACGGTTGACCATTTTTGCTTACTTGGATTTGTTGGTTATGTAAGCATCCTTAAGTTGCTTGATTGGGGTTTTGCTCTTTTATTGTCATTAACTTTTATCCATCATTGACAGGCATCGCAGTGAAACCAAGTGCCATACACAAACTTCAAGCTTCTATTATGGTAAGCACCGGTCTTTCAACAACTGTCCTTGATAATCAGCTGTTCATTCACATGACACCATGAGTATGAATCTCCCAAGGGAACAGCATCCAACTTGATGACAAAATTCGGAAGAATGAGTGAGACTACCTCAAGTCAAACCGAGATAGAAGAACATGCGCCTGAATCTCTGACGGAACCCAAGAAACATGCGGACACAAAAGCATCTTACAGGAACAGTGGCTCCTCTACTGATTCAAGAACATTTGGTACTCGAACGGAGAAAGTGATCAACAGTTTCCTCGACAATCCGATTCTGAAACAACAGGACACAACTGCAGAAGAACGACATGTAACGATTCTGTCACAGATTGTTTATCCCTCTCTGCTTTGATCTCAAAACCCGTAGTTAAACTTCCTTTTGTTTCATGATGTTGACAGGTCACACAATTAGAATCAGAGAGCTTAATGCTTCAGATGGTAATGTGTCGTTCTCAGTGTCAAGTTTCTTATTTTTCATGTTACATTTGATTTGATTTTATTCGTCCATGGTAATATATCAGTGGAATTTGATTATGTAGGTGCTGAAACATCAAAAGCTTGTTAACGAACTAATGGAAGAGAACGAAAAGCTTCGACGGATAATCATAGAAGATCTCAAAGTTTCACCTGAAAAGCTCAAATCAGTCTCTTCTTACAAGTACGAAACACCATGCAAAGATTGCTTCGAGTGTCGTAGAAAACAGAGAAGAAAGCTGTAATTCAATTCTTTCAATTGTTATGAGAAAAAAAAAAATTCACAATATCAGACATAACACAGAATACAACGAACTGTGAGTTCCTCTGCAAACTCTTATATAACAGAACAAAACTCTTGCGCAAACAATGGATCCTGTTCACACGGACTCTCCAGCTGCTCTCTTTATCATCTTCTGTCGTTTAAGAGTGGCTCAGAAGCAGGAACTGCAAAACAAACGAAGATAAAGTCAGATCAACGTTTGTGCAAATTCACTCTGATTAGCGAAACAAAACTCAAAAGAGATTTGGTTATTACCTTCATCAACATATCCAAGTTTCTCTCTAATTTCAGCAATAACCAGACGGGTCAAAAGCAACCCAGCACAAAGAGCCCCAACGACCAACATATAGAACACAGCTTCCCAACCCATTGTCGAAAGAAACCCTGTCAAAAGAGGACCCAAAGCCGCACCAGCAGATCCAGTCCCATCGATAATTGCAGTCACAGTCGCAAGCGCCCTCGAGTCGCCTTGTAAAGACTTGTGCGTTCCGAGATCCGCCGAGACTGCCGTTGTGATGAGTGCATAAGGTCCATTGACGAACAAACCAGCAACCATCATGAGGATGATATTGACTGTCTGAGAGACACCTCCATAGGAATGGTACACAAGCATTGCCGGAATCGCTGCGTACATGAATGTTGCTGCAGTCGTAGCTCTTGCTTTGAATTTATCTGAAATGTAACCAGCAAGAATCCCTCCTACAATGCCTCCAACATCAAATAGCGTGGAGAGGTTTCCTGCTGTTTTCACAGACATATACTCTCCACCAATAGCTGCAAATAAAAGTAAGAACATTTTTCAAAAAATTCGAGCTCTAAGCTCTCTGATTTGACTATCAAAACTTACTTGTCTGGCTCAGATAAAACGGTAACCAGTACAAGAACGTGTATGCGACCAGCTTCGAGAAGAAGAGACACAGCGCAAAGGGTATAACACCAGGAATCATACAAGCTTGCAAAAGCCCAACACTTCTTTTATTCTCATACCCTGTCCCTGGCCCTGGCCCTGAACCCTCCCCTTCGCCTTCAACATCTGCCTCTAAAGCTTCTTCTGCTTCTTCTTCATCAATGTTTCGGTTCCTCTTAATGAACTTACCGGAGTTAGAATTGATATCTGGAAACCCAACATCCTCAGGATACGCAGCCAAGAACAAGTACACAAGAACTCCTCCTAAAGACATGACAAAACCAGGAGCTATAAAAGACCATCCCCAGCCGTATTCAAGAACACCAGCAGCTATCAACGAACCACAAATGTTCCCAACCGAAGTATGAGCATTCCAAATCCCCATTATAAGCCCTCTCTTCCTCTTCCCAAACCAATTCCCGACCACAGCCACAACCGATGGCCATCCTGTCGCCTGAAACAACCCAGCCGCCATTTGCATCACCAGAAAGAACCAAAACGCATGAATGTTCCAGAAATAGCCCATCCCAAACAGCCCAACAAAAAACCCACTCCCAATCATTCCCCAAGTCAGAAACAACCTCAGATCCAAACTATCACCCAAATGTCCAGCCACATACATTCCTAGAGAGTAACAAGCGAGAAACGCCACATCGATCTCTCCTAACCTCGACGTACCACCTTTCCCATTAAACGGTTCCCATCCTGGAGACTTACGATGCAACAAAACCTGATTCGCATCCATTTCTTCCTTCACGAACACATTGCCCAAAGGCCACGGATACTTGTTGATGTGTTCATGCGGTGGATTCGTGCTCGAGTCTGGGTGTAAAACGCTTTTCACTATGCTGCTTGGTTTCCGAGAAGCGTGATAACAAGCGTACGCGATGAAGGTAATCAATAGAATCGCGTACCGGAACGTCTTTGGGCTCCAATTTCTTCCTCTGACTCTCCTTAGAAGCAAAATCCCAGGTGGTGTTTTCCTCTTCGAACCCATCGCCATCTCCGCCAAAAACTTTCTCCCACAAAAATTAACGAAAACAAGTTTCCAATTATGATAAAAAAATCAACCTTTACGTATGAAAATTAAATACCCAACTCCATGTTTTTGTGTATTTTCTCGATTGAGAAATCAGAATCACCAATTTAATTTGATTGAGAGAGAAAGATTAGAGGGAAAGAGAGATTAGAGGGAGAGAGAGGTTGGCGGGAGGGAAGAGAGAGAGGAGACGACGTGATGTGTGAAGATGGACACGTGTCCTCCTTGTTACGGTAGAGCCAAAAGACAGAACACAGTTGTCACGCCACGTTGACCACTTTGGTTTGTATGAAGCGACGGCGCGTGACCGACGTCATCTAGCTGTGGGCCAAAATTATAGCATCATCGTTAGCATTATACCATTTGGGGTCAATTCATAGAATATAAGCAGCCTCTTGATTGATTATTTTGGAATATCATTTTATATTATGGTAATTATTGTTAATTATTAAAGGCCCATAATAAAATATCTAAGACCCACTAAATTTAAGAAATGGCCCATTAAAAATCACACGTGTGATTTGCCCACGCGTGCCGAAATTGGAAGCAAAGCAGATAAGGCTGTGTTTACTGCCTTCCCTCCTTTTCTCCGAGTAACTGAGAGTGTAACCATGTCGACGAGCTCACATCTTCTTCCTCAGGTTTTTTTCTCTCTCATACGCGAACACCGATTAAGTATACGAAGTGTTGATATGAGCATTTAGTTTCTTTACTTTGTGGAAAACTTTTTATGATTTCAGGCATTGCATTTGATACCGAGAAACCCTACGCAGTCATCGAAGAAATTAGGGTTTTCTTCGTTTCTATCATGTGCACCTTCGATGAATTCTCGTCTATCAGTTTCCAGGCTTTCTCTGAATCACCGAGGCTCGAAATCTGGCTTCACCCTCGATGCTAGGGTGAGGCGGGAGTTTATCGTTAGAGCAGAAGATAACCCTGAAGGTGAAGGTCAAGCTGAAGCTGAATCTGAGGAAGCTATTGATGTTATCACTGCTACGGAAGGCGATGTTGAAGCGGAAGGCGAAGCGGGTGAAGCCAAAGCTCCAAGAAAACCGAGGATCAAGCTCGGAGACATAATGGGGGTAAGTTTTAAGGGACTTGCTTTCTTGATTAGTAGTCTATCTTACAGGAATTGTGGAGATTTCAATGCCATTGACTGTTTTTTGTGTAGATACTGAACCAGAGAGCAATTGAGGTATCAGAGAAAGTGAGACCTGTTCCAGAAATCAGGACAGGAGATATCGTAGAAATCAAATTGGTAAATTCTTGATACTTGGAAGCCTCTTTGTATGCATCGAATCAAAGTTTTGATCTTGTGATATGGTGTTTCACTTGCAGGAAGTTCCTGAGAACAGACGTAGGTTATCAATATACAAAGGCATAGTGATGTCGAGACAAAACGCAGGCATACACACTACCATTCGTATTCGAAGAATTATTGCGGGTATCGGTGTTGAAATCGTGTTTCCCATGTGAGTTTTTTTTCCCTCTGCACTTACCTACCATTTGATATAATACCTACTTTCATTGAGATTTCTTGCAAGTGTTCTGATATTGATAAGCCTATTTAATGAATGGGAAAACCAGCAGCTGAGGTTTACGTTTTGACTCATGGCTTTTCAATGAATTCGACCTTACATATAGATATTGAGTTAAACTCGCTATTTTTGCTACACGAAAGTAATTACAATCTGTGCATAGGTATAAATTTAATAAGTCCTTAGCTACCTTCCCAGTTATGGCAGCCTAAATCATTATGGCAACTACCATGTCTGCTCATGTTTCGCACTCTTTCATTACGTATAATATAACATACGAGTCGACTCGAGGAACTTCATGTAATATACTGGTTATGTTCTTACAATGTGGGATTGAAGTAAATTCACCTTATCGTTTTGATTTTGACAGATACTCTCCCAACATCAAAGAGATAAAAGTGGTGAGTCACAGAAAAGTGAGAAGAGCAAGGCTTTACTACCTGAGGGACAAGCTTCCCCGTCTGTCCACTTTCAAGTGAACACCATCCACTGTGCTGTGTTCGACTTCCAAAGATAGTAATCTTCCGGTGTGTGCTCCGTTCTTGTAAGAATTGTTCCTTCCTGTCTTTTTTTTTTGAAGCCTGTAAGTCATGGTATGCACATTCTTTTGAGAAAGTAAATCAAGATTAGTCGAGCTTTCGATTGGTGGATGACCTGGTCCTTGTTTGATAATGAAATGATATATGGCCTTTTTAGGACTTGGGTCTTGTTCTTGTTTTTTTCTTTTTGGACTTCGTCATAATGATTCGAATCTTGATTTTGATTTTGTGGACTGGAACACAACTTCGTATTATGTTATTAACTTATTACCCTAATTTGGTCTCATGAATCAATGATTTTTTCCAGCGTACCCGTTGGATTTGTATATTCATCATGTTTGGTGATTTATTTATTCATGCTATTATCAAAAATGTGAAACATGTCTTTGCTAAATAAATGTAAATCAAACTAAAATTTATGATACAAGTTGTAAAATTACTGTTAAGTACCAAAATAAGGAAATCGAAACATGTAACAGTACTCATTTACTCCATTTTCTGCATTTGGGAAGGTTTACATAATATCACAGTATCTTCTCATCCTATACAAAAAAAAAGAGCAGAAACTAAAATTCCAAGAAAAGAAACCCACAAAAGAAAAAAGGAACTTTCAAGTTTAAAAGGTTCATTGAAAGAGAAGAGGCATTATGTATATATGTATAGATAAGACCCACCTTATAATATGTATATATATAAGACCCAACTTATAAACTTAACCACCAAAGAGAAGCCCAAGACCCAAAACATAAAAGTCCTTCTAATTTCAAAAGCAGAAACCTCATTTGGTCGCTCTCTATTAATCTCAATCAAGCAAGAGAGAAACGAGTTTAAACTCTCTCCTTTTACCACTGAGAAGCACCTTGAGGGTTAAAGCTTTCTCCCTCAGAGTTGGTGAAGCAGCTCTGCTTGAGGAAACGACCCATTTGACGGCAAGTCCAGAAGAAGGAGCTCTTGATCAGAACTGCAATTACCTTCATACCCAAACAAAGAACCACTTTCTTGCGCAAACACAGAAGCCAAACTTCTTGGGCTGAAGCATGAGCCGTTTTTCTCTGTCATAACTTTGCCTTCATGGCTTGCTTTCATCTTCGTTACACTTTTGGGGCTCCTCATGAGCCCTCTTGACTCTGTAACCAAAACAAGAAAATCAACAAAACAGAAAGATTGATTGCAGAATCAACATAACAGATGAAAACGTCCTTAAGACTGACCTGACTTTGATTGAGTTTGGTTTTCACAGCGTCTCTTAATGGTTACAATATTTCTAGGTACATTTGGGTTTGAGCTTTTGGAAGTTGTAGTAACAGAATCTCCAGGCCCTTTTCCTCCTTCCTGCAGCAAAGTATCCATGAGCCTCTGGCCAAAAGTCATTATTATGTCAGTGTTTCAATGAGTAAGCCGAACCTTGAGGAGGTTATAGCTTTCCACCAAACGAGATTTGTTAAAATCAGACAATGCAAGCTTCTTAAAAGTCCTTATGTCTTCGATATTTGCCCCAGATGAAGAAGGCAACTCAAAGACACCATCTGCAATAAGTTTCTGAAACAAAGAGAAGTTCTCTTTGAACTGTGCACTTTCGAACATCATTCTGAGGCTGGCAAAGCAAAACATGAAGGATTAGAAACTTTCTTCGGTCTAGTTTCATTGCTTTTATTTTGTTTTAACTGCATTGCAGTTCGAACCTATCAGGAAGGGTAACAGAGTCAATCTGAGGAAGTAATTTCATCATTTTCTTCTGTTCTTCCTCTGTGAATTGTTCTACGAACTCATCAAAGTTGAAAACATCCTGCAATAAAGTATATTTTACTATGCAATTGTCACAGAGTCTTTTGGTTGATTTGACTTCCATATGCAGATATTCAACTTATTAAGCAGACTTGATGAGAGTCGCTTGATACTTACCTTCAAATCTATGCTGCAGAGTGGTGAATTATGGCTCCCCAGGACATGCACTCTTCCAGAGTGAGACTTGGTCCTGCCAACAATAAAAAAACAAGATCCATTTACTATCTTTCTTGATTTAATTGTGAGCTAAGTACCGAAAATATATTCAGAATATTTCACCTCTTGAGTTGCTCTTGGTCTAATGCTTGTCCAACAGACTCTGAGCCTCTCTCTGCTCCAATCTCAGCACGCTTCACGGAATGTGAGTATGCCTCACTGATGGATGACTTGTTCTCAACTGAAGAGAGTGAGCTGGCTTCAGACTCCTCTTCCCTAGGAAACGAGTGGGGATTCCTCATCAGAACACTCCCATGTCCAATCTCAACAGAGACCATCGACATTTCATTCTCAAAAAGAAGATCGTCCTCAGATGAAACCGAGAGACACGAAAATTGCTGCTCTTGTAGAATATTGTAAAGATCCTTTGTGAGCTTTTCAACAGAAGATGACTTTGGACGGCCAACACACGTCCTCCTCTTGCAAGGAACAGTCGTGTCCCACGTGTTAGATTGAGATGGACCTGGAAAAAAAACCAAAGTTGACATAGACACTAAGACCTGTTTCCCAAATTGTTGCTCAAACCGAAGTATAACAAAGTGGTCAACCTGTTAACTCACTCCCATCTGCACTGCTAAACTGTGCACAGCTCTCGGAGTTTGATATAGCCGAACCAGAACTCGATCTATTACTAGCATCCTCCTCTATCACGGCCTTCTTCAAACCATAATTGATTTCCAAGTCCGGTCTTTTAATGTAGAGGTTTTCTTGAATTGCTTTCCTCTTGAGCATCTTTGTCTCTTTGTTCTTGATACTTAGAGAAATGCTCTTCATTCTTTGATACTTCTGATGATCCTCGTTCTCTTCACCATCAGCACGAGCGTGAAGTGGAGTGTAGTTAACAAGTGTTCCCTTTGTTCTCCAACGCGATCCACACGCATTGCACAATACCGGCTTCTCTGGTGGCCCATTTCGCCACAGAGGTGTGCCTGTTTCAATGGAAGAACAAAATGCCACAAAATTTTCAATTGGAAATTTTAAACTAAAAATTTCACATAAGAGTTATTCATCATGCAACACTTCAATTGTGACTTAAACAGCAATTTCAGACTCCAAATCAATCACACATTTTCATTTTCATATCCATGAAGAACAAGTGATCTCTAATTTGCCAAACATCCTGAAGTCTTAAACATCAACCAGAGCTAATCCAGACTTTTTTACAACATTTGAGATTTATAAATACAAATTCAGATCCCAGAAATGTGTACTTGTTGCCTAACGCATTGACTCCAATGAGAGTGAGAACAAGCAACACAAGGGACTCACAAACAGAGACCAAGTATTGTTCTTAAGATCACTGAACAGAAAGCTAACAGTTATATATTGTGTAAGCAACATAATTTGTAAATGATCATCTATGTTCTTGAGTCCAGGAAAGTCTTTGCTGTATCTTTCCAACAAATTGTTACAATTTGTTAAAAAAGCTTATAGAAACCTGTAATCAAATATCATTTTCCCAGAAAAAGGGCATCTCACCAAGAAACAAAAACAAAAAAGTGAATATTCATACAAATTTTCTCATCATCAAATCGAAATTGGAGATACAAGAACTCACTTGTAACTCCACAGTGGTAGCAAGGTCCTTGCTTCCCCATAATCTCTCTATCTCTCTCTCTCCCTCTAAAGTTTTTGTTTTTTTTCAAAAAATGAAATTATATAATTTCAGAGAAAAGTTACAATTTTATAGACTAAAAAATGAGATTTTTTTGGAAAGAAATTTAAGTTTATAGATTTTGTTTAATATTGAGCTATAAATGGAATATACATAAACAAGACTATTAACTATTAAGAGACTTCTCTCTGGCAAATGAAAAAACCCAGAAAAAGGTTTTTTCTTTTTCCTGCATAAGAAAAAATTGAAGCTAAGAAAGAAAAAAACCCAGAAAAATTCCTAGGAGAAAATTCAACAAAAATAATAAAAAAAAAATACTGAAAACAGTTCCTGATAATTAAAAAAAATCAAACCAAGGCTGAGAAAAATTCCTAAGAGATAATATATTTTCCTTTTTTTTTGGTTTGGTTCCTTGAGCTATCAGTCTAATACAATCCAATGGCAAAGAGAAGAAGAGACTCTTGAGAAGAGGAATCTAATAAATGGCTGTGAAAAAGGGAAAGAGAGAGAAACTGTGAAGCTTTAGAGCGAGAAAGTGTTTGTATCTTATATAAATATGGATTTTTTGGTCGACATAAAATGGCCTCTCTTTTTTTTAATTTTGTATTATTATGAAGTAAAATTTCAGCTTTTAAATTTTATAATCCTTTCAGTTTATTTCTTTAATAAAAAAAACTATAACTAGTTTAGCAAAAAATGGGATTTACAATTTAATGGTTAGTAAAATGATGAAAGGAAGTTATAGGAATATTATTGCTTATGCCTTATAGTTTCCTTCTTTCTTGTTGACTTTAGACTTTTCTTTCTTTGTTTGTTTTTCTTTTGATATTTCCAACGTATATAATAAATAGAATAACGACAATTAAATATTAATGACTATGAGAAGATAAAATGAGGAAGAAAGAAAAAATTGGTATGTCATTTTTGTCTAAAATTATTGGTTCCAAATAAATATATATTATATAAGATAGATACACTCCTTATTTAGAATACTTAGTCATGTACATGTAAATAGTTATTTAGCTATTTTTTTTGTTTTTGTCAAAAGTATTTAACTCTCTTTTATAATCTCCCTTTTGAATAGCTGTTAAATGATTATATATAATTAAGTGTATGCAAATCTTTTTGTTGTCAACTAGACACTTTATGAAATTATACAATCATATACTATATATACTCAATTTCGCAAAATGTAATTTTATATGCTCACTAACTGCAAAAAAAAAAAATAATATATATATATATATATATAATCGGAGTTTGATTATATGTTGTTGAATTTGAATTTAAGTTATATAACAATAACAAGGTAACTATAGATTATAGTTTTTGTTTAAGTTAGAAAAGAGTAAAGTTTATTTTTTTGTCAACGATGTGTATGAAGAGATTAGTTTTCTTTTGCTTATTATTGTGACCTTATTCATATTCATGTATGATGACACGATATCGGTAAAAATAAATGTTTTTAGCTAAGTGAGATCTTCTTTTTTTTTTTTTGCTAAGAAGAGAAGACCAAAACGATTGATATTTTTTTTCACAGAAAAGAAAACACAAAGTGAAAAAAAAAAGAAAAAAAAAAGAGAGAAAGAAATGGGAATGTAAAGTCACCGTCCACCATGACGATCATGGACACAACTCTTCTCTCCACCGTTTGATTTAGATAAAGAAATTCAAAGATGGATCCCACTCTCTTCTTTTTTTTGGTGATTGTGAATGTGATTATGGAACTAATGCGCGACGAACACCATACATTTATACATGTTTTCGTTATAATTTATTCGGATTTCTTTTGGATTTGCTATGGTATGGGTATGTAATTATGTATTGTGAAATTTTTGCGTTTTTGTTTTGGTTTCTTAAATAGTTAAATACTAATAAAAAATAACAATTTTGCACAAAAAAACTACTAAATAAAATCACCGAGTTTTAAGATAACATTATTGAATGTTGTAATTTGTAAATGGTGTTGGTCTCAAACATGTGATAACAAAGAATTGTATTAAGTCAAAAAGACATGAAATTCATCAAAATGGAACTTAACCGTTAAGAAAAAGAAAGTAACTAAGTTATTTCGGATAGTTAAAAATAAAATACGGATAAAAAATTATCAAGTTAAACATGTAAAAACTGTAAAAAAATAACTATTGAAAACCGAAAGCTAATAAAATGAAAAAACATAAAACTATGGTTATTAAAAAAAATGACAAGTCCAACCGAAATAATCAAAGCAAAAACATACTATTTTTTTGTTTATTTTTTCGAATTCAATAACTAAAACTTAAATCTTTTATATTTTTTTGATAATCATTTTAATATATAGTATTTTCAGGCCTTCCTTCTTTTTTTGTCGGAACTGGATTCTTTTCTTTGCTACACTAATCTAATTTTTAAATATTTTTTTATTTATAGATACTGACAATTAATCATTTTAGCATAAAAATAGCAAAATGATTTAATAACAAACGAAAATAATTGTTAAGTTTAAAAAATCTAGTTTTACTGAGTAAAAGTAGCAAAGACCTAAGCACTAAAATTATAAAATGGCGAATGAAATTTTACAAAATGTATATGATTTATAAAATAAAATAAAAAAGAGAATCATGTTGATTACTGCAATGCAAAATAATAATGAGAATTATAAATTTACAGAACTCAAAAGAATCGTTACGAAAAATTGAAAAAAATAATACGTGTCAAGAGAAGGAACTGGAGATGAGTAGTCTTACCAAATTACAAAATAGTGTAACCAGAAATTCAGATGCCAATCACATCTCTTTATTCCATTAATATAACGATGGCAATGTAATAATGTGTAGGCAAAATGATGAAGGTAAGATCGGACGGCTGAGAAAAAAGATGATGAGTGCGATAAGAGGTCAAAGACAAAAAGGTCATGCCTCAGTCGTGCTCACAATTACATAAACCCAATTTCAATTTTTTTTCATAGGCTAATAGCAACTGCTATGACCACAATGTCCATTTATCTCAATTACTATATATTTTTTTTGTAATCTACATAGTCAAATGCGTATTGAAATTCCTAATTTTCAATCAAAACTAGCAAAACGTAGATTACAATTCCAACATTAACAACTTATTCTACCATTTTAAACAATCTAACCACATAACATTGAGTTTGAATGTTGATTCCATCGAGTGAGCAAAGATGAGATTCGAAAATACAAACTATACAGCAAAGAGGAAGCTACGGAAAGTCATTCACAATTTGTATGGGTTGATCTTGGATTTCAACAAGACATTCAAACAGAAACTTTATTGTCAATGTAAGATGTGGAGTTCGAAAAATCTTGTTATAAATGAAATCGTAGCTAGACAACAACAAAATGAACTGGAAGTGATGAGTTAGGTCTGAAGAATTAGGAAAGAGTTAAGAACGACGAGATAAGTCTGAAGAGCTAAGAACGACAAATTAGGCCTCCGGAGCTAGAAACGACCAGTTAGACCTGAATTTTTTGTTAATATTCTTTTCACTAGGCGAATCAAATCATCAACAGAAAGCAACAATCAAGAACACTACAAAACTCCACAACGAACATAAATGCTCATGAACACCAGTGTCGTGGAAATTTCTCTCAACTTTCTTTTCAGTGTCTTGTCTGCTTCACCACACCTAATGATCAGGAGCATTTTCCTGCAAACATAAAAAGGAAAAGACTTTATTTGGTAGTGAAAGATTTTACTTACTGCAACAGAACCCCATATGATGGGAATTTTGATCATATTAAAGATTATACTGTGTAACATTTTAAAGATCAACGTTGCATTGTTTATAAACATTGATTGAAGCAAGTTTTTTTGTTTTTTTTGTTTCGGTGCATGATTCTTAGAGTTTAGCTTACCCCAGAGTTTGCGCAGCTTCATTGCAATTTGAGTAACCGCTCTTCTTTCAGCAAGATTCGAAAAGTCCATGCATGAAGTCTCCTGAATTGCAGACAATACTTGAAATCTCTTTCTTGCAGATGGAATCAGATAATTAGCTCCATTTGTAGTGCTCAAGTCAGCGACCTATTAGAAGAGCATAATTAGTTGATTTTCTTTTTCAGTAACAGTTTGCAGTACTAATAGTAGCAATGTAAGCAAACTGATTTTAAGTCAAAAAACTTGCCTGATGCAACCAAGGAAGTATTGAGTTCATGAATCTTCGTTCGAGGAGGTAGGAGAGAAGAATACTGAGAAGCTCATTTACGGTATTTGATGACAAACTGTCCAGCACAGGGCCGGTTCTGTCAAGAAGCTCAACAAGTGCTAGCTCATCACCAGTCGAAAGCACTTCTAGATACTCTGATTCAACCACATCTTCACATGAAACACCTGTCCCACTCATCACCTCTGTATACTGCTGTCTTATGCTTTCAGAACTTTTCCGGGTCTGGCTCAGTGTTTGTCTTCCCTGTCCAATGTTGTTCCAGATGTCTTCTCTAGTATGTTGTTGACCAGTCTTACCAAAAGTATTACTTCGAGTCTTCTCTATACCCTGTGATTCATTTAGTTTGCTTCTTCCATGTGTTTTGTTCTCTCTTGTCATCGAGTACTTGGAAGTTGATAATGTAGATTGCCGATTGCGGATATCCGTTGAGTTTCTTGACGTGCAACTAGAGAGCCTCGGTGACACAGTACTACCTTGCTTTTGCTTCAAAATATTGGAGTTTGATATATCTGAATGCAAGACAAAGTTTTGAGCTATCCCCTCCACTGCATATTCTAAGCTTAACACCTTCGATTGAAGAGCAGAAAAGTTGTTCATTACTCCTGTTGAAAACACCTACAAAAAACAGAAGATGGGAAAAGAAATATTAGTTTGCAGTTTGCTGTCTAAGAAAGTTCAGAAATCATGCCATCTATAAATTTGCAAACTGGGTAAAGACAATACACTGTGACAGAAAATCCACTGACCTGTAGCTGATCTATCAGACGTGACTGTTTATTCTCAATATCTGAGAGCTGTTTACGCACAGAAGCCATTTCATTTGCAAACTGAGCACAGCAGTCATGATTCATTTGAGAGCTTGACACTGTTACAGTAGAGTCAAGGCTTGTACGATCGTTCACTTTGGTTGAGAATTGCTGCTCCTCAGAATCAGTTTCTTCAGCTGCGAACTGCTTACTCATTACGGCTGGATTCACTGTACCACTCGCTCGGAAACTGTTTGAGGAAACTGTAATAGACTTGATATCATCGTTTTCATTCACAGAGTCAGTTACATAACAATCTGCCTTATCGTCCATTGGAATGTACTCATATGTCACTTCTTGCGTGTTCCTTGCTTCTGCAAATGTTTTGGTGATGCAACTGCCCTCTGATTCTTCATTGTGAAGACTAACCCCGGAGACCATTGAAGATTCTGGGAGTGCGATCTCGATATGCCAATCATCTTGTTTAGTCTTTCGAGGGTCGTCATTGTAACGTGTAGGTGCTTTCCTGGCAGAAAACGGAACCTTTTTCCTCGCCAAATCCGTTACATATTTGTTAGATGTAACATCCTTTGATTTAGATTCACTGGTGCTGAAAAGTTCACTATCCCCTCGAGCTCCATTATAACTTTCTGCGTTTACGAGACAGATTAACAGAAAAAGCATCTATGAGTCTATGCAATGCAGACATACATAAAAAAGATGCAGATTCAAAGAAAACAACCATTTTCTTAACTCACCTTTTACGGAGGATCCAGTTTCAGATGGCTCTGGACTACAAGAACTAGGTACACCTTTCCAATATTGTAAGGCAAGGGCAATTGAGTCTCTCACCGGTTTCACCTAAATAGAAAAACCCAAAGTTAAATATTTTACTCTCAATATTACCAACTGTACGAGAGTGAATTTGAGAGAGAAGAAAAAAGAGTTCAAACTTTGTCAAAGCGACATGATTCTAGAGAGCAGATGCAAGAAGCCTTGAGCGGTCCAAGAAACTTTTCACCAGTAGTAGCTATTTCCATAAGTGCTACAGAGGCTGCCTTACGAGTTGTCCAGTCTTTGTTTTTAAGGGCATCTTGAAAGCTATTCATTGCTGAGAAAAGCACACTCTTTGTTGTTGCCCCACCAGCCTGAATTAGAGTCAATTTCACATTTCTCGTTATACAACCAAATCTAGAGCAAACATGCGATTAGTAGCAATAAAACTTACCAGGATGATACTTCTGTTAAGCTCAATAACTGCTGGTTTTGCAATGAAATGGGAATTATTAAGCAGCTTCACAGTTCGTGTAAGCATTCGTTGTATAATTGCAACTGGAGCTTCAGGACTGCTATCAATGACTCTTGCCAAGCACAAGGCTGCACCTGACTGCACGTACTTATTCTGATCACCAATGGCTTCAAAAAGCGGTTTCACCAATGAAACGAAAACCCCATAGCTTTGGTCTTCATAGCAGCTCATCTTCGAAGCCAGAACACCCATTGTTTCGATACACGCATCTCTCACAACAGAATCGGGATCCTTGAGCCGCTTGACGATACTAGAGACCATCTTAGCGAGATACGGCCCAACGAGCCCTTGATGAAACCTAGCTAAAGAAGCCATCAACCTGATGCACTCTTTCCGAACTGCGCTCTTCTGCTCAGAATCAGTGTCCAGTATACAGGAGAGAAAACAAGAGATTTTGTCTGGTGCAAGATGCTCAACTGTTTTCTCAAGCTCATCAACTCCTCTCTGGTATGTATCTCTATCTGCGAGCTTGTTTAAGGCAGTGACAACTCTCTTCTTCAGCTCAAAAGTCACCTGTTGTGGGTTTGCCGCCTTCATGTTCCCTCCTCTCCCTTTTGCCTGCATGTTGGTCGTCTTCATTTCGCTTCTCTATTTGCACATTTGTTTTGAGCCTCCAAGCTCTGCTACTTGAATACACCTGCGAGAAGGAAGGAACGGTAATTGAGGCACTGAGTTGTAAAACTATCGTCAGAAGAAAAAATGTGAGTGAGACATTTGGTGAAGAGGAGCAAATTCAACGAAATCCTCGCACCATCAGTACATATAAGACTAGCCGAATCATGTATCATCTCGTAAAACGGATGGACAAGATTTCACAATAAAGCCGAGCAGATCACAATTTCTGGAGGTTTCCATGAAAGAAATTTAGTAATTTCTCCCTAATTTGCCCTAAATTAGATTCAGCGGCAGTGTTGAAATTGGAAAGAAGAAGATATTACCAAAAATAACAGCTAGTCGAGGTATTATATTCCTAAACGAAGACTCAAATCAATCTGGGATTGCACCATTCTCAGGGCAGTACCAAAGCAGAATCCAAGAGAAGGAAGTGAAACCAACAAGTTAAAGAGAATATAGCGGAAGCATACTCTGAAACGCTATTCACGAGGATGGTGGTGGTGAGCGAAAGGAGTGAGAAGCCATGAAGATAGTGGTGAGCGGTTTAATCTCTGTTTGGTTTCCGAGAAAATGATGGAAAAAAGCTCAGGTGGTGGAGAGGAGAGAAAAGAAAATAAGAAAGGATTCAAAAAAGAAAGAGAGAGTTGCTTTGTTTCACGGAGCCCAGAGTTTTGGGCAGAGAGAGAGAGAGGCGCGTGTGATTCAGTTTCCATTGATCTGCGTGTATTTTATTTAAGTTTTGAATCTCGCGCTCACTATCTTGCTTGTTCAGGTTTTTTCGAATTTTGGATGACGAGAAGGTTATTTGTTGTGGGGTCCACTGGATTGGAAATTTAAAAGTTTGAAACACAAAAAAAAGGAAAAAAGTTTGACCGTAATAACTCTCGAACTCGAGACCACTGGGCCTTTGCGGCCCGGATATGTTCTGCTCGTGTATGTTGCCGATTTGCTTTTTTTTTTGCTGTCTAAAAATTATTAAATCAATTTGCTTTTGTGATTAAGAAAACATATTGAACAGTGATATGAATATTTTTAAGGCCATTTTTACACAAGTCTTTAATTTTGAAATTCCATATGCAGATAATTCAACATATTGAACAGTGACGAATTTACAGAACACAAAGATTAGAATTAATTACGAATTTTGAAGAATAATTTGTAAGTGCATTAGTTCGTGCCAATAGAAAATGTAGTGACACTAATTTGACAATAATACCCTTTGACGACTGCACCATACTATACTTTGGACTCTTGTCCACGTGGAATTCCTCAGAATGCCAAGGATGGGCTTTTAATATGAGCCCATGAAGGATCCGCCCATGAATACTGTCAGTTTCGTTTCGTTTTTCTTTTTGTTCTTTTCGAATTGTGAATAATGCAAAAACGTTACGTCGTTTCTATTCCGGAGAAAGAGACGACAGACATGTTACCTCCCCGAACGATAACAAGTATCTTCTTCCCCCAAAAGATTATTTAGAACCACTTGTTGATGTGAATTAGTAAGCTTAAGAAACCGTAACAATGGCGTTGTTCTCCCCGCCAATCTCATCTTCATCTCTTCAAAATCCCAATTTCATCCCCAAATTCTCATTCTCTCTACTCTCCACAAACCGCTTCTCTCTCCTCTCCATCACTCGAGCTAACTCCTCCTCTTCCTCCGACAGTGGGATAACCTCTCCCGCCGTGGAGGCTCCTGAGCCTGTGACGGTGATAGTTAAAGAACCTCCGCCGTCAACACCGGCGGTTAAGAAAGAAGACATCGCCGCCGCGGATAATGACCCCGTCGAAGGTGAAGAGATGAAGACGACGGAGACGCTTATCAAATTCGAGGATGCGAGATGGGTTAATGGAACTTGGGATCTGAAACAGTTCGAGAAAGATGGAAAAACCGATTGGGATTCTGTAATCGTTGCTGGTTAGATCCTCCAATTTACGTTTTGGTCTATTTACTACGAATGCTTGTAAAAAAACGAAACTTTGAATTTATATAATGGTTTTATTGAAGAGGCAAAGAGAAGAAAATGGCTTGAAGAGAATCCAGAAACGACGCGTAACGACGAGCCTGTGCTCTTCGATACATCGATAATTCCATGGTGGGCTTGGATGAAGAGATACCACTTACCCGAAGCTGAACTCCTCAATGGTTTTGTTCCCTCTTTAATCTCTTAAAGATGGAACATACAATGTAGCTAACTAAGCTGTTGTTTCAGGCCGTGCTGCGATGATAGGATTCTTCATGGCTTACTTTGTTGATAGTCTTACCGGAGTAGGACTAGTCGACCAAATGGGAAACTTCTTCTGCAAAACACTCTTGTTCGTGGCTGTGGCTGGAGTTCTCTTCATCCGCAAGAACGAGGATGTGGACAAACTCAAGAAGCTGTTCGATGAGACCACATTGTATGACAAACAATGGCAAGCAGCTTGGAAAGATGGTGATGAAGACTCATCATCATCATCATTGGGTTCAAAGAAGTGAAACGTGAAAACAAAGATTCTTGCTTCTTTTGTTATATGATGCTGTAAATTAGTCAGAAAGAGAGAAACTTTTTTTAATAACAAAGAGATCTTAAGTCAGGCACAACTGATTCAAAACTCTATGAAAGGTTTCTTGAATCACTCACAAACAGAGACCCATACTTGGGCATAGATGGCAAATTCAGGAACATTTCGAAAGGGGGCAGTTTCAACATTGCAAGCTCGTGTGGTAGTAAAGCTTGTGCGATTACATCAATCATCCAAAAATGTAGAGAATCACTAGACACTTTTTGGGTTCCTGTCCCGGCATTAAAAACATACTAGGAAGTCTCTTTTCAAACATGATCAGAAGAAATTATGGCGAAGAAGGTGGAGAAAGCATCGGCATTCGAATTGTCGCAACTTACGTGTGTCTCACGTTGGAGTTTGTTCTGACGAAAACCGACCTCCTGATCTATGCCGAACGAGAAATCAGCACATCTGTCAAACTGAGCTCATCTAAAACCAAACCCCACATCATCTTTCTCAATTACATTGGACGTGATAATAGTGAGAATCTCCACAAAAAAAAATATTAGTCTATTGATATAAGGTTACGATTCCACAGCAACAGTTGATCAAATTTCAGAGAGGTTTTGGGACTTGAGGGTTTTGCTTTTTCTTTTTCCTTTGCGAGTTGGTTTGTCTTTGTAAAGGTTGATTTGGTATTTGGGTTTACTGTATACCGTATACTTAGGATCCATCTAAGATTCGAATGAACCAAAATCCTCCCAAAAAAGAGACTGCTCAGTTTTTAATATAATTTGGTTTAATCTAAAAAAAAATTTAGCTTTGAAAAAATAACTAATAACATTTATATATTTAGGTAATTTGGATAATTTCACGTAAAAATCTAATGCAGACTAAAACCGAACCAAACTCAAATTAATTTGGGTTCTTAACCGGTTTTTAGTTTTATCATCCAAACCGGACCAAATTAAGACATATTTGAACCAAATTTTACTTGGTTCGTAAATGAATCTTAAATCATTTTATATGAATTACCCAGAAAAAACATACCAGACAAAACTAAAACGAATCGAATCGAATATCCGAATGTCCATAGTTAGTTTCTACATTGACAAACAAAAAAACAAAGCAAAGATCAAACACGAAAAATAATAGAAACTTTATTTATTCAAGTGTGTGTTTCATAAAAAAAGTGTTATCATTTTGTTTGTGAGAATAAGACACAAAAATAGCCAACTTCCCAAATCCAAACTATACTCTACCTACTGAAAGGAACAAGTGTTGTAGAGGAAAAATTATTTAACTAGTCTTGGTGGTGCTTGGAATGACCAAAGTTGTTGACTTGAAAAGTATGTCAAAACACAACTTATGTTTTGTCCGATTTTTGATCAAACGTTTCAAGTACCAAAGAGTAATGCGTGAGAAATTGAGATATTCTTATATTCTTACAATGGAAGCTAGTTTCTCATTGTAATCTATTGCGAAATCCACTATCGTGTATATGAGTGATATTAATTTTAATAAACCCAAGATGCTCATATATCACATCAAAATGGAAGAGACTAGTTTTCTTTGTCGATAATGCAAATTAAAAACTTATGTCATAGACTAAGAATGATAATTTAACCATCGTTTTCTTTTATTTGTAAGTGTTTATTTTTCTACGAA
Organism: Schrenkiella parvula; assembly: GCA_000218505.1. Taxonomy (NCBI): domain Eukaryota; kingdom Viridiplantae; phylum Streptophyta; class Magnoliopsida; order Brassicales; family Brassicaceae; genus Schrenkiella; species Schrenkiella parvula. The sequence continues at coordinate 8,770,011 of CM001193.1, read as the reverse complement.
ATATTTATTGTTTTTTTCTCATGAAAATGTTTACCACTTCTATGTTGTTCTATGTTGTCCTTCAATTGTGAGTATATGAAATAAAATGGGTATGTACATACGTCGTACAATTTTTTCTATCCATACTACATTTTATCAAATTTTAGATTATTTCAAGGCAACATTTGATAAAATTTGAGTGACAGGTCGAGAGATTTTATGCCAAGGTTTTTAGATTTTTAAGCGCTTTTTTCTTTTGTGATTTTGGTATTCATAATTAAAGTGGTTCATTGTTTTTTTTTGTTTTGGTTATCATGTTTATATCATTGATTTTTGTTTTTTTCGTGAAAGTTGTTCATTATTTCTTTGATTTAATTATTATATTTATTTCACAAGTCGTAAGAGTCTTAAAAAATGAAGCTCTCAATTAGATGAAGTTATTTTTCATAACCAGACAATAATTAGAAGTAACATGTCCCTATTAAGGATATAAAATTGGATCCAACAGATTACTAAGGATCATTATGAAAACCAAACCGGAATAAATACACGAAATTGGTTTAAATGTTGTCAAAAAAATATTATTTAAAAATATTAACGATTGTTATAAAACTAATTAAGGTTGAAAACATATAAAATAATTGTTTAAATTATTTGGGGATGCAAAACTGCATTTGTAGATACAAAAGTTCGAAAACTTCATCTAATTTTTTCATTTTATCCCATTTTTCAAATTTTATGAAGTTTTTGTTATTAAACCATAACATAAAATAATAGACGTTGATAAAATATATTTGTTCTAGATATTTCTCGTCTAGTTTATCTTTTTGAAACCCAAGAATTATGCTAAAAAATAGATTTATAATTACCGTAGTGATTATTCATGTCAAAATCCGAGTTCAAATTCGACATAATTTTATATTAAACAAAAAGATTGTCTGCAATTTTTGAAATAATATTTAAAGTAACAGCTGCACTTTTTCCAAAATCTCTACAAAACCAAAGGTCAAAAGTTGCTACGGTCAAAACCAAACGACCCCTCAGTCATTTTCCATTAAAACTATTGATGAATGCGTTGTTGCCTAGTGTATTCCCAGAGAGCAATGGCGCCGCTGACGTGGACGTTGAGGGACCTAACAACTCCAAGTTGTGGGATCTCGACACAAGCGTCCAGTATATGGATTATATCCACAGGTATGCCTTCCTTTTCGCGACCAAGCACCAAAACCTTTGGAACAACAGAGAGAACATTGACCAACAAGACCCATTTAGTTCCATGGGGAAAGTGAGAGATAAAAAGAAAACCTTCGCTCTTGCTTGGCTCATGAACTTACCGTCTTCTTTGGGAATTGATATTTGTCCAGTGAAACACTGTTAGCTGTCTGCTCCAGTCCCAAGATTGAGAAGCCTTCTCGTTTCTTTTTCTCCAAGAAGAGTTTCAAACTGTTCACCGGGACTTCAACAATTGGAACCCATTTCTCAGCAGTCACACTGCAGAAAAGAGGAAGAGAAAACATCTTGTAAATCGTCTCTCCAAGGTTAACTTTTCTGCTAATTCAGCAGGAATGTTAGCTACTTCAGCTGCAAACTATGTGATGGGTCCATATTTTCACATTTATTGAGAATTCTCAAGGGCCAGATTCTCTTGGCCACTTCAAATTTAACCAACCATTTACCATACTCTTGTATTCTAGGCAGATTCAACAGCATGAACTAGTGCTGTCCTTCAAATATACAGAGATTTGCATAAAATACAAGAGGACTTGAATACATATAATATAACCATACCTGATTAGTTGGAACTGTTTGTCGTGTATTATGTTTGCATCTGCAACGACAAGACCTGATGCTTTAAATATCTGAAATTATGCACAGAGGGGCTTGTTAAGAATGAACTAGATACAAGAAGTACAAGACACATAACTTTTGTTCTTTTCCTTTGATTGTCAAAATGGAACGAAAGAGAACGATAATAATTGTTATACCTCGCATGTCCGGGCTAATCCAGCAAGATTAGGAATACGATCAACCAATGAAGCCACAAGGATCAAACTCTGTCGGCCAGATTTCAACCTTTCGACCTCCATGCTTCTAGATCGTAAGAGCTGACTCACGAGCTCGTCTTCCTTTTCCATTTCTGAAAAGTTACCCGTGTTGGTATGGTGCAGAGAGGCTGTACATAATCTCGAGAAATAGACAGCTACATAAAAATTTGCATACCAAAGAGCCGCTTGTAAGTTTCCCCGTTTTGGAGCACAGAGGTCGAACTAGCATCTTGATTCTCATGTTTGGACAGAGTGATCTTCTTCTGGAAGTCCAACGAAGATGGTTCAGAAAGCCTTTCTTCATCCGATGTGGAAACGATCAACCGACGGTTGGGCTCTTCTTCAATCTTGAAGCCTTCATTCTTAATGGTAACAATGTCCTTTGCCATGGAAGCACGGAGATCTTCCCTAACATCCTGTAAGACTTGAAGATAAGACAGAGATAGAGAAACACACACACGAAAAGAAAAACATTCTAAATTGTGTTTATTTGCTTACATTCAGAAACGAAATCACGTTATCCATTAGGCATGTTGGAACACATTCAAACTCACTTTCCTGCACCACCACCACAAAATATAATAATCTTAATAATGTGGTTACTTGGCTGTATGATAGAATTTCGAAATGTCAAAATCTTTAAATTCGGCCATCGTTGCAGGAACGTGAAGATTTTATTAGTTACCTCAACACGATTGACAAAAACACCAGCCGGAGTCGCAGATGTGGTGGGATTATAGGCATCAAGATATCCTTCCATTGATGACCGCAATCTAGACCAGGAAAGAAAAGTCACAACTGGATTTGTATAATAAACCAAAACCTTCTAGATGGCCTTGTCCACAAATTCAAGTTCGTTTTTATGACCAATATGAAAAAATTATAATCATACTGAGTAGAACAACACACCTCGAACAATCAGGATTCCTGTCCAGGTAAGACTTCAAATTCTCGAAGGAAAGTTTCTCCAACGATATTGTCTGAGAGGATGTGGACTCCACAGGCGGAAACAGTCTAAAGAGTACTCGATGCACTAGTAACTGCCGCACCCCGAAAGAAAAATGGAATACGATTGATAAAACATTTTAAGGCCAACATCTACCCAAAAAAAAAAGCAGAGATGGCATCTCTATATAAGACCAACCTGGGTGAAACCTCGTAAGCTGTGATGATGAGAAGTTAATAACGGTATTATAGGTGGAAGAAGTTCTCTTAAATGTGTCTGTTGAGCTATCTTTTCGGCATGAAGGATGACATTGGCTGCAATGAACACATAGGACGAGAGAGCTTGCTGCATATTTACAAGAGAACATCTTTCAATATGTTGAATTGAAAACTTCTACAAAATATTTTCGTTTTAGTAGAACATTTAATGTGTATTTTGCACATGATGTACCTGAGCTTTATTGTCATAATTTTGTAGTATAGGAACTAACTGCTCTTTAACCTGTGATACAACAACCAAGTAGTGGTTATTTAAGAAAAGAAAAACAGAAATCCATAAGTGACATCGCCCGTTAGGACAGGAAACATTTAGAGTTTAAACGCAAATTTTTTTTGGAAACACATTGTGAAGTTAATTACCAATGCTGGAAATTTCAGGTAAACGTTGATGGCAAATGTTTCCAGGTATTGTCGAACAGCAGGTAGGTTATTTCTCTGCAAGCAAACCAAACACACAAACAATCAGCTTTGATTTAACAAAATTTTACTGACAGTTGGATAGTAACCCATGCAGGCTAAATTTTCCTATATTAGTCCTGACTCAATGGTTTCTCATGCATGAAATATATAAGGTAAGCCTGTTTTCGTAAACTTACATATAAGCACATGTGCACACTGTCCATCACTTGGCCAACAATGTCACTGCTGACAAATCGCGACATAATGCATATCATCTGCCAAGCGCGGATCTTCCGTCTATGGATCTGTTACAGAGAAACCAGAAATTACAGACGTTGTAGTGTGGCTTGTCACTTTTAGTGATTAAATGTTTACGAAGAGTCGATCTAAAACTCAATGAAGGAAAACAAAGGAAAGAAATGCAACTCTTACAGCACTATACTTCTTGTAAAGCTCTTTTGCCAAGTCTTTATCATGCACCTGTAGCCAAAAAATGGATCAATTTTATAATATGATCAATGCATATCATTCATTTCTCCGAGTATCAGACAATAAGTACCGCCGCATCAAGAAGCTCCAACAGAAACAATTTTCCTGCCACAAAAGCATCCTGATAATCTTGATTTTGACATGCTGGTTCGGCCATATTGGCCAAATTAGCCAGCTTCTGAAACAGACCAGCGACTGACACACGTGCATACAACTCCGTGTTGATAAAAACCTGAGGAAAAAATGCAGAACATGTCACTTGACGTGTTGATAAAACCTGAGGAATAATTCAGCACAGCTATCAATCCATCATCCGCTGAAATTGAATCTTACTTCTGTCAGTTCAGGGTCTGGGTTTTTCGCCAATAATGATACTTCAGTTCTTGCATCCTTATTGTCAGATAATTCAGCTTCAAAATCCTCATCAAATGCAACTAAAAATCATAAATCAAAGGATAAGCAATTCAATATCATACAGTCATCGCAATGATGTCTTAATGGAAATAAAGCTATTATAGACCAGAGCCATAGAGAGTCAGAAGCTTCAGTTCTTTAATGTAGTATTTTATCGTCCTAGGGTACATGAGCCATAGTCCTGTAAGGTGCAAGGCCGCAAGACGAATTGTGCGTGGACTTTTTTGACCTTCCTCAAGTACTTTTTCAACAAACTGTTAAACAAGAAATTGCCAATAAACACACATATTCTCTTTCGTTCCTTCAAATAATTAAATTGTAAAGGATAGATGCATACCCACTTCAGCGGACCATGTCCATCTTCAGCTACATGCATGTCTTTGTTACTAAACAAAGAAGAATGCAACACAGAAGACAAAAGCGCAGCAATGGGTGCAACCCTTCTCTTCTTGCAGCTGATATGCAATATCCAACATGATTTGACAAGCTGCCACATCGTCTGCTTGCAATACATCACGAGAAATGAGATACTTATTAACTACTCGAAAAGGATAAAGACAAAATTTCCATCCAATCTATAGCAAAAAATCATTACAAAACCTGAGTATCCACACCCAAGAAACCATTCAAAGATGGATCCCCAGATGCAAGTATTCCCAAAGCGAGTCTCAAAGATTTCAACATAGGTAAAGCAGAACCCTCCCCAGCATTTTCAAGGCTGCCAAATTTTAAAGGGAACATTAGAGGTCACAAAAAAATAAAAACATGTTTACATCTGAGATACTACTAGGTTGTAATTATAATCTACTAGAGTCAACACTCAAGAGAAAGAAAATTTTCTCTGGTGCTTATATGTGTCTATAGTTTTTTTATCTTCCCACAAGAATGAGAAAATCCCAATGGCAACAGCAAAAAAAGAAGCAAAGTTTTGTTTTTCTTAAGGTAACGCCTGCCTAGAGAATAACACTGAATCAAATTTATCACACAGCCCACCTCTCTACAATATCATGAAAGATGCTTGTAACTGTATCATCTGAGAAGAAAGACTTTCTATCCCCTGGATTACGTCTGGCATCAAGAATATGCATGATTGATAATAGAGACTCCACACAAAGCCACTGAATCAAGGACAAAAGGTAAGAATGTATCTTTAGCCCTCCAAAAGGAAAAGCTCACTGATAAGAAGATCTTGTAACATGTATAATGTGACAGGTAAACAGCTATAGCCATATCAAATTGAATAAAAATATGCATTACCTTCCAGCTAAGCAGAACCGCCCTTCTACTTCTTACCAGAAGCCCTGCTGTGAGAAGATGGTTGATGTTATGGAGGAAAGCCGGAACCAAAACTTGTAACCAAAATTCACCATCTACCATGGCTAATAATGTACTATTGTTTTCTAAAAGATTATAAGCTCCAGCTGAGCACAAAGACACAAATCCATTCAGTACTGCAGCTAGTGCTTCAAATCTGGCAAGATAGACCTCAGCTGCGGCCTGGTTAGAAACATTCACAGTGAATTAGTACAGAGTGATCCCATAGAAGATACGAGAAAGTTAAGAGCTTGACACAGTTCATGCATCTTATTAAACTTGAAAATTCAGAAGACGGGCATTACCTCAGAATTACAATTTTGAGATGATAGCGTATGCTGAACGAACTTCCATAAGAAAGTCAATGCTAATTCCAGTTCACCAACACCACTAGTGACTTGAGCACAGTATGACAAGATCAACCCAATAATTTTCACCGACCTTACCTGCTCATCATAAAGCACTGATATGAGTCTTTTTTCAATGTTATAGAGTGTAACTACAAGGAACTGGGCTTATGGAAGTTTGTATGCAACTGTCCTAAAAAAGAACACGAAGAAAAGAAACCATACAGCTTCTAGTACAGCTGTTGTAGTAGGAACAGATAGCCGGCGTTGACTAGGACCCCCTAGTTTTCCTATGACAGAACCAGACAGAGCACCATTCTCCACAGTAGTGTGAGACCAGAATATAGAACAGGATGAATTAGCAAATGAAATCAGCTCCTTCTGTTTTGTCAGACAAGGAAAGAAACATTGTCTGTAAGCATAGTTAATGAGAAGATTATTATATCATTGTCTGTCAAGAAAAATTGAAGTGTTGGCACACTGTTTTCTGTTTACCAGTATCGATAAGAGAACAGAAGCAAACTTGTCATTAATAAATGAAGCACTTGCAACGATTTGCTTGCCAGTTTTCTCAACAGAGCTACAGCACGACTTTATTTTCACCAAAGAACTAAGCTCAGAAATTCCATCTTGCATGTTCTGGAGCTCAAAGAGCACACTCAGAATAAAGATTAAAAACTTCGCAGGTGCCCGTTCGAAATGGTTCTTCTCTTGGAAAAAATTTACACCGCCATTTTGCACAAACTGCAGAGTTACAGGGGGTCATCAAATTTGCAACGCATTACACCTAAAAGTGTCCAATGTGAAAAAGTACTACCAGGAAGTTAAGGTCAAAATGAACGTTAAGGAACACAAACCATCATGATATCATTGAGATGTTCTTCATCATTAATTATGAGGAAAAATATTCTTGCCCATCGTTTTGTTTGGGATTCCCATGCCTCCAAGTCTTCATCATCAAAACCCTCAACATGATCACTGATAAATCCATTAAGATACTCATAAAGGCTCGCTAGAAGACGAGTGCCATCAGTGCAGAAACTGTTAGACGTATTTCGATTGCACCCCTGGAGCCATTCTAGCATCGTTTTGCGCAATGAACCTGGCATGAAAGAAAGAATAGGATGTAAGACGACAAATTTGCATTTAATATCAGCATGTAAAAGTCTCAAGCTCACCATTATGGTCAGTAAACTCCCGAGGAATTGCTGAAACAAACTGCAACAGTGTTCCAAGAGGAACATTACATGGGATCACCACTGAAGCAGCAGTTTCCAACACTTTTTGATAAACTATAAAATGGAGAAAACACAATTCGAAGAATGAGTTTTAGTGTGATTAATATTATGAGGGGACCCCCAAAATGATTAAATCTGACAAGCTAACTGATTAGCGACCTCGAGTACGGTATTTCTGATTAAAATGTTGTCTGCTGCTCTCTGCAACAAACTTCAAGACATCCAATATTTGTGCCATATCGTCTTGACTTAAATGCTCACTAGAAGGTTCTAGTGGAGTCCCAGAAAATCTATTTTCGAGATGATCCATTTCCTTGTTGCCGTATCCTCCAACCACATATGCAGTAGAAACAATGCATTGAACGAGAGCCATGAATCCAGCCCTACCAAAAGACTGTTTCTTTGCAAGAGATGCCAGGTTGATCAAAAATCCAATCCGATTCCTATGAAATGAATAAACAGTTATAAACGTATAACAATACAACTTCACTGTTGAGACAATCACAGAGCCTCGAGAATATATCCAGCACATGCCCAATAACATATATACATGAAAGCAGCAAAGAAAACTAACTCTACCAAAACCACAACTCAGATGGAATAATAACTTGAGGCAGCCTACCTTGGGTTGAGGCAACTTGTGTACGCACACAGATATTGAGCTGCACCTTCAATTGTTCTTGAGGTATAGATTCCTTTCAGCCCTGGGAGAGTAGAATAAGCAAGAAATCATTCTAGTTATCACTTAACCAAAATGACAATAAAACAATTGCACGGGAAGAGTTCCAATACAATTTATGAAAGACATATGAACAGATTTATCCTAGAAGCACCTACCGAAATCCTTGTGGTGAACAGAATCATTCAAAGCATCCATGAAAGGCCCAAGAACGAAAGTTTGGGACATTGATTGTGTACATGTTTTGTATCTTCTCCACTCGATCCCCAAAAAAGACTCCATGACCGTGCACCTCACTACAATTTAGAATCGACAAATTAGGAAATGAACTGATATGAAATGCAGGTCTGTATCAGTAACAATGTGTTGCCCACAAGGGTTACTGTAATTCATGTACACAATATGCTCCAACAAGCAAACAGTACCTAGAGGGTTGTCATGACGAAAGCCCCGATTCCAAAGAACCTCTAACCAATTGAATATTTCAGTTTCTTCATCTGGAGTTTCCATGCGACCTTGATGAGAGATATTGCAGTCGGATATCAAGGATCCATCATATCTGATAGATGACTTGATTAACAAATCAATCTGCGAGGTGGATTAAAAAAATAATAATAATAATAAGCCGTGAGCAGAGGAGACAAAGCATCAAGAGCAGGATCACTAGAGAAATAAAAACCTGACCTGGTTACTCCATACTGCTTCTACAAGATGAGTACCGTACTCTTCAAGCATCTCATACAAGAGCACAAAAGCTTGCCACTGCTGCTCACTAGTCAATTCAGAGTCAACAGAGCCATACGATTCTCCCACACCAAGTGACTTCGCTTCCTTTTCTGCCCACATCTCCTTTTTTGTCATAACACGATGAACTGAATTCCCTTCAGGCCTCTTCTCAGAACTCGTTTTACTCACTTCACTTATGGATAAAACTGATTTCAGTATATGCAATGACTGCTTCCTTACTAAGCTCTCATCGACAACCTGACAGGAAATGTTTTTTACACTCATGGATGATCATATTGTGGAAATTGGAGAATCTGTAAGAATAGCGGGTACTTTTGCCATACCAGGCCTTTCTTCATCTCATCCCAAAACTCTTGTTTGGATCTCAAGTCAAATTCGACAGCGTCTTTTTCTGAGACAAAGCTTTCAGTTCCGATCGTCCAAGAGCCAGAAGAAAGACACAAAGAGAGAACTCTGTAAGCATCCCTTCTCTCTATTGATCCAACCGAGAACAGCTTCTTGCAGCACTCCCAAATCCTTTTCTTGAAGCCATTCCTGGAGTTTACAGCTTTAAATAATCAGAACAAGATCAAAGAAAAACTAACCAACCTAAAAGCGCATAACTCTTTGGTACTTGACCTTACCTTGAAAGTAGGTACCCATTTCCTTGATGTGACATATTCAGAGAAGACTGAGTAGAAAATGCCTTGAGAATAGCAGGGAGGAGGAAACTAACAGCACATGAACGATGTTCTACACTTTGTGACAAAAGCCTCTCAGTAGTATTACACAAATCCCAAAGCATACCAGCTGCAAAATTCTCCACCTCCGGAGCTGCTTGGTGACTTTGAAAAGCAGTATTCAGTATCAGATTTAGGAGATGGCACGATAGTGGAATCGGAAATGATCGAGACAAAGATGCAATGTAGTTTTCATCCATATTATCTGTATTCAAGGAATCACAAAGCAACAGCTCGCCCCATTTGATGAAACCTGACTCCTCGTGTCGAAGCATTCCCATCGAAACACCAACTGATCTCATTAAAAAAGGCACCAAGCTCACTCCCAATATATCCAATGCACTAGTCTCGATCACAACATCAAAGAACGATTGTACAATCTGGTATAAACAAACAAAGTAAGAAAAAATAACTGACAAGATGGTCGCTCACGGAGATGTGACTCTGAGAATTATACATAGCAGGAAGATTCACCTTATTAAGCATATCCAAGTCATATGCACGAACCATCTTCATCAATGGAATAAACACTCTCCACACAAATAACTGAAACGCATTATGATTATCCGCAGTACCAAAGCCTGATTCAACCTCAAAACCCTCAACTAATTAATCTTCGAAATCTCTACCACATCAATACATTATCTTCAAGATTCAATTTCGAACTCACCAACATTCTTTTGTAGATGACACAGCCCAGCCACCAATGAAGCAATGTGGTTGCAATCATCAGAATCAAATTTCTTGTCCCCATTTATCGTGTCCTATTAAAAACATGGAGGAAGAAGAAGAAGAAGAAGAAGAAGAAGCCTTTTTTCAATAAACCAATCATGGACACGAAACTACATGGGGAAAAAAAAATCAATCATTACCTGCAAACGGAAAGGCAATTCGTTGATGAGTGATTCGAAAAGGATGGAGGGAGATACGCCTGTGGAGCTTAAAACACAATCTAGAAAAGCAGGAACAGCTGTTGGAGGAACTTGTTTGAAGCTCAGCGACAGTGACGTAATGACAGAGGAACCCATTTCAATTTGAAGCTTGAACTTTTTAAAAAACGGCTGCAAGCAGCTGGATAAATCAGAAAAACGTAGACCAATTTGAAATTAGTTCATAGACTTTTCCGAGAAATCCCTCTCTTAAACCCTTTTGGCTCCGAACCATAATTTCATGGTTAAAGACAGATAAACCCTAGTCATATAACAGGGGGAAAGTAAAACTTTCAAACATACCCCTACACTTCTTTTTCTTTACATATATTGCCTAACCCGCTCGTAATATTAATAATGTGGGTGTTATGGTAAGAACTGATGCTTTATGATTTTATGATGTGGGTTTAAGCTTCTATACGTAGAGATTTTGTGTTTAAATATTATGCTTGTTATCATTTAAACATTATTATTTGAGAAATGATTTTCTAATGTATCATTACTATATTCATTATAAAAAAGAGAATAACATAATTTTAAAACTTAAGTTTGCTAATGTTTAAACATTATTATTTGAGAAATGATTTTCTAATGTATCATTACTATATTCATTATAAAAAAGAAAATAACATAATTTTAAAACTTAAGTTTGCTAATGTGTCATTATCATATTTATTCTAAATAAAAAATGATATGGTTTTAAAAAAATATGACATGAATGATTTCGTTTATGTAATTTCTTTTTTGATAAAAATTTTAAAATATGATAATTACTTATATATATTACTATTCATAAAAACTTTTAGATAATATAATTACAAATATGTTACTTTTATAGCTTTCCTTCGTGTACTGTTGTATATATATATATATATTATATAATCACTTGTCATGTAAATGGATAAGACACTCATATTGAAGAGGCCGAGTCTTTTTATATATGCTCTCAGCTTTAGAGCATTCCATGTTCTACTAGAGTCTAGCACAAACCTATTGAATTTTGATATCATCAATAATTCAACTATAAATATCTTCCAAGATGCAAAATCTAGAAAGTTTAATAGTTATCAAGTAACCACGAAGATAGAGAGCAGAACAAGATCGTGGTTAAGGGATTTTCCAGCATTGTTGACCACAAGCATCAGTCACTATAGCATTTAATAGAATATGGAGATTTTTAAGGGCCCTCACGATCTATGTGGATTATTAGAGGATCGAAAGATGTCCAAAGATTATACCAGAAGCTTGTCGTTTGATCATGAAACATTAAACTGTTGATACATCAAGGAGGATTAAAAAGTTTGTTCTTGATGATTTGCCAAATTTGGTAAATGATCTGCAACTTGATTTGTCTCCCGTGGAGAGTAATGAAACTCCAATCCTGTGAAGAGTGTCTTCCATGTTAAGTATGTTCTCCTTTAAGTATGTTTCGTTCTTTTATCCTTGACGAGTTCGAGAAAAGAGCCTTATCGTTTCCTTTCATGACAATCGATCCAATACTTATCTAGTTTTAACAAAAAAAAATCATTTAAAAAAGAAAATGTTTGTTAACCTTTCACCGACGCGTTCCCGACACGTCCGGTGACAAAAAAAATAATAATTCAAGGTGATTATTAAAGTAATTGATTGGGTTTCAAAAGTAATAATACTTAAATTAAAGTAATTCTCGGTTCAACAATTAAGATATTAACCATTTAACACATTTTGATGTTGAATTATTGAAACGTTTAAAGTAAATCGTTTTTTCTTTTTTGAAGATGAAAACATTTTACGCAACAATTTCAGTTTTGTGTAGTTTTCTTTTCGGCCGGCCTATAGTTAATCTCACGTATTTATGATTATATATTCTTTTATTTATTTATTATATATTCATTAATTAAAGGACATACTTTGTGTATAATTGAAAACATCAATAATCCATGTAAAGTCAGCATTGGCAAATAATATATTTTTTAAACAGTTCTAACAACTGCATACTAGATGTATGGCGTGAATATATGTTAGAATTAACAATTTGAGTTTCTTTAATATACTGAAGAATAAAGCTACTAACTATTCACAAGATAGCCAATTTTATAGACCTTAATTTGAAACAGTAGGGTTCAACTCGAGTAACTGTCGGGAGAAACAAAGCTTATTAATCATAATCAACCAAATTATTATATACGATTGTATTGTTGTTTTGAACGATAATCACGTTGGTTAAGTCGTCATTAAGGTCCTAAATATGTCAAACTTTGCTTGCCACGTTGCAGACCGATGTAACGAGTTCACACCGACTTGTCTGCGATATTATTTAAATCATAAAACAATACTTTATTAATAAATAGATTCGGTGTATTATAGTGATTTGGCTTTAAGATTTAATTAGTTAATAAACATATGCTAAAATTATCCAACTAATCTCAACAAATAATAGGGTTTGAAAATGACATCATGTAAAATATCACATATGATGAATTATTGATATGTTTATCCAAACGTCAAACACATTTTTAATTTGATTTTTTTATTTATCAAAATAATATCTAAGCAAGATAGATTTTGATCAATACCTTCAGTTAAATATACAATAGATTTTTTTTTTTTAAGTTGGAGTCAGAATTATAGTTTTTTTTGTTGGGTTGGTTCAAGTTTGGTTTATTTTCTTTAGAAAAAAAAATAATTGTCACCAATGTTAAACTGTAATTTCGCATATATTTTTTAATTAGAGATGTTAAATCGGATTCTAGTTTATATGGTAGAACCAACTGGGTCCAACACGGTGGTTTGATCAGTTATTTTCTGTCTAAATAAAAACGGGTTTCATGGATCGACCACGCGGATATGGGCTGAAACGGGTTATCCTATGTCAGGTTCGCAGGTAGCACACGTTTAAAAAAAAAATTAAATTTGAAACTTTTTGTACTAATTAGAATTATTTGTACATATACACTATCATTTTTCAAATATATTGTTAATGATGTAGATGAGGAGGAAAAGGAAAATTGACATCTTTTATTGCTCTTTAGTTGTTTGATTTTAAACTCTTTGTGACATTATTTTAGTTTTTGTTGTTTTTTGGTGATTGATTTCTTAGAATTTCATTTTGACTAAACTTTATTTTTGTTTGAACTATTATTTATTAAGTATTTAAGTTGTTTCATTTACATTAAAAAAATAATTACACAATATTCACACATTTTCCTTTACAAAACAATATTTTAAAAAAAAATAGAGTGGATAACACAAATATTTTTTTAATCATACATTTTCATCTTTCTGGCTGCCCGCAGCCCGACCCGCTGAACCGCATATATATGGCGGAGCAGGTTTTGACAAGACAAATTGGACCGCAACCCGTAACGGACCAGACGATATTGTCCAATTAAAAAACAGAATCGCAGCAAATTGGACCATGTGGACGCAGGCAGCCCGATTTAACATCTCTAATTTTAACGAAGGAAAGCTATGGGTTAAAAACAAAATTTTTATTGAATCAATCCAAAAAACCTCGGAATTGTAAACAAGTTCAGATCGTTAATGAGACGATGACATGATTTTAAAGATTAACGAACTGAGATTAAAGAGAATATTATTTTCTTTCTTAGTTTTCTCGATCTTTTGCTTGCCCTCGTTATGACAAATTCCTCTTTATGTATATTTGGAATCAACGATCTCATTTTTTTACTTGATTCTAAAATATTTTTAATATTCTTTGATCCTTTTTTCCATATCTTCTATTAAGATTCAGAAATATGCTTTGGTTTAGGTTGTCTTTGTATAGACCAACTCTAATCTAAGATGGATCTTAAAAACGCTGTGGAGTCCGTCTTTAACAACCAAATAAATATTTGAAGTAATAACTAATCCACATATAATTTACAATAATATAAGCTGCTTAAACAAGATATTGAAAAGAAAAAAAATGAAAAAGCAAAAGAGAAAGAAAAGAGAAAAAGAAGATGGTTGACCACCAACAGTCACGTCTTGAGAAACAGCACATTACGATCACTCGAAGAAGAAGATGTTTCCCCAATTTATTTATTGGCCCCTTTTCTTCATCCATTTTTCAAATTTCAGCCCAAAAGTTTATTAATAATTTATTTGCAAAATAATAAAAGCAGTCGGTATTCAACATCTGCATATAATATTCAGAATATTCCCAGTGAGGTGCCATTTTGACTTTTTGACTATTAAATGTGGAGGATATTTAGGAAACCCAATTTTTGAATTTCTTGCCCAATAACCATGAATTTGTTTTATTTTTTTAATACACCATAAAATATATTTCATTCAACCGGTAAAACAAAAAAAATATATATATATACTCAATATACAATATAGTATTATCGTGTATGCTTACATAACTAAAAAAAAGTTAAAAAAAAAACAAGAAGAGAAATGAAATTGTACAGAAGGAAAAGTAACAGACATCAATAAGGAAATAGGTGTTTTAGTAGGTACGGTCTAACTGAAAATACATGAGGAGAATCTAATATTATTACTAACTTCCAAAACTGACTCGTCTCGCACGCGCTTACGAACCTTCACACGTGTGTCATCCTTCTTATAATCCCCTCCTTCAATTCTCCAATTTCCCAATTCCAAAAAAAGAAAAAAGAGTAATTAATTTCAACCGTCCGATCATTCATCTTGTCCATCAACGTTCACCAATCATCTCTTTCTCTCTTGCTGTTTCTCCCTCCTCTCTCTGGATCTCGCCGGCGAGCCGTTCTCTTGGGTGGTGGTGAGTGTTTGCTTATGATTCGTATATTCAGAAATTTTCTTTCTTTTTTTCATTATGCATTATGATTTTTGATTTCTTGGCTGCCTTGTTCTCGATGTTCCTACATTACCCTCTATGATTCTACTTTCTAGTTTCGAATCGTGTTTCCTGGTATATACTTTTCATTTCATTTCTGTATATTCTATGTAATGGATTCAAAGAGCTTTTTTTTTTGTATTTCTACCATATTGATGCGGATTTGATAGGGTTTTAGACAATTTCTTTTCTCGTTGTTTATGTAAGGGTCTGCTCCTATTCGTATGGTCTTTGTTCTGTCTTTCATTCGAATCCTTGTGTTCTGTTTCCATGAAATATGTGTAGATTCTAAAAAAGTTGTTTGTGATTATATATGGGCAGTAACTGTAGCAATCAAGCTTTAGCATCCTCGGAAATCGCTGAATCAGCCTTTGGATTATCCGTTTTCTTCTTCTTCTTCGTCTGCGGCTCGCGGTTTCATCTGTAAATGGGCTGCTTCCACTCAAAGGTAGCAAGAGAGTTCCGTGGACACGAAGATCCTGTAAAGCTTGCCTCCGAGACAGCATGTAAGTTACTTGCATCTGCAATATCTCAGAGATGCATGTTCATTTGTTTTCTGATATGAGAACCATCAGCTAGATTATATGTCATCTTTCTTCTGCCCATTGTTCTAATTTACATTCAGGTTTGGCTTTTATTACCTTTCTGCATACTCATGTTTCAACATGTTTCTTGTCTCCAAATTCGTCACCTAATCTTCATTCCTATTCACAACCGGTTTTAGTTTTACTGCATCGTATATTTTTTACTCATCAAGAATGGTGTATGTCTCCTTGCTTTCTATTGACATGCAAAAAGTTCAAAAGTTAATTAATATCTTTGTTTGGTTCCTGGTACATTTTTATTGATCTCGCAGTTGTGGCTTGTTTTTCTCTTTTCCAGTTAGTGTGAGTGAGGTTGAAGCATTGTTTGAGCTGTTCAAGAGCATAAGCAGTTCGGTTGTTGATGATGGTTTGATAAACAAGGTACAAAGATTTGATCATTATGTTTCTTTGACCCCATCTGGATCTTTTCATGACCCCACTGTAGTAATATTTTTCCTCTTTACGCTGTTCATCTACAGTATTTTTCCATCTAGTTGACTTTCACCAATATATTAGAGCAATAATGATTCTTCCATGCTATCTGTCTATTCCATATTGCACCAATTCGATGTATCTTAGCCCTTAATGTTTGACTTGAATTTTATTATTTTATTGACTGATTTGGTTTTGGAATTTTGAGGCTTTCATGGCCCACGTTCTTTATCTTGGTATTTTTTTCTTCTTCTAATTCTCCCTTCACGTTTATGCAGGAGGAGTTTCAACTTGCATTGTTCAAGAACAGGAAGAGGGAGAATATATTTGCTAATAGGGTAAAATCTTAAGATCCTCAGGCTTTTACAAATTTGTTCTTTTGGAAAAGTAATCTGAATCAAGAACTCTTGGTTAATCGAAAAGATAATTTATCCAGTAAACTAAACAAGTATCCTTCCTTGCAGATATTTGATATGTTTGATGTTAAACGAAAAGGAGTGATCGATTTTGGGGACTTTGTAAGATCACTCAATGTTTTCCACCCCAATGCTTCTCTAGAAGGCAAAATAGATTGTAAGTTTACATAAGAGAGTTACATATCTATTGTTTCTCGAAGCCTTTGTGTGAATAGTTTTATTGATTCTGGTCTACTTTTTTTCTTTCTCAGTTACGTTTAGGCTTTACGACATGGACTGTACGGGTTTCATTGAACGCCAAGAGGTAACGATATTCATTCTGCATTCTTTTGCATTTACGAGCATTTCTCAAGTAAATCAGTGATCAAACACCTACGTGTATCCTACCTCTAGTGATCAAACTTGTAAAAGAAACT
Source organism: Schrenkiella parvula (assembly GCA_000218505.1). Lineage (NCBI taxonomy): Eukaryota > Viridiplantae > Streptophyta > Magnoliopsida > Brassicales > Brassicaceae > Schrenkiella > Schrenkiella parvula. The sequence goes on along the minus strand of CM001193.1, from coordinate 8,752,836 downwards.
TCTGAAACAGAATAACTCTATTGTTCCAGAGCCCTCTTGTTGTTTTGGTTTATAAAACTTGCAAGCTGTGAATACTAATAATGAAAGATCTTAGCCAAATTGGAATGATGTTCTTGATTACGCATCCCTTACTTAATATCCTTGCAGAAATTCATTATAGTGTGATACTTTTGCAGGTTAAGCAAATGTTGATCGCCCTTCTCTGTGAATCTGAAATGAAACTGGCTGATGAAACCATAGAGATAATACTAGACAAGGTTTGTGATCTATTTGTTTATAAAGTTTTGGTCTTTCTAGGATTTATATACATTTGAGCTAAAGTTTTGAATGCGCTCTTTCTTTCTATTCATTCATGAACAGACATTTGAGGATGCAGACGTGAATCAAGATGGAAAGATTGATAAATTAGAGTGGAGCGATTTCGTGAACAAAAACCCTTCATTGCTTAAGATCATGACGCTCCCATATCTCAGGTATTTCACAAATTGGCTTTTTATGGGAACCAAAACTTAAAATATACTTGTAAAGATGAGAAATGAAATGTCAGATAAAACTGCTTTAACATATAATACATTATTAATCTATGCAGAGATATAACAACAACGTTTCCGAGTTTTGTCTTCAATTCGGAGGTCGATGAGATTGCCACATGAAGAAACAAACTTGGAAGAAGAAGAAGAAGACCAATTCTGAGTTGATCGGTGTAATCAGCATCTGTTTGCAAACACAGTAGAGCATTTTCTTTTTTTTTGAAATTGTTTCTCTTACGTAGAATTTTCAGTTTCTGGGTTTCTATTTTCTTCTCAAAACAGTTTTGATAGCTTAAAAAAAAAAAGCGTAATCACCAATACTTTACGTCATATACTTAGGAAAATGTTAAATCAGTTTGTAGTTCGTACATATCACACAATACTTTTGTAAGATTAAACATTTTTTGGACAAAAAAAAATTGTATATGTTATTTGGGGATCTGATTGTTCCAATTGAATTTTATGACTGCCAAAATTGTAAATTTAAGACTTTGTTGGACCTAATGAAATTACTACCGCAAAGCAAAAGTACATATGTCCTTGGACCCAATGAAATTTACGGTCATGCCACTCTCGTCTTCTTCCAGTGTTGCCTCTCTCCTCTCTCAACTCCGAGTATCCAGCAATTTAGGGTTCTTTCAATCTAGAAATCGTATGTAGTTATCGTCATTATTTCATTTTGATTTAGATTCCTCCAAAGCTTACCTTCTTCACATCCCTCGTGTGCTTTCATTTGCTAAATTCTAGATTGGGAATTCGAAATCGAGACTGATGTTAAGGAAACGGAACTTTGTTCTGGAATCGTGCAGTCGAATGGTTGCAACCTCAAAATTGGCCTTGTTCTGCACTACTGTTCAACCTGCTAGATTAAGCTGGGAAGTTTCTTCTCAAGTGATCCTCGAGAAGAAGCTCGAAACAGCTCTCAAAGATCACCGGGTAGATGATGCGTGGGATGTGTTCAAAGATTTCAAACGGCTCTATGGTTTTCCGGATAGTGCGATCATGAACAGGTTTGTCACTGTATTATCTTACTCGTCTGATTCCGGATGGCTTTGCAAGGCTGATGATCTGACTCGTTTGGCTTTGAAGCAGAACTCAGGTCTGGTAAATGGCGATGCTCTAACTAAATTGTCACTGTCTTTAGCGAGAGCTCAGATGCCTGAATCTGCCTGTAACATCCTTCGTACAATGCTGGAGAAGGGGTATGTAAATTCGGATGTATTGAGGCTTGTGGTGATGCATATGGTGAAAACTGAGGCCGGGACTTGTCTAGCTTTGAATTATTTGGTTCAGGTTTGTGATCGTTTTGTGGAATTAAATGTGCCGAAAAGGAATAGCCCCGGGAATGTAAATGTCATGAAGCCTGATACGGTCTTGTTTAATCTTGTACTTAGTTCTTGTGTGAGATTTGGGTTCTCTCTCAAAGGCCAAGAACTGATCGAGCTAATGGCAAAAGTCGATGTCATTGCGGATGCTTATTCGATTGTGATTATGTCTTGCATTTATGAAATGAACGGTATGCGAAACGAGTTGAAGAAGCTCAAGGAGCATATTGGTCAGGTACCGAGCCAGCTTCTTTGTCACTATCGGCATTTGTATGATAATTTGTTAAGCCTGGAGTTCAAATTTGATGATATTGGTTCTGCGGGTCGGCTCGTCTTAGATATATGCAAGAGTAAAGATTTGCCTCCAGTTCAGAATCTTGGATTCAACTCTGAAAAGCCTCTGGTTTTGCCTGTTGGCTCTCACCATATCAAATCCGGTTTAAAGATTCAAATTTCACCCAAGCTTTTGCAGAGAGATTCATCTCTCGGAGTGGATACTGAAGCAACGTTTGTCAGTTATGCAAATTCCAAGCTTGGTATCACGAACAAGACCCTTGCGAAGTTAGTATATGGGTACAAGAGACATGATAATCTCCCTGAGCTATCAAAGCTTTTGTTTTCGGTGGGTGGATTCAAGTTATGTGCTGATGTCATTGATACTTGTGTTGCTATTGGTTGGTTAGAAGCTGCCCATGATATTCTTGACGACATGGATTCTGCTGGCCATCCCATGGACTTGACCACATATAGAAAGGTCTTGTCGGGTTATTACAAGAGCAAGATGCTGAGAAATGCCGAAGTTCTTCTGAGACAAATGACAAAAGCCGGTCTAATTACATTTCCAGCAGAAGAGATTATGGTTTTACCAGAAACCGAAGAGAAAGACGGTAAAAACACAGAGCTCAGGGCACTCTTGGTTCAGGAAATCAGTGCAGGACAACAAATGAAAGTTCCAAGTATGCTCTACGAGCTAAACTCGTCCCTCTACTACTTCTGCAAAGCTAAAATGCAAGGAGATGCCGTGATAACTTACCGGAAAATCCAGAAGATGAAAATCCCACCAACTCTCCAAAGTTTTTGGATCCTGATCGACATGTACTCATCTCTTGGCATGTACCGGGAGATCACAGTCACGTGGGGAGATATCAAAAGGAACATGGCGAGCAGAAACTTAGAGGTAACACAAGATCTGTTAGAGAAGCTTGTTGTGAACTTTCTAAGAGGCGGGTATTTTGAAAGAGTCATGGAGGTAATCAGTTATATGAAGCAGAAGGATATGTATAATGATCTAACTATGTATAAAAATGAGTATCTTAAGCTTCATAAGAATCTATACAGAACCTTGAAAGCATTAGATGCTGTAACAGAGGCTCAAGCACAGAGGGTTGAGCATGTAAAGGCCTTCAGGAAACTAGTTGGTATAGTATGATTTTATTTAAACCAATTTTGTAATCGTAACTCTGTTTTTATTTCCTTTTAGATTCTCATAAAATTCAATACAAAATTATGCAAAATTCAGTCAAAGATCAAACAAAACTTTTCGTATTAAAGTTCAACGACTTGGAATCCGGACAGCACAAAAATAGAGAAAAAACAAAAAAAAAAGCTTGGAATCATGTATCAATCTTGGTGGCTTCTTCTCATCTTCATTTTCTGTTTATCTTCCGTACGACATCTCTCATGTATCTCCTCCCTCCTCCGCTTCTTAGACATTTCCTCATTCTTAGCTTTCTCAGCTTCATACGTTTTCCTTTTCTGCTGCTCCTTTACTTTTCTTTTGGTCGTCTTGATTTTATCAATCAGCTTATAATGCTGGAGAATAGCATGAGCTTTTCGTTCTTTCGGTTCCATTACAACAGCTCTTTTACTCTCTAGTGATGGTCTTTTCCTCCGCGGTATATTTTTGGGTTTGGATTCAAATGGTACAGCTGCTTGTAGACTCTTTGAAACCACCAATCGACTGAACTTTCTCGGCTTCCTTTCGATTGGCTTGTAGAGTGAATCCTTGTTCACCGCAATAGGAATGTTTTGCTCTCTACGGAGTTGGAGAAAAGTTTTCATCCCTTGCCAAGTCTTGTAATGGGGTTGCAGGGCTGTAGTTAGAGGATTGTAGAACCGTGGAACTTCCACTGTGGTCCAAGCTTTTAAGAAGACAATGTCGCTCAATAGGATCTTATCTTCAAAGGTACACCTCGCAATACCACGTTCTTGGCTCCTGTTACCATCAAGCATGTTTTTTGCAGCCTGAGAAAATGAGCTTGTTAAAAAAAAAACAAGAGAGCCAACAAATGAAGAAAAAACATTTATGAAAAGCATGCATACCTTTTCACTTTTCCTCTAATGCCACTAACTGTTCGGACAGATGAACCTTCAAAACGAGCTATCTCAAGGTCAGAAGTGAACATGTTTTTGACAAACGCAGTGTTTTTCATGATCTTGAAAGGGTGTCCGACCAGCTTGATTTTCTTTGCAACACGAGCTTAGTGATTAAATTCGAGAACTACAGAAGTCGCAATTATCCTAAACCCTGCCTGATTCTTTGACAGGTTCTGAAAAGCGACAATGCCAGTGTTTGGTGGGACAAGAGGACCCCAAAACATAGCAAGGCAGTGCATGTGTTGTGGAGTATACTTGAGCATTCGATGTCTTCCGCTGCTATCGTCAGTGGCGTATACAGGAAGCGTCTGATACCGTCTCCATCCGATAGACATGATAATGGGATCTCTTGTCTTTAGTACTTTATTGTGCCATCTATGTTTCTTCAACCGAGCCTAAGGACAAGAAAAACATATGATTCTTAATTCAAACTTTCATTAAGATCAGAAAAAGAAAGAATGGATGTAGTTTCTTTTTACCTGCATATATCCAGCATTATCCTCGCCGAAACCAAAACCTCCAACAAGAACTGGATGACAAGGATCAAAGAACTCAACCATCTCGTAAGGAACATTGTGAATCTCCAGCCGCAAGTATGATCCAGTCCTGAATCCTTCCATCTCAATCCGAGTATCCTCCTCAAGATCATTGAGTGCTGCCAAGTTCCTCTGTTTTCTTATTTCAATCTCCTCCTTCAGTATGTCAACGTATCCAGCTGGTTCCTTGGCTTGACCATTAAGAGGATCGTTCTCATTGTCATCCTCATTGCTTCCTGCTTCAAACTTTGCTCGTTGAGCAAGCTTTTTTATCCCACGCTCGACTTCTTCAGCATCCAGCTCCATCTTCTCATGGCTGTTATGCTTCTCTCCTGTCTCTAGATCCTCAAAATCACCATGAAGTTCATCATCATTTTGATTTCTCAGATAAGCTTTTGACCAATCACCAGTGGTAAATCGATCACGAATGCTCTCACAGACTTGTTTCTCTTTCCAGTTCTTCAGATTTCCATAAATCACAAATTTGGAAGAATCCTCTGAGTTGACATATCCCACATCCAATCCACAACCTAACTTCTTGCTTCCTTCTCCTTTTGGCTTAAAGAAGTCCTCATCATCATCATCATCATCATCATCATCACTAACTTCTTGGTTCTCATTTGTCAAGGGAGTAGTCGTAGCTGATGCTCCATACACAATCTGCATCAAGCTGGGCTTTATCTCTCGAACATCCTTCTTCAAGCCTTGGTTTGGATCTCCACCACCTTCAACTTCATTTCCATCATCAGATTCAACATCTTCTGCTTCATCAGAGCCCGTTGCATTACTCACACCAACCTCGTCCTCAAAGATAGCTTTCCTCCTCAACCTTCCATCATGCATCTCAGTTTTCTCCTTAATATTACGGACTTCCCCATCTTCAACATCATCTCCAGATTGAGACTCGGTATCAGACCCTTCAGGCAAATCTTGATGCGCATCATCATCTTCAGGCTCAACCTTAGTTTCTGAACTGGCAGTAATAGTCTTTCTGCCAAACAAATCAACGAAACTCTTGTCCAGTTTCTCATCAACAGAGTGTTTGATGTTCTGCAACGACTTTACCAAATCTTCACCAACATCTCCTCTGCCTTTTCCATCATCATCAGTTTTAGAGTACTGAACAAGGCGATCATGGATGTTAATGTAAACCGCATCTTTGTCATACAAAAGATCTCCAATCCCGGACATGGGAGCATAGAAAAGCTTGCCCTTTGCCCTCAACCCTTTATTCTTCTTATCAGCTGATGAAGGCAAAGGACAAGGATCAGACAAGACAGAAACACCAGCTAGACTGTAGTCACCAACTCCAGCGATATGAACCTTCATCCCTTTATTCAAGTTACAACCACGCAAGTAACCATACAATGTGATGTTCCTGTCGCATTTCTTATTCATCTCAACTCTCTCCGGAGGTGTAACATCTTCCAAACGATCAGCCAACACATAAGGATGCGATGATCTCCATGTCAACGGATGTAACTTGACACGACATCTAATAAAGTTAAAGAGGTTTTGAACTTCATGAGGCGAATAGTACTTGTCATGAATGAGACCTGATAAATAGAATAGATTAGCTCCATGGTATATCTCTTTCCAAAACCGATCCTTGAGACGTTTCTTTGTATTCCTCAGCTTCTTTACATCCTTAAACTTATCTAAGTGAGTGAGGACTCCCATAACTTTAGGGAAACCATGAACTTGCATAATATTGAGGAAATCAAAAGTTTCCATCTCAAAACCATAACTTCCGTCTATGATAAGTAAAGCTAAATCAGCAACCTTGGCTAAATCCACCATCCCGTTGATATCGTTAGGACACTCCACGATCTGTATACGCCTATCCTTACCTGCAACCATGGTAATTGGTCCTCGAACCTCTGGTAGATTCTGACGGGTAACGTGCTTTACAAGGGACTTGATCACGAGAGATTTTCCGACACCTGCTGGCCCTTGAACCACAACGACGAAAGGTGGAGGTTCGCCGTAAGTACGATCAATGGTCGGAATATGAGACCGCTTTTGCTCTCTCTCCACAGTGCGAGCATGCGAACGCCTCGCCTTCACAGCCGAATTAAAACCAAACGCCTTAGGGTTTCGCTGCTTATTCTTGTCATCAGTTTCAGATTTCTTTTTTTTCACGGAAGAAGGACCTGATTTTCGAGGTCTGTGCGACCTGTGAGACGGCATCATTCGTCGGCGGCGGCCATGGCGTGCAGAGAGAAGAGGAAGAAGATGAAGAATTGGGTTACTTTTGATTCTCAAACAAAATATGCTTTTCAAAAATTAAAATCCGGTTAGTTTCAAATCTTTATACTACAAATCTACACAAAATAATATATATAGGGTTTCAAAAAAGGAAAAAGAAACAATCATTGATAATGTAAATAAAAATAAATAAAAAGTTTAAGACTTAGGAGAAACCGGTTAGAGCATGTGACATTCCAAAATTGGAATTAGAGCCTATTTCTAAATTGTAAAGACCTAACTTGTAGAGAAAGCAATAATCCAACCTCTAAATTTTTGGTTTCGAAGTTATTTAAGAAAAAGCCCAAATGAAAAAAAGGAGTAAGTAGAAAAATATAATAAGCATTATGGGGAAGAAAAATACGTTGTGTGGATGAAAATGTTGAATTTTGTTATGTATTCAAAGATTAAACTAGGAGTTCACCGTGATGCTGAAATGGGTTTGCCTTTAACAATCTTCGTACATGTTTATGATCGTTTTGTGGAATTAAATGTGTTGAGAAGAAATAGCACCGGGGATGTCATGATCAATCATGATAATTTAATCTTGACTTGGTTCTTGTGTGACATTCTGTTTTCTATCTCAAGAGACAAGAACTTATCGAGCTAATGACAAGACTCGATGTCATTGGAGATGCGTACTCGATTGTGATCATGTCTTCCATAACGATCTGAGTATTTATATATAAGAATGAGTATATTAAGCTTCACAAGAATCAATACATAAGCTTGAAAACATCAGATGGTCGAAGAGAAGCTCAACTCATGCCACTCTTCATTGGCAGAAACAGAAGCATGAAGAGCAGTCTATAATAACATCCATTCTACATTTGTTTTTGCATTCATTTACGAGTTTTATTTTTGTTTTAGAACCATGCTTCTGTTTCAACTTATTACACCCAATATACGAACTGTTTAAACGATATGTAAAAGAAACCTCTGCAACATAGTAATTTGGAAGCTTTTCAAATACTAGTTATGAAAGATCTTTGTCAACAAGAAGTTAGAATGCATAATGGGCCTTCGAAAAACAAATTTAAAAGCTAAATGGGCCTAAATCGTTTCCACATTTACATTAAAAGCCCAAATCTCAATAGAGTCAGCAAAACCGAGTGAACTCGTGAAACTCGCTGGGTCGTACTTCTAATTCTCGATTCCGAGCCTTTTTTCGATCGGAAGCTCTGCAACGGAACGAGTAATTAGAGAGAAACCTAACCCAAAACCGAAAACCTTTTTTTGTTATGGATGTACCGCCGATGAAAAATCCTATGGATGATTTGTTCGGAGAAGATTCCGACAACGACTCTCGATCTTCGCGTTCGAAATCGTCCTCTTCCGGTAATGCTTCTTCTTCCTCCTCCTCGTCTTCTTCATCTTCGTCTTCGGGGGCGTCTTCGTCTAAAGGCGGAGATGGAGATGGAGATGGAGATGGTGGTGGTGCGGAGTCCAGCAGCTCAAGCGATAGTGGAAGCAGCGGCGGGAAAGAGGAGCACGGAGATGATAGAGTAGATAACTATAGGAGCAACGATAATGGAGAAAGTGGAATTTACGCTTATGAAGAAGAAGAAGAAGATGAGAAAGATCTTTTTGGGTCTGATAATGAAGAGTACACTAAGACACCTGCTATCAGCACTTACTCAATTCCAGGCAAGTTCGACTTTGTTTGAGATAAACGTTTATGAAAACGAAAATTTGTAAAGATTTGGGATTGTGTATTTAAACAATCATTTTTTGGCAACAAATAGGCTAAGGAAGTTGGCATGCTACTACATCTTTCAAAACTTATGTGGCTCGGTCTCTATGTAACTATAACATCTTTTTAGCTTTTGTTTCTTCTTGTATTGTGATTGATGAGCCTTTTCATGATCACTTTAATGTCAGGGTAGAACCTTTTGTCTGACTATTATCTTTGTGTAAATAGTTCGGAGTCTTAATTGTTTTTTGGCTGATATGAAATATGACAGTTTTGCCTGCGGGATGGAACAATGACAACCACGGTGGGAGAGGAATGGGACGTGGGCGTTGGCCAAATGGGAGAGGAGGAGCTGGGCTTCTTCCTCGGCCTGGGCCTTACCCTGGAGGACGTGGTGGTCGTGGTGGGTTCGGCGGGAGATACCAGAATTATCAGCGTGATGAGCGTTTTGTTTCGGAGCTTAAACTTTCGAAAAGCAAAGAAACTTTGTCTAGGAAATCTACCGTCTTTCAGGAGGTAACATCTATCCAGGAACACTGTTTTTTCTTCTTAAATTGTTAAATGCAAAGTCGTTTTGCTATTTCCTGTTTAATCTACTCCTATGTTTATCGATATGGTAACATGTTTCACTATGCTTGATACTTACAGCCATGTGAGCTTACTAGCTACAGTCGTGTAGAAGGTGGAGAAGTGTTCTTTGATGAGCGAGGATTGGTGAGAGCTTTTGGTATTGTTGTTCCTTTAGATTCTCACTTATCTTTTTCCTCATCCCATTTAACTATCTAGTAAGCACATACATATGTAAATATATAATCCGCATCTTATTTGTGTCCACTTTGTTCTTGTTTTCCAGAGGCTTTTCAAGCGTCATGTTTCTGAAGAGATTGGAGCGGATTTAAATCAAGGTTATGATACTTTTATTGAGAAAAGAGGTAATGGAGTAGTGGTACAGTATATTTTGTGGGAATTATTAGATCATGTGCAAGATGTAGAAGTTTGAGGTACTAAGCTAATATTTTTCTCTTTTGGGGCAGATCTGGGCTCTGAGGGTTTTGGTGACCTTCTTGGCAGTATTAGAGCCAAAAAAATTTCACTGGAGAACATTCATTTTGTGGTATGAAGTCCTTGTGTGTATCAGTCCATTTCACTGTCAATTCATTACTTTCAAGAGATTATCTCAAGGTTGTCATTTTGTGCATTTTTTTGGACAGACGTTCCGTAATAATCTGAACAAGGTATTTAAGAGCCTCAACATTTATTTTGCTTTACTGAACAAGAAATGACAATGCATGGTTCTCTTTGATAAACCACTGGCATTGCTTTGTTTTATTTCGTTTCAGATACTGGGTGCTGCTTACAACCGGCATGAGCCGTGGGAAATGGGTGTGCATAAGAGGAATGGAACCATATATCTGGATGTGCATAAACTGCCTGAAAGGCCACAGAGTGACCTAGATCGCCGCAGGTAATCTTCATTTTAGTTGTTTTGGGAAAAATGGGTGATTCTACCAACTTTATTAGTGGCGCTAGAGTTTCTCTACGTAGGAGACAAGGTTTAATAGGAAGCAATGCTTCAGAAACTTAATACAGAAGAGTGTATAACACTGCAATTTTGCTACTAATGTAACCGGTGCTATATCTTCATCAGATGTTATTGGGGTTACTGTTTCGAAAGCCTTGCCACGGAAGATCCAGGAAGAGCTTATGGGGAAGAAATACAGCACGTGGATGCAAATGTTGAATTCTGTTCTGTTGTCAAGACTAAACTCGGAGCTCACCGTGTTCTGATGGGTGCTGAAATGGATTGCTGCGACGAAACTGATGAAGGAAGGAGGATTTATATAGAGTTGAAAACTTCTCGCGAGGTATGCCTCGTCAGCTATATGTTTCCCTAAAGTTGATATCCCAGCTTCTTTTTTCATTGCCTGTAACTTGCCTACTTTTTATTCTCTTTAGTTGGATGATCGTACCGTAGATAGATTTGAGAGAGAGAAACTGCTTAAATTCTGGGTAAGCATGGTGTCTCACGAATTGCATATATCCTTTTTTTTCTCCTTTCTTGTGGATGCTTAGGAATAACTATGAGAAAACTGGTTTATTGCTGCAGATACAATCATTTGTAGCAGGAGTGCCATATATTCTCGTTGGATATAGGTGAAAACCGTCAGACGATTTTGCTAATAAACTCATAAAGTTTCCTCCTTTTCGAGATTCAAGCAAAGCAATTTAATTAAACATTTCCATTTTTACCTTTTCTTACTTGGTGTAGAGATGATGGAGGGAGACTAGTACGCACAGAGAGGCTGAGAACAAAAGATATCGCACACAGAGCCAGGCTGAAAAACTATTGGCAGGTCAGTGTTATATCAATAAACTCACACAGTACATTAAAACCTCGATAATCCAAATCTTGTTGAATCTAAACCCAATTGAGTTTTGGGAACTAGGGAGGAGTGTGCTTGGCATTTGCTGATGAGGTTCTTTGCTGGCTATACGGCACTGTTAAAGAGAGTAAGCTCCAATATTCTTTAATCTGTGTCTTTTCACAGGAAAATGGAAGACAAATATCTTTTAAACAAATATATTTTCTGAAAAATGTATTTTTTCAGACGAAGATTACATACTTCAGTTCGTGCATCCGTTCATGAGGCTAGAGCTTCTTCAAGCTCAGTCTTGTCCTGACGCCATCACTAATCATGTTCACCTTCTTCAACACCCTTCATCACCACCACCACCTCAGTAACTCTCTGTGCGCTTCTTTAACTGGAGTCTTTATAAATTTATTACTTGGTGTCCAAAATCAAATTTTCTTTTAAATAAAGGTTTTGATTTTGGATTTCTCTTGTAACTTATAACCAAACCATACAATGAAAAATGCACTACAAAGAAAGATTTCAATTTCTAGTTTAAAGCTATTGTTGTTCTTCGACCACGAGAAATTAATCTAACATGGGCCGGGCTTGTTTAAGTCGGTCCAAGCCTTATAGTTGTACCACGTGAGCGTCACGTGCCTCTCTCTCTCTCTCTCTCTCGTCGGCGTCCTCTCTCTCTCTCTCTCTCTCGGTGGCTGACGATTACGAATCACCGCTTCACCGGAGAACCTAATTTTATTTCTTCCTTTCCCATTTTGCCCCTCCCTCTTTCTTTTATTCTTTTCTTATCTTCAAAAAAAAAAGAAAAAAAAAAGAGCGAGAGAACAAAGAAAAAATCTGTGTATGTACCACCAAGAGACTAGTTGTCAGATAGATATACGGGAGACGAGAAGCTCCGTTTCGAAACCCTAGAGATTGGGAACGTCATCCCTCTCCTGGTACGCTTTTTTTTTGTGGATTCACCGGCGCAGATTCTCCGGTGACGGTCCCTGAAGTTGTATCATTTCTCCTCTGAGATTCGGAATTTGGGAGAGACTAAATCATGTATAGGGAGAGGGGAACGGTTGGATCCAAGTCGGAGGTGGTCGATCGGAAACGGATAAACGAGGTTCACGATAATCGGGCCTCTCATTCGATGTCTCAGATCGTCAATGGGAAGGGCAAGGCAGCATCGAACTCCGTCATGATAGGGAAGCAGCTGCATGACCACAACAATCGGGATTCACGTTCTGCTTCTCTCTCCAAGACCATCATTTCCGACGGTAATTATTCGTTTTTTGCCTCTATCGATCTTTCTGTATGCTATCGTGATTGCAGATTGTATGATTCGATTTGAATCCGTACTTTAGGGTTTGCCTCGTTTCTTAATTTGGGATTCTTTTGAAACTTTTAGTAGAAATTTCTTATCCTGGACCTCTCTGTTTGTCATAGAGTTAACTTGTGTATATCTCTGTTACTCATATGGACCTATTGTTATTGAAGAGCTAATACGATTGTTCGTTTTCACGTAATTAAAAATGAATGAAAGCTAGAAACTTGAATCTTATACGTGGCTTTTGTTCCTGATTCGAGCAAATCTTTCTTATTTTGTTTGAAAAAAGTTCTTATAAGAATGATGCTAATGAAATGTTTTGTGGGCTATTCTTCTGGTTATTTCAGCTGTGGATATATCGGACACAGACAGCGAAGAATCAGAGGTTAGTGGCTCTGATGGAGAGGACACCTCATGGATATCTTGGTTCTGCAACCTACGTGGGAACGAGTTCTTCTGCGAAGTTGATGATGATTACATCCAGGATGACTTTAACTTGTGTGGACTCAGCCATCAAGTTCCCTACTACGACTATGCCCTTGATTTGATTTTGGATGTTGAATCTTCCCATGGTAAGTCTTATCCATGAATAATTAGTATGCGTCTTCATGCGTCAAGGGAAACGACAATTCTTTCGCCTTTTTTTTTTCAATCTTTGATTTGGATTGACGGGTAACAGGTGAGATGTTTACAGAGGAACAGAATGAATTGGTCGAATCGGCAGCAGAGATGCTATATGGAATGATTCATGCTCGTTACATATTGACTAGCAAAGGGCTGGCTTCTATGGTAAAGAAACTTTTTTTTACTCAAGTTGCATACTTAAACAACCATGTTAGAACGCACACCAATTGTTGGTGTCCTTACCAATGATTTTGCAGTTAGACAAATACAAAAACTATGACTTTGGAAGATGCCCAAGAGTTTATTGTTGTGGCCAGCCTTGTTTACCCGTTGGTCAATCTGATATCCCTCGAGCAAGCACCGTAAAAATATATTGCCCCAAATGTGAAGACGTCTATTACCCACGATCAAAATACCAAGGAAGTATCCTTTTTTATTTCACTCACACCTCAATTTATATATAGTCTGGTTTTGCTTTGTCTTCATTCAATATTCCTATATTATGCTTTATTGTTGCTGCAGTCTTTGTGTTTGTTGTTCTTTAACATAAAAAAAACAGACATAGATGGAGCTTACTTTGGGACAACGTTTCCACATCTGTTCCTGATGACGTACGGACATCTGAAGCCACAAAAGGCAGCGCAAAGCTACGTTCCAAGAGTGTTTGGGTTTAAGTTACACAAGCCGTGAAGGAAAGAAAGAGAAGAAGAACCCAGATGCAAGAACAGCTTGCGTTTTGAGAAAGCAGGAGACGTGCAAACAAAAAAAAACAAAAAAAAGAAGACATATTTGTACCACGAAGGTGGAACTAGTTTCTCTATTTTTGTGTTGTGTCCTTAGGTTTAGAATACATTAGCTGCATGGATCGGTTAAGTAAAATCCCACATTAATATGTAATACACTTACCATATTGCTCTCTTTGCTTTCATCTCAGTTTCCAATTAGTTTTTTTCTGTGTATTGATATTGATCGAACGAAAGAGATCAAACTAAGCCTAGCCAAAAACGCAAATGGGAAAAAAAAACAATAAAGAGATATAAGACGTTTTTGAAACGTCTCGATTAAAAATTGGATTTGTCGTAAATTAAGTTTACAATATAGATATATTTTTTAGATATGTATTTCATTATTTCCTTTGTTTTTCTTCTCATTAGATCCTCTTGCTAACATAGGATGAAAGAGAAGCATTTCAAACCAACAAAGTACGATGAGACTATTAAGCACCCAAATTTATATACATTGAATTGAGTGAATCCTGGCTTAACCACATTACGTAAGGCAAGACCAACGAAATGATTAAGATCCGTCCAAACCCGGTTTAAGTAAACCAGAGACCGGACTAGTCATGTTTTATCATTACCCATTAGCATCATCAGCATAGGTTGTGTAAATTTGCAACTACTGTGAACTTAAGCTAAAACAAAATGCTGCAGAGGATCAATCGCCACCACTATACTATCCAAGAGATCTACAAGAGTAACTTTTCCATTGCTGCATCGGTAGAATTTGTCAAACTGTTTGGAGATTGGAAATTAGAGATTCAGAGATGTTAATGACCCAATGAGTTTAACACAATTTCAAAATTTGCTTGTATCAAACTATCAATGGCAGATTTCTGAGCAATTTGATTTATTGGGCCCAAAGCTTCGAAACCTAAAATCCACGGGCCACGTTGGGCCCTTTAAAATCGAGCTGTCGCTTACGCTGACCAGTGACCGAGAGAGAAAGCTTTCTCAAATTTTTAATTTTGTAAAGGTGTGTATGTGTGTGTTCCTGCGATCATATAGCGCTTTAGATTACGTCTCTCTCTCTTCTCTCTTGCTTGGTGAAGAAGAGGCCCTCTTGATTGTTTTCTTCCTCTACAGCATCCAATTGAATTTGTTCCGAATCAAAAGTTTTCACCTTTTCGTCGTCCATTGGTTCTCTTTGCAACCCTAATAGTCTCCACGACCATTTCTCCGTTTGTTTTGGATCTCTTCCGAAAGTTGGGCGTTGTGTTGATTCGCTCTTTGTAATAATGCCACCGTTTATGTCTGGGTCGAGAGCTTTGTTTACCTTAATTTCGTGTCGAAACGCAATCAGGAGCCCGATCAGTCGTGCCGGGATCGCTCAGAGGAATTTTATATCTGATCAAGTTCGTCGATTTGGTTCTCTTTCCGGCGTGGAGAGATGCTCTTCTTATGGGTTGATTTCAAACAGTGATGCTATAAGACTCTCTTGCGGGAAATTTTCCGGCACTGGGAGCTTATTTCAGAGACGGCATTTTCTGGGTTGCGGAGATGGGGAAGAAGGTGGTAGTGAGTTATCTAAGATCTACGAAGAGCGACGTGTCTTGGGGTAAATTACACACAAAACTTTCATCCGAATTAGGATTTTTTTTTGGACTTGATTCTGTCTATCCTTTGTTCCGGATTTATCAATTAGCTTCATTATAGATGTTTCGTTTTTACAATAGCTCTTTGCGTCTGCCTTCGCATCCTCCAAAATCATCTGAAATGGCTCAATGCGCTACTCTGCTTTGTGTGGATCAAACAGAGATAGTTCAGTGATCTAATGAGCATCTGAGGCTTTTCATTGTGGCTTTTCTGTTTGTCTTGTTTTGGAACCAATCAGCTGTGAACTACTTTTCCAGAAAGATGATTACTAAGATGATAATCTGAAGACCCATTACAGAAGTTTTGTGTTCCTTGTGAATTTTCTGGTGATTTTGCTGTGTCAACATGGTTGTATGTATGAATGTGAGAAATCCTTAATCGTTATTGTTTGTTAGCTACATTGAGAATCCAAAATGTCAGGAATACATCATTTGATCTCTAATAACAGTGATTTGAGGTTGAGATCTAACGCAAAGAAGATTGAATTACTCATACGTGTGGTTTTCTTATTACAGGTATTCTCCGGAGCAATTGTTCAATGTAGTTCTAGCTGTAGACTTGTACCACGGGTTTGTTCCTTGGTGTCAACGCTCCGAGGTTCTTAAAGAATATCCAGATGGGTCATTCGATGCAGAATTGGAGATTGGTTTCAAGTTTCTAGTTGAGAGTTACATTTCCCATGTAGAATTCGAAAGGCCAAAATGGATAAAGGTAAGGACTTGCTTTTTTTGTTTTCAGCTTCTGTTTGTTGGATTTGAGTGAGAGATGATGAATCTTACGGCATGATTTCGATCCGTACTTTTCAGACAACAGCGAGGGACACCGGCCTATTTGACCATTTGATAAACCTCTGGCAATTTAAGCCAGGACCCATTCCAGGAACCTGCGACCTTTCTATCCTTGTCGATTTCAAATTTAACTCACCTCTCTATCGCCAGGTAAAAACTACTACACACAACCTCCACACTTCTTATAGGTGTCAAAGTGTTACTTATAAAAGAAATCGACAAGAAAATTCGGAGAAATCCACAGGAAAAAAGATGGTACATTTCGTCCTCTAGAGATTGAAACTTGATATTTGTTAGTAAAAAAGAATCAAAGGTATCTACAAGAAAAAGAATGATGGATCTTTTTCTTTTTACTCAGAAAGTGAATCTTGATTATAGTAAAACCTTGGAAGTAGTTTGAAAGTGTGTCTCTTTTTTTTTGTTCATTGAAGGTGGCTTCGATGTTCTTAAAGGAGGTAGCAACAAGACTCATGGGGGCATTTAGTGACCGATGCCGATTAGTGTATGGTCCAGGAGTTCGAGTGGATGAAAACGCATATGAGCATAGAGCTTAAGACATATATAATATAAAATGGAACTAACAACATCAGGTTAGTTTTCATGTTGTTTGCTAGGGAGCGATTACGCATAGCTTGTTGCATTTTTTTCTTATATGAATGCTTTTGCATAGATCAACACATTTGATGTTTGTTTAATGTAAAAGCTGAAAATAAATACATCCAAATCCTATTTCTTCTGGGAGTCATTTTCTTTTATTCAAACAGCTGTTTTTTAGTGTAGATATTGATGATGATGACATCAAACATGCTGACCTATTTGGTGACATAGCTTGTAGGATTAAGCTTTGAAAAGCTAAAAAGAAAAAAAAGTAGAGAGGAAATTAATTAAATGGAAAAGTCTAAAAGGTTTAGAAATTGAACATTAAATTAAAAAGGATAATCATAAAATTTTATGTCCAGTCAAAAATCGAGTCATAAATGCATACCCATTGAACTCAAATAAAGAAATGTTTTCTTAGTCGGTGTGTTAGTCACTTAGTCTCTGCCGTAAACCAATGTTCCATTCGATTTATGGATGTATCGTATGTGATTTAAATACATATTAGTTATTAAAAAACATTCTATACACCATCCAATTCATAACAACCCCATTTCATTTTAAGATTTTATTTTTATCTAAAAAAAAATAATAATGCGTGTTGTATCTTCGATGCAGTATTCTATAATATATTAAAGGTTTATCTTTTCCTTTTTTGTTTTATTTTCAGTAATGAAAAATGAAAAATGGAAAATGACTTTGTATTAGTGAAATGAAATGTATAATAGAAAATGTAATCTATGTGAAAAAAAAGTAGATAATGAAAAGTAATAATTTGTTTATTATGAAATCAATTTCAAAATTGAAGGAGTGAGTAGGTTTGATGATGCATTTTGTGGGAAGGTGAAGAGAAAGAAGAAAACTAAAGAACGGAAGTGGAGACGCGTTTTGTGTTCTTACCTTTTTGTCTCCATGATTTTCCATCTCTTTAAAGTCAAATCTTTTATGGAATTTCTCCCACTTTTTCCAATTTTAATTTTTTATTTATTTACTTTTTTGAAATATACAAATAAAAATTTAAAAGAGTCAAGAAAACCATATAGTATTTTATATGAAAACTTACCAAAAAATAAATTAATTGATTCCGGACATTTTTGTTAATTAGTTTATTTGCATATTAATTATGTATGAGATATGTGCTATTGTGAAAAAAATAAAAATATTTTTTATATCTTTAAAATTTTTTCAAATATATTTAAAATGTAGGTCATTCCAAACTATTTTTGCTAACATCAAATATTAATTTGTTATTTCTAAAAATAAAAACAAATAAAAAAAGGGACGAGTGAAGGTTATTAGGGATTTTTAAAATAAAATAACTAAATAATAAAAAGCTACGAAATAGATAAAATATAACATTATAATACATATCTACCAAATCCGACGTTACAAAGGTCCCAATTCCAAGATGATGTAGTTTAAAAACTGAGTGACTACGCAATAACTACAAGCTTCTTATCAAATACTATGACCTAATCCAATAAATACATTGAGCATTGACTTGACTATTATCACACTTTTCTATATAGATAGTTTCATCAACTTTATTATAACTTTTTTTTAATCAAAACTATTACTACCATACCTACCTTTCTCATTTTCAAATGAGAATTTCATATACGTAATTGGAAATTTAATTCCCTAAAAATCGTTCACACGACACAAAAAGAAACGAACCACATAGGCAAAGAAAATTAATGGTTTGGTTTGGTCTCTTGACTCTCTGTAGATAATAGGATTGGTCTTGGTTAAGTCAAATTTGAAATAACTCTGGTCCTCTGTTTACTATTTTTCTTTTACTTTTCTACTTAGCCAAATCTTTTTTTTTCTTCTCTTTCATTTTCTTCTTCTATCTTTATAAAGCAAAGATCTTTCATTTTTTTGTCTAATCGACTTGTGTTATCATAGATAGAAAAGTTTCTGCCTTTTACTTAACTCTTTCTTTCTCTTGCTTCTCGTTTTCTCATTTCTTTCTCCTCTCTTGTGTTCATACTCATCTAATCTTTCACTGATTGTGACTCATCTCTTCCAAATCCCATTTTAGGGTTTCCTCGTATAAATAATCTCTTCTCTTTTTATTGAAACAAAAAAACAAAAAGTCTCACTCTTTCATTCATAGCATCTGACTTTTCTTGTCTCTCTCCTTCATTTTCCCTTGAAAATCTTATGTCTGCTTCTATAATCTGTATATAAGGAGGTTTTAGGTTTACACAACAAAGATATATACACTCAAATCCTTAATACTAAACACAAAGAGAAAGGAAGAAAACACAGAGGAGAACATGAACTGTCTGTTTATGTTCAAGTCGAAGAAACCTAAATCTAGAAGAGACCTCGAGAAAAAGAACAAAAACATAAGAGGAAGAGAGTTATTACACAAGTCAGCTCCAGAATTAACAAGAAGAAGAAGGAACCAAACGACGTCTTTTTCGTTCAATCTCCAAACACCAAGATCTCTGCAATCTCCAACAAGTATCAGAGACTTATACACAGAGAGAGAACAAAATCAAAATCTGAGGGTTTTCTCTTACAAGGAACTCAGTGACGCCACGTTTGGATTTGACAGAAAGCTTAAGATCGGAGAAGGCGGTTTTGGTAGTGTCTATAAAGCCACCATTGACAATCCCACCGGAGGAGATTCTCATTCTGTTCCACTTACCGTCGCCGTTAAGAAACTCAATCAACAAAGTCAACAGGTATATAACTTTCAGTTATGCGAAAGTTCGGTTTTAGACTAGTGGTAAAATTGCAAAAACTGTTAGAACCAAACCAGAAAGTTTTTATCTATCAAGCAAGGTTGTGACAATTATGTATATGTCAAAATTTTCATGACTTTTGCCATCATATTGGTGAAAAGATTCGAACTTTGTCCAAGAAAAGGGTTGATCTTTGAATATTATTGGTCCTTTGTTTGTAATGAAGGGTCACAAGCAATGGCTAGCAGAGGTTCAGTTATTGGCCGTAGTGAATCACCCAAACGTAGTGAGGCTCTTAGGATATTGCTCCGAGGACAGAGAGAGGCTTTTGGTTTACGAGTTCATGTCTAATCTCAGCTTAGAGGATCATCTCTTCACTCGAAGAATCCAGACGTTGCCGTGGATAAAAAGGCTTGAGATCATGCTCGGTGCAGCCCAAGGATTGGCTTATTTGCATGAAATCCAGGTGATCTTGAACCGATAGGAGTTCTCTTCTCTCTACCGTGTAAACCAATCCAAACCGAATTAGAACTATTTTGATACATGTATATGTTCTTTTTGACAGGTAATATACAGAGACTTCAAATCATCAAACGTGCTTTTAGACGATGATTTAAATCCGAAACTATCGGACTTTGGTCTCGCTAGAGAGGGTCCTGAAGGAGACAATACTCATGTTACAACCGCAGTAAGTAACATTTCTCATATCTCTCTTACAAATTCGATAGATTATTAGTTACTTCTTCCACAAGTAACAACTTCTTTAACTTCATTTTTCATGGTTCTCTCAAAAGAGAGTCGGGACAAACGGCTATGCAGCTCCAGAGTACGTAGAAACCGGTCATCTCAGGACACATAGCGATGTCTATAGCTTTGGAGTTGTTCTATACGAGATCATCACTGGTCGTCGCACAATCGAGCGAATGAAACCTTTGGCTGAAAAGATTCTTCTAGAATGGGTCAAACTATATCCTGTTGATTGCAAACGCTTTAGAATGATCGTTGACTCGAAGCTTCAAAGCAAGTATCCAGTTGCTATGTTCAGGAGAGTGGCTAAACTGGCTGATCATTGTCTGAAGAAGAACGATAAAGAGAGACCCACCATGGCCTTTGTCGTTGAAACTCTTAGAAAGATCATTGATGAATCAAAGTCCAGAGATATGAAAAGTTCTGTCGGAGAATCGACGAGAGGAGTTATTAGAGAGCATAAGAGGATTAGTAGAGAATAACTATAGTTTTCTCTGCCATTTTTTTTCCAAAGCTAAACAATGTTGTGTTAATTAATGTGCATTAGTATGCAGTAAATATTAAGCCCATCAACTAAAGAGACTCGTTGTTTTAGTCATTTGTTAGGGAATAGCTAACTAAAAAATAAGATTCAGAAATTTAATTTGCGATTAACAAAAAAACCCAAATAAAATTGTCCAATTTAGACTTTTTATTTGAAATTTGGCTCGGTTTGATTTTATTCGAATCAGATTTATCATTTAGTGTATGAAAAAGCCCAAGTAATAACATGAAGCCCATCAACTAATGAGTCCCATTAGTTTATTGTCATTTATTTAGAGGAAGGCTAACCAATGTAACCATTAATTAAAATTGTGAAAAAGATGGTGTGGTTAAGAAAAGACCTACGTTTATAAACCTTAAATATTTTTTCTTAAAAAATAAAATTATACTACTGTTTTTTTTAGTAACTAAATTGTACTTATGTTTCAATGAAATGAAAACAAAAAAGTTTGTACTGCACAAATGATCTCAAAGAACATGCGCAGCGCAGAAACAAATTGTCTAATTACACCATTATATTATTCTTTTGAGTAATGACATCAAACCTACTCTAATCAGAGTTGATTCCACCACATCAAAAATTATTTCGAATCACAAACGTATCACATTTGATTTAATCACGATAATTAACCAATACATGTCATTATCACATGTCATTATCACTATATATTTTTGTGTACTATTTCATTACAATACCATCATTTTAAAATAAAAGAACAGCGAAGCTGATGATGACATTCATATATTACATATATTTTTGTGTTCTTCACATATTATAAAAAACAAAAAAAGATTTACCAAATTCACATAGGCAAACGTTTGGCCATAGTTTTCTTGTACTCCCAAAATTGCATTTTTTTTCTTTATGTAAAATAAAACTAATAAAACTATAAAAAAAAAAGACAAACCCTTGTAAAAAGGAGGTTTCTTCACTTTTTATTTTCCTTTTAACCATTTTCTTCTTTTTTTCCCTGAGTTTTTCAAATTTAAACCATTAACCTGCTTTTACAGCAATTGGCGTTAATGGATTCTTTTTTTTTCTTCTCCTTGGAATATTAAGTAAAGAGTAATCGAATTAAGCAGCAGCAACAGTTCCAGTGTGGAAAGCATAGTCACGAGATCTAGTTGGAGAAGAAGAAGAGCTTCGCTTTTCTTTTCTTCTCATAGCTTTCACCGAAGAAGATAGATTACGTTTCTTCTCTTTCGCTTCGTCTCTCTGTATCTGTTCTTCTCTACACTCTTCGCTACAGAACGGTGTGTCTCCTCTGTTTTTCCCACAAAAATCAAAACCATTCATAATCAGACACAAATAGATCGCAAATCAGAATCAGAATCAGGGTTTGTCCTATTATTGACTTAAAAGATCAAAACTTTGACAAGCAAACCAAACATCTAAGCTAAAGTGATCGAATTTCTTGTCTAATGCAGAGGATTAGAGTCTTGAAATAAGAAGATGTAGAAGAGAAAGAAAGAAAGATGTGTACCTGTACATGAAGATGTCTCTGTTATCACCAAGACGCTTCTTACAGTGGAAACAAGAGTCCAAGAAATGAGGAAGCGATTGTTGTCCGAAACAGCTATTGTCGAATCTAAAATCATGGAATTTGCCAACAGATCTGGGTGATGAAACAGAGTAGTGATGGTAATAACTCTGAGGATGGTAATGATTCATGTTTCTGTAACAACAAGAAGGAGTCGAAGCTCCAGCTTCCATCTCAGCTAGAGCAACCAATCCATCGTCTTCTTCTTCTATGAAATAAGGCTTTCTAGTCGAAACCTCCATTTTTTCTTCTGGTTTTTTGTTCTTTCTTCTTGATGTTATGAGGAGAGAGAGGTTTGGTGTGGAGGAGATTTGAGAGGAAAGTGGAGATTACTTTTATAGCAATGGAAGGACAGGTTTGTTTTGTGGTTAAGAGAGAGAAAGTATAGAAATGCAGCAAAGTTTGAGGAAAGAAAAGTGAAGAGAAGAGAGAATCTATTGGCTTCTTTGTTTTGCAAAACCACTTTTTTATTTTCTCTCTCTCTCTTTCTTTATTTACTTTATTGAATTTCTTACTATTTCTAACTACCTAACCATTATGAGGAATAATTGAGGCACTCACATAATTCTTGTTTTCTTAAGCTTTATAAGACTTTTATTATATATCAAATAATAAAGTGAAATTGTGGAAAAGTGAAAGGCTCTAATATTTTGAAAACAGTAATGTTAAAAAAACAATTCTAGTGACTTACTCTATATATTTTTTTTATTACATTTAATAAAGCGATTTGATGTAAAATTTTAATCTAAAAATCAAATTATTTTTCTAAATAATATAAGTGAACAAATTCAGAAAATATATTTTTTTAATTTAAGTTTGAACTTTGACATATTTCAATAATTAGTAAGATGATGGAATAAAAGTATTAGTATGCAAGAAAATAATATTTGTAGATTAAAAAACTATGAAATATTAGATAATCTGCGAAATAAGAATACAATACAAAATATTAAAATTTATCAGAGATTTCTGATACAATTAATTATTGTTTAAAATAAATGACATTAATTTTATTGTAGATAAAGAAAAAATGCTAGTCAACTACTTACAATCACATAAACTATTGATTACACGCTTATTTTCTTAATAAATATTTAATTTTAAAAACAAACAATGTAAAATTAATTTTACCAAACATATTTTTTATAATAACTGTGTTTTGTTTTGAACTTTAACTAATCAAATTTAGAGGAAACAAAAAATGTTGGTATCATTTTTGTGTTTGAGCGTGAGGTGTTGAAGATTCGCCACGTCTTTCAAACATTTCTCCCGTCATATAAAATAGCATTCTATAGTTTGGTTTATTGCAAAAATATTTGCAAAATCGCATTAGAAAACGTAATTCCACATTATGTTACCGATCAATATCTTCACTTTTCCATATAACGTTTAGAAACAAGTCACCCATTAAGAGAGTTAAGATTAAAATGACTTTATCATTGACCATTCACCATATCATTCAATTATGTTTACTCCATACCACACGCTACATTTTCCTATGATCTAGGAATAAAATATTTAATGGATGAAAAATAAAAACATTAAAAGACTTGTTGTATATTTAAATATTCCTAGTGTTATAATCATTAACCTAAATGCTATTATGAAAATGCAATTTGATTCCAGGAAAAATGGTGGCAATATTGTTATTGAAGCTAAGAGTTGAGGGATATAATTGTAATTAAAAATCCGTAAGAAAATCTTCGAAACGGTTCCATGAAACATGGGTCCCTCCCGCACTTGGACGTTAAGAAAGTCATTGGATCGTGGGGACCACACGCGCGTGGTCTTGCGCGTTACGTAAATAACCTCACCACTTGTGTCTTCTCTTTATTGGGAGGACACTTTAAATTATTAATAGAACTAATACGATGTCTTTTTCTCGCTTTTTATAGAGCTTTTTTTTTTTTCGTGATGAGTGACGTTTTGCGAAGACTTTGGAGAAAGCTTTGTCACGATACCTCACCGCACTCAACGATTTAAAAATAATTCAAAACAAAACAGAAAATTAATTAAAAGCTTAAATTTGAATTATAGCATGTACATATACATTTATCTTTTTCCCCAGAAAAACTAGAAATATAATATATATATATGATTTATGTGAGGTCATGATTGGTTTGAATAATTTGATCCAAAAATTAATAATACATTTATTGTTATTGGACTTCCTTGGAAACAATAGCTAATAAAGGACCTCCTTGAAGTGTGAAACACGCGCCAAAAGGATGCGTGTAAGCAATTATTCAAACATGTAAACGTCGTACACTTGCGGAAGGCTCGGAAGTTCGCAAGTTCTAACCCCACCTGTCCCTTTGAAATCATTTTTTTTCTTATTTCGATTTATCATTTTCAGTCGAAACTTTAATAATGAATTTTTTAAATAGTTTTACAAGATTTATTATCGTTTGGCATTAAGAAAATAATTCCCAATGCTATATATGTGGTTATAAATTATGAAGCGCCTGCAAAAATTGTATAACTTTTGTACCCATTCATTATACAATTTTGGTGCTGAATATTTTTCTTCTTGTAAGATTTTTTTCATTTAAAATTACAAAAATAATCTGCCAAATATAATGTCTCTATGGAACCACGTCACTCTCTTCCATTTTCAATATTTGATTCTCTGTCTCTCTCCTGTATTTTCCCTAACATTTTTAAAATGGAAATTATGTCATTATTTCTCAATTGCATAAATACTGTGGGCCCACCTTTCCTAGCCCACAGGATGGATGGTCCCACTTTACTTTTCTTAGGCTGCTTATTTACTTGCCCTGCCATTGCATCTATTGGACCGTTCTTTGGTTTCTTATTTTACTACTTGTGATTTATAAAACACCTATGTGTATGGTTAATCATTGATAATATGCAGAGTATTATCAACGATTAATGAAAAATGTTCATATTACCATTATTCAAGAACATTTGAGAAAAAAGTTGATATAATTTTGTAACTGATATATTGATCGAAATATACATACATAGGTTGAATTTTGTAACATTTATGTACTAATGGTTATTAAATGGAATGTGACTATATCATAATATATTCATTTGATTGGTTTAAATATTCGAGTAAAATAATGTAGTAGTTGGACGGCTAAAAGTATTAGAAAAATAAACACAAAACAATAAGTTATTAATGACTAGTTAATTGCTTATGTATCTAAAGTTCCAAACAAAACAATTTGTTGGTGGTTTTACCAAATTTCCGGTTTTGTTTTTTGTTACGGGCTAAAAGATTTCCGGTTTTGCTTTCAATGGCAAAGCCTTGTTTGAGTTTTTCCTGTGGGTTTCGAATTTTCGACAGTAAAATTGATTCGAAGGTATATTGATTTAATAAATATTTATATCAGAAAGAAGAAATTCCTTTTTTCGTACGAGGCTTTAAAAAATAAAAACACATAGAGTTTTCAAGAAAATTAAATTTTTTTTTGTTTGGAATAAGATCTGCTTTGGTTTTATTTTAATAGATACATTATTCTCTGGAGAATCACACGACGTACACGTGTGTCCCAATACTTGGCGTTTCGCGACACGTACGCCTTAGAGGAGCAGTGATTGACTACTACCAGGTCAATCTACACCGTCCAATTCTCAATTTTGGAATTGGTAGATCGCTTCTCTATCGTCCGATTCTAAAATATTGATTCTTCTGGGACCCATTTTTAACGAATCTGCTTAGTCAAGTCTTCCCCTAATTTTCTTCGATTATTGCCAACATGGAGAATTTTTTTTTTTATTGTATCCTCTATATCTACATTACATATATATATATATATATATATTTATACAAACAGTGTACCAACAATAATATTATAACAAGTCTGTTTCAGTCTTAGTTTTGTATATATATATTTTTTAAACAAATCTTAGTTTTGTATTTGCAACGAAATTTATAAGCCGGCGATTCGGTCTAATAATAAAACTCCAGCTTTCATTACAAATATTATGAACTAAACTATTAGTGAAACAGTCTCAGTCAATTAATAGAATACCCTTTAGCAAAAAAAAAAAAGTCTCAGTCAATTATGAAGCTATATAGATTCTCAAACCTTAATATAGGCTCGTCGAAATGAGTTAAAATGTCTTATATAATAAATAAATAACTTATTATCGAGAGTAATTAGCTTCTAACTAAATTATACATGTTCGGTTACTGTTTTAGTTACTGAATATATATTGTATCACCCTATTTGGAATTAAATTCGATAGTATCCGCAATATTTGATCTTGCAAAAAAAAAGAATGTAATACGATATTATGTAACCATATCTTTAAATGATTATTATAATTATGTACTGTATTAATAATCGTCGAGTTAGTCACATGGGATGAGTTTGAGAAAGGGAACAGCATTTGTGGCGCACCAGGCTACTAATTATTGATGAATATAAAGAAAAATAAAGTAATAGTCCATATAATTAGCAACTTGATCAATTATTTAATAAAATTTACCCAAAGAACAGGCTTGCACTATAAGTTTGATGGTGTTTCTCGGATCATTATGTTCATTGTTTACAATAAGAGATCTAGAAACTGCCACGCGACAATAATATGTCTCCTCTGTCGAAACACATTGGTTCTCGTATTAGATTCTCTTCTACTTGCTTTCAATAGAAAAAAAATGGATTCATTATTATAAAGTGAATCCCACTAATTACTCATTACTTTATATTTTTTATGCTTAATCCCACACCTAACATTAGTTTCTTAGTTATTTACTTACTATTAATTATGTATCAGTAGGAGCCAGATGGGCATCCTAAGATACTTATTTTGTCGTTTATGAATCATATTCTTATAAATTAGTTTATATGAATTCCATCATCCACCTTTTTTTCTCTTCAATATAATTGTAGTTGTAGAGTATAAATTTTTAATTTTGGGCTTGGGCTTGAAAACATACGGCAAATGATCATTTCTATGCAATCTAATCATATTTAGATTGGGCCATTTTGTAATGTTTTAGTATTCATTTTGGTCTACTTTTTTTGTTGGGGTCTATTTAAGTTGTGTATGTCAGCTTTGTAACATTTTCTTAAAAAGTAAAAAAAAATCGATTTGCAAGATCATAGGTATAACATATTATTTCAAACTTTTAAGTTTCAACTTACAGTTCTTATTTATATATGCATCCCACATAGGGATTCTCTGGCTAAATGATTCATCCTGTAAGAGACCAAAAATCAACATTTTTTATTTTATAATTATGTACTATTTCTTGATTTTTGCATATTATCATTGTGCTAAGTCATGCAATCTTCTTTGTTATCTTATTATTATTCCCAATATGATTTTAATGATGTTTGAACACTCTAAACGTTTTAAATAATAATAACACTCAAATACTAGTCTGATTTTCGGACTGAAGCTTCTCACTTTAAAATAAGAGAATCATATGACATAGCATGATAGGTATATAATTTTGTGGAGATATGATTGATAAAATATGCGTAATCGCTATTGATCAATTATCGATCTTGTTACCAACCAAAGTGAACGTGTTCATACAAGTGAGCTTTGTTTGTTTTCTCTATCTTTTGATATGTACAAAACAAAAAGTAGATGAATAATTAAGTATATGGATCCAAATACTGGATCATATCGTTTATTGAGGGTCAAAGGAGTCACATGAATAGCTGGATCGCATAATTGTCACGTGAAATGATAAGTCTGTTGATGCAAACCATAAGGAAAGTTGTCTCACCATACTTAGATTTCAAGGGAGGATCACTTCCTTTTTATTTGTTAATTTCAATGATAATTTACATGGACATTCAAAAAATACAAACAAATACATAACACACAAACAAATACATAACATAAATATATAACGATGTAAATTGTTATATATATTTTTTACGTTAATATGGTTAAACCATTGTTACGAATTTGAACCCTTTAAGAGTACTGTAGCCGTTTAAGATCATTCCTTTTAGCCAGTGGTAATAGTGTTCGAAGAGTTACGAACGCCAAAAAAAATGCCACTACATGTGGTTGTGTTCTATGTACATTACTAGTATTTGTGATTAAATTTTCGAATTTCATATATATACTTTTTCTGTCGGTTTAGAAGACTTTTTTTTATATATATATATGGCTGTATCCTCTGTTTGCCTGAGTAAGATGGGCCCATGGGCCTAACAGGCCGATGAATAAGTCTTCATCAAGAAAATAGAACTTCGACACCGGAATTCTTAACGGCGAGGCAAATCGGACACGCACGCACAGCGCTGCCACCGTCGCAAGTTTTACAAAGAACCAGATGTCGACACGGCCATGCCATCACCGTCGCTGGTGTCCGCCGACAAATCCTACAACTTGGTCCGATCAATTCGATCCGGTCAGGATCCACGAAGACAGATTCCGCGTCCTCCGCTTCCTCAGTCTCGCCGCCGATCGTACTCTGTTTCTCCGGCGTAGCTCGGCTCGCTATGGCCTTTTGAATATGAGCCTGTAGCGAAGAAACCTCAGCTTCCCGCGTCGCTGCTCTTAACTGCCACGTTCGCGCCTCTTCCGCAAGCTGAGCTGCACGCGCCTCTAGCTCAGCGTGATGCCGCGTGGCTTTCTCAAGCTCAGCTTCTTTTTCTCTCACCCTCCGTCCGACTAACTCCTCCGCGGCGTATAATAGCTCTACATAGCTCCCGTCTCTGTATGACGCTAACTTAAGCCGCAGCTCCTCACTCTGCAAGAATTTTAAGAAAATCAACACACGGTGACATAAAACAAAAAAACAAAACACAAACTACATTTTAGAATTGAGTTAAACAAAACACCTGGGTTTGAAGGAAACTGTCCAATTCATCTCTTTGACGTATAAATTCTCCGGCGATATCTCCGGGAAGCATAGGGAAAGACGAAATCAGCTGTTCTCGATTCCGTGACTGCACATGAGATAAACGAAGACCATTGGAAACCACATTAGGCGTTTGCCGGTTATGATTCTGCAACAACTCGCTCAAATCGATAACTTGCGACGGTTTTTGCGGTGGAGGGTTCATCGGAGAAGCAGCCACCGCCGTGAATTGAGTAAAACCCACCGACGAAACTTCTCTTGATCGCTTTCTTGAATCAACTACCCCTGTTTTCAAAAACGATTAATTTGCACCGTGAAGAAGAAAAGAAAAGAGAAACGATTTGGGGAATAAAAACACACCAGCTTTGATGAAAGTGAAACGACTGCCTTGAGGCTGCAACGAGCAATCATTATCTTCTTGTCCGTTACTGCCCAATAAATTTTTATAAGAAATCGAAACATCACATATACATTTAAACATGCATATTAATATTTTACCTGTTGACGTAAAAGAAACTTGAAGGATGTTGAGTCCGAACCGCCATTGATTATCAGTGAAGTACAGTTAAGAAATCATTCAATATCAGATAACAAGGGCATGCATTATTCATGTGTTTGTGTGTAGAGAAAATGGTAGTGATGAATGATGATGATGATGAAAATACTATATACTTTGCTTGGGGATTTAAGGAGAGTAATAATGAATTATTCAGAAAAGGAGAAAAAGAATTGGAGAAATTAATGAGGAAGATGAGGTTTTAGAGAGTAAGGGACGAAAGGGTACAGACTTGTGTGGGACTTTTAAAGCTGTCCACATTGTATGCATGATTCTCATCAATGTTACCAAACTTTTATTTTGCATCTTCCTCTCTTTGTGTAAGTATTTCTAAAAGTTCAGATACTTGTTCTCACAACTTGATAGTTAAAAGACTTTTGCTCTGATCTATTTTATTAAAACTATAATTAGAAAATATTAAACATTCTCTTAAAACAAAAAAGTATTTATACAACATATAAAATTACTATAGCATATTTGAAAAAAATGATGTTTCTCTTATCCATATTTATTTTGATTTTTTAAGTAGATTTATAGATTCTATTACTTTATTATACTTATTCTATCTTCATTACACTTTTTATAAAAAAATTCATTAAAATTCACGAAATGTAAAGTCATTCCTCAAATTAATATGATATTCCTTGATCACAGAGACCACTGGTATTAAGTTCACATGCATGGGCTTTGCATCCCAGATGTATCGTAATTCTTTGAAGCTAATTTTTTTTATCACTCCATACAATTTTTTGAAAAGAATATATCAAATCGAGACAACTATATAATCTTTAAATTCGTTAACGAAAAACAAATATATAATCTTTAAGTTAAAGCATAGTAGTAAACTATTTCATCTTTAAGAACAATTAAATACAGTAAAATTATTTAAAGAACATTAGAAAGAGGACTTATCAATGAGGGAAGAGAAGTATCTAATATTGTTTTTTTTTAATGGTATCAACATAAAAAAAAGAGATAAATCTATCAATACAGCGAAGATAATATATTTAACGAGGTTAGCTAAAGAACCGCAAGTTATGGAATTGTATTAATAGAGGTGGGTCGTTGCTCTTCCTTTAGCCGTAACAAGTTCCAAAAATTAATTAAAACTTTGGCCTCGGATGAAGCATTTAATATTATTACATTCTTTATTAATGAAAGTAGCAATATAGTAATGGAGACATAAACCATATTGTTTTTCTTTCCTTTAAAGGAGGAGTCCACACCAATCAAAACTGAGAAATCTTAAAGAAAAGTTTCTTATAATAATTATCATTCACTTCTTGTCTTCTTAAAACATAGCTATGAAAGTTTTGCATGTAAATGAATAATCTGTAACTATGTTCGTAAAACCTTGTAGTAGCTACGAGTTTTACCTAACAACTTCATCTTCCACATTTTTGATATCCAACAAAGGAAAAAGAAAAAGGAAGAGTCACTTGAAAGGTGTAGTATATGCATAAAGCGTTGGACGTCATTTATTTTTCAAATTAGGATTTCAAATTACATTATCGCTTTCTACACTTCACGTTTCCTCATTGATAATATGCTTCAGATTTCGCAGTTGCATATTAAGCTGTTTAAGTCTTCTTCAAGGTTGGTGATTTGTAGTTATCATTACAACTTGTCGCATATTTTATACGGGCAAAACAGAAACTGGACTATATATTATATATAGAAAGAAAAGTAAGGTTATCAAATGTTAGGAGGAATATATATATGTACCATTAATAAACGCGTAGTATTACAAACAATAACACGTTAACAGAAACTGATATGTAGCAACAAATAAATTGGTTATTTAATTTTCTAGCAAATGTTGGTCAGAAAGAATGGTAAGGATTTATATAATAATAAATGTCAACAAGATGACATAAAAACGTAGAAATGTGGTGGCAAGGTAACCAACAAATTGATATAAGAGGGATGGCATGCTAAGCAATTACATGATTTTGTTGATATAAGTAAGTCAAGATTTTTCTTTAGTTAGTTTTTTTTTGTCTTTCAAATCAAAAGAAACATTAGATTACATGAAAACTTACTTGTATGTTTAGCCTATCAATTTATTTTATTTCATATCTATTAACCACCATTCCATTCCAACTTACTTGTATGTTTAGCCTATCACTTTTGTGGTTTTGTTTCATTTTATTGGTGTTTTTTTCTTGCCGAGAAGCTTGTGTTGAGTCTTTTGCCTCATGGGCCATGCATGTTAATTAACCGAAGCAGCAATCAATTGCTCATCCCTCATTGTCCATCTCTTCGTCATTATTGTTGTAATCGTCATCACACCACCATTTTGTGAGTACATAATGTGACTGATTTTTTAAAAAGGTGATTTAATTACGGAAAAAATCATAATTAACTTTAAGTTTTCATCATTATTATTAATAAAGAAGTCACAAAATAATTTAAGTCATGTTCTGTTTTGTAATGTTTGTGATAGAGATGAACAAAATTATTTTCTAGTTGTATCATGTTTTCTTTCCAGTCTCAAATTCCCATTTCATATTCTATATGGTAAAAAAAAATTGATTTCCGCATGGAAATGGGATGGAACAACACGAAAAAAAAATTATTTTGAATTTCCATTTATTATGATAATTTACATATTGAGTGATACTATATATACAATTGATTATATATTTTATAATAATACAAATGAAGATAAATAATAACTAATTTGAAAATACAGCTTACCGAATGTATCAAAATGTTAAATAAATTATCACTGGATATTTTAAATTTATGTGAAATAGTTTTGACAAAACTATTTTCCATTTGAATCCATAACCAACCCATTAGTAAACTTTTTTCCCCAGCTAGTTTTTTATTGATCAGGAAAAACCCACATATCTGTTAATAAACGTTTAAACATAATCATAAATTACAAAATTTGTCGAAAGGAAGAAAAAATTGATAAACGTTTATATATGGATGTTTGACAGAAAATTACTTGTACATATATTTTTTTTATAATTTCCAGTTATTAACAAGCAACTAAACTAAAACACCAATAATAACATGGGTTTTCTAACTTTAAATTCAAGTACTGTTTATCACATGAAATATATTATTTTTAGAAAAATAAAAGGTGAATAAAAAATGACAAGAAATCTCACCAACGACGAAGAAATTAGCCAACGCACAAGCCATTTAAAACCAAATTACACAAGAAAACATGTATTTAATCAAAATATCACTCCTAAACTCCAACCAGCGAACATATGAATATGATTGATATACACGAACCAAACATATAGCTAGCTTAACCTCAAGGTTCTTACATATCCGACGCTTTCCTGTTTAACATTCACACTTGCCCACTTACGATTCCATGTTTGAGTTTAGTTAACCTATAAGCCAAAAGATATAAGTGAATGATTTATAAACCTTTCTATTTACAGTATACTATATATAGACAATTACAAATATAGGAAGAACAAAAAAAAGAGGCAAAGTCCAACCACATGTGCATGCTTCTATTTTTTCTCGACAACAATCAAATAGAGAGGTCTACCTCGTAGACATCTCTTATTTAAATTCAATTTCCATATTTTACAAAAGCATTTTCATCGTAAATCGATTTAAGAAAATTCAAAATGTCATCGTTTCTTCACGTTCTCTTTCTCGTCGTAGTCTCTGTACCCTCCATATTATCGGCACCGATGACAAGTTTAACGAAAGACTATTACCAAAAAACATGTCCAGATTTCAGTAAAATCGTTCGTGAAACCGTTACGACCAAGCAAGTCCAGCAGCCGACAACAGCTGCTGGAACGCTTCGTCTCTTTTTCCACGATTGTTTCTTAGAAGGATGCGACGCGTCTGTACTAATCGCTACAAATTCTTTTAACAAAGCTGAACGCGACGATGACCTCAACGAGTCCCTTCCGGGAGATGCGTTCGACATTGTGACTCGCATCAAAACCGCTCTTGAATTGTCTTGTCCGGGTGTGGTGTCTTGTGCAGACATCTTGGCTCAGTCCACGCGTGACCTTGTTACAATGATTGGTGGGCCTTTTTATGAAGTCAAGCTAGGACGTAAAGATGGGTTTGAGTCAAAAGCCCATAAAGTTCGAGGAAACTTACCATTAGCAAATCACACGGTACAAGACATGCTGTCGATATTTCAAAAGAACGGTTTCACTCTAAGGGAGATGGTTGCGTTAAGCGGAGGGCACACTGTCGGATTTTCTCACTGCAAAGAATTTAGCAACCGGATCTTCGGACCACGGCCTGATCCAGAGCTCGATGCTCGATTCGCAGGCGTTCTTAAAAATCTATGCAAGGATTACACGGTGAATAAGACGATGGCAGCGTTTCTCGACCCGATCACACCAGGAAAATTCGATAATATGTACTTTAAAAACTTGAGAAGAGGACTTGGATTGTTAGCTTCCGACCACATCTTGTTCAAAGATAGTAGCACGAGACCGTTTGTGGAGTTATATGCGAATAACCAGACGGTTTTCTTCGAGGATTTTGCACGTGCCATGGAGAAACTAGGCACGGTCGGCGTTAAAGGCGATAAAGATGGAGAGGTGAGACGCAGATGCGATCACTTCAACAAACTTAACGTATAATTAACATGAACCGATGAATAAAAGTGAGTTCAGTTTTTTTTTTTTTTGAGTAATGTATTTATAAGTACGTTAAGGTAACAATTTCGAGAGTGTAATTTATATGTTTTATTCTCCTGAATTTTTAAGTTTTGTATGTTAGAAAAATTGTATTAGTTATTACTTTACGGAGGAGAATAATAATTTAAGTTCTTGACTTACCTCACCAAATAGAATTCGAGTCACGAGTGTCTCCGTCAAGTATTGTTGGGCCAAGCCTCAACGAATAAAGCCTAACCCGTTCTAAACCGGGGTCAGGTTAAACAGTCAACTTGTGACTCTTTTTTTTCTTTTATCAACTGCTTTCATTAGAAGAGATCATCATGTAGATAGTTATATTTTTATTTTTATTTTTAGAAGAGCCTATCTTATTGCATCGCCATCAACAAAGCTTGGAAATCTGATTTCAAAGATGTATATTTCATTTCTTGATTCTGTTTTGTTCTTAAAGAAAAACCTTTCTGAATCACGTTGTGATTTTGTATGGCTTTTATTTTTGTTTAATCTAGTTTTCTAGTTTTTTTTCTTCATTTGAAATAAGAACTATGATATGTTCTTGAAATGAATGGTTTTAAACTTTAGTTATCTAAATTATTTTTTTTGTTTCGTCTAATCTAAAATTTTAGTAAAAAATTAAAATAACTAAGAAATTAAGATATAGTGTAACGAAGAGTGTGTGTTAAAGTGTGTATTCTTTATCAACGTATAACTCGTTTATTTAAGCTCTTCTGTTTGCCAAAAAAATCCCTATGATTATTAGTTTATTAGCATTTGGAATTGTGGATGGATTTTATTCTCTTTTTTTGTCTTTACTTAATATCGAATAACTCGTGTGAAAGTCTTTGCAGCGTCAACGTCCAAAGGGTCCGACACGTGTCAGACAACCATGTGTTCAGTAATAAAGCAGATCGATGTAGACACGTGGAGCAGTTGTAGCTTTTCATCGCTGTAATGATGACCAAATAAATGTTTTTTTTTATAATTCCATATTTTTCGCGACAAGAAGTCTGTGTATGCCGACAAAAAAAAAAGTCTGCATAGAAGCATCTCATATTGACTACCCCGTAAAAAAAACATCTTACAAGACAAAAGAACAAAGAATTAATCGAAGAAATAAACGTCATTACATATTTTTTTCATAACGCAAGCATAACTTTAAAGTTTGAGATTGATATATATTTTTAGTTTGTGTTATAACTTTACAGTAAAACTAGGGAGGAAGGTTTGGTGTAGCTAATGTGAAATCGAGATTGGGAATATCAGTCTCTGGTCTTGTCCCTGTGAGGCTTGATGAATCCGACGACAATCGTTCGTAGCTTGGACATCTTTGATCCACATTCTGATAACAATTTTGGATTCAATAAAATATGCCATATCATAAAATCTTGTATAGATTCCGTATCATTTCCCCCTTAATTTCAACTTAAAAAGGTCAAAGTAAATTATATTTGAAGATTTTAAAAATTTTGATAGAAAAGTAATATATTATGGATATCATATCTCCCAAAGTCTTTATTTTCTCTGCTTTTGAGGCATAGAAAGAAAACACTTTTTAATTACTCAATTGGAATAGAAAAAGTAAATCAAAATCCTTTATACTAACTTTTTTTTATCCTTTTCACCCTCGAATTTTGCAGTTTAAGTTTTTGAAAATTTGATACCTTATTGGATGAAATGTCTACACCTGATGCTTTTGCCTTTAAATGGAACCGAGCTTCACTGTTATTCATATCACATTCATAAAAAAAAAGAATAATGTTAATGATTTTGGACTAAACTAGCAAAATAAAACAAATGTTAAGTTTCTCATATGATGCAAATGTAGAAAGTTGCCTAATAAGTATATAGCCATCTGTCGGACGAAACTAAATTATCACCATCAACTAAACCAAATATAACCAATTAATATTAAGAAAAATATTAAAACACAACATACCTTGAGGAGTTACTCCATAGACCGTGGAGGTCTCTGGCTTGTCTTTCACTGTTTACTTGTGATCCATTCTCGCAAGTATCTGACTGCCCTATATATATATACATACACATTTATCAGTTACTTAATAATACATTAAAACATAATTAATTAAATAACCTGATGATTAATTAAGATCAAAACATAATTAATTAAATAACCTGATGATGTTGTAGGCTTCTCAGTAGCTTTGATGGTCCGATACATCTGAAACATTATATATTTGATTACAAGAGTACTAAATATATATATTAATGATAGTTATAAGAATAGGTTATGTCGATCTATGCATATATGTGTTTGTGCGCGCGTGTGTATAGACTTCT
Organism: Schrenkiella parvula; assembly: GCA_000218505.1. Lineage (NCBI taxonomy): Eukaryota > Viridiplantae > Streptophyta > Magnoliopsida > Brassicales > Brassicaceae > Schrenkiella > Schrenkiella parvula. Next base: position 8,716,256 of record CM001193.1, on the reverse strand, counting down.
TCTATTCACGTGTGTAGACTTTTCTCTCTCTACAAATATATGTGTGTGTGCATGTATGCACGCACACAGAGATAGAGATGGATAAAGTAAGAAAGAAAGAGAGCAGAGTAAAAACGAAAGCATTTACGATTCATGAAAATGTGGAGCCCATACACAGAGATGGGGTATGTGCATGGGTCTACGTGTCTTGTTATAGTCAAAATATGAAAAAGAAGTAATTTTCATATCATCATTGAAGAATCATGCATATACATATATGTGTACATATATGAACCTTGAGAAAGAACATATCATCATTGACAAATCATTCCTTCTTTGTACTTTACTTTTTCTTCTGCATCTCTTAGTAATATAAAAGGACTCTCTCTTGGTCTTTTGGCTATATCTAGCTTTTGATTATTTTTTTATGTTCTCGTTGTTGTTATCGTTTCTTGTTTCATTTTGGTATATATTTTTTTCAGCGGTAGTGACCAAACGATTTAGTTATTTCATTAATAAAGAGTGCAGCGGGTTCGGTTCATTTGCATATTCAAGAATAATATAGTAAATTGTGATTCTATATTTACATATGAAAGGGTCTAACTGATTATATATTACCTGTAGGAACTGATGGAAAAAATTACCTGTAGATGAGATTTAACATGAGCCAATGTGAGATCTTGCACATCCATCAGCTCTAGTACTGATTTTGGAGTTGCTCCTGAATATGAATTAAAATCAATAAAAAAATAATATTACATAAAGAGCCTGTTCAATTAGTTAAAAGAAAGGAGATAAATATATTATTAGCTATAAAGAAAAAGAAAAGAAAAGGAAATTGTGAAAAAGGACAATACTTTCATGACCACCCAATAATTGAACAGCATGAACGAAATGGGCATGAAGGGTCGTCGTCCACCGCATCCTCGGAGCCCTTACTCCTCGTTTTGCCGTGAATCTCTGCGGCTGCGGCTGAGCTTGACGACGATGACGGTGGTTAAGATTATAACTGTAATTAGGGTTTGCGTGTTGACCGTTGACTTCACTTAAGAAGATAGGAGTGGGAGAGTAGTAGTAGTGGTCAAGGATTTGATTTTGACGAAGAGGGATTCCTCTTATTGGTCTCACCATCAAATTCGATCTCAAATCTTGATCTAGAGATTCCTTGTGTTCTTCATTATGATCAATCTTGGTTGGTTCATTGTTTGAAATGAATTGGAGAGTGTTGATGAGATGGTCAGAAGCCTTTCTGTCTGAATCTGCGGCTTTACTCCGAAACACTAATCTCCTTTCGACTTGTTCTTGTTCTTTATTACCTTCTTGTTCTTCTTCTTGTTCTTCTCTTCTTCTGCTAATCTTCAAGTACAAGTCAGGCTGTGAAGGGAAAAGCTCCATAACAAAAGAAAGTTGTGAATGAATCTGAGATAATCTTGATGAATTTTGGGGAAAAGGGTATAATCTTATTATTTCAAAAAAGGTTTTTTCTTTCTTCTTCTTTCTTAACTTAATGAATTTTTGTTCTTGGTGAGAAGAGAAAAGCAGTTTTAAAGAGTTAGAGAGAGAGATATAGCAAAACGTATGAGGGGAATGAGAAGTCTCTTTCTTCTCTGTTCCCTTTGAGAAAATGACACTTGAAGAGTCTAATAAAGGGGTTGGGTGAAACATGAATTTCCATTAAATTTTTCTTTTCGTTTTTTCTTCGTATATACAGGAAAAAAAAATCAATTTCAATGGCATATTTTGTTACAATGTAGGTATCATCTATCACTTATCAATATTAAATGAGGGTATAACAATAATGTATAGAAATATTCCATTATTTGTGTTCAGATTTACATGTGAAAATGACACTTGGGTTGAAACTGAAAGATGTGCATGTTGTTATTATTATTTTTTAATAATTATTCATGAGAATGAAGAATAAAATGAAAAAAAATGCTGATATATATTATAGCAAAAAAGAAAAAGAAAAACAGCAGCTAGCTACTCGTTTAGTTGTTGATAAAATGGTATAATATAAATCAGAAAATGCTTATGAATTTAAAAGATGGAGAGAATAAGTCTCATCGTCACTTGTTGTTTGTTTTTTTTTTCCCAATTGTTTGTCTTCTCTGAAGTTAAGAGTTTGGAATTATACCGAACATTTATTTGCTTTACGGTCTTGGTGGCTTATTGCCTAAGAATTTATTTAATATTATAATACCTGAAAAATGTTTTTTTTCCTTCTCCTATAAATATATATATTGTTTTTGGTGAAAGTGATTTTGTTTTTACGTGATAAAAATTGTTTTTTTAAAACAAAAATTGGAAAGTATAGTCTCACTTTGAATATTCTTTTTCCTATATAATCATAAAAATCATGACAGAGGTCCACACATATGGTGGATAATATCATAACATAAATCCTCTTTCCCAAAACAGATGAAACAAACCTTGACATTTAAAAACATATATATGGAGTATTTTTTCTTTTCATTAACATCTTGTGTTTATATTGTTATAGCGTCTCACCAAAAATTCACAAGCTGAAGAATCCAAGTGACCCAATAATGACAGATATATATATATATATTAGTTTTGTGTGTGAATAAGCTACATATATAGTTGCGATTAGAAGCGAAATGTATTTAGTTTTTATTAGAAAAACTTAAAAACAAGCTAACATTCAAGTTTTTTAATTCTACTAAGCATTAACTCCATTTTATCAAAAAAAAACCATACGACATTAATTTAAGTTTTGGCCCTATGCCACCGATGGACAGTCCAAGATTTGATTCCGAAAATGCCCTTTGATAATTCATGTCCCCTATGCCCATACATCGACAGATGATGTTGGGGACGATCCATTGATTCGTTTAATTTTTGATTATTTTTTCCCACTTATTTGATTAAACTTACTCAAAATCAAAATAAATCTTATAAGAAAGCGATATACATATACATAATGTTATTTTAGGAGTAATCCAAAAATAGGTTTCCGTTAAAGTTGATCATTCCAGGTTAGTTCCGGCACTAGGAACTATATAAGACAAAAAGAAAGGAAGTTTAATTAAAAATGTAAAATAAAAATAAAAGATTAAAGAGTTTAAAATGCATATGTTTACTTGATTGTAAGCCTTTACCGACCGACGATGCATAAGACAAAGTTAGAAGATTTTATTGATTTATTGACATTACTATGCATATTATAAAATTATGGTGAATTCGTATTTTTTTTTTCACAGGTGAATTATTGCACTTGGAAAAAAGAATAATAAAAACAATGATATTTATTGAATTTTGATTGTTTCCAGGAATCCACGAGTGAACTATCATCACTAGACACTAGTACTCGTTATACTACAAACAACACACTAATTATGATTACTCCTGTCTTATGACTTATGAGGGCTTGGATTAACTAATTAATAATTTGGAGAAATATCATAATCTATGTAAATATGTGATAACATAAAGGTTCCCACTCCTGACTTATCACTCCTTCATGGAGACTAAAGACTGATAAAGCATGCTGTCCACTTCACTTAGTGTAAGATTGTAAGACTTCACCAAAGTTGGATGTATGTTAGATTTTTTTTTTCTAAAATGTATTGTATAAAGTTTCTTATGTATATAATCATCAATTTAATTTTGTTGCAATTGCGATCTCTCTCGACGGTAGTGAAAAATTATAACGAGTAATAAAATATATACAAATAAGGGTAAGACGAACAAGTACTTAAAATTTATCGATCTGACAAAGTCCTAATCCATGAAAATGTGAAAAGTAAGAAGTACAAATAGGAAACAGATTGATTGCAATGAAAAAGTAGGAAGCACACTGAATCTTTTATAAAGGAGTAGATAAAAATAGATTTGGAGCCTGTTAGAATAATTGTCCCCACGAATAGCAAATCTAAACTTGGGGGATTTTGATAATTATGAACCCACATTTAAATTCGGACAAAAGAGTTGCTTTCAAACTTTAACTCAAAATATGAGCCAAGGAGTAAAAAGTTATATAAAAAACCCAATATTAGCTGGTTATACGTGTGTCATCTAGTAATTCCTTTTTTCATATTTTTAATACTTAGACATTTTCATTCTTAATTTTTATTTGGAAATGACCCCATATAATATATTTTAGATGACCTCATATGGAAACATTTTCATTCTTAAATTTGTTTTAATTTAATGTTTTAAATCTATTTTTTAGATTTTATTATGATTGTATCATAATTGATTATTATTTAATGTCATAGACTTATGTTTATTTTTTATTTAATTAGTTGTTGTATTAAAATCTAATGACATTCCTTATAATATTTTTCTATTTTAAAACTATTTTAGTAAATGTGATTTTCAATTAATATTGTAAAGATTATTATTGTTTTGAAACTTTCAAAAGCCGCTAAAAAGAAATGGGTTATGGAAGCCCAATTCAAGCCCATAAATGTATCCAGATGTACAAGTGCCTATAGCGTGGAGGAAACTTAATCGTTTCTTTTCCGTCTACATTTCATTAATATAGTAAAGTACAAAGAGGATTACAAAATCAAATACAAAACATCGCAATACAAAACAGCGCAATACAAATAATTAAGACAAAATATTAGACAAAATATTTAATAAGTTGTCTTAAATATTACAGAGAGGGAAAAAATGGCCTTCTTATATCATCATGGCATTACTTTAAAAAAATTGTTTGGAAGATGAATCCACGATTCAATATCTCTCTTTTTTTAACGACTTGTAAGATTTGTTCAAAGAAGAATAACATGAAGGTGACTCTTAAACAGAGCCAAGACCTTCTCCAAGCCAAAGTCAAAACAGAGCATAACAACAAAAAGCCATAAAAAACACAATCAACTCTACATTATTCAATTATTCGTTTGCATTGATCCGAAGAAGAGAGATGCAGTTCGTGGGATTATGAACCATTTTGCGAGTTGAGCAACTTAATCAATATGCATCTATTATATGGCTATTATATGATTATAGTAACTATAAATAACTAGTATCATGCCCGGTGCTATTAGCGAGAGTAGATCATACTAATGCATCATCAAAGAACGATTTAATATTTTATCACATACTAGGCTACCAAACGTTAAACCGCTTTCTCTAATTATATCCTGGATGAAATTTAGGATTCATTCCACCTTCATTATGGTCTTGTAATCTCAAATATCTAAAAGAATTGAGTAATTCACAAATACACAAAGCGATTAAAGAACAAATGTCATAAATGATGCACCTACGATCAATCAATCAGCACTTGAAAAGAATATATGAAGGCCAGACTTGTAAATACAAATCACAAAGGTCAGTCTTGTAAGGTCGATGATTGCACGCCTCCCCGTGATCGCATAGCTATAGTAAGAAGAACCATGGACAAGATTTTGGGAAACCTCACTATCTCGTTCGAGGACGGTCGTTTAGATTGTTAAGTGGATTGGTTGGTTCTTGTGCAATTAGTTTATGAGGCTTTCGTGACCAAGGCTCTAAAGTTATCACGTCAACGTTCGGATATTTTTTACTTCGACTGTCTTTTTATACTAAGATTGGCTTTACCATTGTATGGTCTAAGTTTGTGATATCGAATCTCCAAATTATTCTTTTTTACTGAAAAAATATCTAAAAGGAGAAAAAAAATATGATCTACTTAGGATTTATATTTTTCTTTTCCAACCTATTCTATCTAATTCGTTTTTCTTTCATCACAAATGTATCTAATTCTTTTAGTAAAAGGTTTTTGTATCTTATTCGTTTAGTATATATAGGTTTCTGCATGGTTATAGTTTAATAAGAACGTATTAAAAACAAAAATCAACATTAAACGTCATAAACGGATTAGCAAAATTAGCATTAACGTTGCAAAAGAATAAAACCATTATATAAGACGGTTTGGTTTATCCAAGTTGGAAGTCAATTCCCGAACCAGACACGCATGTTTCAAACCGGATAAAACCTGGTTCACAAAAAAATGCAATCATGCCTTGGTGCGGTCTTGACTCTCCCAAAAGATTTACTGGTAAACTTATGTTTTACCCTTGTTAGAATGTACCCTCGTCTATAAAATAAACGTAATCAGTTTTTAGCTGCGCTTTATCTCTCGAAATCTTTCTCTTAGTTGCTGATTCCTTGTTTAAACCTCGACGGACTCTACGGCGGAAGAGGAGCACGAGCTTCCGAGCGCGGAGGAGATACGGTTGACAGTTGAGCAAATACGGTTGTTGATGGCGGCGACGGTGGAAACGTTGAGTCTTGCGGTAGCGACGTTGCTCACCAAGACCTGTATCGCAACAGTGAGCAAACACGAAGGCAAATTGACGGGAAGGCCCTCGACGCCACCGGATGGATTCGCAGGAACAATAGAGAACCCCAGGGGCAAAATAGGAATTCTAGAAGGATCCTCGCCGTTCATAGTGAGCTGAACGGCGTTGGTGTCGACGGTGGAGTAAACCACGAGACTGCCGGAGTTATCAGAGCAAGTTTCTTGAAGCATCCACTCTACATTATGCCATGACTTGCTCCGCCCCTGTAATTATTATGTTAGATATATCATATATACAATGTTAGCATTACGAATTCGAATTTTTATCAAAGGTTTCGATATTTAGGAAAAAAAACAAACATTGAACCGAAGGAGAGAGATGCAATTTCCGGGATGTGATCCATTTGCGATATGAGCAACTTCTTGAAACGGTTTCCCATAGAACAACATCTCCATCTTCAGTAAGAAACACAATTTCAATTTCGAAATTTAGAATCTTGGACCAAAAGAAACAATGAAGGAACATTTTACCTGAGAGCGACGATGATCGTCGCGCAGAAGATCAAAGACTTGATGATGAGAATAAGGAATCAACGTGGTGGATACGGCACATAGAACAACACCACCACAAACTTTCCTGGTTGTGATTCTCACCGTGTCCTTCGTTGATTCAGACAATGTTTGTCCGCACCAATTGCTTATGGTCAGACAGAAAGTTCTCACCATTCTCTGTGACAAGTTCATCAAGTTCCTCTTCGCTTCTGCAGTCGGTATCACTGAAGAAGAAACCGGGATATTAGAAACGAAATCACATTGATTGTGTAACTTTTAGATTTACTTGTGGAACAAGTTATACCTCCAAGGTCAATGATTTTTGTAGCCATGAGACTAGCCATCCTCTCACACAGTCTCTGCAACACAGCTAGCCACCGTTCAGCACCAAAGGCTGCACCGCTATTTACATACTCTCTAACCATCTCGTGGTGCACGTGCTTTTCCTCCACTTCCACGTGCTCCACCCACGTGATTTGAGAGTATCCGTTAGGCATGTCCTGAATGATGCAACCAGAAGGCTTTCTCCAGTACTGATCACTAGTAGTAGCTGAAGCTGGTTTGATCAGTCTGCGAAACTTATCGATCGGGAAATCTACAATCATCCATTTTCCTTCTTCCGCGTTTTGCCTCACATACCGTAGAAAGTAAGCATCTCTTGTTGGTATTAATGGAGATAGTACTTGTAACTCTGCATACATCTTTTTGAATAAACAAATAAAAAATATTTCATTATTACAAAAAAAAGAATCGATTTGATGACTTCTGTATGCTGCAATTTAATTACTCACCAGAAGAAGAGAACCACTTGCTCCAGAAACTTCAGAAGAAATGATTTGAATCGTTTTGGCTCTTGACACTATGGAGCAAAACATCTCCGCCCATTTATCCTTCCAAGCAAATTTGAACGCATTTATTTAAACTGTGAGTTTTTTGAAATTGTAATTCAAGAAACGCGTTTTTTTTGTACTTACAGCATCAAGGAATGCGTCGACAAGGGTTATGCTGTTCATGATGACGACTGCTTTAGCTCTTGAGGCTTCTCTGCGAAAATGATCAGTATCCATCGAAGGCCATTGGAACATCTTCTTGTACTCTTCCTCATTCAGAGACACTATCTCGTTGTCTGATCTCTTCTTATTCCACAACGGTTCATTTGTCTCACACATCTTTGCTAATTCGTGAACGCAAGCAACAGCAAGATCCATCGCAATCTTCTTTTCTTCTTCCGCAATTAACAAGTTGTTGCTTATGTTATTACCTGTCTCTGGAAAGAAACAGGCAGTGTCTTGTAGGGGAAGAGAATGATTCATCAATGAAGCAATGATGCATAACCGATCAAGCTGCAGCATATAATAGCCATTTAGTTTAATTAGTAGATAAACATCAACATATAAGATTGATTCGTTCAAATATAGATATACCTCTTGGCGGAGGCGAGAGTTTTCGAGGCGGAGTTTGTGGCTAGAGCCACCGCAAGAAGAGCAGGAGAGGCATTGCAGATCGGACTGAAGTTTGTGATTCTCTGTCTTAAGAGAATGGTTCTCTGCTTTTAGCATTACATTCTCTCTTCTTTCTTGTTGTGTCTGTTAATCTTAGTATTAGCAACAATTAGAATTATGTTTTTATATAAAATGCTTAGACATTTCTTAAGTGGACTATAAGAAGTTTAGTGATAGAATCGAACAGCTTAATTTGGACATGAATACCTTTTTAATAAATAAAACCGATTTTAAACCGGTTTGTTTAGTAATAATTAAGTAGATAACCTTGTTCAAAGTCAATCTAAAGCAAATTAAACGCATTACCTTCATTTGGGTACGTTTATTTTGAAACCAAAACTTGACTTGTAGAGGCTTAAGACCAAGCTCTTGACTTAATTTCTTTTTTCTTTTTCATCCGGATGAGAGTTTTCTTTAAAGAATCTACAATAAACACCAATTAATTATTGTTAATCAATTATTATGTTTTATAAAACCGGAAAGACGTACGCTTCCATTTCTTGAATCTGATGAGCACTGTGTCTGTGTCTATGTAAGCGTTTCTTCTTAGCCGGAGGAGGAAGCTGTTGTTCGATTGCAATATCCTTCACCGGGTCATAACCCGACCCAAATGACCCACCCGACCCGTTTTCCATCATCCCATACTCTTCCTTCTGAAAAAAACCCGAACGAAATTATAAACTTTTTTAAGAGGAAAAAGAATAACACAAAATGTAGAGAAACTTAGGGTTTTGGCAGAGAAAACAAACCGGGTTAATGTTGGAGAAATTAGGGTTTTCGAAGTTGATAAGTTTGAAGTCAGGGTTTTGGATTCTTCTTGTCGGAGACGAAGACGCCGAACCGAAAATGTTGTCGGAATTAGTAACAACATGTCCTTCTTCTTCGCCTGATTTCGTCACTTGATTATCTCCGTACATTTAAAAAAAAATCTGAAGGAATTAACAAAAGAAAAATGAAGAATCAGTGTGCGTGAACTATATATTTGAACTGTTAAAAAAAAAAGAAGAAGAAACACAAAGAAGATGTTTCAAGAAAGAAACAAAACAAAGAAGACAAGAAAAACGAACGATAACCTTTCACTATCTTGCTTCACTCTCGTTTTTACTTCATTGGCTTCAGATAAAAACTGGAGAAAAACAAAAAGTAAAAGAGAGGTCTATTTATTTTATTCTCTTTGTTTTTTGTATTTTTGGGTTACCGCCGTTACCGGACCAGGAAGAGCAAACGGCGTCTGTTCCAGTTTAACGGCGATAATTGACGGAAAAACGCTTGTATAACACTCTTTCTTACTTTTCCTCGAAGCATGCTGCAGAGAGTCAAATCAAATCTTTGCCAGTGTAGACAGAAGCCACAAAAGTCAAAACTTTTGTTTCTCAGTCAAACCTTCTTCCATACGCGCTTTTCTACTGCGTGTACTACAACCGCGTTATGCAAAACAAGCCAATTACTCATTTCATTATCCAAATACGTTGATATATTTTTTCCTCGTAATAAAATCTCAACATAATTAAATCTTATGTTTCTTAGTTTTGTTGATTTGGTCTGTTGTTTTTTTCCCTATTAGATCGCCTTTTTATCGTTTTCTGAAAATAAGCTGTGGTTAAAAAATACATAATATCATTGTACATGTATAGAAAATACGACTAATTTTGTTGAAGTTGCAATACAATCTTTTCACGGTCAGTACTACTGCATATACTGTTTCTGCAATTGTCTCTGTTGTCGCTAGTATTGCAAAGCATTTTATGTGCAATGGTCTCTGCATGTGTTACTACTGCATGTATTGTAAAGATTACTTATAAAGAATAATACTAGATACGTTTGTTAAGCGCTTTCCAAATATAATTTTGTGTATTCTAAAGGAGAAGTCGTAGAGAGAGTATTATGAAATGGCCCAATATCATACGCTAATAGTTAACAAAATCAATCTCAATAAACAACTATTGTACAGACACGGTAAATCTACTGTTCGTATATCAAAAGCATAGTATTTTTTCTTAAACTTTTGTATGTAAAAAAACAAGAAATAAAATTTATAATTAAACAGATTTTCAATTTTCTTCAAGACATTTAAAATATAACCAGTTATATTGAAAATAAAGACAATCGTTATCAAACTTAGAAAAAATTGTCCGGGACTTATGGTGGGCAACAGGGCAAGTGTTTAACAGTGCTCGCATTTGAAAGACCCTCAGGGTTCAAGCCCAAAGCTATGGTATTTTTATACTTTTATTGATAATAACTCATAAATAATTAGTAGAAAACAATTAGAACTAATGATAAAAAAGTTCATTTTAGATATTTTATGATAAAAAATCATGTGAATAAAAGATAATAATAAATTTATATTTGATATTTTATTCTCGATAAAAAGAGTAACATAGACAAGATTACATGTTGCACAATACCATAACTTGAAGATATTACAACCATATGTAAGCTTTTGCTATTATTGCATAGAAAATTTGCAACAGAAACAATGGTCCGTGATCCAAGGACAAATTTTAAAGCCTTTTGTTTTGCAAAAGTCGATGCAATTTTGACGATCATATGAAAGGGGTAAAGTAACGTGGTTTTCATTAACGCATGCACACTTGTTCTGCACACACTTGATTGTTTCGCAGTTCAGATGACTACAATCAGAATCTCTCTCACAAGACTTTGCCAGAATCTGAATACCTGTGAGATTAAATATGTCATTGATCAATTAATGATGATATATAATATTGATGATAAACATGACAATGGTGACGAATGTAACTAAACATATGATTAAAAAATCTTACATGTTGAGAAAAGTAGAAGACCGATGAATATCAAATATGCGTTTTTCATCTTTTATTTTTCTTTCGTGATTTTGAATACTTTGTGTGACTAAAGTGGAGGATCGTGAGACTATTTATAATTGCAAGAAAACAATTTTATATTCTGCAAATAATTTTACTAGTCAATTATTTTTTATTTTCTTTTGTCAATGTTTTGCTAGTCAATTTTAGCATTAAACCAAACTTTTGACATGCAGCGAACTTTCCAAATTGTTAATATTTAAAAAGGAATTTAAAATTTTTTTAATGATAATCCTAACTTAAAAACTATTATAAATTTATATGCCAATAACTAATTATATATATATAAACAATAATTAAATTGTATTAACAAAAAAAATCTCACGTTTTTTTTTGTTTTTTTCTGTAAGAGCGGGACGGATCCAGATATCTAAAAAAATAGTAATTTATGGATATCCAAATTCATCTTCAATTCATCTATATCGCATGTTTCAATATTTTCATAGACGGGTATTTGTTAAAGTATAATTCTCGAGTTTGGTTTGAGTTTTGTGCTATGTTTAGACATTGTTTTAAAAAAAAGAAGTCCTAACATTTTCTTTGAAGATTTCCTACAACTTGAGTAGCTCTATTGCAAATCTAAAATGAATATATCATAGCATTTAGGCACTAGAAGAACATAAATGTATTTGAATTTGACACTTTATTGCAAATTTACTAAAATGCTTCGCAGACTTGTTATATAAGTGGATTTTATGGGAAAGTTATTTTTATTGATGCTGGTGGCAGTGAAGTTTGGGTTTTACAGGGAGATTGGCTGTTTTAATATCATAAAATATCATAAACTTGTTTTGATGACGAACTTGTTAATTCAATATTATTGTGGCGGACTAATGTGATTTATGTTAGTAAATTTCAAATTTGGTAGATTTATTTCAATCGGTTCAGATGTGCTTGCACATATGTCTGAAATAGCATATTATTCTTCGAGATGATACAAGAATGTTTAGATGAAGATTTATGGAGTTATCTGATAAATTCATTATCTGCTGCTGACAAGCAAGTTTGTATAGTCAGACAAAAAAAGTTTATTATCTGCTGATGCATTTGTTGGGCACAAAGAAGAATCATGGGATATGGTCTCTGATCAATTATCAACTAGTAAAATTTTCCTTGTAGAATCGCTATGATCACTAATATGAATACAAAGTCATATGTGGTTACAGGCGATTGAAATGCTGATCATCATGAATTATAGAGTGACATGAGAGTGTTTGTTGGTAATGGACCAAATTGGAGATAGTTGGCGTTGGTATGATAAGAATGTAGGACTTGGACATATAAAAATCTTAGACTAGTTGGAGTTTATGCTTGGTTGCTGTTGGCATACTTTGGTTTACATCATGGTCGCATAATTCCTTACAAAGGAGACTCTTATGTGGTAGATGGTTGTGTTTATGTTCTTCAAATATGGGTCTATAAGTAGGTTCATGTTATCAGATTAAATTATGGAGGTAAAAAAAGTATGGGATTAAATGTTAACGTTTTCTCCACAAAGAAAGTTATGAATGTGATTTTTAACTTTTGCATTTTACAATATTTACTTAAGATTTTCATCGGAGTTCTGTCTCTTTTCTTCTGAGTCTCCATCCTAATTTCCGGCCAACTTTCCAGCCAGTTAAGCACTTAAACTCTGTCTTAATTCTCTTTCACAACAAAATGCTCACCTAGAAAGTTGATACTTTCTGAATCCATATTTTTCCTTTGTTTTTCTGACTCTCTCTGGTATCTGATGTTGTCTAGTTGTCTTTCTTTTACTCTTTACTGATTAGAGTATTGGAGAAACATTGAAAAACATTTTTTCATGATATTTTCTAGATTTTAATGCGTTTGTTCAATTTTTTTGAGATTTGCACCAAAATAGCTGAAAAGCCTCTAAAAAACATATAAGGCCTATACAAACCACCCCACTTAGCTCATTAAGCTCACAAAAAAGTTGAGGACTAAAGCTCTGATGCTCGGATAGTTTGGCAAAGGTATTACCACTTATACTATGTAGATACAAGTGAGACATCTAATCAATATTAAATAAGGTCCCATTTGTAACATAAATAATAGTGGTGTGAAATAAATTTTTCGATGGTACGAAAGATAAAAGTACAAAAGAGATGGTAAAGAAGACACTGGTACAAATTAATAAATAATAATACAATAGTACAAAATGATGGTATAAAGATGAGTTTCAATTAATAACATTATAACAATACAATAGTAGTTACTATAATAAAAAAATAAAAATTAGAATCGAAAAAAATTAAATTAATAATAAATTTTAGTATTTTATTTGTAAAAGAATATAATTTTTGATTAGTTACACAATGAGCGTTACAATTTGCACTACTCTATCTTTGTACAACCAATCAAAGCCACAAGTTCGACATCTAATCGATAAATTTGTAGATACAGACAAGACATTTAATCGTGAAGTATGTGGGAATATTAAACCAAAATCGACTGATGATGATGTAATATTCTGTTTCAAAATTAAAATTACGTGGATGGTGGATTCCACGTATTGAATCAGACTTTTTTTAGAGATTTACGGGAATTCTACTACGTAAACGAATTTTAAAAAAGTATTATAAATTTTGTTGAATTGAAGACGTAATCATATTTTATTATTTTGCTCTTTGATAGAAAAGAGTAATATAGTAAAAGTATTACATGTTAGGCTGTGGAAATAACAGAAATTGAAAATGCTTATTACATAGGAGGTTTGCGACAGTAACACTGGTTTAAGATACAAGCATAAGCTTGTTCGCCTTTCGCCTTGCAATAATCGATGCACGAAGCAACACCACAGTTCGTGTCGAGTGGTAAAGCCATGTGTCTCTCATTAACGCATATACACTTGTTTTGCTCACATTTGATCTTCGTTACACATTTCGTATGAACACAATCAGAAACTTTTTCGCAAGATTGTGCTAGAATATGAGTGCCTGTTCGAGTGAGACAGAATAATATATACTCTATATGATTAGTATGATTATGATAATAACGATGATAAAATATCAGAAATTTACAATGGTGATGAATAACTAAGATATGATTAAAAAGAACTTACATGTTGAGAAAAGTATAAGACCAAGGAATATCAAAGCTGCTTTCTCCATTTTTTCTGAATAAAATTTTTGTATTTTCTTTTGTGATATTGAGTTGTTTGTGTGACTAACGTGAAGGATTTGGAGACTATATATAATTGTAAACGAACAGTCTGTTTTTCTTACCGCGAGCAATATGTTCTGTTAACTGATTTACTAGTCAATATTTGTATTTATTTTTAGTAAAACCCTAATTTCTTTCCTTTTTTTGGGCAACCCCTACATAACAATAATATTTCTTTCTTTAACAATGTTTCCTACCCAAATCTTTATATTTAGAAAGTGTAATAAGTATATATAGTTTGAAATCCCTCAGTTTCACGATCCAAGTGAAATTAGAAAGTCATTACCACCTGCATACGTGAACGTAATCATACAATTAGGTCATTTGAACGGGGTACAGATGGATAAACGTAAAATCTTATATATAAAAGAAGTTTCACTTTCTATTTATTGGTCATTTTTCGTTTCAAGTTTTTTAAAAATATATAGTTCTCTTATTAGTCAACATTAATTGAAAATTTATTTCCTTATAAATATATAATTTCATTTTGACTTCACAATAAAATACCAAACTACACTTTTTTCAACTCTAAATATCCTCCGACATAACTATATCAATAATAAAATTAAACGATAGTTTTCTAACATATGCTTTTATTCCTCCAGCTAAATTATCCTTCAAAAACGTTAGGGTTGCAATCATATATCATAAATAATAATTTAAATGATTTTACGCACTTATTTCAAAACGTACCACAGACTAAAAAACATATTAAATTCATATATTGTGTACATAAATTAAACCTCAATATTGATATTATTATATTTTTATACTAACTATACAATTAAATCAAACTAGGAATTGACACGGGAATGCGCACGGGTTAATTTGTTATATGTATTCTAAATATTTGGTTTTTGAATTTTTATCTAAAAATGGTTTGTTGGTATTGCAAATGTCCCAGTTAGTGTTTGTTTTAAACATACATTATCTGACATTTTTGAAATTCTTTAGTAGGGTAGAAAGTTTTTTCCTAAGTCTACTTTTATGTATATATATTGGAGTGCATCACCAATGTTACAATACTCGACTCAAAACGCACAATCTCTTTGATCATTCATCTTCCTAATGAGAGCTTTTGTGTGTTTTTGGCAGGTTCAATGAACATAAATTTTCTTCTTTAAAATCCAAGTACCACAACCGTTTTCCAGGGATATTGGTAGCTGTATGAAAATTTGGTAAGAGTATGCGAGATTGTCATTCGTGGTTTAACTGTTCGTAGAGGCAAAGATGCATTATTTTACTTTGTAACAAACAAAAAAGAAGTAAAAAAGAGAGACGTCTTCAAGCTTGGGGAAGAAGCGCAAAACCAACTTAGGAGGATGAAGAATCTTTTGCGAAAACTTTTCATAAGTGACAAAGGAGAAATCTTCATAATTAGAAACGACATCTATAAATTATAATTATAGTATTTTTTAACTATGTGTGGAATTAAATCAAACTACTAATTGCCTATACTTATTTTTAATCATGTGTTGGCCAAAGAGCAAGATATAAGTTATTAGAGAAAGCCTAAAAGGCTAAACTAATGTCAACTAAACCCATTCATATATATCGCAATAAACATATACATTTCTCTCGTAGCAATTCCAGCATTTTTCTCCTAAAAGTATATAATAAAAGAAATTAACTATACAACCTGTTTATAAAACTGTGCGAGCTCTATTGTATTTAATATTGAATGGAGAAGAACGAAATGTATAATTTAAATCGAGAAGAAAAAAAATTAGTGATAATTGTTTGTTTGGGATAAGAATATATAATAATATTAATAAAATAATTTAGAATGAGTATATAAACTAATTTAAAATAAAATAAAAATGTAAATAAATAAATATATCGTTTTTATTTTATAAAATATTATATTTTATAATTTTTTATACGATTCAGTAAAAAAATTATTTTATTTGTATTCTAATCGCATTTTTAACAAATTTATTGACACAAATATGTAAAAATATTTAAATGTTATAGATTTATCTGACCCGGATTTAATACCATATATGGTCAAGTATTATGAAATAGTTTCCCTCTTGTTTTTTTATTAAATAGAAAACTCTTTTTCTCTCTCATTTTTGAGAAATTTTCTTTTCATGAAAAATAACTCAAAACATAGATTTTTTTTTTAAATGTGGTGGATCATTTCTTCTAGATCCGGCGCAATTCCTAACATGTTTCACCGCAATCAATTATCAATCAAAACCAAAGAAAAACTAAATAATATATCCCACTAACTTATCAATTACAAAAACTATATCCAACGGTTAATTCTTAATATATGTGAAAAAAATACGTGAAAAACCAAAGCTGAGTATTCAATCAAATATTCCAAACAATTGAAATTAGGAAGTAAAATTAAAGAGTTTCGATATGTGAAGAACTTAAGTTTTTATATTTTTATATAGAATGAATATTCTTTGTGAAACTACATGGGAGGTTTGCGACAATAACATTGGTTTAAAAGACAAGCATAAGCTTCTTCGCCTTTCGCCTTGCAATAGTCAATGCAAGTAGCCACACCACAGTTGGTATTATCGGGTAACGACGCGTGTCCTTCAGGGGGACATTCGCAACCACCGTTCACACAAGTGGCGTGTCCTAGTGGTGATGGACATTTGAGTCCAGCACAATCCGAGTTCTTACTGCAAGGTCGAGATTCGGGTTGGGCCAGAATCGATGTACCTATTACAAGATTGTATATGTTTGTTTACTTATTATGATGATGAGGAAGATGAAGACAATTGAAAATAGACAAAATATCATTTTTTTTTGAAACTTACATGTTGAAAAGAGCAGAATACCAATGATTATCAAAGCTGATTTCTCCATTTTTATTGTGTTCAAGTCTTCTTTTTTTTTCTTTTTCTTTTTGTAAAGCTAAGAAATGATGTGTTTAGAGAGACTATTTATAATTGTGAAAGAAGATTTGTTTTCTTTTTACCATGAATAATATGTTATTTCTTTCACTTTTAAAACAATATGTTTTTGGTAATCTGTTTTATTTGTCACGATTTTCTTCTTTTATTGTTGTGAAAGATCAATATTTACATTTATTCTTAACTAATATCTTAACTAATACATCAATCTTTTAATATGAGAAAGTTTAATGCTTAAATCTAATTGAAAATCAGACCAGACTTTACTCGGTACAATGATTGTATCACTGGTCGGACCGGTTCAACCAGTTTTTGCAATGGTGGTGAATAGCTAAGATATCATATTATTTGAAATTTCAGTTTTCTATATATTACATTTACGTTAATTTTTTAGAAATATTAATTATTTAATTATTTTTAATATATTAAAATTATTATGACTAGTTATTATTATTTTTGATATTTTTTTCGCTTAAAAATTAATTTACGCTGATTTTATATTATATTATATTATTATAAAATAGTAATTTACAAAAAATTAAATTTAAATTCAGTGTTCTATGTAATAAGAAATAATTTATGATGTAGTAGTAATGTAAGATTATATTTTTTTAAATGAAAAATATTTTTAAAACTTTAAGTTACAAAATAAAACCAGAAACAAATATTATATGTAAATTAAGATTTAAATCATATATATAATTAGCCATTTTTCTTCATTTAAGTTATTTATATCAGCAAAAAGAAAGAAAAAAATATTAAACCTGATAATAATAACTCAATTAATACACACTGTTTTATAGTATTATATTTTATTATAAAGATAATAATTCATAAAATATCAAATGGTACAAAAAAGCAAAAAATTTTAAAAATAAAAATAAAAATCCAATATGATATGAAACAAGAAGGAATTTATAATTTAATAGTAATGCAAGATTATAGATTTTGTTTTGAAAATATAAAGAAAAATTATGAAAAAATATATTTTAAACTAGAGAGAATTGCTACTTTTGATTTATTATTTGGTGTTGATTGTAAAAATAAAATTTTTATTAAATATTAAGAAAAAAATATAAAGAAATAATAAATTATAATTTGTTCTTTTTAATTAAGAAAACGCGAAAGCAAAGATGACAATTAGTAATCTGCAAATTCTGCAAGGACTAAAGAAGTCTTCTGATGTAGTAGAATCAACTAAGCAATGACAAGCAGAACTACATCCAACTCTTACCAACAGTTAATTCGTAACATATGTGAGGAAAGAACAAATCTAAAAATATATTTGAAAAAACACAACAATCAAGGCTGTGTTTTCAGTTAAAATATTCGAAAAAATTGATATTACTAATTAACAAAAGAGTTTCGATATTTGAAGAACATAGACTTTGTAAATAGAATGAAAATTCTCTGTGAAACTACATGGGAGGTTTGCGACAGTAACATTGGTTTAAAAGACAAGCATAAGCTTCTTCGCCTTTTGCCTTGCAATAGTCAATGCAAGTAGCCACACCACAATTGGTATTATCCGGTAACAACGCGTGTCCTTCAAGGGGGCATTCGCAACCACCGTTCACACAAGTGGGGTGTCCTAGTGGTGATGGACATTTGAGTCTTGCACAATCAGAGTTCTTCTTGCAAGGTTGATATCCACTTCGTGCCATAATCGGTGTACCTACAGAAATATTATGTATGTTATTGATATTTACATATATATATACACTCATGAATCAATTTGATGAAGAGGATGGATGATTAAATACAATAGAAAAACACAACTTGTTTTAAACTTACATGTTGAAAAAAGTAGAATACTAATGAATATCAAAGCTGATTTCTCCATTTTTATTGTGTTTATGTACTCTATTTCTTTTCGTAAAACTGAAAATGATGTGTTTAGAGAGACTATTTATAGTTGTAATAAAATAAGTTTTGCTTTTGTTTTTTACCATGAATAATATGTTATTTTTTTACATTAAAAAAAATGTGTTTTCTTGCTCAAGATTTTCTTTCTTTTCTTTTGTGAAAGGTCAATGTTTACATTTATTGTTAACTAATACATCAATCTTAATCTGAGAAAATTTAATGCTTAAATCCTATACTTAGGAAAGAGTATCAAGGTACAATATATTATTTTGAGATTCCCTTTTTAAAAAATATATAAAAATTTCACTGACGCCAGCGAAAGTGACTGTAAATTTGATTAAATTAATAGGGAGCCAAATATGTAGATTATTGAAATAACATTATTTATATTTTTTTAGTTTTTGCCAAAAAGTATATATTTATATAGTTAACAAAAAAACAAAGTTCTATCTTTATTTTGGTTCAGTTCAATTTAATTTAGTTCGGTAATAATACTCAACCATTGCTTCTTCACCGGTTTTGCAGAAGGAATAAACGTTAAGAAAAACAAGGACGCCAAAATTGTTTTTTTTTTGCAGGCCTAAGTACCAAACCCGACCATGAATCCAATGTTACAAGAACACAAGTCTTGGTCCTAAATAAGAACTTCGATCTTCATTTTCAACAATCCAAGAGAGATTAGTTTAAAGTATTACCGTTTACAACAAGAATCAGAAAGGTCTTTACTTGCCTGCATATCTTAAGGTTGAGCCGGAGCCACAGGTGGAGGAGATTGTTGCTGCTGCAATTGTGGTTGCGGCTGCGGCTGCGGCTCGTGATGTTCAGATTCTTTCTTTGCTTCAAGAGATTCAGAGAGTTTTGGTTCATGTTCGGTTTCTTGCTTTGATGATGCAGCCTTTGGTGATTCAGACAAGTGAACTCTAGCAAACTCATCAACAACTTTCCTCTTCTCTTCTTCCTCAGCCATACCAACTTTCTCTTTTGCCTTTTGTCCAACCTCTTCTGCAGCTTTAGCCACTTTGTTGAAAGCTCCGGTTACCCATGTGGCACCTGTGAGAACATACCGGTTCTTCATTATAGCCGTACCTGCATTGCTCACTGTCTGCTCTGCTGCTGCGATTGCTGATTTGGTTTTCTCCGAGACTTGGTACTTCTGATCAACTTCCCTGACTTTATCTCCCACAACGATTGTGCCCGTGTTGATCTTGTCAGTGAAACCGATCTTCTTGTCGAGAGATGCGACTTTGGCTGATGCTGTGGAAGTAAGTTGGTGTTTCTCATCAACGTTCTTGGCTTTGGCTATGGCATCTTTCCCCAGAATAAATCCCCTTGCAAGCATGCTACTGACAACATCTTCGGCTTTTCTCAACACGGATTCACCTGCCTGGGGAGATTTGCTGCTGTCCTTAGGTTCCTGGAGAAAGATGAAATGGTAAGAGATTACTTGCGCAGACCTCAAGAGAGATGATGAATTAAGAGCTTACCAAGGAAGCTAAAGCCTCAGGAGGTAGTTGATAATCAGGGGCCATAGTGACAATGACTGAAGAATCAACAATCGTTGCTCCCTGAAAGAATCGCACTAATACTTGTCACTCAAAGGAAGTTAATAACAGAAAAGAACGGATACAGGATGAGAAGTGGAGATACCGAGAGAAGAACCGCAGTCTCAGCTCCTTGTAAATCCTTGAACGTGACATATGCCAGTTTAGACCGTTCAGTCTCACTGTACAAACGAGCTAAAAGAGTTCAGATCCTAATAAACCAAGAGTTGAAATCTGAACTAACAAAAGGAAAGAGAGGAAACCAAACCTCTGCATCTCAAGATACAGAATATCGCCTGAAAAGGAAAAGAACTCCTTGAGGTCTCGCTCCGTTGCTCCGAGAGAAACATTGCTCACTTTGACAGTTGTCATCTGCAAGTCAGATGCAATCACTTAAATCCTATGGTTATTTGAACTTCTCAACAGCTAAATCACATCTGAGACTAATTCTTTAGTTGTTTGATTCTGCATATCTTAATTCCTTATGGCCTAAACTATAACTGTACCACACTCCTGAAGCAAGCAAAGTGACCTCATAACAATTCCATCATCAATACAAGATCGCTATATATCAGGAAACACAATGATCTGGAAAATTTCGGCACATCGTGCAAATGCTGCTGAAATCATAACCTGAGAACTGATCACTCTTGGAAAAAGCTAATCGTTTGTGTAAGACTAGCCATTTGGCATGAATCTCATATTACAGAATACAGATTACAAAACAAAACAAATTGATCTAACTGGGCACCCAAAAAAAAAATTATTCATCTCAGGAACAGTGAATTTTCACCCAAATCAAAAACTGAGAAGCTTGCGAATCCTCTAAAATAAAAAAAATTCAAACCCAAAACTAGCGATTTTCGAACCATAATCAACACCATTTCGCACAAATCTTACAGCATAACAATCCTAATCAAACAGATCTATTCACATCTTCCTCAATATCAACTCAACAGCAACAACAACAAAAAAATCGATCTTCTCTTGCCAAATCAAAAAACCAAAACCAACTCGTTTCCAACAGCGAGAAGGAAGAATTTGAAAAACTCACCGACATCGCGGAAATCGCTTGACGCGGATTGAAACGGAAGCTTTTTTTTTTCACCTGACGAACAAATTTGAAACGAGAAGAAGAAGAAGAAGAAAAAAAAAATCTATGGACGCGGAGTTGATGTGAGGAGAAAAAAAGCGGACCCCATTTTAAAAACAACACCTCGGAAAACGGACGAGAGGTATCCGGGTTTTCGCACGTGCTATGGTCCGGATGCAGTTTCTCACCGGCGATTTCTCACGTGCCAGGGGTAAAACCGTCTCTTCATCTACATTATTCATTTTTTTCCCCTAAATATTTTAAATTATTTTTTGTAAAAAAAAATAAAAAATTTACAGTTACTACTTCTACGTATCTATTAAACAAAAAATGATTTTACTCTTTGACCCTTTTGATGCACGTAAAGGTCTTTTTACTCCTCTTTTAATTCTTTAAATGTTGGACTAAGTTATATATTATACATCTATTTATTCATATTTGTAATAAATGTTATACTTTTAAAGTCTAATCGTAAATCTAAGATTTAATTAAAATCAACCAAAGACGTGACGAAATCAATTGATCCACCAATGTTTCCCATCCACGTGTCTTGAGCTCAGAGTAGCGTTCACATCATAGGAGCAACGTGTATCTTGTAGCCAAGTAGAACGTGAGATTATAGTTTTAGAGTGCAAGTTTATGGGTTTTTAAATATTGTTTAATAATTTTTTTTGAGATTTTATATATAGATTTTTAAACATTGTTTAATAATTTTTTTAAAAACTATTTCTTTAATATCTTTAATACAATCTCTTTAATTTTAAGTTATTTATTTTCTTTTCTTTTTAACTTAAGAGACCCTTTAAAAACTTCTAAAAACACTAATAGACTTACTCTAAATAAATTATTAGAGATCTTATCACCCTCGCTCACTTTTGCCACATAACATTTATATCCTCTTGTAATTATCCGATGAGGATATACATGTAAGATTCTAAACTATCGAGTCACTTTTAGAATATTATGGAATAAGTGAGGGTACAAAAAAAAGGTACACAAGCTTTTTTTTCGTTCATACAGATACAGGTAATGTGACATTTCACGTTTTTCAATATCTCTCTCTCTCTCCGCGACTCACGTTTTCTCAATCTGACTGTCGGAGAGAGAGAGAATCATTTCTCCACTCGGAGAATTCGATATCACCGTCACGTTCTTTCCTCCACTGATCTCTGTTATCGTCAAGATCGAATTTTTGATCTTAAAGAGGTGAAAAGGAAGAGAATTTCGTGGTGGGTTTTTCGAGACCAGTTTCGTGGATTACGATAAAGAGAGAGAGAGAGATGAGCTTTCAGGATTTAGAGGCGGGAAGAGGAAGATCGTTAGCTTCTTCAAGGAACATCAATGGAGGTCGACAAGACACGACGCAAGCCGTAGCTTCCGGTATATTTCAGATCAACACAAGCGTTTCCACTTTCCAACGTCTCGTCAACACTCTTGGTACTCCCAAAGACACGCCTGAGCTCCGAGAGAAGCTGTAAGTTTGAGTTGAAGTTGTTTCTAATTCAGTAGTTGCAAATGTTTCAATTGCTTGGTTATGTGTGTTTAGGCACAAGACAAGACTACATATCGGACAGTTAGTGAAAGACACATCAGCTAAACTTAAAGAAGCTAGTAAAACTGATCACCAAAGAGGTGTAAATGTGAGTGATTATGCGCCGAATTTAAAATCAGATAAAGGAATGTTCTTGTTCTTCTGTTGATTTATGAATTTGATGGTTTTTTTTGTTAGCCAAAGAAGAAGATTGTGGATGCTAAGCTTGCAAAAGACTTTCAATCTGTATTGAAAGAGTTTCAAAAAGCTCAGCGTCTCGCTGCGGAAAGAGAAACCGTATATGCCCCTCTTGTTACCAAACCATCTCTTCCATCTAGGTTAATGCTCATCTTGAAGAATCGAATATGGTTTATGTTTATTTTGTGATTTTGTATATTGATTTCTTGGTTTTGGTAAATATAGCTATACAGCCAATGAGATAGATTTGAATGCAGATAAGCATCCAGAGCAGCGTGCGCTTCTTGTGGAATCAAAAAGGTAAGTTCATACAGACAGAAGTCTCGGATTTTTTTACTGAGATGCCTCCTGTTAATTAGTTTGGTGTTGTTGTTGCAGACAAGAACTTGTACTGTTGGATAATGAGATTGCTTTCAATGAGGCTATTATTGAAGAAAGAGAGCAAGGGATACAAGAAATCCAGCAGCAAATTGGCGAGGTGCACGAAATCTTCAAAGACTTAGCTATGTTGGTACATGATCAAGGAACCATGATTGGTAAAACTGATTCTAAATCCTGTCATAATAAAATTTTCACTTATGTCCTCATATATTCAATCTAACACCTGTTTTTCTTCGCAGATGATATCGGTACTCACATCGATAACTCCCATGCTGCAACTGCACAAGGAAAATCCCATCTCGCAAAAGCCTCAAAGACACAAAGATCGAATTCTTCTCTGGTAAAAATATTCAAGCTTTTGATCATACAATGAATGTGTTTTTTGAGGATTTATGATGATGATAAAAGCAACCTATAAACTTCTTCTTGCCATTGTTATTTCTTGCAGACGTGCTTGCTCTTGGTGATTTTTGGTATCGTGCTCCTGATTGTGATTGTAGTGCTCGCGGTTTGACTTTACAGAACTCATGAGAGCATGGACAAATGCTTCATCGTCAACCAAGGAACATCAATGAGCGTGTTTCACTTCACGGCTCTCTTTATTACTACCATTTAGCCTGTTTGAGTAGTGGTCTTTTGTCTCTGTTTTTCAAGAATATAGAGTAGTTCAGTTTGGTTTGAGGGTGTCTGAGTGTTGGTTTTGTAAGAAAGAGTGTTATTGCTTTGTCTCTTTAATATATTTTGTTTAGACCAGTGGATGATGAAAGGGAAACCCCTGTATTTGTGTGTTCTTAATAGTGAAATTCCTGGTTTCGATTAGCTGATCATGAATTTAAGTGAGTCTTCAAAAAAAGCAAATGTTGAGTCAATGAATGTTACTCATAATATCTCAGAAGGAAGTATGAACAAATCAAAATCATCTAGAAAAAAGCAGGCCTTGATTGAGATAACAAGCAGCTGTAGGATCCTTAAGGCATCCACAGAAAGCCTCTTCATCTTTCGGAAATGACTTTGGCAACGGATGATCAGGAGTAACACCGACCTGTTCGAAAACCAGCAACAAGTCGAGAATAAAAAAGCAGAATGTAAGAACATGTATGTAGTATAGTGTATACACAGAAGGTGTCACTACAGGACATCAAAATATGCGCAAGAAAGTAGTTTCAGACCTTGTCTATATCCGTGTGAGCTGGTGTTTCATACCGAGCAACTGTTACTGCCAAGCCCGAACCATCAGATAGCTGAAAAACTGACTGTATCTTTCTGCAAAATGTGCAAAAAGAGTCTCAAGAAAGTTACAAAACTTTAGCCTTTGAGGAGGAGAAGAATCAAAATCACGCCTTACCCTTTTCCGTAAGTTGGTTCACCATAAACGAGAGCACGTTTGTTATCTTTCAAGGCGCCTGCTAATATCTCGCTGGCACTAGCAGTGCCTTTGTTAACCTGAAAAAGAGAGAGACTATGTGAGAGCTAATTATTCTATGGCATTTACATCAAGGAGATAGATTGATTTGAAGAAAGGAAAGAAGGAAGCCTATACGAGAACAGCAAGAGGCTCAGAGGTTGCTATAGCATTGCTTCCATCAGTATCATATATATCTCTAACACCTCGACTATCACAAATATACACAATCACTCCTTTATTTAACCTGTGGATAGCAAAGTTGCAGCTTCTGTTATGAGAACTGTGGATCTTAAAATTTTAGGACTCTATAGATGAACTGTTTATGTGGTTTTACCAAAATTTAGCAATTTCAATTCCTTCTGGAAAAGAACCGCCACTGCAGCAAAAAAAATTTCAAGTGTTCAAGAATAGGCAGCAGAAACAAAGAAAGGAGTTTCTGTTTTTTCTAAACTTATCACCTATTGTCTCGAAGATCCAAAACGAAGGCATTTACATTATTGCCTCTCAAGGTCTCAATTGCTTCTTTGACCGCACCTACAAAACCGTTTTCGAAGTTGACAGATAGTAAACCCAAAAGTAGAGAGATTAGTAAGAAGGAATCAGTAACATCCAAAAGAATGCATACCAGAAGCATTTTGATTGAATGTTGTTAGTTTGATATACCCAATCTTAGGGGAATTACTCCCAGAACCAGGAATTTCACATAATCTTGACTTCACTGGATTCACAGAAACCCGCTCTCTCCTGCAATAACAATTATCGAAGCGACTTAATGAACGTGATAACGAGGATAAATGTAAGAAATGTAGGGATGGGAAAAATTACGTCAAAGATAAGAATCTCGTTTCAGGTCCACTGCGAATCGCTAGCTCTACTGTGCTTCCTTCAGGTCCCCTGCATTTTAACCAAAGCATTATCCCAAATGTGAAAAAGCTTCCTCATTTCTTAACTCAGAATCAATATCTTATCACAATCCATTTCTCAAAGCTAACTGAAGGATGAAAGTGGAAATGTGGCTCACTGCAACATCTGTGCAGCATCATATATAGTCAGAGTTTCTGTAGTTGTATTATCAATTCCTAAGATAACATCGCCCGGTGAAACTCCCGCCCTATTTGCAGGACCTCCTGGAGCAGCTGATATAACAACAAGCCCAGCCGGTGATCCTTCTGATGCAGCGGGGTAACCTATCGACAGCCCAACACCCGTGACCGCCCCTTGAGTTCCGGACTACCTTCAACCAAAACATTTACAACATCGTAAAATACAATATATTAGCTAGACTCAGAACAGAGGTTTTTCAGGAATTCTTACCCGCAAACTTTGAAACTTTCCAGGCTCCAAGAATCGAGTGAAAGGATCATCTAGTGTTGCAATCATTTTTTTAATAGCCATGTCTAAACACAAACAAACACCAAAATCAGAAGCAGGTCGTACTAAGTTTGTAAAAGTTTAAAATCTTTGTTCTATATTCACACATACATGTCTCTTCTCTAGTGTTCATAGGCTCATTTCGTAAAGCAGTCTCTCTGTAACGAAACCAGCTTTGTCCATTGAAGGTTTTATCAATATAAGCACGATCAATTGTTCTCCAAGCCTCTAAGAAGAGAAGATTCTCCTCACTAAGACCCCCTATAGATACAAATAAAATCAAATTGCAATGCCTAAATATGAGATGGTTCCTCAATATGTAAAAACTTACATGATGGTGAATCAGTGGTAACAACAGAAATGGAGGAGACAAGCAGAACAGAAACTAGCCGAACTAATGCGACGGAGACATTCTTTCTGAAATTGACTGAAGATTTCATCATAACCTTCCCAGAGAATTTCCTATGATCATTTCTTTCGAGAAGACACAAATATCTGTCAGAGACGAAGACGAGTCCTGGGTTTGCATTGCTTCTTGGTTTGTCACTTCGATTTCGAGCGTATCTAAAGTTGCTAGCTTTCAAAATCTTTGAAGGTTGACATACCCAAAATTTCACCTGCAAAGCTTGAAAATCTCTATTACAGCTAAATAGACACAAAACTGAAACAAAAAATTGTGGCTTCCATGGAAATTTCAAGAGAGAAACCAACAAAGGAGTGAACTTTGCGCAAGAAAAGGTACCTGGATTGAGAAATTAGGGCTTATATAATTAGGCTTAGTAAAAATTGGGGATAATGAAGAGCTCGCAAGGACCTCCATTGAAAAGAGCTTCCCCGGGAAATTCCAACTCTGTTTTTCTTATCGGCAAAATGATTAATATGATTCGACAAATTGTCACTTTCTAGTTTCTACAATAAACTAAGAAAAAAACCTATATTGGCTATTTTAAAAAAATAAAAGATATAACTCTTCTTTTGTTGAAAAAAAAGATTTAACTCTTCTACTATTATTCAAGGAAAGGTTTCTACACATTTACAACTTTTATACAAAAAAAAGACTTACTATAAGCTTAGTCCCATAAAGTTAGTAGAGAAAGACTATACAATGTTGACACTTAACATAATCCTTTACAATTGCTCTGTCTCTGACGCGAGAAGGCCTAACTCCTCTATAAGCTTATCCACATGCTCACCATTTGTGTTGCTGCTCTCTAGTGTTGTTTCATCTCCAAAAACTGGGCTTTCTGCTAAATATTCTTCAAAGAGATCACAGTTACTCATCAGTTCATCAATGTCGAGGTCTTGAGGTATTCCGTCAAGCTGATTCGGTACTGAACCACCGTCAAGGAATGGGCTCGGAGAGACGATTGCCTCTGAAATATCCTTCTCTGTATCCATGTAGTTTTCTATAGGGGAGTCATTGATGCTCTCTTGTGTCAGTTGTGGCATCCCAGAAATCGTTGGCAATACGGTATCAGGTAAGGAAGTTGAAGCAGAGGGTAAGTAGGATAAAGGCTGACTCGATACTACGGGTGCATATGCCTGTGATTGTCCTGAAGTTGTGGGCAGTAGTACCTCTTGAAGAGTGCCTCCAGAAACCCGGTTTGGCGACGAGAACCCGTCAAGAAACGGGAACTTATCATCTGTTTTCATCATGTTCCAGATCATTGACTTTGTCGAATCGCTTCTAAGAGGCTTATACTTAACTATTTGTCCATCTAATGCATCCGAGCTATGGCTATCGCTGTGGCTATGATTCTCGTCAGCAGCAGCAGCAATAGTATCGTCTCTGAGTCTGCGCTTCTTATTAGCCTCGGTCACATGCAGATTACTATCGGTCTGCTTCTGTATAAACTGAGAGAGGAAAGTGGGATTCTGGACAGCTTTAGCAAGGAAAGACATGATCTGCTGTTGCCTCTGCTCCATAGCCTGAAGGCTTTTTACCATAGACTGAAGTTTGTTGTCTGTTGATTGTTGCTGCTGGCGTAGCTTAACGAGCTCCTGCATCAGCACGTTCTTGTCTCGTTTAAGCTGTTCAACCTCTTCCTCGAGCCCAAACTTCCCAACCTCAACACATGAGGATAACACAGCCATTGAGCCTTGACCCTGAGATAACTGATGGGATTGTGGATTACTACCACCATGTCCCTGAGCAGATTTTCTCCGGCTTATCGTCTTCAAAAGATGTTTTGAACCTCTTAAGAAACCTTCATTTGCAAATTCCCACCGATCAGGATCCACTTTCCTGAAACCCTGTTCATCAAATTGGCTAGAATCAAAAACATAACGTAAATTGAGATCACATGAATCACTAGAGTATCTAATTTTCTAAGACTATTGTTCTCCGTTTACTGAATCTTATCAGAGAAAACAAATGGCAATAACTCGATTGTGGCGGAATCAAGGGAAGGGTTTTGAGAAGATGTTACTTACATAGGTATTCAACTGGCGAACGAAGCTGGAGAAATTGTTATGTTTGAAGTATTTTGGAAGAAGGGAACGGGAAAACTCCGGCGGATCCCAGACAACGAAACTATTGTTCGCCGGACTCCACGAAACAATCGCGTCCGTCGACGGATCTTCCACCATGTCATACGTCTTGCTAAGGAAAGGAGGCGGTAAAGCGTTCGCGCTAAGCAACGTCGCTGGATGAGGATTCCGCAGCGGCGCCGTCACAGCCTCGCCGCTCTTTGATTCTCCGCCGGTAACACCATCCATCTCGTACGTATAGAGACAGAGAGAGAAAAAAATGGAGCGAGAAAGGAAAAAAGGGTGAAAATGACTTTTAATTTACAATACTACCCTTTTATTTTGGGCTCTGTGATAGAGCGACAGGATACGTGTCATTATCATTTAGTGGGCTTTTTATGTTTGTTTGTTTTTTTATATTATTGTGTGTGTGGGTCAAAAAAGTTACGTTTATAAGGAAATGGGCCTTAGCTATGATTGAAATAGAAGGTGGTTGAACACAAGACTCTATGCTTACTCGATTAGTATGCGGTTAAACATAAAATGAGATGATTATGAAACCGATTTTTAAAATAATAAATAATATTTCTTCTTCGAAATTTTCAGAAATGATTTTTTTATACCGTTTAAAATTGATTCCTATATGTACTACAAACTGTTTGGAATAAAGGAATGCAAAATGTTTGGTTTGAAGGAGATAATCAAGAGCTGACACGTATAATCAATCACCGGTAAGATAGTATAGAAATAGGGAGCTTCATATTAGACCTCCGACATTGGATAAGTAAATTGCTATTATGCTTTTTAGAGCATATTAATAGAGACAAAAACAAAATAGCTGATATCTTGTCAAAAAAAGTCTATGATATACATTGTCTGTATGCTATTTTCTATTCTCCTCCGCTTTGGATGATATTTTATTTGTATTTCCCATTTACAATTTAATATAATATAGTCAGATATTAAAAAAAAATTTGATTCAGTAAAGCAAAAAACCAAAAATACAAAAAGGTTCAAAAGTAAAGTGTGATGAAGAATAAAAACTAAGCGACAAAAATGGAAATGCCTTCTGTTCTTTAATTCTTTTATTGACATTCTGAAGACTCAGTTTTGTGGCGATTGTTGTGGTCTAGTAAAGGATTGGTACGTTGTTCAAATGGTTTAGAGATAACATCCATTACTGCTTGTCAATCCGATGTTATCATTATATCCGGCAAACATAAATAAACTATGCATACGCCTTATAATAAATCTAAAAATTCAAATGTTTAATTTTCGAAATTATATATTTTGGTTTCATTTATAAAAAAATTTATAATTTAATCATCTTTTATCAACTATAACCAAAAATAAAACAATCATTTTTCTATTTTTTATTTTTTTAACCGCTATCTTATTAACATCTTCTCTAACAAAAAAATTTTCCGTAATAACTGATTGGTTCTCTTGCTAACATCCGCAAACACAATATTTACAAGTGATAGTAGTTGTTGACGTTTGAAAACAATCATAGAAACGTTGTCTACTGCTTTATATCGCTCCAAATCACTCAAAATCAAAAGTTTTTTTTTTAGTGTTTGCGGTTATAGATAGTTATAGGTGGGTTATCAAATTTGTTTTTTAAAAGACCAAATTCATTTAAAATCAGAATACATATAATAATTTAAAAATTAAGATTTAAATATTATAATAACGAAATATATAAACAAATTTGATATTTTCTTATTAATACTTATTAACCATCTATCATAATTTTATATTTATAAGATCTCTAAACTAACAACTAAAATTTTCTAAATCTAACATTACTTTCTACAAAAGAAACAATTTCTTCACTAAAATCAATTTTTATACAAGCAAAAAAAATATATATATTATACATATTATTTTTATATAGTTTTATTTTTAATTATGTTGAACTAATTATTTTTATATTTTATTGTAATAATATAATTTTTGATTTTTTATAAAATATAATATATTTATATTTTTAATTTATTTAGTTAAATAATCATAACGTAAATGTATTCGTTTTCAACCATTATGCCAATAGTATGAATCCTTTAATATCCTTTAATATTGTTTATAACCATAATAGCGTATTTGAGTAAACTCACAATTTACTCATCCGCATCCGCACCGCTGATTATGCTCAACTTCATAACCGCTAAAAGGCTTTGACATGAAAGCGGAGGACCCAATAAGGCCCATTAGACTAATAATTCTTTGGCGGGAAAGCAGAGGAAGGAGAAGAGAGGGAAAGAGAGAGAGAGATGAGCTCGTCGCCGGCGATTGAACCAGACGCGCCAGACCTCGTTTGCCAGCTCGATAATGTTCAAGGCATGGTCGATGCCCTCAGTTGCGTACGATGGAAACGCCACCAGGTCTTTCTCCACCTCTCCCCGAAAAAAACCCATCTAGGGTTTTTCATTTTATCGATCTTCACTGATTTTCTGAGAAAAAATTGAAATGATTCTGGGAAAAATTATCCTTCTCCAGGATGCTTTAGTCGAGTTATCCGAACACGGAATAGTCTTGATCGTGGAGGAATCAGGCTGTCTTCAAGCCAAGGTTTATCTTCAACGCGAGGTATCGATTTTCTGAGATTTCTTTTAAAAAATTTCCATCATTCCCTCAAATTCGATTGTGGAATCAAAAACGTGTATGATGTTTTTATGTGAGAAGCTATTCACGAAATACGAGTATGGATCTGAAGGGAGACCCAGATTTGGGATTAGCTTAGGGCTTCTTGTGGATTGCTTGAACACATTCTCATCCCCTGGACATTCAAATACCATAGAAATCAAATATCCAGGCCCTGATATGGAGCTTCTTCTCAAGTATGAACAATCATCCTCTGCGTATTTGTTTTCTTTTCTTATGCATTGTAAATTTTCATGCTTTGTTTCGTTGCAAGCTTTGGGAATATTAAATACTGATCAAAACCAGTGATTCCAATTGCGGAAATACGAGTAATCTAGCTGATGATGTCTGTGCTTTATTAGATCTGTTGATACCCTAAACTCATGTATCTACTCTGAGATAAGAACAAGAATCCCAGAGACCAGCGCATGGGACTATAACTTTGAGCAGGCAGGAACCGTGCCACTTACTTTTACCGTGAAGGTAACATACTCTATAGTAAAACTATATCATTGCTTTTTCGATACTCTATAGTCAGAGCTTTCTCAAAAGTTTTTGCTAAAATGTATCAGTCATCGGCGCTGAAAGAAGCAATAGATGATCTTGAGTGGCCTGGATCAAGCGTACAGATCAGCCTTAAAAACTCTCCCCCTTGTGTTACCTTTAGAGGAGAAGGACACGGAGACCTACAGGTTTTGTTTCTCACTTGTTAATTTCTTGGTGATGTATCGTCTTTCTGTGAAAGAATCACTATTCGATGAAATCCTCTTGTGCAGATAGACTTCATGTATTATGCCAACACAGATCTTCTCCTTGCCTTTCACTGTGATACCGATGTCTCCTACGGGTAACCATTATGAACTCATTCATTCTATAACGTTAGTTCTTAAAATTTTTACAGACTACGCGATTGGCCAAAAGAAGTGTTATGGCTGAAACAATTTAGTTTACACACTCATAGGGCTGGTTGACTGATCAAGAATAGTTACCAGACGCATTTGCTAACGATCTTGTTTGTTTCCTAGGTACAAATACAAGTTTTTGAAGGCAACAACCGCAAATATTCCAGGAAACGTCGTGAGAGAGAACAGGGGAAGCAAACTGACAATAGGAAGACTTGGAATGTTGAAAGTTCAGCACTTGGTTTCGGTTGCGAAAGCATTAGCTCCACAAGTGGAATCTGCAGGGTATCAGCCGCCGAGTCGCATTGCTTATATAGAGTTCTTTGTGAAGCCTGAAGAACCTGCTGATTGATTGATCTTTTCCTTTTGTTAATTTCTGTTTGTAATGCTTGTTTCTTTCTTCTCGGTCTCTCAATAGTATCAGAGAACAAGGTTTCTTAAAGAGACTTTGGAAAGAAAAATGTCTTGCGGTTGTGTTATAAAGCTCAACGACGACATCGTTCGGTAAAACATTTTTTTCAATGTAATAAAATTAATTAATTAGGTTACCTAATTATGTTCCGTGTAAAATACGGCAATTATTTTGACAAAAGGTATATAATAATACAAAAGAAGAGTTGCACACTGAGGTGATATAGCAAAAAGTAGAGGTAAACTTATGAAAACAAACATTTTATATATATTTTGACTCTTACAAATAATAATAATTTTTACATGATGCAATATGACAACATAGTAATTTGCTGTAAATCCACTTTAGATAAATCATTAGCAGTCTGAAGCTTAGGAATCTTGAGCTTCATCAATCCTAAATCTATTTTGTACATTTTTTAAACACTGAAAAGAACAAATTGTCGATCCATCGAAATTCAAAGTAAATGGTAATTGACTGCGAGAATAACACGAGTCACAAACTGGTCGATTCATACGATTATTAGGAACCACCGTAATTTCGGACGTTAGATTGACACCACTCGGTTTAATCCATATGAAGTCCCCAAGCGTACATTTGATATGAAAAGTGATGCCACATTGATCACATGAATAGAACCATTTTTCATGGTCCAGATCTTCCTCACATATATCGCACCAGTACTGTTCTCTCGTTTTTTCTCCGTAACATAGAGAAAGAAAATGATCTTTATCACTTTTGTGTTTAACCATCTTTGGCAAAGTATAACATTTCATGTCTAAAACAAATCCACACTCCTCACAACTCAGAACCACAGGTGCCTTATCTCCACAAGCATTACAAATTTTGTCTTCTGTTGAGTGACTGATGTATAATGAATGATGAGAATGGCTTTCATGAACAAAAGGCTCAGAAATGGAACCGCATCGCACATCAAGGTTGACACCACTCTCATTTATACTTTTGTATACTAAACCTTGAAAATAGTTTTGGCAAACACTGCAGAAAGATATTCATCATTTCGTGAGGTTAAAGTCATCGGCATCTTGTAGAAAGAATCTACTTTCTCTTTTGGAAGATAAGCACATTTCTGATGAATGATGAAGTCATCACACTCCATGCAATCGTAGAATGGGCTAGAAAATATAGGATATGTGCATGTGTTGCACCATCTGTATTGATCATTAGCATCACTCTCTTCTTTGAGCTTCAAAGTATGTTTCTCGTGACTGAAATATTTTATTACTCCTTCTTCAATCTCCTCGTATGATTTAGAGTTGATAGTATCTTCTAATATGCTTTCAAGCTCAAACCCATCCCAAATCCCAAACCTTGTGGCACATCTCATATGAATTGCAAAATCAGGACATTTCGAACAAGAATAAGCTCCACATGTCCACTTTATATCTTTCTGACACACTAAACATTTCCAATCTCCGACAGTAAAGCAATAATTGTAACACAAACGATGAACATGACGATTTGTTTTTATGATGCGTGGTATGTCTATACAATTTCTATGGACCATGAAATTGCACTGAAGACATACATAAGGATTTGGATCATCGTCCACTCCACAAGCATTACAAACAAAAGTTCGTTGCGGCAAAAGAGTGAGTGAATGTTCATGAGCTTTGGGGTGGTCAAGAGTGAAAGGAGGTGGCTTCTTTGCACAATCAACGTCTACGCTGAAATTGCAAATATAACAATGATAAAACACTATATGAAGCTTGCCTCCGCAGAAACAACATTTTCCATCGCTGTAATCTGGAACACGCGTGAGACGCTTGAGAGAGTGTTTTGGATGACAAGAGTAGTTGAGCTCTGGTGTAGATTCAGCGCAATCTTTATGAAAACTCAAATCACATATGTTGCATGCGTAAGGGAAACGATCATCAAGCATATCACATATATGACAAGTAAACATAACCAATCTAGGAACAAGGGATAAACGATGCGCGTGTGTATTTGGAGCTTCAATCGTTATCGTAACTTTTTTTCTTGCACATATCAAATCGATTGCAAAATCACATTTTGAACAATAGTAACACATTTTTTGCAAGTTACCTCTGCAAATCTTGCATTCTCCATGGATATCTTCAGTTACTCCAAATACCTTTAGTTTTAAAAGATGTTGTGGATGATAGTGGTTGTAAATATCTTGACTAGAATGAGCGCACTCCGTATGAAAGAAAAGTCCAGAAAGAAAGCAACGATAACCATAACTATAGTAGTTTACACCGAGATTACATGCAGCACATTTTAGCCCGCGTGTTTGATATAAAGCATAAAGTTTCGAAAGTATTTCCATCAAAAGAAATTTGATAAAGAAAGTGATGAAATAAATATATATTTTTACTATAGTACTTCCAATATTCTTATTATGTTTTGGTTTCACTTAATGAGGAGAGCTTTTCTTATATATAGTATAATATAAAATCACTATATAATGTTATTCTTTGTTAAAATGAAAAGAATACTCATAGAATTATATATGCTTATCTTCATATTGATGATAATGCAAACTCAACGAATAAATTCTTCTAACTTAACTTTCGTAACCATTTAAAGCCAAGTACATCAGGTAAACTTAAGAATATTTATACATCAAAGTTATTCTTTGTTTAATTAAGAAGACATTCCAATTTCAAAATGGGTTTCTAACTTACGGAAACAATATCAGTTTAAACAATAACACTAACAAAAAAAAGTTTAGGCCAATTAAGAAAAAACAATAATAACATTAAATATCGAATTTGTCCCATTTTGCCAAAAATAATCCCCAAAGACACTATTAAACAGAAAACCCCTCAACTTTGAGTTGGTCAAATCATATATATATATATATATATATATATATATATATACTACATATATATATATATATATATATATATATATATATATCCAACATTAGTCAACTTGAACATAGTTTAATGTTGGCTAACGTTAGATTAATATGGTTTGTCCAGTTAATGATTTTTATAATACTCGAATTTGAATTCGTTTCACATCTGATTCTTCTTCTTAATTAAATTTTTAACACCCTAGGTTAATTAAAAGTCCAAGTTCAAATATGCTTCTTCTGAAGCATAGATATCCTAATATTATTAAATATTTTCTTAGTTCACGTTATATTTAATGTTAAAATTATGATACTTTAATAGTTAGTAGAATTATTAATTTATTTATGACAAATTTCTTAAAATTGTATAAAAATTCAAAGCAAGCTTCAAAATAAAAAAATTATAGAAAAAAAGTTAAATAATAAATATTTTTTTACTGAATGTTGTAAACATAAATTCGCAACAAATATTTTTCTCTAAAATATCACTAATTATTAAATGGAAAAATATATATATTAATCATTTTTATGATATAAAAAATTATATATTTATATAACACTTTTGAAAGTGTTGAAAGTATATTACTGACAATAGAGAGAGGAGGACTGTTTGAAAGTATAACACTTTTGGTTTCGATTGCAAAAGCTTTAATCCCCACAAGTAGATGTCTCGTCGTTTAATGTTATAGAGCTGAACGTGGGACATGCATGCCGTTACATCGTGTCGGTGGAATGGTGAAAAATAAAACATCCGGTTTAATTTAGGGGTTTTGAACCCGACGTGAATCGAACACGCAACCTTCTGATCTGGAGTCAGACGCGCTACCATTGCGCCACGGATCCGGATGACTAACCCTTGTATTTCATTGTTATAATTTATTTCGTTAAAGTTAAATATAAATTTGCTATTTTATGATATAGTATATATTATACTCTTTGCGAATATATAATCTTAATAATAATAATAAAATATTCTCCACTATAATTTGATCGCTGTGAGATGGTTGATGTTGGTTGGATCAAATTAATAAATTTGTAAATAAAAATTTCAAAATGTTCTACGCTTGACACGTGGTGCTAAACCTAACGTCCAAGTAGCTTTCTCATTATTTCAAAGGTGGTTGGTGTTTTTCTCATGATTACTATATATCACACTCAAAAGACAAAATAAATTACGCAAGGCAAAACCAAAAAAATGTTCCAATAAAATTTTAGTAAACCATATGATTAATTAGTATTACTTTTTTCCTGAGAAAATGATTACGTTAAAGAGTTTGGCTAATGATTTTATAGTAAAGTTAGCTTGTGTGTTCTCTTTTATCATATCTCGTAAAGAAAATTAACAATAATGTTAACATGATATCATATATCACCACCATTATTGGGAAAACTATATATTATATAGAATGCATTATTATAGAACAATAATCAATATATCGACAAGAACTCACACATACATATACGCATATGTCGTGTATGTGCGCCTAGTGTAGGCGTTGTATAGTGGGGACGTGTTACCAATTATATTGACATTTAATGATGGTGTTGACTCTTGGATGAACCAAATCATGATATAAACATACATTAATGCTCCTTATATACATATATATATATGTCTATGTCGCACACGCACACCCACACATATAGACGGTGGAAAATTATCGAATGATATGCTCATCATTTGTGTATAATATTATTATTATACGTATATCATTTTCATTTTTCTATGTATCTATACATAAACCTAAAATACATGTAATGACAAAACCTCCTAATATGCATATAAGCAAACTATCACTTACGAGGTATCGAGACCTGAAAGTGGTTTCTCCTCTTTGATTAATTTGTAAAAACAAAATATTAATAAAATATTTCCAAGTTGCCCCAATTTGATAATCTAATCCTATATATATTCTTTGTCGGGTTGATAAACTGAATTTTAAAGATATAAAATTTTATTCTTCATGAAATTATAAAACAAATCATTCCTTTAGAATCTTGACAACCAATAAAAGGACTAAATTAGTCACTAGAAAATTTTATTGAAGCTCAATCCATGAACGTATCTTTTTTTTTTGCTATTACGATAAATAAAATTCTATATTATTTTTTCTTCTTTGTAACTATAATCTTCTATGTTATGTACACGAGGATGCTTAATTCGTAAACCGGATTATATTTTTTAGTGGTAATTACATACTTCTGTATGTGTTTGTTCTAAGTTTCCTAAAGCATTTTTGTGATTGGTTTGTTGACAAATAAATATTTTTCTTATCATTTTCAAAAAAAAGTAATTAAGATTGCTTATGTCTTTGTGATATATTTTCAGTTTCGAGAATTTCCATTTCCATTATGTCTCGTTGTATTACATCTCATGTTCGTTCTCTGTAAGATTTTTAATAAAATTAAACTGAGATTAGTAATTTTATTTTGAATTCTTTTATGGATCAATACTTCTGTCTTTAATTCTTGTTGTCCACCTTATTTGATACTATATATACATTTCACTCGATTAGAGTTAGATTTTTACAGAGCTTTGATTTAAAAAAATTGAGAGATTTGTTACTATATATATACTATAGTAGTTGAAGTACTCTATGATGATTAACGAAGTAACTACATTAGTTAAAAATTAACCATAGTCAACGAAATTGATGTTAATTGATGGATAATACTAATAGTACAATAACTTTAATAATAATAATCATGACTTACGAGCCTCTTCACATAAACTTATGAAAGTTGTGCTCATTGCAGTCAAACTGTAGCAATCGAAGCTAACTTCAAGTCATCATTTAAATTTCTAATAACATTTCTGGTAGCTAGTTAATTCGGACTGTCCAAATTTTTTATATACAAATGATTGATTGCTTACAATAAAAAAGATTCTTTCTAACAATTTTTGTATAAAGTTCTACAATATAAAATGTAAAATATTGAAAAAAATATATAAACTGTTATATTAAAATTAGAAGCAATATATCATATTAGCTTAGTTTAAATTACAGATTTTACCGTATTGTCTGTAGTGATTATTTTAACCTCAATAAAAGAAGTAGTTATATTGCTTTAAACCATTTAGTTTTATATTTAATAAGAGTCACGATCGTAATAGGGGAGAAATGCAAATTAAAGGAGACATGACTTGTGTTCCCAATCTACAAAGACATCAAGAGAGTTGTTGTCTTATTATTCACAAATTATTAAACTGAAACATCAAAATTATTATTTAAAGAAAACAACTACTAATCAACATTAGTACCAACTTTTTATGCATTATTCTGATGCCTAGCTTATTATACACACCCAACAAAAGAAAAATCTACATTTTTATTCCTATTCGCCAACCTTAAATTATGCGTATAAGGAGAAAACAAAAGGACGTGACTTAATATGATTTAATATACGTTTGTCCCCTATGTTTATATATTATTATCTGTTAACATATATCTCACTAAGAGATCCAGCCACATAACATAAGAGAGAAACAGAACAAAGTATTTTTTTTACCAAAGGAGAAGGAATTGAAGTAGGAAGCAATAGAAAAGATAATAATTCAGAAAATAATAATAGATTCTATATTAAGCAAAATGGGTTGGAATACGCTTTGATCGAATTACCCCTTTTTCAAAAATTTGTGTAAAACGTTATATTTTTTTAATGTAGACAACAAATTTTAGTCAATGATCATTTCTATCATATAACTGTAATTATTATTATTTAACATTTTAAATACTACCATACCCGTCTAAAAATACTAAATAAAAAACATTAAAATTTTATATAACTGATAAAATAACATACTAAATTTTATCTGAATTCTTAAATTTTTGTTATTTTTATAAAATATATATATTCAACCAAAAACTAGATAAAAATATTAAAAAGTTGTATAACCCATAAAATCATATGATTTATTTTTCCGTTATATTTTTTTGTTAAATATCAATATATTCATTTAAAACTACTAAATTAAAATATTAAAAATATACAACAAAATCAAAAATTTCCGTTATGTTTATCATTTGCCCAAGTTACTCAACAAATTGTCATTTGTTTGATTAAATTTATCGTTTTCACCATTTACAAAATTATCTTTAAAAAAACAATTAAGATGCAGTTTCTATTACCAAAACTGTACGCGTTTTTAAATATTTAGTGTACTCATCGTCATTTGGACAACTAATTACTTCTACTATTTGATTGCTCACAAAAATCAGAAGATTTGCCTTATAGAGAGAAAGCAGAAGAGAATCTTCCAAAAACATTAAATCTACGCTTAAAAATTACAGAGAAACAACAAATAAAGCATAGGAAAGCAAAGTGCAAAAACAAAAATAAAAAGTGTTTCTTTATTTAATAAGAAACAAATAGACTTTTTTTAAGAACAGTGAAGAAAGAAGTAGCAGAACAAAGAGAAATGGAGAAAAGAATCTTTTAAGGCATTCTCTCTCTCTCTTTCTCGCAGACTCGCACTCACACTCACACTCACTACCATTACTCCAAAAAAGTGAGCTTTTTTTTTTCTTCCTTTCATGACCATCTTCTTTGCATCTAATGGGTTTCTTGTTGCTTTTTCTTCCTCTTCTGTAACTGAAGAATCTGATGAACTTTCACTAACCAAAACTTTTGTTTTCTCCTTTTCCTCGAGCTTTGTGTTCTGATCTTGTTTGTATCAGTGTAAGCTCTAGCTTAGCTTTGTTAAAAAATAAAATTTATGATTACAGTTCATGATTTCTCACAACTTGAAATCATACTTATGGCGCATTTTGATTTTTTTTCTTTTGCTATAAGAATTTGACCCATTTTTTCTTGTTCCGGTATGGTTTTTTTTTGTGCATATAAGCTCTTAGAGGTTTTGTGAAATTTGTTCTTTTGATTTCAGATATAACCTCACTGTTGTCTCTTTCTGCTCATTACGCGTCTTCTGTCTCAGAGAATCTTTTTAGAAATTTGGGGTTTAAGTCCGAGATCTGTTGATGCTGTTCGTTTAGAGTTTCGATTCCATTTTGTGTTTCTGCTACCGTTTTTGGCTTAAAACTAAATCTTTGATCTTGATGCTCTGTTCCTCAGATTTTGTTTCTCTTAATGTTTGATATTAATGATCTTTGATCAAAGATTTGGTCTTTGATGTGTTCTAGTATTAATCAGATGATTTAATGATCAAAGATTTGATTTTTCAAGTGGTCTTGTTTTAATAAGATGAATTAATGATCAGAGATTTGATCAGTGATTCGTTCTTTGTTTTAAACTGTTGCAGACATTGCACCTCATTCACCTGCTGTAGAGAGTTTATATAAACACAAGAGATATGGTATCAAGATCTTATTCCAACCTCTTGGATCTTGCTTCTGGTAATTTCCATTCGTTTTCCCGGGAAAAGAAGAGGTTTCCAAGAGTAGCAACCGTCACAGGTGTCTTATCTGAGCTAGATGATGATAACAACAGCAACAGTGTCTGCTCTGATGCTCCCTCTTCCGTCACGCAAGATCGAATCATCATCGTAGGAAACCAACTTCCTATTATATCCCATCGAAACTCGGCAGGTAAACTGAGTTTTAGTTGGGACAATGACTCGCTTCTCTTACAGCTTAAAGACGGTATGCGTGAAGACATGGAAGTTGTCTACATTGGTTGCCTTAAAGAACAAATCGATGCAGTCGAGCAAGACGATGTTTCTCAAAGATTGCTTGAGAATTTCAAATGCGTTCCTGCGTATATCCCACCTGAGATATTCACTAAGTACTATCATGGATTCTGTAAGCAACATCTATGGCCTTTGTTTCACTACATGCTTCCCTTGACCCCTGATCTTGGAGGTCGATTTGATCGTTCGTTATGGCAAGCTTACCTTTCCGTTAACAAGATCTTTGCGGATAAAGTGATGGAAGTGATTAGTCCTGATGATGATTTTGTCTGGGTTCACGATTATCATTTAATGGTTTTGCCTACATTCTTGAGGAAAAGGTTTAATAGAGTAAAGCTCGGGTTTTTCCTTCATAGCCCGTTCCCTTCTTCCGAGATTTACCGTACTCTTCCAGTGCGAAACGAGCTCTTACGCGCACTCCTCAATGCGGATTTGATCGGGTTTCATACTTTTGACTATGCAAGACACTTCCTTTCTTGCTGTAGCAGGATGCTTGGTTTATCCTATCAGTCCAAACGTGGAACTATAGGGCTCGAGTATTATGGCCGAACGGTTAGTATCAAGATTCTTCCTGTTGGGATACATACCAGCCAACTTCAGTCAATTCTAAACCTCCCAGAGACTCAGACCAAAGTTGCTGAGCTAAGAGATCAGTTCTTGGATCAAAAGGTTCTTCTCGGTGTTGATGACATGGACATTTTTAAAGGAATCAGCCTCAAACTCTTGGCAATGGAACAACTTCTCCAACAGCACCCTGAGAAGAGAGGTAGAGTTGTGCTTGTCCAGATCGCAAACCCTGCAAGAGGCCGTGGGAAAGACGTTCAAGAGGTTCAATCTGAAACCGAAGCCACGGTTAAAAGGATCAACGAAATTTTTGGAAGGCCGGGTTACCAACCTGTTGTTCTGATTGATAAACCGCTTCAATTCTTTGAGAGGATAGCTTACTATGTGATTGCAGAATGTTGTCTTGTAACAGCTGTAAGAGATGGTATGAATCTTATACCTTATGAGTACATTATCTGCAGACAAGGCAATCCGAAACTCAACGAGACTATAGGCATTGACCCTTCTGCTGCAAAGAAGAGTATGCTTGTTGTCTCTGAGTTTATCGGATGTTCTCCATCCTTAAGCGGCGCCATTAGAGTGAATCCGTGGAACATCGATGCAGTGACTGAAGCAATGGACTATGCATTGATAGTTTCAGAAGCAGAGAAGCAGATGCGTCATGAGAAGCATCACAAATATGTGAGCACACATGATGTTGCATATTGGTCACGCAGCTTTATACAGGATCTTGAAAGGGCTTGTGGGGACCATGTGAGGAAGCGGTGTTGGGGGATAGGTTTTGGATTAGGCTTTCGAGTTGTAGCGCTTGATCCGAGTTTTAAAAAGCTTTCAATTGAGCACATTGTCTCTGCTTACAAGAGGACCAAGAACCGAGCCATTCTTTTGGATTATGATGGCACAATGGTGCAGCCAGGGTCCATTAGGACAACACCGAGCCGTGACACAATCAAAACCTTGAACAAGCTGTCAAGTGATCCCAAGAATATCGTGTATCTCGTCAGCGGGAAAGACAGAAACACGTTAATCGAATGGTTTGCTTCATGTGATGAACTCGGTTTGGCCGCAGAGCACGGGTATTTTATAAGGTAA
Organism: Schrenkiella parvula; assembly: GCA_000218505.1. Lineage (NCBI taxonomy): Eukaryota > Viridiplantae > Streptophyta > Magnoliopsida > Brassicales > Brassicaceae > Schrenkiella > Schrenkiella parvula. The sequence continues at coordinate 8,673,120 of CM001193.1, read as the reverse complement.
CACTTGGTTTCATTTCTTCTTAAATCTCAACAATTAAAAAAAAAACATACTTTTGGATATGAAGTAAAGATTTTATTTTCATCTCTTCTTGAATGTCATCAAGATTACTCAAAAAATCAATCTTTGGGATATAAGTTACGATTTTTATTTGGGGGTTGCTTTCATATCTCCTTGAAGCACTAAGAGCACCTGAAAAAAAAAACAATCTTTTGGATAATAAAGTTATGGTTCTTGCACATGGGGCTGCTTTCATATCTTCTTGAGTCTAATTATTGAAAATCGATCTCTTGGATAATAAAGTTATGATTTTTTTGTTGATAATGGGGACAGACCAAATGATGGAACAGACTGGGAAACATCGAGTTTGGTGTCGACTTTTGACTGGAAACAAATAGCAGAGCCAGTGATGAGACTCTACACTGAGACTACAGATGGATCAACAATAGAGACTAAAGAGACTGCTCTCGTTTGGAATTACCAATTTGCAGATCCTGATTTCGGATCTTGTCAAGCCAAAGAGCTTATGGAACACCTCGAAAGCGTGCTCACGAACGATCCAGTCTCTGTCAAGACCGGACAACAACTCGTTGAAGTTAAACCACAGGTCAGTTAAAAAGAGTTTAGTTTTATCGTCTGTTTCCTCTTTTCAAAATCTCAAGTCTCTCAGGGTTCGTTGTTCTTTTTTTAGTTCTGATACCAAAAGTTTATTTTTGTTCCCGCAAATAATACAGGGCGTGAACAAAGGTCTTGTGGCAGAGAGGCTTTTAACAACGATGCAAGAAAAAGGGAAACTTTTGGATTTCATTCTCTGCGTTGGGGATGATCGGTCCGATGAGGATATGTTTGAGGTGATAATGGGTGCAAAAGATGGTCCAGCTTTATCTCCGGTGGCTGAGATATTCGCTTGCACGGTTGGACAAAAGCCGAGCAAAGCTAAATACTATTTAGACGATACGGCGGAGATAATCAGAATGCTTGAAGGTCTAGCCACCTCCACTGCAACTATCTCTGATCAAACTGCTTTGACAACGGCTGTTCCAACAAAATATATTTTCTAAGGATTTGTGAACGAAAGCTTAATGAGTTTGTTGTTGTGACTTGTGAATGGTTTTCAAATTTTAGGAAAGGCTATTTTTTTTCAGTGTTGGTTCCAAGTTTTTATAATGGACTAAGGTGAGCAAATCTTCTTGTGTCATACATATAAATGAGTGAACATAGAAATGAGATTACAACGTGTTTCTTTACACAACAAACAAACCAAATAGAAGAAATACAATACTATAAAAAGATACAAACATATAAATCAATAAATTTTGTTACAAAAATTTTAGAATATTAATCGAACGTTTTTGTGTATAAATTTTTTTTAAAACTATGAGTATACAGTATACGACTTGAACAAAATCCAGTTCTACCACGGGCCTGGTGACGATGTGGGCGACGTTAAGCTGCATATATTAAATATCAATACTCTGTTAATAGATATTTTAATTTGAGAAAATATATTGCGTTACCAGATATAAATATCATATATTAAAAAATAAATGTGGTGAATAAAAATCTTACTTTAAGAAACTTTTCCAGCAAGAATCACTTGTTTCATCATCAAGGAACTTCTCCCAGTCCTCTAGGACATCTGAACCGGATGAGTGTTGACCCGTACTGGGATGGTTCAAACCGGATGTTTCAGGAGAAACCAATATCGAACCAGAAGATCGGTATTCACGTAACCGATCACTACAGTGACCCGGAATCATACGGGCTCCGGTGTGATCGTTTACCTCAGTGGTAGTATTGGTATCCGGTTTTGCTGAATTCAGATTCTCCTGAGAAACCGTAACCAAACCAGGAAGCTGGTTATCTTTAAAACCATCCCAAATATCTTCAAACGATGGCATGAGATCTTCATTTCCACGTTGGTTTATGAAAACCTGTGGTTCAACAGCATTCAATCGTCCAGCCGCCGGCTCCGGTTTAGGATTCACTGAATTGGTATTGAAGTTATTGACAACCAGCTCCGGTTTAGGATTCAATGAATTGGTATTGAACCTATTGATGTTTGGTATGGCTTTAGGGGTTATGATTTGAAGCATTTTATGGATTAATTGAAGTTTGAGAAGATCTTCCAAAGCAGTATTGTTGTTGAAGAGGTTACTGTTACTAAATTGGCCGTTGTTAATAACCGCCGCGAGCATTTGAGAAACGTCGAGGATAGGGCTAAGATCGTTGGTTCTTGGCTCGTGTGTGATTGGATCAATCCCCATTTGCAACATCTTCTTCCTCATATGAGTGTTCCAATAGTTTTTGATTTCGTTATCGGTTCTTCCTGGAAGATGACTCGCAATCTTTGACCATCTACAAAATAAATTCGATTCAAACGTTACAACAATAACCAAAGATTAACATTTTGCATGGTTAGAGATCTTTAAGCTGAAGTTAAGACTAGTCTTGAAAACTGAATCCTATATTAGCAAAAAGATACTACAGTCAATGGTTCGATCCAAGAAAACTATAGAGTCATTAGGCCACATTTTTTTTTCTTAATGTACGTTTTCGTTTGTCTTTTATGTTATACATAATGTATATATATTTTTTTATAAATAAAACCACAAGGGAAAAAATTTTAAGCACTTTAATCAAAAATTATCTGTTTATTGTAAGCGCAAAAACTAAAGATAAAAGAAGATTTGCAATTTACAGAAATCTTTTATGAAAATTTAAAATATTTTATATTTCGAAAATGTGAAAAAAACATGTTAACAGAAACATATAAATTTCGTTTGAAATAATATAAAATTTAATCTTTTCATGCTAAATAGTTACATGAAATTTTTTATTAACAAAAAAAAACTCTTACTTGTTGCCAAGAAGGGCATGGAGTCTAACGATAGTACCCTCTTCTTCGTCGGAGAACTCGCCTCGCCGGATATCAGGCCGGAGATAATTCATCCACCGGAGCCGGCAGCTCTTGCCGCAGCGGTTAAGTCCAGCAAGCTTAGGAAGCGACCGCCAATTCCCATAACCGTTCTTATTTATATAAGCCGTGAGCTTATCGTCTTCTTCGGGCATCCACGGTCCTTTCTTCATGCCTTTGTCTTGATTGCAACACGGTGATCTTCCCATTTTGTTTATATATATCTTTTGATCAAGAACCCTAATTTCTTAAAGATTATTGAAGATATGGTATTCTTTCTTTCGTAGCTCTCTACGTCCTAGTTTGTATGTATATATATATACACATGTATGCACAGTAGCCATGACATAACTAAAGTAAAGTTGTATGCATTCGTCGGAATTTATGTAAATATTATTTTTAATAGTGTGGGACAAGTCTACAATATATGACTCATACAATGAATAAGTTAAATAACCAAAATAATTATAACAAAATCAAGATTAGGTAATGATAATATGATATGTGTCATGGCGTTCGCAGAGTAATTCGTGGGGGAATGATGTTCAAAGAAAGAATGTTTATATAAAAGAATAAGAACAATATGTATTTTATTAATGGACTTCGTTATTGTGTGTTAGATGTATAAAATATTTCCCCTAGCTGAATTTATAAGGAAATGCAGATATTTCCTAGCTGAATTTGTTAAGTACTTTTTTACTTGTAGATACAATACAAACTATAATATCATTTCATAGTCTAAACCCCAACTAATCTTATCGACATTAGATTATAACCCCACATTTCAAAATTAAATATGTGACGATTTTGAATATTACCCGTATATATGTTCCGTTATTTAGGTTAAAACCTATAGAGAAATTTTTTTCTGAAATGCATGATAATAGGTTAATTAAAATAGTTAACTACTTTTGTTGAATAGTATATACAAGTAATATTTAATTGGATTATGCTAAATCATTTTCTCATTGCAATCTTCATCAAAATTGGAATCTTGTATTTACCATTATGTGATTGCTTCCACCGCATGCAAAGAAGTCTCTACCTGCTTCGATGTCTCATGGTTGATCAAAGCCTACTCGTTCTCTTCTTCTTCCTCCATTTGAATTCAAACGAAGATTATTCTTCTTAATTCTCCTCCACTGAAATTGAAACTGATTTCTTAAACCTGTGACCATTTACGTAATTCAACACTCCCACAAACAAACAAAAAACATTTTCGAAAGATTGATTTTAGCTTTAGTCAAGATGATCAATGGAATATCATCATTTATAATTTTTTGTATATTTTTATTTTATCTTTTGTTACGTAATAATGTAAACTCATGGAACTGTCTTGAAGTAATATAATTTGTCTCAGTTTCTGCTTTTTTGCATATGTATACTGTTATACAAAAATTCTAACTATTTGGATTTTCTTGATAAATTTAATTTGTAATGTTAGAAACTAAAAACTTTACAGAAGAGTGTTTAAACTTTCGATTTGATTACAAAAATGTTGTGAAAAATGCAGAGAACTTCAGAAAATGTGATACATATGAGAAAACGGGAGAACAAATGGTAGAGATTTGCAAAGCAATTTACATTATATTCTATATAGAGTTAGATGATCCTTAAATACAATATTTGCAAAATAATTTACATTATAAGGTTATTCGATAGCTTTATTTTATTAATTCATTTATTTTAGAGATTTTCTCTCGAGGTTTCCAAACTATTCAATAGCGTAAGGAACACATAAGTGGACTATATTAGAAGGTGTAACCATAAAGTTGGTATTATATATTACGTTGTATTATACTATTGGACATTTGAAAAATCTTACATGTAATAGAATCTTTGTTGTCTTTAAAGGAATGAGATGGATCACGACAAATAAGAAGAAACATAAAACGAAGTTTCCTACGGTTGGAGAAAACTTTTATTGTAATTTTTAATAACGAGATTTCATCTTGATTATATACTTTAATACTACTTTTGACTGTTAATTACTTTCGTCTATTAAAGAGTGAATGTTCAGGCTTGATTTACATTGTCAAATTAAAACCAAACATTTACCAACTTTATGTTTATCTCGTTGACTATATAAACATTCGTATAAACTAAGGTTTCTATATAAGTAGCAGCATATCGTATAAAAAAATACATTCCTATATTTGTGCGATATTGTCAACGAGTGTAGATAAGCCAAGGCTAAAAAATTCCATGCATCATTATTGCTTCGCCACATAGATATTACGTAAATTAAATAGTTGTAAATCTGAAAGTCAATGGTTTCATCCTATCTATCGTTCGGTATCGAAAATAGACTTTCAAATCCAAATTAAAGCAACACATGCACTTGAGCATTCTTGAATTAAAGAGATACTTCAAAACAATTATATTAGTGTGCTGTTTAACCCAAAAAATATATATATAGTTCTTTTTAGCATATGAATTCATAGATTACAACATCTTTTCAAGTCTAAACATTGAATAAATTCTTTATTTTGACGTAAAAAAATAATACTCTATTAATGGCTTACGAAAGTTTTTTTAAAAAAAGTTGTTCGGGCTAAATCTTATAATTCTAAAAAGTATTGAAAAGGCTTTCACATTAGTAGTATATGTCAAATTCAAGTTCTAAATTTGTATCGCTCGATACGTTAATTAAAAGACAAAAATTTCTTCTCTGCTACGGAGCTCAAATTTGAGTGTGAAACTTCGTATGTGAAAGAGAATTTAATACATGAACCGGCTCTCGTCAAGAAAAAATGTATGTATCAAATGCCAAAAAATTGTATAGACTTCCTTGTCAAGCAAGTGAGATAAGACACATACAAAGTAAGATGAGTTTAGGATTAGTTTTTTTGTAATGTCAAGACATTACAAAATGTATGTGTCTTATCTCACTTACTTGACAAGGAAGTCTATAATTTTGGTAGATGGGGAAATGTTGGAAAAGTCAGTTAACTTGTAAAAATTATTTGAAAGACTAAAGGTTAATCTATTCGTAAAATATAAAATAACCACAATTCTATTAAAAAATAGCCATTTGCAAAAGAAAATATTAAGAACTGTCCAATAATAAAGCAAAACATCCGTGATCGTGTCTCTTGGAGATGCCTTTTTTTTGTTCAGAGTCTCTTGGAGACGTATTTCCAGCAAAAACAAACATTAATTGTCATATTATAAGTTGTCGTTACATAACGAATCCATATCGTAGTTTGACAACAACAGTAAAGTTGGTTTTCGCCAATAAATAGTTAAATAATTTTAATGGAATTTGTTTTTTCCACAATTTAAAAAGAGCTGCAAATGTGAATGTGCGTATGGTTTAGAAGATAAATATCAACCTTTTGTCATTAGTTAAATAGTATGTACTAATTTTTTTACCATATTTTTTATTAAAAAACATATTTACAACAAAAAAATATTACTTTTTGTTTAACACATATGCAAAAACTATGAAACATATGCGAAAAAAGTTTATCGTTCTAGTTATAGTAGATTTATTAATGGATTGGTATATTTATTTTTCAATCGTAAATTTTTTTTAATCGATAGGTTTATTAGAGGAATAGTACATCTAATGTTAGAATGATATATTTATTTTATAAAATTATTTTTTTTATGTAGTAGACATATTTTGGTTTGATAGATTTACTAGTCAATGGTAGCAAAATCTTATAAATGATAGATTTATTGTTTGAATGGTAGATTTATCGATATAAATTGATAGATTTATTTTTGTGTGATAATAGATTAATTTCACTGTTATATATTTATTATTAGTTGTTGTATATATATTTGGATATGTAATGATGGTAAACTTATTGTGATTGGTAGTAGATTAAAGTTGTGTGTTATATATATTTTTTTGACGATAGACTTATGTCCGGTTAGTATATGGTGGTAGATATGTTTTAATGATAACTGATTTATAATAAAATAGTATATTATTTCATTCGGCAGCATATTTATTCAATTTTTTGAGTTTACTCAAATAAACTAAAATTTGTATGTTTATTGGTTACTATGGTGGTAAATTTGCAGTGGTAAATTTATATCATTTACTTATCAATGTGATAGTAGTTTTTACATATAATAATAGTATACTCGTATGTTTACATACAATGATAATAAACTTGTATGATTATATCTAATGATGGTAGATTTATATGTTTATATCCAATGATAGTAGATTTGTGTGAGATTTCTATGATACATAGAAAGATTTTATAACGTAAACGCTGATAGATTTAAGTGTATCATCATTTAGAAAATACGTCGATATTAGTATACAATCATTAAAAACGGCAATCGCAAACGTCAATCATAAACATAAATCACAAACATTGGAAAAAACAAAAAATTGACTTCTATAGAATTTTTTTATTATTATTAATATTACTATTCTATTTTTATTTATTTATTTTTAGTGGCAATGGCATTATTTATTAAAAAAATAGATTTAAAATATTTTTCCAAAGAACTATGTATTTTTTAGTAATCTAAATTTTTAAGTATTTTTTAGTAATATAAATCTTTTCAGAATTATATAGTAAACATCATTGCTAGGTCACCAATACTATTATTTAGGGGTGTTAACTTTAAATTTCTAATTTTATCTATATGGTTGATAAGAGTTTGATAAATGCATACACATTTTCAAAATTACTATTTCAAGTGCTCGGATATTTAACCCTAGTTTGTATATATATATTTGGCATGCAGAAAAAAAATTCAAACCAAAATTTAAAAACCGATATCCATATAATTAGTTACTTTATTAGAAAAAGTCTTATATAAAAATTCGGTCCGGGCTGAAACTAGTTTGGTTTGTTCAGTTATAGACAGATGTAACTGAACTGGTCGCAAGGATTGATTTTGGAGTTATTCGGTTTGGTTCAATTGTCTCTTTGGAAACAAAAGACATGCTAGTTTTGTCGAAAATTGAACCACAACTCCTTTTGGTCAGTGAAAAAGTCTCTTTAATTGTAGAAAGCTAAAGTGAAAGTCGAAAGAGCCCACGAACCAAGGAAAATAAAGCTGTGAATAACATATGCACTATTGAATACCTTTTTAACAGTAAAAGATGGGTTATGTAATAACCTAATTAAGCAAACATCAAACATTTAACGGCGACCTTAAAAAAACATCAAACCTTATGGAGTTTAATGGAGTTTCAGTGGAGTTTAATGGAGTTTCAATTGAGAGGTCTAAAGTTAAATATGCTTCGCAAAGATAAAATGAGACGCCATCAACTCCAACGACCCAACCAACACCTAATGTGGTGTTCTAACTAAGGGTTAATTTCAAAGAAAAAACGAATCTACGTTTTACTCTGAAACAATTACCACTAAACATCCACCATGCGTTGCGTTACTTCCCAATCTTAATGCTCCGTAGAGAATTAGACTATTTGAATGATCTAGAGCCAATACTCTCGATTGAAGTGAAAATATAGGTACACGTGGTGATGATGATAATTCATGGCCCATGAAATCTTTCTCTTTTTTGTTGTATAATACTATATAGTATATATCATAATATGAACAAAATTTAAACGTATTATCGATAACGAGAAAGTTTATCAGAAGTACCACTTGAAAACTATTAAATTAGATTAAAGTAACCTAAAGTGTTGCACGCTGTGTCTGTCTCTTATTACCTTTAACAAAAGAGAATCCATCTTACATTATCTCTATATATAATAATCTTGTAAATATATAACTCAGCCCACCAAAAAATTTTCTTTGCGGGATTTCAAGTCTAATTCAGAAACTATAAGAATTTCTTTAAGATAAGTATCTCTTTTAGTTATAAAATTTATTCATATTTTGCCTTCAAAATCCAACTTTAGCAAAGTTTATTTTATTCTTTTTCTCCTCTATATATTTCTACCACCATTCCTCTTACATCTATCTCCACAAATCATTGACAAAGAATAATCTCCCACTTTTTCTTTGGTTTCATTTTCCTCTCCATCCCAAATGAAATAGCATACACATTTTGATTCTATTCTAATCAAGACCGAGTATAAGCCATCCAACATTCATATTTAGAAGTCTTCTACACAGTGTGTCTCTATATATATAGATTTCTAGTCGTGCCTGGCTCCCTGTATGCCACAAGTAAACACCGATCTCATTGCGAAATGGATAATTATCTAGTGGCGTACAGAGTAGTCAAGCATGACCAAAGCTTTTCTTGATATATAACACAACATATAGCATGTATGGTGTCTATAAGATATTTGTTACACGCATGGGTTAGGTCTAGAAAGTTTTTGTTTTATAATACTCATCTTCATTTTTTTTGTTTACATCCTTAAGTTGAGTAATGTTTCATTTGTTTTAATCATGTATTGAGCAATTACTATATTGCTAAGATGTAACGAGTTTGTAATTAAACAATATACATATTGTTTTACATGATATTTGGCGGTAAAAATTAAGTTGAACAAAAGTTGAGTTTGTAGGCAACAACTAGATAAATAAAGTTATTTATAGCTGTTTACACATGAAACAATTAATTATCACCCCTCTGTGTTTTATTTTGCATAATTATATCCATACTTAAGCTCCCACAGAGATTTATTTTTAACCAATATCAGTTGTTTTAGATATTCCAATCAATGCATCCTACAATATAATACAGATATTGTTTTCTCTATCTCTATCAGTGATTCGATGTCATATCTACTAATCACTCCGAAATTTCGTAAAAAAATTGTAAATTTCACATACTTATGTTGTGTCACGAATTGTTCAATAAATCAAAATCTTGAAATAATAGCTTCACCAGGTGGATACATCGTCAGGACCTGCCAGCTCAAGAGGGTCTAAGCTTTATTTCGAGTGAGAGGTTCTTGAGAAAGTGAAAGTCTATATTTCGCGTATACGAGGGTTTAGAAAACAATGCATGCCGATGCATTGTATGTTGTCTTTTTCTTGTGTGACAGAAGAAATACAGAACACACAACACATTTGTCTCACCTTTTCATGCATTTGTCCCTCTCAAATTTTGTCAACTTTATCTAATGTCTTAATCTATCTTTCCTCAAAATCATCGAAACTGATTAGACGATGTTTTAGAGGTAAATCTAGGTAGTTTATATATATACGTGTATGACCTAAATAGTAACGACCTTTTAAAATTAGAAATGGGTCGATGAATTTTGAAAAAGAAAAAACACAAGTCACTCACCTCAAATGCTATAGCCTTATTTTGTTTATAGTTTTCTTATATTTGGTCAGAAACACCATTTTTGTGCCCGATGTTTTATTTTTAATTTCTCGTACTTCTATAATTAATTAAGTATTAAGAATAGAATTCTCTTCATATATCGATGTAATTTACTTTTGTCGTGAAGCAAGATAGGCAATTACAAGGTCACATGTCAATGTACTGTTTAAACGTGCCATCTGCCTTATTCCGTGGCTAAAGCACCTCACAATCAATTATCAACTCGAGATTGATTATAGTTTCTTGTTTTATATTCACAGTAAGAAATTAATATTTTAAATTACAGTTGATTATACTAGCAAGATTAATCATGCTAGATTCCATTCCGTATAGTTCATTAATTTCTTAAAATGTACATGTAAGAGATTTAATAATATAAGAGACATATTATTCTCCTTTTCTTTAACTCAACAAATTATCCTCCTTTATATGAAAAGGAAGTAATTTTACTTAAGAATTACCAAAAAATTGGGCTTTATCAGTACTATAAAATGTAGTGTATAAGTATCAACATATCCATAATTGCACCAATAATGTAACTTTGGTTATAACTTGTATTATATGTTATGCCTACCAATCATAAAACTTTTCCAATAATACGGACAAAATTACACTCATCAATCATCATGTGGGTTTGAAGCTATTGGATGTAACATGCATTACGAATAATACTATAGTTATATAAGTGTTCATAACTGATAAGATTAAAAAGGACGTTATAAAAATCAATTAAAACTGATAAGAATCAAAACATATATGTAAATGCTACCTTTAGTTTTAATAGCCGATTTTCTTTTCTTAAAATAAAATGTAGGCAGAGTTTTAAGAAAATATTATTAAAAAAGAGTTTTATTGCATAACGGGACATCTCAATTTCCATTTTGTCTGCCTACTATTTACGTTATCTAAATTAAACCCATATGTTTATCTATGCTAAAAATAATCCTTTATTTCATTGTTCAACATCAGTTTTTTATTTCCCAATGCATATAAAATTGAAAATTAACAAATATACCAGATTTTAATTATTAGGCCATTAGAGTATACGACAAAACGTTTTTATAAATTTTGGGGCTAAATTTGTAAACCACGAGAAAATGAGGGCCACATCTGGTTTTTAAAGGTACAAAATTAGTTTTTGTTATTTTTTATTAGATTTACAAAAATCCAAACAACCTTCAAAATCAAAATTCGAATATTCCTTTATATTTTTCTTCTTCTTCTCCTTCTTCAATCTTTTCTCCATCATTCAGATTTCGAGAAGACAGAGACAGAGAGAAGGATTCGTGTAAGCAAGCAAAAAAAGTTTTAACTCTTCCTTTATATCCTTTCTTCTATCTCTCCCTCTCTCTCTCTTTCCGACCCGATCGATACAGAAGAGAGATGGAGAGAGAAGGAGAAACAACAATCGACGGCGTTGTTCCTGCGAAATCGGCGACTCCGGGATTTTCTCTGAGCTTTTGGGAGGTCACGGCAGCTTCCGGCGTCGTTTTGGGGTTTCTGGTTGGTCTTGTTTGCGTTTATCTCACAATGCCTCAATCTGATTACAGTTTCCTCAAGCTACCTCGTAATCTCGAAGACCTTCAGATCCTTAGGTGAATTCAAATTGTTTTTGGGTTTTTAGTCAAAAATGCAACCTTTAGGAATTAGGATTCTGGAATTTATATGATTGAAGCTAAGCTAATCTCGTATTAGGTTTATTGCTAAATTTAGCAATGTTTATTGAATATGAATCTTTAAACAGAATGTGGAGAAAATGGTGTAGATTGAAAGTTTTGATTTTTATACATCTTGAGCTTTTTTCATCACGCTGCAAATAGTGTGGAGGCATGCATTGATTGATTAAATTGCTAAATCTATGTGTTTGATGTGTTGTTTTTCTTGCAGAGATAATCTGGAGATTTACACAAGTGATTACACAGTTCAAGTTCTTGTTGGATATTGTCTGGTGTACGTTTTTATGCAGACATTTATGATTCCCGGAACTGTGTTCATGTCTTTGCTTGCTGGTGCTCTCTTTGGAGTTTTCAAAGGAATGGCTCTTGTTGTCTCCACTGCAACAGCTGGTGCTTCCTCTTGCTATTTCCTCTCTAAGCTCATCGGTAGACCTTTGATCTTCTCGCTTTGGCCCGACAAACTCATATTCTTCCAAGATCAGGTTGGCAAAACAAGAAAAGAACAAATCTTTGTTGTCCTTAGTTTCGATATAATATTTTCGAGAAATCTTGAAGAAATTTTGGTTGTTTTAGGTTGCGAGAAGGAAAGACGGGTTGCTGAATTATATGCTGTTCTTGAGACTAACACCAACATTGCCTAACACTTTCATCAATGTTGCTTCTCCAATTGTTGATGTTCCTTACCATATCTTCTTCCTCGCTACATTCATCGGTCTGATTCCTGCTGCATATGTCACTGTTCGGGTATGAAAATTTCAGGCATCTTCCAGATTTGTTTTGTATGATCTTACGGTTTCAATGTGTATGAAAAAGTTTTCAAATTGGAATGTGTTTGGTTTTGTGGCACAGGCTGGGATTGCTCTTGGAGAGCTACAATCACTGGGAGATCTCTATGATTTCAGCTCGATGGCGACTCTGTTTCTCATCGGTGTCCTCTCTGTGACTCCAACCCTAATTAGCAAGAAGAAGGCATAGAAGAAGAAGATCAATGGAAACATAAGAAAAAGCCTTCTCATGCATTTGATGATGACGATGACTACGACGACGATGATGATGATGAGAGCTTTTCAAAAGCCTCGTTGTGTATATATTTAGAATGTTAGGACCAATCCCACCTGTTCTCTACATGTTTTTTTGTTTAAACTCAAAAAATGTACTAGAAAATACATCTCAAATGGGTTTCATGGGCCTTTTGAACAACATGTTTATAGGCCTGCCTAGTTTATAATCAAATTATCCATCAAAGTGGGCACAACCCGAATTGTCATTGCTTTGGGTTTCAAACCGATTCATATAATGAACTATATAAAATATAGGTTATGGACAAGATAATATGATGTCGAGTTGAATAGAATTACGTAATAGGCATAGTTGATCCAAGTGTGGTTGTTGTAAGTATCATTTGTAAAAATATGTTATATTTGTTATTTCAATGTAAAAAAATTATAAAGAAAAAGTAAAAGAATATAGAACATAAAATAAGAATAGAAAAGAGAAAAATTCTAAAAATATCACGTCTATATTTCATCTACAGTATTTTTTTTTATAAAAATTCAAAGTTAGCATAACTTTCTTTTTTCTATATAATGAAGGCTTCTATATCTAAAACAAAATGTTTTCTAAAACTAATTTTGGATTTCTTCTATAAACTTTAAACATTCATTTTAACTAATATAGTCACCAATTGAGTTGAAATCTAAAATGTTCTTCCTTACCATAAAATTTTTAGACGTTCTAGTGACACTTTTCTCAAAATTAGAATCGGTTCTGAAGTTACAAAAATTACAAACCAAAAACAAATTTGGATTTGTCATATAATGAGTTAAAAAAAAACCAATAAAAGAAAAGATTCAAACTCATGAGTTGAAAACCATTTGTAAAACATTTTACATGTAGACTAACTAAGGTTTTGTTGAAATGAAGACCGATATAGTATATATTAGTTTTGGGACCGCAAACCAAAACTTGTTTTGCGTTCAAGGTCGACATTGTTGAATGTACCAATCAATATGTGTTAAGTTAGTGAATTCAAATATTATTGTGAAGTCAAAGTTTGTATTAGGCAAAATGTATGCAACAAAAAAGATAACTATTGTGGGGTGAGACAAATTCGCAACAATGTTTATTATTACCAAAAATACGTCAAAGAACGACCAGATTGTAAAATTGAGATGGACATTTGTCGTAAGTGACATTGTTGGAGGGACTTTTACGGCAGGAGAGAAGCCCTTTAATGTTGACATAAACATTTTCCACTGGCAGAAGCAGTACGAACAGAAAGCTCAAATCACTTACAATATGGAATGTGCTAATGAAACTAGGGTTTGACAACAACTTATAAAAAGGAAGTTCGTAATGTAGAGATGGACACAAAAATTAGACTAAGAAATATTAAGACTTACATTATTCTTGACGATTTTTTTTTAAATACAACTACCGATATTCTTGCAACTGTCTTTTGTCAACCAGATTATTTTAAAAGTCATATTCTCGTGGAGTCGAAATTTGGTTATTGACGAAGTCTCCAGATAATGTGTATTACAGAATAGTAAAAGCAAAAAGTCTGTAATAAATAATATATATTTTATCTTATTATTTTGTAAAACTGATCACATATGAATCGGCTAAACTTCACTGAAACAGTTATAATATATTATATATTATATATTTTGATGAAGATGATCAATTTTTGTTTTACTAAAGCATATAATGCCTCAAAATTTGATTGAGCTCTCTTAGATAGCTTCGTCAAATATTTAAAAAAAACCAATAGCAAGAACAAAACCTTAGAAAAGTAATTCTTACATTGACAACTTTTATGTAATTTAAAAAAGGTTGAAATGATTAATGTTTGTATTATTATTATTATTGTTGTCGTTTTCTCTTATCACAACTACATACTAATCTTACCAAAATTTAGTGTATCTATTAAAAACATAAATATAACAATCATGTATAGACATAAAGCAACCATAATTTATTTTCATTATATATTGTTTATGCCACTTTAAAACCTTATCATAAATCAAAAATAAATGTAGTTAAATCAATTTTTGGAAGAATGTTTTGCTTCCGTTACATGCTCAATCTGGTATGAATATATGGTTTGAAATATGATGTTCGTTGTATTTTTTATTTGATACAACGTTTACAGAGTTGTTTAGTGTATTATCAGCCGCTGACATATAAATACAAATACATATTAAATTGTTAACACAAAGAAAATAAATGTTAACTAAAATTAAAAAGAAAAATGAAACGTGTATCTACTTTCTATCGGTACATGAATATATATAACGATAAAATATATGTTACACGACAAAGAACTATATATTCTGATCGATAAGAAAAATATGATTAAAAATGGGTTTACACTAAAATAACTCTCATGCATTACATGTAACGTTTTAATATAATATTGTTCGTAAGTCAGTTAGAACAGGAATATAAAAATAGTAAGATGGCATAACTAAGTAACTTTTTTCAAGGAATATAATTTCCAAATAAAAAGGTTCAATTGATTAATCAAAAGAAAATTCTCTAACAGATAAGCACCACAGCACATCGGTTTAATAACTAATAAGTCTGCTTCCAATACGAGATTCCCATAAAATTATTAACTATTTAGTTAACTTAGTATAAGCATATGAATAAAATATAGGGTTAATTTAATTAAACGCGAAGAAAAAAACAATCATCACCCGTACAAAATCAAACTTATTTTCATCCACACTTATGGGAAACACGCATTAATATATCAAGAGATTATGAAAATATATAATGAGCCGGAGAAACCATATAATAGTAATTTTTCATATCCACGAACTAAAGTATACAAATCTACAACTTATAGAATCTATATATTTATCTTTCACTAAAGTGTGTTTCTCCAAATATTTACATCCAAAGATATATATAGACATAGAGATGTATTATATGCACAAAGAACATACAAAACATAATATGACGCCCATAAAATTGGAGAAATATAAAGCAAAATAACAAACAAAATAGGATTCATTGTTGAGTTGGTAATAATACTATAGATATGCTAGGGTTTCAAGAAATTGAAATTAAACCAATGTTAAATTGACACCAAATTACAGACACACATATGATGTATGTCTATAGATATATATGTTTAACACCATGCCACACACATACATAATCACATGTATACCTATATCTATGTATATAGAAGTCATATATAGCAGCAATTAAGAAGAATATCCATATGAGCAAAAAACATTGTTTTGTTTTATTAGTGTCACATTGTTCTATTTGAGAAAAATATTAGGAAACAAATATTTAAGTAATAAATCTATCACCAAACCCCCCTAAAATATATGTTTTGCTCATAATCATTACACTGACCAAAACACAAAAGGACCTGGATTTAAACTACACATGAACAAACCTATTTAGAGCAACAATTATATATATTTGATTCATAACCGATAACCTTCAATAAAATTCTAATAGACTATGGTCAATATCAAATTTTTGATATACGAAGTTGTTAGATATGAAGAAAGATTGAGGATTTTTTTTCATCGCAGACGAACAGAAATAGAGTTTCACAGAAGGATAACAAAAAAAGGATGAAAACATAAAATTCTACAAGAAGCAAAAAGAAAAGGAAAGAAAAACCTAAGCTTAACATAATGAACAAGATAATGTCCGGAATAACGATGATAATTTTGAAATTCATTAGTCCATTAGAAACTTCTCTAACCTTTCTTCACTCTCGCAAATTCTTCGCCGGAAAAGCTCTTCCGCCGGTATATATATAATGATTATCAATATATACACATCAGAAAGGACCTCTTCCACCTGAATTCCCCGGCCAACCTTCCACCGGAAGTTGTACATTCGGTTGCATATTCATGGGTAAATTAAAGAACGGAAGTCCTCCTCCTCCTCCGGCAGCAACCTCCGGAAACAAATTGCCTCCGCCGTTAGATCCTCCTCCTCCTCCGAGGTGTTGCTGCTCATCTTCTTCCAAAGGAAGTCTCTCATAAGCAACATTAGTAAACGAAGCAGCGATTACAATCACCGGTCCAGCCGCCGTAAGCTCA
Source organism: Schrenkiella parvula (assembly GCA_000218505.1). NCBI lineage: Eukaryota > Viridiplantae > Streptophyta > Magnoliopsida > Brassicales > Brassicaceae > Schrenkiella > Schrenkiella parvula. The sequence continues at coordinate 8,656,222 of CM001193.1, read as the reverse complement.
CCGACGACGCTTCCTCCGACGACCTGACCTTGTCCTCCGGCCAAGAATATAGTCAAACTCGTTGCTCCGGGAGGAGCCGGAGGAGGAAGAAACGATCCGGAGAGAGAAAGAATCTCGAACGTTCCTTGTAGCGTCACAACCGCTCCAGCCGCGGATGGCTGACGTATGCTGACGTTAGTCACCGTTCCGCTACCGCTCAGAACGCAGATCCCTCGCTGCCTTCGACGAGCGTAAGTCGCAACGCAGTCGAAAACGTCGCAGCCGTTTGTTACTTCAAGAATGTGAGCTCTAAGAGTGTTTGCGCTCTCGCGCGTGATTATCACCGGAGGTTTTGGTTTGTTTTTGGATCCTGGTGGTCTGCCACGTGGACGACGGCCAAGAACATCTCCTCCTCCTCCTCCTCCGCCATGACCTCCTCCTCCTCCAGAGCTTCCTGATCCTCCACCAGAGGCTAAGTCAAGACCTTGATGATTGTTATCCTCGTCGTCGACGGTGAAATGACCGATTCCGGCGCCGGGAGTGACGTCATCGGACGAGGAATTGTGGTGAAGGTGGAGATCGGGACGATGGAGCTGGTGATTAACGTAACGAAAAGCTGTGCCTAGATCAAGACCAGCCATGCCCACATCAAAAGCAAAGGAGAGATTTTAATTTGTAAAAAAATTATATAAAATCCACACACACACACACAACAAGATTAAAATAAAGCTTCTCTTCTTTGTAGATTTTCTATATTTATTTTCTTTTTAAAACAAACAAGAAAATAAACTAGAAAATAATGAGAGAGGATGGAGAAGAAGTTGGGAAGACGAAACTGGGAAGAGAAAGGGAAATGATAAAAAGTAGAAGGAGAAGGTGAGACTAAAATAAAACATTAAAGAAGAAGAAAATATGTTTGTGTACATATATATGTAAATGCAGTCACTTGTCTAACCTAAACTCTTACAAATATTTATTAATAAAATACTTCGTTTTGGTATCGACTTCAATTCAAATTTTCATGTCTTTGAGAATTTTATGTCGTTTTGTGTGTTTTGGACTCGACAGGTGATTCCACTCTTCTTCTTCTTCCTCCCCAAGGGCGTGAACTATACGCGAGTACCATAACCAAAATTTTATTAAGGTTTTTTGTGTTGCATTGGTGATTTTCGCTATCTTCACAAATTTATCTATTACATTCATATATATTAAAAAAAACTATAGTAGTTTCAGAGTTTTTTTCGAATTTTTTTTTATAAGAAACTGCAATGTTTTGGATTTTTTTTAGATTTACAAAAATATTGTATATGCAAATTAAAACATAATTTATCTTTACATTGTTTTATGCTATTGGTATGAGTTACATGAGCAAGAAGGCTTCAAAATTAGCAATATATTAATTAGTTGAAATTGTATTAAGGAGGTTACAGGAAGTATTATCCACGCGCATATGAGGCGTGTGAGACGTTGGGAAGGAGATGTATGTGAGTGGGTGTGATCTAATTGGTATAATAAGTTAAAATATTTGGAGAAAATGAAAGTTTAATTAAGATGAATGAAGCCATCGTGAATCATGATAATATGTGGTTGGGGTTATCTTGTGGGTTTCATTAAAAGATGCTTCCTCTTTTCTGTCTTTCAAAACATTCTCCACCATCATTGGCTTGCCTTCGTTATTGATATAATTTATTTTAAAAACTAATAAATATTATGTATATCCCTTATTTATATAGCAATCATATTAGTTTCCTAAATTAAGATGTAAGCCATGTCACAAACAAAAAAAATAAATGAAGAAAAAAAATAAGGAACTTAGGCCAACACAGATAGATGTAACCACTTGTACATAAATTAATCTTGGAAAATCGAATAATTGTTAGTTAACCATGGTTAGCTTAATAGTTGACCAAAATTAATCAAAGTTAAATGTAATTAGAGAGAGAGAGAATATCAAGTGGGGAGAGGAGAGAAGCGGCGCGTGGGGTCCACGATTGTCTGAACCATTCGGATGGGTTTCTCTTGGGTCTCATGGAGAGCTGTGGATTTTATTTGGCAGCTTTGACCGTCTTTGGTTGTAAATTAGTTGGATCTAATCATTTCAAACCAATAATTTCATGCCTTTATTAATGTTGCTGCCTTCAATTCATTCTTTAATTTGCTGTTTCTTATTTTTATATTTTTGGGATTATATTTCTCAATTTCACAAAAATATATTTATGAATTAATATTATCACTTAATTAATAATTCAATGACTTATATATATATAAATATATTTACTTTGAACATATTAACATATAGAATCCAAAAATTACTTATTTTTCCATTATGATTTTAGTTTCCCAACTCTTGATATTAGTTAAATAGTATATAAAACGATTTTTGTTAGGCTAAATTCTAAATTTTGTAGCTATATAATCAAATAGAAAATCAGAAAAAACCGCTATCTCATGTACTTTTTATTGTTTGGTCTGATCTTATTACATGGATTTTCTCATCTCTTAGATCTTCAGACGTCGGTTTACAATTTAAACTCTCGTTTTTTTACATTAAATATAGAAAAAACAGGCTATACAACTCAGTCTCAACTTCTCATATGGTAATCTTTAAGTTGATTGACCCTAACATCAAGGGCTCCATTTTGCTCGGATCCACCAGAAGAAATTTTGGAATATGCTGTCCAATGATTCACTTATGAGTAGTTGGTTTACTGGTTTAAATATATAATTTCACATGTTTTCAATTATACTTTTTTAATTTATTTTTGAGCCCTTTTGAAAAGAAAACAGTTTTCAATTTTTTGATTCAAATTCACATTTTATCCAAAAATATAAACATTTTGCATAAAATGTCAAGACAACTCAAAAGATAAAGGGATGAAGTACATATGTATGTATTAAGGAGAATGATAGACTCAATTTAGTGAAGTTGTTTACATCAGAAATCACTTAAGTTTTGAGTAACCTGAACCATTTGGTCTAGATTTAGTAAGGAAGCAAAACATCTTAATTAATGACTTAATTAACTTGAATGTTGACTACGATATAAAATTGAGACCAACTTTAATTTGATAAAATAAATTATCATAATTACTGACTTACAAATGTTAATTTTTTTCTTTTAGAAAACATCTCTATTATTGATGTCTAATACGATCTTGAGATATTCCAATGAATATAACGCAGCTTACTTGAACTTTGTTTCTTACTATAATTACTGTTTTGGCATCCACTCATGATTTTTTCAAGACCAATTTTGTTATATGCAAGGGATATGTTAGACATAATCCCAACATCGTGTTCAAAACCGCCAGAGCGAATTGACACAATAACTATGAACTGGTTGAGATAGCATAGCAACATTTTGACTTGCTTAATTATGACATTAATATGTTTCTCACTCTAAATTATCTGATGTCTATATGCGCAAAATAGTATGATTTTTGTGGATAATATTTCTATGACAAAATGATTACAATCAAATCAAAGAACCTGTGTCTTTATAATTTGTTTAGTTGGCTTCAATATTTTAGGGTCAATTGCAAATTCCACGTGCAAAAGTTTGTAGATCGTTTAACCCTTTAGAATATTTAATTCTTCGACGTTATGACTTAGAATAATATACAATCAAAAGGGCTTACTTTTTCAGTGAAAATTGTCGATTTCGTTTTACGTAAATAGTATATTTTAGAAGCAAAAAATGATGTGTGTTTAAGTCGCTTCTATTTGTTTAATTTATAGTATCTAAAATATTGTTTAAATAACCTAATAAGTTGATATATTTGTAACCACTAAAATTATAAAGCAAAACCTATTGGTAATGACGACTTTTGTAACGAACGTAGTGGTGTCTGACAAAGCCGTATATATAATATACGCTGTTCATAACTTTATTTTATGTGTTTTATCTTTTATTATTGTTTTCTAGTATATAATATTTTAAGGATGTTTGTGGCTTATGGTTCCTTATCCAATAGCATTTGTGTATGCACATATAACCTTTTTTTTTACATATTATTGAAGTAAGTGGGTCTTTAGTTTATTAATTAGCCACGATGCCGTCCTCTAAAATATGTTTAACAAGGTAGGTAACCATATTTTACACACTTATAATATATGAAACATATATGTTAGTCGGCAGACAGATTATAAAGTAATTTCTATATTATTTATCGACCGTGTAATATTGAAGTTGTTAAATACTAACCGAATCAACACCGATCGGTTCAAAATATATTTTAAGATTCATCATGAAGTAATTATAATACAACACAGATAGTTTTTCTATAGTTCCATAGAATCTACGAAATCAATAAATAACTAAATTCAAGGGGTCCTAAAGAAAACCAAAATTCATTAGTATTGATTGACATACCCTAAAGTAAAATATTCTAGTGCAGCCACATATTTTAGTGCATAGTAATATATAGTAATAATACATGCAATTTTTAAATGGTATATTTATGTAAGAGATATTAAATTTTTGAAGATATATTGCAATATCGTTACTCGTTATGGACTCTTTCAGGTGGTAGGAAACTAAAGTGTTTTTTATGTGTGGAAACTAAGTTGCAAGTTGACTATCAGTCTATCACTTTATAAATGGTCATAAAACATAGTAATAAATAACTCAGTGTCTAAAAAGTTTGAGAAACATACTTAATCCCTAGTATAATTATATATATTAAAGGCTCAACTTGTAGTTAGACCGATTGCAAAAATGTTATTATTTTGAATAAAACTCGTTTCCAATTGATAATATGTAAAAGCCAAAACGTTGTAGAAAAGAAAAAGTTGAAACACACTGTAATCGCTAAAAAAGGACCATAATTTTTAATTATAAGGCTAAAAACGTAATTACGTAGCTACAGATTCGCGTTAAGTAAACGCGCCTAAGGTGCGAAGTGTCTCGTTTAATTACTTATGTAGGTTAGTTTAAAGATAACACGAATCAGAAATGTCAAATCCAAGTTCTTGGATCAAAGCACGTAACCTCTAGGGTTTCTAACCAAGGGAAAACAAATATATAAGCTAAATTATCTACCATTATATAAATTTAGTCGAATATATATATATATGTGCGTAGGTTTCTACAAAAGTACATGATGAATATTGAAATACCTAATATTGTTTACGCAAACACAGACATTGAACAGTGTTGGTACGAGGTTGAAAACTACTGTTCGTAAGCAGAAACTGGTTTTATTTCCAAAAACCAATAAAATGCCTGCAGACCACTGATAAATAATAATAACTACATCTACATATATATAAAAAAGAATAAAATAAAGTATTGATATTATTTCAAAGGAACTTATCATTTATTTCGTATATGAACATAAGGGTCCATGCATACACATGTATTTGTAGAAAATGTGAGAAGGCACGTGCGAAGGAGAAGGGAGACACGTGGGAAACGAAGATGAGAAAGAGAGAGATGAACGTATAGCTGTCGGCCACGAAGCAGAGGCTGTCACTTCTCTCTCTCTCTCATGAGAAGAACATTGGGAATTGCTCTTTGTTTCTCTCTCTAAAGCCCTTAAATCTCGGGGGAGTTATGTAAAAACGAACATCTATCTACTAGGCTTCTGCATTTTCACCTGCCCTAATTCACCAGTTTTCTGTTTATAATATTTATGATAAAAACAAAATAATCAAATGCTTATATGTATACTCTACGTGATTATTAAATTTACCAAAAGAGAAGCCACACGAGATAGTGTTTATAGACGTTTTGCTATATACTTAGATTCACGTAGTATATATTGAGTTCTTTGGTTATTCAATATATATAATTATTTAAGGTATTTAATTAGTTCACACGTTAAAGTTTTAGATATATACAAATCACTAATGACGTCCCTGATCCGAGAAGTTAATATGTCCTAAGTAAACTAGATAATAAAATTCCACGAAACTAGTCATATATATATTAATCTATTGGGTTCATTGAAAAGGACAAAATTGGTTATTACGTCTATATATTGACAAAATGATTCAAATATATACATACGTACATGTATCTCTATACGTGTGTGAATGTGGTGTGAGGATAGAGAAGAGCAGGTAAAGGATTCAGAGGTATGGGGTTTGCTTGAAGTTGGAGATATCATTTAATTTAAATAATTTATTTAGCTCTTCGTGCTTCCCTAAAAAGCCTCCCACAAATTTTAGGTGTAGTTCCCAAATATTTTTGCCTTGTTCTCACTATTAATATAGTTACTTTATATGACTACATAAGAAAAAACAACATTTTAATTCAAAAACGTAGGGCATCGATCGATTTTGTTGCCCCATTAGTAATGGTATTTTATGTATTTAGGTAATTTTCCCACCAAATGAAACACAAATCCTGTTGTCAAATAAAAAAGAAGAAGCACAAATATGTTAAACTATGAAATCAATTGTTTAGGTTTGCATCCATATATAGGAAGTTCAAAGAAAACGGTTAAAATGCTATGTATTTTGTAACAATTTTTTTTCTCTAAATCGATATTGAATTTGAAATAGATGAAATATATATATAAAAGGTGGTTTTGGTTGTTATATTAAAATAAGAAAAGCAAGGTAAGCACTAATCTTGGTTACAATTTGACCAACCTGAATAATCGAGGCCACTAAGAGCCTTTTGTGATTCTTCCAAGTGATTAATCTCTCTAATGGAGTCTTAATGCATGAGCTAATTTGTCCATTTCCCACCATACACCTAATTAGAGAGAAAGATATATTAATATAATCTTTAGTTAAGATTATAATTGGACCAAGGCCAATTGGATGATGACTTTCGGACGCGAAATTGGTGATTAGCTTGCCTTAATGCGGATTTAAGTCCGAGGTCCCCACAATTACAACTTTAGGCCTTGGAAACCAAACCCTTCACTTTAAATTAAATCAAAATTTAAATTAATTGATGTCATTATTAATTTGCAATCAAATACTCAAATCTAAAATTGTCGGCCTCTAATACGGAGCTTTGATGCTAGACGACAAAAATATGAATACTTCTTAGAAAAAAATTAATCCTTATGAACTAACTCAAAAATAACATTTTAATGATTTTATTTAATTACATTCATAATGTGTTCCGGGTAAGAAAACATATATTTAGAACAGGTTTTCAATACACATTTAGTCGAAAGATAAATAGGTCATCGCATTACAACCTTACACGTACGTACATATTTAGTCACTTGGTTATGAATGTAATTAAGTAAAACCATTACAAAAAATGTCAACGGTAATTTTAGTTGGCATGGTGAATTCTTTGATTAAATTGATTGCATATGATTAGAAGTTAAGTCAAAGATGATATATATATATATATATATATATTTTGTTTGTTTCGGGTCAAATATATCATTTTACTATTCATCATATTCAAAATATAATTTTACTAACTGATACATTTAAGAGCATAACAATTATTGAAAATATATTATGACCATAATAGGTAGACAAGATAATGATTTGTCACCTCTCTATTGACTATTCATTTAAAAATAATGCACAAGTAATTGAATAGCATAACATATATACATAACAGTGTTAAATCCCGTAAAGTGAGACATAATTACATGAATAATTTTTTAACCATATGAAGTTAGAATAATCGATGCATTTTCATATTGATACTTTCCTTATGTCATATTATAAACCTACCTTTTTACCATTTTTTGACTGAGGTAGGTTGGTGCAACAAAAATTTCCACGAGACTAGGATAATGTAATTTTACTATGCAATCATTATGCAATGAACACTTTCCTTATAATTTTAGACATATACATAAATTATGGCTTCTTATGCACACACCCACATATTAATAGTAATACAGTGTTTCATAAAATATCCATCAGTTATTTATTAAAGATCAACATGCGTTTTATATACTACGAATTATTTAATGAATGATCTATCAATAAAGAAAGAGTCATAAATTATTAGTTGAAAAATATTAGCATTTGCATAAAGTTTTAAAGTAACTCTTAATGGTCCACCAAGTGTCAATTAACTTTATAAAAACATCAAAAATAAAGCATTAGAGGTCATATGACCGAATGACACTTGAAATAAACATAATTATATTACACGTTCTGATTTCAGATCTAGAGCGATTACACACTTCGTCTTAGAACATCTTAATTATTTTAAAAAAACTATTAATGGTCCAATATTCACATGCTTGAGAAATACTCTTTTTTTTGTTTCAGACATATGCTTTATTATTGATTAAGTTAATCAGATAAATCTTTTTTCTATATAGTTATTGAAAAGATAAATCGAGATACAATACTCGAGTCCTAAAACACTACTATCTTTAAATGGAGACTAATACAAAATAAAAAATGAAGAAAAACATTCTAAGTCTTCTTATATCCAAAAATATTACACCCTTATAAATAATATTTCACATACAGATTTTCCATACTTTTTTCTTTGTAAAATTATAAATAAAAATATTCTTCATTAAAATTGAAAAAGAATAAATAAAGAACAAATATATTTACAAAATTAATGAATTAAAATTTCAGTTAAAATAATTAAAAATATAGTTTAATAAATTTGTATAAAAATTAGATAAATTATATTTAATTAATATCAAGTAAAGAAATCTAAAAAGAAACTAAATTATTGTAGTGAGTAATAACTGTTATGATTCTAAATATTATAAAATAAAAAGGTTCAAGAACCGTTTGAAAAGTTAAAGAAAATAAGAATAAAAGAAAATCTGACATAGATAGCAAGCTTGGGAACTTAAAGTTTTCCTCTTACACTACTAAAAAGATCCTACAAAATCCAACAAAAAAATAGTATGTAATCAAATCCCACTAGCGAAAGACATTGATTATATTCACATATAATATATCAGTCTCTTTAAACTATAGAGATCACCCATTAATCACTATTTGAACATATATCTGATAACATAAATTTACATTTGTTTGTTTTCTCTTAGATATATATATATATTAATGGTCAAAAATTTTAACAAGAGATATAAGGAATCATATGAATATAGTCGAAAACTACATGCTAATTTATCTCAAAAGTAAATGGGATATAAAAACTTAAAAAAATTCAAAATTTACTCCGTATATTTCTTTTCACTTTTTAGGATAACTTATTACAAAAGTATATTAGTACTTTTAATTTAAAATGTGGAGGAAAAAGACGTCTGCCTAAATTTCTGGTTCCCATAATTGAATTTTCTACATCTTTTTAAAAGCATTATTAGAGTAAAACTAACAAAATGACCTCATTATATAAGCCATATATATAACAAAGATATACAATCCTACCAAAGAAGAAACAATATTTTGTTGTTCCGTGCGATGATCATCAATTTGTGCCTTTTGTGGATTCATATCCATATTTTGTAAACCTTGTCATTTTCAACTTTCTAATTAGACCAAGCGGAAATAGTGTTCTTTATTATTTTTTTTGAAATTTTGAAAACTGAAGTTTTACCAGTTTTAACATTTGTTTTTAATCATTTAATGAATTAACTTGTCTTTTTAAGTCTTTAAGTCTTTTGTTGACTTTTTTTATGTTTAAGTAATTTTAAATGAAAAGGAGTCATAGATACAAACAAGAAAATAAAAATGCAGGATCATGCATAGACATCAGAAGTTTAGCATTCACCGATGATTTTTTTATCGATGGATTGAGTCAACTTTAGATAAAAGATAGAGAAATGATTTACTTTTACTTTGGGGGCTGTTTGAAGTCATTCCAATGGTGCAATGAAAAATTATGGGAGTTTTCGTGACACATGTCAGTCTATCAAAAAACAAAATATGCGCAAAAAGACGGATGTGCGAAAAATGCTAAATCGAGCTACTTTTTGTCTGCTCGGCCAAGCCTCTTTCAAACGACAGGAATGACCGGAGAGCAACTGCTCGACCGAGCTTCATGCTAGCTCTATCAACTTGATGAAAAGAAAGGAAATGTAAAACTTTCATGTTTACTCTTGAATTCTTTGTAGCTATTTTTGATCCAAGCGGATCATAGACCTATATATATTTTTGTAGCTCGTTTTGAGGAAAAAAATTATTTTTCGTGAATTAAATTTCATTTCTTTCAATTGTACGTTTAAAAAAAGATTACTGAACAATTTTTCACAAATTTTTAAAAAATTTCTGAACCATCTAATTTATTTTATTGAATTTGATTACTGTTTCATTAATATCTATTTGCTTATCTTTGCAACTATTTGTAAGTATATCTACTATTAGTTTTGAGGTTCTTTAATGAAACACATAACCTGCAAGTCTAGGATTGTTAGATAGGGATATAAAATGGATTATTTATTTAGGTTGTTCGTAGTGTTGACATTAGATTATTTACCTAATTTCTGATCTTAATCTTAGAATAACTAAAAGTCTTCAATTAAATGCCCAAACGAAACATTAGATAAGAAAAACATTATTAGCCAATGGAAGTTTATTTTATTGATTTTTGTGACTTACCAAAAACTATTACAATGCATGTTTAGAGTGTTCAATTCAACATGAGTTAGTATTCATAAATCTAAATATATGAAATTAGTACGGAAATTGATATATAGTGTAGTGATTTAAGTTCGAGAGCGTTACCTAATGTTTTTCCTAATTAATTTTTAATGTAATTTATGTTTTCCTGAAAATTTTCTTAAAACTTAAACTTTTAGTTCATAAGATTAAATCTTTTCTCATTGTTTCCGATAAAACAACAAACAAACTCCATTTTTCAATATATTTTACTCTTATAGTTTTGTTGTGTAATTCTACAGGTTTGGTGTGCACTTGTAATGGTAGTTTAAGGTTAAAAGTATGAGTATATCAAAAAATTTAAAATAAATAATCAAAATTAGAAAAAACCTAATATTGTTGGAAAAAAAATCTCGGTATTATCTATTTTTTATATACTCTAAATTTATATTATCGGTAGATATTCAGAAAAATAGAATAGAAATATTCTTAAAATCTATATTGTATATATCGAGTATCACAATTTAGTTTGTTCATATGAAATTTTTTTTTGAAAAAAATTTCAATTTTCATGTCTATATTTTTGTTTATATTACTATGAATAACTTGTGGTAGTATGATATACATTACATTGGCAATATGCTTGTTAGATCTATATATCAGATATTTGACTGTCTATCTGAGAGTTGTCCTTAAAAATAAAACTGAGAACATGGAACTTAAATATGCGGTAACAACTAGAGACAATGTATAATTTCATTTTTTTTCAAATTGAAATTCTAATACTAATAAAGCAAACAAAAGATAAGAGGTAGGAGAAACTTTGGGACACATGTTATCTAAACTAATGTTTTATCTTTATATTATCCAATACATTTTTTTTTAACAATTTGTTTAAAATAAGGGTCAATTAGTAGAATAATAGATCTAGATACCTTAATTAAGTAGGTGACATGTGCCAAAACTAAATTAGGTATCTAACACAATTAGGTGGTAAAAAGACAGTTTTAACCTTAATGAATATAATTAGAATCTAAAATTAAATAACTATTAAATATGTTTTAAATATGCTATCAAAAAATTAAAAAAGGTAGTTGCTATAAATTAGGGATAAAGAAACCAAATAAAGAAAAGCTAAAAATGTTTTTGTTTTAATAATAAATTTGTAAATACAATAAAAATGATGAAAAAAATAATCATAATTGATTAGTATATTTTGAAATTCAAAAATAAAGGTAGAAAGAATAGTTTATGTGATGAAAGTGTTATTTGCCAAAATTTAGTCTCACATATATTATGAATTAAATTTTATATGATTTTTTTATTATAGTGTGCAATTTCCTTTAAAATAAACTAGAACCGAAAATAAAAATGTAAGATCAGTGTCCGTGTGCTTATAGATTTTACCTGGAAGTACGGACATGAAAGGCAATGGATTAGATAGATAGGCAATCTGAACACGCATCACGTGCTTTCAAACGCTTCGATCACTCCGGAAAAGCCACGTGTACAAATCTAGCCATTTAGAGTCAGAACTTGCCATGTGGGCACGTGCGATTCCCGCAGCTCAAACATCTATGTATGCCTCCATGACACCATGTGATCATTTGAGCAAATCTAAAATAATATGTGTTATATAATGTTTTTTTTATAAAATAACCTATAAAGGGTTTAAGATCTAATTAAATTGAATATCAGCTACTCAACTTAGTATAAATTGAGGACTAATCGATTGTAGATAATTTTACATACGATTTTGTTTAATATATAATAATGTCATTGACACGCACCAAGTCATTGTTTATCATGACAGGTACATTAATGGACCGATTAGGTCTTAGTTAACCAATATTTTGTTTGACATAAAGCAAAGTGATAAAGCTCGTATTAATTAGTGAATAAACAATGTCCAATAGATAGCTTGGAGAAATGGAAAACAATAATTAGCCGAATATTACAAGACTAAGTTTGTTTTTATATAACGGGTACTACGTATTCAACGAACATAAAAATGTGACAGCATACTTTGTTATAATGGAGCTCATCATAATTATGGATAACCGTTACAGAAAATTTTGAAGTGAACAAAGTAATTTGAACTTAACGAAGGGTGCTCTTGTGCCAATCAGCGCGTGATGGTTGTGAATGGTCCGAGAAACAAGAACTGGAGTAGAAAACTAACAAGGTTCGGTTTTTGAAATGCCACAGAGATGAGACACGACTCCATAAAAAGAGCCGTCGAGTAGCTTACTAATTAAGTTTTTTTATAACATAAAGCATAACACTATTTTGATTGATTAAGTGAGAATGAAAATGTTCTGAGTAGAAATTAAGCCCAAAAGGGAAAGGAATTAAATTTTGTTCCCAAAATTTTTTACGATTAGATCATAACCACTTAGTTATTTTCTATTTATTTCCTTCACTAATTAATAAAAATGATTAAGTCAATATTATTTTCTGAAATATGAAATCATCATATTAAATTTACAATAATTAAATTCTTAATAGCATATCGAAAAATTACATAACATCATATTTTACTTTTTGCATAATATATATATATATACATATATGTTATATAAATACAAAACAAAACTAGAAATATGAATGTAAGATAAGATGGGCGACCAAAGGAAAGTCGTCGTCCGGGAGAAGCGGTCGTTTGATAGCTGCAAAAGGATTCTCTTTGCTCCCAAAAGCTTTGCTGGCAAAACGTCATCCTTTGCTTCTCCCTTAATCTATCTTTCCTTTATTCTCAACTTCATAACAATAAAAAAATACACACATATATGTATATATATGTATACATATATCTACAAACGTTGATACATTTGTTTAATTGAAGGTATATATTATAGAAGTTTTCTTTTAACTCTGTAGATCGTTCGTATGATGTTTGGTGGGTGTAGTCGGAAAGATTATATATATTTATAATCATATGATGGTATTGAAATCACAATAGTGATCTATGTGAACTATTGAACAGATAATGTTAGCACTTGACGGAAAAAAAATAATGTTAAGCTATTATATAAACGCTCTTTTTGGTCCTTTCTTATCGGAACAATGGTTGTTTCTACGTGGAAACAGATTCTTAGTTGAGAACATTAGCCTTAAAATCCTTATTATGCCAACTTGGAAATGGTAAAGGCATTATATTATTTACCCTTTCGCATCGCATTTTAACAAAGAACAAAATAAAATTAAGGCTTTACTTCAACAAAATTGTTCTTCAAATATAGTTAGAAGGCCTAAACTACTTGTCTAATGGCCCATTTAAAGCAAACTCAAGGATCCACAGTGACCTTTATTTGGGCCGACATTTCTCATTGATTGTGTACGTATTTTTTCTAAGGAAAACGAAGTTTGATTTAGTTAAGATCTAACTAAGTTCCCAACGATACCAATGTAATTCTTAACTTTATATTGCAAATGTCTTTCGTACATTAAGACCCATCACTTTCAGCTCTTCTGGTTCTCTTTTTTTTGTTTTTCCTTTCTATTTTCCCCAAAATTTGATTGTTTTTTTATAACATTCCGAGACTTTAAATTGAATAAACTTCCCTTCGCATAAGAAAAAAAAGAATATTTATTAAAGTCCTATTTTACCTATAGACCATACATGTGTAATATGTACGTTTTATAATGTATACCATATTGTAGGTCACCATATGTAGGATGATTATCTAAAATATATGGTGATAATGTGAACGTGTAAAGCTACACACAAGTCATTTGTCAGATTATAACAAGAGAATCTTAGTAGTGATCACGCAAAGCTAAGATCTTTGCCTCACCATTTAAAGCAAACAAACTTTGTCTTAACCTTACATAGGACATCAAAGTCACAACCAACTTTTTCTCTTTAAATCCTTATCTATTTATAATTTACACGTTTTCTTTTTGTAACTGATTTCCTATGTTAAATGTCTAGCAATCTGGGACTTAATGTTAAAATTTACAAATAGATATTAAGATGAACACAGCTAAAACCTAAAAGCATAGGGTTATATGTAGGACCTAAAGTTGAAAAGTAAGTTTCAGAAAGTGGCTAAATATATTTAGGTTAATAGAAAATCATATTTTTTTTGTAATTTTCTAACATATGTAGTTGCAAAAAAATGCATTGAATTTAATAGATATCATGGTGAAAATTTAAAATTAAAAGGGTTTCTGGCAAATTCATATTTGTAAATTTAAAGGTGATAATTAAATTTTGGATTCTCTTACTCTCAGTGCAATTTGAAATGGTTAAATATACCCTTTTTTCATTTACTGAAAAATGATAAACATAAATGACATATCTATATATGTTTCGGGTCCATCTCTATATTTATTATTTACATCATTATCTATCAACCCCGGCCCATCTTCTTCGTCTTCTTACTCTCTATCTTCTCTACTGAGATTTCTCTTAAACGAAAACTCATCCTTGAATGTACGGTGGTGCATGGATGTGGAACCCTAGCAAAGTTGAAGAATTGGAGGATGATGATGAATCTTGGGAAGTCAAAGCCTTCGAGCAAGACACTAAAGGGAACATCTCTGGTACCACTTGGCCTCCAAGATCTTACACTTGCAATTTCTGCCGCCGTGAGTTCCGTTCTGCTCAAGCCTTAGGCGGTCACATGAATGTTCACCGCCGTGACCGCGCCACTAAGGCTCATCAAGGTCCTGCGGCTGCGGTTGCGGCTCGAAGCGGTGGCGGCAGTGGAGGCGGTAGAACAACGTTTCTCGGTTCTTGTGTTCCGCCGACGGCGACGCTTATAATCCAATCCACTGCGAGTAACATTGAAGGTTTGTCCCATTTCTACCAATCGCAAAACCCTAATAGCATGTTTAGTAATTCCAGTGATATGATGAACTTTTATGGTACGACGTCGTCTCCTTCGAGCAACCTTGACTTTTCGGTGTTGAATTCGCCCGTTGAGGTTACTCCTCGGCTTATAGAATATTCTACAGGAGATGATGACAGCATTAGCTCGATGAAAGAGACGACAAGAACATCAGTGGATGAGCCTGATCTTGAACTTCGACTAGGGCACAAGCCACCGTGACATTTCTTTTTCGTGACCCACTTGAGGCTATTCACATTCATATCCATTCATAAGAGGTTCTTTACATCTTAAATTACATTTGTTGTTACATTCTGAATTCAATTTGGCTTGAATTGTGTATCACAATAACATTCATTATTGACTTCCTTGTTTTCACATATACACATGTGCCTAAGTTTACATAGAGATTAAGTACAATGATTACTTAATTAGTTAAATCACCATAACCATGATTTATAAGACTTCTATATACTCTATAATTATCATCTCCGAAATCCTAGGAATATATATGTGTTGTGGTTTATATATCTGTCTCACTGTCTTGATCATTGCTGGTTTCGAATTAGAATTGCCACTTGATGGAGACAATATACATTTTACAGACCGTATCAAAATTTTAATTCAGATATAAAAAATGATAATCAGAATGCTAAAAACTCTTAAGAAGTACCTTCGAAAGATATAAAAAGCGTTCTCTAACAGACGATATATAAGATCGCTAGTAATGTATTAATTACCGTCTGAAGAAGAAAATTTGTTCTTACCATTTCCGTATGCTTTAGGGATTTTAATTAAGTATTGGAATGATGGAGAGATTCGTGCTAGCTTCTTCATCAGTGTCCATGGCACGTTAGCTATTTTGTACTTTGCAAAAAACCCTTGTTACCAAAAATATCTAGTTTGTGCATACATTAAATGGTTTGAAAATACTCTCTCTGTTTCTCATCATTACATGTTTAAGATTTTCACACAAATTTTTTAAAAATGTTAACAATAGCTCTTCTAACCTTATTTTTATTATATGCTATTTAAATTTATTTTTAAATAATAAATATTATATGGATAAACTAAGAAAAAAAGAACAATAACTACCCCATAAAAAAATTGAAAAACATCTAAATTTTGAAAAAAAATTCTAAAACATATAAATTAAAAATAGAGGGAACATCGTTTGTAACACATAATTAGGTTTTCCTTCTTCTAACTAAAATTATCTAATATATAAAATAATACCTAATATATTTAGCAATGCAAGTTGAGGTATTAAATATTAGGTAATACGTATGCTCTTGTCTCCTGTTCGGAAATATTACGGATCCAAAATTCAAAACATTTAGGTAATTTAAAAACTATATAGATATAATTAATAAATGGGACAACACATATTTTATTATTATTATAGTTTATGACTGAATAACAACAAATAGAAATCAATTCAAAAATTTGATTGAATAAGTTCATGTAAGTTTTTATGCAACTTTTCGATAAATAATTATGTTACCTGTCTTTCATATCTTGTAGTTTGTCTGGTCTGTGAAGGCACTGTAAGTGTAACGCTTGACTTGCTCAATGCTCGAGCAAAGGCATTGAGAGAGAGAGGAAGATAGAGGCAAAAAGTGATGTTACCTCTACCTATATTGTTTGTTGGTGATGTTGCTTCTACAAATGTGTGTATCTATTTCTCGAATTACTTTCAGTTCGATCTAATCAAAAAGATACGTAGAACAAAGAAACGTTACAATAATAGATAGAGGAATATCCAAATTAGGGTAAAGGCAATAGCAATCCAAAAATAAAAGAAGATTGAGGACCACTTGAAAATGGAAGAAGAGATAAAGAAGGCATGTGAGCTCTTTTTAATTCGTTGCATGTTTCTTCTTACTCAGATCTATTTCTGTCTCCACATTCATCTTTTATTTATTTATTTTCATGTTTTCATTAACATTTTGTTTTTGTCTCAATACATAGTAGTACTCTCTTTATATCAATTTAATTATAGTCCAAATTTTGGTATGAATTCTATAAATTATATAGATATTTTTGACATTATCTTGTCTTGGACCCCCACATGTGTAATTCAAAAACATTTCAAACTAGGCTACTAGAGTTATATTGTTTTTCTTCTAGTTTTGGTCCCCGCTTTCTCACCATCTCTAGCATCATACAATCTTTATTATAGTAATAATTTAAAATATTCTACATGTGGTTTTCGATTTATAACTTTACAAATATTTACACCAATCATCGACAATATCACAAATTATAGATAATTTTTTAGAAACGATCATATTCAAATTCTGTTCTACTACTAACCAAATGTTTTTTTTGCGGCTAAATTAACTTCACTTAGAAATATAATTCCTATTTTAAGTCTTTGTAATTAGGTTACTTGAGTTCATCTTTCAGCGGTTTATTAGGGTTCTAGCTTCCAAAGAAAGAAAATGTAAAACATACTCGTTTTTTTTTTGAAAGAAGACAGAAGTATACCGACCAAGATTCGTGTAGAAAAGCAAAACTGAGATATGAATTTGTAGGTATGCAAATAAATTATTTGATGGTAAGACCAAATAAAATCAAAGAAGGATTTGGGGATTTGGGATATATATAAGAGGAACAGTCCATTGAATCAGTGAGATAGGATTCTTTCATTACAATGTCGTCTTATGCTCAGCAAAGGTTCGAATCCCCATATCAATCACCCATTGTCTTTTTCACCTTTGTTTTCATAAATAGAAAAAACTTTTGTTTGCAATTTTTTGACAAAAACGAGTTATGTATGATGCATTTACAGTTTTCAATTAAGTACTAGAAATGATTCCGTGCTATGCGCGGATGGTGCGAAATTTTGTTTTTCATTTATTTAAATAATTTTGTTCACTTTATGTAGATTTGTTTGTGATTGTTTTTTGGATGTGCATTTGTTAGTGTTATTGCATTATAAAATGGTAGGATGCTGAACCTTAAAGATTGGTTTAATGTTTGGATCTACAAAATAGAAATAACTTTTACGTTTGAAAACTTATTGTGTTCATTAAAAGTATCCGATGAAATATTTTTAAAAGAGAAACATAACATAGGTAAATTTTATTGAAGACCTCTTAATATTTTGTTAGCAGAAAAATTATCATTAGTGAAAAAAATAAACATTAATTGTTCCTATTTTATAATTTAATTTTCTAAAATAGAGAAAATTATTTTAGAAAATAGTTGTCTCATTATTTGTTTAAACATTAAGAAAACACAACATGTTTAGAAAGATTGTTTATAATAGAAATTTTCAAATGAATATTAATTGTCACACAACATTCTCAAATTTTTAGAGTACGGAAAATTTGGTTTGTTGGGTATTCAGGTGTGAAATACATTAAATATTTATTATGCTGTAAATAATATTATTTATTATGCTGTTAATAATATAACATATTACCTCAGAAAACATATACTGGTTTATCTCGTCTATTGTGCTTGTGATAACATGTACTGGTTATTTCGTCTACTGTTTCATTCATTGGGGTTATGATAGCTTTTTCGATTAGCTGTAAATTCCTTTTATGAAATTTCACAATTTGATACATAAGTTTTAAAATACATTAATATATATTATTAATAATGATGTTTTTTTTAGTAATATGATATATGTTCTCTTATCAACCAAAATAGAACAATATTAAATAGTATACCATAATATTTTTTATCGTCATAACCCAATTACCTATTGGGATAGAGGATTCGAAATGGACCTCTTTCGCGGTCCAAAAACATGAATTAAAAACAGGGTTTTTGTAAAACTCATATCTTGACCCAATTAATATTGAGTTGCCACGGTTACTGGAGAAGCTTTTTTTGCTGATGTGGCAGCACCAGAAACCCTAAACAGCATCTATATAACATGGGAAGTTTCAGTATCACGTGGAATGCAAATAATAGTCCAAATTTTGTTAATATTTGTTTCCTTGACTATATACCTTTATCTTCACACAAGGATATTTACAAGCAGTGTTGCGTTAACTTTCAGAACTCGAGTTTATCATGCTAAAGAGAAGTTTCAAGATTATAGATAGCTTAACTTTGGGACTGTTATGGAATGGTGATCCAACCAGTAATAGAGGTGCACTTGTGGCTTATGACTATGTTTCTAAGCCAAGTCTGAAAATGAAACTTATCCATCGCCATTCCCTAAGTATGGAACATGAAAAGATAGTTATAGTTGCGATCACTTATTTTCTATTATATCAAGAACAAAATTTGGCAATCGGCGTACAACCAGATTTTGGCAAATTGGCTTTCTCAACAACTTTTGGATCTCTTTGTCATCAACATACCAACCAAGCTAGGGTGCACCTTCATTCAGCGATTGACTTCGATCGGAATGATGAGAATTGGTGAATGTGAGCTCCATGCAAGGTCTGAGCTCCAGGGTAGACTCCTTGTTTGGCTCCTCTCATTTCAGTTTTGTGGGCAATTGTGGCATAGAAGATGAACCGACTTGGATAATTGATGGTTTTTGTCCTTTTCGAACTAAAAAGTAACCATGTAGCTCTTTCCGACACATAGCTTTAGCAGTTGGATACGCTTAATGGAATTCTACTTTTGATCCTCTAGCCTCGTGAGAAATCACCTCTACAACATATTGTCCTCTTTATACATCCCGATAGGTGAAGCACGACACCGTCTCGTCTTTGAATGCACCTATATATCGGCGAATCATGTAATGACCAGAATCTGTCATCTTACGTCCTTCACCGCGTCGCGTCGTGGAGCCTTGTAAGCGACTGCATGAAGCGCACGCCTTACAACAACGACTTTTGTGTTGTAACGGTCCTTAGCAAATTACCACTTATGAGCTCTAACGTGAACGACATAGGCGTTACGACCGAACACACAATGCTCATTGAACGACATATACTTTTAATATGGATAGATTTTCTACGGTAGAGCATCTTTCTTTGATTTTTATACGATGGATCGAGAAATTTTCACGCCTTCGCCATACATACATGATTAATTTTTTTACTTCCGTACTAAATTAGCCACACATTATATATCATTAAGACGTAACCCTCCACCCTAAAGCTCAAAAACCTTCGACAACACGACTTCGCCGCATTCTCAACTATGGCGTCGTCTTCTAAGGCAATGATCGAATCATTAGGCTCTCTTAACAAAGACTCTTTCGTCTCACTCCTATCGAAACTCATCGGCGAATCGAAGTTCGTCCAGAATAATCCGCCGGAGCTCATCCCGCAAGAGGATCGAATCGTAAATCACGTCCTCGATTCTCTCCGTCCTTACAGCACCGAAACTGGTGGTGGTCCTCTTCTGATCAATCATGTTGCGTATCATTCAGGAAGAGGTAATCTCATCGTCGAGTACCCAGGATCTGTCCCCGGAAAGATATTGTCTTTCGTCGGAATGCATATGGACGTCGTCACCGCGAATCCTGATGAATGGGTAAGTTCTATTGATTCCGTTTTCGTGGTTTTGATCGGTGCCCATTAGCATTAGGGAGAAATTGGGTACTGGGTTCTGGTTACTTTCTGAGGAACTGATGCGAATTGTACCAAATTTCAAATCTTTCTCTCTGTTGTATCTACGTGACATTGATTACTCGAATTTTTGGATTCTACTGTTCAATTAATTCCGAAATTTTGAAGAATTACACTGTGATGCTCTGTATGATTTCGGTTTTTGTTCATAGGAATTTGATCCTTTTTCGCTAAGCGTAGATGGGGATAAGCTTCGTGGTCGTGGGACTACAGATTGTCTTGGTCACGTTGCCCTTGTGACCGAGCTCATGAAGAGGCTCGGGGAGACCAAACCGGCGTTGAAATCATCGGTGGTGGCGGTTTTCATCGCCAGCGAAGAGAACTCTTCCATTCCAGGTGTTGGTGTGGACATGCTTGTTAAAGACAAACTTCTTGACAAGCTCAAATCCGGACCATTGTTAGTTTCCATTCTTTTAATCTTCTTCCGTGGTTATCAGTCAAAACATTGGAGTTTGTATGTAGCTTTTTCGATGTGTGTTCTTTTGAAGGTTTTGGATTGATACTGCGGATAAGCAGCCGTGTATTGGAACTGGTGGAATGATTCCGTGGAAGCTTCATTTTACCGGAAAGCTTTTCCACAGCGGTTTAGCTCACAAGGTATTTTATATATGAATGATTACTCGGATTGATGAAGCTGCAAACTTGGCATTGATCGTTTCTTCTGTTTATGCGCAGGCGATTAATGCGTTGGAGTTAGGAATGGAAGGGCTTAAGGAAGTCCAATCCCGGTTCTACAAAGACTTCCCGCCTCACCCACAAGAGAAAGTTTATGGCTTTGCGACACCATCCACCATGAAGCCAACACAATGGAGTTGTAAGTTTTGGAATCCAAAGCACAATGTATGTATTAGTAACGACTCCAAATGTTGTCTACTTACTCCAAAGGGGTTTTTTCTGGTTTTTGCAGATCCTGTAGGCGGAATCAACCAAATCCCTGGAGAATGTACCGTTTCCGGTGATGTCAGGTTATGTTTTCTAAGTTGTGAAATACCATAAAACTGAGATTTCTCATCGTTTTTTACTTACTTCTTCTATATTCTTTTGGTTTCAGGTTGACTCCTTTCTATGAGTAAGTCTCTTTTCACTTCGTCCATAGTTGTTTCTTCTATGCATTTAGACACACGTAAGAATTTTCCTTGTTTTCGCAGCGTGAAGGAAGTGATGACGAAGCTGCAAGAGTATGTAGACGACATAAACACTAACATAGAGAACCTCGCTACCCGCGGTCCTGTTTCGAAATACGTCTTACCAGATGAGAATTTACGTGGAAGGTTTGGTTTTTCCTCTTCCTCCCGATTTCATTCCTTCTCTCAATTTTATTGTCCCTCTCAAAATCTTAACAAAGTGTCAATTGTCCCTGCAGGCTCACGTTAAGCTTTGATGAAGCTTCAGCTGGAGTTGCATGTAATCTTGATTCCCGCGGCTTTCACGTTCTATGCAAAGCAACCGAAGAAGTTGTCGGGCACGTGAAACCTTATTCGATCACCGGTACTTTGCCTCTAATCCGAGACCTCAAGGTAAGCCAGTACTCATTAGATAAACCTCAAGACTTGATCTTTCACTTCTCTCTGTAACTTACTCTTTGTAAATCAATGAATCTTGGTCTTGGGTTTGTAGGATGAAGGTTTCGATGTGCAAACTTCAGGATATGGTATTACAAAACCCTCCTCGGATTTTTTTTTCCTTCTGATTTCCCCGTTTTAAACAATTACAATCTCTTTTTTTTGTTTCCTGCAGGTCTCATGGCTACATATCATGCAAAGAACGAGTATTGTCTTCTGACAGACATGTGCCAAGGCTTTGATGTCTTCGTTAGGATCATTTCTCAACTAGAAGAAGACTAAAATCAGATAGAAGAAAACAAAATAAAAGCTTCATATAGCTTTCTCTCTTATTTACTAATGGTTTCTATACACTTACTTTGCTTTATATCTATTTGTACAAGTCAATGGTGGCTCAATACAAAAGAAAATTTACAAAATTTAAAACAAAGGATAATGTTTTATTCAGTTATTTTATCTATCTTGAGTTGTTGTCACCTTCAGTTTCAAGCTTCTGTACCCGTAGGCGCAGTCTTTGCTGGTGATGATGAAGCTTCCAGAGGCCATTTCCCAATACAACAGCTGAGTATATGCCATGTGTGATGATAGGAGCAAGAAGATTATTTGTCTGCAATATTTTCAGTTTGGTTTCAATGATTTTATCTCGACAGTACGAAAAAAAAGAATGAGCAAGTAGAAATAGTTTTGCCTGAATCCATTCAAAGCCGAGGTATAGACCCAACAGCCCTTCGAGAAGAGGAGAGTAGATTTTCTTCATTTGTCTTCGCTCGTACCAAGCTGCAAAATGTAAAATAGACAATCTTTTTAAGTTTTTGATTGTAAAACATATCTAAAAGCATTATGCTTTACTGAGGTTTACGAACCTGCAAACAACTTCTTCATCTCATCACGTGCAGAGAGAGTTTTCAAGACCGGTGCCATTATATAAGTCGGATCTAAGAGAAGTAAAGAAACAATTAGTAAAGAGGTTAAAGGATTCGTAAAATATATTAGTGTGTAAAAGAGTAGTGAGGAACCTTTAGGGGAAGCAGCAATGTAATAGAGAGAACCCGTGAGAGCAGCTGTAATTGTGGCTGCAAATGCTTGAGCAAACGGTACAAACGGAGGCAAGATTCCAGTCTGAAAATTGAAACAGTTTGAAGTCAATATGAAGATATACGAGTCTAAGGAACATGAAGGAAACGAGTAAAGAACAAGAAGGATACCAAAGCAACCATTCCCCGAGAATCTGAGATGAGATTCGTGCCTCTTAAGAATATATCAGCTAGTGCACCCTGTAAAACCGAAACCGATAGAGCTTCACAGACCGAAAAACGAAAACCACAGAAACAAGAACAACTGAATGTTATTATCATAAGGCACAAAACCTGAAACGCAGCACGATAGAAGAGCTCTTCTCCAACTGAACTTGCAGCAACTACTAAGATAAACTAAAGAAAGACAAAAGACAAAAGACAATAGGGCTTAATGGTTCTTCTCAAAGATTCAAGGAGAAACAAAAAAAGCAATTCTTGAAGTTCAAATGATCATAGGGTTTCTCACCTGCCAAGCAGACATTCCATGGAAGAAGCCTCGAAGCTCCTCATCTTCGACATCTCTAATCGCACGAGCATGCGGCGACAATTTTACAACTTCATCCTAAACAAAAACCCGAACAAGAAACAATCAAACCTCTCCATAAACATAACGAATCCTTCATTGCCATTAATAGAGAGATCCCTACTCTACTTACATCAAGAATGAAGAGAAGAGCCATGATCGGTGGAGAAGCATAACCAAGTCCAGCAATAATTGCATCTAAAGAAGCATTAAAACCTCCTGTGTAATCGATTCCTGCTACTTCACATATAAACCTTCCCGCTACAGCCATTCCACAGTATATTCCTGCGTATCCCAAAATTTATCAAACTCCAAAAAGACACACAAAAGTGAAATCTGGGAAAATTGCTTGATCACCGAGTGACTCACCGATTCCATAACTCAGCCTAACAACAGCACCGATCTTATCCCAAGCACTAAAATCGCCAACGCTTCCGCCGACAAACTCGCCGACGGATGTAACCTCTCCTGAAGGTCCAGCTAATCCGCCGCTACCACCGACAAATTCGCCGCTGTTGAAACCTCCCACCGACGTTATATCTCCAGAAGGTACAACTAAACCTCGCGCCGTGACCGAATCTCCGTCGTCGACCACTTCGCCACTGCTCTGTCCCGCGGATGACGACGACGACGCTTTAATAGACCTTGATTTCTCTAATGAAAGACCATTTAACCGCGAGTTTCTCTTCCCGCTGAGTTTCTGCAACTCGGATCTCGAATTCGCCGGAGACTCGAAAAGCCTAGAACTACAATTACTACTTTTAAATCCACCGCTTCCACTACACCAAGATGAAGATGAAGAAGAAGAGAAAGCAACTCTTGTGGTGCTACAAGTTAACAAAGGAAGACCCATTTAATTACACGTGATAGCTCTCAGGCGAAGTTATCGGAATACGCCGGTAATCTCGCCGGAGAGACTCTGTTCTTCATTTAGTGAGAGAGAGATGGAAAATCGGTGACCGTGTGTTTTTCTCAATATTTATTTTCTAATTATTGTTTTCTCAAAATTAATATGTAATAAATAGAAAGTAAAACTCTTGACCGTCAGATGATAGAGGCAGAGTTTAATCCAACGGTTACGAGGAGGTTTTTAATAGAGACCACTTAAATTGACAAAAGTTCCACTTGGACTTGACTACCTTCGTTCATTTGATTTGATCCGTGTACCTAGCCGTAGTCATGAGCCTTTACATGTCTACACGTTACCGTAATTTTTTTTTCTGTGCATTAAGTAAAATGGGCCGTAGATAATAGGGTATATCTCGAATTAATGGGCCGTAGATAATAGGGTATATCTCGAATTAATGGGCCTTAGTATGCCTTTGTACTAGTATGCACTGAAGATGAATATAGATTACGAGGAGGAGAGGAAACTAGCTCCAGGAAAAAAAAGCAGAATCCTTTATTGATTTATCATTTTAATAGTAATCATTCTAAATTTTATATTTTCAATTAAATACATATTCTCTTCCTCTCGCTTCTGAATAAAGTTTTTGTATAACCATAGATAAAGACTTGAACTAAATCCCAAATCTAAAAAAGAACCCTAACATAAATATGAACGTGAAACCTAACTCCAAAAAAAGGAAAGCATAACCGTTTATCCATTTTTATGATTATAAAATAAAATATATTTTCAGAAAAACATAAAAAACGACGTGATTTGTTGAAAAAATGGTAGAAAGAACATTATCTGAAAATGCAACATATTTGCAGATGGCATAAAGAACATTATCTGAAAAACGACCTGATTTGTTGAATACACCAAATTTATGTAAAGCCGTAAGTTTGGATTTGAACATAGACCCTAACCTACACTTGAAAACATACCTTAATGTAGATAAAAACTTGGAAAGTAGCTCAAAAAAGGAAAGTGTAATCATTTATTGATCTTTTTTTTATAAGGTAAACCAATAAATATAACATATATTTTTTTAAAAAAAATTGCACTCATTTCTTTTTGTTAGAAAAAAAGTCCAAACTTGATTTGTTTTATTTTGTAATTGTCAGAAAAAGCATCCTCCCAAACTGATTTGTTGAACAGACAAAGTCATTATAAGATAATAGGATTGGACTTGAACATTCACCTTCCCCTAAACCTGAACGCATATCCTAATATAGACTAGACTGTGGAATCTAACAAGGATATATATGATAATCATCAACAATAATCATCTTTTTAAAAAATCTCAAATTTGAACAAATAATTTTTGGTTTTGTATAAAAAGTTTCTTGTTTTTTCTTTATTTTTCTTATGTTTTGTTTATTATTTTTTTATTTTCATTAACTTATCTTTATTATATTTAATAGGGATACGATATTGTTTTGCCTTATTTGAATTAGAAGTCATATCTCTTAATATGGTTTCGAACACTGATGAGGATGGTCAGATTGTGATATCAAAAGAGAACTCTCACCGGTATCGCCACCTAAAACACATATGACTCAAACAAATATGATCTTGCAGAATCATCATCCTCAACAAAATCTGCTTTACCAAAGGTTACATATAATTAATCCATGTATACTAATCAAGAATATATGTTTCAGAAATGTCTTTGAATTTTAATGATAATGAATTTGATGACGGATTTGTGTTTGTGGCCCTGTGTGCATCACGATGATGGTAATGTTAAAAATAAAGAAGATGTGGAAGCTAGAGTCCTTAACAATGACAATGAAGTTTTGGTACGCACTGCTTTTCGTTTTAGCTACTTTATCCGATCTTCAGCTTATGCATGCTATCAATAGTATATCACATCGAATGATGTTCTCAAAAAAAGGAAAGCAAAAACATTTATTAATTTTATTTAAAGTTAAACCAATAAATATAACATATTTAACAAAAAAATATTTTTGGAAACGTAATAATAGATCATTCATTTTGTTTGTTAGGCAAAAGTTAAAAAGAAAAATTGGTATTAAAAAAAAATCATTCTTGAATTATTTTCTTCGTAGTTGTCAAAAAAACATTTCGTCGCAAACTGATTTATTGAACACACAAAATCATTGTAAGCTCGTAGGATTGGATTTGAACATAAACACTCTTTATTTGAACATAGACACTCTTTAATAAAGGTATTTAAATTGCTTTTAGTTCCCAATCTTATAAGATTTTTTTTTTCAAAAATGTTATGGTAAAAAATTTAAATGAATCTATTAGTAAAAATGACATATAAAAACTGAAAAGTACAATTAATAAGCTTGCGTATCTGCAATATATAGAATGAATGTCAACATTATATTTTATTATCCTTGTGAAAATGATATATATGCATAAGTTCAAAATATGTAAAAAGTTACCTAAATTTTTTGATATTGATGAGAAGTCCAATACGTTTGAAAGCATTTACATGTAAAAATAATAATAATCATTGCGTCTAAAACTATTTACAAATTTTGGATTTAGATCAGGGAGACAAACAACACTAAAAGTTTTGAATGCAATAAATAAAATTAAAGATACTCACTAACAAGAGTTTAACTTAAAGTAGAAATGAACAAAATTAAAATCTTATTTTAGTATATTATTTTAGTTATATATACATAAATTTATATAATTTATGATATTATTGGAACCATCAATTTATACAGGGGTTTTGAAAATATTATTATTTTATTTATCCTATCAAATTATCTTAATTTTTACATTGTTCAATTTGAAATCGATAAAATTTATTATCGAATTTGACATGGTAGCAGAGCCACAAACATCAAATCGATCCAAACTAAAAAAAAACTTAGCGACCCCTGCAAATCTTTTCTCTCTCTTTCAAATCTTGTTATGACGAATTCTGAGGAAACTCCCTCATCCGAAAAAAACTGAATCAAGCGGGACGAAAAAAAAGTTCTGCTAATAAATTCATCACAAACTCGCCATATTATTTGCATCCATCTGATCATCCTCGCCCTCGCCACGTGCTAACACCAATTATTATAAAGGTTTTAATGTAATGGAGACTATGCTGAGAAGGTTTGGGCAGCATGATCTTAACGGATGTCGGATAAATGGAATGACTGGATAGCAAAGGTTATGTAGAATGGTTTCATGCTTCCTACAAGACTTGTTCGCAAGCTAAATTGAAAATATTGATATAGGGGACATGGGAGATTCACAGAAATTAACTGTATTACATACAAGATTTGTCTAAAATATATCAAAACTTTGTCAAAAGTTATTGGTTATTTGCAGTCAAATAAATGTCATATAAAAAATATATGATTGAAATAGCCATAAAAAAGCATCTTTGAAATGTTAACAAGTAAGCTTGTTGTAAAATCTATTTAATAAAATTGAAAGTGAAAATTAAAGGGGTAAAAAGAAAGAAGTAAATACAATCAAATACATTGCCTAAGATTGAGAATTTAGAGTAGATAGACAATTAAAATTGCAAACTGGCAAATAAGGAAGGTAAGTTACTAGCAAAGCAATACAAGGAAAACAATTACGGGAGTGGCCCTGGCTTTTTTTCTTTAAATATCCTTCGTCTTCTTCCTTTTAGCTTCACAATTTTCAGTTTAATCAATCTTAAACTGTAAGTATTCGGTCAAGATAAATAATAAAAAAAATGAATAAAAAATGTTCAAGATTCTTCTTTTCTTGTCTACATTTCGGTTTCGACTTTCTCTTTGCGTCAAAAGATAAAACCTTATAAAGTTTTCAGAAAACATGTTTTTTATTAGATTTTTTCGTTGAAAGACCTAAAAAGACTATTCTCAAGTGTCTTTAATGTTTTTATCTACTTTTATTGTTAAAGAAAACCTATTAAAAATCAAATTTGTCAATTCAATTATAATTTTTGATGAATTTGGGTTTTCATTTGCGATTCATTGTTAACGGTGTTCGAGATTCATCAGTGTTTTTTTTTTAAAATTCAGGTATTTGGACTGAAGAATTTGTTTTTTTTTGTGAAATAACCTTTAACACCAAAAATGGTTTCGAGCACTGGTGAGAATTCACCAAATGGTCATACTGTGGTATCGCAAGAGATCTCACCGGTATCTCCACCTAAGAACACATGTGAATCAAACAAATATGATGTTGGAGAATCATCTTCAACAAAATCTGCTTTACCAAAGGTTACATATAAACTAATCCATTAATGCTAATCAAGAAAATATGTTTCAGAATGTCTTTGAATTTTCATGATAATGAATTTGATGACGGATTTGTGTTTGTAGCCCTCTGTGCATCATGATGATGGTAATGTGGAAAATCAAGAAGCTGTGGAAGCTAGAGTTCTCAACAATGACAATGAGAATGAAGATTCGGTACGCACTGTTTTTCATTTTAGCTACTTTAACCGATATTTAACTTATGCATGCTATCAATAGGATATATCGCATCTAATGATGTTTTTGTAGGTGACTGTATGTGATACATGTGGTGATCTAGGAGATGAAGATTTACTTGTCATTTGTAGCTCATGCAAAGTTGGCGCAGAACATACGTAATCTGTTTTAGTTTTTGTTTATGACATACATAATGTCTTGATTATGCAATTAGATAGTAAAAAAACTTTTTTGTGCATTTTGATTTTATCATCCCTCGGATTATTGCAGTTATTGCATGGAGGGAAAAATCGAGGATCTCCCTAATGAATGGGTTTGCTATGACTGCATTGAAGAAAATGAGAGATTGCGAAAAAGAGAAGAATCTGAAGAAACTAGCTCCAAGAAAAGGAAAGCAGATTCCTCTATTGATGTTTTCAAGGTAATCCATGATATAGCTAGAATATATCAATTATTTTTATAGGACAAAGTTTAAAACTTGGTGGTCCAAAGAAACCAAAGTCATTTGATTTTTTTTTTTTGCAGAGAGAAGAAAGACCATTATCTGAAGAGGAAGGTTCTTCGGTGAACGGACCAAATTTATGCAGAACCATAGGTCTGGATTTGAACATTGACCCTAACCTCCACATGAACGCAGATCCTAACGTTGATACGAACGTGGAATCTAGCTTTAAAAGAAGGAAAACAGAATTTATTGATTTCTTTAAGGTAAACCATAAAAAAATACAATATATTTACAAAAGAAAATGTTTTTGGAAACGTAAACTTTATCACTCATATTTTTATGAGACAAAAATCTAAATTTTTTTGGTACTCCCAAAAAAAACTAAAATCATTCTTGTTTTCTTTTGTAGTTGTCTGAAAAAGCATCATCTCAAGCTGATTTGTTGCAGACACAACCTCGTCGTAGGATCTTAGGGTTGGATTTGAACAAAGGCCCTAACGAATATCCTAATATAGATCTGAATAAGGAACCCGATTTGGACACGGATGATACTTCGAACTAATCCTGAGATTGTGCTTCGTTTTTGCGGTTGAGATCTTGTAATAAATCAATAAAAATGTCATTTAAGATTTTTTATATAGAAGAGAAAAAAATATCTAATTTGTAATATATAATAAAATAATATATATATATATATAAAAGCTCTCCAAAAAGAGTTCTTCTTCCCTCTTGTTTTGATATTTTTAAATAACAATGTAATCTGGTCTTCTTATGATTTCAATTCTAGAGTTTTATTCACCTAGCAAAAATGACGTTTTCTTAAACAATGAAAGATTTACTGTAGTTTCAAAAACATTTACTGTTTGTGTATATTTTTATTGGAATATATATTCCAATCTGATAGTTTACAGCTTTCATTCATATATTTCAATCATTTTTATTTATTGAATATTATAGAAAAGTGAAAAAGAAGAGAAATATTTATTAAAAATTAACCATGGAATTGAATGATAAAATTACCTTTAAAAAGCGATATTTTGGTTCGTCAAATTACAACCATTAACCAATTCCAAGATTTTTTTTTAAAAAATCTCTACACATTTCTTAAATCCATGTATCAAAAGAGTTTATCTAATGGGTAGATTTGTTTTAGTCAAATCTAATGTGTAGATTAAGTTGTTATCTTTCTAAACATTTTTGGTATGAATCTTAATATTAAAACCAAAATCTTATAGTAATAATAGTATAAAAGATGGTCAATTCTCTCCGGCATCTGTTTGCTACATCAGCATTGGAGAAGTTGACACGTGTGTTACATAAACATTGAAAGTTAGACGATAGGTTTTCTAAAATTCATTTTGTTTCATAACCTTTTGGTCTCCATCCTTGTTTAATAGATAAGTACTTGTTTAATTCACATCCGCCTCACAATTATTGTCTTCTTGGATCACATATCTTCCCATCTTTTTGTCTCAAGAAACCTACTCTTGTTTATGTATCCATCTCATCACAATTGTGGTTTCTCTTCGATTGGTCTCTTTCAGAATCACTTAAATCGTTGTCTTCGGGGAAAAAGAGAACACCAAACTCTGTCTTAATTATACTGCGTCAAAACAGGAATTATGTTTTGTATCTCGGCATCGTGAAGAAGACGGCGTCATTACGAGAATCGGATGTCAGATTCAAGATACGGAAATGAAAGTTTATGTGTGTTTCATTAGAGGGTATGAGGTCAATAACTCTTGAGAGGTTTTGAGTTGTTTTTATTGGCTTTTGGTTTTGGCTTTATACAATAATGTTCACAGATTCATAATTGGTGATAATGAATGATCTTGCTGACGAAGGTCGAGTGAGAGACGAAGAGAAAGGACTATGTCCATCACGTTCTTCTCGTCCCATTCTCGTAGTCACGCTTTCGCTGCTTCTTTTGGCCGTTGTCTATTCAACAGGTTTGTCTACGTTCTCAATTGATGTTGATGTGTTTGTTTTCTTAAAAAACATTACAACATCATCACAACGCAAGAATAGTCTCTTCTTGCTGATTTGTATTATGCTGATTCTTTAGGGTTTTTATTTATCCTTTCAATGATGCCCTTGATGAATGATACTGCCTTTTAAGTAATTTTAGTTCAATAGTTGATTTTTTGTTGTGCACTTGTTTATAAAGTATAGACTCTCGACTGAAACTTAGATGTTTCTGGTCCAACAAAGATAAGTTTGATCATTCACTGTTCTGGTCTTCGTCTAATTTCATATTTATAAATATTGCAGGTTCTCCCAGAATAGTACGCTTTTTGTTTGCAATGACGTATAAGTATCATATTTTGTTGTTTTCCATAGGGTTCTAATGAGGCAGGCTCTTATATACTCTTTGTCTCAATGTCATATTTGGATACCGTTAATCAAGATAAAAGAGAGGGTTCATAAACATGAACTGTCTCACATGCCGTAAGTGAGTTTCTTTAGGACTCTACGTGCCTTTTAAATAATTCTAGTTCGATTGTTGACTTTTGTTGTGCACTTGTTTATATAGTATAGATTCTCGACTGAAACTTAGATGCTTTCCGTACCAACAAAGATAAGTTTGATCATTCACTATTCTGGTCTTCGTTAATGAAGCAGATTGTTACACTTTGTCTCCATGTCATATTTGAATACCGTTAATAAAAATAAAAATAGGGTTCCATATCAAATTGGTAAACATGAGTTGTCTCACTTGCCCTAAGTTTAGTTTCTCTAGTAGTCTACGTGCCTTTGAAACTGAACTCATGTTGCTTTCACATGCGAACTACTGATGTTTTCTTAATTTTTAAATCTATATTACTAGTGAGTGCCGGTTCTTTGCAGCCAAATGTGAGGAACAAGAAGCAAACTAACCAAACATTAAGTGGCTATGCAAGAGATTGTTCTCTGACTTAGGGACAAGACCACCGTCAAAACATAAGATAGTAGATGGGATGAGCTAATGTTTGTGCAAAAAGGGATGTCTTTGATCTACGTCGTCCCACTTACTAATGTCTCGTTCCTGGTTTTCTCCAGAATCTAAATTTATTGGCTGGAGGATTGTAACATTACACAACAAGCGTGATTTATATTTATCATTCACCCTCTTTTTGGTCTTCTTAAGATTGTTGGCAGTAATTTATTCCACGATCATTTACTCAGTTGGTGCTCTGTCTACACAGTTAGGTATTGAAGACAAATGAAATGAAATAAAAAGACACCATGACAACTCGCCTACAGGTGGCTTTTCATGTTTCTTTTTGTTTAACCTTCGGATGAGAAATGTTGCATTTATCTCGTTTGCTACTGGATGGATGGATTTACCTTTTTCAACTTCTCTTCAGGACATGGATATTGTAATAAGCTCTGGAGAGTTTATTATAGGAAGAGAAAGACTTTGACAAGGAGCTAAGGAGAAGCTAATTGATGAGCTTGCGGCAGAAAGGGAATCAAGAGGTAATAAGAAAACTGTAACAAACTTGTAAAGAGAAGTAAACTCTAAAAGTAGAAACAGTAGACTTGAGTAGAATGCATGGATTAGCTGGATTGTAGAGTTGGTTTACTTTCTAACTATGTTCTTCTCATAAGCAATAGAGGTTACATGTTTGTTCTTATCAGATTCACTCTGAAAGTTAATTAGTCTACAAACTTTGAAAGAGAATCAGCGATTTTCAAATGTGTTCATAAAGTAAATTTTTGCAATCATAAGGGATTCTCTGTGTGCATTATTCATATTGGTCCTCTTCTTTTTGTGCATCGTAGCATGAAATGAACACTAGCAGAGAGGTTTTTTATAATTGCTTGCTAAAGATTGTGTTTTATTTAATTGCCTCTAGAGAAGTAGTTTTATAAGTTTTATCATTTCATCACCCATACACTTGATGGAAAACACCCTTTTTGCTGATCGTGTGTTTGAGAAAAATGAGACGACGAAAGCAAAAAAAGCAGGCTTATAGGGTTTGTGAGGGTCAACGTTTTCATTTTTCATCTCCAAGAGAGATTTGTGATATTGTTAGTCCCTAAATTGTAATGGATTTTGGTTAGTAAAGAGGGTAAGTGTTAGCAACTGGGTTTTTTTATCGACAGGTATGTAAAATATAAAAAATAAATAAAATTATACAATACATAATTACTAATTTTAAAAGGAAAAAGATAATAACATTTATTAATAAAAATATAGATTTAGACTCATGTAATGATAATCAACATACATTACATTCTTGATTTGTTTCATATGTATATGTGTGCTATAAAGTATATTTTAAATATTCAAAACAAAAACACGTATGAAAAGGATTTAGCAATAACGTAAGTTAGAGATCACATTCTCCTCCAAAGGTGCGCATCTCTGCATTACTATTCCAAACTTAAGAAACCATAAATCATAGTATTTAGGATCATCTACATGCTGTTCAAGCCTATTAGAGTTGATATCAACAACTCTATCATCTAATACTCTCTTTTTTCAAATTAAGTGTCGTATAAATATCATTCTTCGTTTCAAATAAAATGTTTTTTAGATTTCTATTGTAAATATTGATATTAAATATCTAATTTAGTTGTAATTAAGTTTAATGAATCAATAGTCAACTTGTTTTTTATGGTATAATAAATTTTAATATGTTTTTTTAAATGTATGGAAAAATCGTAAACAACATATATTCTAAAATGGAAAGAGTATTTAATTTTTTTAATCTAATATGATTCACTTTTTTATATTGTTTTGGAAATATATCAGACACCGTGACTAGTTGATCCAAGTAATTTGTAACGATTTAACTGCCCCGACCAGTGAGCACCCACATCATTTCTCTGTTTGTGGATCCCACCCATGTTCGATGGTTGGTGTGATAACCGGGAGGTTCAAAAGAGTTGATATACAGACTCTGCAATCACCACATGATATTTTTCTATGTTTTGTCCCCACTCACACAATACTGGAAATCACTTCCCGATATGTTACATATCTTTTGACTGCTCCAACTCAAACACGTTTAACTCTGGAGTTTTCTCCGGACAAATGACCAAAAATATAAGTGTACTTTGATGACATAGTAATCAAATAAATTTTCTTAAGTCTCTTCACATACACTACCATAAATTAAAAACCGGGATGTTACATAATTACTCTCATTTATATCCACAAAAGTAAGCATGGAATCGTCTATTTCATAGTGAGAGAAGTTTGCTGGTGTGGAAGCGAGTGAAAGTGCGTGAAGAGCGAGATCTAAGAGTGGTGGTGCGGGAGATGTTGAAGAAGTGTAATCGGTTCCTTCAGGTACATTAGGTCTAGGTCTTCTAGTAAAATTTCTAGATGTATCTTCTCACCGTCAGCCATGTACATGCGGCTCAGGGTACGTTGATCCGTGGTCATGGGAGGTGACTCCTTTCGGCCGGCCTCTAAGCTCCTTCCCCTAGCCGTTTCCAATCTTAAGGGTTTGTGATTGGTTTTAGTTTATCTAGGGTTGTGTGATGGTTGTTTGTCCTGATGCGGATGAGAGTGCTTCCGACTAGGGAAACTTGTTAGTGTTGGAGGCTTGTGTAGGTACCTGGTGTTGGTTCCTGGATTAATAAAATCAGATCTTTTTTTATGTGACGATAGAAAGATAAACGTATAACATCATCAAAAATCAAATTTAATCGGGATAGATTGTTTGTTTTATTGACATGGACATAAACTCGTTGACACAATACATTATGACATCTAACTTTTGTGTGGCTAATTGTGACTATATGTAACTAATATATACATATTTAATTATGATTATTAATCCAAAAAATAAGTGTATATGCACCTGGATATATTTTTTCACTATATATATCATACGACCAAATTTAAGATTTTAAGTAATGAATGAAAAATTACAATCTTTAAAAAAAAAATCAAGTCAACAAAATTAACTAACAATACAAATTAATTAAAATTAAAAATGTAATCTCTAGATGTTTATCAAAATATTAAGTAAGTGTTCACCAAAAAGTTTTGAAACTCCACGTCAAAGTAGATACCATTAGATTCCATTTTTTTGCAGTGCACCCTTCTACTTTCACCTATGTTTCTTTATTTGCCCTTAAATGTTTTGTATATTTGCACTTTTACCCCTCGTCTTCCCTCAAATACAATATCTCTCTACTCCACCGATAAATAAAGAGAGAGAGATAGAGAGAGAGATCGTCGTCGTCGTCAATGGTGAATCAAGACCCAATCGGGTAAAACACACAAAGACCCACCAAAAAACTAAAAAAAACCCATCACCATGCCTTCCGAGTTAACTCAGGAGGAACGATCGGAGCTCGCGCAATCCATCGCCGAGTTTCACACATACCAGCTCGGTCCGGGAAGCTGCTCCTCGCTCCACGCTCAGCGAATCCACGCGCCGCCGGAGATCGTCTGGTCCGTAGTCCGTCAGTTCGACAAACCCCAGACCTACAAGCACTTCATCAAATCCTGCTCCGTCGAGGAAGGATTCGAGATGCGCGTCGGATGCACGCGCGACGTGATCGTGATCAGCGGGTTGCCGGCGAACACGTCAACGGAGAGACTCGACGTGCTCGACGACGAGAGGCGAGTGACGGGGTTCAGCATCATCGGAGGAGAGCACAGGCTGACGAACTACAGATCGGTGACGACGGTGCACAGGTTCGAGAGGGAGAAACGGATCTGGACGGTGGTTCTCGAGTCGTACGTGGTGGATATGCCGGAAGGGAACTCGGAAGACGATACGCGTATGTTCGCCGATACAGTCGTTAAACTCAATCTCCAGAAATTGGCGACTGTCACTGAAGCTATGGCTCGTAAAGCCGGCGACGGAAGCAGTTCTCAGGTGAACTGAAAAAACAAAACAGAAAAAAAAGAAATTATATATATATGGAAAGAAAATGGAAAAATGAATTTGTTTTTTTTTGGAAATTACCATTTCGGGAAATGTTATTTACCCTGCTTCATATCAAGATTCTACTCTTTTGTCTGTTTTAACCTCATATTTTTACCTTTTGCCTATGTTGAAATTGAAAATGGCGTTAATATCCAGTTTTAGTGTAAAGGTTATTTTGGTCATTGAACATTGTGGATAAGTAGGAATCATTTCTTATTTTGGTATGTTTATTTCTTTGTGAGTCAGTCAAAATTTTCGTCTATGCAACAAAACTGTCATAAAAAGACATACTAGAAATGTAGTTTTTATTTATAAAGATAGATAAAAAAAATGGATTCTCGTGAATTTTTTCTTTTTTTGGTTAAACCTTTAAAGTATCGTGATAGGATTTTTCACGTGTATTTTATTTTTTTGGGTAAAAGGTTGATTTTTCACGTTTATTCTGTTGTATTCTATACTTTAGCCGTGTTAAATTAAAAGTCAATTTTACTTTTGCCTTTTAATTTCAACATAAATGTATATGTTAATAATTATAAACGATAAAAATAGAACAAAAATATCACTATTGTAGAAACGAAAAAAAGTATAAATATTATCTCAGCATTTACATTTTTTATTATATTAGTAGTAGTACTATTTATACACATATATAAATATTATCAAATTCGATTAGATCGAGACAGAGAGTGAAAAAACTGAAATTTTATATATTTTTTCTATTTGCATACTTTGAAAATTGTTATCTTCTAATTAAGGCAAAGGTGATGATGCTGTTGCAAGTTGCCAACTTGATTTATTTTTATGCAAGTTGCCAACTTAGTTATGAAACGCCGACATAAAAATTTATTATATATTTCACTCAAAAGTTAAAAATAAAGGCAACAAAAATTTATTATCTTTCGCAAAAAAAACAAGAAAGAAAAAATATTGCATGTACTTGTTCTTGGAGTTGATGATGTTGAGCCAATTAGAAGATCGATATTTGTTTTAGCTCTCACCTACTTTTAATGATTATCATCGTTAACGTCAAATCTTTCTTTCATTTCTTTAGTTGTGCAAGAGATCTAAATCTATAATTATTAATTCGAGTTGTACGTTGAGATATTATTTTAAGGAGAAGCCGAAATAGTTAATAATTACATGAGAAATATTTAGCAAAATGGTTTTAACTAAACTGACCTAACTTAGTTTTACGAAATGAAAAAAAGGAACACAAAGACTATTTACAAGAACAACAAACAATTGTTATGTTCTGTAATAAAAAAAAGGGGAACTAAATGGGGTTTTGCACAAACTCCAAATCTAATTGCACACATTCATTGATGTTTTAATCCAAACAAATAAACGAGAAAAAGCTATTAACAACACTTCATCCATTTTGGAATCAGCAACAAGAAGAATAAGCCTCGACAAAGGTTGTGATTCATCAAATCTGAACCAACATTTGGACCATAATAAAAAATAAAAAATAAACCAGAAATTAAATTAATTTGCATGTATCAAAAGAGGTAAATGCCTAAGAATACCAATTTTTTCTTTTCAATTTTAAGGGCCACATTTTCTTACAAATTATATATTTTAAGCCAACTTTGTAAAATGACGTTTTGGTTGTATATATTAGAAGAATACTATATAGTTAAGGTTTTGTGATGTTTAAAGTTACATTTTGCTAAATAAGAAAGCTACAATAATGTTAATTATAAATAAGAAGATATACATTTAAACAAAATAAAAATTTACAGATATATATTTATATAGTTTGTCTTTTTTGTGTGCATTGTCTTAGGTCTATAAGTTTTAAGGCACGTCAATGTTAAAACCATATGTTACAGCATATATGATTCATATATTTTTATTATTTTGTCAACACCTAGATGATTGATGGGCTTCACGGATTAGGTGGGCTATACTTATATTTTTTCTATTTATAACCATTATTTTCTTAGATGCTCGTAAAGTCAAGCCAAGCTGGAAAAGATGGTCCTACTACAAGCAAAAAATATTTAAATCTCTTAGCTTTAGTATTATTAGCTAAACAACCGGTTGCACTATATATTAAAAACAAGAAAAATGAATGAGACCTAAAAATGAAGAAAACACAACGTGAAAGTAAAAAAAAAACTTATCTAAAAGAATAGAGAACACGAACCACGGTTTGATCAGAGCAATCTATTTTATATACAATATATACATGAATAAAGAGTTCTCTACGAAACTTCTTCTTCGACTCTGCAACTCCGAGCCAATCCGTCTCACTGCGTTGGGATTCAAACATCCGATAATGTTTGCTTTCCTGAACATACGTTCAAACTAAGGCATGAGCTACTACGCTAACATACGTTCAAACTAAGGCATGAGCTACTACGGTTTGAAGTTCTTGGATAATGCATTCAAACAATTTATCGTTTTTAACCTTCTAAATAAACCATAAAATCTATGTAAAATCATCTACAATCTGACTGAACTATGTATCTCTTGATTGTCTCTAGAAAAACATGACTGAAGTTGGAGAACATTGAGGAAAAAAAATATTATCAAATAACGAAATATTGTCTAAATTTAAAATTTTGAAAAATATTAAACAAAAATTATAATTATTTATTTTTTATCGAATAAAAATGATAAATAATTAAATTTAAAAATACTATTCCAGTTTATTTCATAGTGTTGCCAATGTATCATTATCCGAATTTAACTAAACTAGTGTGTTATGTGTTGTAAAAAACATTATTGAAAGCCATAACAAAATTAAAAATTAGAGAGTTATCAGTTTTTTTTCAAAATTAGATTTATGTATTTGGGATCTTTGTTTGAGAAGTCATGACATTTTTTTAAATGATAGTTATTTAAGGCCATGATAAAACTGAAAATTAGAAGGTTATTTTTCAAAATTAGGTTTATGTCTAAATTTAAAATCTTAAAAAATATTAAACAAAAATCATGATTAATTAATTATTTATTTATCTTGACAAGTAATTAAAATTAAAATATACTATTTTGGTTTATGTTATAATGTATCACTGCTCAAAATCAACTATACTAGTGTGTCATGTGTTGTATGCATTATGTAGGTTTAAATTTGATTACAATGTAAGGATGGAAACTAGCACAACCAATTAGACTACATAAAATAATTGTTTTACAGTTTCTATCTTATATACTTTTATCATCACTATTTATACGTTTGTAGAGGAAATGTGAATTTATATTTCATTTGTAAAAAACTTAAAATTGAGTCAGATTCTTATTATTTTTTAGAATGTTTAACGTAAGGCTAAAGCTAAAATTTATTTTTTTAAAAATTGAATAGGAAAATATGATAAATTTGTACTCACTCAAAACTGAGAACTAAACCAAAAATTATTATCGTTCAATACTGTAGTAATAATGTATATTATTTAATCAAACAAAAAAAACTGCAAATTGAAGACTGATGGATGAGGTCTGAATGCAAAAAAATAAATGCCAAATCCGCATACAGTTTCGGCCTTTTAATTAAAAATGAAAAAAAACGTCTTCACACAGACAACCATGCAAATATATCAAAAAGGTAATTGTTTTAATTTTTTATCAATTCGGTAGGAAAAGTTGTAAAACCAAAGCATATTCGACCGCCTTGAGAACTTTATAATATTACCAGACAAAAGCCCTCACATGCGTGCGGATCGTTCTGGCAAGATACGACTGATAATTGATGAATTGGTATTTATAGTAACTGCCATAAAAGGTGTATTAATTTAGTCCCAAATCAAGAAAGCCCAACAAGAAGCAATTTTGTTTCACAAAAAAACCTCATAAATCATCTACAAAAGCTCTCTAGATCTTCAAAACATGTTGTAGATGTCTAACACAACCTCATAAACCAGCTAAAACCTCATAAAACAAGATCTAGAAAAGACAGAATTTTATATATCTGGAATGACTAGTATGTCGCGTTCGTTCTTGTATATATATTCTATTTTGGCAATAATGTCCCAAAAAAAAGACCAGATGGTTTTTGTTACGCATGCTTTTGTCTTCTCCGTTGCACGTTCTCTCTACCTCCTTCACTCACTCCCACGCACGTTTTCGAGGATTCTTGCTAAAAAGAAAGCAAAAATAATAATACATTTTGCTGAAATATCTCTTTAATAATCGACCACACATGTTTCCACAATTTTTTGTATGATTAAAACTTTGTCTTCATTATTTTTCTAAAAGTAAGCCCACTTGGCCCCTCAAAAACCCTTTCACCTTTCTAAAATTTTGAATATACACTTCAGACTTAATGTTATGAATTGACCTTTTTTTGAAAGCAAAATGGTTCAATTCTAGTGGTAGCACTTTATGGGGCGAGGCCAAGAAATCCGTTTAACCATTGCGAAATTTGCATAACGATTCTCATACCCCAAAGTTACTCCAAAGTTTTGTTCAAGAGACTTCATTTTTCTTTATCTCGGCACAAGAGACTTGATTAACGAGGAAAATTATAATTTTTGTTCTTTATTATGTTGCAATTGACCTTGGAAAAATATTTTTAATTCAAAGTAATTAATTTATAATAGTATTGTTTGGAGTTGGTAAGATGGTGTCGGATTCACTACAATACCTTCGTTTTTATATTCATTTTAAAGACAGACAAACTGGTATGGATGACGTACCGACAACTATCATATATTAGTTATATAGATGTTTTTTTATTTTATGATTCTCTAAATCGTCTTAAATGACACTTCTTGTTATATCTCTAAAATTAAGAATTATTATGGTTAATTATTGAGATAATTTCATAACTATTGTGAATCATAAAGCTACTCTTAGGATTTAAGTAATAAAATAAGAGAAACTATATATAGTGGAATAAAGATGATGGAAGAAAAAAATTTGATACATACATTCTTCTTCCGTTCGTCATTCAATTTGTTTTAGCATAATCAATGAAAAGTTTTTTTTCATATGTTTTCGCCATTAAGTTAGTCTAAATCTCTTCTCTCACCCGAACATATTCCTCTAGTTGAACAATCCATTTGCACCTTAAACTGTGACTCCAAGAAAACACTAGAGTCTACATGAAAATAAACAGTATGTTTTAATGTGAATATGGTTCCAAAATCACATCCCAATCATATACATACATCGATCTCAAAATCTAAACGAATGATGTCCATTATACATACATCCCATTAATCATAGGTCCCAATGAGAGGTCCTACATTTGGAATCTCTGAATAGATGTGATTGATGTAACATAATCCCTATGAAAAGCAAAATAAAATAGTATATTCTTTCCTAACCAATTAAGATGCCTCTTCTGATACCAACTTACTGGTCCTGATGTGGCTGAGGTGAATTCACAAAGCTTCAATTCACAAAACCACAACAATAAAAGAAAAAACACTCACTTGAAAGTGAAAACTCAAAAACTTGAATCACATTCTGATTTATTTCTACCAAAACCCTTTATTTCCATTCTTAATATGTACATACGCAAATACATACATACACCAAGAAACCAAAAGAAGACATATTACTTATTTCCATCATGCTACAATACTTAGAAACTTCTCCTCTCTAACAAGCATCAATAACACAACATGTGGGTGCTGCAAAATTACCCTAAAGATGGTAACTTATTTGGTTTTTATGTGAAATTCTCCAACTTTGTCCATTAGAGAAGTCTTGAGTTGGTCCTGCGTGAAGAACTGACTCCCCATTTTCACTGTCGCTTGTTGGATCATGAAATCGTTCACTATGGATAAACTAGCGTGATTCACTTCCAAATCCAATTCCTTGAGTGCTCCCATGAACTTAGCACCAGGATGATTCTTCTTGCTGCATTGGATCCGAATCATCGCATCCCAGCCTATGATCTTCACATCGATCTCCATCTCTATCGACACACCCGAATCTTGATCCGAACACTTTCGATCTTTAACCGGACTTTTCCCATTCCCGTTCGCAGCTTCTGTGCTCATCCCATCAAGCTGCTTCCGCAGCTCTTCTTTATCAGACTCAGCCGTTTGGAGCTTAGATTTAAGCTCAGTGATATATGAAATCGCGTCTCCTAGAAGAGAAGCTTTATCCATCTTAGATACATTAGGAACCACAGCTCTCAAAGAGTAGAATCTCTGGTTTAACTTCTCTCTTCTCTGCCTCTCTGCCTCTACATGATTCAAAGGCTCTTCTCTTCCGTTCGCCGGTTTTCTTCCTCGTTTCCGTGGTTTCTTCTCCAGTTCGACGACGGTTCTATTACTCTCTGCTTCTTTAGCAACCGAAGCTTCGAGATCAGAGTGATTCAAGTCTCCGGATTTTGCAGGACCTGGAAGAACAGAGGTGAAAGAAAGCATCCCTTCTTCATTGTCTGAAACCAAACATCTCTTCTTGTTGCTGTCTTCCTCCACAAACCGGCTTTGACGGGATAATCCGTTGTGAAAACTCACGATTTCGCCGGACTTCGGATGATTGTTAAACCCAGAACACGAGATTTGTGGGTTTTGCTGCTTACTAGGGTTCTCCACTGAGCTTCCATGACAAAGCTTTAAAACTGGGTGAGAGTCGGAGTTAGAAGTCGAGTTATTACTTGTGTTCATCACCGGAGCTACAAGACCCGATTCGATTCCGGTGACATTGGGTTCGCTAATCCACATAGCTGGATCATTCTCTCCTTGACATGGATTCAAATTAAACGTCCAAGAAGCCGATTCGCCTCCGCCACCATTGTTGAAACTGAAAAAGCTGTTGACTTTATCAATCAGATATGAGCTTTGATGTATAATCTCCGACGAACCAAGCTCAACGACACCGTTCTCCGTCGGTATACACACCATAGTCTCTAACCCATAAATCTGACCTTGACGAGCTCTCTCGCAACTTGATCCAGCTAAAGCATTTGACCCAGAGAGCCAAATCGTTTGAGCATTCGAGAAAGCTTGACCAGGCAAACCAGAGCCATTGATAAAGCTCTGTGTCATCGAAACCAAGAAGAACCATTCAGTATCTGTAACTTCTTCGTCTCCTGCTTCGTCGGAGGAGCTAACACCGTTGACTGTTCCTCCTCCTCCGCCGGAAATCAAAGAGTTGAGTTCTCGAATCACTCTCCTTCGGTGCTCTTGCTCAGCCGCACTAACTGGATTCGATTTCTTCTTCCTCGATTTATTCTCTTCTTCTCCTTTGTAATACCCATCACCCCAACCTAACAACGCAGTGTCACTGTTTCCTCCTCCTTCGTCATCTTCTCCGGCGAAATCATAAGATAATTGCCAAAACACGGCGTAGGTCCACTTTTCTCTTGCGCCTTCGATTAAAGCTTGGAGTCGTTGCTGGAGAGTATCTTCACTGACCTGAGATTGCGCCGGAGGAGGAGGAAACGGAGGTGGTTGAGGCCAGAGGGAAGAATGATCGGAGCCGATGAAAGCTTCCTTCACCGACGCATCGTCTTCGGTTGACCAGACATTTGTACCGTTTGTCGACTGGTTGAGAAGGTTATCGGTTAGTTGAACATCCGTCGGAGACATTACCTTTTCCGATGGACTTTAAAGAGAAGACTTTAATTCTTCTCCGGCGAGAGACAGAGAGGAAGTGGTGGCAACGAGATCAGAGAGAGAAAAAGTAGCAAATGGCGTTACCTTGATACTCTATAATAGTAGATGAAATACCATTTTTTTTAAAAAATTGTTTATTCAGTGGGATGAGTAGAATGTTTTATTTTATTATATTTGGTTAGTTTTAAATAAGACGTAAATAATTATTTTACGGACATAATTTCATC
The DNA here is from genome assembly GCA_000218505.1 of Schrenkiella parvula. Lineage (NCBI taxonomy): Eukaryota > Viridiplantae > Streptophyta > Magnoliopsida > Brassicales > Brassicaceae > Schrenkiella > Schrenkiella parvula. The sequence continues at coordinate 8,611,872 of CM001193.1, read as the reverse complement.
ACATTATCACTATTTATGGGTTTTTTTTAATTACCAGTTTGCTCTAGATTGGAAAACATTCATTTTGACTTGATTTTAATAATATTCTATGAAAAATAAACAATTACCTTTAGTCTTTTTTTAGTTTATTCTTTTTTTTATTAATTCGTATTTTTTAGTTAGTTTTTTAGGTTACATAATACATAACTGATTGAGAAAAAAAATTGTTCCTTCAAAAATTAATGTTTATGAGTTTGAATTTTTTTCTATATCATTTTGATTTTCATTTATCCAATCGAAATAGTACCACATTTTAAGTTTCTTAGAAAATTCAATAAACATGCTACTTGGTATGTAGAATCATTCAGAAAATTAGTTGGATTTGGATCTGAAATAATTTTGGTTGGTTATCAATAAAAAACAAATCGTGATAAGGTGAAAAAGGAGGATTTTACAATATCATTTTCATTTTTTATAGAATGGTGATAATTAAGAACCAATATAGAATGAAAATGATATTTCACTTACGATAATTATCTTGTCTCCCTCACTTTTGGTGTTTGAGTCATTGTCAGCTTTTCTTGTGATTAATCCATCATTTAATTCGTGCAAGCAAATATTTGTTTAATTATACAATAAGTTAGTTGTTAAATTAGTTGGTTTTTGGCCGGAAAAAAATATAATTAAAAGGGAATGTCGAGTAAACAATTAGATCTGAGATTTGGATACAACTTTAAAATTTTCTAAAATTTATTTATACACAAAATTAATAAAAAAATACTGAAGTTGAATTTTTTTTATTTTTTTAGTTATTTTTTTGCAGTCGTGATCCGACATAACTTTTTGCATGATAAACAAAAATAAAAAAGGTATGGACAATTTCGATATCTCAAAGGTGAAAGAGACTTGAGATCATAAAGAAAATTTGATTAAATTTAATTTAGATTTTTTCAGTTAATAATTATGTGACGTTTTCAAATACTATCACATTACGCTTCATATTGTTTGTCGGGTCTCTTATTTTTTTGGGCCAGATGAAATTATGGTTTGTGTTTCTGTGTGAGCAAAAACCAAAAATGTTGGTCTCTCTGTGTATATTCGACGAAACCGTAGTGTCAGTTGTACAGTGACATTTTGGAATCGTATTAAAAGCAAACAAAACAAATTAAAATGGACCTAATCATATTTGGCATTCCACATTTTTGGTTCATCAATAAATTTCGGCCGTAGATAAATTTTTTTTCTTTCAACAAAGTCCTACACTATTGTGCTCCGGGTGACCAGACGGAAAGTGTAGACCCTATATGAAAACTATATGACAGTTAGAATCGTGCATTTTGAACTAATTTATTTGTTTTTGTATTGTTTACACGAATACTAAAATAAAAATGAAAATAGCAAAATATTTCTTATATTGTTGAAACTCATCCAAATAAATTGCGAAACCGGCCATTTGGCCACATATAATTTTTTTTTCAAACTAGAACATTTTCAAAATATTATATTTTTTGGGAACGGAGAGAATGGTCTCTAGTCACACCAGCCTTTTCAATAAATGGATGGAGTATATTTGAGTGCATCAACCATAACTTTACTCGATATTTGGCTTATAGAGATTTTACTTCATCTTCAATTTTGGCTTCTTCAACTGCCATTTTTGGGTGTCAAAACTGTATCTTGTGTTTGGAGTTACTTGAGATACAATGAGACTATCATGTCATTGATAGTGTAATTAATTGCTTTATTGATTTGCAGTCATGAGAACTATTAAAGAATTCTTATGATTCGAATATGTGAATATGAAGATGATTTGGAAGATCTTGTGTATATTGCATGTGGTGAAAGTGAGAGTGAAGATACTGTTGAAAGGTGAAAATGAAAGTCAATGAAAAGAATCAATACCAAGTAACTAGAAATAAAGATTCCAAATGGATATAAAGAGAACATGATGATGCACAATTCACCTATATCTGATTTCAGACATTAGTCATGAGATAGTCAATGCAAACTTGAGGTTATATGTTTTGGTTTCAACTTCTGAATGGACCAAATGGTAAAGATTTGTTCAATTGTTTCTATGTTTTTGAAAAATTTAGAATTGCATGGAGACTGACTAATTATACAGGTTTATTGGATACTTTTTAAAGGGTAACTATTAAAATTTGTAGCTTTTGTACTACTTTAAGATACGTAAGTACACTACAAACTTCTACTTCGACTTTTGCCTCTAGGGGCATCTCTAGTTTACTCTATAGGAACCGATAATGGCAGAATCGAGGCTAAGTACACTTCAAGAGCTGCTGATTTGTATAGGCAGATTCTTGTTAAATAAGTTACTAAAGCCATTGCAGAAGATACTGCTGCTACTAGTCTGCCTTCATCTCCTTTGCTGTTCCTCAGCTACCATCTAACGAGGTTTCTTCTTATTCTGTGAAGGAACAGTTACCTCGTAAGGACAGTTCTTGTGTGAAACATGAAGCTATCGTAAAGATACAGTCAGTCATCTTCTAACTAATTTGATTACTAGTTGAAAAATTGGATGAAGCAAGAAAGAAGTTCTCAAACGCAAAGTCTTTTTCTTTTGCTCAATTTTTTCGAGATGAGGATAAACATATCCTTGAGAAGGTAAGTAGATTTTGCCACCACATTATCATATCATCAACATTTGTTGAGATCTTCCCTACATATATATGATGTCTCTTTTGATTTTATATGTTGTTGACAAGTGAAGAAAGATTTGTGGTCGTTAGCAAAGAAGGTGCAAGTAGTGCCATCCGTCGGGCACGAGCCTTCCGTTTGTGTGACCGAGTAAGCTCTTTTTGTTTTATCTTACTTCACTCGAATCTCTTTCTAGTTTTTGAGGCTTTTTCTAACTAATCCTTATTCGTTTGATTAACATAATTTTTGTTGTTGTTGTTTCTAACTGATCTTAGATGCTCCATGCGAGGTTTATAATCCATGTTTGTGAGTATGCCTTACAAAGAGAACTTTTATATCGTTGAACCATAGTTGGTTCTGAAATATATGAGATTATAAATAAAAAATAATTAGGAGTCTATAATTAATAACATAAAGACAATATAATTATTTTATCTTTATAACAACATAGTTAAGAAAGAAAAGAACATGACATCAAATACGAATTATATAACTTTTAAAACACCTAGAACTCAAAAACATAGACTACTCATTTAAATGGTTTTTTTTGTTATTACTATGTTCTATTTTTTTGTATAAGGTATAATTTTCCTTAAATTTCTCTATGAATTATAAAGCAAATTAAAAATAATTTTTTTTTAAATAGATGCCAAAATAAATAAAGACTCAAATGTCATGTTTCATTTAATTGTATCCAAATCCGCCCAACTTTGAACCATACCATTTATAAACAAAATTTAATTTTTTTTGCGAGTCAATTAAATTTTAATTTTTGGTGGTCATTGATCGAGATGCAAATAACCAAATTATCCAATTGTATGGAGTATGGTACTAGTAGAACATATAATATTAGTTGTGTTTTATCAACAAAGTCAATTATGATTTGCATTTTGAAAATGACACCGATTTTAGTTTAATCTCAAAAGTAATTTTCTTTACGTTGAACTGGTTTTAAAACGATATTTTCCTTTGAATTTTTACTATATGCTCAATGTGATACAACAACAATAGCCAAGACATTGACCATATATTGTGTATATATGTGAGATAGATTTATGAAAATTTGGAACCGTAAAAGCTTGTGATTTAACTTGGAGATGTACAAAGTGTTCTTTTTTCAATTCCATTTATAAACTTTTTTTAATTTACTTATAAAAAATTGTTAACTTCAGAATTCAGATGATTAAAGAAAGCGTTTTAGGAGGAATTATTAATCTTTTGAATTGAGATTGAAGAAAAGGGGAAAAATTATAAAAGGCGTTCGTCAGTTACCATCCATGTTGCTTCGGAAACGGAATTTCGCACTGCTTGTCGTTTTTAAAACTCAACTACATACAACAAACTTTGTGCCATTTTCGTAATTTCTAGAGTTCATCAAGGGTATTATCGTCAGTTTCAGATTAAATGTTTCCATCAATGTTACTGGTTTTTTTAGATTTTAGAGATTCGAAGAAGAAAGAGGAAAAAAACCAGGGAAGAAAAAAAAGTGTCCCTGATTTCAAAATTTTCTCTCTTGTCTTTCAAATTCCTTTAGGGTTTCCATCTTCGAGGAGGTGATCTATTGTCACCTCTTCAGATTTTGCTTCTTCATAACTTTTTTGTTTTTTAAATCTGTAATCTCCTAAATTTCGTCGACAATGGCTTCTGACAATCTTACCGACAAAAATATTGTTTTCAGAAAACTGAAATCGAAATCTGAGAACAAGGTTCGTTTTCTCTATTGATTTTCTGGGAATTTCTCCCTTTTTCTTTTGAAATTTATAGTCTTTGTTGTTTGAGAATTGTATTGTTGATCGTGAATGTCTAGATCTGGAGATTGTTTGACTAGATCTTCGATTTGGAAATTGTTCGTTTACGCTAATTTTCGTTTTCTCTTTGAATTTTTTTAAGGTATGCTTCGATTGCAGTGCGAAGAATCCTACATGGGCATCGGTTACATACGGGATTTTCCTCTGCATCGATTGTTCAGCTACACATCGGAGTCTCGGTGTTCATATCAGCTTCGTCAGGTAAGGATTTGAGAATTCGAGGGTCCAATTCAGCATCTGATTCGATTCTTCGGCATTATTCTAGCTCACATCTGTAACAATCTCTTGATTTTTGCTACGATTGTTAAGCATTTGATGCCAATGCTAGGTTTAGTTCTGAAAATGTAGCATTAGGTTTACTGTGGTTGAAAAAATACAAGATAGCATTGTTTCAGGGAACTTTTGACTTCAATTATACCTGTTTTATTGAATGAGAATGATCCAAATTATCGATTTGTCGACTATAGAAGTTCTTTGTTCTTATTGGATTGAATAAACGCCACGTTACGTTTAATTTGATGTAGATCTACGAATTTAGACTCGTGGAGCCCTGAGCAGCTCAGGACAATGATGTTTGGTGGAAACAACCGCGCTCAGGTGTTCTTCAAGCAACATGGATGGACCGACGGTGGCAAAATCGAGGCTAAGTACACTTCAAGAGCTGCTGATTTGTATAGGCAGATTCTTGCTAAAGAAGTTGCCAAAGCCATTGCAGAAGATGCTACTACTGCTCTACCTTTATCTCCCATTGCTGCTTCTCAGCTACCTGAATCCTCTAATGGGGGTTCTTCTTACTCTGTCAAGGAAGAGTTACCTCCTAAAGAGAGTTCTTCTATGAAACATGAAGCTACCGGTGCCACTTCTTCGCCTAAAGCTTCTAATACAGTTGTGCCTAGTACATTTAAGAAACCTATCGGTGCTAAAAGGACGGGCAAAACTGGTGGTCTTGGTGCACGGAAGCTTACTACTAAGGTAAGTCTCTGGTTGTTTCTTGGAGCATTAACGTTTCTGTTCTCTTGTTCAAATTGAAATATCTGATTTTTTTTTTTTCGTTTCGCAGTCTACGGGAAATCTCTATGAGCAGAAACCAGAAGAAGTTGCACCGGTTATTCCTGCTGTGTCTTCAACTAATAATGGGGGAAGCAAATCGTCTGCTGTTTCTTCATACGCCTCTCGGTTTGAGTACAATGACGACTTGCAAACTGGCGGACAAAGCAGTGGTGGTACACAAGTGCTTAACCATGTTGCCCCACCAAAGTCATCGAGCTTCTTTGCGGATTTCGGAATGGACAGTTCTTTCCCCAAGAAATCAAGCTACAGCTCGTCAAAAGCTCAAGTAAGTTTGTTGCTCTCAGAAAGAAAAAATTGTAAATTGGTTTTGCAAGACTCGTAATTCTAAGGCATTCCTTTCACTTAAGGGAAAAAGTATTCCGGCAATTTTACATTTTTTGTATGTCGTAATTTTGAATTCACTAAAGAATCTAAATAGAAATCAAAGAAGAATTAATTGAATCAATGAAATGTTGGTTGGTACTGAGAATTAAACCATCTTTTTTTGTTCCTAGGTTGAAGAATCGGATGAAGCAAGAAAGAAGTTCACAAACGCAAAGTCCATTTCTTCTGCTCAGTACTTTGGGGATCAGAACAAAAACGCTGATCTTGAATCAAAAGCTACTCTTCAGAAGTTTTCAGTAAGAAACATTCCGCACAACTTGAAAAAAAAAGATACATTCTTCATTTTCTTTGATTCTAATGCAATAATGGGACATTACAGGGCTCAGCATCTATCTCAAGCGCCGATTTTTTCGGTCACGACCAAGATGATTCCAATGTTGATATAACTGCTAGTGATCTCATTAACCGACTTTCTTTCCAGGTAAAAGATTTATACTCCAAAATCTCTGCTGCTTCTTCTTCTTCATATTTTGATTGTGTGATTTCAAATGTTTGATCAGGCACAACAAGATATCTCGTCGATAGTGAACATAGCAGGCGAAACTAAGAAGAAGCTTGGAACTTTGGCCTCTGGCATCTTCAGTGATATTCAGGACAGAATGCTGTAAGAGAAAGAAGAGGTCTCTCATGGTTTTTATTTTACAGAGAAGAAGAAAGAAATATCAAGAAACATCCAAAGAAATACACACATTTCTCTGTTTTTATAGAGCTTTTTGGAATTGAGACGTCGTCATTGTTGTTACCAACCTATATGGATACTATTGCATATGTCATAGACTTTTTTTTTGTTAATCTTTGTTTTGTTTTGTTTGCAGAAAAAGTGGATTCAATCGATTTTTATTGTTATGATTGGCCGTGTTTTCAATGTTAATTTTTAAAATATTACAAAATTTTTATGATTCTGCACGATTTATATGATTCTGCACAAAATTTTTAATGTTAATCTTCAAAAGTATTACAAGATTGTTATGATTTTGCAAGATTTAATCGATTTTTATTGTTATGATAAACTGTGTTTTTAATATTAATTTTCAAAAGTTTTCAATGTTAATCTTCAAAAAATTTCAATTTCAATGCTCAAAAGTTTTCAATGCTAATCCTCAAAAATATTACAAGAATGTTATGATTCTGCAATATTTGTAACGATTTTGCACATTTACTCATTTACTAAGTAAAATTTAAAATAATGATAAAATAGAGATTTGCAAATTTAAAATTTAAAATCATATGGATATTAATCCAAATGTCATAGACTTTTATTAATATTTGTTTTGTTTGCAGAAACAAGTGGATTTAATCGATTTTTATTGTTATGATACACCGTGTTTTCAATATTAATCCTCAAAAATATTACAAAATTTTTATGATTCTGCAAGATTTGTATGAGTTGTCAACGATTTTGCATATTTATCATTTAGTAAGTAAAAATTAAAACAATTCTTACTCTTTATTATATCTATCTCGGTTAAATCAGATTTTATTTTGGTGTTTGATTTTGTTATCCAATTCATAAAATCACAAACCAATGACATATCAGTTATATGTTTATGATTGGAAAAATGGTCATTTAAATCATGAACTTTCACATTTGGACAGAAAAAACATGATCTTCTCTTGAACCATTTGAATCACCAAATTAATCAAACAATTAATTTTAATCTTGAGTTTCTGTTGACTGAACCAAATTAGACATACCGTTAAGTGAACTAACATAACTTATAAACGGAGATAATATACCGTTAAAACCACGGTTAACAAAACAACGTCGTTTTGTTTAACTTGATTTGAAAAAGAGAAAAAGTCAGAAAAAATCTGAATTTTTAAAAGTTTAGGTATTAAAAGCACTAACTTTTGTGTGTTATTTATATAAATATTACTTGATCAATATATAATATTACAAGTAAAATTTTAGCTATCAAGACATTGTTTTGATACATATTTTATATATAAGTAATTATACAAAGATCAAGTAATATTTATATAAGTATTACTTCATATAAGTAATTATACAAAGATCAAATAATATTTATATAAGTAATTAATTCTATATATTTAAATATAATTAATAATTAATTTTAGAAGTAATTAATTATGCATTTTTCGAGTATAAATATTACTTATATAAGTAATATATAAAAATAATACTTATATAAATATTACTTGATTTGTGTAATTACTTATACATAATATATATATCAAAACAATGTCTCGATCGCTAACATTTTACTTGTAATATTATACATTGATCAAGTATATCTATATAAATATCAAATTCAAAATTTGGGCTATCAAGACATTGTTTTGACATATATATATTGTATAAATTAATATAATTAATTACTTATATATATATATATATTACTTGATCAATATAATCAATTAAACATTGTATAAATTAATTAAAAAAACTTTTATAGTGACAAATCAAATCAAACTAACAAAGCTTGCTTAACCATGGTTATCAATGACTAATTAACTTTATTTTAAGTTATGTTAATCTACTTAACAATGTGTCTAATTTGCTTCAGTCAACACAAATTCAGAATTTAAAATGAAAATCAAACACAATTTTGTGCTTTAAATTGTTAACAAGAAAGTTAGTGTTTTCAATGCCTAAATTTTTAAAATCAGGTTTTTTATGACTTTTTTTCTTTTTCAAATCAAGTTAAACAAAACGACTTTGTTTTGTTTAACCGTGGTTTTTAACGGCATATTATCTCCGTTTTTAAATTTTGTTAGGTTACTTAACGTGATGTGTAATTTGGCTTAGTCAACAGAAAATCAATATTGTAATGAATTATCTAATTATTATGGAGATTCATGTTTTTTCGGGCCAAATGTGAAAGTTCATGATTTAAATAACTATTTTTCCGTTTATGATTTTGCATATTTATCAAGTAAAAATAAAAATAATTTTTATTTATATATTTTTTCAATTAAATAAGATTTTCTTTTTTTTGGCGTTTGATTATGTTATGAAATTTGTTTTGTATATGATTTTACAATTGTTGATATGTAATAGAGGATAAACATATCTAATTAATTTATACAATATTTGTAAAGGGATAAACATAATCAATTAAGGATACTAACCACTTTTTAAAATATCTTATCAATTCATTAAATTGATTTATCCTTCTTTTAAAACTGTAATTTCACGATGGTTAAAAGATAATTATAGTTTTAGATATATTAGTATCTTACCAAAATATCTCTTTAAGATTCTGATAGACTTAGTTAAAATCCAATGTTGACCACCGACCTTAAACAAACATACCTTATCTAGGAAGCATCTCTATCAGATTTTCTACAGTTTCACGTCTATTTACAAATGTGGTGATAAAAAAAAAAAATCCTAAAAGATGGCGTCTCGACTTTCCCTCCCAATTCAAATCATCCTCTTCTAGACTCCTTCTCATCTTCTTCCCAAATTCGCTGTACGTTCTTTCTCCGATTTCAATTTCTCGACGTAATTTTCGAATTTATGTAGCGTAAAAGCGACTTTTCGCCTCCCTGATTGATTCGTCGATGACGAAAACCCTAATTTTTTTCAATTAGAAATCGAAACTTGTCAGGGATGCTGATTGCTAATTCCGACTCATCTTCATCGATTTTACCTCGTTCGCCGTTAATACCCGACCCGGTCGAAACCCTAGACGAGTCTTGTTCTTCAATCGCGTCGATCGGAGCCCATGCTGTTCACTCATTGGCTCTCTCGTCGCCGGATCGAGATCAGGTGTCGCTCTCGACGGAGGAGGTCTCGATTCCGTCTCGAAACTCAGATGGGCCTCCGTCTGCTTCGTCGGACGAAACCCCAATCGTGCCTTCTCTGGTAAGTTGCGAGCACGGCGAGTGCAACGATGCTCAAGTTATGGGAGAGTCTCACTGTGAGAGCAATAACCTTAGTACGCGGCAAGGTCCAGACGAAATCAACGAGCCGATCATTGACATGTGTTTGTCAGATAATGGCCGACAATGGAGTCCCAATGTTACACCTGGATATGATACTGATGATGAGTCAGTAAATGATTGGTGGAGCCAAACCTTTTCGAGATATAAGCAAGTACCTACGAAGATCGTCGAGTCTCCTGCTTGTGTTGTATGTTTCTGAATTCATTTCAAATTTTATTGTTTTTTTTGGGTTGAAACTAAAAACGATTTGACATTGATTCTTAGGGTGCTGGACTTTGGAATCTAGGCAACAGTTGTTTCGTTAATTCGGTGTTGCAATGTTTCACTCACACCGTGCCTCTTATCGAGAGCCTTTGTTCATACAAATCTCCAGATCCTTGTAACTGTAAGACTCTCACAATGTATCTTTTTTTTTCTTTTCGTTTTGATGTTACCTTGTAATGATCTATCTATATATCAGGTGGCAATGAGAGGTTCTGTGTTATAAATGCTCTTCGAGTTCACATGGACGCTGCACTGACGAATCCAAGATACAAAATTTCTCCGTTTTATTTCTTTAACAATCTTAGCTGTATCCTTAATAGTCAATAACTGCTGTCATAATGTTTTATCATATTCTCTGAATATATTGCTTTGACTGCATAATTTGCGTTGGGGATTCTCTGGTTTATCCTTAACTGACCACAGATTTTTCGCCGGACTTCCGGCGTTTCCAACAAGAAGACGCCCATGAGTTTCTACAGGCGTTTTTGGATAAGTTGGAGATATGTTGTTTGGATCGAAGAAGTTATAGTGGCTATATCTCTTCTCAAGATGTTAACATTGTCCAGCGTGTCTTTGGTGGTCGTCTCGTCAGTGGGGTAAGAAGTTAACTCTAAACCATATATTTTGTCAAGCGATTTACTTTATGGGTTTTAAATTTGACTCCGGGAAACATTTCCGTCTTTTCTTTTTTCAGCTTCGTTGCTGCAACTGCAACTCTCTTTCTGAGACATATGAAAATTCTCTGGGGTTGAGTTTGGAAATTGAAGATGTGGATAACCTTCAGAGTGCGCTAGATTCGTTTACCCGTGTGGAAAAACTTGAAGAGCCAATGACCTGTGATAACTGTAAAGAAAAAGTTTCGAAGGAGAAGCAACTCTTGCTCGATAAGCTGCCCCAGGTTGTCACATTCCATCTGAAGAGATTCAAGAATAATGGTTTTTTTATGGAGAAGATCTTCAATCATGTCGAGTTTCCATTGGAGTTAGACTTGCAGCCATATATGACCAGTAGCCAGAATAACCAAGTATGTTGAACTCTCTCTTATCGCCCTTTAAATTTTGTACTTATCTAAGATCGCACACTTTGACAACCACTTCATTTCTTTTTTCTTCAGGTTGCTACAAAATATAATCTTTATGCTTTTGTGGAGCACCTTGGGTTATTAGCTTGCGGTCATTACTCGTCCTATGTGAGGTCAGCCCCAAATATATGGCATAAATTTGATGACACGCAGGTGATATATCTAGTCACTTTGGTTGATTCTAAAAGGGTTATATATATAGATTTTGATATATAAACATTTCCCTCGTTGTGTGTTTGGCAAAACTTGGCAGGTCACTAGAATCGATGAAGAGAGTGTGTTATTACGGGATTCATATATTCTTTTCTATGCAAGAGAAGGGACTCCCTGGTTTTCTAGCACCTTTCGACAATTATATCCGTTGCCTGACGCTAGCTTGCAAAATTCTTCGCCAGACTCTGTCCTTGATCGTAGCAGCGATGAGAATACATTCAACAAACCCTGTGACGACTCAGCGGGGGTACCTAACCTAGTAAATGTCAAGACAGAAGGAAATTGTCTCTCCCTCTCCAACATGTCAAACGAAGATGTGTTTCAATCGGCAGAGTCTATTGACGAGGGCTCTCCCATGGCAGAGCTTTCGGACCTGCATGATCCTGATTCTAACAATCCATGCACTGAGAAAGAAGCAGATTCTTGTTTAACCATTGAAAGAGCTACCAGTGCTGATGACTTTCTTTCTTATCTCATGGTTCAAAATCAAGACTCGTCTCCAAAACAGCAGAGTACCGTTCTTTCAACTGAGTTTAACTTATGTATTCTTCGTATTTATGTTAAGCTTATGGAGTTTAGTACTTACTTGGTTTGTGTGTGTGATGATTCTGCAGAGGGAACCACAACGAACCAAGAAGAAGAACCTTGCAAGCAGCCATTATCAGTAAGCGATGATGCAGATTCTAGGAAAACAGAAATTGTTCATAGAGGCCGCATGAAGAAACTTTCACCCCGTGATAGTGTGTCGGACCAAGCCATGTCAAGATCTGGTTCTTCCCCCAAAAGACCAAAACCAGCATGAAATTGTCTAGCATCTGGACACAAAGAGATGTCTTGTCGGCTTTCTTGATCGCTTCATTAGCTAAGAAACTTCTTTCTAGGTGCGATAAAAGAAAGATTGGTGATGACTTTGATTAGACTAGATCAGGCTTTAATCTTTTTCGGTTTTTTTGTTTTTTTGTCGTTTTTCGGTTTTTTTGTTTTTTTGTCGTTTTCGGTTTTTGTAGGTCGTTTTGGTACTTTGGGTTTATTGATTGAATAAAACAAATAGCTTTAGATTCTTGTCAATGGTTTTTGATTTGTTCCAACTCCTATAAGAACCAGAGAATTGGACGAGCAATTGGTTAGTGAAATGAAAGCGGACCGGTTTAGTCCCGATCTCTTGCTTAACCAACAATGCAATTGAAATGAATTTACTTTACCATATTAAATACAGTGTCAGTAAAAATCTGAGAACTAGCAATATGAAGTGTGTGAATTATATGAAATGATTTTTAGCTTGAGTCGCAAGCAATATACTAACTAGTCTTTTCTCGAATGTCCTCGAAAAGACAAAAACTTAAAAAAAAAAACTAGTCGACGACGTTTATCGTTTATATTTTGTTTTTTTTAAAAAAAGAAAATAAAATTCAATTTCTAGAAATTTGAATAAAGAAAAGGAAATGGAGGATAATCAGCAGGCCCATCAGGGTCAGATATGGCGTGCCGTGTCCAAGTGCTTCTTCAATTTTGACTAAGCCTTTCATTTTTCTTTTCATTATATTTTGTAGTATTTTAGTTTTAACGTCAACGAAAATTACTCGTGTTTATACGTTTGAAAACGATTTGTGTACAAAAAAACAAAGTTAACATGAAAAGTTATATGCGTAATGTGAATTACTACATGATTAAAACGTTTAATTTTCTTTTAACTGCCAGTATATTACTTGTTTATTTCTACATTCTTAATATTTCAGATTAAAAACAGATTTTTAAGTTTTTAAGTTTTACATGATTTTTCTGTATTATAATTTTATTCCAGAGTTCACATTATGTTGTAGTTATGTGCGTAACGGGAAATACTATAATGGGAATAGAGTGATCTAATGAAAACGAGAAACACATAATTGTAGAGATAATTTTTTTTATTATTAAAACACACAAACACAAATTATCAATGGAAAAAGTAAGAAACACAAATGTGGATTTGGGACTATCAATATTTAAAAGTCAAGTGGCATCCTTTTTCAAAGTCAACGGACAATAACACACAAAACAAGACTTGTGTGTACCTTTTTAAATGACTGCACAAATTTTTCAAAATTGTTACAAAGAGACTTGATTTATCACCAATAGAAGATTTGTATATAAATTGTAATATTCATATATGCTTCAAATTTTCTATTGAAAGATAACAATTTGGCATCTTCCTCCATCTACCATCATGCATGATAAATGAATAAAAGCTGTTATTATCATATGACGTTTATACAAAATGCATATTATATGTTTGCTTTAATTTATTTCCTTGTCGTCGTTCTTTTATATTATTATATTTATACATTATAAGCATAAACGTATATGATACAATGATTTATCATCCGGCCAACAAATTTTATATCTGCATGAAACATGAAAGTCTAATTAACAACGCAATGACTTGAATTTTATAATAATATACATGAACTTAAATAAATAGTTACATACTTTAAGCCTTCACCAATTGAACTTAAAAACCAAAAATAAAATAAAAATGTGGTTATTTCAATATGTAAAAAGAGAGAGTAAAGTGTTTATTTGAATTCAAATATGACAATTAAGATTAGGGAACATATTGGTTTATCAAAACTAATTGTTCTTTCATATCAGATGAGACATGACAGCAATTGAAAAAAGTTTTGTTTGGTATAAAAAACAAATTAAGTTATATGATTTTGTATAATCAAAGGACATGAGTTTAAAATGGAATTTCCTTTTCAAGTGATGCATATTGGAATAGTTAGTACTGACTTTGCTATGTTTATATACCAAATTAAATTGGAACAACAACCAAACTCAAGCACTATTGCACTAATAAACAAAAGGGTGTATTATTATTAAATTATCACCCATCTTTTGGCCTAAATTTTCTGTATTAGTTCCCACTTTATTAATATAATTGTATTAATAAAAAGTTATATAAACAAGTACAGATGGATTAGGTTATTATTATGTCCAATTCATGAGCTTGTCTCCGCTTATTGCTCGCTTTAAAAGCTATAACAATGGAATCTAATTATTGATATCATCTATCTTCTTAAGTATATAATATAAACATATACACCAATAATAAGAACAAAGTAAAGTGCTTCGATTCACACTTGTTCCAACTCATTCTTATGCACATTAGCACATATATTTCCATCATAGCTCTAACTTAAGATAACATAATTCCAGACTTTTTTTTTAACATTATAATTCCGGAATTGTTTTGTGATTTTTTTTGGATTTTACCATATTTTTGTTCAGCAAATCTGTTTTTTTTGTGATTATATTTGATAATATTGCGGATCTAATTTAATATCTATATCTATATATCAGTTTTTATATTAAAAAAAATGTTGGTTAGTTGGTTGTGTATTGAGATGGATTAAGCTATTTTAACAAAAAACAATTACATGACATAAGGTAAAAAATATTTTTATACATTTAAAACTATTTTTAGATTTCTTGAAAAAACAATAATAAGGAAAATAAGTGAAAGTAAAGAGTTAGAAATAGAGAGAGCACCTGATGGAAGAACATATAATGGGATTGTAAAGGATAGAGATGAGATGTCAAGCTACAATAATGGAGCAATAGTTTTCTCCACTTGGCTAATATATTATACCTAACACGAAAAACTAACTTTTCCAAAATAAAATTAATTTTTTTGGAAAAATCCATATTAATAACGAAAGGAAATTTCTTATTTTATACATAAATGCTTAATGTGTAACCCAACAATAATGTTGTGCTGTAAGGCTATGTAACGGAAATGAAATTTTAAGATAAAATAATGAATGCATAATGAGTATTTAAGATATGACATAACAAAATAGGAAAAATATCTATTGAAATATACTTATTATAACCAAAGTTAGAAAATTCTTATAATATAAAATGAAAAATATATGTATTATTTATTTATAAACTTATATTGGAGTAATATAAAGTATTTATATTAGTTTTTTTTGGAATATAATTGAAAAATATAGAAGGAAAGGCGAAGGAGGTTCGGTTGGTCGACTTTGCTAAGATAAGAGAGAGACTGACTCTCTTTCTCCTTCCCCATTCCTCTCTCTCTCTCTAAACCTTCTCTGCAAGAAAACTTCTCACTTTCTCTCTCTCTCTAAAACCCATTTCTTTCTCTCTACAAAAAAGTCCCAAGCTTTACTCGAAAAAGACTCTCTTTTTCTTTTTCCTGCAATTAGGTTTCTCACGACAATGGCAATCGAGGATCAAGAGAACACAATCCGCGAAATCAAGCCTAAGAACAGAAGAATCATGGTATTTCAAAACAAAACCTTTTTTTTCTAGATTTTCATTTACTTCGTTTTGCTTCTCTTCCCCAAATGTGCAATGGTTTGTGTTTTCTGGGTTTGTGCTTTTTGATTGAATTCTGAAATTCAAAATTGAAAATGGCGAAAAGTAATCACCTTTTAGAAATGTCAACTTTTTTTTCTGGGTTCTTCATCTAAGTGCTCTGTTTCGTGTACCTAACAGAGAAAGTTAATTTTGTTTTGAAGAATCCGAACAATGCTCTTTAGAAGGAGTTTTCATCTTCTTTTTTTTTTACAGCTTCGAATCCGTTAATTTACTTTATTTGGTGTCACCAATTGGTACAATATGCTTTTTCAATTATATACCAATTTTATACTTTTAAACCCTCAGAAATCCAGTGTAATAGTGAGCACGAATCTGGAACATTTCTGGGTTTAATACGATTCCTTTTTGACATTGACAAAAAGAAGAAGAGAATCAAATTATTAACTTATCACACAAGACGAAATCCAAGAATTGATATGAGGATTTTATGAAGTTCAATGGTGGTTTAAGAGATATGTTGAAATGTTCTCTTGAGGTATCATGTACCAAATGGTTATGTTTATTTCTGAAAATAAATCATCAAACATTGAATATTGGTTATGGTGTAGGGAGCTGGTGGACCGGAGGAGGAAGATAACCGATGGCCTCCATGGCTGAAACCTCTGCTTAAAGAGCAATTCTTTGTTCACTGCAAGTTTCATGGAGACTCTCATAAGAGTGAATGCAATATGTATTGCTTAGACTGCACCAACGGGCCACTTTGCTCTCTTTGTATTGCCCATCACAAGGATCATCGCACCATTCAGGTGCGTTCTTGCTATAATTCAAAGTAGATTCAAGATTTTTTTTTTGTGGGATTGGATGTGTTGTTTTTATGTTGTGGTTTTGAATTTTTCTTGATTGGTTTTGGCAGATAAGGAGATCTTCTTATCATGATGTTATAAGGGTGAACGAGATACAAAAGTATCTTGATATATCCGGGATCCAAACATATGTGATCAATAGTGCTAAAGTCGTCTTCTTGAACGAGAGGCCTCAGCCTAGGCCAGGGAAAGGCGTAACCAATACCTGCAAGGTCTGCTATCGTAGCCTCGTCGATGATAGCTTCCGCTTCTGCTCTCTCGGCTGCAAGGTACATTCTCATCATCACCAACTTTTCATTTGTATTTAATCAAAAGGAAGAAACTTTTGCCATTGGGTCTACACTTGTTTTCCCTCTTTACACGTTTCAAAACAACAGATGTATGAGTAAAATCCTCACATCTCTTACAGTTTCACCTAACATTTTCTTGCATTTTGGGTAAATTCAATTCCCTTTTAACCGCTCCAGAAAAAAATGAAAACTTGTGAAATTGGGGCATCTTTAAGTTTGACTTATCACTTACAGCTTCACCTAAGTTTCCAAAGCTCGTTAACATTCCTGTTGAGAAAAAAATCGAAACTTTAGATATGGGTCATCTTCTTCTTGCGCATTCTATAGCAGCCCCTTCGCATAATCATTCTCTGAAACTTACTTTTCTATGTTGTTTGGGAAATGAAATGAAGATTGCTGGATCATCTAGAGGCTTTGAAAAGGGAAGGAAGAACCTTGTGATCGATTCAGAGGATTCAAGTAGCAGCATTGTAATCGGGAAGAACATTTCAAATCTCCATAGTTTCAGTCCATCAACACCTCCACTTACTACATCTAGTAATTGTAGAATCGCCAAACGAAGAAAGGGAATCCCTCACCGATCTCCAATGGGATGAAACCCGACGAAAAAGAAGAAGCAAAAGTGTTAAAGCCAATACAGAAGCTTTTGCCATTTGCTAATTTCTTGATCTATAAGATTACACACAAAGGTTTAAGCTAATACAGAAGCTTTTGTCTATCTTTTTCATATACCGAAGAAATGGTCTTTTGCTTGTGTTAGCAAAAAAAAGGCCTTAAGCTAGGTTTTGTCCTACTAATGGTAAGTCTGTGAATATGTAATGTCTTTGTATATTTATGTTGATGCAAAAAGGGTAGAAAAGGGAATATAGGGCTTTTAAGGGGTAAAAGTGGGAATAAAACAAAATTAGCTTTGGTTTTCAATTATGTAAATTTGGTTTGGTTAGGTGCATACATGGATATGAGATTTCTTACCTTTATATTCGTCCGTTTCTATAGTTTGAAAGTATTTTTTTCTGTTTTACAATATATATAAATTTGCTTCATCCATATATGACTTACCTATTTTTTTCCCTAGTAAAAAAAGCATGAAATAAAACAAAATTACAAGAATCATTTGATTTTTAAATTCATTATATTGTATCTAAATTATGTCAAAAACACGATGTTATTTGTAATGGAAGAGCATTTTTTCAACTCTATTAAAATATTGGGATGAACGATTTATCGCAAGAGTTTGGACTTTTAGAAAGTTGGAATAAGGGTATAGAGCCACTTTATGTTTGTTTTTGTTTTGTTTTTTTGGCAACTTTAAATACAATATAAATCTAATGGATTTTTAATAGTAACCAAAGTCTATCCAGTATATGGTACATTAATTCTCATGGGGTATTGTGTTGGAAAGCAATTGGTGGGTTAGGTGTAATTTGCTTTCTCTTTTAACTTTCTTGAGAAGGGAACCATTTGGAAATTGCAATAAGCATGAGAGAGAGAAGACAAGAATATATGTTTTTTTCTCAAATAGCACATAATTTCTCAACTTTTTCTTTTGTTTTTAACATCTCTGGATTTCTCATTTAGTATCATTATAAAAAGAGAACCTAAAATTCGGTAGGAAGAAAAAAGGAGAGAACCTAACTAAAACTCTTGCTTAAAAAAATAAAAAATTGATCAAATTAACTTTAATGATAAAGATAAAAAAAATCCAAAAAAAATAAAAACAGATGAATAAATTTTCGTAAACTAAATAACTTTAAATAAATGTTTGGAACAATTATAAAAAAAATTAATATCTAAAAGATGAATAAATTTTCTTCTAATATAGCTGTAAAATTAAAATATACAAGGTAAATTTCTAAATTATTTATTGACTTTTATATTTCTTATTATGCATATTTTTATGAATTATATATTTCGTAAAATCAGGATTTCAAAAGATGAAAAAGTTACATATCATTTAAACATATATATTGTGACTAACACAACTAACAACAAATCATCTGATATAGTACATTTGGTAAATTACAATAAAAAGAAATTATTTATTTATAAGAATATTGATGTAGAAATTGTAAGAAAATGATCGAAATACTATTAATTTATAAAATTCCTATGAAATCAAATTTATGGATAAAATATATAAAGACAGTGAAAACCTCTACGCTGAGAAGATACAATCATTGGGAAAAAAGAACCGAATGATGAATGCGTCCATTATATATGTATGTGTATAAATTTCTCAAAGTGTAAGTACAATAATATATGTTTCAGAAACTACTTTAGTGTCAAGGAAGTAGGTTTAGGATCTGCTAGTCCTTCCTTGACTCCCAAGAACCAATCCACCACTTGAGAATGATCTTTTCAAGTCTACATGCTTCACTCTGTTTCCGTTTTCAAGACCATAACTTTCCTCTTCTCCGTCTCTGCTCATCCACAGAACAGTATCAAAGGCCGAGAATCTTCGTGGATGATGAGAACTAATCGACACACTAACCTCTTCACGGTGATCAAGAACAATTACATTTCCTTCTGCTGATCCAACATTGCTTGTAAACCGATCAAGATTCATCACCACAAAGAGATGATCGGGTTCTTGAGTGCTAGGGACGATGATTTTAGCCCGACAAAGCGGACAATTTGAGTGAGAGTTGAGCCACCGATCAATACAAACGACGTGGAAAATGTGGTTGCAATTAGGCAATAACCTTAAACTCTCGTCTTCGTTAAACTCTCCAAGACATATGGAACAATCCGTACCGTCGATCTTGAGGCCGTTTTGATGTTTCTTCAGCTTGAAAAATCCGATCTTTTTCATGAGGGCATCGTCTAAACCGGCGTTTGAAGACTCATGAGCAAAAGAGTTGTCTTGATCTTGGCTTTCCGGCGAGTTAATGTCGATCATAAGATCAGATCCGCCGGTTTCTGAGGCAGCTTCATCGTTTGTGTTGGTGGTGCAATACTTTGAGACAAGAGTGTAGTAAGTTGCTAAGAGAAAGGCACTCCCAAGGAGTCCAATAATGGCGATGAGAAGAGGGGAAACATTAGGGTTTGATGAAGCTCCGTCGTTTAGGAGTTGTTCATAGGAAAGTGGTGGTGGAGAGTACTTGATGTAACTACACCATTGAGGACAAAATGTGGAACACAAGCCCTGAGTACAATCTCTTGGATTTATATATTGATTCAAAGCATTAGAATTTGGACCGGACTCCATGAAAGAGGAAAAATAAAAGAAATTATATCATCGAGAGATTAATTAAAGGTAGTATTACATTGATAAGTATTATCTTTCACATAAGAGTGATAAATGTGTTTTTTTTTGTTTGTGCGACAAAGTGTGATGAATGTCGTTGGTATTTGTGGAATGAACGAGATTTAATATCTTATAATATACAAGAAACAAGAGTGATTCTGTTTGGTATAAGAGAAGCTTGCTTTGTTTATCTTTCAATGCTTTTCTGTTCTTTTAATGTGGCTTTAACTTTGTTCTTTAGTTCTTTTTTCTTTTCTTTTGATGACATAATTGGCTTGTTGACTAAGATATATATCGAATCTGGTACGTAAATAAGGTGGCGATGATTATATTGCCATATGATTCTATTTGAAAGATATATATATATAATAGTGTAGGATACTTTTAACATTAATAAAAATACAAATAAATTCAAATTAAATCATTCATCAAAAATCTTAATATTTGGTTAACCGAAATAGTGTCATGTTATAGATCACTGAAAAAAAACAGTGAACAAAGTAACTCAATGGTTCGGTCCCGATGACCCATTGTTAACTTTTCGTAGAGATAAGTTTTTGAGAAATCAAACTTACTGTTTAAAAACTTCATGTCTACGAGACCTTTACTCCATTAGACATTAGATTATAAGAAAAGAAGTAGATGAGGTTTAATTGTTCCATATATATATTATTAGGTTGGTGCTAGCCACTTAAATTCATCTCACACCAATGGCTACTGCTTACGTAACTTCGTCGACATAATTGCGTTTTTGGAAATGTAAATATGTAATTACTTGTCCAACATCTGAGTCATGGTGACTGTCTGATTTTTCTCATACTGCATTTAGAAACATACTTCCCTTTTACGGTAACGCTTTCTTTCTTAAAACATATTGAATAAAACCATGATCAATTTATTTTTTTCTTAAAGAAAAATATTATTGCTCTCAAAACCTTAAAACTCAAAACTCCTAGATTGCCATTAAAAAAAAATCCTAATTAAAATAGGATAGCTAGTGAGTTTAGCAAATCTACAGTTCACTGTAAAGTAAAATAGCATAGTCCTTATAAGTTAACACGAACGAAGCAAAGTATCTTACGAGTCATTGTTCTTTTGCATATAATATGATTCTTAGAATATGTTTGTTTGGAATGAGCAATGCTTTCCCCAAGAAACAAACCAATGATGATGGTCTAGTTGGTGTTTATGCCCTCTTGGCTCTTAAGCTTTTAACTGTTCTGATCACAAACAAGTTTTTGGTTGGTCAATTCAAACAATCACTTTCATCAGACGAACTCATTATCCCCAGTAAATAGTTAAAAATCTGTGAAAAAAAAGAGACAAAACCACCAAAAGCAGATAATTAGAAAACTTGCTTCACAAGTAACTAAACACACTACGACAAAAAAGCTGCGAGAAACATTCCCTAAAACAGGAAAAAAGCTTACTTGGTGAGTTCACATGAGTTTAAGTGGCTCATTGCCTGATTTCGACAGACATTGCTTATCCGGACATCTCAAGTTGTCGTGCCAAACAACGGAGTCACAGTGACTTCAGTATCTCCGACCAGATCATAACTCCTGATGAACTATCAGCCGCACGGTTACACAAAACACACACATACTTTACAAATTACATGAAGAACGCCGGTTTTGAAAAGAGAGAAGATAAAACTGTGGACAAAGAACAAAAGCTTACTTAGTGAGTTTTGAGTTACATGGCTCTTACAAAAGCTAGATGGCAGAAAGGATTACTTGATGATTTCGATTTCAAGCAGAAAACAACTTGTGTGTGGTATGATTCTCAAACTACAATATGCTTATCAAAGAATAGTAGCATGTTTCGTCAACGAACGAAACATGTTGCTCATTTCATCAGGGACATCATAAGGTGAAGCGGAAGTGCAGAAGATTTATACAAATCAAAATCTTGCAGATATTTTGACAGAGTTAGAACAAGGTGGAGATTGTTGAGAGCGTTTTTACACTTTGGTCAACGGCCATAAGGAGCAGAGTCAACATTTCAAAAGACTCTATTATCGATAGAGTATCTCAGCTGATTCAATTAGTTTTGGTTTGGCTGATTGAGTTGGTTTGAGTATCTCGGTTTGTACTGGTTAAATTCCTAATGTCTATAAAGGGATTCAAATTTTTAGGCCATTAGATTTAGATGTGATGTTGATGAGAATCTTCGGTCATCTTCTTCCTTTAAGCTTCTCTGATTTTGAGAGCTTGTTCCTTCGTGATAGTGAATTGATGGTTTGATTTAGCCGCTAAGAGTAGTTATCTCATCTTGAAAAGTGACCAAGACTTGTGTTGCATTCTTTATTTTCTTTGCTTGATTCTTCTTCTTTGTCGTTCTTCGGCCAAACGAGAGAGCGATTTGCGTGAGTCGCAGTTCAAATCGCTTAATTAACTACATGAGCAAGCAGTAAGAGCGGCCCGGAGCCAAACTCATCAATCAACACATTTGAATTGATTATTTAGGAACAATTTAAGAATTCATTATTTTTCAGTTAATTATATTGTATTTTATTAATTATTTATTTCAATTATGTAATTAAGATGAATTAGTATATGTATATATATATGATTCTTTTTTTTAAAAGATGCCACGTGGAAGCATATGTAACATGGTGAATACTCTTCTAACCTTGTCGTTTAAAAACACAAATTTACATGATAAACTTGATTGTTCCGAGTTATACTGTAACTGTGAATTTGGAAAAGTTTGTCTCTCCTCGCCCTCTCTAAAACAAAAAATGAAGAAACGATTTGAGTTTTAAATATCAGAAAACTGATTTGAAAAAAAATGCATTAAATATTCGTATTATATAGTATCTTTGATAAGAATATATTAGTATTTTGTCTTTTTCTAAATTTTTTGTTATGTTTTTCTAATCTTTTGCTCAGAAAACTAGGTAATTTAAATTACTCAACATTAAGCAAGTTAAGCCTATTAATTTTAATTTTTGCTAAAAAAAATGGTTCATGTAGCTAGCAAGAAATTTTTTGTTTACTAATAATATTAAAGACACATTAGCCACTTCATGTAACTATACAACTAATTTTTTAAACCGACCTGGCCGGTAAATTTTTCCAAAATCTTACATATTTATGTTTGCATATATTATACTTAGAAAATTCAAATACCAAAAACTTATAATGCAAAATTGATTTTCTTTTTATGTGAGTTTCCAAAAACATTTCTTAGCAAAAAGAGACAACAATGAATACTGCAACCATCGTGGATTGAGGAAGGCTAAGAAAAGTTTTGGATTCGCTCTATCTTTTTAACATATTTATTAAGTTTATGATATATTATATTTTTTTGATACATATCAAAATCTTCGATCATTATATTTTCATTTGTCGTAATCATATTAATTACTAATTTGGTTTTTAGGTTTGGTTAAAGAAACGATATTCTTTCCGGTTCACATGAAAAACCTCTTGAATATAAAAATAATCAAAACTTTATTCTATTTCATGATACATAAGTACATTACACATTCACTTCAAAACTTGTGTGTAAGATCGTCAGGAATTCCCAAACTGAGTCAGTTTCATTTTGGCCTTAGCCATCTTAGCTTCACCATAACACCCCGACATCCGTAAACCAGACAAAACCGCTCGTCTAGCCGACGTCGGAATCTTAATTCCTTTATTGTAGCACGACAAAAGCAGCTTCGAGGCACAAACAAACCTCATGTCTTTACAGAGATTATGCACGACAGAAGTATAAGTATACTCATCTTTCACTTCCATCGACTCAAACAATCTCATCGCACGGTCCACATGACCGGCTTTACACAATCCATCGACCAAACAGTTACATGTCACAAGATTCAACCCAATCCCCATCTCTCCCATACTTACAAAATGCTTCTCGGCTCTTCTCGTCTGTCCCGTCCTTAACAAACCGTTGACTATGATTGTGTGCGTATACTCATCAGCTTTCATGCCTTTCCGCTCTATCTCTCCTAACAAATCATCCACCGCATCCAAATTTCCGTCTCTAAAATACAGATTCAACAACGTGTTGTACGAAACAATGTCATGTCTTCTACCTTTCCTAACCAGTTCTTGCATATACTCGTACGCCTCTTTCGTTCTCCCTGTCTTAATCAAAGCGCTAACAACCGCGAAATACGCATACCCGTCATAAGTATAACCTTCTCTTTTCATCTCTAAAAACAACTGAAGACCTCTTCGAATCCTCCTGGTCTTGAAATATAGCTTTAGTATCGTTGTGTATGTAACTGCATTCGGAGTGTAACCCGATCTCTTGAGCTCTGTTAGCATCCATTTCGCAGTACCAACCCTCCTGGATTTACAGAGCCCGTTGATGAGGATGTTATAAGTCATGAGATCTGGTCTAAACTTACTCTGCATCTCTTTAAAAAGCTCAAGAGCCTCGTCTATATAACCGCACTTGCAGAGAGCATCAAGTAGAACATTGTAGGTATCAGGACCAGGACTTAGCCCCGCAAGGTGAAGATCCTTGTAAAGTACCCGAAACGCTTCTTCTTGTTTTCCTAGCTTGAAGTAACAGCACATCAAAGTGTTGTAACTCCACAAATCAGGATATATACCCCACTCAAGCATTTCGTCGAACAGGTAGAGGACACGATCTAACATCAGCCGTCTCGCTGCCCCGGAGATTAAAGAGTTATACGTAGCGACGTCTGGTCTAATTCCAGCGTCTCTCATCCTACGAGTCACAGCGTAAGCTTCTTCGACTCCGACAAAACGACAATACCCACAAATCAATGTGTTGTAAGTGACGACATCAGGAGCAACACCTAATCTGATTCCGTCTGTGATTAAGGATTCCGCTTTCTCCAGTTTCCGGAATTTGCAGAGCGAATCAACGCATATGTTCAATAACCTCGTCGATAGTCCCGTGAATTTCACCAACCCAAGAACCATTCTCTCTCGGATTAATCCGAATAAACATAGAAGAATGGTAGAAGAAGCAAAATTTGCAGCTGAGGTTGTAACATTGAATGTTGGAAACTAAAGGGTTTTACGAATGTAGCTCGCAAATGGAGGAAATTTTGAGAATTCAGATGCAGATCTCGGCGAAGAATGTGATTGTCATCGGAAGAGAGAAAAAAAATGTGAAATTTCAAAACAAAAATCCCTCTTGCAGCATCTGAGAAGGATGTTACAAGGACAGTCTTCAACTTCCAAGTTTTTACTGCAATACCCTCTAATTTTATTTTATTTTATTTTGTCAAATAACCTCCAATTTTATTATATGTGCGGTTCTTCTATTTCAAAATTGAGGTTTGTTCTGTAGATTAATTACATAGACTCAAAGTCTTGAGCTCTCTCTCTCTTATCTCTCTCAAAAAAATTAGTTTCATTTTGATCTTAATTACTAACCATTTGGTTTACGATACACTATAAATTGTCCGTTCTTATTATTAAAACTCCGGAAAAGAAAAATAAAAAATCACTAACAACACTAATTAGCATCTCAAGTTAAAATTTCTACCTAAAAGATGTATATAATCAATACAACAACAAGAAAATATAAGAACTTTTTCTTGTCAATCGAATAATAATTTCTTTAGTTCTTTAGTTTTCCGATTGTGTAGCAACCGTTTGATTGGAGACTTCACCAAACCGGCGATGATCATATCCTCTGTTTCTAACAAGTTCCGCAAAAGTAACACAACTCTCTGTTTGGCTATGCCCTCTTGTAACCTTAATCTTCACATGCTCTGGTAATCTCAATGTATACTTATCTTCTTCCTCCGGTTTGTTTCTCACTATTGAATGTCCTGTAGAATGCGATCTCGAGAATTTCTCCGGCAATGTTTGTTCTTTTTTCGGTCTTTCGTTTACGCAACTGCTCTGTCCTGAAGATGGCCAAGTATCAATCGGTGTTGTTGTCTGATGATGATGATGATGGTGATGCTGGTCGTCATCGTCGTCGCTAGTTTCTTGAATCACATCGATGATCATCTCATCGACGTTAGGCAGAGTATTGTTGGTGTTTTCCGGCGGCGGAGGAGGATCAAGATCATGACGACAAACAGGACACGTTTTGTGAGATTCAAACCAGAGATCGATGCATTCTTGATGAAACACGTGGTAGCACGTGGTCAAGAGACGTAGCACGTGATCTCCGTCGAATTCGAGGAGACAAATGGCGCATTCGAGGCCGTATTTCTCTTCCCGGAGATCTTTAACGGAGGAATAAGGAAAAGTAGGAAACGAGTTTATGATTCGAAGGTCGAGGCCGGGATTGACCGGAGGAGCTTCTGGTGGCTGGAGGGTATTGTCGGTTGTTTCAGCTTCTCCGCCGTGGTGGAGACGCCAAGCTTGCATCATGGTGTCGAGGAAACACTTGCAGAAATAGAGAGTGAAGAAACCGATGAAGAAGAAGACGAGGAGGATTACGGTGAGGATCACCGTGAGAGGCGGCGTGATATAATGTTCTGGTGGAGATTGAGGTGGTAAAGGTGAAGGAATTGTCGACATAACGGTGGCCGGAGACTGATTATCTCCGCCGTGAGATTTCTCATACACGAAAAAATCAAGAGAGGGAGATTTACTATATTATTTAGTGTTTTCTTTTCGTAAAAAAAAAATTATTTTCGTAGTGTGTGTGGAAAATGTCTGTATGGTTACTACTAAAAATAGAAAGTATGTTTTGAGTTTTGTTTTGTTTGTTTGTTTCGTTTGCTTAATGCTACGCATTGAACGAGTCCTCTGTGACATCTGCTTGACGTTAAGCTACTTAATCCTTAAAAATAGTATGTTTTTTTACTTTCTCTGGTTTTAAAATCAAAGGTATAGTCACTTGTTAATTTAAATTATGTTTTAATCAAAAATAATACTCTTTCTATTTTATAAAAGCGTAATTTTAATACTTTTCATATAAATTAAACAAACAAGTTAAAAATTTTTTTATAAAAGGATTAGATTACTTCTTGCGAAGGTGAGAAACATAATATATAAACATAGTTAACCACTTATCTTTATTTGGACCTTTTGTTATTTTAGTATCGTTAATTAAGTCAAGTAGTGGGTTGAGTGAAGTCGTTTCAATTTTGCTTGGTTCGTAAAATTAACTATTACCCTTTTATAAGATAAGGTTTACCTTCAACAATGTGAAACAAAACGACAAAACTAAAGTATCATATTTTAATCATACACTTGCCAAAAAATTAAACCTTATCTTATCAAAAGAAAAATTTGCCATTTGTAAGTTGAAACCGTAGTGAATCCAAATCTTCCATGCTTTCACATATAAAAACAAGATAAAGAAAATGTCATTTTGTGTGTTTGTGATATACATCATTCACATATTAAAACCATTACTTCCAAGTACATTAAACATGCTATATGAACATAAACTGAGTGCATTGTACCACAGCAACAAAGACAGTATTATACGTCAAGTCTATCGTTGATAGAGATTAATATCCCTACATGTTAAAAACACTATTAAGATAATCAGTGAAAATATTTACCATCCTTACTCTAATATAGGTGTGATAGTATATCAATTTTTTTTAATATATCCAAATTGATTGACCCGATTAGTTCTGGTAAAATTATATAAAAAATGTTACAGTATAAACTTTTTTTGTTTCAGTTCAACAAATAACATAAACTTCGAACGATTTTGGATCAACGGACCATGAGATATATAAAATATAGCAGACCACTATAATATTTATCTCGAATATAAAATTTCTTCTAACTAATATTAGAGATAACTGAAACGTCTGTTATCGAACTATCATGATAAACTTGTCTGAGTTTTAAGTTTTTGACATAAATATAATTTTTGTTTTCGTGAAAACTCGAAGTTAAAATAAAACACTGTAACGTATTTTCAGAATTTGTAAACTATAGGACCACATATGTGCGGACAATGATTTGTAAAACGTTTTGTCTATATCAACGCCAATGGTATTCAATAAAGTGAAAATACAATGGTATGGGTGGTTTCGTAATTCTGGGTGCAGTATCATTCCTTACACTCACCCAAGTACGAAGAACCCGTACAGCCTCACCGGGTCCCACCATCATCTCCACGTGGCTCTCAGAAAGCAGTCAATCTCGTGGGCCCTCATGTGCAAAAACTCCACACGTAGCCGATTCTTCCCCCCCGCCAATATGGTCATCGCATCGGACGGCTGAGAGAAAATCAACTTTAAGTCCATCACACGAAAGACATGACGTGGCGAGAAAATGGCGCGAGATTGTAAAGTAAAAAAAAAGTCCAAGATCCAACGGTGGATGTGAAACAAAAAGTCAGATGATTAGTGAATCTATATATAGCAAGAAATGAGATAATCGTTGATGGATATTATTATCATCACACTCTCAGAAGATCGACGAGAAGAGAAAAAAAAAGCGTTAAAGAGAAAGAAGCTTCGTGATGAAATCACTTTTGATGAGAACCGGTTCGATGCCGGTTCAAAACCGGTTTATTCCGTCGCGGAAGATGACGACAATCTCCAGACACAACTCTGTCGAATCATTATCCAGCTACGGCGAGGGATTCGCCGGCGGCAAGATCTCGATCGAGGTGAAGGCTACGGTGGGGATGCGGAGGGTGTTATCGGAGAGTGATGTGATTAGATCTGAGAGAATGTTGAAGAGTGTTGGATCTAAGCCTTCGCCGGCGAAAATCCCGGAGGACGATGAGACGGAAGAGGAGGATGAAATTAGGTTCGCAGATGGTTGGGGATCTTTGATCTGGAAGGAGAGTGGTAATCCTGCGGAGGAGCAAGGATTCTCCGGTGGCGGTGGATCTGGTTACAGCGGCGGTAAAGGAAACGGAGACGGAAGCAGAGGAGGCGGTTACGATGATAAGAGTAAGATAGGTGATTATTATCGAGAGATGTTGGAATCTAATCCCAACAATTCGCTTCTTCTGATGAACTACGGCAAGTTTTTGTACGAGGTACGTGTCTTCAAATTTCTTAATTTAAGGTCGAAATTGATGAGATTAGTATTCAAAGTTTCGAAATTGCTTGGGATTAATTAGGTGGAGAAAGATGCAGAGAGAGCAGAAGAATACTACGGGAGAGCAATACTTGAAAATCCAGGTGATGGTGAAGCATTGTCAATGTATGGAAAATTGATATGGGAAACTAAGAGAGATGAGAAAAGGGCTCAAGGTTACTTTGATCAAGCTGTTAATGCTTCTCCTGATGATTGGTATGTTTAGAATTTGGATTCTTGATTGCTTTACTAATCCCCAGTTTGAGTTTTCATAAATGTAAAGGTTCGTGTTCGTCTGTAACTTTTGCAGTATGATTTTGGGATCATACGCACATTTCATGTGGGAAGCAGAGGATGAGGAAGAAGAATTGATGGTTGCATCACCAGCTATGGTTTCTGCGGTTTAGAAACACCACAGACTTAACACGAAGAAGAAGACCAAGAAGAAGAGATATGGGGACTGTGACTATGCATCAAGTATCAACACCTTTAGCGAATTTTACTGTATTTTCTAACTCTCTTGCTTTACTTGCGATGTAATAGTAACCTGAAGAGGAATAAACATGTATGTGACAGAAAACGAATGTAATAGTATCTAATAGATATAATAAAAGGAGCTTCTGTAAAGCTTTTGTATAACTAAGAATTTTGTATTGAAGGTTTTGAGATCTTTTGCTATTTGGTATAGAAATTAGTCAGTTTATCAGAATTTTGAAATTGAAGTGGATCATTCGTTGATTATAGGAGGAAAAAAGGAGAAGTCTTTATGATCATCACAATCAAAAGAAACTAAGAAACAAACTAAGAAAGATGAATTGAAACCTACTTAACATCTCTCTCTCTTTCTATTTATCTAAAACCAAAGCTAAAGTAAAGAGAAGGAGGAAGAAGAAGAAGTGGAGAGAGTAAGAAAGCTCAATCTACTTGTGGATAATTCTGATGGAGAGATGTGTAAAAGGAACAGAGAAGCAAACCCGGTCAGCCCGACCCATGAACCATCTGCTTATTGAGGATTTTGGCCAGGCCAGAGGTGATGATGGTACATCTGCTGCATAGGTATTTGGTGAAGTGGTTGCTGCGTAGAGTTTCCAAATAGTCCGTGATGATTGTTGTTGTTGTTGTTATTGTTGCTACCACGATGCAACGGAGAGTTACTTTCGTTTTCCCCTGACGACTCGCTTGAATGTTGCTGTCCCTGAGACCGAGGGCTTCCTGGTCCACCACCACCACCAAAGCTCAACATATTGGCTGGTGCTGAAGCTGGCTCGGGATTATTCTGAACACGCCTTACGCTTTTTTTCGGTTTCTTCACATCCGATACAAAGCTTCCAACAACTACCTATATAAAAAACCCGAATCAAAGTCAGCATCTTTATGATTCTGTGATTTAACTCGAGTATAAAGGTTTGAGAAATGGAGTAACCTGGACTTCTGATCCAGCTACTAGCATTCCAGCAACACAACCCCCCAAAATCTGGCCATCGGGTCTAGCCAGAGAAACACTCAAGTTACCAGTTTTGGTCACAGTACCATTACTCTCAGTATTCAAGAAAGAACCTGACATAGAAATGATCTCATAGGGGCCCTGCAAACACAACAAACACAACAAAAACAGTTCAACTACAAGATCCCGCAGACAATGAACAGATACAATTCCAGCTCTATTGATAAAAAAAACAAGCTCAAATCAGACGAACAAGCAAGTAATGCACAAGGACATGAAATATTATACCTCACACTTAACAACTCCATTAGGATTAGTAGGTTGACGAAGCATCACACTAGATACAGCTCCTGTAGCTGAGAGAATACAGATCGCGCGTGGTCCTTGATGCGTAAACGCCACTACCTTCATAGCTATGTCCTGAATATAATGGAAGAGCATGACTTTACCAAAAGGAAACACAGCATGAAACAAGCAAAATTACTCAAATCTTGACAAATTCAAGATTAAAGATTAAACAACAGACATTACCTCTCCAGTTTTGACCTCAATGACATGAGGTGTAAACCCTACTCCTCCTGTTCCTCCTGCTCACACACACACACAAAACCCAGAAACCTATTAAGTAATCGAGAATTGTAAACAATGATTTTGATTTGATCAAAAGGGTTTTAAAGCAAAGAAAGATAGATCCGAGTTTTTGACTGTACCTAGAGCGTCGAGCTGCTTCTTGCCGGAGCCAGGAGGGCGACCTCTGTTCCGTTTAGCAGGTGGATCGGAAGAGTTCGCATTAGCTCCTCCGCCGCTATCTCCACCACCACCACCTCCGCCGCCACCATCCGTTCCACCGCCGTATGAATTAGAAGCTGAAGGAAGAGGCGATGTAGGAGCCAAAGCAAGACCAATGTTGCCATCAGGAGCATACTTCCTAGGTCGACCTCGTCTCTTCTTGGCCTGTTGTTGCTGTTGCTCGATCCCGAATCGCATCGACTGTTGTTGGGTCGCGGCGGAGGAAGGCGATCCCTCGAATCCGAGAGATTCGAGCGTTTTCTGGTCCATCTGTTGCTGCGGCTGAGGATGATGATGATGACGAGAAGGATGTTGTTGCTGCTGATGTTGAGGCTGATGCGGCGAGAGAGAGCCGAAAGGTAATCGGTGGTGCATCGCCTGAGATGTGGAGGTGGGACCCATTAACGCGGCGGCGTTAGGGTTTCGATTGTAGGAACCCATTAGCATCCCAGGCGATGGTTGTAGCTGCTGCTGCTGTTGTTGTTGCTGTTGGTGGAGTTCTCTAGAATCCATCGAAAGATTAGAGAAAGCAAAGGAAGAAAATTTCTCTTTCTCTCTCTCTGTCAAGAAGATTTTTGTTAGTTTTAGGCTAATTTTCTTGGAGACCCACTTTTCTGTTTTGCGAATGCCGAGAAAATAGACGAGAAAGTGCAGGTTTTTGAGTTTTAAGCGAAAGCGTGTGAGCTAGCTAACCACTCTCTCTCTCCTCTCCAGTTTCTTCAGAGATATAGAGAGAGAGACGATCTGTATTTCTTTTTTGTTGATTTAATTAGAAACAAATCTTTGGTTTAGGGTTTTCACATTTCATGGGATTTTATTTTGTTTTCGTTTTTATTCTTTATCTTCATATTATATTTCATCTCAAAAAAAAAATCTAAAAATATGATTTTTAGTTAGGATTTAGTTTGTGAATGTGCAGGAGAAGATTTAAGGAGGAAATAAAGAGTTTGTCTTTTAATGATGATGTTCAGTCCATTTACACTTTGTAGTTGAAATGTACACTCTTTGGTTTTGGTGTCCTCCTCTAACTTTATTCCTATAAGAAAACAGAAAATTAATTTATTTCAATTTCTTTTGGTTTTTTCACATAATTTGCAATGTTGCATTAAATAAACCCGAGTTTGGTATTAGAAGAGAAAACTAAATCGGAATATGAGACATTGAAGTTGAATGTTAGGAGGGTTTTTATTAGTTTGGTAATTTTTTTAATCATTTTAGTAGAATATTCTCAAAACTCTACCGAAGTGAGTCCAAAAAAAAATAAAAAACATTTATGAAAAGTTTTGAAATAGAATCAAATGCAAAGAGAATAATATGTATTGAATAAATTATGTAAACTATATAGATTTTGGTTTGACTGTGTTTTGGAAATCCAAATAAACATGGGGTTTGTACTTTGATGTGTCAGATTTTTCTTAAGTATAAGTATATACTTCATCAGATCTTAAAAAACAATCACTACTTTGAAAATGACAGCAGCTTATTTTGACCTTTATGTCCTTCTCTTGCCTCATCATTTTCAGAAAATTGTAGTATTCACAAAAAATGAGTATATGTACTATAAAAGATTCCAAACTCTTAATTAATAAACAGAACTTACAAATTTTTAATACAAGATGTAAAACTAATATTAACATCCAACTTTAATTTCTGTAAATGAACAAAAGTGAACCAGTTTTTGGTTACGTAACGAACCCACTCGACCGTGTTATATCCACTCTTCTTCTCCCATACCTGTCACCGGTTAGGCTTTTGTATCGATTCCACAAAACTAAACCCGGTTAACTAAAAAAGTAGTATATGTGATCTGAAATTGGTTTTTGGGATAATCAATGAGATGAGAAAGCACAAAACTTTTTTGTCTAGCTAGCGGCTTAAAGTGATCGACTTTATTAGACAAACAAGCAGCAAAAGCAGTCGTTAAAAGTCTAAGCCATGCGCGTACCTTAAGAAACCGGACACGTTAAACCAGATGCTGTGAACATTGGTACCTGAAAATAGAAACACATGTTGAGGCATACCTAACCAATGATATTAAAGTCATTTTAGTGTGTTGATCGGATGATTCAAGTGTGACCTGAAAATTCCATTTGGATGACCACTCACCAGTCCTTGATTCTTGGCAATATACGCAGAGAAAGAAGATTCAGCCCCAAAGTTATACTATACCTGAGAAATTGGAAAAATCAGCAAACTTCTCAGCTGAAACTTTGGTAGATTGCTTAGTTAGTATCAAACGTGACACCATCAAAGCTTGATGATTTTGGCACTGTACATAATTGCAAACAAGAACTTATAAGCAATTAAGCGAAGAAGGTGACATAAACTTGATTTGTTAAGGAGAAACTGCTTCACTTCCGAGAACATAACTCTGATATGCCTGTGCATATACACATTTAATAGATATGGCTACCTTAGACGGAAATTGGTGATCGTACACTTTCTTGAGTAATACAAAGTTTCAAACTTTCTGAGGAAAAGTTATGAAGATAGCCAAAGTCCATAATCTCTGCTATTACATACAGAATATTGCATCTTCATCAAATTTTCCACCAAGGTTCATTTGAACAAAGCAATGGCCTAAATGCAATTCTTAATGGGCTTTTGTTAATGGGCCTAATGCTCATAAATGTAGCTTAATAGTGACCCAAAAGTAAATAAATATAAACATTTACCGCGCAGTTAAAATGAAGATAAAATAGAAAAAGGCGCAAAAAGGAAGAGGAAGAAGAAGAGGAAGAAGAAGAAGATCCTCCTCTGGATCCGCCCTTTGATCCAGTTTCCTCCATTATCGTAAGGAGAGAAAGAGACATAGAGAGAGAGAGATTTGTGGGTTTAGAGATTGGTCTGAGGATTATCTGATTCCTGAGCCTAATCAAATAAACTGTGAAGAAGTAGAAATTGTGTTTTCTAAGTGAAGCAGTTCCAAAACCCTAAGCAACTGTTTCAGATTGCAATCGGAACTTCTGGGAGAGCATTTATTTGTTTTCGAATTTGATTTGGGTGAGTTTGATTATTCTGGGGGGTGTTGTTGGTAATGGGTTTTTTAAAGAAGTTGGCGGGTGTGTTTGGATTTGGGCACGATGATGGAGGTGACGATACAGGAATCGATTCCGGTGACGAAGATAAGCGACGGGAGGATAACCATCAGCCGGGGTTTCGTGAAACCGGACTACCCAGGAAAGGATTTGGAGTTCCGGTTCAAGTCGCCGTCGAAAGGTCTCAACTTGGTCCTGTTCTTCAGCCTTGCTCCGCCGGAGACGGTGGTATTCAGGTTTTTTAAAATTTTCCGATTCCTGAAGTCTTGCTATAGTTTGATTAATGGATTATTGCTGTATTGAAGTCTGGAACTTGACTTATGGGGTTTTCTAGTTACCAGGATTTACAAAACTTTCAAAGATTTTAGCTTTCTGATTAATTTAGGTTTGATTACACTAAAATTTTAGAGTTACCAGAAAAAATTCTCATCCTTTAGTCCTTAGCTTAATTTTCTTAGTATGGTTTACAAAAATTGATATCGATATTTCTGGTTTCGGCTGCCGCTTTTACCTCAGTTGCTTTAGCTTGATTGCTTATAACCCAATACTCCAATTGAACTGTTGAACTATATTTCCTTATGGTAGATAGTTCATTGTCTCTTGCATTTTCTTCGTTTCGATTCATAACTCATAAGTGAAACCAATTAATAATCTTAACAGTTAGATGCAGACTTGCAGTAAAGATAATCTGTAGAAAATAAGTTCTCCAATATCACTTTCTCTGTAGTGGAAGCGAAACTGTAATCTTTTGTATAGTTTTCTATGACTTTATTGGTTTACTTGTCTAGTTCCTCTGAAAACGCGATAAACATTTTCAACGGTCTTGATATCCAGTATTAGATTGTGAAGCCGTTAGGTCGCTCTACATTAGTAGTGGAATTTACTTAGTTAAGAGATTACATTATCTTCTTTTTGTATATTGTTTTTTTGCCTACACTATCTTATAGTTCTCTCTTGTATTGGAGACAGGGGCTAAGGTGGTATACAAAGCGGCTAAGGGTTGATGAAGATGGAGATGTCGCGGATGAGTTTTTGGAAGAGGGAGACAAACCGACAAACGCAGAAGATGATAATAACTATGATAAGACTATGCCAAGACTCGAAGCGAAACGCAAAACAAAACCTGCAAAAGTAAGAAGACTAGTTGTGTCCTCTGATGGGAAACTCCAGCAATGCATTGAACATCAAGGAAGATTACTTATAGTATGAATTGATTTGGAACACAGAGAGGTTAGGCAGGTTTTTTTTTCATCAGCATTTCGAATCCTGGTATCGAACAATAGAAGAAAACCTGTTGTGATGATTATTGATTAGATTTTTGCAGTGAGATTTGGTTATTGATTCTTGAGCAAAACAAGACTAGTTTTATAAGACAATTGATTTTGGGTTTGTCTTACACTTAGTGTTGCATCTATCGGACTTTGTAATTTGTATTACTTCGAGTTCTTCTTTGTGTTTTTATACATAATATGATCAATCTCTTTTGGTTTGAACATGAACCAAAGTTTCTTTTTTTTTGTACTTTGTTGGTAATTTCATTTTTCTTCAACTATCTTTTCTTGTGCCACGAGGAGAGAACCCACATGAGCGACGTGGACAAGACAACACACGAGAAATCTGAAATCTCAAAAACTCAACAACACAACACCTTAAAGTAAAGAAACAGCTGTTGAGTTGCATACAAAAATCTCACCTTGACACACAAAGAGAATCGTATGTCATGTAAAAATTTATTGGACTTTTTCATACGTAATTACTACGCGACCACAAACTCGACGTAGAACTAAAAGTATTTACAGTGACAAAATCTAGTTGATCAAGAAAATATAAGTTGTCCATTTGTAAATAAACTTCTTTTGTCAACATGTAAACAAGCCATCACCAATCTTGATTTTCTTACATTTTGTAACAATGAACATAATAATTGTTCAATATAGAATCAATGGAGTTTGTTGATTGATTACGGCGCTAATTGAAGTTGTAATAATTAGAAGCTCACAATGTAGAATCAAAAACCTTGTCGTACTAAAGAAAGTTCTTGAAACATATTCTAATTAGGTTACCTAATCAGCCACATAGAAGAAGAATACGATTTTTCTTTGGACGGTGAATTCATAATGAGCTGTATAGCAACTCACAAGTCGCAACCCGTGTGATCATAATAGTGTTCACGTTCCTTTTTCCCTTTTTGGTAGAAGAATACGGTAAGAGAGACGTTATACTTCATGAAAATACGTATTTCTTTATACCGAAGCTGTAAGAGCATTATTGGCTTACATGTTTTTCTTTTGTTTAGTTCGTACGTAACTATTTCATATAAATTTAAGCTAATCTTATCAAATTAACGTTACAAAATAGTGAATCAACTTCACAATTAACAAAAACAATATCCATTATTTAAATTATGTAGTAAACTAGTTTGTTAGTTATAATCGTCTCATGTGGTATTAATTACTTTGTTGTTCGAAGTCATACGTTGATTTTTATAGATAGATATGAATAGCTTTGATATTTTGAAATTTACATGGGTGTTTCATATTTAGGGATTAACGTGGCATTTAGTTTGCATAATGTGATCTAAACACCCAACTTATAAATTAGTTGTCCCCGTGCAATAAGAAGGTATACATGTGTTATGTGTCAACGTTGGTACGGCTTTGAAGGATCCAAAATGTCAATTTTAGTTGAGACAGTGATAACTTGTTAAGACTCTTTTTTGATAGGAAACTTGTTACGATTTACTTAATTATGCATGCAAAATTTGATGCTTTACATATGTATATTATTTCCACTAATGTGTCCTAATGAAACCATAAATCGTTTATTGTTTATCGATCATTTATCATAATGGGCAACAAAATTATCGACTAATGTAACTAAACGTGTATGTAACCTACATATGTTCCTAGGCTGAGAGGACAACATCAATTTATAACTAAGGATCTAATTTTCCGAACCATCTTTTTAATAATGTTAGTATTCATTGGGTGACACATGCGTATAATTAATACAAATGGTGATATCTAAGAATGATAATTGGATCTCTAATTTTATAATTAGTAATTTAGTTGCATAATCATGGAACCTATGTTAGTTAAATATCTTTTCAACAACTTTTGACTTATTAGTTTCGATCTTGTGAATAAACGAGAAAAGGTACTCTTTAATTTAATATTAACATCAATAATTGCAAGTCATGTGAAACCCATCAATCTAATATTTCCTCACTTGCCACAAGAGAATATAATTTTGTACCTATTAAAAGTAATTATGTAAAAGCATATACAAATATAGAGGTAAAATGGTAAGATCACGAGAGTTTTATATTTGCTAAGAGTCTTGAATGGGAAAAAAACAAATTGTCTATTTGTATTTACAGTAGTTGCTTTTATAAATAATAGTAAATTCGTAGAAAGTTAAAAGAAACAAATATTTTTAAACGAAATATATAATAAATTATTATTAAGTGGAATTTAAAGCGGAATTTAAAGATGATAATTTTTTTTCTCATGAGAATGACAAAAAATCATACTAGATTTAACCCCTAATATATTCGTGATTTTGTAAAATCATACGACAAGTAAAAAAAAGATTGCGAACCGAAACCTAAATGAAATTTTCGTAGTTTAACCAATACAATCGCACGTATGAACTTGTTTTCCTCTGGCCACCTATTTAGTCTATGCATTGCATACGCAAACCATAGATCCATGACTTTATATATACACATACACATACACACACACACACAAAGATCTATACATAGAGAGTAACACAATAACAACACATTTTATTCTTTTATACTCTTATTACAAAAGAGAAAGAGAGAGAGAGAGAACCAATTTCTCTCCCTCAAAAATGTCCAACAAGGTTCACGTAGGAAACACTGAGATGGAGGAAGGTTTGAGAAAGACGAAGTGGAAAGTCTTAGAACCTTCCGAGAAAATCAAGAAGATTCCGAAAAGGCTTTGGGATATCGGGAAAGAAGATCCAAGAAGGGTAATACATGCCCTTAAAGTAGGTCTTTCCTTAACACTTGTCTCTTTGTTATATCTCATGGAGCCTCTCTTCAATGGCATTGGGAGCAATGCCATTTGGGCTGTCATGACCGTCGTCGTCGTTCTCGAGTTTTCTGCTGGTAAATTTAACAATATACATATCTCCTTACATAGTACATACAATTTAAAATCACTAATTATAGTAATGTAATAATTAGTTTTATATAACATGTGTTTGATTTCTTCATAGGTGCAACGTTGTGCAAAGGGCTTAATAGAGGATTAGGAACACTAATCGCAGGATCTTTGGCATTTTTCATCGAGTTTGTAGCTAATGATTCCGGCAAAGTTCTTCGAGCTATCTTCATTGGCACTGCTGTTTTTATCATAGGTATGTATTTTTTTGTTTGTCTATATATTTACCCTTTTTATTGAAGTAACAACTTTAGGTATATGTTTGATATTTTTGTATCAATTTCAAGAACTAAGCCCCATACTATTATTTACTTTATCCGTTAAAACCCATTAACATTTTGCTATTCAAATGTTTTTTCTGAAGTCTCTAACCATAAACTAATCTCTAGGAATTTAGAGACATCTCTATATATTTATAGTTCTAACAATATAAGTACTAATTTGTTTCCTCTTTCTAAATTGTTACAGGAGCGGCTGCAACATATATAAGATTTATACCGTATATAAAGAAGAATTACGATTATGGTGTTGTGATATTCCTCTTGACGTTCAATCTCATAACGGTTTCGAGCTATAGAGTAGACAGTGTGATAAACATAGCACACGATAGATTCTACACTATAGCCATCGGTTGCGGAATATGTCTTTTCATGAGCCTTCTTGTTTTTCCTATTTGGTCCGGTGAAGATCTACACAAGACCACCGTCGGTAAACTCCAAGGCCTTTCTCGCTCTATAGAAGGTACTACGTAACGTTACTGACGTATGTATATTGTTATTAGAATCTTAGAGAACATTAGTTTTATTAATATATAATATTTGTGTGCTTTACGTTATAGCATGTGTGAGTGAGTACTTTGAGGAGAAAGAAAAAGAAACATCGGATTCAAAAGACAGAATCTACGAAGGGTATCAAGCTGTTTTGGATTCTAAATCCGTCGATGAAACACTTGTAAGTCTTTTTATAGTTCTTTAGCTGAAAACAAATAAACTCAAACCCAAAAACTAATAACTTTTATCAAATAAAGGCATTATATGCAAATTGGGAGCCAAGACACACGAGACGATGTCATAGATTCCCATGTCAACAATATGTTAAAGTTGGAGCTGTTCTTCGTCAATTTGGTTATACTGTTGTTGCACTTCACGGTTGCTTACAAACTGAGATTCAAGTAAGTATAATTATGTATTAATAAGCATGATTTTTAGTTAAATTGAGTTAAACTAATTATCTTTTTATGTATGTTTTTTTTTCAAGACTCCAAGATCTGTTCGCGCTCTTTTCAAGGATCCTTGTGTAAGATTAGCCGGAGAAGTATGCAAAGCTTTGTCGGAACTAGCCGATAGCATCTCAAACAACCGTCACTGTTCGCCTGAGATTCTCTCCGATCATCTCCACGTGGCACTACAAGACCTTAATTCCGCTATCAAGTCTCAGCCTAAACTCTTCCTCGGCTCCAATCTCCATCGTCACAACAACAAACACCAAAACGCCGTTTCACAACGCAACAGTGTCAGTAGTAACCGTGAAAACGACGTTTCGAGTAAACCGACGTTAACCAGTTCGCGTCAAGGCCAAAGCGGAGCGGTTTCGCTGTCGAGCTTCAGGACGGACACGTCAGCTTTGATGGAGTACCGGAGATCGTTCAAGAACAATAACAATAGCTCCGAGATGTCGGCGGGGGGAGAGAGGAGGATGTTACGGCCGCAGCTGAGCAAAATCGCGGTGATGACGAGCCTCGAGTTCTCGGAGGCTTTGCCGTTCGCGGCGTTTGCGTCGTTGCTTGTGGAGATGGTGGCGAGGCTTGATAACGTAATCGAGGAAGTCGAGGAATTGGGAAGGATCGCATCTTTTAAGGAGTATGATCCAACGGCTGACGATGTCCGATGCGAAAAACCGGCGAACGTTGTGATCAGTGTCGGCGCCGCGGAATGAAGCGACGACGCGAGAAGTAAATAAAATTTTAGTGTTTTCTTTTTTTAGGTGTATATTAGAAAAGACGGAGATTAATTCAACCGATCGGTTTAAGGGATCGATGAAGCGATTCGGTTTAAGGGATCGATGTTTCGGTTCGGTTTAAGGGATCGATGATGCGGTTCGGTTTAGGGGTCGATGATGCGATTCGGTTTGGTTTGTTATAATCCGGTTTGTCCATCTTTGATAATGGTAATCTTCGTTTTACAGAATTTACTAATAAGAAACATTAAAGATTTCCAACTATACCTTTGGTCATGTCTACAATTGTTTCTTCGATTTCATTTTATATAATGAAATCTTATACATATTGCGATGTCACGTTTTAAATATGGAAGCTTCTTTTTGTAGGAAAAAAAATTAATAAAAAAACGGGAGGGCCCAACCGGGTTCGAACCGGTGACCTATTGATCTGCAGTCAATTGCTCTACCACTGAGCTATGGACCCAACTTGTTAATTCTGTACACGGTTATATATATAGATATGAAAAACAAAACATTACACAATTTTCTTTTTATTCGAACGTGTCTAATATGTTTGTCCTATCTTCTGTAAACAACTCATGTCCTGATTCCTCCTCAACAACATGTCAAATCATGTATATAACGTTATTAGCAATCATGCCGATGATCTTGCTATATGGTTCTGTACTTGGATCTCTTCTTCCATATATTGATCTCATGTCTAACATTTTTAATTATCTAATTTGAAGATAACTCGCATTGCGTTATTTAGATCAATCACAATATAACCCCAACAAATATCTAGAGAAGCAAAAAAAAAAGGTTAAAACATAGTTTGAGTTAACTAAATGAAATAGAGTTTCACCTTTAACAAGAACAAGAAATGTTGTTGGATTGGATTGTCCAATTAGCCAACTCCTTTTCTGTTGCCACCACTTACCATCCCAAAGCATGAATATATCTTTCAGAGTTTGCATGTGAACATACTTGTTACACGAGTTTGTCAATTCTATCATGTTTTGCATATATTCACTTACATTTTTATTATAAATGTGGCTGTCCACATTGGATTTCTCTAAATATGAGCCTCATGCATCCTATCCTATGCTTCCGACTCGTATAAATTTGTGATGAAAAACAAAAAAGGGTAAATCTCCAAATCAAGTCATATTAACTAAAATAAAAAAAAGTTGTTGTGAAGTGTAAAAAAGAATAATGAATGTTTCAAAAATTATGAATTCATTAATCATAATAGAATAATTTGATGTCGAGTAAAGACAAGTAATCTCTAAAAAATCGAGTCATGAATCAAAATGACAAAATTTTATAAACAAATATTCTTGTAAATAGTCTAGAAACCGGGTTACGAATTTTGACTACTATGACTACCGTCCTCCTGTTATCATCGATCAGCATTTTTTGTAGCTTCTAGGTTAGTGTGCAGTTGGACACCGTAATCCGGTTTCCGGTTCATCCCGCATCACCAATTCTGCTTAATAAAAATGGCTCATTTGGAGCTTTCGATTCCATGGGATGGCTCAACAAAATAGTTATTTGTCTTACCTTTTAAAGTTTGAGAATAGATCAAGGGCGTTGCATTCTGCTTCTAATTATTGGATTTACCCAATAGAATTCGTTTCTGAGAAACTTTGGAGAGAACAAACATTCGATTAGTCTTTTGCTCCTATACTCAAGTCAAACAAATGATTTGCACATCATTATCACTGCAGACTTCCACTAGAGTATATGTGTTTTGGAGATTTTCTTCACGGAACAATGAAAAAACCGAAGATCATAGAAATATAAAACCACTTGAAATAAAAATATGAGATGTGTCAATTTTTTCTATATTTAAGAAAGTAATTATGTTCCCAAGAAAAAAAAAGTAAGTTTCGGCATAAAGTTTTGAAATATTGAGATATTGAAATTTAATGTTTCAAAAATTTAATTTTAAAAAAAAGGTAATTTAGATTACCTCAAATCGCCATCTCAGATAGCAAGTTCTCTGGATGGACCATCCCGACATCAGATCTTTTTAAATCAAGATCTGGCATAGCAGAGTAGCTCTGCTGTATCGTTAGGCATGCACTCTCAACGAAACTCTCTCGTGAGGCCGCGAGGAGAATTCATCTCCTGCTTTATCGGGTACCAAATTTGTTGCTCGAACCCTGGTGCGACTGTCTTTCACATGCTGAGTCACTACCAGTCTGCCTTGGTTTAATACTTAATTTAAAACACAGAACTTAATTCCCGGTTTAATCCGGTTCGTTAAAAAGCACCTTCCTCCTCATCCTCAGTGTGAATCATCCATCGTTTTTGGCCCGAGTCTTCTACTTCCATGTACATGTTTCCTGGAGAGAGATTCATGGCCACTAATTGTGTTTGATTTATCGAAATGTTTCGAGATTTCTGGGTTCCTTTAATTGGATTTGTTGGAAAGTGTTGA
Source organism: Schrenkiella parvula (assembly GCA_000218505.1). Taxonomy (NCBI): domain Eukaryota; kingdom Viridiplantae; phylum Streptophyta; class Magnoliopsida; order Brassicales; family Brassicaceae; genus Schrenkiella; species Schrenkiella parvula. The sequence continues at coordinate 8,568,971 of CM001193.1, read as the reverse complement.
GTTCTCGGTTACGCACGCAACCTGCTCGATGAAAGTCCTGAACCAGACTTGGATTTTTTGGTTAGAGTTTATTTCAAGAACGGTTTCGTCCAAGAAGTACATCTGCCTTTGCTAAAAAGAATTTTGAAACTAGACTCAGGTTCATGGTATCACCATTGATACGAATCCGAATGAGTTTATCGCCAATATTTTTATTGTTATTGATGCAAAATGCCACAAACTCAAAGCTTATACGAACGTTTTTTTTATGAATTAGCTGTAAAAAAATTGTAAACTAACAAAGCAAGTGATGTAAAAATGCTCGTTAGAAAGAAAAAATATAATTAAAGCTCTCCAACAAATGAAAAATTGCAAACTTTTAGGCTTTCATACATCTTTAAACAAATTGCTGCGTCACATTTGGCCCTTTCTACATATATAGTTTTGAATCTTCATATATTCTTCTTTTTCCAAATTGCCTTTACGGATTTTCAAAAACCATGTATCTACTTTACTTTTAAAATATGAAATGGCCCTGAATTAATTGCTTGTATTGTAAATATGTTTTCTTATGCAAGTGAATCTTATCCCAAGTTGAATATTTATATCGGAATATAAAAATAAGACTATCATATAATCATTTAAATTTGTACAAATTAGGAATTTTAAAATAGGCATTCCACAGCATACAATATATTCATTACTAAAATCAAAATCAGAACAAGTCCAATAAAATTATATATATATATGTATATATCCTCAAAATAAAATACAAGAAACTCCAAATTTATGGGAAACCAATTTTATCTTCTTTCAGAACTCCAACGTTAAAAGGCGTTTTTGTCCTGAAAAGAAAAACCCACACATATCCTTCTACCTAAAAAAGGTTTGAGTAACCGAATGAACCGGTTTGGTCGTATTCATAATTTGGCCAAGAACCGGTTTGCATTGGTTGATCAATGCCCTGATCAAAGTTCAAATAAGAAGAACTCTCTGGAAAATGATAGTTGGGAAAGTATTCAGAAGCATCCTCCTGAAGTTGAGGATAATCCTATAATTAAATATCACAAAACCAAATCAGACCAATATATGTGTCTAAACAAAACCGTTTTGGTTTAGATGTTAGTAAGTACCTTGGAGGAATCAAGAATGAAATCAGGAGAAACCCAAATGCTAGAAGAGTCGTTTGTTGTAGAAGAAGGCTTGAATGATTGAAACTGCATCGTTTCATCGCGACATGGAGAAGTCGCAAGGCTAGAACAACCGGAGCCAATGGCTTGTTCGGTTTTAGTTTTCAAAGTTTTGGTCTTGAGTTCGTTCTTCTTGACTACGCGACATAACGCATAAGCTCCCTGAAAATTCAAACATATATTGATGGTTCTTAGGTTTCTTTCTATTTATTCAAAAAGATGATTATATATCATGGAGTTAGATCAATTGTAACAAATTATAATTTACTTACTTTGAAATTTTGTGATTTTTGAGAAAAATCGTCATCACATAGACGATATTCATGCATAAACCAGTTAGTTCTATCACCTAATGGAGCACGACCTTCATAGAAAACTAGTGTTTTCCGGTATCCAGTTATCTCACCCGATGATTTACAAGTAATTTTCCGGTCTTTTCCGGTTGCTTTCCAATAACCGGCTTTTGTAGCTCTATTGGTTCGAGAACCGTTTGGATACTTTTTATCCCTTGGACAGAAAAAGAACCATTGCATATCCCTATCGGGAAGGAATGATTTATCTTTGAAAAAAAACCAAAGATAAAATTCAAAAAAAAATTATAATCAAAAAATTAAATATAAATTATGAATAATAATTAATTCAAGCATGTTTTTTTAAATTTACCTGGTAACTCCCAAGGGTCGAATTTATATAACTCGATGACAGGAATGACTTCGAGCTCGATCTCGAGATTTTCTACTTTTCTACTTAAGTAATAGCCTATGAGCTCTTCATCAGTTGGATGAAATCTAAATCCTGGAGGTAAACATGAACTTCCCATTTGCGTAATTCACACTTGTTGCTTGCGACACAAGAGAGATATCAAATAATTAAGTACCGAAACTAAATCTACTAAATATTTGGAAAATCCAGAAATAAAAACTTTTTTCTACACTTGATTTGTTCTTAAGAAAAGGTTGTAACTCACGTTGATTGCATTCTTTTTGTGGCAAGATCATTGTCCGAAAGAAATCTTATGATTATAGAAAAAAAAATCAACCCAAATTACCAGAAATTACCCTTTTAAATATTTAACAAGTAGAGAAAAACAATATAAATAAAATTAAGGTAACAAAATATACACAATATTAAGGTAAAAAAAATTGAAAATAACGAAGAGTAGTAGACTAGAATTTGAATTTGAGAGAAGAGGTGCTAAATAAGAAATCAAAAGTGATAGTGAGTAATCAAATTAGGAGAATGATTAAGAGAAGAGAAGGTAGGTAGAGTGTTGAATCGTTGTGGAGGGATTAATATACATAGCACAATGGTTTGAACTATGGGGCAAATTAATTAATAAGTAAATATGTTTTGTAGGATTAAAATATATTGTATTATATAAACTCCATTTTAAAATTCAGAAGAAAAAATAACGAGATACACCGAAAGCACATAAAGACATTGCTTGTCTTAAGAGTTCCCAAAATTCCAAAAGAAGTTGGACCTACCTGGTCACAAAAGATAATAGACATGTTCACACACACACTTCAAAATAAAACCTATTTCCTATTATACAACCTATCATTAACCAAAGCTTATCGATTCAATTTCAGTTTGCAACTAAATAATACGTGGTTTCAATTTAATTAAACAATGTATTTGATCTTATGTCAATCTAATATATCGAAGCAATAACATTTTTAAGTTAATTTGGGAGTGATTAGTTTTATCTCTAAATTTTATTAAAAAAAAATTCATCAATGGTATGTCTGTAATTATGTTTTGACAACATGATTTAATTTTCTTTTTTGAAATTTAAAGTAATTCTAATGTATATGATATGTAAGTTTAAAAATCTAATTAATATTTTTATTAATCCGAATTGATTTGAAATATATACACTAGACATCACCATTATTTATATTTTGGTTTTCCTTCGATACTTAATATGAAAAGGTGTTTCTATAGATTTGTTCATGTTCGAGTTATTCGACCTTGTGTAAAACAAAAAAGTCATTTAGAATATAATTTTTAGTCTGAATCTAATATCAAATAAACTTTTAGGTCATAAAAATCGGTTGTGATGCTTTTTGGCATTAATCTATATATTGTACCCAAAACAAATCTACTATTTCAAGAGGAGTTTAACATTATTCTTCCACGCCATCATGAGTAAGACAAAATCGCTTTTAACTTTTAAGACAGAAGGGATAATGAAACTTTGACGAAATAAAATTTAGTTATTGCTTTCTCTTTGATTTTAAAGTTGTAGTTTAAAGTTTAGTTTCCATTTGTGTAAGATCCGATAACTAAAAACTTAAAAGAAATAAAATCCAAAAAAAACGAATGACTTCGCGAGATGGAAGTGTAAGCTTTGGTTCTATAAACAAAACAAAAAACGCACATTGTAATAATGATATAGCTAGAATATTCCCTTAATATTTTAGCAATGGTCATCTTGAACCCTACTGGTGTTTAAACTTTTAAGAGAACACTATGCAAAAGAGAAAACGAAAGAGAGAAAAAGGCAACAAAATGGAGAAAAAGAAGCATAAATGAGCCTACGAAAGAACTAAGTAAGCCTACGAAATACGAATAACAAACCTTCTATGTTGACTACACTAGGGTCTAATAATATATATCAAAAAGTAACATATAGGTTTGAATATATGTGGTTACAAAGATATTTCTTTAGAATATATGTTTATATCAGTCGTCACATGTCAAATTTGTAACTATAATATGTTGAAACAATATGTATAATTTTCTATAGTTGATATCGAATGCCTTAACTTTAAATTTATACACACATCTAAATAGATTCAACCGATACAACAGACCAACAATACTAATCAGACATTATTTTCATCAACCAATAAGACATGAGTTGGTATCATTTTTCTTTAACCGTTAATATATTATATGATTTTAAAGATTTCTCCAATAAAGTAGATATATAAATATAATTATAACAGTTTTTTCTCACGTGGAAAATTAATATAATAGATGTGATCAAATACACCAACCCAACATAATGGTCCTTGGTCGTGTTTCTTGTTTTCCTTACTATTGTATTATTTTCTAGTCTACGATTCCAACTAGAATATAATATTTTACAGCAACAAATATATATAATTTTGAAATTGATCGACAGGCAAAAAATCATTTTAGTTAATCTTACTAAGAGAAAGACTATTAGGTGATATATAGTACTAATTGGTTTATGAACCGAGTAGATCTCAGCAAATCTGGAATAGTTATGATTATAACTATGTATGATTAGGATCATATCGAGAAACTATATTTTACCATTGTAATATAGTAAATGAGAAATATAATAGATGTTAGAAATGCGGTACTATACGATAGATGTGTGCATAATAAGTTAAATTGAAAATGCATGTATGCGTACATGTATGTGCGAGTTTGCGCGTGTTCAAATGTGTTAATAGATGTTGGTCATCATTTTAGCACATTGTCTTATTTGGATGTGACATATTTGTTTTCCAACATGTGTTTCCATACATGTTACTACCTTCACACATAAGTTCTAGTCATATCTAGATTGATTCAAACGCGAAACATCTTCTTAAGTTCAACAAAAGAAAACAAACATCTTCAACGTAAATAAATAGATAAATATGAAGTGGTTAAAACAAGCATTGCAGGCAGAATCAGTTAGTTTCTTAAATCTGTGATCAATGTTTTGAGAGAGGATGATATAAAACACAAAGATTTGTTGCTTTTGCAAGGTTACTAAACACCAGTTTGAGCTCCAACAAGTTCACAAGATCTGTCTGAGTTGGTCAGGACTTACAAGAAGAGCGTCGCAGAATCGTCTAAAGAGCTAGACATCTTGGTAGCAACGATGAAGCTGAACGTTACTGCCTATCATTGATTTTAAACCCTTTTTCCAGCTTTTTCCAACTATAAAGTTTCCATTTTTAACATTGCTTCGATTTATAAAGTTTCAATCTCTATAGCTAATAAGTTTCCATCTTTTTCTGTATCATTACTGCAAAATAATCAACATCAGATTTCCAGACAAATAAGTAAACTGCAAAGACTTTATTTATTCATATATATATAACATAAAACCCCAATTCACCACAGCAATTCAATCCCTCACAAGTTTCTCTCTCACAAGACAAAGACAAAACAAACACTCATACGGTAACTCTGTTTCTGAAAAGGACCCTTCAAAATATTCGGGACATTCTTTTCTCTCTGTTCTTTCCTTCAACAACGCCAGCTGCTATGCTGTTGTCGCTTAGCTTCAAATGCAGCACCATCGTTAAGCATATCATTAGCATCACTCTCCATTCCAAGCTTCGAAAGAGCTAAAGCCTGCAAGTAAAACGCAGTTGGCCATTCCGGTATGCAAACTTGAGCCTGCATTGCGTCTCTCAATGCAAGCTCCTGTTGATCGGTCATTAAATAGGAGAAAGCCCGTCTCGCAAATACAGTGGCAGATGGAACAGACATCATCACCACCAACTGGTACCAAAAACAGTTTTACAAGGGGTTTTAGATAAAATGTAACTAATCAATCATTGGATTTTGTTGTTTGTTTGTTTTGTTTTATTATTACCTTTGAATAACATTCAACCGCGTTCTTGAAGTCCTTCTCTCTGAAAGCAATGTCTCCAAACTTTTTTTGTGTTGAGAATTTCCTGCACTTGTTGTGTCCATTCTTGAAATGAAAGCTGTGGATACAAAGTGATACAAAAATAAGAACTTGAAAAACCAATGGAAGAACTCGGTTAAGATTTGTCTCTAGAGACCTCATTGTCTGCTCCTTCCTCATCTCTGTAAGCGGTTTTAACCAAAATCTCGTGTACAGCCTCAAGGTCCATCCGCGAACAAGCCTTTCCGAGAGGAGAAAGAAGAGTTGGTAGTATTACTGTATTCTTAGGCAGACCCATCAAGACATGAGATGCAACCTAAACACAAACAAACCGAAACAAAAATCAATAATGTGGTAAGGAAATATTGAGTATTCCTTAAATCATTCTTCAACCTCTTTCTGCTTTTGTAGTGGTGCTGTTGCAGAGAGAAGAAATTTAGTATCAGGTCGATCTTTTGCCTCGGATTGAAGACATTTTGAAGCAAGATCAACAAGTTTAGCTGCGTCTTCATTCTCATATTGCCCTTCAAGAGATGAATCCATGAGGAGTAACGCGTTTTTCCCCCTTATTATATCAAGAGCCTGAAATAGAACATACATCACTAATCTCAGATTTAAGATGACCAATTGACAAAACAAGTATTCAAAAGAGTAAAATGAAACAAGAAATTTTGCAGGGACATTACGTGGCTCGGTGGAATGTGTTTGCCGCTCAACAGATCTATAAGAATAGTTCCATAACTGTAAATCACACTTTCAGGAATGACTCTACCTGCAAAATGGGAAATAAATCCTTTAGATTCAACTAAATCAGAAAAGTTTTTCTTTTTATGTTCTTGAAGTAGATTTTTCGTTTGACCTGTTCTTAAAAACTCAGGTGGAGTATAAGCTAAGTTGGTACTATAGCTTTTTCCGTCTCTACTGTTCTTCATAAGACCAAAAGTCGATAAACGAGGATCGCCTTCCTCATCAAAGAGGATTCTGTATGCATTCAAATCATGATAAATCTTCCGGTTTTCAACGTTGCACCGATCAAGTGCTTGTGCAATAAAATCTGCAACTCGAACACGCATTTCCCAAGGAAGTGGCTGTTTTTCCCCTACACAAAAAGAGAGCATCAAGTCTCTAAGAGGAGATCAAAAGGGAAGTAGTTAGAGAAAAGACTAGAAGAACATTTACAGTGAAAAAGATGATTTGAGAGGGTATCATTGGGCATATACTCAGCTACCAACAATCTCTCGTCTCCTTCAGCGCAACAACCAAGCAGATTGACCAATCTGTTGAATCTAAGCTTACCAACACCAGTCGCTTCCGCCTGATTCCACAAGTCAAACATTGGCCAACGCTAGATCAACTATTCCAATTCAGACAAGATAACAGACAGAAGAAAGTTCCAAAGCATCTTTTCTTTTCTTCTTTCAAATAATGAATCTTGAAGACCATACCTTTACTAAGTTATCTGCAACAATAAAGCTAAAAGAGAATTTAATAAAACCATGGTCGATAAAATATAGTCAGAATCCTGGGATAAAGTAGCTTTTGCAACCTAAAGTTACCTACTTTTTTTTCATTTCAATAGCTACCAGACAGAGATTAGCATATTCTCTGGTCAAGATAGACACTAAGTAATGTACTTTTTCCCATTCTACAACTAAACAAACCATTTCAATCCTTTGACTGGTGATTGATGATCAATGAACATAATATAAGAATCTCAATGTTTGATTTGGCCCTTTTTTAAAGTTTCTTACCACAAACTGCTGAGCATCAGGCCAGGACTGTCTAGAGAATCGCTTGATGGCGACGAGACGATTGCCTTCGAGCTTTCCTCTGTAAACCACATTGGGAGCTTTCTCTCCACCTTCAGAGACAATGCAACTGGGACTAAACCCATTTGTTACTTTTTTCAATTCACTTAACTCAAACTCTTTGAAACATGGAACTTGATTCTCCTGATCTACTTCGTCCTCATTAACTGCAACACAAAAACAGTTCATCACCAAACTCCTACAAAAATCAATAAAGGCTTACGGGAAATCGTTGGAGTTCTAGTCCCAAAAAGGTATAAACTTTCCACCTATTTCCTGCTTTAAACCCTAATTTACACTAAACCCACCATCATTAAAACACACTCGCAAAAGACAACCTAAATCTACACACAGATTAAAAGCAAACACAGAGTGAAAGACGCAGAGATACAAAATGAACTGAAAGACAGAAACTAGAGTCAAACCTGATTCAGGTTTGTTCGGAAGTGATGGATCATCAGGAGAAGGGAGATTAGCAGTTTTTGAATGAAAACAACCCATTCTCAATATCTCTCTCGAACATCAAAAGAAACCAGATTTTCGCAAGCAAATAACAAAAATTTGGATGAGAAACAGTAAGTTGATGATAGAAAAATGCTTATGCCGGCGAATTTGAGAGAAAACGATTGTCACTCTATCTCAGAGTGAGTTCGGACTTTGATTTGTTTTGCTTTTTTTCTTGGCTTTGTGCTATGTATAGGAGATGAAGAGGCAGAAGAAGAATACAAGTTAAATTTCCCATAAAAAGAAAAAGAATATAATTTTGGAAGAAAAAAAATATGTTTCTGATTGTGGACTAGAAAAATATAGAAATACGTAAAAACAGATAAACTTTCACCCCTACCAATAGCTGGAAAGTTGAAGAAAATAATATACCAAACAATAATTCATGTGAAACAAAAATCTTACCTTTCTTGTGCATCTACATTCTACAAATGTTGATTTATTCTTACTACTACACACAACCGTAACTAAATCTTTTGATATAACAAGTTTTTGGATATATGTATTTTGATAAAATAATGTTGGATTAGAACTATGTTTTGACTCAAACAAAACCAAAGACTAGAACTATGTATTGAGCACAAAAAAGTCTATGTAAAGAAGTTAATAAAAGTTACAAAGAGATATACATACATAGTTTATATACATAACTTGTGGTTAGTAACATCGTAAATAGTTGAAAATTAAAATTTTAAATTATTATAACAATTGTTGGGTATAATTTTATTCATAAAATTTTATTGGACAAAATCTAAAATGTTTATCATAAGTCATATAAATGAAAAAAGAAAAAAAGATTTTTTTCAAAAATCTTTAAAAACCAATACGTGATTATTGTAATGCCAAAATTATGAACGAAATTATTCTGGTTATAACATAATATTTATAATAATTATCTCACGAGATATTCAGAATAACTTTATCATAAAATATTCAAAATGATTTTAACACAAAATATTCGAAATGATTTTATCACAAAATTTCCTTAATAACCTTATCATGAGATATTCAGAATGACCATATTAATAAATATCTGATAATAGTCATATCACGAAACATCCGATAAAGAGTCAGTTATTTGAATCCTCATCTCATTATAACTAGGGCACATGACAAATTCCTATTTTAAAAAACAACTACAAAAACAAAACACATGAAATCAAAAACAAAGATAAGAGACTCAGAAAAACATCAAAAATACGGCCATCAATTCTAGAATTCAACTAGGATTCATAGTAATCATATTTTCATTCTTATACTTGCTATCGATATTTTAATCAATAAAAACATAATTCCATATATGTTTTTTGTTCTCTGTAGGTCTACAACGATCCAATTATTTCCTCCAAAAGAATAATAACCAAAAACTATCAAATTGGAAAACATTTTTCATTTCTTTATTAAAAAACCAAAACCATAACTCTGGTTTTGACATCTATTTGGTTAGTTTATGAATGTTACATTTCTTGTCTTACAACTAATTAATCACATTATCCTTCAAAAGAATATCAGCGGGAGAGAAGAGGAGTCACATGATACGTCTATCATGGGCCACGTGCAAACGTCTGCTTGGGTCCTGAATTATACCGAGGAGAAAAATCAGCTATTTGCCATTTAATTCGTTTTTGACATATGTTGATAAAAAAGAAAAATCTACAATTTTTTTAAAAAAAATTTAGGTGCTCGTACACACTACAGAGCCACATAAAATAAGATTATTTAGTACATTATTAGTAATATTTCTAAAAACTAATAATTGTTTGACAAATGCAATTTGTACTTCCTATCGTTTTCTAGTGGGAAATGATTTGTACTGTTAATTAGTCAACGGGTAACGTATTTCCTGAACACCGACATATGAAAAAATAATCGTTCTTAAGGTAATTGTAAAAGTAGTCTTAAATTTAAACTGAAAAATCTAAAATTTAAATGGCTAACTCCATATTCTAAACCTCAATACCCTTAATCTAAATCAACTGGTTCTAAAACTAACAACTTAATCTTTATTTTTTTTGGCAATCTTAAACTTTAGTCCCTAGTTTTTTTCAAAAAAACTTAAGATATAAAAATGGTATTTTTCTTAATTCTAAAGATTCAGCTTATTTCTTTTAGTTTAGAGTTCTTTATTATTTATTTTCAATTTACGGTTATTTAAATATCAAGTGGGTTTCAAAGTTACAAAATCGTTTAAATCTAGAGAAATTTAATATAAAAATCTGATCAAATAGTGAACACATACGAAAGCAAAGAATATGTATGTACAGTATGAATTGATTTTGATTCGGGTGGAGTATCATGTATTCTGACTATGCCTTTTAATGTCAAAGGATTCAAACTATAATTGTATCTAAGTATATAGAGATTGAAAACCGTTATAAAAAAATGCTTCCAATTCATTTAATATATATATTTTCTTAAAAACTTCACCATCCTAAATAAATAAATAAATAGAGTAAAAAAAAGTTGGTTTTGGAATATCATTTTGGTTTTTTTTCTTTCTTACAAAACCCACTTATCAACTTTTTGATAGATAAATTTGAAGAAAAACAAAAAAGCAGTAAATTATTAATCAAAAAATAATCAAAATGGATGATTAAATAATTGATAATACAGCCATCTATTATCTTACTCTTTTTTACGTCTGTTACATTATTAAAAGTGTACTTTTACCCTAATACAAATTCTGATTTTACATGTAATCTATTTTTTCAGTGTTTACTTATGTTTCATAGTTAGTTACTAATTTATCTCATTAACTACCTTTGATCTGTTAGAAAAAGCTACTTCTGATAAAAAAACATGACGTTTGTATACCGAAATTTGGGTCTAAACCTACAAAGTCAATGGACTCTTGTTTTTTTTTATGAAAAGGTTTTGTAGGCTACTTTTTTTATAGAGAAGTTTAAAATCAATTGATCATAAATAAATTATGTATCGTATATATTTCTTGAGTTACCATCTAAACTTTCGGTACGGAATATTCTGCCTACTTGCTTTCTTATTCTACAATGATCATGAGAGTCGAAAGAAAAATTTACAATATCATATTCTCCTAGCGATTAACAAAAAAAGAATGTCAGTGACTATACGTCTTCTTGGGTCCTAAATTATAACGAGGATGAAAAATAGCTATTTCCCATTTGATTCTTTTTTGTCATATGATTAATAAAAAAGAAAAAAATCACAATTTACTTTTATGAATTATAGTACATACTAAAAACAAAGCCACATAAAATAAGATTGTTTTTTAGGTCTATATGGTTAAGGTTAGTAACATTTTCTAAATTTTTTTCCTGGTTTGATACCATTTTCGAACAGTAAAAAATAAGATTGTTTAGTATATTATCCCATAAAATTTTTTAAAAGTAAATAAATGTTTGACAATGTAATTTGTACTTCTATTATTTTATAGTGGAAAATGATTTACACCGTTAATTAGTCATGAATAAAAGTTTTCCTAAAAATCGATAAATTAAAAAATAATTAAAGAGGTTCAAACTTTTATGTTTCCATAATAATTTAGATTTAAAATGAAAACTCCAATTCTAAACTCTAAGTTTCAGTTTTAAACCTTAACATCCAAATTATTAAATCACATGGTACAAAAACTAGCTCCTCTATCTTAAATCTTAACCCCTAAATTAAGCCTAAGATCTAAGCAAATTTAAACCCTAACCCCTAATTTACAAACATAGTGTCAGGATACTAGCTCTTCTATCTTAAACCCTAATCCCTAATTTAAAGAAAATTTAAGCCTAAGATCTAAGCAAATGGTATATTTTCTTAATTATTTTTAAAATCCGTTTATTCTTTGAATCTTGTAGTTCTTCTTCTCAATTATCGGTTATTTAAATGTCAAATCATTTTCGGAGTTACATCAACACTTTAAGCATTTCCATAAAAAATTAAAAAATTAAAAAAATTAAGAAATAATAGTAGATCATCATCATATATAAGGAACAGCTTAAAGAAAATGAAAACAATTTAACAGACTCGTATATATAGACAGGTAAAAGTTAGCTTTAGGTAACAATACAAAACAAACAAATAAATCAAAACCAAAACAAATATTCCATGTATAGAAAAAAAAATTAATCACAGAAATTCGTTAATAAATTATTAATATCTTTTTTTGCGAGACACTTAAAATAAGAAAGAAGGTTCAGGATGAACAGCAGAAGCGGCTGCGTTATTAACGTGAAGAGCTCTTTGAAGTTTCCGGTGATCAAAAACTTCAACTCCGACGTTAAATATGGAAGTTACCGGTCGATGATCGGACATTCTTATCTCCGACCTCTTATAACACTCTTGTCTTATGTCTTTTCCCAACCATAATATTCTATCACACCTGTAATACACACACAACAAATAACTTTTTTCAGAATCACCCAAGTTTTCTAAAATTTCAAAAATAACCCCATAACTCCTTAAAACGTTGAATAGTCACTTACCAAGCAGGAGCTCTCTTCTTCTCTCCTTCTCTCAAGCCTGCTCCGGCGTAACGATCGGAATCGAATTCATATTTATACGTCGGAGGGAATTTAATCAGTCCTTCTCTCCATCCATCAAAGACATGCCCTCTTCGTAGTTCTCTGGTCAACTGTTATTTACAAGAGAATTGATTTTTCTTTTAATAACTTAACAAAGTAATGGTTATATGATAAAGAAACTGAATATATAACAACGAAACCGAACCTGGTCACTGTTCTTGAGCTCGTCCCATCGTTTCTGTGAGACAAGCTTTCTTACTTCACTGTCTGACATATTAAGTCGATAATTCAAATCTCCGAACCAGAATACTTGACTGTTGAAGGGAAAGAAAAAAAAAGACCAATTAGTAAAAGTGTTTTTAAAAGTTTCTTGGCGTTGTGTTTTGTATCTTTGATTGATTGCTTACTCGTGACATGGAATCGTTCTCGGTTGATCGGTATCAAGAACCGATGCGAAACGTGTACGGCGTATGATTTCGTACACGTCAGCATTCCGGCGTTGCTCAGAGCCTTCTTTTTGACCGGAAGTTAAGTGTGAACACACAAAACACATTCTTGATTGATACAACGTCATGCTAATCGATACTGATCCCTGAAATTATCAAATTTTAACAAATTGGTTGTTTTTTCTATTGAGATTTCTTGGAAAAGAAGATAGGGCTAGGTTTTTTTGTTTATATTACCTTGTTTCCCATGTAACCCATCAAGCCAACTCCAACAGGGGAGACTTTTAAGTTGTTGACGTGTCTTCTCAAACGCCGTCGGATCCAAACCGATACATAGATCCCCACCATTTGCTTACTCACTATCCTCACATACTTTTGAGAGTCTTTCACCTTCCGACACTCCTCCACCAAATCTTCCGGCAATCCATAAGTATTTCCGATCTTGTCTCCTTCAACCTCGTCGTCATCAGACGAATCTCCATCTGATGAATCATCAGATAGAATTTTCGCAGCTTCTTCCGCTTCCGAGGAGGAGGAGATATTATCAGTCTCTTCTTTGATATCATTCCAACTCAGCTTTAGTGTCTCAAAGCTTCGTGACCGTTTCAAGTTTCTTGCGCCAGAAGAAAATCGACTCACTCCCGTTGGATTCTCCGGTAACTTAAACCCTAGCATGGCGTTGCTGCTCAACACTCTCCTTAGCTTCCCCTCTGATCCAACAATCTGAGGATTCTCATCTAAAGCTCGTTCAGGCCAGTCCACGTTCGGATTCCCTACTGGTTCGAGACTCGGTAAAGCCGTTGCAGCATCGATGAACTCGTCTGTAGCTAGGTCTAACGCGTGGTCAGCAGCAAGATTCTCGACCATGACATTAGCGATAATGGAATTTGCTTGTTGTGCCAAGACAGGAGACGACGGTGCACTGTGAGACCGATGAAGAACGTTGGTGTTGCTCGGCAGTGATTGATCATAGATTGATTCTTTCTTGGATTTGTTCAGTGTTCTACGGATTATCGATTCCCATTTCGGAATCGGACCTCTATCTTCTGCTCCGAAAACGTTTCCGGCGTTTAACGGAACCACTTCTTGAAACCTGTATACATCAACATAAACTAAAGTAATTTAGATTCATCAAAACAGAGGAAGATGTTTTTGCTTAAAAAAGTGAAAGTTTTTTTTTTGAACTTACCCGATGATGTAAATATCAGAAGGGTTATCAGTAGAAAGCCAATCGTCAATATCGAGATCATCGGAGGGACGTTTTCCGGCGACGTTCCATGTAGCAAGCGTCACTCTGTAATCAAATTACAACCAAAACCGTCAGGGAGAGAGAGAGAACTTTCACCGGAGAAAAAGAGATGAAATTCCAGAAATACCCTTACTTGATGTCCTTTGTGTTTATGTATTGGACTCTCAAAGTCTCCGATTTGCCTCGCCGGTGTTTTCTCTGGTAACCCCTCACACCACCGTCTGAAGAATTTTAAAATAAAAACAAAAAAATAAATCCAGAAAAAATATATTAGAACTCGTCTGTTATTGATTTCTGAATATATGATTCAATTACTCAAATATAATATTTTAAAAAGAAAAAAAGTCAGAATCTTTGCCTGAAATTTTGTTGCCGTGATCAGCTTCGCTTCCTCGGCGACCGCCATGGCTGTCTTCATCAGTAACACAGCAGTCATTAGCTACGTCTTTGACCGAGCATACTGTAAAAAGGGACCCAGAAAATCAGATTAATAAAGATAAAATTTTAACCAAATTTAAGAGAAATAAAAGAAAGCATAATAATACTCACCGTCGTCTTCGCTCTCGTTCTCTGTATCGACTTCATCTTCGCTAAAGTCGTAGACTTTCGGCTTTATGTTTAACCATTTATTCATCACAATCGAAGGCCAAAACTTCTGTTTTTTTTTTAAATTTCAAACAAAAAACAAAGAAAATCAGAATCTTTAGTGGAATCAAAGAAGAAAAGAAAAACAGAGCACATATGTACCTCATGGCGTTTCCCGCGTCTTGTTTTCATCTTCTCTGATCAGAGAAAGATTTGTGAACCCTTTTTGTTTCTTTCTCTCTTTGGGAGGAGTTTCGATGAGAATTTGAACAGAAGAAATGTCGGAGTTTTGATATTTATAACAGTGACAGAGAACAAGAAGACTCTCTTACAGACGAACAAGAACAAATAAGAAAGACAAAAGAAGTGAGGGTCAGACAAGAAGACGTGTGAAGGCTACAAATTTTTTTATTTTTTTCTTAAAGTTGTAATGATGAAAAATTCTCTGATATTATTTTTGGGTTCGTTCGAAGAAAAAGCTATAAAGCTATGGCTGTTATTTAACAGCCTTCACGAACCAAACTCCAACTTGCGATCCACTTTTTTATAAATAATAATTAGTATTTTGATTAATTTGGGGGAGACATATTATATAAATCTTATAAAGACAGTCAGATTTATTTCTCTGTTTTTATTTTTGCTCTCTCACTTTTTCCGGTTTTTTATGTATCTAAACCGGTTATCTCCACTTCACTTTACTTAATGTTTCGAAGACAATTGTGCTTAATTCGAATAAACTGAGCCAAAATTAGTTTTTTAAACCAAATCAAGCAGACATTTTTCTTTTGTTCGTGCTCTATTTATGCTAATCTATCAGAAATTTTACATTTTAATTATTACTTTTTTTACATCTAATAAGAAAAAGATTTAGAACTGAATCAGCAATAAAAAGAAACGGCTGAAACGTTTGTAAACTTAAGAATAAATATTTGTTTTACAACTTAGAAGGTAGGAAACAAAGTTAAAATTTTCCAAATGTAATCATTTTCGAATCAGTTTTAGTTTAGTCACTGTTTTTTCTTAAACCAGTAAATTACAAAAAAATACAAACCAAGACCAACCCAAAATCCGATTCAGCAATGCTTTTAGGATAATATATAATATAAGGTCTTTTTTGGTGAATAAAAAAAGTCAAAATGTCAGTTTCTTAGGATTAGTTATGCAATATGAGTCTAGCTCCAGCTAATATTTTCAGCCATACAGTCGGCGAGAAAATTGATTATTTATTTGACTAACGTTTGATTAAATTATATTATATGATACCAATGAATTGGAACCATATAAAAAAACACAACTAAAAACAAGAACTTGCGCGCTTTATCCACAGTTTTAGACAGTTTTATAATTCCATTAACTTAAAAGTTTTATGTTTCAATTTTTCAAATATCTTGAAAAACAAAATTGTATTTCCAATTTCCAAAACAGATTAATTAAATGGATATCTATTCTACAGATAAGATCGGAAATATCCAAGTCCAATATGTGGATGTCTTAATTATATTAAAATGTTAATTTCCGACAGCGGATTTTAATTTATTTTTATCTAGAAAATATCTAATTAATCACTAAAAATTAGCGTCAATAGGTTGTAGTACAAATTGACGCCCATGCAATGCAATTTGTGGACAGAGGACGTAACGAGAGTCATTAATTAAGAAAGTTTAGGGCTGCCCCCACTTAATTAAATTAGTTTGATTAATCAAAATTGGGTATCTTTAATTGATTAATCACGTTAACTAATCACTAGACCTCAAAACAAAAAGCCGATGACGATGGTTGACCATCAAATATTTAATGGGATATTTTATTTTATTACCATAAGTTCAGTGGGAAATATAAATGTTTTTACTTATCATCAACGAGAGCGACGGGATAACTAATATCTGAATAGATCAATATTTTTAGTTTAACTGATGTTTTAGGTACGGTTTACGTAAAATTACTTATTCTTATTATGCTATTTTAAATTTTTTTATAACCAAGAGTGAATCAAGATTTTATAACACGATTAATTCTTCTGGGTAAGTGTAGTTGTCAAGTATATTATTTATCAAATTTTCTAATATATTTAAAACATGACGACACTGTTTTAACTGGTCATGATCAAATGAGAGAACAATTCGATAGTTTCACGAATGAAATAAATTGATCCATACCATTAATCTTCAAAGAAACTCCTCAACAACTAAAAACCATTAGTCTATTGTCACTTGATTTGTTATTTTATTTTGCTTAAAAGATCATTTGTTGTTAACCAATTATTATACATTACTATCTACAAATACTAGACAGGAAAGCTTACCATAGTCCTAAATATATTGAAATATTTTTTTAATATTTTTAAAAATAGGTAATTATCAAAAGCTTACCTTTAACACAAGAAACAAAATTTTTTTAATAATTTAGGTTAAACTGATCAGGTCGGTCAGTGGAAAACATGCAAAATGTGGGTATTTTATCGTGATCTTTACTATATTTGAATTAAAGTAATTAATATATATTATCTTTTTTCGTTTAAACGTAATTAATATATTTTAATTTACCAAATCCAACACAAAAATATGATACGATTGGTAGGCCGGTCCGTTTGGACCACATATCTGTAAACGCACCCGTATGTAAGGAAACCATTATTCCATAAGTTACATTATTATAAACTAACTTGAAAATTATCGAATATTTGTTATTAAAAAAGATTGAATAGAATCATGCCTTAAGAAAGTGTTATAGTAACGTGTTGTCATTGTGTTGACAAAAAAAAAGTTGTATAACGTTGTCAATGTCATTTGCTTTCTTCAACATGCCAATAGTGTTTCAACACGCAATTTATGCGAATAATCCACTTGGTATTTCGCTTACTATTTATTTTTCTTCATGTTTTAAACAGAGTTTTTTAATGGACTGAAGTCATAACTACTCGCACAAATCATTACTCCCAGACGACAAAAATATTAATGAAAATTGTTACCCCCAAGTCCCCAACGCCCAAGCTATACAAATATTTGTAAAATCTAAAATAAATTCACAAAAAATTTACATAAATATTATTAGATCATTATGTTTACTAAAACTTGAACATTATCAATGATTTCATCGAATGAATCCTCTCCTACTTATGAATTTGAATTCAATTTTTGTATTATGGATGCATTATAGAGTCATAATAAGTTTCTTGCATTTGCATGGTGTCTTCAAGTCTGTTTCAGGGTACTTTGAAGACTTGGGACGAGACTGGATCAAGAGGAGAAGTAATAAGAAATTTGCGTTTGGAGACGAAGAGGAGGTTGGTCGGTCATTTGACTGACCCGGAGCATCTCTCGGGAGGACAAAATAGAGATGCAGATGGACCATGTTCTGGTGTTGGCCATTTGGCCTGATCGGCCACTAGAAGGATCACGAGAGTCGACCAAACTGACGAAAAATGAGCAATCTGCTAATAGTTTGACTGGTCTAAAGCATGATCAAGAAGGCTGGTCGTGGGAGCTCAAGAGCATAAGTCAAAGCGAATGTATCTATTGTGGTGATTGGTCTAAACACCGGTATAATATAATATATATATATATATATATATATATATATATTTAATAGTTTGGGTATGGTCTAATTTATCCTGGGTCCGTCCAGTTCGTTTTCCCCTAACAAAGATTCAGACACATTCAACTTTGATTTAATTTTTCTTCTTTGAAATCTATTTTTTTATGAGTTTTTTCAGATCTTTTCATCCTTTACTGAAGCTTTTTTTATTTCTTTTAAAATTATGGCATATATTTTAATTTTCTTTGTTTTCTCTTTTACATGGTGTGAGTAGTTCTAGTGGATTGTGGATTAGGTAGATTTGGGATGGTGGATGGGTTTCTTTTTGGGGTCATGGATGGTTGATTAATGATATAATAGATTTACATGTTTTTTGTAGAGCAATTCATACTAGACTTAGCTAATCGGAATTTAGAACTTAGATTTTTTATGTCTAAATTAGTGTTTGATAAAATGTCTAGGCGAATTTTAAATATATTTGTATTTACAAGAAAAAATGATTAAGATTAATTATCAATTTGTTAGACTTAAGTTTAATGATTATTAATCTCTTAACTGACGAGAGTTTAGCCTGATTAAATGATTAGTTAATGGATTATACTTTGTGTGGTCTATATCATGGGATTATATAAGTTTGATTGAATGTTTTAGCATCAATTATTTTCCCATGAGCCTTTTAAGACTAAGCTACAACCACTTGGTTAATTTGTCTAATTTCACAATCGTAAATCGAGAAACCCAACTTGCTTAGCTTAATTAGTTAGTATTTATCATTATTAGTGAACTATTTTCTTTTTCGTGCATTCAACCTTTTAGTGTTACACTGGCAATTACCATGCACGTGATATTTGATAGTATTGTTAAGGTTTAAACCTTTATCGTCATCATCGACAATCTCATATAATATAATTTTAGGATAAATCGACGTATGAGATTACTTGGGTTGGGTGTAGATAGAGGTCTCAATGATAACAAGAACGAAAAATAAGAGAAGAAAGAAAATGACTGGAAAAGTAATAATACATTAAGAAGAGGAGGAGGTGTGAAACTTTATGATGAAGCAAAGATGTAGTGACATACACTCGAACCCTTTGAACCCATTTTTTGTAACAAAAAAAGGAGGGAAACAAACTTACTTCGGCAAAAAACTGACAGTTAAAAGTTTTATTTTTGTAAATCTCGACTATACTTAATCTGCAAGTGCACAAATTATTGTTGTAATAGTGAAGGTTGATTTTCAGGAAATTCAAACAATGAACTCAGAATACCAGTGATTGCTTAATCGAAATTAACAAGATGTAATTTTTTTTGTAATAAGTATAAATCAACCTACAAAGAAGTAAAATAAACTAAACGGAGCATAATAACCAAAAAAAAACTCTAACGATATTCCAAATCAATAAGCGGGAATACAATAATTCAAATTAGCAATTCAAGTAATTGATAACAAACGAACTACCGGGTTAAGATAATCGATTTAGGTGACTAGTTTTTAATCTACGGTGTTTCATACAATCAATTAATGTTAATCATTCGGCTTAAGAACAATAAATTTGACTAATCCACTATCATGGCATTAATTATAGACTAATCAAAAGATTAACATAAATTTTTGTTCGTAATCACAAGTCAAACAAGCATTAAACACATGTCTAAATAGCCACTAAACAAGTTAATCATTAATTTTCTTTGGCTAAGCATGTAAAACATTTATAAAATTCAATATGACATTTCATCAAACACCTGCCAGATATGAAACTACCAAATCTCTAAATTAACTTAGTCTTGAGTAATCTAGCATTGAAATCACCAAATAAGTAAGTATCAATGTAAATAAACTCTAAGTATCATAAATCAATACCTAATCACTCATCAATTATGATAAAAACACAAAAATCCATAAAGATTAGAGAGATAACTAAGATAAAATAAAAAAATCAAGATTAAAGAGCATAACATATCAAGATCTCTCTTATAAATATATTTTTACCCCAAAAGAGGCATCATCCTCACAATTTTGATCTAAAACATATATATAAATCTCTAGAAAAGCTTTCTAGATCCCAGCGATGCCTTTGTAATCGATGTCTTGGCTGCTATAGTTCCTGTCCAATTTTTTTTTTATGCTTGAATGTTTTTTTTTCGTAGCAGGATTGATATGTATCCAATAAATCGGGTATAACTTTTGGAATACAGTTCAATAACTTGAAATCAATTCCATTAAAATTCTAACACAATTTCATATGTCGTGTTACAAAAAGAACTTTAAAGATAATCCGTAAGACCTTCATTTGAGTCGATTTTTCACACACATTTTTTGAAATTTGCATATCAAATCTTTTTTTCATCTGTATAACAAGTTTTCAATCTTCCATAATTTCAAAAATACCTAAAAAAGTAATCTCAAAAACTATGCAAATGCATAAAATACAACATAAAACTCTAAAATGCATGACAAAAAAAAAATAGTAAACACATGAAAATGACTAATATTAGACTAAAATAGAGATCAAAATAACAAAGAAAAAATGTCAAAATCATACAAATGGGGATCTAGGGTTTCTTGTAACGGTTGAAGATGAAATTGATAAACTTGTGAATACTATTAACTTTTTCCAAAACTCTTAGATTTTAGGGTACAAACCACACTTTTTTTTTGTTAAACAAACCACACATTATCTTCCAAAAATTGGATGAGCTTAAAAAATTCCCAAAAAACGATAACGGAAACATCGTGGAAGTCATCGTGAAACACTTTTGGAAAAGGAAAACACACATGAATCCAGACAAGGCATGGAATTGAAATTTGGTCCCCTCCTTAGACGAAATTGCAATTATAATTCTTTTCTTCGTAATTTTCGTAGCAAATTAAAGTTATTTATGTCTACATAATTTTCAACGATTCGTATAAGAGAGAACCTCTACGAATGAGATAGAGTCTCTATCCATCTAAGTATAAAACAAGTGCTAGTGGGTTATTTAGATTCTTTTTGGATTCTGATTAAGAATTGAAAATAGATTGATTCTTGTCCAGAATTTATTTAACTTTAATCAATGGAAATATCTTAAAATACATTAAAACGTTTATATAAAAAATGTGCAAACTTTCAGCAAAATCTATTTGTTCTTACTATTAGCTTATAAAAAGTAAATTTATATATTTTAACGGAAGCAACTTTATTTTTATATAGAATTATATGTGATCATTAACTAAATTTGATAAATCATTTTGAAGTAAATTCACGATAATAATGTTTTTTTAAAAAGTTTTTTCTACAGAATTAAACCCTAAATGAACTTATAAACTAATAAGTTAAGACTTCTCAGGTATGTTTGGCAAAGTCAGTAAGATCTTACGATTCTTACCCAAATTCCTATGGTATTTTTAAAATAGTGATCTTGTCGAATCGAGAGGGCAAAGACAAAAACCAAGAAACAAATGTTCGTTAGTGCCGCAAAATAACTCTCATACACCATCTCAAAATTTTGTCCTTTTTTCTTGATTAGAATTAATGCATATTGCATGATTTTTTTATAATATCTCTGATTTGCTTTTTTACATATTTTTTTCTTGATTAAGAAAAAAAGAATATGGTCCACCGAAAAGCGAGTAGATTCGTATGCAAAATTTTACTAGCAATATCACGAGATAAGCACCTACATCATCACGACCATACAACAGCGTGAAACTTTCACGATGTGTAATTTTATGTGGGCGAAAATTGACACCTGAATAATATTGTAGCTCATATTGGAATTAACTATTATTGATTGAAATAATAAGAAAATACTTTTTATCATAGTGGGGGAACCTACAAAATCTAGTGACATACAAACAATGACTACTCTGTTTGTCTCCACACGTATACTTGAAATTTTATATTCTAATACAAGGCTTATATTAGTGTAACACGTCTAATATTATATAAATAGACAATAGAAAATCTTATCATATATACATATCATAATTTAAGACATAATGATTAACAAGAAAAGAGATAGTCGTTTGATCATAATAAAATTTAAAAATATATATGTAACTGTTATGAAATAGGGTGATCCATCGTCTACTGACATCATACTAATCAGGTCTCATTTTAATTTTCATGATATAGAATTTCCAATACGCTTCCATCTTTAAAATTATGAGTTTTATTGGCTCATTCATCTTGAGTCAGGTTTTCACGTTTAGATTAACTTTTCATTTGGTATTACTGAACTTTGATGATACTATAAATGAAAAAAAATATATATGGATTTTAAGTTAGGAATTCCAAATATGAAACCAGATGTGATCTAATGTAAAACTAAAATATACAAGATATGGGTTATACTTTTAGAAATTTTGACATGATATCATAACCTAATCGAGCCAACATAGGTTTGTTTTGTGATATATTTAATGCATATGAGTAGTGTAATCCTGTTCCAAATCAGTCGATAAGACTTATTATTTTGAATAAATATGTTAATTAGAATTTTACGTCTGAAGTAGAATTAAACATAAAATCATTAATTTACGATGTATTTAAATCCACTTATTACCAATTTATTTTGACTAAGAAACTCAAAAACTTTGATACTTTCATTTTAATGAGATCAATTCATGTAGTGACTACTTTCGACTAACACCGGCAACATTGTTGCCGATAACAATTTATCACCATCGATAAAACATATGATACTTTGGTTTTAGTATAACTTTATAAAGTAGTGGCGGTTCGCTGGTCAGACCAGAGGGAAGTGATATGGACTTCAAATCCACAATGTGTTTGCAATACAACCACACCAAATTACATGACTCATATACATTATTATATGTATGTACATGCATACTTTAACAAAAAAGTATGTACATGGATACATGTGGCATGTATGTGTGTGTAATATATAAAGAAGTAGAAATACATGTGTACGGAGTTGTACCAACGAGGTGGTGAGAAATATTGGCCCCTCGTGAGGCCAAAGGAGAACACTTAACGGCGGATATGTTTATGCCAAAAAACAAGGATGGGTTATTTTTTTATGATAAAAGTTTCGATGGATATGTTTTGAGCTACACATTCAAGTTGACGCCACAAGTTTTACGAAATTGAACTTGAAGACCTCAACGTTCGTTTCCTTTTACAGCTCATTCCTAATCATTAAAACCGAAAAGGTATGTGAATTAATTACAACCCACACAATAACATATCACTATTTAGCTCTTTGACGTATCATAAGGAAAAGGAGATAAACACATCCTCATAATGTGATTTTCCGACCCTACGTCCGTTTTACAAGTTTACAATTATGCTTTGGCTTCTTTTGTTTCAGAAGAAAATTTTAATTTGGATGTAAAACATGTGTTATACGTGGCGGATCACATTGGAGAAATCGTTTAAAAAATATTTAACCCTATATTTTAAAACAAGTCATAACTATTTTCTTGATTAATGTTACGTTGACAAAATCGCATATGAATATTAGTTATAGTAGACAAGGTATTAGGCAATACTTAGTATTGATCTAGTGTTGCCTTTTATCTTTATCTTCATATATTTTGTGTATATCTTCCTCAGATTTGTATCTCTAGTTTAGGGCAATATGTGGTTGTATATATGTCGACCTCTTTAGGTCTGTCAATAACACGAGAGAATTCAGACTCTAGAACCCAATCCACATATTTTTATAATCCGATCCAAGAAGTGGTCCGTGTTCCTCGATCCAGAATTAATGGTCTGACGAGATTAATGGCTAGAAGAAGCATTATCTCAGGAGGAATATTAGGATTATGTAAAGTTTAATGGGTCATGGGTCTTAATCTCTAAAGAGTGTGTGAGTAACTTCCCATATCGGAAGTTGGGAGAGACCTTGAATAACATATATACTAGGGTCAATCCATTCATTATCGATTAGTTTTGAGTTGGAAGTCCATAAATCTTAACATATAGAGATTAAGGCGATTAATGGGCCATGAGCCTTAATCTCTATCTAATCCCAATAGAAAAGTTACGCCTCATATTATACAAGTACATATAAGCGATATTAACCTAGTTAGAGATTCCTCAGCTAGGAAGAAAAGAAAGGAAGAAGTAGTTTTGGGTTGAATTGTGATAGATACAAAACTAGGGGTGAAAGTTGAAAAAAAACGAAACTTTAGTAGATATGGCCAAGTCGGTTATATAGTACCGTTACGGTACCTACACTACACAGCTGTGAACCACTGCACTGACTCGTCACAACCCATCTAGCAAACGGCAATGTTTTTGTCCCTAATCGCTTACTTTACTTCCTAGACATTGCCTGAGACAACTATTCTCTCTTGAAAATATTTTAATAATCTATCTTGTACAAGAAAGTCATTGGTCTCTTGTCTAGACAGCAATGCAATAATCCCAAATAAATAAATTCGAATATTCGTTTTTAATTATGCGTAACTAAAATGTAAGATACTATTTTTTTAAAGGAATAAAATGATGGTGATGTGTGTTGTTTGTATAGAAAAATTCAAATTGGAAGTGGAGTGTGAGATACCTCTTCATCAGAAATCACTATCTTTTGCTCCACACTTTGGGTTTTTGCTAGAATCATACGGCTTTGAGAGAATTGGAGATCCCACCATTCAATAGAGTGGCATTATCATAACATATAAACAATATAATGTCTTCAATATTCGAAATTTTGTGTCTAGGATGGTCCAGAAGCTTGGTCTTAATGGGGATCTTAGTATTGCGTTTTGAGCTGTCTAATTGTAGAAATTTGTTTTAAAAACATGCAAGTGTATGTGTTTTGAGCTGTCTTATAGTATAATTCGTTTAAAAAATACCCTTAGAAAACTTGCAGCAAATAACACACACAATATATATATATATATATATATATATACACACAATATATATATATATATATATATATATAGAAATGGCCATGTTGATACTCATAACTTTACTGCCTTCTTTGAGGAACCATGTTGATACTCATAACTTTTCTTATAGACCTAAAAACGCTTTGAACGATCGCGTGAGTAACTTTTTTTGTTACATTATCATCAAAAAATAAATTGCATATAATAAAACAAAAAATGACGAAAAGAACCCAATGGTCTACATAAGAAAAAGAAAAAAGAATATTGAAGATTATTCAATTCGATTTACTTCATTTTAATTTAGATCGGTTTAGTTCTCGATAATTTACTGAGACTTAATTTCCATAAACTGTAAACAGGTTTATGATTTTTCTCCATCACTAAAATTCGAACCTGATACCTCAACTCTTTTGGTCACAAATGTTTCAATTAGTTTCCGATAAATGGTCTTGTTTTCTGGCTTGTTGGAACTGATTAATAAAATTTAATAAAATTTGCTAAACTGATAACAAAGAGAAAAATCAGAAGATCAACAAAGCTAGAAACTATACTCATTTAAGAAACAAAACCAACGTTGTCAAATTTGTAACTATTCAAAGCGCTCATTCAGGAAAAGAAAAGTGGGCATACACATTTTTATTTTTATGTAAACTAAGATCATGTATAGCTAACTTACTTGGACATATATTCGGCAGAATTCAACTGCAGCCCAACTATTTTTTGGAGTACACGATTTCTCATAAATTATAACCTATCTATCAAATCACAAAATTCAATTTATATAAATAGGCTTTTTTTAACATACAAGCCGCTGTTTTTCTCTCTGCCATTTTTTTTGTTTGTTTGTTAATGCATTCATAGTCCGGCAGAGTACAGTTGAAACTAGCGATTTTGAAGATTTCCAACGCAACTAGACTGCCATCCATTTAGTCAAATATGTTTAAAAATAAACAAAAAAACACAAAACACTATTAAAAATATCGTTATTCGTTAGAAACGGAAAGAAATTACAATTTCAGACGAACATATTAACGCAGAAGATTCTTCAGATGAACAAGATCTTGAAACTTCTTTGTCGAAAGTTTATAAAAAAAATATTTGGAATCTAATTTATGAAAACCAATATACTTTTGTTGTCGGAAGATTAATTTCATATAATATCTTATTTGCAACAAAAAGACTAAAACCATTGGAAGGAAGCATTTTATGGTTATTGAAACAAATATGAATAAAACTTATGATCGATGGTTATTAAAAATATATATCTAAAACTTATAATCGATGGTACTTTCTTTAAATTTCATGGTGAAACTGGATTTTGGATCTAATGGCCGAGCCAACTCGTAATAATATTTTTTCTGATGTTGATAATATTTATGTTTCTGTTTAGTTAGATACTAATGCAGTTAACATTTGGACATAACTAACGAAAGAACCAATGGTCGAGACTGCAACTCGTTATCACATATACGTTGTAACACATATCGTTCGTCCATGGTTTCTAAGTGCTAGTACTCCTCTTTTTCTTTTTCTTTTTTTTTTGGTAAAAAATATTTGTGACCAAAAGAGTTGAGGTATCAGGTTTGAATTTTAGTGATGGAGAAAAGTCATAAACCTGTTTACAGTTTATGGAAATTAAGTCTCGGTAAATTATCGAGAACTAAACCGATCTAAATTAAAATGTAGTAAATCAAATTGAATAATCTTCAATATTCAAAAAAAAAATTAAAATATTTTGGATATCTAAAATTATGTCTAAACCAAAGTAACTAAAATTAACCGGATATTATTCGAAAAAAACAGAATTATGTGATATTTTTTATTTCAAATATCCAAAAAATCGAACCAAACTATGACCAAGCTAAACCCGAATTTTTTTGCTTATTGATCGGTTTTCAGTTTTACTATTTAAACTGGACCGAAACTGAAAATACTAAATCGAAACCGATCTGAAATTATAATACCAGGACAATTTATATCTCTGTACCAAAATATTTAAAAACTAAAAAAATGGAACAGAAGCGAATCCAATACCCGAACGTCCATGATTAGTGGAAATTATGGATTTCGGCCCGTAATTACTCGGAAAGAAATAAAAAGAAAGGAAACAATAGCATCCTCAATGTAGATATTCTGCAAATGTTAACACCTCTGGTGATTAAGCCCAATTTTGAACAATTCTAGCTTTCAAGCCCAACGTAAAATGTAGTGTCCATAGGTCACAAAACCAGCGACAATAACGAAATGAAGAGACTATTTAGGCCGCTGTATCATCGTATCATGTCTTAGACACAACTCATCAGACACAAGTCTTCTGAAAATTTATGTCTGCATACACTTATGTGTTTTGGGCAAAATACACTAAAGTAATATATCAAAATATACTCTGGAATAAGGACTTATAAGTAACGTTAAAAATTCCTCATCCGATGAGACAAATAATATGATTTCCAATAAATAGAATTAGATCTTATTGCAAGAAAAAAAATCTTAATTTTCTTCTATTGAATAAATTTTATATTTTATTGTTACGTATTATTATTATTTTTTTTGGAAATTAGAGTTTATAGAAAATTGAACAAAAACGTCATCACGGAATCTTAAGAGTTGTACTTCACTTTTTTATTATTTCACCACCTAAAAGAGTGTCAACTATTAAATTCTTCTGTGGGACCCTCCTCCACACAGAAAAGGTACACACGTCAGATTCCGACCTGTCAAAATCCCGTGTCCGAGATCTATTTACAGCCGCATATTTAAATTAACGTCGTGGCCCACACCTCCACCGTCCGATTTCTTTTTAATAATAACAACAAAAACAAATATTTTTTGATGACAAAAATAAAAATAACAGTTAAAACTCTCTCACTCTCTTTCTCTATCAGAAATTCAGTTCCCGCTTCGGACCGCTGATACGGAGAAGGACGCCACGCATGACGTCATTACACCTGGTTTGGTTTTTTGCATGGGTCCCCCACCCCGCTTCATGTACACGTCAGCGAAGACGACGAGAGCCGTTGATGAGACAAGATGAAGTAGAAGAAGAAGGAACTGCTGAGATTCCTTGACGCGAAAGCTCAGCCAAAACGCTCTCAGCGGACGGCGGTTTTAGACCGAGCGGTAGCGGCAGCCACGGTTTGCTTATCGCTTCTTTGACAACTTGGTCAATCATTTCCTCGTCCTGACCCGACCCATATATACAACGCAACCCGACCCGGAAATTATTAATTGTCAACGTAGTTTATTACTTATATGATTCTAACGCAAAATAGAGAATGTATGTCACTAACCAGCTGAGTCGGCGGTGGAGTATTGAATGTTCCGGTTACCGGGGGAGAAATGAATGTTCCGGTTACCGGCGGTCCAACCGGACAACCCCATGCATTACCATTCACCTGAAACACGATAGTATACAACATCAGTCAACAATATGAACTATCAATTTTAACATTACATCACTTAAATCTTATCTAACTTAGTTTTTTTCTTTGTTTTGTCAAACCATCTTATCTACATTACTAAGTTTTAGTTATGCAAGTTTACGACTTAAACAATAACAATGCAGAGCTGAAATGTATTATAACATAAGCTTGTCTTTGATTCGTAGCTACTAGCTAATGAATAACATAAATCTGATTTACTTCCTTGTTACTCGAACCTTTGACTTATAAAGAGAAATTAAAATGTTACCGTTGGATAAGGGGGTTTCCAATGCCACGGAGGTAGTTGACCGGAGGACTGCAGTGGCGGTGGCCACAAAGGCCGAACTGCTCCAGGCGGATGAACACCGGGAAGACCCCAAACGGGATAAGCCATTACAGGACGGTGTTGTTGCTGAAACCCGTTATATTGCCGTTGGATTTGTCTATGGTTCTCTCTAGATTGTATCCATCTATGGTTATGATCCTCCTTTGGAAGAATATTCCTCCTATGCATCCGAAATTTCTGCTCAAGAACTCAAAAGATTCGGAACTATTTCACAAGAGTTCAAGAAATCTCTGCAAAGTATTCAGATGCTTTAGAGTCAATTACCTGAAGGTGACTAGCTACATTATGTCGAGTTAAGCCGTCTACTTTCATCAATTCAAGAATCCGTGAAGGTATCGCTTGATCGATTCCAAGTTGCTCTACCGCTTGCACAAACTTCTTGTGCAGCTCTTGTGTCCAATCCACCTGAAGGAAAAAGAACTCAATAACAATGATCAACGAGAGCCTGAATTGCTCGGCATTAGGAAGCGTAAAGAGAAAGCTGACATTACCTTTTTTCGACTAGTTTTGTTACCACACAAGTTCTTGATCCCGGATGATTTATTAACAGGTCTATTATCATCTACTTTCTTCTGAAGATTAACTGAGTCTGTCTTCTCGTTCTTCAGATCTCCGGTTTCGCCTTGTTTTACTTCTCTAAGCCCTCCGGTTTCACCTTCTTCTTCTTTTTCCTTTTCGCCATCTCCTTTCTCTTCTTTGACAATCACATTGTCGTCAATCAATTCATGATTTGTAGTGTCGACTGATTTGGATTCACCGATGTCATGATCTTCCGAGTTCTCTTTCTCGGTTGGTGAATTTACATATTCCACCGAGCAAGTTATGTTCTCTTGGCGATCCCCGTCTAGTAACCGTGAAACTTGTTTTAATTGCGGTGTTGATGGTGCTGGATCTTTCTCATCAATTGTCATATCAGTATCGAGATGAAGCATTGAGACAACTGATTCTTTAACAGGTTTAAGTGATTCTGAAACACTAGTTCCCCCATCACTAAATGCCTAACAACAACAAAGATATACAGTTCTAAGATGGTTACTATGTTAACCAAGATGTATATAAGCGAAAAACTAAGTGAACCTTATGAACGACGTGCTGCCAAATATTCTTTAGTTTCTCCGGTGAGAGCGGTTTCTGAAGGAACTCAACTGCACCAAGCTGGAAAACACTTGTCAATTCTCATCACCTAACCAACATTTGTATACATCTAAGCAAATGCAAGTCGCGGTCACTTACCGCTATGCATTTCATCGTGGTTGTGATGCAATGATCGTTAGAAATCACTGTAAAGAAAAAGACAAATCCATATTTTAAAGTTCTTTTCATATTGTAAAGATTCGTACTTAAAAGGGTACTTGTAACGGTTCACAAACTTATAGTAGGGAGAAGGTCTTTGGCAGCTTCAAGAAACTTGAAACTCTCATTCTCGACGGCACTCGTATTCACCTCCACGATTGCAATGTGGAAGCTCTCCGGGTTTTTGAAAACCGCAGAGAGAGCTTCGGCTTCATCACTGAATGTAGTGACTTCAAGAAAGTTGCAAAAACAAAATCAAGAACTGGATGCATATTCTTTAACACTCAAAACACACACAAACCGCAGAGATTCAGAATAAAGGTAACGTTAATGAGTTTTTTCAGATGCAATAATAGCTCTTTCCAAAATTCGATAAATGTAATTATGTAAACTAACAAAACCCCAAAACATAACTGCACAACCTTTACTACTTCTGTTTTCCACTTTCAACCGACTAAAACGTTGCTTTTTACACTATAATCCACTATACATTAATTTCATTATAATGTTATAATATCCATAAATAGGCAATGAAAACCAAATAAAAAAAGGAATCCTCACGGGACATGTAAGAGCTAAAGTAACTCTAATATTAAACTCGTAAGGTCTCACTCAAATATTTGGCAAAATATGATTTATTTATTTATTTACATATACCCAATAAACAACTAATATCTTTTTTTAATAAAGGCTTAGAAAATAAAAGTTTAAGAAAGAAACTGAGGAAGATTAGTTGGCTCACCAACATAGTCCATGGACTCGAGCTTTGATCGAGTCTCGGCGGCGGATAAATTGTCGCCGTCGAGGAGAAGAACTCTAAGTCCCTTTGGAAAATTTTCCCATTTTGACAAATCGTTAGCGGTAAGGACCATAGCTGGTTTTGCATCGTTTTTGCGGCCAACACCGCCGCTTTTCGCCGCCGTCACTGTTCTTGCCGGTAGATTCTACGGGAACGAGATCACTGTCGAAATTTTGAATTATAACAAAAAAAGGGAAATGGAATAAGTTTTTTTAAAAGGAATAAACATAGAAAAGTAAACTATACAAAAAGGTGTGTATTATTGATGAGATAAGAATAATTCATAAGGAACTTGATTTTGTTATTTAAAGAGTGGACCACCATGCCATGAAATCTAACAAAGCGTTGAATCATTTGAGAGTGAATATATTAATTGTTAATTAAAAACAATTATTACATCTTAAGTGTTGTTAACTCGTGCATGCAGTATGTATATTTACTGATTTAACACAGACTAATGACAACCAAAGAAGGAGAAAGACAAATCCCTAAAATTTAGGGAAAATTTGAGAGATATACCCAGAGAGATAGAATTGTGATCAAATCAAAAGTTGCACTTTTTACTAAACACAATTTTTGAAGAAGTTGTTTTTTTTAGTAACCCATTTTGCAGAAGAAGGAGAAGATCCCAAATCCAGTGTTTCCCAGAGAAGAGATGCTTACATCATGCAATGAACATCCCAAAAAAAAAGCTTGCAAGTAAAAAAAAAACACAAACTTTCACAATCCAGAAGTCAAATTAAAAGAAATAAATCTAATTTTGTTGAAGCTCTTCTCATACCTGAGAGTGTTTCTTGCAGATCTGCTTAAACCCTTTTCCTCAAGCTCTCTCTGTCTCTGTCTCTCTGTCTCTGTCTCTCTGTCTCTCTCTCTCTGTTCTTACTCACATTCAAAGTTAAATCCTATGGGCAGACATGGTGACTTTTAGAGAGAGAAAATGGATGAAGAGTTATATTAAGTTGGTGACTAGTGTTGTTATTGTCATTGGGTTATACACAAGATACAGGGAATCAAAAGCCTCAATGAGATAAAGATTAACTAATTGATTTAGAAAAGAAAAAGGATAAAGGTTAATTGATTTTTTGACTTTTTAGTTAATGTATAAGTTTTATTCCCTTTAACAAAAAAAAAGAAAAATTGGAACTTTCCTTACAATGTCATTATATCCAAATTAGCCCAATTTTAGTTACAAAACTGGCATTTGCCAGATTTTTTACCAAAAATTGATCTGAATCCATATCAAAAGGTTGCGGGTTCGATCTATGTCTGGTTCAAAATTCTCAACTAATTTCCTAAGTTTTTTTAATTAAAAAAGAAAAAATCAAAATTTTCAATTTAATTATATCCACTTGTATCCAATCAAAACAATGTAAATATAAAATAAAAATCTGAATAAATACAACTAATATTAAAAAGTTATCAATTAAAAATATAAAATATATATTCAAATTAAAATTAAATTTACCTACAACCAATTTTAATTAATAACATAACAAACTTTTCTTTACTTAAATTTAATTAGTTTTATTATAAAAAAAAACAGAAAGACAATAAACTAGACCACCAAAGAAAACAAACTAAACCATTCAAAAATTCAGTTTTCATTTGGGTTTGTACATTTTCTTTTGTCAACATTTGGGTTTATACATGTTATAATAATAAAAAAATATGAACTAAATATCTTTACCAATTAACATAATTTTTCATTTATAACTTTTTTGGCATACTTAAAAAATATATTCCAGTCCCGAATTTTGCATATATACTTGTGTGTGTGAAAATAATCTGATATGTAAATTATTTTATTACCATGTAAAAACAAACATTTGATTTATAATTGCGTCGGACCATGTATCAGAATATATCAAATTTGTTCCTCTCCATAAAATCTTGTTTTTCTGGTGAAATATAATTGTTTCTTGAAACAATGTAGTTTTAGAGATCTTTGACTTTTATATGCACATATATGTATAAGGTAGGGAAAATCTTTTTTTGCAGAAGGTTTTTCTGAAGAAATCTTTTTGCAGAGGTTCCATCTTTCCAACTCCTTGGGCAACTTTTATGATGATACATGTGTGTAGTTTCAAAGCAACAATCGAATTTAATCAAACGTCCTATTTCCATTTATATATAGTCTCACATTTCAACTTTAACTTACAAAAATCACACTGTAATCAACTTACAAAAACCTTATTTCAATTTTAAAATTCAAATTAAGCGCAGGCTGGTTTCGTGTTTAATATATTGTAATTATTATTATTTTTCCTTTGATTGTTATGCGTAGCATTACATATAAAGCAAACAACATTGATTATTCTGGTTAGGCATATATACAACAACCAATCAAAACGTAGTCACTATATTTTTTGTTGCTAAAAGAAAACTTTCATTATTATTATTATTTTTTTACTCATTTGAATGATAATTTGTTTTGCTAGTTTATTCCACCATGACCATAATTGTCTTTCTCTTTTCTTTAAACATAATTTGTTAATTATTCGGGCTCCGTCGTTTTACTTTCTTTCATCGTATCCGTTTCTTAAAAGAAAAGAAATAGAAAATGATTAAGTTTACTTTTACCAGTTTCCTTCATGGAAGTTCGACTCTACCATCCTTAGTAGAATTAGTTGGCCCATTCGGGTCAATAGGACAATGGGAAGAAAAAAAAAGAAAGCAAAGTTGGTAATCATATTTAATAACCAAAATAGATAGCTTCATTATAGGAACCATAGCAACAAATTACGTCTCAATTTAAAATAAAAACATAGAAACAAAGTGAAGACTAAATCGAATTTTCAATCAATCATACGGTCTATCCATATTTAAATACGATCGGAACCTTATGTCATCTGATTGATGAAAAATGAAATATGTTACAGGAACTCTTTAATATTCCATCTGCAGATAATAACATAATATTTTAAAATTCTTTTTATAAATTTTAAAAATATAAATTTTATTCGGTAAGAAAAATATTATGAGTAAACTACACCAACTATGTATATTTATATAGGAAAATAGGTAATTTGGTGTTTGCATTCGTACTGTAAGAAAATCAACACAGACATTAGAACTAGTAAAAATTAGAAATGAAGACATCAAAATATTTTCTAAATTACAAAAATAATCTAAACCTATGGTAAAAATGGCAATTCATTATATTTTTAATCATCTTTTTAAAATTCACACACTCTGTCTCGAATCTAACTAATCTTATATGCTTTTATTTTAGATATGATATAGCCCAAATAAACTGGATTAGTGTAGAAATGCTTATGCGACAGCTTTATAATCCGATAATCTCATGTCCTATGTTGTCTGTTAGACACTATCCTAAACTACTTACCAGTACATGATCAATGTACCAGTAAGGACTTTGCAACGTCAAACTCGTTGTAGTTTGTATGGATTCTGCAAACATGCACATCTCTGGATTAAATTATTGGTCAACTGGTAGGAAAGACAAAAGAAAAATAGATGAATAACATTTGAGCGTTTCTTACCGACCCAATTCGATAGACCTAAATCTAACCGGCAATTGAACGGTTAATTAAGTATTAAGTATACTTGTCCATGTTAAATAAACTCTATAAATATAACTCATTCTCTTGAAAAAACAAGAATCGACTTTTCATACAACTTTACTCTTAATATATTACTAAATTATTCCGTGTCTCAATTTTTCTTTTCGAACTCTCTAAAGACCTAAATATTATGGCCTTATGATCTAGCTTCACACTCTTCTCTAACAATTTTCTAGTCATCTCCTCCATTAAAAATCTCTACTTTTGTATGTGTCTACAAAACTGCTTTATAAACCGATAAATTCATTGAGTATCTCATATTTATTGTGTTTTATGATTCTTTTTATTTTTGACCGTTCGATTATGTCGTCTGTTCAGTGACTTGAACGTTAGTCAATCATCAAAAAATACACCACCATCGAGTTATATGAATTGCTACGTGTTTGCTACTTTTGCAGAAGACATATCTCTAGTGATAGATCCACTAACAAAAAATCTCCAAAACAGTATATGTTACCACCTATTGTGTCATGTTTTTCCCAAATATCTTTTTCGGATGAATTATTGGATCACCATATACAATAATTGAGGAAGACGGCTATGCGATCTGGATAAAAATTAATATGTTATTTTATATATAATTTATTACAAAATAGAATAACACTTATTTTTTTTAAAAATTATGATTTAAATATAGGATGGAGTAACACTAAAATTTAATACATAAGTAAAATAAGGATTGAATAGCCATGTTTATGTTTGGATTTATATTCTATTAAAATTCATGAGTTTATAACATCACTTAATTGTCAAAACTTCATTAATCTAATATTTAAAATGTTTAGCTAAAATACATATGTTTGCAAAGTTCTATATTTTACGTAGTATAATTCACCATATTTTACAAATATTGTTGAAAGTTATTTTTATTTGGAAATGTATGATTTTATGATAAAATAAAAGTAAAATTGTAAAATATTTGTTATCAACGATGAAAAGAATAATAATAAGATACAAAAGTAACCGATCATTGACAAAAAGGAAAGAAAAACAAAACAAAAAACTAGTCGACCTTGTATTGAACGAGCTAGTACAGACCGGACCAATCGAGGTAAGTTGTAACAGAGAATTTAATTGAGCCAAAAATAGAAAGGAAACAAAAACAATTTATATGATCCTCTTCTGATAAAACAAAAGTGAGAATTACATAATAGCACACAGTTATTGTAAAGCCCACAGTTTGGTCTCATTTTCAAATGGTGGTTTCGTAACTTTTTGTTTGTTTGGTAAACTCACAATCTCTCTACAAATGGAAAAAAAACCAAAAATATAATAAGTATTTTGTTATGTATTTGTTAGTATGGCTCGACACAAATTTTAATTTAGTAATCGATGTTTATGAGTTTGAAAAGATTATGGTTTCAAACCATTTAAAACATACATTTGATATGGTTTATACGTCTTAAACACACCTAATATAAAAAATATATATATAGAAGAAGACGTGAATTTTTGAAATTTGAGAAACAAACAATGAGATAAATGTATTTATGTTCTCTTTATGTTTCATGTGGAAACAGACGACTAACATTTGTCAAATTTTCTGTTGTATATATATATGTAATTGAATGAAGTTCTGACTTTTTAGGTGTCCCAATGCTCTTGTTGAGTCCATAGTCTCTTCTCTTTTAGTTTTAGCCACACATCTTTTTTCAACTCGTTTTTTTTGTTTGTTTTACGTGAACAAAAAAGATACGTTATATCTCAGTGGGGAAGAAACTAATTTGAAATCTCTTGCGTAATTATTTTGATAAAAAAGAGATTGAAATAATTGTTCCTAATTTCTTAGTTTACTATGATTACCAAAATTTAAAGTAGTTAGTTGTAGGTGTTGAATCATTCAATTTTATTAGTCCGACACAAGATAAACTTAAGATCGTGGTCGTGAAAACGCTTTTTATTTCACGTGTCTTGTAATCTAAAAGTGTTCTTTTAGATAATTAACGTACTTTAATGTTATTTTATTTTTAGTGCTTTTGTCCGAACAAATATTAATCACGACACTTCCCTTTTGTTAGAGTGATTTATTTTCTGAACTACAAAAAGTAAATTATGTATATAATTTTCGTTTGATAATTTTTTACATACGTTTATGAAATTATAATGGCAGCGAGTTTTATAATTTAAATTACTAAATAATGAAGATATATAAAAATTCTTTTTGTAAAACAATAATATAATTTCTAAATTCTTTAGCAAAAAAAGAAAAGATTTCTTAACTATTTGATGGTATTGTAGTTGAAAAACTCATTATCATGTTTGAAAATGAAGATTTGAATCATTTTCTTATAATTTTAATTATGGTCGACCACTAAATGTTTTAAAAGACAAGAATATGTAACACTACAAGTTTCATGCATTAGTTCGGTGAAGTAGGTTTAGAATGATAAGCCATAATTTTTCTTTGCATAAGGAAGGACAAGCCAACGAAAATTGAAATGTGTATCAACTATTAATAACTTTTAGAATTATAAGCTTTTTTTTCTTTTCTTCTTATTCTTTAAAAGTTATTAATCATAATATTTGCCTCTTTTCTTTGTAGCCAAGGATCTTCGGATTTCACAATCCCTAGTTCTTTTAAGGTTGGAAAATAGATTAATATTGTTGGATTGTGTTCCTAGAGAACATCTATGATATATATTTCAAAGTTTGCAAAATATTTTGATTTTTAAATTCACATGATAATGTAATGAAAATATGTATATTGGTTTCTCTATGTTTTTATTAGTGCGTGTGCGTGATGCATGTTTGTATGATGAGGAGTCATGAGACAAAAGGTGACCCATGACAACTATAGATAGCTTTTGTTCCAAAACAGTAATATCCATTTATGTACAACATCGACCGACGTATGAATCCCTTTTTCTCTAATAATGTCAATGGACCATTATTGATATTTATTTTTCTGCGATTTATATTCTAAATCATTTTAAAATTATCTAGAACTTTCTATTAATTAAATAACTAGTTACTGAAAAACAAAATATGTCAAGATCACACATCATACCAAACGTTCAAGGCTTCAACTATCTTGCAAAACACATGGAACTTTTTTTTGTTACTTCAAAAATAAAAATAAAAACATAAATGCACATATTCGTCTTAATCATCTATATATTGAATATTTCAACTTTCGACCCCTTTCTTTCATGGAAATTCTAATTGCATCCTTTGATAAGAATTTTCCAGGTGTCGTGAAAAAGATCTACACTTCAAGCTTAAAACCTTCACCTGATCAAATACCCAAAAAAAAAACATGAAAGGGCTCAAATTGTAGATTTTCAGAGTTTTGGGTTGTAAACAAAAGTCTACAATACGCATTGTGGATTTAATTTAACTTAACAAAACTTCTTGGTTGAATCTCCTAAACATGTAAAGTTAGAGGGACTGTAAAATCCAATACCTGAGTTTGTTTTACTCTTCTTCACTATTTTCAGCAGACGATGACGGACTGTTACCATCGTCGCCGGCGACCCAATACTGTTTAACGGCGACGAGAATTTTCTCCGGCACGAGAGGACCATCTTCGTGATCCATCAGTTTAGTGTCCCATCTCATTCCATCAGCGATCTTCCTTACATCGTTCAAAACATCAACCTCATCCCGGAATATCACAATCCCTTCCGGCCGTAAAATCCGATCCGTTTCAAGAAGAATATCCTCAATTTTGCAGCTGCCAAAACGAAAACAAACCATTCTTCAGTAGCTATCTCTGAGATTTCTCAGAAAGTTCTTAGCTTTGTTGTTGAGTTAAGGGTTGCTAAGTCTCAGAAAGTTTGTAGCTTTTGGGTTAAGTTAAGAGATGCTAATTCTCTGAAAGTTTGTAGCTTTAGGGTTACATCAGGGTGTACTGTCTTTACCTGTGCTGATACATGCTGAAGACACCACTAGCGTGAATGAAATCGTATGTTCTTGGATAAGTAGAAAACCCTTCACACCTGCAGAGATTTGAAAATGAAAGGTTTTGGAAATTGCTTGTTTATGGTCTCTAGAGATTGCAATTAATGGTGTATAGAATTTATACCAGTCATGGTAGATACCAATGAGACCTCTCTCATAGACAACACTCAATGTGTTCTTTGTAATGGTTGGAATCACATTCATAACCCAAGATTTAGGCGATTCGAGCGCAGCAGCAAATCCACCAAGACCAGCATTCATATCCATCATGTTACGGTACCTAGTTGAACCTATCAGTCTGTTGATTCTCTTGTATCCTGTCACACGCTTTTTCCACAGTTTGATGTCTTCTTGGTATGATTCCGCATCAACGCCGTTAATTAAACCTTTAGAGATACTCGGAGGTACTGCGAGTAGCCTCTCGGGGAACTTCTTTAGCTCCCCTCCAGCAACTTCTTCTTCGCTTGATACTTTAGGGAACGGTGTTACGCACGTTTCCATCTCCTTGTACCAGACGTCATCAGTGTCCTTTCTCTTGCAGGTGTCAACCGGTGTTGATCTATCGCAGGATCTGTCATTTATTTTCTTTCTGAAAATAGCAATGTCTCCCTTCTCATACTTCTTCTCCCAGCATAAAGATTCTGCGATGTCCTCTATTCTCTTTTGCTCGGCTTTGAGATCTTCTCTAGTACGGTTCCACGTCTTGTAATAGGTTTTCCAGTTGATCGGAGGTCCTGATAAGACCCAGTAACCTCCAGGTCTCAGGACTCTGTCAACCTCCATTAAGTAGGTTCCCTCTGTACAAGCAATCAAGAAGCAAAGCCAACGTTATGAGTATAATAAATTGGCATGAAATGTGAATTGATGGTTGATACTTACCGTTTGCAGTCCACGGTATCAAGCATCGAGAGCATTGAGCCATATCAAAGGCTCTTGGAGGATAAGGAAGAAGAATTGATCCAAGAACTGCGATAATAGCTGGAACGCCTCTCTCAAGCGCGAACTGGACTTGTGCTTCGTGGTTGTCCCGCGGAGCAAACGACATAGTCAAAACATTCCTCTTAAGCATATAAGCACCCCAGCTTGCAACCTAGAGATGGAAAATGAGAATCAAGAAGATCTAAGAATTGAAGGAAAACAGATCTTCAGAGCGAAATGAACATCAACATACCCCACATCCAGTGTCCAATGCGGTTCTAACAGATCCATCTTTGATTGGAATAATAGAAGCTAGCTCATCAATATACGCATCCGCGCCTTGAGGAAACATAGTTCCACCACCAGGGAATTTGAACACATTTCCTTGAAACTGAACCCAATTCTGACCAGCCTTCTCGACAGTCAAGCTCTTGAAAGGAGCATTAGCGTAGTGAACGTAATCTCTGCTTTTTGGCCAAGGGAACGGAGTCATATACCCT
The DNA here is from genome assembly GCA_000218505.1 of Schrenkiella parvula. Taxonomy (NCBI): domain Eukaryota; kingdom Viridiplantae; phylum Streptophyta; class Magnoliopsida; order Brassicales; family Brassicaceae; genus Schrenkiella; species Schrenkiella parvula. The sequence goes on along the minus strand of CM001193.1, from coordinate 8,528,971 downwards.
TTAGGAGCTGGTACAAGGCAACGCAGTTTCTCATTCTCGGGCGGACAATGCCTCTCCCTGTAGATCATGTTCTCTCTCGGGAACTTCATGGCTCGGTCTTGCTCTTGACAAGGCGTGTAATCCTTGAGCTTCACATCGCACGGCTTGAAAGAGACGGGTTTCGGATCAGCTAATCTTTCAGGGATCTTGACTGTGTTGTGATGAGGTTTAAAGTCAAGCTCAGTGACAACGTCTGTGCACTGAGCTTGCTTTGTTATCTCCATTGCTATGCTATCTCCTTTACCAAACCCACTCTTTTGCCATGCTCCAAGAAGGTAGAAGAAACAGCATAATCCAACCACAACGATTAGAGATAGAGAACTTCTCGATCTGCTACTCCCTGGTGGATTATGCTTAGAACCCATTGAAATTTCCTGAAGAAATCGAACAAATCATAAACTTTATTCTCAGTAAAACACACTACTTTGAGCTTAAGAAGATCAAGATCTGATAGCAAATTCAAACTAGGTCATGTCAAATCAAAACCTAGACTTTAGCAATTGAAATCGACATAAAGAGGAATCCCAACATAGAAGAGGTGTAAAGACTCTAACTTTAGCAATTGAAATCGAAAACCCAGAACGGATCTAGTGGAAACAAATGAGCTTGAGAGCTAGAAATTAGAAAGAAATATTCACCTTGTCCGATGTAGATCTTGTTGCAGAGAGACTCTAAATCTCTTTTCTTCTCAGATCTCTGGTTTTTAGCTCGTTTCAGTGATGAGCTTGCAGAAAGTATAAAGCTTTGAGTGTGTGACAGACAGAGAACTCACTAAAGTAATAATGTATTCGTCTCCATTAATCGAGATTTGATTATAACTTGATGAAGGCGCGTTCGATTAAATCAATTTGAAAAATATTCAAGAAAATGATTGAATTAAATGTGTATAGTTTCGCAGCAAGATCTTATGTATATTATTAACAATAGTTATAGATTTAGATCTAATCTGCACATGCATCCATATGGTTTTCCAACCCCTTTTGTGTTCATTTGTGTGTAAATTATACTTTATTTAAGAATTTTCAAATATTTTAATTGATTTACCATATCTAGTTATATTAAATTTCAGAATCTGGTTTCAGCATTATTGGAAAAAATTACTTGAAGATACATAACGAACCAATATTATTAAAATTTTGCACAAAAAAGAGAGACCATATTGTTAAAATATTGCATAATAATAATAATAAATAAATAAAAACATTTTTTGAATTGAGTAATTTAATTCTGCAATTAAATAAGGATTGTGAGTGAAGGATCTTGTCGTCCCAAGTGGTCATTTTCAGACAGTTGACGATTCTCCATTCTTTAGATCTTCTACCGACACTTTCGCTTACTTAACCGGCCACCGTCAAAAGCCGAGTTAATTCGGTTCGATGCTAAATAGTTCTCATAGCAATTCAAACTCTCAAGAGACCAGACGAACGAGAACGGAAAAAATAAAAAGAAAAATTTTAGAAGTGATTTTTTATCAGACACTTGATTTCTTTTTTGATCACATATCAAAAATTAACATCCATTTAAGTGATCTTGTTGCTCAATAAAAAAAACTTAAATGAAAATTTTTGATTCTAATTTTAATTATGAATTTTTTTAAATCTATATCATTATATTACTCAACAAACAAAATTAGTTTACAATTTTATCAATACAAGAAATAGATGGTTAGTTTTGTTAATAAAATTTTAATTCAGAAGTTTTATAATTAAATTTTTTGTTGAGATTTTAAAATGGATGTGGTGATATTTCAAAAAAATTTCATTAATATATTTTAGTTGAGGGTTTTCAAATAAATCTTTTGATACTTACGATTTTCATTGGAATCCCATAAATAAATAGGCAATATTATGAAAAATGTATGGGTTTTAAAGTCCAATAAGCTTTCAGGTGTCTTTGCCAATTGAACTTGTGTTTAGTCCAGTGAATTATCAAGAAGGCTTCATGTGTTTTGTCAGCACGTCCTTGAGGTGTCTTAAGATGAAATCTAAGATAAATCGATAAGTTTGGTTTTTATACAAGGGCACCAACATCAATTTAGGAAGACCGTGCTAAATATATTAATACTAAATGAAATGTTAAGACTTGTGAACAATCAACACTCAAGAGTCGATAACAAAGACAGTGTCAAGTCATGGTTTGATGATGTAAATAGAGATCTCTCACATACAAAAATTGCATGGCTTGTTTTATGCCGTAAAACTAAGAATTTCGAGTGTCATCATATACGTAAAAACATTTCAAAAATATAAATATGTAGATTATAATGCGTAATTCAAGATCAATATATGTTTGATATCTTACCAAAAAAAAAGAATATATGTTTGATAGTATGTAGTTTCGGGAAGAATGATTTTAATTAATTTGTTTTAATTGTCAACCACTTAATATAGTATAATCTCATAACTTCTCATTGCATATGGAATCTATTTTTATTTTCTTGCTCTTCACAAAAAATATTATTAGTTTCAATGAGTTAGTGTATAATTAGCTAGTATTAATCTTCTTGAAAACATTAGCCAGTTAATTTCTATTACCAATCCAAATTATCCAAAGAAGTGACTAATTTTTTCTTCTTTTAGTCTTTTTAACGTCTAGAAGACTTAGGCGACTAGTGTTTTACTTTTTAGTAATAAGTGATAATTGATAACCAATGAGTTTTGAGTCTGACTTATGAGATAATGCCTAATGCGTCATGGTTTTCTTCCATTATTCTATAAAGATTAGAATATAATCCCTCTTTTTAATTTTTTTTTCTTTTAAAAAGATCAACATTATTTCTAATTTCAAAAAGCAAAGTCACAAAGATGTCCAAAGAACACAAAAAAAAAATCTGGACTCCATAATTTACGTATATTCTTTTTATGAAAGAATATGCAAAACTTATAAAACTTATATATGTTAGGAAATTGAAACAGAATTAAAATGTAGCCAGTGCTTTATACTCTTTGGACTTTTTTTTGGTGTTTTTACATTATTAGAGATTCCTTATTCTAATCATATATAATTTATAAAAACTAAATTAGTATTTTTTATCTCAAACAGAACGGTTGTACATAACAAAGTAAAATTCTGATTTGGACTCCAATTTTTATAGACCCTGTTTTATAGAAAAAATTTATATATAAATAATTTTCAATCTTTTTTACATTAGATATAAATAAGTGGTTTAAGTTTTCCGTTTCTATATGTTTAAAAAATTATGTTATTTATTTTATTTTTAATAATTTGTTTTTTTATTTTTCATACTTTATCAAACAAAGTAAAATATAATTTAACTATGTCGTCTCTGTATTATTAAATATCTATTTTTTAATTATTTTTTATTAATAATTTCAAATATTTCAAAACCATCTAAAAAAAAATTAAACATTATACTTATCCAACTCAACAATATCAGAGTTTGTGATACAAAAAAAAAGTCTTAGGACTTAGACATTTGACAAATATTTGCAATGTGAAGCAAACAAATCACTCAACCCTTTCACCGGCTAGTCCAGCTTCGTGTAGGGACTACTTTGTGAACATGATTGCTGCAAAAGCTAAGCTCGTTTGGGATCTGTCAATCGAATTGACGTGGCTGAGTCCATGAACGTGTACTCATTGTGTGCAGTAAAATGATATGAAAGGGAATACTCATGTGTGTGAAAACGCTTATCATGAAGGGACATTATTTGTCAAACACAATTATTAAATCACAAAAGCACATTTATTATGAAAACGAAATGAGTATTACTCCTTATTAGTTATTAATTGCACACATGATACCATCTTTTCCCAAAAGTAAGTCTTTTACACAAATTTGCGGATATAAAGATGTTTGATTCTCCACTACGGATCCTTCTTGTAACTAAATTATGTTTGATAAGATTCTAATTAATATAAACCAACCAATATTTTATATTTGTCTGTGTTTTTAGTATTCACTCAATCTTAATAACAAAACGTTTGTTTGTGAATAGAATAAGTGAATAAGAACAAAAAAAAGTGAATAACAATAATATATTTTTAGCTTTCTCTTGTATGAACAGAAATTTTAGTTAGCCCCACATCTTTGGTGGAGGCGAGAGGAATATTTTATATATTTATGTCTTATATTAAGATGTATCTAGTATTTTGTTCTGACTAATCTCTTAAACTACACCCATAAAGATTTTACTTTTTTTTGTCTATCTGCGTTACAGTAAATTGAATACCCATATTTTCAGAAAGGAAACACTATTTTCTTAAATTTAGAAATTATATAATTCGTAAGGAAACACATCTTTAATTATTGATATCCATCATATATTACATTACTATTCTTAAACTTTCTCGATGTTCATCAAATACAAAACGTATAAACCGATGTAAATAAAAAAATTGCAGCAGAAACAAATATATAGTTTAGCCTTTACAAATTAATATCTAATTTACCTTAACCATAAAAATATAAATATAAGTGATGAAAGGGAAAACCACATTTTGAAAATGTAATCAATCTATCTAAACTAATATCGCCCATATTTTTACATGTTTTAGCTATTAATTTTTTGATTATTTTGTTATTAATTATTCTAAGCAATTAAGCATATGCCATACTAGTCAAGTCTATAGTTAGCGTCTAATTTTTTTTATAAAGCCCTAAAAATTAACTTAAACGTCAAAGAGATTAACAATTGATCTGAATTAACTAAAATAGTATTTAACTATCAAACTCTATATTAAGGAGAGAAGAACACAAAAAGTAAGTTAAAGACTTTATATAAGTGAAAGATCTAAAAAATCTATAACGGTATTTGAAAATTTAATCAGCTTTTTTCTCCTACCTCTTCGTTGTCTCACTTCTGTTCAGGTCTCTTTCTCTCCCTCTAGAAGCTCTCTAAGATTCTCATATTTTTACAGTCTGTATATATTTTTTTCTTTTCAGTTTCTTTTTCTTGTGCAACACGCATCAAATTTCGATTTCTCTTTCTATGCAATAAACCATATATAAAGGCTTCTCGTCTCTCTTTTTTTTGTTCTCTCTTTCCTTATAGATCCCGTGAAATTTTCGACTTTTCCTATAAAGTCTCAGACTTTTTTTTCCCTGATAAGATTATGAAGAAAGGAGAGGAGAGAGACGAAACAATGGAGGAGAAATCAAAGAAGAAGAATGGTGGTGAAAATCAGAAAGTGTCGTTCTTTAAACTGTTTTCTTTCGCGGACAAAACCGACGTCGCTTTGATGTCCGTCGGGACTATTGCCGCCGTGGCTAACGGCGTCACTCAGCCGCTTATGACTCTAATCTTTGGCCAGCTCATTAACGCCTTTGGCACCACCGATCCAGATCATATGGTTAAAGAAGTGTGGAAGGTTAGGGTTCTTAAGTTCTAGGTTGTGTATCTTTTCATTAATTTGTGATTAATTAGATCAAGTCAGATTTTCTCGAAAACATATCATTTCTTGATTTCATTATTGAGTGGATTCATAAATAATATTCTTTATTTCAGTGATTATCCAGTGTTTTAGTCTTATAGAGGCTCCCAAATTATTATATATTATATAGTTTTGATGAAATTTAAATAGTATGCAACCTTTCATTTCTGCTTTGAAACACATTGATTGATCTAATCATATACTTTATATCTTTAAATGTTACATGTAATTTACATGATAAATAAACATTTATTAATGGAGTTTACTGTTTCCTTTGTTTTGAAGATATAGACAAAGATACTGTTTATCTAGCCTTTACTTTAAAGTTAAAAGATTTAAAAGCAACTTTTGTTTTTGGAATTTTGTTTGGCGTGGCTAATAATCGATCGATTGGTAACTAATTTATTAAACTTCTTTTGATCTTATGAATAATACAGGTTGCTATACAGTTTATTTACCTTGCCGTATACGCTTGTGTCGTCGCCTTCCTCCGTAAGCATAATGCTCTCTGTTTTCTTTGCCCTATCTTGTGACGCAAGTTATGACATACTTGTATAATTCTTCAACAGAGGTTTCATGCTGGATGGTAACTGGAGAACGTCAATCCGCCACAATTCGTGGTCTATACTTGAAAACGATATTAGGACAAGATATTGGCTTCTTCGATACGGAAACAAACACTGGAGAAGTCATCGGAAGAATGTCTGGAGACACAATTCTGATTCAAGACGCCATGGGAGAGAAGGTTTCTTTTGTTTATAACTAAAATTCAATCACAAACAAAGGTTTCTTGCCACACAAGATACTGAGAAAATTGATGATATTGATGCTCAGGTTGGGAAATTTCTACAACTAGCAGCAACGTTCTTGGGAGGATTTGCGATTGCCTTTATAAAAGGCCCACTACTAGCGTCCGTTCTTCTTGGTTGCATACCTCTGATTGTGATTGCAGGTGGAGCAATGTCTCTCATCATGTCCAAAATGGCTGGTCGTGGTCAAGTGGCTTACGCAGAAGCTGGCAACGTAGTTGAACAAACCGTTGGAGCCATTAGAACAGTGAGTTTTTTTTTCCCTCCTTTCTATAAATGAAACTTCTGTACGTTTGTATAACCGCTCAGTCGTGGTTTTTTTTCTTTTCTCAGGTAGTAGCGTTTACAGGCGAGAAACAAGCAACGGAAAAATACGAGAGGAAGCTTGAGATCGCGTACAAGACTATGGTTCAACAAGGTTTGATCTCTGGTCTAGGCCTCGGTACAATGCTAGCTGTGATCTTCTGTAGCTACGGTTTAGCAGTTTGGTATGGTGCAAAGCTTATAATGGAGAAAGGTTATAATGGCGGACAAGTCATAAACGTGATTTTCGCGGTCTTGACCGGAGGAATGTGAGTTAGAAATTCTAATTCCTCAAGTTGACTCATCGCACACGATCTTACTTTCTCCTGAAGCTTGTTTCTTTTATCAGGTCGTTAGGGCAAACATCTCCAAGTTTGAATGCTTTCGCTGCAGGACAAGCCGCGGCTTTCAAAATGTTTGAAACAATCAAGAGGAGTCCAAAGATTGATGCTTACGACATGAGCGGTTCTGTTCTTGAGGATATTAAAGGAGATATTGAGCTGAAAGATGTTTACTTTAGGTATCCGGCTAGGCCTGATGTTCAGATCTTCGCTGGATTCTCTCTTTTTGTACCAAACGGCACAACAGTGGCTCTGGTGGGACAGAGTGGAAGCGGGAAATCGACGGTTGTCAGTTTAATCGAGAGGTTCTATGATCCGGAATCAGGAGAAGTGTTGATAGACAACATTAATTTAAAGAAGCTTCAACTCAAATGGATTAGAAGCAAAATTGGTTTGGTTAGCCAAGAACCGGTGCTGTTTGCGACCACAATTAAGGAGAACATTGCTTACGGGAAAGAAGACGCGACTGATCAGGAGATTCGAACAGCAATTGAGCTAGCAAACGCTGCCAAATTCATTGACAAACTCCCACAGGTGCCTTCAAATTTTTAAAACAGTAGCCAAATTTAAAATGATCTACTTGTGTTTGGGTTTGCATGAAATTATCTCGGTTCTTTTTTAGGGATTGGACACTATGGTGGGAGAGCATGGGACGCAAATGTCAGGTGGACAGAAACAGAGGCTCGCAATAGCTAGGGCAATTTTGAAAAATCCCAAAATCTTGCTTCTAGACGAAGCAACAAGCGCGTTAGACGCTGAATCCGAACGCATTGTCCAAGACGCGCTTGTGAACCTAATGTTGAGCCGTACTACCGTTGTGGTGGCTCACCGATTGACAACAATCAGAACCGCCGACGCAATTGCGGTTGTTCACCAGGGTAAAATCGTTGAGAAAGGTATAAAAAGTTAACGTGCCCTACAAGTAACATGATTTATAACTATGCAGTGCACTGTAAGTAATTCTTTGTGATTTTTTTGTTTGCAGGGACTCACGATGAGATGATTCAAGATCCAAATGGAGCTTATTCACAACTCGTTCGTCTTCAAGAAGGATCAAAGGAGGAAGATCATGAATCAGAGATACCTGAAACGAGCTTAGACGTGGAGAGATCAGGAAGCCATAGGCTATCATCGGCGATGAGAAGATCGGCTAGCCGAAACTCATCGAGCAGTCGCCATTCTTTCTCTGTCGCTTCAAATTTCTTTATACCAGGACCGGTTAGTGTTAACCAGACCGATGAGAGCCAGAACGAGAAAGAATCCGTGAGGCAGAAGAAAGTGTCGCTGAAACGGCTAGCTCACCTCAACAAACCGGAGATTCCGGTATTGTTTCTTGGTTCGTTGGCTGCGATGGTTCACGGAACATTGTTTCCCATCTTTGGTTTGCTGCTCTCGAGCTCAATCAATATGTTTTACGAGCAACCAAATAAACTAAAGAAAGATTCGCGTTTCTGGGCGCTGATTTACATTGCTCTCGGTTTAGCCAACTTCGTCATGATTCCTATTCAGAACTACTTTTTTGGTGTCGCTGGAGGAAAACTGATTAAACGCATCCGATCAATGTCGTTTGATAAGGTTGTTCATCAAGAAATTAGTTGGTTCGATGACACATCAAACTCCAGGTAAATCTTAATCCCTCCCATTCCAATTGCCAAAACGCCACACGCTAGCTAAACGTGTTTCAGTTCACACTAAAACAATGTTTTTTCTTGAATTTTGTTTCAGCGGTGCGATTGGAGCGAGGCTGTCTACGGATGCTGCAACAGTGAGGAGTTTGGTGGGTGATGCGTTGGCATTAATCGTGCAAAATATAGCGACTGTAGTCGCAGGTTTGGTAATAGCGTTTTCGGCTAATTGGATATTAGCGTTGATAGTTCTCGCTCTGTCACCGCTTATAGTCATGCAAGGATACCTACAGACTAAGTTTCTTACCGGTTTTAGCGCTGACGCCAAGGTTTTTGTGATATAAATTTTTGGTTAAATCCGGATTAAGTCAGTTTGTTTCGGTTTATTGATTTTGGTTTACTTTCGGTTTAGGTGATGTATGAAGAAGCGAGTCAAGTAGCGAATGATGCAGTGAGTAGCATAAGAACAGTAGCATCTTTCTGCGCTGAGGGCAAAGTGATGGATTTATACCAACAAAAATGCAACGGACCGAAGAAGCAAGGTGTTCAGTTAGGTCTTAAGAGCGGTGCTGGTTTCGGTTTATCTTTCTTTTTTCTCTACTGCGTCAATGCTGTATGTTTCATCATCGGTGCGTTGTTGGTTCAGCAAGGTAGAGCCACATTTGGTGAAGTCTTCAAGGTAAAGAAGAGAGAAAAACAAATTCCCGGTTTAATTAAGATCCGGTTTGGTTTAGTGATCTTGAGAAGTTTTATTTTTCTACTTGATTTACAGGTTTTCTTTGCATTGACAATCATGGCGATTGGAGTATCTCAAACGAGTGCTATGGCACCTGATGCAAACAAAGCTAAAGACTCTGCAGCTTCGATTTTCGATATCCTCGATAGTAAACCGAAGATTGATTCAAGCTCTGATGAAGGTACAACGTTACAAAACGTTCATGGCGATATCGAGTTTCGACATGTTAGTTTCCGGTACCCGATGAGACCAGACGTTCAGATTTTCCGGGATTTGTGTTTGACTATCCCTTCCGGAAAGGTAAAACAAAAATAAACAGAGCCTTTTCTTCATCGATTAACTCGGATTCACCGGTTAAAGATTAGTTTTTGTTTGTTTTTTCAGACCGTTGCGCTTGTTGGAGAGAGCGGGAGCGGGAAATCGACGGTTATAAGCATGATTGAGAGGTTTTATAATCCGGATTCAGGCATGATCTTGATCGATCAAGTAGAAATTCAGACATTCAAATTGAGTTGGTTAAGGCAACAGATGGGTTTGGTTAGTCAAGAACCGGTTTTGTTCAACGAGACGATCAGATCAAACATAGCTTATGGTAAAACCGGTGGAGCTACAGAGGAAGAGATCATCGCAGCCGCACAAGCCGCAAACGCACATAACTTCATCAGCTCGTTGCCTCAAGGTTACGAAACGTCGGTTGGAGAACGCGGCGTTCAGCTATCGGGCGGTCAGAAGCAGAGGATAGCGATTGCGCGTGCAATCTTGAAAGATCCGAAGATTTTGCTGCTCGATGAAGCGACGAGTGCGTTGGACGCGGAGTCTGAGCGTGTGGTTCAAGATGCGCTTGATCGTGTTATGGTGAACCGTACGACTGTAGTTGTAGCTCATCGGCTCACGACGATTAAGAACGCAGACGTGATCGCGGTTGTGAAAAACGGCGTTATTGCAGAGAAAGGAAGGCATGAGACACTGATGAAGATTTCAGGTGGTGCTTATGCTTCTCTTGTTGCTCTGCACATGAGTTCAAATTGAGAGGTCTTTTTTTTCCCACTTTATACGGTTTTGAGGAAGAGAGAACCTTTAGATTTCATTCATTATTCTTTTTTCTTCTTCTGTTTAAACTCATAAATTTGAGATAAATGGAATCTTTTAACTTAGATCTTTTGGAAGCGTCGTACCACATAATTCTTTGATTTTGCATAGAAAGAAAGGGTGGGTTTTAACTCAACTTGACAAAACTTTGTGGTTAGAATAAAAATTCAATTTAGTTCTTTTTTGTGGTTAATATTCTCCTACAAGTCATAGAATTGATTTCACTTGTGAAGGCTTGAAGCTTTTTTTTTAAATCTGAAACTCGATCACTCTTTAAGTAAGCACCAATAAAGATCTTTTGGAGGTAAATGCTATTTTGGATCAACAAATATGAACAAGAGTATAGTAACTTCTTGCCGAAATAACAGAACAAGATAGTATTTTGAGACAGAGCAACAAAAAAAAATGAAATTTTTGAAGAAGAAATTCAGTAAACTTCAGCAGCAAAGTTGCTAGTGGGAAGTCTCTGTCGCTTTTCAATGTAAGCCATAGGAAACCAACCAGCTTTGCCTTTGCATTCTCCTTCAGCCCAGCCGGTTTGGCTCACCTGAGAACATTAAAAGAAAACAACACAAAGACTTAAGTTTCATGCTCTTACCACAAAGATTAGTTCTTTGATCTTAGAAGTAATAATATGAACCTTTCGGACAACGACGTAATCTCCTTTATCCAAGTCCAATTCTTTCTCTGAAGCAGCGGAAAATGGATGAACCACCTGTCGAGAGAACAGATATGTTGCTTAAGAAGAGTTTTTTTCTTTCTCTGGGATACACGATGATGATATTTCGCAAGATAAAACTTACTTCAGCTAGAAAGTATGATGTTTTCTCTGAGCTGTTCTCTGTTGGAATCGCAGGAGGAGCAGATTCTTTGTGTTGTTTCTCGGTTACCATCTAAGAAACGTAAGGCCCCAAAAATGTGAGTTTTATTCTATGAAAATGAGAATCAGATATGAGAAAGATTAATCCATTGCTAACCTCGGCTTCAATGTCACTGAGGACAGCCGCTATTCTTAAGTGGTAATTCTTCTCCCCTTCGACCTTAAGTTGAATAAGCGATATGGTTAAAACAATAATCAGCTCAGAACACGAAAATAAAGGTGTATGTGTGTAAGTAAACATACCATAGCCACAAGCCTCTGGAAAGTAAGTCTATGTTGCTGTGATTCAACAGCAGCCAATGCAGCAGTGGCTTCTTTACCGAGAACCGCCATGTTTGCTCTTAGCTCTTGCATCTTCGCTTCCGCTAGTTGAAGCTTTGCCACGTTTTCTGGAATCGGAGCTTCTCTTACACGTGCTTGCCTTCTGGAGACTTCTGCTGCCTATTTTTCCTTTTAAATTTTAAGTCACATTACAATAGCCAACATCAACATAGAACTAAGATTTTAAGAAGATTACATGTGTCTCTGCTTCTTGTCTCATGCGGCTGTAACGTTGAGCAAGATGACGAGCATCTTCAAGAGGAGAACCGGCAACCATAGCTCTAAGAGGATCCAAAACCTTAACATTTTAGAAAAAAAAGTTTCATTTTGATATCTTCTAGATTTAATCCTAACTTCTAAGCACTGTACAAAGATTAGAACAATTAATTTCAAGCCAAACCTGAGAAGACAAAAGCTTGTTAAAGTCTTCTTGTTCTTTCTCTACATGTTTCCGAGCATCGCCGTATATAGCTGCAGCCTTGGCTAGAATATTCTCATCGATGTTCTGACTGTTTTCGGTTCCATATTTACAGCAGTCTTCAGCCAACTTGGTTCCTGACATGTTAAAGATTTATAAAAAAGAAACCCACAAATGTGTCTTAACCAGAGATAGGCAACACAAAACGAAACTCCTAAGTACCTCCTTCGATGTGTCTGAGCCCGATGGTAGTAAATGTCTCAGCTGCTTTAATTATCTCTCTCTGGAACTCCTGAAAGTGACAACAACATATTTTTTGAGGAAATTGAAAACCTTCTCCCAAAAAATCAACTCATATATACAGCGAGATCAGGCTCAAGACAATGTCATTAACAAGATGTCAACTTTTGAAGTAAGACAGTCAATTTCAGTCTAACCTTTGCAGAACGAGTAGAGCGGTAAAGCTTCTCGAGCTGATGATGCCTTTGCATTTCAAGCTCATCAATCACCATTACATCTGAGCTTTCATATCCAGTCCCACTGAATTGCTTGATCACAGCCTACATTCCCCATTACCACACATACCCAACACAAATCATCACCAAGATTGTGTAAGCAAACAACTCTATAATCCCAATATACGAATCATCGATTCGGACTACATGATAACGGTATACAGCTTGCAAGCAAACACCTACGCAGATTAAAAACCCATAATTTTTTATTTGTTTTCCCCCAAACATCTTCTCTCCAAATTAGCAGAATCCGATATCATTATACTCGAAATTGAAGACCCAAATTTGGTAAATCCGTACAAAATGGAGAACTTAAGAGAAATTTCTCTAAGAAGTTAATGTCATTACCAGTTGTTGCTTTGCCACTTGATCTCTGAGCTTACTCGCTTGTCTTCTAAACGCATCCATCGTCACTTCTCTTGTTGATTTACCCGAATTGACCCAGAGAAAACAAAAGAGGGAAGCTTTAGATTTTGAGGGGGAATGGGGAAGTCTCACTTCGATCAGACCAGCTTAGAAACTGACAAAACAGATCAGATCTGATTCAGAGATTGTAGAAATGTATGTTTCTTCGTCGACTCGATTTCACTGAACCTCGGAGAAATGCACAGAGCACACAGATAGAGCCGGGTCGGGTAAAGGGTCGCGAGAATGGTTAAATTGAATTTAACATCTGAAATTGAACCGAACGAACCGGTTCAGTCTGGTTAAAATGAGCGTTCGCGATTGTATATTTGGATTTGGAAGCTGCAAAATAATATGCCACCAAACAAGGCCTTTACTAATGACCTTTACGTGACTGATTATTATTGACTTAATTAAAATGATCTAAATCGTTCGCATAAATAATTAAATTATTATAAGTATTAACGAAATATCCTGACATGGCCAAGTCACAACCACTTGTCTATTGTCCCCACTCTTTGTCCTAACTGCCATAAACATAAATAATAATCTGAAAAGACAACCTATTTTTATTTATTTTCTTATACTAACGTTTGATTTTTTTATTTTTTAACATATACCGACATCAATACCAACTACAACTTCAGGGAGATCATGTTCTTAAAATAATAAATTTTGGCTCCAGCAAATTGTTGTTTTTGGCTTTGTTTATGAAGTTCATGCAACAGAAGCAATGTTACTGTAGCCTCAAGTAATGCAACCACTTTAGTAATGAGCTAAAATGAAAATTATCACCAAAAATTTCAATATAATATTATGGCTTCAAATCCAAAGATTGACTCTAGTTATTTATTATGTAGTAAAACCAAATTGAACCAATCCACGATCTTTTTGTGTCTATTTTTACAAAAAATATTTATCATCAAATCTTTTTTCTTTTTAGCAATTCAGTAATATTTATTAAATTGAATTTAAAATATTAATGTTAATAAAAACACTAACAGAAATCAGTAGATTACAAATTCTGGTCCACCGTTATTATTATAATTTAAAATAAATTATTATTTTATAAATTAATTTTGAAAAAAGAAAAATTAGTACCAAACATATACTATTCTTTTTTTTGTAAAAGATTCCAAAATATATACTGCTATACTAGAATAAGATTTTTCTTTATTTAATCAATAAATAACAACAATTATAATTTTAGTTTTTTTTCTTTTTGTTAAAGAATTATCAAATTTTTGGTTTTATCTCACCCAACTGGATTAAGCGTTTGGTTCTTTTATACTACATATAAAAATTATGTTTTTATATCTGAAAACTTAAAACCCAAAAACTAAAAAAAAATGTTGACAAAAATCTCTATCTGTTTACATCAGTTGAAACGACTAAATTAGTAAAACGGAACAAACGCGGAAAACAAATAAAACAAACGCGGAAGCAAATACAAAAAAGTAAACAAAAATTAATTAGTTATTTTTGCAGTAAATATCAATAAATTAGAAACCCATTTCACATGTATAGAAATCACACAAACTTTCCCACTTATACCATTTGAGTTTTGAAACTTTACGGCTCACGAAAAAAAGAAAAAAACCCTTACTTTTTTTTCTTCTTCTAAATTTACCGAGAGAAAGGGAAGAGACAACCCACGATCCGCCATAGCTGTACAGATCCCCACAAGAAAACCTCTCCCAAAAAGAAACCCTAATCATGCCTCCAGGTGCTAAGAAAAGGAAAGCTGCTAAGAAAAAGCAGGAACAAGCATCTTCCACTCAAATCAATCTCAAATCCAACAACCATGGTGAAGATTTACACAACCCATAATCCCACTACCTACCTTGTCCTTGCTTTTTTTTGTCTGTCTGTCTGTCTGTCTGTTCGCTTTATCTCAATTATTCAATCACACACACGTTTAGGCGACTTGTTTGTTGAATTTGGGTCTCTTCTATATATAGATTGTCTTCAAGTTTGCATTTTGATTCTTGTGCTCATTGATCCAAACAAATGGGTATTCTTTTTTTGTCACTCACTGTGTTTCGATTGGCGTTTTTGGCTCAAAATTGTAAATCTTTGGTCTTTCCGGCTAATTTTAGCATGTTGGTAATTCGTTTCAGATCAGTTGGGGATAGTTTCGTTTGTCAGATTCATGATTATGATTGAAAGTTTATATTTTTTGCTGATTTTTCTGGATCTCTGATGCTTTTGATTTGATTAATAGCTGTTCCAGTTTGGTCTTTTAAGGTTTGATTCTCTAGATTGTGGATTTGACTTGAACAGTCAATAAGTCAACTCTTTGTTGTGATATTATTATTGTTCGTCTGTTCTGAAACTGATTTGATTTGTTAAACCGGTTGTCTTAGAATCGAGAAGCCAAGACGTAAGGGAGAGTGATGATGGTGTTAGTTCCCAGGAAAATTTCAAAAAAGCAGGAGGATTTACCGAGGAAGATGCTGTCAGAATCGAAAAGGAACCGGAAATGGATACCGGTGAACGCATAGAGATCACTGATTCAAGCCATGATCATGACAAGAGCTCTAGCAGCAGCAGAAGCAGTAGCAGTAGCAGCAGCAGCTCGGATGATGAATCCCGGGAAGTTAAAAAGAAAGATGATAATAAAGAGACTGGGGATCCTGTTTCGGAAGTTAGTACTGTGAGTTCTGTGCCAAATCAACCAATTCCAATTGCTGCAGATGCTCCGTTTATGGGGTCTACCGCTAATGTGATTGTAGAGAGTACCGGTTTGATGGATTCAACTACGCTTAGTGATCCAAACACTGAAAAAATGATTGAAATCTCACCTGTTGATACAATAATCTCAAACACAAATGACGAGAATCCTTTGCCTAAACCAACTGAGATTACCGCTGAAGTTTCTCTTGCATCTGACAAGACTAAGCAGGCATCTTCAGGTGCAACCAATTCTGATAAAAAAGAAAACGAGGGAGAAACATCGACTCTTCCAGAATCCAACGGTGTTCCCAAAGAGTCTGAAGTTGTCATTTGTCATGAAGAAGAGGTCTTTATTGTTAACCCATTCGGTTCATATCTTTTTGTCGCTTATATTACCAAAAAAGAGACTAAACTCAGTTTTCTCTCAGGCTCCCGTGCGACCAACACATGGAGTTGCGCAAAGAACATCATGGTTAAGTTGTTGTGGCTTGTTTGATGTAATGACAGGATCCAGTAGATAAACTCAGGTAACACTCAATTTCTTTATTTTATGAACTTCATTTGTCTGCCTATGATTCTTACCATATGAAAGCATTTATTTGATCAATAGCACTGTCAGGTGAGCTGCGAGTAAAAAGAGAATTAACCTAAAATCCTGATTTGCTTACTTGTTGATGAGTTTATTGACACTCTTTTGTTCTAATCGATTCATTCGCAGAAACTTGAGTCGCCTATAAACTCAGAAGTTGCAGAAGTGTTATCTCGGCCAAGGATTCTCATTTTTGTCTTTCGGTTACCTGTGATGATACAACACGTCAAAATTCAGTAACTTGATGAATGTCTCTTTTTCATTTAAGAACACAAAACACCTTTTCTCATATGAAATAGCACTCAGCTTCTAGTAGTCTTCATAGCAGTCTGTCTGCAGTTTCTGCTCTTTATATAAGTCCTTACAGGTTATCATCTCTTTCGCTCTGTACGATTTCTTGTCTCTGTTGTTGTTTTTGTTCTCTCAGGTTCTGAGACTTTGAGACTGTTGTTGGCCAATTTATCTATGATTATTTCACTACACATAAGCTAATAATATATTTATCTAGCATTAGGGTTTCGTAAGAAGTGTGTGTAAGAAGCTACATTGCTTGTTCTCTAAACTCTTTGACTCATCACTTCTCGCTTCAGCTCTTTCTTTATCAACACTTGATAACATCTCCTCAAGACTATCACGAATCTCACCTAATTTAAAATTTAAATTAATTGTTTTTCAATAGTAAAAATTTACAAATAGACTTTATTTTGTAGTGAATTTTAATGGATTTTAAAAGTTTTTCATGTTAAAAAATACAAAATCTTAAATCGAAGGAAACTCAACATATTTACAAATATTAATTGAAATCCATATGTTAGATTCTGAAATCACTGAATAAAGTACTCCTAAATCCTATATAAAATTTTTAAATCAACTAAAGTGGTTTCAGTTCTAAATTTTTGATTTTGAGAATAAAAAAAATTGATTTTATCAACAAATTTTGGTTTCGTTTATGTTTAAATATTCTTTTGTTTGATTTGGTTTTTTGGTTTAGGTGTTTGTTCCACTCTTATTTCCATTAGGTATATTGATAATCTGCCAGAAAAATATATATGAGAATCGATATATTAGCCTATTTTAAAATACATAAAAATGAAGTATTATAGAAATGTTAAGTAATTATTATGTCACCTTTTTTTAAATGATGAAACTAATATAGTTACAACTCACAACTCTTAGATGAGTTTAAACATGTATCAGATCAAATAAAACCGGCATTTGCTGATTTTTGTTTATCTCTGATTGTCTGATATGATTGATAGCTGTTCCAATTTGGTGACTATTAGTTCATGTTGGATGTAAGAATCAAAATTGTTTGATTCCTATTAAAAATAAAAAAGGATACACACAAAGTCCACCAATCAAATTCTAGAAAGAACACTAATCATCATTCTTCTTTTCTCTGCTCGTGGCTCCTGCAGTGCCTGTGCGTGAAACGGAGACACCCATATCTCAACTAAATAAGAATCAATCGCTGATCTCCCAAATCTATTATCAACATTGAACCTTCCATTAAGATTTGTACTGAGCAAACCATCAAACCTCTCTGACTTCGAAAACGATTCATAATCTGCAGAAACAGATCTGTATTGCTTCATCTCCGCTAGCTTCAGCTCTATCTTCATCAACACTCTTTGACAATCTTCAAACAGAGAGTCCACATCAAAAATATCGATTTGTTCACATTGGTTACTTCTCAGAGCCCAAACAATCTTTCCCAAGATTTGAATTGCATCTACGCAGAGAAGAATGTAATCGTCAAACCGAAAAGTAGATTCAGGAAGGTTCACATTATGGTGCTGCTTGCTCTCCTTCTTGCTAATGGACCTAATCAATATCTCAAAGACTTCCTCGAGCTTTCCTATGATTACACTTGTACCCTTGTCATCTCCATTGACACCAAATCGCTTTAGACAGATCCAGTAATCTTCAATTTCTCTGGCAAGAAGCTGAGTCGGTGTCTGAAACATATATTCCACCACAAAAAACGAAAAGTCCACTCCAAAGCTAAGAGCTTTCACTCGCCTCTTCATCAGATTCTCATCTCGCTCTCTCAATATCTGAATCAGATACAACCGTCTCTTATACTCGCGACAATCACGTTTAGTCACAGTTGATTCTTGTCCAGTCTTCTCCCATTTCACCTTCACTGGACTCTTCTTCTTAGTATCTCTGTTCTCTACCTTCTTTTCTTCTGCAACTCTGATTTTAACTTCAGGTTCTACATTACTGATCCTTGAAGGAATTTCCTTCTCTTCCTTCTCAGCTTTCTCTCTCAATTTCTGTCTTAATAGATCCTCAATTAAATCTCCATACACATAATCATTTCTAATCCGCTCCAAGTAAGTTCCATCGTTCTCAACCTTTGCTAACATCTTCTCAATAAACTCATCAATCCCACCACCTCCTTCTGCTTTATTCACCTGTTCGTTTTCATCTCTAAGCATAGGTGATAACATCTCATCAAAATTCTCGAGAATGTCAACATCTTCCGGTCTGCACACAGAATCTTCACCAGGAGTAGAGATATCGGATTTAAGGTCACCCTCACCCCTAGAGATCCATCCGAAACCCTCATTTGCAAGAAACTTAACTTCTTCATGTCGTTCTACTTTCCCCTCTTTCACACAATCACCGTAATTAGGGTTAGGAGACACAAACCGATCACTCGTTTGACCTTCAGACTCCATTTCAGATGTCAGAATCTTTAGTTCTTGATTGAGGATGTCGGCCACATCTGAATGGGTTAGGGTTTGTGGTACCGTACGAGTGAAGTCAACTGGGGTTTTCATTGATCCTGTTCTTCTGCTCTTCTTCAACTTCTTGTTATTCTTCTTCTGCAGTATCTTTGGATTCTCTTCAACACCAACAGCGACAATTCTTGAAAAGACTGAAAAATCAGCGCTCAACATCTTCTGCTTCTGCACCATCGTTGGATTCTGTTCAATATCAGCGAGAATAGTTGAAAAGATTGAAGATTCAAGACTCGCCTTCTTCTTCTCGGCATCACTTTCTTCTGCTTCTTTAATCGTTGTTCTTGCCTCCATCTTCTGGTTTCAGCAACCACAGAAACATAGAGAGAAAGATAGAGAGATAAGTGCGTCTAGTCCCGCAAGCCGACTTTTATACGACAAGCCAAACACTTTTCAGATTGATAAAACAGTCTCTCTGTTTCTTTACCGAAACCCTTGTCGAAGGCAAAAGATTCACCATAATCCCGACACTCGAAGAGGAAAAATATCTCACAGAGGCATTTCGTCGAACAGACTCAGTGCTTTGATAGTATGAACTGTTCTGCATCGTTTATCCCGAGATTGACTCACTCACATGGGGAAAAAAGAAGTTACCCTTTTGAAATTCCCTCGAGCCGTCGTCTTAGCATTTGGTTCCCTATAAGTGACTAATTTCAAAACTTTGCACCTAAGGAACCTGAATCGTTGAGAATTGACGTGATTCACCATGCCTACAAGACTCAATCAATGTAATAGAGTTTCAAACAAGTTAAACTATGGATCGAACAGCCACTGACCAATTTCATATTCAGTTTAACTTAAAACAACATATATAATTATGAAAGTACAGTTATCTACGATAAAAGGAAAAAAATGAATTTTCTATCAGAAAAAAAAGTATCATAAGATAATTCATAATCCAATTTTTTTTTTAAAATAGCTCAAATAATAAATCTCACAGGACCATTTATATCTTAACACTAACAACAACCGGATTCAATGTAAATGGTACTTTCACCGGTTCAATTGGATTAGTTCGTTGACCGGTTAAGGTGAAATAATCAAATTAAAATACGTTTGCCTTGACCAATCCTTGAGGCATTTTGGTGGAGACATGAACTCTGTGTTTCCCCCTTGTTGGGTCTCTTCTTCTACTTCTTCGGCGTCTCTCTCTCTTCCCAACCGTCCTCCTCTTAGGTTAGTTACTTTCTGCTTTTCATCTTTCGAATTTTGTAAATCTTTAAGGTTTCTTCTTATGCATCAAGGTACGCCGTGCTTGGTGCTGGTTTTGCTGGAATTTCTGTTGCGTGGCACCTTCTTAAGGTACTTATTACTTATTCTTCAGCTTCAGTTTTATGGATTTTCAATACGACTTGGTCCAAATTTAACATTAAACTAAGAAAAAATGTTTCTTTTTTGCAGGACTGTCCAAAGGAACTGAGATTAAATGTTGATATATATGATGAAATTGGCATAGGAGGTGGTGCCTCTGGAGTCTCTGGAGGTCTCCTCCACCCTTATTCTCCTAAAGGTAATTGAAAAAATTGTCCCTTTATGGTTCCTCTATAGACTTTAGTGATAGTCTACTGTGATTCACCCGGAAAGAATTGATTTTAAAGGTTTAATTTCATAGACTCCTTTTGACTTTTTATATAGGCAAGCTTCTTTGGCATGGTGCTGAGTGCTGGAGAGAATGTTTAGAGCTCTTAAATGTTGCCGAGACAGCAGCTTCTTCTTCTTCTGCGGCGGAGAAGGGAGACTGTAACGAGAGTTTTGGAAATTTTATGGTTCGAAGAAGGTACACTCTCAATAACGTAACTTTCTTTCTCGTCTTTTAAAGAAGTATATGGAGCAAGGATTCATCAAAACTGTAGACTTCTGATTCTGTTGTTGACTCTTTAAATTGACAAACTTCTTCGTGCTCCAGGGGAATCTTGAGACCAGCAACAAATGCCAAGACTTTGGGTTTAATGACTGATGTAAGTTTCCTTTGACTCAGATATACACATTGATATTTAACTAAACCCATTAGTTTTACTGTTTCTCTTACTTATGCAATTAGAATGCTCGAAACTGCCTTGCCAGTTGTGTAGTAGAGACTATTGACAAAGATGGTGCCCAAAATCTTGTCCCCAATCTATGCTTGCCTTTGAACTGCGCCTTCTATTTCCCAGGAGCTATGAATGTTAATCCGAAGCGTTATCTCCAGGTATTGGGAGTTACTTTTTGAATCTATCTCTTAGCACCAAGCTTTTACACTGATTTTTTTTTCTCTCCCTTCTGTAGGCACTCTTTCTAGCATGCCAGAACTCAGCAAGGGCATCACTTGGAAGGAAAAACATAACTTTGGTCAAGAAATCTATAGATGATGTGCTTGAACTTGAAGGTAAATGATTTTCTCAGGTTTCTCATCCTTTGCTCTTACTATTCGAACAATATTCATACATTTTTAGCCATAAGCTGTATGGAGAGTGGAAACATCCTCGAAAGACAAGGTGTCCATTTGGATCTTTGTCTTAGCCTCTAAACTGATGTGATAATCTTATTTCTGGATGATTCTGATCTGAAAGCTTTATGTGAGCCCGTGAACACAATTTAGATAGTCATTAACAATCCAAGAGTAGAGTTATCCATGCTTTTGCTC
Source organism: Schrenkiella parvula (assembly GCA_000218505.1). Lineage (NCBI taxonomy): Eukaryota > Viridiplantae > Streptophyta > Magnoliopsida > Brassicales > Brassicaceae > Schrenkiella > Schrenkiella parvula. The sequence goes on along the minus strand of CM001193.1, from coordinate 8,507,458 downwards.
TTAGCTCTTTGCCTGCATAGTCAGAAATTTTCTGTGTGAACAGTCTTTTGTGTTGTGTTATCTGTAGGAGAATATGATGCTGTTGTAATATGTCTTGGATCCAAGGTAAACTTTCTTCCTGGGCTTACTGGAAAGCTCCCTTTAAGGACATGCCGTGGTGTGATTACTCATTTGCAATTACACGAGAGTGTCAGGTAATTCTTCTCGCTGCTTAATAACTTTATGCATTTTAGAGACCTTGAGCGTAGTATTTCTTTCAATTCTATTTTTTCTACTGCAGGGAAAGTTACCCGGAAAGTGGACCTTCAGTCTTGTCAGATGCATGGCTCGCGGTTCAGGGACCTCGTGATCTACACGTGGGATCCACATGGGAGTGGCAATCAAGAAACTTTTCATCGGATGTCTCAGCTGAAGAAGCTTCAAGAGCTCTCGCCGAGCTTCTTCCGAAGGCGAGTGCAGTTTATCCAGACATTGACAAGTGGGAGTTTGTAGGAGCAAGGGCGGGTTTGAGAGCAATGCCGCCTGTCACAAGCCACGGATCACTGCCGCTCTTGGGATGTATAAATCAGCTCATAGGTGGTGCAGCAGGTGGATCTTGCAAATTCTGGGTGTTTGGGGGGGCTCGGATCAAGAGGACTACTCTATCATGGTTGGCTTGGGAAACTCATGGCTAAAGCTGTTTTATGTTCCAACGAAGAACTGATTCCTTCTGAACTAACTTCTTGGAAGATAAACAATCAGTAAGAAAAACAAGTCTACGAGAGTTGAAAACGAGTTCTAAATCATGAAACACAGGGCGTTTTATAGCCGAGATGGAAAGTTACAACTTAGCCGAATCTAACAACAGTTCACTTTGAAGCTCTAACAAAGCTTGAGAAAGTGGAGGAGGCATCTTGCAGAAGATGTTGTGGTTTTCCTTGTTCAACAAGGATCCCACGGTCAAGAATTAGGATGCTGTCCAAATCAAGAACCGTTGAAATGCGGTGAGCAATGGTAATGACAGTTACGCCTTTGCATTCACTGGAGATCGTGTTGTGTAGTAGGGATGCTGTGTGAACATCGATGTTGGCGGTGCATTCATCAAGGCACAGGATCTTAGATGACTTGAGTAGAGCACGGGCAAGGCACAGAAGCTGTCTCTGCCCAACAGAGAAGGAGCATCCAGCTTCCTTTACATTCGAATCTAACCCTCCTGCATTTTCCACCTCTGCCTTAACTTTACACTTCTCTAGGATCTCCCAGATTCTCCAATCCTCACTCAACCCTAGAGGATCAAGGTTATCCCTGCGAGAACCAGCAATTCAAGCAAGATCCTGATTATTGAATGCAATATGAGTAAAGCAGCCCTCACCTCAACGATCCTTGAAACAGAAAAGGGCTCTGAGGAACAACAGCGAGGCGAGAACGAAGGTCTCTTACTGGAAGATGGTTAATGTTAACTCCATCCACCATTATATCTCCACTACAAACAGGGGTGAGTCGGAAAAGGGCATTCAAGATCGAAGATTTTCCGGCACCAGTTCTTCCGATTACTCCCACCTGATAACAAAATTGTTCTTTCATCAGACAGCAAAACTCAAGTCTGATTACAGACTGCTCTACAATACACGTAAGTACCTGCATCCCTCCTTGGATTGTGAAAGAAATGTGGTTGAGCGCAGGAGGCAGAGTTGAGATGTACCTCATTGTCACGTTACGAAACTCAACCAATCCTTGAACCGGCCACTTACCGCTGAGAGATTGCCGACCTGAAACTTCTTCTTGAGGCACATCCATGTACTATTCACACAAGAGAGCATTGTTCATGTAATTAGTAACACTAACACAATAAGTAATTAGTTGATCAGTATCAGTACCTGGAGAACCCTTTCAACAGAAACCATTTCCTTCTCTGTTTCGGTAAAACTTGTTAAGAAGCTTCCTAACAGAGAAACCAGTGGAGCTGCATATGAGAGCGCCAATCCCACCTGTGATTCAAATTCTACTTTCGTATGCTTTCACTTTGCAATAATTGATGAAAACTGCAGTTACTTACCAATCCAGGTGTACCAAAACTGACTAGAAAGTTTCCTCGGGAGCCGATAACAGCCATTACAGCAACAAATAAGACAATCATTGCTCCTAACAACTGCACAAATCAACTCGACTGATCAAAGCCTTTTAGAGATTTCCATACTCATTTATTGCAGAAGACAGGACACTAAACATGGATGAAACTGATCTTTATCTTAAATTTGAGCCTGAGGAACTAGATGTCTTAGTGTACCTGAAGACGCAAGGAGAGCCACAAGCTTGCAATTATCTCTGAGTAAGTAGTCCGCTGGTATAATGTCAAGTGCTCGATAAATCTAGCTACGAAATGCTCCTGCCGTGCATAGTTAAATCGGAATTAGCATAGAAACAAAACCTGACCATTCATTCAACCAAAAAGTTTGGAAATGACTCAATCATAAAGAACAACTTCTCTAGAAGCAGAACCAAAACTACCTCAGACTTGAAAGCCCTGATAGTTGATGATCCATCAAGTGTCTCCGTGAAGGATGCATAGATTGGTGATCGTGAAACACTGTCCAGCCTTCGTAGTTCCCTTGATGTTGACCTGTAGAAGTACTGAAACAATTTTTCAGTTAGTAAAAACTATCAAATCCAAATATGATTATCTGATTTAGCTAATCTGTAATACCATAGGAGGTAAAAGTACCTGAAGCTTGCTGTATATATACCAAAATGGCAGAAGCAGAAGCAGGAATAAAACCTGTACACATATAGTATACTAATGTTAATAACTCATTTCCAACAAAACAGAAGAATATTACTTAGACAAAAAGAGAGAAATTTGTGAAGAAACCTGAACACATGACAATACTAGAACAATCCCTAACAAGCCAACAAAATTTGCTAGAAGAATGTTGAGAATAAAAGGGAGAGAGTCATCGATTGTATATAGATCAGAGGAAAACCTGAACAGAGTAACAAAAAACGAGGTTAAGAAGAAGAAAGATACACATATTATCCAAAGATTTTTTATTGTCTCTAACCTGTTAAGTATTCTTCCACTTGGTGTCTGATCAAAGAACTGTGTAGGTGCATTTATAAGCTTACAGATTAATGCACTATGAACACGCACAGCCGATTTTAGTCCTCCGAATGCAAACGAGAATGCCCTCACCAAGGTTAATATTGAGTTAATGATGCAAAAGATACATAGAACCATCTGCAAGATTAGTTGTCATTTAACTCGATAACGCAGAGAAAAAGAGTTAAATCTCATGGCTTTCTCACAGAATCTAGTAGTACCAGATAAAACGAGGTTGAGTGATTTGTTACTCCTCTTCCTGTCTTATCAACCCAGTAAGATAGCCACAAATCATTCCCATTACGGGAAGCTTGCATCAAAACCGCAGAAACTAATATTACAATTGTAATGAACCAACCAGAAAACATAGCATAGTTCCTGCAGAAACGGATGACAGTTACTTAATATATAAGCAAGAAAAAGAGGACATGGTTAAGCAAATTGTTTACCTATAAACCGCTACTTCAACTCGGCCCTCTTTTCTCTCCTCCACTTTGACAAGATCTGTAGCTTCACTAACTTCATCTACATCATCTTTCTTGATAGAAAGAGATTCTTTTCTTTTCGTCAAATGCTTTGAAGAAGACATATCAAATTCATTGGATAAAGAAAATGTTGGAGAGATGGATTTGGGCATATCTGTAACAGTTCCTGACCATTTCACTTTTCCTTTGTCCATCACAACAACCATATCAGCACAAGAAATCGCCTGTCGTAATACAACAACCATTTCATTGGAATGAGGAATACTTGGTCTTAAATGCATTGTTAAGAGAGATTTGAAACCTGAATGTTGTGAGTGCACATAATGCGAGTCTTTTTGTTCAACAGAGGACCCAAAAGTGCTCTTTGCAAAATCCAACAGCATACTTGTGAATCTACTGCACTCAGTACATCATCAAGAAGATACATGTCTGAACCATGATAAACAGCCCTGTTGGTTTACGCGCACACAAAATCATCAGAAACTCAATACACAAATCCGTAGATGGTGGAAGAGCATAACAGAGAAAGCAAACCTAGCCAAAGCGAGGCGAGCTCTCTGTCCACCAGATAAGTTTAATCCTTTATCGCCTATAAATGCCATATCGCCTCCGACCATAAGTGAGATATCCACATCTAGTGCACAAGCACTCACTGTGTCCAAATACCTAGTTTAACAAAGTTACAAGAAGATTAAAACTTTGCATTTCCGAGATAAAATACATCAGCAAGTCGAATATGCAAAGTCGACCAATGTAAAGTCGACCAACGTAAAGTCGACCAATGTAGAACAAAAACTTAAGACTACAAGAGAATAAACGTATTGATGAACCAAAGTACTTAACCTTTTGGAGTCGAAAGTCTTCCCAAATATAATGTTTTCGCGTACAGTTCCAGATAAAATCCATGGGACCTTGCGTGTAAGTGAGATAAACGTAAAGACTTATCAAAGTGGAAACCAAAAGAAAGAAAAAAGAAGAATCATAGAAAGTGTTTGATCAGTTTAAAAACCTGTGGAACGTATGCCACAGACCCATTTAGTAGTATTGATCCATGAACAAGCTGCATTTCGCCTAATAGTGAATTCAACAAAGATGTTTTACCTGAACCAACCTGAAAACGAAGGAAAGCTCAAAATAGTTCCAAGCATGAGAAGACAACTAATCATAGATGAATGGTACTACGAAGGTGGGAAGGATTTCTATACCTCACCAATAATTGCAACAAATGATCCCTTTGGCACTCTTAAGCTCACATGTTTTATTGTCAAGTTATGTTCCTCTTCAACGTTACTTGACCAAGTACAAGATGCATCCTCTACAAACACAGCTAAGTCTTCAGAGATCAAACCAGAATCTATAGAGGATTCTTTACTATGCTCCAAACAATGTAGAAACTTGCTCACACGTCTGGTTGATATAAAGGCCTTGTGACCAGGTAACAAAAAACTATCAACTAAAGTTGTAGATAAAAAGGAAACTCTCCAGAACCACATGGTTGAAATATAAGCTTACATCAATGAGGCCATTGATGACCCATGGAAACGAGTTTAATGGAGAGATTAAGCTATTAAACAAAGCAAGACAAGTAAAAACCTGAAAGAAAAAGCAACTCAAGTATCAGATTGCAAAGAAAAGTTTGTCTATTATAGTCAGAAATATAAATATGAAAAAAAGATTCAAAAAGTACCGTTGCCGCATCAAGTTGATGACCCATCAGTGTAAAGAGACCCAAAGTGCAAAGAGAAAACAGAGTTGGTGTCGTTGCCCAAAAGAAAACACACCAAGCATCCAAATACTTCCTCGTCTGGAAAAGCCAAATAAAGAATCAACTGTTAGTACAAAACACTTGGAGACAGAGAGAAAGTTCTATTCAATAGAGAAAGAAGGATTTTGAAAATGAAACCGCTAAGTGAGTCACTTCGGTGGCTCTTGTTTCCTTCAACCAATCAGCAAACCAGTTATCCCACCCATACATTTTCAGTGTGCGGATGTTTGTTAGAAGCTCTCCTGTCTTTCTAATCCTAATAGATAACAAAACCTTTTACGATACAACTCAAAACTCTCCATAGAAGTACACTTAAGAAACTTATCGGTGACAGAACTAAACATCAAGACATCATACCTCTCATCTTTTAGCTTCATCAATTTCTCAGTTGCAGACGCAATCAACACAGATATCCATTTATTGACTGACAAAAGAGTATATGAGAAAAGAGGACACTCCAGATATTAGAAAATTGTACTGTAAGCTCGTAAGCGCGTACCTGGTATCAGTAAGATGGTAATCGCAAGTCCAGACAGAAAAGCAAACTTGACTTGAGTATACAAAAGATACAAAGCTATTCCGATTTGCAAAGGCAGGCTGAGAGAAATATGTAGAATCAGATTGAAAGAGTGAACGTTTTCGTTGTTCACAAGCAGATGTTTGTTACCTCCACATATCATGCAAACTGTTGCACAAATTGACAATGCGGTCAGCATCTACAGACATAAATGTTTGAATCTCTCCCTCAGAAAATCTTGACCGACTCGCTGTGTTCACCCACAAACACTGCATAGAATATAATTTCTTAAACAAAACATCTTTCACCAAAGAACCAAAATGTTTGATACAGCAAGTAACTATCTAATATAGAATCTTCAAAAGGAGCCTCTCAGTTTTGTAGTCATGGCTAGGATATTTAGATACCATGAACCAAATACTCGCTGAAGTAACTAGAAAAAGAAGCACAAAACTCTAAAGATTTCAGATACAAGTTCCAAAACCATATTATATACAAACTTCTTGTCTGATAACTAGTTCACTTCCGATGTTAAAGACTCACACTATCAGTTTTTCACTTTTTCACATGTTTTACCTTCCTGTAGATGACACTCATTATACTGGATCGGAGCTTCAGTTTAAGCTTTGAAAGACGAAGTGTGTATTGTGTATCAAGAAAGGACCTACAAGACAAGAACCATATATCAGAAGTTCTTATTAACTATTGTTACACTTCGAACAAAATCAGAAGTATATTTACTTGAAGATAGATGTGAGGCCTAAGGAGATAGCAAGGGTATAACCAACGGAACTTCCTGAACCTGTTCAGTTAGAGACAGACACAGTGTCAAATATTCCATCAGTAATCATAAATATATACCAAACATTTATGAAGAATCTAGACCTTTTTCAAGATATTTGATAAGTCTATTGAGCAATAAAGGGCCTGCAAAGCCGATACAATCATTGAACACCTGCAAAAGATTATGTTTTTGAGTACCAATGTTAACAATGATCAACAGAAAGTCAAATAAGTAAATGTGTACCTTCAAGAGTCCAAGACGAAAATATGGCCATCCATACACACCAGAAATTGACCAGAACAGTGATGGATTTGACAAATTGTTGCACTCTTGAAGTTGCCAGCATCTCAATAATTTCTCACAACATGTATATGGATCCATATCAGGTGGAAGTGGAAGTAGATCTTCGAACTCAAGCTGCTTCATTGAGCCATGTTTCATTACCAAACCGATGTATCCAAAAGTGAATAGATCCCAACAGCTGCTAGTTCTCTCCTTCAAAAATGAGTAACTCTTTTGGTTTAACTACTCCGTAAACAAGTACTTCTTAGTTAGAATGAAAAGACAAAAGGAAGTCACGTACAATGCGCCTTTGATCATCACTTTCCTCAATGAGTGGATCTTCCAAAGAACTACGAGGAGAATAACGAAATTGGAGACGAAAAACGGAAACAAACTAAATAAGAGAATCATACAGAAAGCATATATACCTGATCTTGGGAGGTATCTGCTTTATCCTAAGGACGTTGATAGAGATGCCAAAAGCAATGTCTAACATGATCAGGCAAATGTCCAAAGTCTGTTAATCAACAAGTGTCTATTGTGACTCGAATGGTAGCAATTGTGACAGAGGAATCTCCTGAACAAACAATTTTTGAATTACCTGTAAAGTAAAAAACATGTTGAGATGAAAGGCTTCCGTTAGGAATCTAAAGATCCACCAGAAACATAGGATCCGGCTACTGAAAACGCAGCACCCACATGAAAACTTCGATGAGAGCATGACAGCAACCTGCAGATTAAAAACTGATAAGAGTAAAGAGGAAGAGAAAGAAAAGGGATGCTTGAATGATAACATTATCAACAAGCAGATATACAAAAAGAGGCTTACCCACATTGCGAAACGAGACAAAGAGAGAAAGCAAAGAATGAAATCTTCCCTAGGCTTTGTCCTGACAAGCAGCACAAGGTCCACGCAAGACAAACATGCTCCAAGTGCAGGTATCACATACAACACACTCTTCTCAATGTAGCTTCTCTAAGTAAAGAAGATCAGAAGAGAATTGATCATCAGTTGGTTTGAAACTACCAAAACCATAACCAAAAATTAGGCTTTTTCTTACTAACCCTTCTGTTACATGTACCACTCCTTCTCGTTACTGTGAGTATCAAAATCAGAAGAAGAGTAACTACATTTGCTCCCAACCCTAAAACTGTAAACATTCTTAAGGAACCAAATTTAAAACTAAGAAACTGAGAACTCTTGAGGCAAATCCCTATAAACCAAACAAGCTCAAGAAAAGGATATATGTCGCCAAAACGTTTCATGTTTGCGTCCATATAGAGCAGCTGAGACCAAGACAAATATTTCATCATCATCAACAACAACAAAAAACCCATGAGAGAAGAATTTAGATGAAAAAAAGAAAAAAACTCTACTTACAGTTGAATCGGTGAGGGTAATAACCATTGATTCTTTAGGTCCCAAAGCCTTCCGAGGAATTCACTAAATTCCTCTTTTTTCTCTTTTAAATATTCGTAGAACAGCGTTTTTATATTAATCAACATTTTTTTTATAGTTTTTGAATAATCTTTTCTATGTAAAACAAGTGTGATACAAAGCTGCCATCTTTAGTGACCATTATACAAAAAGTTAAAAGTTAAGATGGAATGGTCCAATCACTAAAATAATCACTTTGGAAATGGTCTTAATGTAAAAGATTCGTCGGAGAATTACTTTTAAAATGATGACGTGGATGCCACTCTTCACTTCAGTTTTACACCCAAGTGTCTCTTCTCTCCACACTTTCATTTTTATAGGAAAGTTGTTCAAAACAATTTATCATCGACCAAATATTGAAAAGAGAATATTGTTGCATTCTCTCAATTGTGATACTAAATATAATAAAAACTAATTAACTTAATGTTATTTAAAAAAGAAAAATTTGTAAATAAAACAGTTATAATGATGTATTTGGAAGATAAGAAATTTTATGCTTTATTTTAAAATAATCACATTAAAGTAGGAATGCCTAATGTTTAATATAAAATAGAGAAAGGATAATATGTACTCCTAAATAAAATTAATCCAATATTAAATGTCTTAATTACTATAATTTCAAAATAAATTAAATATAATGTTAATTTTATTACCAGCTAACCTGATGCTGCCACATGTCCATTTCTTAGAACTACTGTTTTATGATGTGGATGGCCTAAGGAGCCCTAAATAAGGACTTTTTATTAGTATAACTAGGTCGGTTTCCGCGCTACGCGCGGATGGTGTAAAAAAATAGTTTTATATAGTTTGGAAATTGTTTTGGTCGGTAGATTTGTCGTTAATTTTGTTATTGGTCATGTATTAGTTTGTGGTTTTGTCTTGGATAAAATTGGAGAGCAGAAAACCGTGTAGATAACATTTAAGTTTAAGTAAAAATAATAAAAAAAACTTGAATGATGTACGATTGTAAAAAGCACAAAACGTTTATACCACTAATTGAAAACTGAAATAAAAATTTAAAATGACATTCTTCTCGTTCCTACTGGTCTTTGTAGAGAAGACTTCTTAATCCCATTTATGCTTGTGTCGGTTGTTATGATAATCAACAATGAAATTTCATATATTTCGTTTTCTTTTAAATTCTGTTTTTTGCGCTCTACGTCAAATGATCCATTTTGCTTTGTACCATTTGATTGTTTGAATTTGAATTTCAGCTACAATGTGTGAAAAAATTAAATAAAATAACAAATTTATACCTTGTTATCCAATAGCAACAAGACCATACCATTTCTATTTTAGTATCTGAATAATGTTATATATTCCACATGTAAGTAATGCGTACAATGATAGATAAATTTGTTGTACCAATTTGAAGGTTGTCAACAAAATTTTGTACAATACCATTAGCTTTCGACGACAGCTCTACTAAAAATTGACAAAATATATACAATTAATTATATTAAATATTTAATCATATTTATTACATAAACTTAGAGTAACATAAAAGGATAAATTATAGTTGAAATGGCGGGGCGATTTTTTTTCGACAGAGCTATGGATCTGAAAAGGCGGCAGCGTTTTCGGGTACACAATTTCTGAGGTGACAAAGTCTGTCGTTTGATTTTGGGACGTTATTTGGGCCCAAAATCATTGAATATTTGCGGCCCGATTAAAAGCAAATCAAATATTACTCCTGACAAAATCTCTTACGGAATGTTGATTAAGTCGTATTGTGACTCTGATTCGGTAGAAAAGGCTATGGAGACTATGAGAGCTATGGAGGCTAAAGGCGTTGAAGTTACCATCATTGCTTTCACTACCATCTTAGGATCTTTGTATAAGAATGGCCAAATCGATGTAGCGGAAAACTTGTGGAATGAGATGGTGAATAAAGGCTGCGAATTGGATAACACGGTTTATAACGTTAGACTCATGAATGCTGCGAAGGAAAGCCCCAAAAGAGTCAACGAATTGATGGAAGAAATGAGCAGTGTGGGATTGACACCTGTTACAATTAGCTATAACTATCTTATGACTGCGTACAGATTGAAAGGGATGATGGGTGAGGCCAAGAAGGTGTATGACGGTCTTGATCAAAAACAGGATTGTTGTGCAAATCAAACTAAGCCCATTAGTGGCCCAAGAAATGTAGTTGTGCCACGTGGCAGCACTGGGAGGTATTTTTTTGTTTAGGTGGGGTCTCTCCAACCCCAATTAGTAACTTTTATATAATTATAATTATTATTATTTCCTTTTGATTTTCTTCCCATTAGATTCTCTTGCTAACAGAGGATGAAAGAGAAGCGCCCCAAACCAAGAAAGTTCGATCAGACCATTAAGCACCCAAATTGAATGAGTGAATCCTGGCTTAACCGCATTACGCAGTGCAAGACCAACGACATAATTAAGATCGGTCCAAATCCGGTTTAAGTAAACAAGAGTTTGTCAAACTGTTTGGAGATTGGAATTATGTCTTTATCGGTTATCTTCTCCATCTCCTTCGGTTTGTAAATCACATACTCCGCTTTACTGCAAACGCTAGCCAGTTTTATAAGATGACCCAATATTTACTCAATCTAATCTTGTTGGGCATTTGATAAAACAATCTCTCTGCTTTGTCATCAAACTCTTCTCGTTGTAAACACAACTCACCATCGTTGGCCAAGAAAGAACACACACACTACCCAAATGGTTTCAAAATAGTAGCTTAGTGAATCACATGTCTCACAGGTATTTCGTCGAACAGATTGAGTGCTCACAAGCTGTTCTTCCTCATTTACCCCGAGATCATCGTCTTTCGTTTTCAAGTGATTAAATGTCAAGACTTGGCATCAAAGGAACCTGAATCGAGAAATGATACAAATACCTAAATCTTCAATCAATGTAACGTTATAAAAATGTTCAAGCTTTTTGAGTTTTTTTAATCAGAAACAATTGAATTCATCTACCAGTATGCTTAAAACAACTTAAGTACCTCTCTGCTAAATTCTCATAAATAGTATGAGAATCCCAAACCAAAAAAATGCTCAATCTTTGGGAAATACTGAATCTGAAATAGTGTACGAACGGTCTTAACAAAGTCTGTCT